>CM018081.1:8905000-11305000 GCA_008658365.1 Alca torda
TTATGAACTCCAATCACTGCATTTCTCAGTATGGTAGATGGAACATTGATGAAAACTATCATCTATATTCCATATGTTAGATAAAATTGACATGTAAGATAATAAAATTTTTATATATACATTTAAAAATATTTAAGTTCCTTCTCGTGTAATGCTTATTTTACAGGAACACATTACTGCTACCTTCAGGTCCCCTACGTTCATTTGAAGCTACATATTCGCATCTTCAGAGAATGCAGTGCTTTTAGTTGTAACCTCATGCTAGTCAACAACAATTTGGGCTCAACGCAGAAAAATCCGACAGCAGAATTCAGTGCATGTCTACATAAATACAGATGTTTATATTCTAAATACTAGGAGTTAACTCAAACACTTAATCTGTTACAAATAATAATTTGTCTATGTAACCTATATTTAACACTATTTTATAAGAGGGTCCTGACCTGCTTATTTCTACAAATTCTTATTTTTTTTAAAAAACTTCAAAAGGTTAGTTATTATTATAACCTTGCCAGGAAGACATGAGCAATGGCTGTGTTCTCACACTTAACACTCCGAAAGGAATTACTCATGTATCTATTACTTCTTACGAAGGGAAAGCATCAGGAAGATTCAAGTTGAAGATTCAAGTTCAATGTTTACCTGAAGAAATACCAAGCCAATGACTACTAAAAGAGTTCATATAAGCAAACCACCTTCTATGTAAAATGCCTTAACTCTCCACATATGGAATAAATGAAGTATGTGAGTGACAGGAATCAGAAAGGAAATAAATGCATCAGCATTTCTCACGACATCCCAAGCTACAGACTAACATCTACAAGGGTTCTCATACCACTGGCACCTTTCAGCACCATTGCCCTTCCACCAGACTGACCTACCCGATGACAGAAAAAGATTTTACTTGTAGATTTTTATTTCATCTTTAGATTTCACCTTAAGAAGACTTCCTGCGCAACTGTTTCCTGAGGTTGATACCTCCAGGCTCAATATTCTCGCCCCATCTTAGGGCTATACTAATCCCATTGCCCAAATGGGAAGAAAAGAAAGGTATAAAGTTCAGACAACCCGTTACCCAAGCTGTGCACCCCTTGCCCATGTGCCAGAGTGGAGAGACTACACAGAATACCCTCTTTTCTGATGATGGAAAAGTGAATTCCATGCTAACTTACCGTTACTATACCCCATTCACCATGCTCCTATTCTCCTCTAATGCTGCCTCCCATCTCCTGGGCTAAAACTGGCCTCTCTAGAGGTGCCTCATCAGTGATCTCACCCAGGAGGGGAATTTGGTCAAAAGCTACGAATGGGCATGAAAGTTACAACTCCCTGTGAACACCACAGTAGTTTTCCGAAGGGAATATTTTTCAGGTTTTGACGATTAGCATTTTATGAAAGGGCATGTGAGAAAGAAATGCTTTTTACAAAAAAAAAAAGTGGAAAGTCTTGTTTTCAATTAAATACAATTTCAATAGGAAAAAACCCCAACCATCCAGTCAGCCTGACACTTCTTCAATAAGAGAGAATTCAAGCTTGCAGAATATAATTGACCAGCATGGAATTTTGCCAGGATACCAAGATAAACATAATTACTCATATTAAGAGTGTTAATTAATTGTTTGTGAACACAATTGGCTGCTTGGTTTCATAGCTCATTAGAAAGCCAACAATTCTATTAGACACTGCTGTCCAGTAGCCATACTAGGACCACTGAGCTGTAATCACTAGAAGTCTGAAACGATGCCAGTGAAAATCAGTGAGAGGTCGATCACTGAAATCAAGCTCCAAGAAAAAAAACAAAGTGATACCTAGTAAATAAATATTAACACTTTCTGGATGAAGAAGGGGCTTTTTCTGGTTGGGGTTTTGGGTTTTTGTTGGTTCTTTTTTAGTTGGTTGATCATTTATGCCAATTTTGCTACCAAAGATCTCTTAAAAAAACCAAAGAGCTGCCAGATGGAGCTAACCAATATTAGTTACGAATTAGTGACCTTGATGTAAATTACCTATGACACACGATGCAACTAAAAGTGTAAATAGTGAACTCCAGCAGCTTCCTTGGCAGCACTACGCACAAGCATTGCGACAGTCAGCTTTGCAGGAGCTTCATCCGCACCTGCTGGGGGTTATTGATTAACACACAACACGGGGAGCGCCTGCTTTCTTGGCAGACATTAACTATATTCTTACAAACCGCTGATGGGCTAAACAAGCTATTAATGACAGGTTGCTCTTCATCATTTCAAACGGACAGACTCTGCTGCTTGACCACAAGGACAAGCAGGTTATTGCTTTGAAACGTTATAGAAAAGACACAAATAAGGTATCTCTAATGAATAAACCACACGTATGGCTCCGTGGTTCTTTTTCAGTGGAGCTATTAATAGAAAACAGGACCTATTCAGAATTGCAGATATATAGTCATCTATTCCAAGGTCTCTAACAGCTTGTTAAAACTTGTTACTTGGGAAAGGAGTCAGCCAAGTATAATTCAGCAGATAACCACCAAAATTTTTTGACTACAACACTAATTCCTCTACGCTTAGAACTTTGCAGTTTCTTTTCTTAACTAGTTATAAAAAGAAATGCTTCTGAGCATATATGGCTATCAGTGGCCAGCAGGGAATGGGGCTGGTCAGTCAGACACCCTGGGTAGCAGTGACCAGCCCAGCTCCTCCTGGAGGGCAGCTCTACCCGACAAAGAAACAGGCACACAGACCTGTTGGGAAGTTCTCCAGGCTACAAAGAAAATATCTTTTTTTTTTTTTTTTTATAAAAGCCTCTGTTTTTAAACTGGAAGTACTTCCAAATAACAATTTGTAAGATATTTACTAAGTTTTTCAACAGCAGTTGTTATACTACTTTATTTCACTCCTGTGTGTAGCCAGGTGCTGGATACCAGGAGGGCAGAAGCTTCTTACACAAGGGTAAGCCATAAAATAGGCTGCAAGCAAGTGAATGGGATACATACACAGATAAACCTAATGGGAACATACAGACCCCATAAAGATTATATCACAAACTGTAAAACATCTTTTTTTTTTTTTTTTTTTTTTTTAACAGAGGGGATTAAATAACAGATTACCAAATCAATATAAAGACTTTTCTCTTTTTCTTAAGGGGTAAAAACTTCCTTACAAGTATTTGGAGATGCAGTAATTTAAAGTAGTAGAACCAGAGCAATTGTATGGCTTAATTCTTCTGAAGAATATCCCTATAATTTGTTGGAGTCCAAAAGGTCTTTGTGAACTTGTCTGACACTAAATTGAGCTATAAAACACTTTCCAGCACGAATACTCCCACCTGTGGGTGTCTTAAGAAACACTTCATTTCCTTGAGCACCCATTCCCAGGACAGATTTTCTCAGATCACAGTGAAATGGAGAAATGTCTCAAACCTGGAGGTTTTTGACAGATCTTTCACCAAAATACAAAGCCACTAATGTGTTTAATGAAGACAAATTTTTTTTCAAACATACAGTGAGTTACCCTGTAAAGAACTTAACGTATTGCTGCTCTGCAGAGAATCTTTCCAGTACATTTCCCCCCAAACCCCAAAGAAACCCTGAACACCAGCGAACGCTATTCCTGGTCCACCCCCCCCTACCCCAGGCTACTCAAAACCCATAGAGCCTCTTCCTTCGGCACCTCCTGGTTTGAGGTGACATTATAAATCAGACCTGCAGCTCCAGCTATTGCAGCACTCCCAATTTAGAAAAAGTACCAGTCATGGTCATCTGTCAAGACTACAGCATCTTTATAATGCATTAGAAAAATTCTCCGAACCCATCAGATTACAACTACCTGACACCAGCAGAGGAATGAAACATTTTAAAAATTTATTTAAGAGATTCAACTAGCATGCAAGATACCAATGAAACTAGCAAACAAGATTAATTTTCAAACTGCTCTAAGAACTATTCGTAACACTCGGCTATTTATTCTATTTAGAGATTCAAAATACTAGTTGCAATGGAACATTTAATATGCCACCATTATAAAGGGGAAACTGTTGACAACTATGCCAGAATATACATCCTTTTCATCCCGCTGTTACTCCAAGAAGATATTGGTACACAAGCTCCTACAAATCATATTTCCCAAGTGATTCCCAAAATGGGAAGCAACAACAGAAAAGCAATTTTTTCAAATGCTCACGCAATACATTGTGATAAGACTTTATTTTAATAGCAGTATAGAACAGTATATATTATTTAGATACTATGTGAAAAAATTAAACATGAATTTAAACACTTCTCATGATGTACTGAGATATACGTGCCATTAATAGTGAATATTTTGATTTAATGGGATTTAATAATCTGTTTAGATGAACTACTTAATGTTCTGATGATTGCTGATACTACATCCTAGTCTCAATGAGCTTCAGACTGGTGACAATATTGTATTTTTTCCAGTTTTGATCAACTGATTAGTTTTTAATGCTAAGTATGTCTTGCCATCACTTGTGGTTTGAATATGTTTACTTAAACCAAAAATATTTTGCATCTCAATTATTATTTTATACTCCAGCACTGAATGGAATTTAAGTCAATACATTATTCATAAAGCAAAGACAAGAGAAAAAACAAAGCTGTGCACTTCTTTCAAAGACTTCAAATTACTCAAACATACCATATTTATGCATGCAATATTTGATTGTGTGTGTGTCATCGTAGTTTTTTTTTTTTTATCACAAGTTTGTTGTTTTCAGATCAGGATATGCCAAAAATCCAACACCAAACAATTTTTGTTTATAATTAAGGCAATCATCAATCCAAGGATTGTAGTCCATTTTATTTCATCTCTACATCAAAAAAAGTAATTTAAAAAAATTAAAATTCCCTTGAAATGGTAAGATAAATGAAAATGTAAGTGCCTTCACATAATAACAGTAAGCTGACCCTCTGGGAAATGGTTGACTTTCTCAATTCAAGGTATTCAAAGCTCATTCAAAAGTGTTCATTTGGAATGCAGATATCAAAGATGATGCAAATGTTCAAGAGAAAATTAAAACTTACCAGATGTTCTAATCCAGCTTTGATGTTTCCAGAGTCCCTGTAACAGAAGAACAAAAGTTCTAAATAGTTGCTAAACCCTTGTCTACAACGATTTATGTTTAACTCAGAAATGTCAAAGCCATGTAATTTCTCGAGTGTGTAAAATTTTTACTTTTAATATCTTAATCACAACAATACCTAAAAAGTATCAATTATCCTAATTCATAATTACAGAATTATTTAAAACCTCAAATTTTACCTGCCCTGAAATTGCTATAAACTGTAGCAATGGAACAGGACATTCACTTAAACCCCAACATTTTAATATAGTTATCTCCTTATTCATATTTGAATTAATAAAACAAGACAGTTTGTAATGCTATTTATCAAATTCGCATTCAGTGGCTCATAGTTCTGCTTTGCCACTACTTCAAATAATAAAATTCTGTTACCATTTACAAAGGTGATGGAATGAGTAGATCGTATATTAACTAACTAGGTCATGGCAGCCATACCGAAACTTTGCATTTTACTGCTGACAGCTGAAAAAACTAGAAGTGTACAGATACAAAAATAACGTCGCATAAAGACAGGTACAAAAAAATGAACCAAACCATCAAAGTAAAAATACTGAAGAGTAAGGAGAATTCAGAGTGAAAATTATGACATCTGCTAGGTAAAAAAAGATAACCTGAAAGAAAACTGAAGCAAAACAAATTAAAAAAAAAAATCCCCAAATCTCAAGCCACTACCCAAAGAGGCTGGTTTCTGTTGTCATTGACTCCAGGTTCTACCTGCTTTTCAAACTGGAACCATGCCCTTAGAGGAAGGTGGGCTGTAACCATGGCTAACAAGGAAAAACCACCCCACAGGTATTTCAGGTGATCAGTTACTGAACTATGTAATCTAGTATGTGTTTATAATATTAATTTTTCAACAAATTATTCAACTATATCAAACCACAGGAGCAAAACACCCAACTACGTTCCTCTAAGACAGCAAACCACGCAAGACTGAGTCTTCCATTCTCTTTAATACTTAGTACAGGCTGTGTGAGGCATAATGTGAAGGAAAATATGAAATTTTATTAAATACTGAATAAGGCTGCATTCAGTTACATATTTTACAGCCTTGCTGGTCTGTATTTTAGACTTTTTACAGAAAGCTTTTATTCATAATTTCATAAAGCTTTCAAAAATAAGTCTGCTGTGCACTTTTGTTCTATTTGAATATACCATGAATTAAGCAAGAGAAAAAGATGCACTTTCCTTACACCAATATTTTTTTATTTTGCAACAAGAACTCATTATTCGAGTCCATATGGTATTTCAATAGAAATCATCTCCCACATCTATTTTTGAGGTGGTAAATGGCCTTAAAGAATTTAATTACTTTGGAAGCAGGATCCAAGCAGCTGATGCGAGGAGCTCCCAACTAAGGGGATCAAACCTGCCCTGTTAGTGGGCCGTCTCCCGCGCTGTCCCTCGCGTGACTTCATCAATATCTGTGCAACTCCTTTTGCCCTGTGCTGAAAGCAGTCTTAATTCAATTATAGGTCTCAAAACTGATAAAAAGGGTCCTGAAGTGGAAAATGCGAAGAGATTATTGGCAAATGAATAAAGATTTGTATCGAACTAACACACAGGAGTACAGCAGGGTTGTTTTTTTTTTTAATCATTCCCTGTCTTAAGTCTTCTGGGAACAGTGAGTTTCCCTTCCCCTCATGCAGCACATCGATTTCTGAATTAGACTGCAATATTAAATAATTAATATACTTGCCATGATTGATGTTTTGCATTAGTTGAATATTAGGTTATCAATCAAAATCCACTTGGTTTAATGTAATAATATTGAAAAAGTGTCACTGGCTGTTCATCCAATTTGTAGTTGAGGCAGCACAGATAGTAATATTGGTGTAACACAAGGCTCTAACGCAGGAAATGCAGTGGTTGAACATACATAAGGCAAACGTTATCAAACCAGCCAGGACAAGGTTGAGGTTGTCCTAAATAAACCTTGTGGCACCTGTCACTTCCAATGAAAACCTCCTTCCAGCCGGAGGCTGCCATGCATCAATCAGCCATGACAACTAGTGAAGCCATGGCATAATTTTATCTTTCTAGTTAAACAATAATTATACAAATAAGACTCCCATTAATACTACATTTCAAATATTGTGTTATGCAAACTCAGACGTGTTGCTACAGCTCAGGCTAACACATAACCTTAGATGTCTACAGAATACCTTAATCATTAATACCATAAAACACCACGAACAAAACGCAAGAGCAGTTTTATGCACATCTACTATTATAATACTCCCATAAAGGAACACCATAAGAAAGTTATATTCATTTTATATCATTATCAGGTAATAATGTTTTACTCAACTTTTACACCACACAGTTCCCAACAAGATATTTGTCTCTCAAACTACCTCTACGTTTTGCACTACAATTTTTTTTTTTTCGTTCATTAGGCAAGGTTGGGGTTATTTTTCAGTTTTCCTTTTTTCCATCAGAGAAGCTCTGGAATTGTATTTCCCCAATATAGTCAAGAAATTGTGCTGTAAAATACTTGTTGATGTGCATATATTTTTAAATCATACATTAAAAACAGTAAGGATAATACTCAGTCTAATCCAAATGTTAGCTTTTCGTAATGCCAGGGGAAAAAAACTGCAGCTGAGCTAAATTTGAATCATGGTCATGCGGGACCTGTAACAACAAGCCAGGAATTCAATTAAGCAAGTGTAGCCAGCTTTTGGATTGCTTAAAACCATAGTGTAGGTAACTAATTGAGGTAGTGTTAACTTATTAGTTCTAGTTCCTTTGACAGTAAACTAAACTAAAATACAAATATTCACTACCACTTGCTGAAAATCCCAATTTTAACTTAGACTTATATTCATGTTCATACAAGTAGGTTCCCATATAAAACTAACCATTAATCAAGGCAGCTGAAAAGTATGCAATATCTTCAAAATGTCTGAACTTCAATTAGTCTAAAATAATAAAGGATTTCACAAATAATTTACTTTTTAATACATTTATAACAGTTCCACACAGGAATTGTACAACTAACACTTGTTTTCGCACAACAGAGCTAAACAAATCACTGGGTCCATGTAGACACAGTACTCTGGAGCAAGGCACCCTCAAGAAGCTACAGTCTAAACATCACACTACAATACCAGTGACATATTTTATTACTGTGAGGCTACCTAGAGCCAAAGAGATCTCAGAGATATTTTTACTTATCACTAAAATAGGCAATTGAGGTTGTTAGCAGGTCCCTGTTACACTCTTTAAAGTGACAAACAATTATGAGAGCTGAGTTCAATCTGTGTTACCACTCAGATCAGTAGCATCAAACTGGAAGTATCCTGCAAAAAAAAACTCATTCCAAATGGAAGCAACCCACTTCAGTTCACACTCTTGGGTTTCTCTCAAGTTGTTATCAACTCACTCAACGCTTCCCTTGTATTTGTAGTTAGTAGTTTTCTTTGCCATAGTTTTTTTGGTTAGAATCCATAGGCTACAGCATAATTCTATGGATTATCTGTATCTATGGATATTGTGGGATAATTCGTGTTGAAGGGCCTCTGGAGGCCTGCAGCCCTAGCCCTTGCTCCAGGCAGGGTCAGCTCTGAGGCCAGACTAGGCCACTGAGCTTTATCCAGGCTGGCCCTGAAAGCCCAGTCTCCCTGGGGCAACCTGTCTTGCTAATTAATCGCCCTCTCTGG
The DNA here is from genome assembly GCA_008658365.1 of Alca torda. Taxonomy (NCBI): domain Eukaryota; kingdom Metazoa; phylum Chordata; class Aves; order Charadriiformes; family Alcidae; genus Alca; species Alca torda. Next base: position 8,913,745 of record CM018081.1, read on the forward strand.
GAGCGTCTTTCCTTCTGCCTAGGCCAAAAGTCTCTTTTTTTTTTTTTTTCCAGTCTGTGCTGGTTGCATCTTTCCTCCCCACACACACCACTTCAAAGAGGCCGGCTCCTTCTCCTCAGTGACCTCCCTGCTCATCAGGCTGGGTGGCTGCTGTCAGGTGCCCTGGAAGCCATCTCTCCTCCAGGCTGAGCCACCCCCAGCCCCTCAGGGCCCCCTCACAAGGCAAGTGCTCCACCCCCTGACCGTCTTGGTGGCCTGAACTCCACACTAAACAGTCCCAATGTCTGATTTTTCTCCTCAGAAGCCAAATGAATAAATAAATCATCTCATCATAAGCAAGGCCTTTGGCAGAATCCCCCCCAATTCCACAGCAATAACTACAAGCTGCAAAGAACAAGGCCATACACAGCATTTTGGGTCAGGCTGCACCACTCTCTCAAATAAAGACCTTTTAACTCCACACTTCATGAATGCCAATGCATTAGCATTGTTGATCAGGCAACGTTATCCCAAGTGGTTACAGATAATTTCCATAGAGCTCTCTCACTCTTAAAATTTTCTTGGATCACTCAACAAGCACATCACATAATACTTTCAGTAATCCATCAAGTATGATTTTAAATCAATCCTTTTTTTGTCCCAGTATTCCTCTTGGATGAAGATCCTCATAGTGAAAGATGTTCTTGGAACAACCTCAAGTTTTCCTGTTCTTTACCCTCACATTACCATGCTTCTACTGCTTGCTGTCATCTAATGGCCTTCCCTACAGATCTTCCTCAGTAGCACACACACCTGCTATTTTAATTTTGCATGTTATCAATCCCCACTTGGATTCTAGATAAACAACCTCAAAATAAACAGTTGAATCTCTTCAAAAGTCTTCAGAGCTTCTTTATGAACTTCAGCGGGTGACAATATATTAAACACTTGCCAATATAAGCAACATGAAACTGGGTAAAGATATTATGCGAACGCCAGTTTGAGTGGTGGTCTAGTCCCTTCTTCCTGTGTTGAAGGCAGATAAAGGGAAAAACGACAGAAATGAACAAAATTATGCCTTAAATGTTAGGAATTATACCAGGGGGCATGGTAAAGAGGATGAGTGAGACTACTGCCGTAAACATCATAGCCATTGCCTCTCCTGACTTGAGCTTCTTCAGTTACTGAGGAGCCTACACTGGCCCAACACAGCCAAAGTGAGGAAAAGCCTTACTAAATGCAGCCATAGTGGAGGTGACAGCTATGGGAGAAGTAGACTAGTCAGCTGTCTCTAGGCCTTTCTTTTTGTATATTATCTTTATTTTAGCAGATTAGCATTTCAAATTCAATGAGGCCTTTTTCTCACCATTTTCTGCTTCTGATACTCATAGTCTTCTCAAAGCTGATCTGCCAAGAGATGCTTGTCAGTAAGCACTGTAAAAAATAAAAATAAAAACCCCAAACTAATCTAAAAATGATTCAGATAAGGAATTTATTATACTAGTCTTGACTACTCCATCTAGCAGCATTAATACTACAAATTTCTGACTAAATGCCAGCGAACACCACCAACAACAGCCATTAACAATTTTCCTTCTCCCTCAGAAAGTGGAAATCCCCCATCTAAAACTCTGTCAACCTGTGGCAAGATTGTCTCTCCCAATGGTGAGTTTAAAGGCAAATATCTCATAATTTCCCAGACTAGAGCTGGGCCCTGTATATTCCTGGGAAGAAGAAAATTAGGTTTCCACGTGATTACACACTATTTAATTCTCTACCCTGGGGTATCCCAAGATAGAGAACTGCTTCCTTACTTCTTATTTTACATATTCAGTCTTTGCGGGATTTACTTTCCTCAGCCTCAAAAGTCTGTACAATCAGATCGAAGGTATTCCAGGTATCAAATACTAAAGGAGGAGGAAAATAAGGAATGGTTTTTTCCCTACTGAAGTTTTTAACATCTTTCTAACATTTATCTCACATGCACATTTTGGAAGAGGGCATCGTGTGTTACTTGTACAAACACAGCTTAATCACAACTGGATGGGTAGCCTGAACAATACGCTTGTGACCTTATCACCATTTAGTGATGCATTTATGCAAACATTTAAACCATATCATATTCTGGAATAGCTTCACTGACTAATCTTCAGCTCACAGAACATGCCACACGTCGAGAGTAAAATAGTCATGGCCCTATCATGCCTCTGTTCAATTCCAGAAAAAGAAAAGCCTAGTACAGAAAAAAAGTATTTTCTCCCGATCGGCAACAACTAGACTAAAAGCACACAATTATTACGTTTGCACAGTGACTGTTCCGAAGACACTACATGTTTGAAGTTCTTCCCTGAGTCAGCTTGAATTTCAGCTTCAGAGTTAGAGAATTCTGGATGCAGTTTTTAGAAATGGATACCCCCATCACATTCCACTAAATTTTATAGGTTTTGTATTGTTGTGTTTTCTGTAAAATTATAGGCTGGTGTTTCCAAATCTGACTTCAGACCATAGATACTTATTTCAGCAGGCTTTGAAAGTCACAAAAAAGGTTACACAAAAATCTAAGCCCCATGCCTGTCCTCCTCTTTGATGCCATCTTTAAGAGGACAGTGGTGATTCTCCTGGGTGAACAGGTAAACTCACACCCACTGATTTTCGATGACAAGCCGGTCTAATACCGCACCAGTGATCTGGCAGAACTGCTGGTAAAGACTACGTAATTTGCAGAAACAGAACAAAAAACGCGTTACTTTCCAACACTACTACTTAACATCATCTGGGTTATAAAGAAAAACCTGAAAAGTAGGGCTATATTTTTTGTAGCCATAAGTGGAAGTTATATCAAAGGGACTATACAAAAGGCAAGAGGAGAAAACCATAAAATAAAGCGGTTTCCTCCTGTCTCTCTTATACAAAGATGAAGGGGAAAAATTGAGCAGTTTGAAAGTAACCAAAAGACATACCCAAACAATATTACCAGTAATTAAAATAAAAATCCTTGCAATCTACTACTTACATAAGTTACACAAAGACTCTCAGCACTACACGTACCTCAAAAAGAATACCTTGACAGTTGCAATGGCTTTAAGAGCTGTGGCTCTTTGTATCTAAAACCCCTGTTTTCTTCCATTATTGGAAGATCCAAGCAACCAACAAAATGACTACAAAATAAAATAGTGAAAATAATTTAGCGGTGCAACGCCAACATCAGAGAGGGTTACGGAATGGTTAGAGAATCCTTCACCCTTATGGCTAGAAAATGCACCCATGATATTTTTGAAAAACTGTGGAACATTGTTTTACTCAATATCAGATGCAAATGGTCTGGAACTGATCCTGAAGTTTAAAAACTCCAAAGCTGGTGGTGCTGTGCTCAGTGGCTCCCTCGCTCCAGTCAACCGAAGAATTTATTTAACTTGGGGAAAAAATGGTAAGAAGTTTGGCCAATTACTAATTTAAATGTAATAAAGATTCAAGAAGATCATATGAAGGTCACTTATCAAAAGCAGAAAGAAAAGCAGAAGGCACCCCCCCACAAAGACATACGGAATAACTTGGAACTGCTGAAGAACTCAGCAGAATATAATGCAAGCTAAATTGAATCATGCTAAAACCAGGGACTTTAAACAGGACACAAGGTGAAACAATTTCCATAATATGTTATCCTAGAGAGAAGAAAAATCAGTACCCAAGAGACCTTATCAAATATTCAAGAGGGGGGAAAAGAAAAAATATAACCCTGGCTCACAGAGTAAAATTCAAGATTTTATGCACTGAAGGGGAGGAACAAAATACAGTGTGGACAGAATCAATATTTTCAAACAGACCATACAAAACAAATAATTTTTGTCCTTAAGTATTTCACAGATAAATGAGAGCCAAAATAACTACTCCAAAAAGTTCCCAATTCTGCTTTACCAAGACTTCAGGTCGGATATGGAAATCCCATAAATTACCAAAGCAGATTTCTTTATCCTCGTTGCCAGTTCAAGCCATTCCTTGGATAAACTTAGCAATGCGAAGAACCTCATAACATGCAAGTCCTTGGAGTTTTTATATGTGCAGTGTTTTTTTGTTGGTTTTTTTTTTTTCCCCCCACGGGTTTCGGTTGGTTGGGTTTTCGTCCTCTTGTTCTGTGCACGGGGTTCCCTTCACAAAGAGTAAAACCTTGTTAATCGACGTTTGCGTTCCCAGCAAACATAAGCAATTAAGCTTTGGGCTTTGGAATGTCACTGTCTCTGTTAACCAGATTATTTGGTAGTCCTAAACAAATTAGACAACTTTGGCCTGTTTTACCTTTTCTGTAATATTATTTAGTAGATATTCAATTAAAACACATCCTGTAGGTGAAAGTGTATGAAAACATTTCCGTAATGGACATTAGTGGTAGTAGGAAGTGTTGCTAATTAGCCTCAAAGTAGAAAATAGATTACAAAAGTAGCAGAAAGCCCAGCAGTGTAAATGCACAGAACGCTGCACTGAATATTAAACAAAGCAGAGCAAGTTTTAATGCCGGTAAGCATAACTATGGTAAAAACTCTCCGGACTAGTAAAGAGTGTTACAGGTTAATGAGGAACATATAAAGAGTGCACAATAATTATCATACCTAACACCTTACCATCTGTGTTTGGATGACTGCAGAATATAAACACAGTTTATCAGCATTAAGTCTGAAACTAATTACACATGTATTTCTATTAGCATACTGTTAGGATAAATATTTAAAACGTTAGATTTTCCTCAGCTGCACTCAGCTCTCAGTATTGAAGAATATTAAATTTAAGTATAAGTCAGTGAGAAAATTTAAATGTTCTAAGCACTAAAACAATTTGAGTACAATCGTTTTTCCATTTTCTGAAAGCTTCTAAATCCTCCTCATTCACCCAATTACTACTGTACTTAACCTAATGAAATTTTATTCTGCAGGAACAATACTATTCTTAAACAAATTTTTGAAAAATATAAGATTAAAAACTTCTAGACAAAGAATAAACTCCTAGAGAAAAGATGCAAATAAAATTACTATCATAATCTTTTGTTTTTTATTTGCAAGTATAAAACTGAAGAGAAACAAAAGCATGGAACATAGCATCTGTCATATCAGAATATAAAAAGATGATCCTGGCACAAAATGAAAAAGCTCTAATTCATTTGCAAATCAAGCCTGCCAGTTCTATTTCAAGCTGGCGGTAACTGTCAAGAGTTAACAAGATAATCACTTTCAATCCTGCCTTCAATGGTACATTACACTGTTATTCCATTCAATAAGGCCGTTCTTTGGGGCACTAGATGAATGGTTTTCATTTCTAACTCACACAAAAAGTTGCAAAAAAAAAAATCCATGGGGCTTAAGAAAGAAATCCCTTTATGGGCATTTATCTGCCGGCACTTGCTTTTAGGCAAAATGAGATATTTGGATACATTGGTGTCCATTCACTTCCTCTATTCCTCCAGGCCCTCAGTCTGTTGATAAAAAAAAAAGAAAGAAAAAAAAGCACACAAGGAAACCTCAAGCCTGTTTCATTTTTTTAAACTATCTACGCACGTTAAACAAGTTCTGTAATAATGTTTTGTAAATACTTCAAGAATACGCAGCTCACTACCCACTGACATGACACTGTATTTGAATGGATCCATCTTTGTCAAAATTCATTATAAACTGTACAAAAAAAACAGCAAATACTCATGAAAATTGTGCTTAAGGAAACAATAACCAGTTCCTCATTAAATGTCAATAAAAATAAAGTTACCTATTAATGGCGCTCTACCTATAAGTTATTCTAGAATTTGTCTGCACTAATTATTTGTAACTTTTTTTTTTTTAAAGATTCTGTGCTATGCTTCCAGAAATGATAGAAATCCTATAGAAGTTTATTAAGTTATAAGTATTTAAAACTTTTTTGCTGGCACACAAATTTCTACTAATCTCTGCGGGGAAAAAAACAAAAACAAAACAAAAACAAAAACCAAAACACACTTAATGCTTTTGCCTCTGGCTCAAAATTCATATTGTAAGATCCTACCTGCACGTTAAGATTGTATTGCACAGATATGCATTCTGTTATTGAATATTCTACAGTGAAAATTTAAATCTATACTAACTTTAGAAACAAATCACTAAATGTTTGTTTGGTTGGTTAGTTTTTTTTACTCCTTTCTTTAAATCCCCATAGGTCTCAGTTCACAGAACAAAGCCAATACGTATCTTTACAATCTTAACTGAGTTAAGCTTATCCAGCCTCAGGTCTGTTACCCATAATCAACACCAACAAGCACACTGTCAATAACCATCTGTAGATATTTTTAATTTATTTTAACAAAAATAAATAAAATTTTCCTCTAACTCAGGGACCCATCTTGCCAGCCACTTCTTATGTTATTTGCATACCTTTCAAAGAAGATTTTGATCATCTTTATAATCCATCACTACAAGTCAGATAACTTTTTCCATACACCCCTTGTGGAAATGCTCCTTTATAGTAAGAGTTTCTTTCATGGGAAATCTAAACACCAGAAGTTACTGGCGGACTCACAGGCTTTGGTTTTGTTCTTTGCACTTCACAAGTTTCTCAGAGGTTCTAAACAGAAAGATGGTCTTATAATCAAAAAAATACTGTATCAAAACCAAAAACTGTAATAGTCTGTATTTATGTAGCATTAGAACATAGTCATTTTTGTGGCCCTACTGCCCCTGTTTCTCAAAAAGAAAGAATATAAAATAAAGATGAATTGAAAGTTCACATACTTTGAAGGATCTTGAAAGAGCACAAGATGTTGCACTTAGAACGCAAATTAACAGAAAGTGAAATGGTTTTATGTAAGACTAATACAGTCCCAAACGCCGGAACCTGCCTTAGAAATTTGGGATGTGTTTCTTTCCTCTCTAGCCAGCAGCAGTACATCGCTGGTACTGGTTAAAAAGAAACAATCGATTAAAAATCCAAACAAACAAACAAAAAACCCCAAACCACAACACCAAACCCATCCTCCATTCTGTAAAGCTGACATTTGGAATGAAAAACTAAGATTAGCAGCAGACTAATTCTTCAGTAAAGGTAGGTATTTATTTCTAGCATTCACACCTGATTAATTTCCACAGCTCAGATGAAAGACAGGATGACCCAACAGTCCCAGGACACACACATTTTAAGCCAAAGACTAAGAAATGGTAGTTTCATATTGCCATTATTACCGAAGATGTGTGCAGCGCTTTGGCAACCGTGGTCAAGTTCAGCTGAGACCCACAAAGTGCCACTTTACTGACATTCCACCGCTTGTGACTGCATTTGATCCAATTTTAGCACACTGAAACCTTGTGCTTTTTTTAGGCATCACTGTTGGGAGGTATAAAAATCCAATTTGTAAATGCTTCTTCACTGTTCCTCTTTGTGTCCCTGCAGTTTGATTTTGTCGCTTTAGTTTAATTCCTCTATATTCTTTCATCTGGCCTGGATTTATCTCCCTAAGGAAGGCAGGAGCACACTCACAATATATTCTAAATGTTTAAAATATGTTTAAATGTCAGATGGACACAGGTTTTCATTCCTATACAAGATAAAAAATTTTCCTTCTCCCAAAAAAGGCAGATCTACTCTATCTCAGAATATTTAGCTTCTATCTCCTCAGCTACTTCATCTAACACGGCTTGTAGCATTTCTGGTCATAAAAGACTTGAGTCTGAGGTTGCATTTCGCAATTAAACAGTTTGTTTCTATTATAACTCAACATAGGTCTAATGAAAGCCTTTGCAAGTCTCGGGGTTTCTGCAAGACAGCCATTCCAAGCAGCCTGAGCACACGCTGAGAGGCAGGAGTAGCTCAGAAGATCCTCCAACATAAGTCTGACATGAGGGAGAAGCCCCTGTTGCTACATGAATAACATGAGCAAACCTGGACACATTAAAAATAAACCTGAAGGCTTTTACAGAATCACAGAATGCTTTCGGTTGGAAGGGACCTTAAAGACCATCCAGTTCCAACCCCCTGCCCTGGGCAGGGACACCTCCCACCAGACCAGGTTGCTCCAAGCCCCACCCAGCCTGGCCTTGAACACCTCCAGGGATGGGGCAGCCACAGCTTCTCTGGGCAACCTGGGACAGGGTGTCACCACCTTCACAATAAAGAATTTCTTTCTAGTATCTAATCTAAATTTCCCCTCTTTCGGTTTAAAACCATTCCCCTTCATCCTATTGCTACAATCCCTGATCCAGAGTCCCTCCCCAGCTTTCCTGTAGCCCCTTTAGGGACTGGAAGGGGCTCTAAGGTGTCCCTGGAGCCTTCTCTTCTCCAGGCTGAACAAACCCAACTCTCTCAGCCTGTCCTCACAGCAGAGGGGCTCCAGCCCTTGGGTCATCTTCACGACCTCCTCTGGACTCGCTCCAACAGGTCCATGTCCTTCTGATGTTGGGTGCCCCAGAGCTGGAGGCAGCACTGCAGGTGGGTCTCCCCAGAGCGGAGCAGAGGGGCAGAATCCCCTTCCCTTGACCTGCTGGCCATGCTCCTTTTGATGCAGCCCAGGATATGTTTGGACATTGCTATGGTACCACAGCGTTTTTCAGTTCAAATAAACATACTGTAACTATTTTTGAAGGGTCCTGTTTGCATTCTCTGCAGTATCTCCTCAGCATTCAAATGCATCTTATCCTACATCGCTCTAGAGTTTCGTACATGTTTTTCAACATTTTGAGGTTGATAAGGAGAGCATCACAAAGATCCTTTTATTCTAAGCAAAGACTCAAAAAATCTTCTAAAATATTGTTTTGCTAAAGCCCAAATGAATTTTGAAAACATATTTAATATTAAAAATGTTTCTTTAAAGTCTAACTTTCAGTACAGAAGAATGCTGTATCTTCTGCTAACAACTTCCATGTTGGGCTATGTCAGAAGATGAATTTATAAAATTTAAAAAGGCAGAGCTTGAGTTGTTCAAGCTTGATAGGAAATTACTTCCTTGGCCACAAATATTTCATCAAAATAGAAAAAAAATAATAAAATGATTGCAAATCTCAAACATATCTGACCAAAACCAAGCCTAACAGTGATAAAATTAATCAGAAAGTGCTTTAAAATTAATGGAAAAGCCAGAAAAAAAAAACCAAACCAGACCAAATCCAGCTAATTGAAGCTTATGAAGAAGGAGGTTTGGAAGAAGAGGAGATCAACAGAGATCACTGAAGTGATCCCATTTACATCAGCTCCCACTTCAGCACCTTTGTTTTCACAGCATTCAGTCCCAACCACTGCTGGTTACCTGTATGCTAACGAATCACCAAAGACCGTAAATGCACTTTTAATAGCAAGGATCAGAACTTGAAGGATGTCTTGATGATAATATTTCAATATTCAATGACAAAGACCTTCAGAGTTGTCAAAAAAAAAAAAAAAAAATTCTACCATGCTCGGGCCTAGTCACAGAGGATTTGTACCTAACACAGCTACATCGAGATTGTAGAGAACAGGCTAATTTATTAAATTATCTGACAAGGCTAAGCGTTCTCTTGATTCCAAGAGCAATTAAATCTCTTCTAATTCAACAGCAGCACTAGACAACTAACACTAATAGGTCTGTATCTTGCTTATTTGTTATTTCTTTCTCCAGCATTTGTAATAGCCTCTGACTATATAATTTACAAGTCTGTTATTATTTGAGAACATTAATCAATGCTAAAATTGCTTTTGGTCTTATGCTTATTACACATCTGCTTCTCAGAGAGAAACTTCAGAAGCAATAGATGTATTGAGGGCTTTGCTATGCCTGCACTGAAAACACTGATACTGTCTAGAATCTGATGTCCAAAACATCATGGTGAGTTAAGTAACAAGAAAATGCCTGCAGGTTCCAGTAAACCACAACTCATATTTTATGTAGAAAATTTTACATCCTAAAAAACCCCATCGAGTAATGCTGTCTAAACACTTCATGCTGGTTGAGTTGCACCAAAACCTCCTTAAGGCTTCATGTGTTCTTTAATTGTTAAGTCTACTGTTCTTACATCACATTGGTCTTACTCATTTTACTCCCCCAAAAGCTTGCTTTCATTAATATGCTTTTAACCTTTTACTACCATGAAAAACTAACATCATTTATTTTAGTTGGCATTTATCATTCCCAGCACTTCCCAGAGAAAGTCTCCAGTGAAAAGGGAGAGCAGTACTGGCTCTGCAAGATGGAGCAAACTGCCGAGAAGTGGCCAGCCAAAGTCTAGACCAGAAATCTTGCTAGGCATTTTGTATTTTGGCATTCCTCCAATGAAATTAAAATAATTAGTATTGCACACTACTGATTTACCACCAAGTGGACCAAAATTAGAAGAAAAGACAAAAATATAAAACACGTCTCGTTCTACAGCCAAGATTTCCCTCAAAGATTATTTTTCTAATACGAAGCCAGGAGATCCTGAAAAAATTAAGTACCATAAACATGGCAAGCTCCAAGGAAACTTGGATCTTAAGCAATTCGGAGCTTGAAGATTAAAACCAGCACCTATTGTACCGGCAAATATTAGAGGTAAAGTTAAACATTCTACAAAAACAACTTCTGAACAAATAAGCACCCAGATCCCTCAACAGCAACAGTTTCTAGAGGATTCATAGACCACAGAGGAAGACCTGGAAATGTACATGATCAGGCTGACGACTGAGCAAGCACTTCTGGTGGAAAGAATTTCTAACCTGCAAAAAAAATAGCGAATATCCAACAACCACCTCAAGTTACAAACCTAACTAACAAATTGTAGCCACACATCACAAAGCCTACTTTAAGTTCTCAGCAGCACTGTTCTTTGGTCTTCCTTGGGGCAATAAGTTGGAGCTAGATGCCTATTAGTCCATAGGAGTTACCTTAATCCCTATATTTTCAGCTGTACCCATTGCAGTTCACCTCAGTTAACATCACTCACGACAGGAGACATGCTGAACCTACACAGACCTCCCCTGACAGACTTTTTATCCACACAGGACAACGAACTCTGCAATGGAAATGATTTTATCTGATCACACATCCCCTCCAGCACTTGCCTACCTGGCTGTTCATGAAGACATGAAGAACCTCCTGAACCATTACAGACTAATGCTCTAAGACAAGCCAAAAGCGGTGCTGGTTTACATTAAAATGTTAATCTTCACAGCAAAGTAAGGCAGACGGTTCAGGGTGGTAGCCTCAACCATCTCAGAGTTAGTCGCCCTTATGTGTGAATCAAGCTTTATATTCTTTCGAAGAAGGAGCAGACACTATGTCAAGCAACCCCTTCACTAACAGAAAATTTTGTCTCTCCTGCTACCAGAACTAAAGACTTTTCTCTGCTTTATTACCATACTGTTCATATTTGCTTTATTTCACTTTTTTTTAAGAAATGTATTCCAGGCAGCCTTGCTGATGTTACACAAAGTAACATGAGTACTTTGCTAACTACTCTTAGAAGACAATAGTAGAGAACATCGGAGTATCAGTGCTCTGAAAGGCATTAAAGTCAGACTTAAGAAAAAAATATAACAAATTCAGAATACCGAATGGACCGCGCAGACTGATATACGGATCTACAGAAATTGCATATTGATATTGCTGAAAAAAACCACAGTATATTGGCTCTTTTCCTAGATTTTCAGTTTTGGCTGAAAGTTATAATTGCAATATACAAAATTACTTCGTCTTGCAAAGAAGTGCCAGAAACCAGTGTCCCCAGAAACTGGAACTGGAACCGTTCCAAGCAATCAAACACACTCATGTAACAATGGCCAGGACCGAGTGGCCTTTTACACAATGGCATGGCAGGATAAGCCACCTACTTAACTTGCTGTTCCAGCAAGATATTGGAAAGTTATGTGAACATTTGTGCATAATAATTTTCAGTCATTTAAAAGAGGTCAGGATGCTGTTCTAACAACGTAAGCAAACAACATGTAACATTTTTATCTATCTATCTATCTATCTATCTATATATATATATATCTATATCTCTATATATATCTCCTTCCTCTGGTCATTGCGGCTTTCAGTCAACAAGGTCAGTCTGCAAAGTTAGCATTTGGACGGGTAACTGTCACACCAGTACCAACAACAGATAGTGAAACCAGAAGAAACTGGAAGAATCAACTGAAGAAATTTTAAAGTTAAGTTGAAAAACTTGTACCTACATGCAATAGAGGGGAAAACAGTTTAGTTAGCTACGCGTATTTTTTTGCCCAGCAGTAGAAAGAAATACAGCATAACCAACAGCTAGGGGAAACAAAAATGTTCAACCTGTATATATAAGATGGGCGAAATTGTTTCAACGATAGAGAAAAATTTGCAAACTCTGCCTGATATCTGGGGATTTAAGATGGACTCGTACATCTGGTAATGACAGAAGTTGCACAAACCACTGGAAAAAACATCTGTAAAATGTCCGGTCTTTGTACATACGACATAGCCTAACACGTATTTCTGGGTGTAGTAAAAAGGAAAAAAAAAAAAAAATGAAAAAAAATTGGTTGTCTTAAAGGCTTTTCTTTTGCCCATTCTATGTATGGCACTTACGTCATTCATCATGACTACAGTAACAAGGAAGGCTGAAATTAGCACTCTCTAGAGCATCTATACCCTTGCAGGATGTCAGCAGATGTGACTGTTGAATGACAAAAAGCCAAGTGCTGCGAAATATTTGAGAACGCTATAATAGCCCAGCACCAGGTAGATTTTTTTATTTTAAATTAAAATATAGACCCCAAAGTCATAGCCAAGGGAATTCACTATCTCTTGAATGTGGAATTGATCTGAATACAATTACTTTACTCTTTTTAGCTCCATTTGACTTTGAACTAAACATCAATTAGTGCACAAACATAATGCTGCAAGATCTGTTAACTCCAATACTGATTTTTCCATAAAAGATCTAAAGCAAATTTATTGGCCTTCGTTTAATAGCTTTCAGCAATCACAAATATCACACATGAAAGCTCAACTTCATTTTCTGATGGTCACTTAAACCCTTAATTCTCATGATAAAACTCTCTCCGTCTTAGTTTTAAAACCCTTAAATTAGCAAACAAGACACCACATAATATATGCTATAAGCATAGGTCTTCTCTGAAAAGCTGGGACCTTCAAGTGCTTCAGCTGCGATACAAGCCATTGAGCCATGGCCAATATAAGCTAATTTGAATAATCAATATGACAACCTTATTTTTCTAATGCAAACAGGATTGATACAGTAAGGTGTCTCACTGCCACATCACAGTCATGGCCTCTTTTAACCCCTAATTAGATTTAGGCGATTATCCCTGCTCTTCCTTACAAGTGTACAGCGCGGATAAGAGATGACAAAAGCTATCTGCCACTTACTCAGCCTTTGCAGACTGCAGGTTATCCAGGGAGATACAGGGTAAGATCAGCAAACAATTGTTATTCATATCATCTACAGTTTTAAGATAGTCACAGTTTTCCATACATGCTAAGTGAAAATAGCCCAGAGCATTAGGTAAATGCAAAATGCTTAAGAACATCAGGGTTACACAGATGGAAATTCAAGGTGATGTTAGGGAATTGTGTTTAATTCAAATTGGTTATCACAAAGAAAACTACCTAGCAATAACTTTCAGACAGGAAACACTGAGTTCTCAATAGATTTGTGTTCACTGTTCATTTGTGTGTAACACTGAGTATTTTACATGGCTATTTCTAAATAAATAAATAAAATTAAATTTTAAAAAAATCAAACTTAGAAACAGCAATCCCAGTAGAATTACATAGCTAAACAAAGTACTAACAGACAGAGAAGATCTATTACAGAAATGTAATCACATTTCATTTACAAGAAGTCTTATCTCAAGCACTTAAACATAAAATTTAAACAGTTTTCCATTTTATTGTACTCAGTATTTGAGCTAATAAGATATAAAAGTATAATCACGTTAGTAACATTTCTATTGCATTACATAAACACACTACTAGATTAAAGGCAGACCAGGAAAAAGAAAGCATGATGTTGCACATAAAATTGAACACTTTATTTCTCCTGGCAGAAATAACTATCACTGGTATCATGTGTGAAAACTGCCACGCTAAAATTAGATCATATGTTCACAGAATGTCTATTCCAAATCTGACTAAACAAAAAAAGTATTTTTGTACATACTATCCATATGTGAACACATTTAGCATGCTTTTGCAACCAAAAGAGAAGTATTCCCCTATAGTATGCTTTATTAGCAGGCTATGCGATCACAGAATTGGAAGGATCATTTATCCAAGTCAGGCGCAAGCCACTCATGATTGGAGTAAAATTTTCAGAATTGTCTAAAAGACATTTGGATAGCACTCTGAAAATCACTGAAAGGTAATGTATGTTTTTAAAATATTGTACATACTGTGATAAGACCGCTTTATCAGCAATACTCTATAGACTACAATGCAATCTCTGCACTGCTGCTCTGGGCTTTATTTCCCATCGAAGAATCACTGCTGCTCTTCCCGGTTTTCTGCTCCTTCCACATGTGAGCCAGAAGCAGCAGGGCACTGCCTTCTCCTAGTAATCCCACCAAGAAGCTACCCTGATGTCAAAGAAACTGAACATTGTGGGGACCTCTTTTACATGGCAAACCTGAAACAATATTCAACCCAGATTTTCACCCATGCACTAAGGGTTTTTACTTGGTACTATTATTTATGTTCACGCCTTTCAACAATTTGTGGTTTTATTGACTCATTTTTCCTAATAAAGGTTCAAGATACAGTTAACTTGAAACCATACTACTTAATGGTCTGAGTGGCAACACAGAAACTATGGATATGTGTTTCCTCACAACGCTTCCGATGCAAGACCCTACCTATGATCCCTGACATTTCTCTTCCCCTGTAAAAACCAAAGTTTAACAATCTCTTTATAGGATTTTGTGCAATGTACTATAAATTTGGAAATGCAAAATCGTATCTTGACCGTTACTACTACTTTAAAAACAAAGACTGCAAAGCTCCAAGTGTTTGCCTAAAAATAATCAACCAAATAAATATATAAATTAGGGGGAGCAATAATAAAAGAAAATTATTAGTTTTCTACTCAGGTTATTTGAACTTGTGAGAAAATCCATTTATGGACAATCTTATTTTAACTTCATTCTATAAAATTCTCAATAACTTGCAGAAAAAAAAATCGTATTGTGTTCTCTATAAATGTTTTCTGTGGGTTGCATAAAAACAGTTGATAAAAATGGTTTAACACTGAGAAAACAGTCAGCATAAAAAATTGCTCCTGCCTCTTTTTAGTTGTTTTTGAAGTTTCCCATTGGGCTGCTTTGCCTTCTCAAAAAAAATCCTATAATAATTTGGAATCTTTTCCATTTGCTAATACAATTAGCAGTTACGCAACTGTGGAGTTCTTCTGTACTGAAATTTTCAGTACAGAAAAGGAATGGAGGACAAGCCAGTAACATCCATTGTAACGGGATGGTTCATGGCAAAAATCTCTTCAGTCTCACAAACCTCCCAAACCACCTAACGAACCCTTCAGCAAGGAGGGGTGCAGTCCCTCGCTCCCAGCCGTCAATGGCATGAGGCTTTGGGTTTCATCCAAAGGGGTTCAAGCCTCTCTGCTGCTGGCTGGTTTCCTTCCCCAGGCACCTCGCCACAGCTGGCAGCAAAGAAATGCCCCAGAGAGAGACCCTGGCCCAGGTTGCCCAGAGAAGCTGTGGCTGCCCCATCCCTGGAGGTGTTCAAGGCCAGGCTGGATGGGGCTTGGAGCAACCTGGTCTAGTGGGAGGTGTCCCTGCCCAGGGCAGGGGGTTGGAACTGGATGGTCTTTAAGGTCCCTTCCAACTCTAACCATTCTGTGATTCTATGAGTCACATCCGCACTGACAACCCCTTCAACAAATCATCCCACAGAAAGGTTGCGGAGGTCAGCACAAAGCAAAGAACTAGAGCCAGGGCTGCAACACCGCAGAACCAAACCACAGCTACTTACCACATGTCTCGAGAGAAATATCTCAAGATATATCCACCCTATTTGAAAGATGTTTCCAGCCATTGCACCACACCTGTCCCGGTATCCCACAGGTCCTGCGCCAGCTTGGGCAAAGAACCTCTGGCACAAAACTCAACCCCGCTAATTCACAGCATCTTCTCTCCTGTGATGCACAAGCATCGCAACAGCCTCATAAAATTCTATGTCAAATCACTCAAAATTTTGAGTTACAGTGCAAGTTTGATAAGCTTGAGATCAGCAATGCTTTCTGGAGGTAGGCAAAAAGGGACCACGAGGGACATCGGCATATGGTGACAGTATCAAGGAATGTAGGATTGCCACTTTTAACCTTTTTTGATATTTTTTGGTTTTCAGATGCTGACTTAATATAACTTCAATATATAACTTAATTAAAAACACATTATCCGTAGTTGATGCCTACTTTGAATTGAATAGCCTGACCGTCTTCAAAAGTGTTTGCAAACCCACATGGTGCAGCCTCCGCTCAGCACGGAGCAGCACAAATATATCTTAATACTTAGATAACTTAATCTTAATTCTTAGTTAATGTGCTTAACTCTTAGAATCCCATTAGTGATAATTTTAAGTGAAATTTATCAAAACCTAGGAAACTTTGTCAGAAGAAAACTTCTCTCTCATAAGGAAGGTGAGAAGTACAACCTAACAATAAGGCATTTCCATTATTAAGAATACATTACTAAGACAGTGCAGAATATAATTTCAAAAAGTAACCACAAGTATATAAAATCACAAGCATTTAACATCTAGATCTAAAGATCTAACATCAATTCACCGAGCTGTTATATCCTGAATGCTGGGGAAAAAAAAAAGAAAAAAAAGAGAGAGAAAGACAAAAGTAGCATATTTGTTAAAATAGAAGAAGAAATGTTATGGACACCCAGGAAGGTACGTAGGACGGAGCACAGAATTTCCTGTTACCTGTATTCTTCTCTGCTTTCCTTCCTCTCTGTATCATGCCCACCACTGAAAAGAAATGAAAGCTAAACGGCACCACAAGGAAAAGCTGCCAAACAGCGAGAGCTTAAATGCAGCAATCAGAGCTAAAAGATGTCAGTCCAGCCTTGTACATAATGGAAAGGGAAAAAAAACAACTGAGAAGAGTTGATGGGAAGAGAAAAACAGTTGAAAGTTCTTAACATGCTGCACTAGGGAACATTCAACATAGCACTTTTGTGATTTTTTTTTTTTTTATTTATAAATTGCACTTTAATTTGTATTTATTGAAAACAAGCAAGCAAAACCTCCAATGTTCCAAATTAATATTGGTACAGATATTTCTCCAGAGGCGAGATCTATTATATAACCTTTAAAGTTAATGGAAGTAGCTTTCAACAAGCTCTGGGGCCTAAAGCTTATTTTGGTTTTTTAAACAAATTAATTGCTGGATTTTAGTCTTTTGTCCTCCTCTATACAAAATACATCTTGACCTTTTAAATAAGATTTAATGTTTCCCACTACATGTAAGCCCATACCTTCTCTTCCATCTTCATGCTTCTGACTTAGAGAGGACCTGCCATAAATTAACTCCCAGTAGAAACCAATCCTGCAGCATTATCTAAAATTTCATAAAGAGATTGTGCAACAGGAGGTGTTTTAAACACTATTTAACATGGTCTGGAAATAAAGGTTTTTACTTTCATATCAGAATTCCTAAAAAAAAAATAAATTAATAAACAACAGTAGATCTGTGTCTCTATTGCAGTTCAAAACTGAGATTCTTGTTGTGAAGAACAACATCCAGGTTCTTTTACAGACAATTGCTCAGATTCTTCCTGAGCCGTTCATTGTCAGTGGGTGATCCACAGCATAAATATTGTTAGTGGCTGGCAACTACTTAATGTCAAAATTTGATAACTGGCAAAAAAGAAATAAGAATCAGGAACCCTCTTTTTCTGCCCTTGCCTCGGTACGCCTGCGGGCACGCACAAACCCTGCCCCAGCCCCTGGGCACCATCCCACAGATTCACAGAGCCTCCCAAGGCACCGGCCACCTTTATGCTCCTCTCTGTGGGCTCAAGTAAATTACCCTCTCCTTACATGGCTACCGAAAGAGGTGAGACTTTTCGGGCGTGTTCAGGGAGAAGAAAAAGAGGAAATAAAGAGGAAAAAGGAAGAGGGGGAAAGACAGACATATGAAGCTTTCCCTCTCCTCCTGCCCTGCAGAAGCATAGGAAAAATTCCCCATCATACTCTGCTAAACACTTCCCCATAAATCCATTGTGTGTATTTCTTTAATATTTTTCAAAGCACAGAGCAATGCCCACCTGACAAGAATCAATGGGGAAAAAAAATGCTTTTCCCTCTTTGACACAGCATGATCCTATTAAGCAGCCTCAAAAGATTCTGATCTGAGCAGCAGAGTCAGACCTTCCTGATCAATTCCTTAATCCATTTTGAGAGAATGGACTGATCTCGCTTTTTCAATTTCAGTCTGGGAAAAAATCATTCCCAACATAATTCACCATTAAATGGGCCTTGTCTTACAAGAACTTCAGCTGCTGGAAGCAGATGAGGAGCAAGTCAGAATCCAGGAAAATCACCAGCACATCTAACACACTTCCTCTGGGTCTTCCCATTTCCACTCTGACAGTCACTCAAAGCATTTGCCAATCTTGTCCTTCACGGATCTTTAAAGATGTTCCTTTTAACACTACAAATAATGTAAAAATAGATGCCTGAAGTGGAAATGATTCCCATACTTTTCCTCCAGAAAAACTTCAATTTATTAGGTAACCACTGGGGTTGCCATGATTATGAAGAAAAAAAAAAAAACAAACAAAAAAGGGAATAAAACTGACATGGTGCTGAAATAACATGGTCACAATAAAACATGGTGCAGGCTGAAGATTCTACACTCTACATGTTGGTGGATTCTGCTACGGAACTGAAGATGTTTTATTCCAAGTTGGGATCAGATGCTGCAAACAGAGACGAGACATGAAGAGCGTGGGCACTCACTATGTTCTGAACTCTCTTATAGTAATCAGAAACTTCGCAGATTGGCTCAAAATGGAAGATTTGGGTTGGGCAGTCTTCTCCATGGGTAGATCCGAGAACCTTCCCACGTCAATTAAAAATCATTCTAATGAAATGGTGTTGAAGTAGAAAATGATGCTCAGCTTGCTTCCTTAGAACTGCCCAACTAAACCTACCCAATGAAGATCATCCCATCAGCCCTAGACTGCCCTGGATCCTGACAGGACACTTGTCCACCAAGGACAGGTGCCTGCAGCAATACATGCAAGCAGAAGTTAGCTCATGACACGTTCACCCTTCCAGTCTTAATTGCAAGGGATCAGAACTGCCTGACGTTTTAGGCCTTTTCTCTCCTCAAGTAGCTGCTTCTTAATGCCACATCCTACAGCTTCAGACAAACAATGACAATGAACAAAACAGAAACAGCCAAACATCTGAGCATTCCAGTTTTGTTTGCAGGATAGGAGAAACGATAATGTAAAGGATTAGCATTTTTAAAAAATAGCTTTGAACTGATTAAAACATAAATTTCTGACCTTGAGGTCTCTTTAGTACCACAGACTTAACATTTAATGGACCACAAGCTCTGCGTTGAACTGAAAAAAAGCCTCTGTAGAATTACAGCATTCATTGATTTACAGATTCACCTGTATTTTTAGTTTTTCCTCTATTTTATTTAGTAATGATGTCTAAAACTTCTACAGTAACAAAAAGACCAAACAGATCTCCAAACACAACTTTTGTCTATACATCCAGCGTGGGGACACAAGGGGAGAAAGGACAGGGAAGGGAAGGGACTGCTACTGCTGCTGGGTACAAGCAGCATCCTGCCCTGTGCACAACCAGCAGATGCCAAGGAGGAAACCAGAGCCTGGAAGTAAATTCAGGCTCTTTCCAGTTTTCTAAACATACGTAACAGACCTGTGGAATCATACGTGTCAAAATCTACAACAGGTTTGTCTTCTGCCTTTTTGTAAAGTAATCCTTAATCACGCGAATACTTTCTTTTGCTATATTCATTAAAGAATTTCTTTAACAAATATTTTTACTACATTAACGTTCCCAAATTCTTTCACTTCATTCAACAATTTAGGTTACTTCACTAGTTCACTTCACTTCATTAGTTTTCTATATCCTGTATTTCCAAATAAAAACAGAAAGGTCAAAAATTAGATTGGTATTAGAAATACTTTCTTCAAAGATGGTCCTCCTTCCTCTCCGAATCAAAAGAAATAGATGTTTTATAATGCCCATAGCATGTAAGTTCCATTCCAGAAAAAGCATTCTTTAACCAAAAAAAACCTAGATGAAATAGAGAGTTTAATATTTTAACGTGACAACAAATTCTACTTTACAAAGCATGTCTTTTGGGTGGTTTTCTTTACTTCCTCCTCGCTTGCTTGCTCAGGGGAGGCAGCGTCTGTTGGGTTAGTTTTGGTTTGTACCTAAATGATTGCTTGGGACTCCTCTGCTTTCGTTCCATGATAGCGAGAGGCTGGGTACATGGTTAGGTGATTACTGTATCTCTGCAGTTCAGTATCTGCAGGGTGTCTGAATGCCACTCTAACTACTTAAACCCAGTAAAGAGATTACAGCTCACACTAACTGGATTTTCACAGCTCCGTATCATTCAGTTTGGATTCCTCATGCACAGATTAAGACAGGCCATTAAAACAACAGTCAGCTGCTCTCAAAGAGCAAGGTGTCTCAGTAAAAAAAAAAAAAAAAAAAAGAACTGTGTTTACATTCAGAGTGTTTGTGTATGTGTTTGTACATTTGGGCAAATGAAACACTTTCTGAAAAGAATAGTATGTATTTAAGGAATTATTTAATTTAAAAACCCAAGATAATTTAAATTATATAGTTATAAAAGGACAATCACGGTGGTTGGCAGTTTTAAGGACCGGAGAGTTTTGAAAATTTTAAACAGCTTAAAAGAATGTGTGTCTTTGAAGATACTGCCTTCAAATGCATTCCAAAACCTATTTCAGTAAATATGGAGAAATATAATTCCCTCAACACAGTACACGAATTTAGCAGGGAAGCTAATTTAACAAGCATCTCTAACTGACAGTCTAAACTACAGAACTTAAACACAAAATTTATGATTTTGTACTTAGTGCAGAATGTACTTAGCAAATGAAAATGAAACAGTTACTCTGTGGGTAAAAACTATTTACTTTCTAGACTCAGTGGTTCTCTGACATCTTCTATACAGTCGTGCTCCTCGGCTTTCGCACACGTACTACCCGCACTGGTTTTTTACAGCAGTCTTGTAGTGAAAGGAAAAGAAATCATACCATATGCTGCTGTCTCAATGTCACAGCCCATTAAATAAATGGCCATCTTTTTAGTCTTAAAAGGGGATTTTTAGCAAACAAAAAGAAAAACAAGGCCAACACAGCTCAGACGACAATAGCGACAAATCTAGGTCAAAGGCAAGTGACCCTAGAGCTACGCTGGGCATATGGACGTCTCTGTCCTCTTCAGGGGGAAACTCTTACCCTGCTTCCCATTAGCCTTTGGCTGACTTAGGGTAGAGGAAATTGTCCTCATTTGGCCTTTCAGCTGCTTCCTTCTAGTTTCCAACACCTGAGCATTTTTTTGCCAGCAAAGCAAATCAACTCATTTCTCTAGCATCCTTGAAATGCTCATATGTACCACCGGCACCCTGCGTCCTGGATACTCCCATGAAACTTTCTCTTGAGCATCTGGATGGGAAGTAGTCCAAATTACTCCATTCCTTTTCCATCAGAAAATAAGAATTCTGAAAGGGCAAGTTATGAAATCTGTCTGTATACAACAGATCTCAAAGGACCACCATAAGTACAAGGTGACTTCTTCAGTTACTTAAACATTTGGATCCTCCCTGCAGTAACACGAAGCATTTATAATCAGCTGCTATCACACTTAAAGCATTTTGCTATACGTAATAACTGCAAAAACACTCTAGTGCATGATCTTCACAATAGCAACATTTAATCAGTTGTAAACGTATGAATAAGGACTAGTATGTGCTATTGGTACACTTCTAGATCAGAATCCTATTAAGAGAATTCATGAGGCAGCATGAGGACCGCTGTCCCTGAAAATCTCCAGCACAGGTATGAGAATGAATAGGCTTCCTGACAAATCCACCATCTACTTCCATAGTTTCTGGACAAAAACTGCTCTCCTATGTTGTTCCGCTCTCAGATGTGCAAGCAGATCCCAGCCAACGTGAACACCAGGTTTTCTTTGCATCCATAAAGTTTAGCATCACTTTGGAACGTGTGAGGTTCTGAGAAATAAACATTACTAATTAATTGGACATATTTAAAGGCTGAGAAAAGCCATAACGCGGTATTGCTGTCCAAATATCACCTTGTAGCATGTAAAAATGTCCCTTTGGAAAAGGGCAACTTTTCCAAAATGCTACATCATAACCCACACCACCCAAGCATTTAGACAATTTCTTCTACAGTCTTCACTCACATCCAAGGTCTCACCGTCTTTGCCACACAGTCTTCCATGAAAGAACTGGTGTGATGCACTGCTACAATATCAACCCCTACTACAATATTTATCTATATGATTTCACTTCTGCAGTTAGAAGAGCTTAAAGAGCACCAGGACATCTGTCTGGAAGATCTGTCCCGATTTTCTTCTTCTCTTGAGATTCTCACTGCAGAAGTCCAAACAAAATCTGCAACTTTAAGATTTTATTAAAAAAAAAAAAAAAAAAAACCAAAACAAAACCCTGTTAAGAATACTGATCTTTGCTCTACAACAAGCTCTAAAAGCAGCACAGGTCCCATCTCCTTTTAATAAAGCAGCTCTAAAACGTGGTGACAAAAATTGTGTCAACACAGTGAAGGCATATTAAGTTATCCTTTAGGGCAGGATATCTACATGTAAGATTTGAGGAAGAAGTAATATAAAGACAACAGCATTTGAGTTATTCAGTGAGATGCCTCAGACTACAGTTCTTTCTGGAAGAAAAGAACCAAAAGTGAAATCTTTTCACCTTACACTACAGAGGTGATTAATTAAGACCTGCACCTCATGAGGTAGTGTAATAGAAAAGGAGTTCTTCCATGCAGGATTGGAAAACATGGGGAGGGGTAAGGCAGGGATCTGAAATAACGGTGCTCTTTCTTCACAATTTCCAAAATATGTTTAACTTTTATTATAGAATTCTGGCAAAGAAAAAAAAAAAGCCAAAATAATTTGGTGGGGTTTTTTTTTTATAAAGAAATTGAAATATTTTCCATATAGTTAAAATAACAAAATAATCAACTGCAGAAGGTTTCCCTACCATAAGTTATGTTATACTTCACATTTCTACATTTTGAGTCTTTTTGGAATTAACAGCGATCAATGTTTTAAAACAGAATAGTCTGAATCCTGCGTGCTGGCCAGCTGGATTTTGTTAGCATTGATCATACTAGAATTCTGCTATGCTTCCATTTTAATTATGTTTTCAATTTTTCTTTTCATGAATGTTTCTGATATAAACCGACACAAACAGGAACTAGTGATTGTGCTCACTGGGATACTGCATCACAGTACATCAGCCTCATGTTCTATTTGCTGATCCTTAGCTACGGAGAGAGTGTCCTGATAACAAAAATAACGTGACATTTCAGATTCAGGCATTATAAATACTAGAATTTATTCTTACTAATCACAATAATTAGTCATTATTTAATTATTAGTGTATCTCCTCCATGCTACAGGAGATACAACTGACACAGCTCTGCTTCTGTGAAAATGATGCTGAAGAACAGAAACCAGAAATACTCTTCAAAACTAAACGTCAAAGAAAGTGTAACTCAGTGTGTGCTCCCCAACTACTTTAGGCAAACCCTTGTGACCAGAATAATAGTATATCAGGCACAAACATTGCTGGAGAAAAAATAAAATAAAATAAAGGGAAGAGAGAGAAAGGAAGGTAAAAGCTGCAAAAATAAATACATAAACAGAGGAGGCATTTTGTTTTGATTTTGATTCTGGATAAATAACTCCCTTGCCATGAAAATACATCTTAAAGATCCTTGCAAGCCTACTCCGTAGGAAGTCAAAGCAATTGGCTGGCAGTCAAAGATACTCCAGGCCAGACAAAGGGGATCAACTTGTCATAAAATTTTAGAAGCTTATTATCTGCTATTCTTCAAGAAGCTACCAAAATAAATTACTGTAGCTAATAAGTACTATCAGGCATCCTAAAACTTTATTATAACAACCTCTCAGCAGCGGGACTGTAGCTGTTATAAAGTCCTCATAATTTAGTCCAGACCCTGAAAATAAAAAGACTTGGATTAAGGGAAGATTTTTCCCCTCTGACAAAAGAACAAAGCAAATTCTACTATAAGTACTCAAACTATTTTCCAACACAGGACTGTAATAGCTTGGTTTCAGCATTCAAAATGCATTCACTAATTTTAAACAGATTTTAAAGAAGTTGTTCATTTTTTCTACAAATTACTGTGTGGCCATATGTCCATATGAAACAGAGTCTACTATTCTCAAACAGGGCATTTTCACTAGTGACATTGTTTATTCCACTGTAAATAAGAGTCCGTCATAATTGTATTAGAAGGACCTATTCCAGGATGCTTGTAACTCAACAACAAAAATACAATCAAGGTTGAAACTTGGCATGCAAGGTTTTAGCCCAGAAGCAATCCTTATTTATTATGTTTCGAATGAAAACTTACAGAAGCAGTATGCTATTTTTTCTTTTGAACTCTTAAGCTGCAAAATAAACACAACGTACTTTCGCTACATTGTCCTCATAAGCCTCTTTAAAATAAGTTCTAAAGAGAATCCAAATAATTAAAAATAACTCATGAATTAGAGAACTGAGAGCAGTGCAAATTAAACAAATGTTGTAGCGCCCTGAACATCAATTTATATTTGCACATTTCTGCTACTTGATAAATGTATTTTGTCGTGTAAGATTTTAAAGAAAAGGTCTTAGAGCGACAAAATCAGCCTCAGTGTGACAAAATCCCATTTGTAAGTGAATAGAGATGATTGAACACAAATACCTTAGGCCAACAACTACAGAGATTATGTTTTGAAACCAGCATGTGCATAATTGGATCAGATAAGCACTAACATTTTACAAATTTTGAGAGCCACCTCTTGTCACCATGGACAGTATGGGAAGTGATAAGCTACTCGTCCTTCTCATTGTCTAACCAATTAACATAAACATGTTGCACCCAGAGGAATTGCTCCTGACCTGAATTGAAGCTTGATGATTGCCGAGAGTGTGTTAGAACTGATGAAGGTTTCACATCCTTAAAAACAGGACCATTTTTCCCTACTTACACCAATTGGTCCAAAAGAAATATATTATTTTTCCCAGCCAACTTGGCTTCTCATATAACCTTAAATTGTCATGGCCACAGCAGCACAGCTCTCAGATTAAGTAAAATTTATGAAAACGTTGTGCAGAACAGCCCAGTATCACCAATACGATACAGGCTGTAAAGTCATGTTAAAAAGCATTTGGATATGACATTAAGCAATGGTAGACCCACCTCCTACCTCTCATTATTCCCTGCTGACATAACCCTTTTTTAGGGCCATGCTAGGAGGCAGATGAATAAAGAGATTCTTTATCTAAAAGCAACAGAAAAGCAGCAATAAAGAACTAAAGAAGAATATTTTTTTTTTTTTAAGTTCTCTTTATATACAGGAAACCTTTTTTTACAAATTTGTTCACCACAATAATCATAGAATAGTTTTGTTTGGAAGGGACCTTAAAGACCATCCAGTGCCACCCCCCTGCCCTGGGCAGGGACACCTCCCACTAGACCAGGTTGCTCCAAGCCCCATCCAGCCTGGCCTTGAACACCTCCAGGGATGGGGCAGCCACAGCTTCCTCTGGGCAACCTGGGACAGTGTCTCACCACCCTCAGTGTCCAGAATTTCTTCCTAATATCTCATCTAAATCTCCCCTCTTTCAGTTTGAAACCGCTCCCCCTCGTCCTATCACTCCCCTCCCTGATCCAGAGTCCCTCCCCAGCTTTCCTGTAGCCCCTTTAGGGACTGGAAGGGGCTCTAAGGTCTCCCCAAAGCCTTCTCTTCTCCAGGCTGAACAACCCCAACTCTCTCAGCCTGTCCTCACAGCAGAGGGGCTCCAGCCTCTGATCATCTTTGTGGCCCTCCTCAAAAATAAGAGGCACTTGCAGATTCCTTGCACATTAGAACTATTTTCTAATAACCAAACTCTGTAAGAATATGTACTAATTTCATACACTTGGAGAAAACATAAAATTATTCTCAGTCTCCAAAGGCACACACGGCAGGTGAAACCCCTTGGAAACAGTAACCGAGATTGATATAACAGAAGCAGCACCTGCCAACATCACGTCTGCATAAAGCGGAGATGAGACAGACTGCCCCAGTCCTGCTTTGAAGGAGAGGCAAACCATAAGCCGGCAAGAGGAGGTCCTGGTTCCCTCCACTGACCATGCACATCATGAGCTCCTCCTTCCCTGCCAGCCCCGAGACTTCACCCAACGCAGGAGCAAAAGCAGCTTTAGGTTTCCTTAAACCACACAGTGCTGCTGAAGCTAGAAGTCAGTGGCCATAGCCTGCTGGACCATGGCACCTGCTGGGCACCTACTTGGAGGGCGCCGCCACCACGTCCTCCCCTGCAGTGTGCTGATGAAGGGGCAGCGCCAATTAGCTCTTATGTATGCACTAGGTACAAAGGATTTTCTGCAATATGACATGATACTAAATATTTTCAGTCAAAATGCTGACAAACATTCATGCAGAAGGAATTTGTTATGCAGGCACAATACTGTCTTTTGGAAGTAGAGTATCTTGGCTGTAGAAATGCTGAAAGTGATTAAACAATAGCATGAATTAACTTCTTCCTAAATCATAACTGTTTGATGTGTCCTACTGGTAAATTTCTTTAAATGTACTAGTGTAACTCAAAGGATCCAAGATTTTTCCCCTTTTTTCCTAATTGAGGGAAGGGGCAAACCCTCTGATTTCAGGCTGGAAAAAGTTTGGTTTACAATAGAAGTGCTTCAAAACAAAAATACATCACTGGAAGAATTAAGTATTCCTTAAATATGAATAATCAATCGTGCTTTACTCTTTAGTATGTTACCAACTAAATATAGTACCTTACCTATTTTTGTCAAAAAATGTGGTTTATACTGCAAAGATTACCCTAATAATTCCTAACTTTGTCAGCAAATAGTCTTAAATGCAAGAGCCTACGTTCATATGCGCAGAGCTATTAAAAAATTTTGTGTACCAGTCCCTACTATTAAGTCAGCATTTAATTTAGAAATGCTAGCCTACTCCGTAGTTATGGGACCATAATAAACAGTTGTTAAAACCAAGTAGAACGAAAATGAATAAATGTTCACGTGATCCATCAAATCAAAGTTTCTCAGAACAAATAATTTGAAGATATATTTACTTGTTTATTAAAAGCCAAACTTTTCACCATTCTTCAGTGTAATGCACAACCAAGACGTGCTAGAGGTATCTTTCCTTCCAATCAAACATTTACCCTTCGCCACTGGTGAAAGGCAACAAGATCTCTTTACAACGTCTCGTCTTTTTCAATAAATTTTGCATGAAAACATGTTACCCAAGCACAAAGTTGCCTGCTGTCACACTGGAAGTATGATAAATGTTTAATGAAAACAACACCACACAGCTTGGTGTCAGACAACAGCTATCACACAGTCCTGCTTTGATCTGAACAGACACTTAAAAGGAGTTCTGAGCACGCTTTGCACCACAGAACTCTATAACCTATATGCAAATAGGAGAAAATTACCATAAATGACTTCCTACTGCCTAGTGTGGAAAGAGGTAAGAAAAAAAAATAATAATATGACAAGCTCCAGGAGCGTCTGACTGCTGTCAAACTCTGAGAAGTCCAATATTCCCAATTTACTTCTAATGTCTTCTGCCAAGCACTGAAAAGCTCATCAACAGGCATTTATCGCCCAAGTACCGTCCGCAGAACCTGCTGGGACGCTGCCAGGGCTGAGCACAGAAAATAACACTCTGCAAGTGCTTTGGTTCAATGCCACTGAAAAAGGTCCCCTAGACAGAGGGACCTCAGCAAACGTTTAAAGACCAAATATACGGAATTAAAAGGAAAAATGAAGACTGTATTTGAAAAAAATATCTCTTCAGCTCCACAATATGTCAAAGTATTTAAGAAGCTGTGAATCCACTAATGAAAAAAAAAAAACGTATTGACAGCCTTATTAGGTATCAGAAATTAAAATGGTGGTCGGGTTTGATTAATGGCATAACACTTCTTTTTTCATAACAACTGAGAAGCTGCTCTTAATTTATTCCATTAAAAATTGTCAAAACCACTTTAAAAAGTAATCCAAAATTCTGCTAAGAAAGCCAGGGTGAAACCTATAAATCTAGTAAAAGTTATTTAAAGCTAACAAGTTTTTAGTAGTTTTTTTCCGCCCAATTCAACAATGAACAATAATCCTTATGAAAATCTTGTCTCAGAATGCCAGAACTTGCATGTTTTCAAGCTAATCAAGACTTTAAAAATCAACATTCAACAGCACACCCACACAGGTCAATGCAAACACGCATGCAAGTTGTTTTAAAACAAGTGAATTAAGAAAAAGCATAAATAAAAGATGAATGTAATGCTTTGATTAGCAAAAAAAAAAAATCAGTGGAAAAATATTGTAGTGGTATAATTATGTGTTTAAGTAAATCAGTACTATAAAACACTTCACTTTTGAAGACTGACATCTGAAGATGATGTACCGGTAGGCAAAAGTTGCTACTCTAAATGCAGGATCTGGGAGTGGAAAGGTGGTCTCCATCAGTGACCGAGCTTTCCCAGCGGCCTGCAAGCCATGATCTGCAGTCACCAGGTCCACCTTGTGGAATGTGACAGAAATATGTCGCGCAAGGGCCAGGCAGCACACCCCATCCACAGCCGAAACCCAGACTTACCCCACTGTGAATGACGTGGCCATTCCAACATATGACATCTGATGACAAGTTTCATATGTCACTCTGATCTAGTCCTCAAGTCATGATTTAACAGAACTGTGTACCATTTTTTTTAGAAATACTAAAAATATATGTATTTCCCAGATATAATACCACCTTAGAATAATACGTTAGGAACAGTTACTTATGTTGATACCTTTAAAGTATTACAGAAAATATCTCATTGCATATATAAGACAAAACTGCAGTGCTGGTATGCTTGTCAAATAAGACTCCTTACAACACTTAGAAAAACCACCTTGTAATCTATAGCACATTTTTAAAAGGTCACCAATGTCCAAGACTTGGGATGTAGTCTAGCTAATACTATATTAGCAATTCATATACCATACAATAAAGAACAAAGCTTTTCAAATGGGATTGCTGTATTGAGCTTTGAAGTGAAAGAAACATGGGAGGGGAAGAAGGGCCGCTCTATTTCATTGCAAGCAAGTAATTACTGCTTTCCACTGAACGTCATACGTCACTTTTTAAAACAAGTCACCAATGAAACAAAAAGAAGGAAACAAAAAGTGTGTCAGGTGGTAGGAGTCTAAAAGACAGTGATAAGGAAGTATCCCATAGGTGCCACGGGTGTATAAAATAAAAATTACATTCTGGGACTGGCTGGAAGCCTGCTTGAGTCTTATCTAAGAGGATACCAGAATAAAAAACATATGTATACATCATATTTGCGTGTCAGAAAAAGCATGCTAAGATCGTTTCATCTTAGGGTGGCAATGGTACATGAGCCTAAGGCACCTGGAGACCTCACCAGACAGGATCAGAAGGAACTGAAGCTTCAGCTCTACATCAAGACTGTGGTTACAGGAGGTTCAAGTAAATTCGTGCTGTTGGAACAGAAGAAAGCTGTTTTGCTTACCTGTGACTTACATTTTCTAAGTATAGTACTTTCAATAAATTAGCATTTGATCAATAATCCAGACTGTATCTAGCAGCTCCTTTTCCTATTGTGCTGGGACAGAATCTTTTTCAATAGGAAGAAAGTATTCTGTAATAACAACCCCACTGTCATTAGTTCAAATCTTATTTTTAAGCATATGTTTCTCTCTAGAAATTAGTGCAATTCAGCTTTACCAAACAACCAACATTTTATTCTTTTGTTTTAAGTTGGACTGATAGGACAAAGTCATTATACTTCCAGGAGGGCTATCACTTATTTTCCCATAATCAATCAAAACCACACAAGGGCCTACTATGAGAACTGCAACTCCCTTCTTGATCAGCCATTGGAAATTAAATCCAATCTGTCCCACTCCTTTGATGCAGAGACAAGGCTCTTGCGGTTTTAGTCAGTGACCTTTTCTGATCTACGCTACCCATTTTTGTGTTTTAGCCCAGAGTGCATACTCTCACACAGATTCATTTTCGCAAGAGAAAAAAAATGAAACCAAGAGAAGAAAAACAGGAAATGGGAAAGCCAAAGGTGGGACCTGATAAACTACTTTGGCGGAACAAGGAACACTGAAGTTTTGCCTTTTTCAAATAAACAAAAATTTAATGAAAGAAAATCACTAGACTAAGACTTATTGGTAAGAACTAGACACCAGATGTTGGCCACGCATTATAAAGTTTTGCAGAGCTAACAGAAAATGATAATGCATCACAAAATGTATATTGGTCCTTATTTTATCAATTCCATTTTATTTATAACACTTCATAATATATCAGTAGGTATCGCGTGTTCTGTAAAAATTACAAAGGTGTGGTAACACCTTGATAAAGCACTTGTCAGTTGAACTTTCATGAGCAGAGGAAAGCCAGCCACGTGTGTGCTAATTACACAGTATGAGCCCTGCGAGAGTTCTAGTACATAGAACGGTCCAAAGCAATAATGTGCACAGCATCACTACTGTAGTCATGGGTCATAACTATGGGTCATAACATTGTTATTACAAACAGCAAAATATGATTTCAACTTGGCCTGGGAGACTGGATGAATAGAAAAGGCTGCAAGGCCAAGCAAGTGCTTTTACTTTGGAAACGCTGGCAACAGTTTTTCGGAAAAAGCCATACCATTTATTGATTATTTTTTTATATATCCTTCCAGGCAATAAAGCTCTTTCTCCCATGCACTGCAACCGAAATACGAAACAAAACAAAAGGACGAACACAGTTCCAAGAACGACTATAAGATTAGGAGACCAAAGCAGCAAAAGCAAACTGGTCAATTCAGAATACCTGCAAAATGAAAGGAAATAAGTAGCGCTGCCGTAGTTGAATATGAACTAGGTAAGAACATTTCTTGCTGCCTGCTCATCATCAGCTTTATTTTGCAAAGAGTTTTCACTGGAAATGAAATAATTCTGATAGTCTGAAAGATGGATCGATTTTTTGTTTATGAATATTTAGGGTGTGCTGCTGGGACGCTTTTTGAGTTTGCTTTACCTTTTAAGTGAGTACAAAACTATTTCAAACCTTGTTAGGCTGCTCTTAGTGCTGGTTTTTTTCACCAAGTACTGTCAGATGCTATAAATGAGCTTCCCAACCCAAATTCAAAGCAGCTGCTACCACAATCTCTCTCCATCATGGCTGAACAAATAGAATATCCCTTAAAACATTTCAGATTGTAAGAACAGAAGAGTTCAGCTGTTTTTCAATGACTGCAATCCAGCCTGTCTCCACGGAACAGCTGACGCTTCTCCAGCGTTCAGGAAGTTCAGTGCTCAACCTTAAAGAATCTTCACTGAAATGGAGAATGCCAAAGGACAATGACTGGATTACTGTGGCAGAGTTTTTTTACTCTTGAAATCTCTTGAGATGTTTGTTGTGAAGACAAGATCTGCTTTGAAAAAAAACTAAAGTTGCCCTGATAGAAAAACCAAACGCAAGCCTTTCTCCCTCACATCTACCAGCATACACAATCCAAGTGCAAAAAAAGAAAATTATCAGAGTTTATTCAAGCCACAAGAAAATAAAACCATTTGCTCCTTAATTAGTGCAAAAATTGCATTTTGATTCCCCGCTTTAGAGGGACAGTCAAGTCCCAAATATATGACTACTTGTATCAGATAACCTGCAGTGCTGCCAGACTGAAATACCTTCTTTTATGCAAAGCGAAACTATAAAGTCAACTGGCACTTGATAACTTACATCCCATCTTCTCACAATCTGGCTTTAGGATGATCGTCATTATAGCTTTTAAGTAGCTGCTTTCAATAAATACATCCCAAACATACAGGAA
The DNA here is from genome assembly GCA_008658365.1 of Alca torda. Lineage (NCBI taxonomy): Eukaryota > Metazoa > Chordata > Aves > Charadriiformes > Alcidae > Alca > Alca torda. Next base: position 8,945,883 of record CM018081.1, read on the forward strand.
TTTAAACTGAAAACTTGATGTGTCTTGGAGTACCTGTAAGGATCTATCCCAAATACAAGGTCAGAGGACTATTTCTTCCCCTATGGATCCCCTGCTGTTGGAGTTTCTAGAAAGGCTCTGTAGAATAGTGTTACTTTCAGTGCTGATCTAGATAGTAGATCTAGAAGTTCATTCACTTGGAGAATCATCTAAAACAGATTCCTCTCGATATTTCACATCCAAAAGTACACCTGACAGTCATTTTTTTGTGTCCACTTAGGCTTTCTTCCTCATGCTTCAGAGAAAAAAGAATGTGAATGACAAGCTGAAAAAACAGCACCATCATTGCATTAGCTACAGCAGAATATGCCTGGAGGAAAAATAAAATACTTATTGTTTTTCCTGTCCAAACTGAATCCAACTTAAAACAAGAAAAAGACACACATTCTGAGAAGGCATCAGCTCTCTCTGTTTACTGTCTGTCTGATGAAGACAGCTGATGAAGCAAATCGTTTTAGTGCTTCCTGGTCTCTTCCAGCACTAAGCGAATTGGGTGAGCAGTGAAGTTCCAGCCAAGGCAGCAAACTGTCGAGCTGCAGCGGACAGGCATCAGTCCCAGAATCTGCTGAGACACTCGGCTGCAGTGGCAAGCTATAATAAGAGTTATAATTCTAACCATACCCACAAAAGGACATCCAACACCACTACAAGACAAAAATCCTAAATTATAACATAGACCCTCAAAAATATCAGCAAAACCAAGTTGCTACCTTCTGCTGACCACAGCCAACTACAAAGACCTTATAGTTACTGGAAAACAAAACAAAAATCTATCCTCAGAAATGAGCATCAAGACAGAGCAAACGAACCATCAATCTCCCTGCTGCTGCAGAAACCAAAGAAAAAAAACTGCCAGAAGCCAATAGACTTACACAGGCAAAAGGTTCACTCAGCTTGTGTTTTGCCATCCTCCTTCCTATACACCTAGGAACTAAGGACAGGTGAGCTTCCTTGGCCAAGGAGATCTCTTCTTTCCCAAACTTTTCATCCAAAAAGAAAACAAATACATAAATAAATGATGCAGGGGAAGAAAGCCGAGAGCTTGAGAGGCTTGAGGAAGCCTCGTACAAAAACACAACTGTAAAACATCTTACTTGGCCTCATTTTCCTGGAGCACACACAAGGCAAAGTAAAAAGACATCAACTTTGTTCCGACACGCACGCATTTAAGGAAAAGTGTAGGTTCCTAATTCATTCTTACTGGGGTCTGTTACAGCATATTCCATAAAGAAATAATTGTGCAGTAATTGCAAATAGCAATTGCAAAAAGCTCTGTCTTCTCTGTGTGTTCAAATATGTTGCTTTGCAAAGCCTTTAACAAACAATAATGCAACAGTGATACAGTCTCAATCGTCAAATGACAAATAACTGTAAGGGGAAAAAGCTTCTCAGATCCATATTCTCTGCCCAGATATACTTTGATCACTATTTGATTAAACTGAAAAACATGTCGTCCCCCCTCAGAAAAGTTTATGAAGCACAGATTATATCAGCATCATCCTAGGTACATTTCATTTTGCAGTCTAATAATGCTCCAAATAAGAAACCCCTGTACAAAGCCTACGGGTCAGTACTGAGCTCAGAGGAAAATGGACTGATGTCATAAAATGTTTCTATTATCAATTTGTACTCTTTGTCCTAACTACCTTGGAAATGACCCAAACAGGGCATTTTGTTTTCAAATTTAGCATAAGCAACTTTGTAAGTTATCAAAATATAAAGGTAAAAAAAAATCTGGGCACTTCTGTGTTCTTGCTACAGCTATCTCATATTGATCCTTGTTCTACAAGGACATAAAGTCAGGCAGTATGCTAGTAGAGCACTGCTATATACTCCAACATGATTTAAGATGTGCTTCTACACAAAGTCCAGAAAACCTCTCACACACCAAATGTTATGTGCTCAGTGTGGATCCTTTCCCTACTTTTCTACTTCAATAATAAAAAAAAAATTTTGTCTGGAACATCCAAGCTTTACCTCAAGTCTTCTAGAAGTATCAAAATATATTCGAACTTCAGGTAAACGGGTAAAAGGCATTTTGTTTGTGACTTATCAGACATACTGCAACCACCTCAGGGGTTCCGTTTATATTGAATGCTGGAAACGTCCACAACAAGAAGAGACAACTATCCCACGTAGTTTAGTAAAATGAGGAAAGTATCTCTTTAAATGAGTGGAAGATGCCACTCTTGAAGTTCCCAGCAGTCTAAGTAATGTATTGCAAATAAGAAAAAAACCCATGCAACTAGCTAATCCTGAATTTACATAATCAGTGCTATAACCATGGACAAGTAGGCAATGGTATCTGAGAGACTAAATTAACATCATCAAGCCGTAAAACCAGGGAGGTAATTCTGAGACACTTCCATGAACATGGGTAAAGGATGCTACTCCAGAGATTCCCATTTAGTGTTTCAGTGGGAATCCACCAAAGGGAAATTCATGAAATGGCACACCGGTACCTTTCTTTTTGAACCCAATCACATAAACAGGGAAAAGATAAACACCACAGTAAAGGCTGCAGGAGATCAAGGTGTATAAAGCAGAGCTAATCACATAAATTGCCTTTTCTGAAATCTGTAAAAACAAGATCAACAATCCAAGTCATTTCAAGCAGAGATTAGGTTGACAGCAGGTTTTGAAAGGCAGTCCATTGTTCACCCATAGCACGTGCTCCTGCTGAAACTGTACTGTGAGCCACAAACGAGGCCAAATAGGAACTTCTGACAAGGTAGAAGCAGGTGGTGTGAACAGTGAAAACCATCTTTTCACAGGAAATAGTCTTCATACTTTCCAACACGCCTCATTTTTTTCCTTAAATTGTCGTTATTATGCATTAGAAAAATATTTATATAAATGAAGAAAGCTATTTAGTATATTTGCAAATCAAGAGGAAAAAGATTTGTAAATTAAACACTTAGTTTGCAAATTAAATCAGTTTGAAATGTTGTCACATTCCGGAATTTTAAAATCCTAAGAATCACACCATTCAAAGATTTCAAATAATTTCCACTTAGTTTATACAAAATATCGTGTACTATAAAGCAAACTGATTACAAAAAAAAGGTAAAACAACACTAAATAGTTCCCTGTTTCTATTATAGTTATGTTGTTTGTCATCTCACTTACCCATGCTTTGCGCCATATATCTCCTTTTCTTTTCCTTTGCCCTTCTCTTTTATTTTTTCTTTCTCTCTGCCTTTACGCCGCTCTCTTTCACGAGACCCGCTATGAGTTGTCCTATGACTGGATCTTTCACTACTTCGACTATAAGAACGTTGACGAGGTCTTGATCGTGATCTACACAAAATCCATAGTATTAAAATTTAGCAGTCATACATTTTTCACTGTCACTGCATTTGTTATATAGTCCAACTATTTTAAACATATTTGCAAACCATTTAGTAATTTAATGCATTTAAACAAAAAACTGCTGATTTATCAAAAGTGAAAAAGAAAGCGTTGCTTCTACTCTGAAGCAAGAACGCAAAACAAATTAAACCACACTACATAGTATTTACCCATTAACAGAGTAATCTGGTATTACCAAAGTAATCTTTGGAGCTATTGGAGAAGGAAAGGAAGGAATTTTTTTCTCGAACATTAAACTTTAAATTCTTAAGTTCTGATCAATTTAGCTTGGCAAATAATCAAAGAATTTACAGCTGCTACTAAGTGTTTGTATTGATATATTAAATACATTACTACTAATAATGATGTTCCAACAAAAACCAGGAAAACCCCAAATGATGTGTCCAAACCCCTATCTTTAGCCTGTAGAGCGAACGAATGCACACAGCTTCTCAATATTAAATTCAGATTTGAAACACACATTGTACAAAACTTATAAATAGGCCAACCCTACAGGCCCAATAATGCAAGCAAGTGCATACAGGTGCATATTTGGTTCCTGGTTACAAGTTCCTACACAGCTATAGGATACTCTGTTCTCAATCATGTTATCCATTCCTCTGTAATAAACGTATGTTGTTACTGATATACTTGAATGAAAAAAGATCAAGAGGTATTACAACATGACCGTTTCTATATGTATCCAAAAAAACCCCTTTTCATTATTCCTGAATTTCTTTTAGATGTTTTTCTAAATTTTAATTTATAATTTATCACAGATTAATACATCTTTGCTATGGTACATGAGTAGCTACAGACAATGAATATTTAGGGAAACAGCAGTTCAAGTTTGCATTAGTTTCTATTTCAACATACATCTTCATAAAAGTTCTGATGGCACCTCATTGAAGAGTTTCATTAAGTACTGAGAGGGCTGGGGGAAGGGAAGGGGGTGTTTGGTTTTTTTTAAAAAAACAGTATTAAAAACCTTTATTTAGCACTTCTTGGGAGTGCAAAACTCCAAAGGCCTTTAAAAGCAAAATCACATATAAAAGATCACTCAATTTAAAAGGCAGCAACTGTTTAATAGAGCTCGACAATAGAATAAGCAAAAGAAAATACTCCATCCAGATGAAGCTATAAATTACATTTAGGAAGAATGTTGTTAGTGACTCTGGAATTTGTCCAGCATACTGGGGTTAACATACCTGTTCTTGCCACTGAGCCTTTCAGACTAGCACCAGAGGTCAGAACCTCAGTTTTACGTTTCATTCAGCAGATGGCATCTCTTGCAACACAATATCTCCTATTATCCGTCACACTATTAGCACTAATACAACAGATCAAATTACCACTTAAGTGGCATATTATGAACTATGGAACGTTTTCAGTCTCAAAATGGATTTTTGTTATGTCATCACAAATTAAAAAGCATCCATCCATTCTTTAGTCCCCAGGTTGAGGAAGTTTTGACCTAAAAGAGTATTCTGGATATTAGATCTATTTTTTTGGCGCAAAGACAGTGGTTTTTACAAGCATCGTGATTAGGCAGGCACAGATTTACAGACCACTGCCCTATGGACACTCACTATTCCAAGGCAATCATGATTTCTGAGAACTCTACAGGTAAGATGCAGAATCAGAAATAGTAAAAAAAAAAAAACATAACCAAAAACACCACAGAACAAACAAAAGCAGCATACTGCAACAGAAATCACCTTCATTTGATGCAAGGCTTCTCCTTACTTAAGGGTGTAGTCCTTCAAACAGAAATGACTGAGGAATTTAAAATATTTATTGCTAGAGAGCTTATTTTCTCAGCTCAAATTTGAACTTGCTTCACATCTACCTTTCGCAGGTGCAAAATAACAGCAAATTCACTTCAGATTAGCTGGATACGCAAATCCTAGATTTCTGTTCGCTCACATTTTTAAGTAGAACAAACAGCAGGTGTAATTTATATACAGAAAAACAGCTTTTAAAAAATAAAAGGAGACTTGCACCAAATTTGTATAATGTACTTATAACAGCATTGAAAACCGATAAACGTTTTCTTTACAGAAGCTGTCACCGTTCATTAATTTGCAATTTTTTGCATCCGTAAAATTCATTAGCCTGGAGTGATCCCTAATTATTATTTATCCTTTGGGTTTTACAATTATAGAAAATAGCTGATACAGCTTGTGTTCCCCGTCCCAGTCATGCAGGTGAGGCAAGCAGATTACTATCAACGGGATATTACAGCGAAGATCTGAACAAAAATGTTAAGTTCTGCTCCACAGAAGCTATCTCTGCAGGACACATTAGTCAGTCAATTCTTCAATTATCAGAGCAGTTGATCTGGGCTGTAGATCAGCCCAGAGCACAGATGCAGACAATCCAGAATTGGCTTCATGCAGAGACAACTTCAGTTTGGTCAGACTTGTTAGCTCAGATAACAAGTCAGCGCACGGAGAAGGGTCTTCAGGGCAGCTCCGGTGCCACGTCTGGCTGCCTCCATGGGCTGCAGACCCCCAGCCCAGCCCCAACGGACTGCTGTGCCTTATTTTAGGGGATCTACAGAGGGAACAGTGCAGAAAAGAAGTTGCAAAGTGGATCTAGTGTATCCCACTGCACTTGAATCACCTTGCAGAGTCTCTCCCATGCATTAGCTCTCCAGGAGCTAAGACGTACACAGGGCTTATTTGCCACAGCCAAGACAGGAGTGCTGAAGGATGCAGACAAGCACATCCTAACACAGCCTACTGATGTGGCACCAGGTGAACACCAGACACACTGACCTGTGATGGATCTGCACAGAGACATAGCCTGACCTCCTCCGAAGAGGAGTTTTCCATCATTGTACAAAGTTCTTTGCAAATATTTAATTTTTCATTATTTTCCCTTAATGCTGCAGAGCTACAGCCCTCCCAATTAAAATTAACTCTAAGTTCATCGTATTTATTTATATTGATTACAAATAGTATTTATAAAGCATAAATAAAGCAAGACAAGTCCAGAAATAGAGAAAGATGTACTAACCCCAGCCACGAACAGGGGTGAAGTAAATAAGGAAAAAGAGGCAAAGAAAAAAGCAAGTCTAGTATTAACGCTCTCTTCAATTCCTGAATGCTAGTGAAACTTAGATTCTGTTAATCATTTTTAAACTGGGGTAACTACTGTGTTTCCAGTGTCGTACAGCAATGAATACTTTTGAAAAAAGCTTATCTTGTATTAACATTTCTCCTTTGCGATCCATCCATTCAAAGCAACAGAGGACTATTTAGAAAAACCACTAGGCGACCACAACACAGTTTTAACAAAGTTAAGATGAATCTCAATTCTTGTTTAAATGTTCTGCTAATCTGAAAAAAATCTTATGGACTTCCCACACAAGTAGAGGCATGAAAATTTTAAAATATATTTACTTAACTAAGTAACAGCTTAGTATATTATGAGTTAAGATGCATTATGTAGTTTTACCACATTTTGATGAAACGAAGCACAGGGACTAAATACCTTAAGGTAACAGACATAAGGTGTCAAAAATAACAAACTTTGCAGTATAATTCTCCAGAACAATTTCATCTTACATGATAAAACAAGCTCTACCAGCAATACTTCTAAAACTGAAGCGGGATGAACAGGAAGCCAGCAATAAACCATATAAGAACTACTGAGCTTAAGCAGGTAAGACAACAATCTTCTTGATCTCTGCTAGTGTGTGCACTTCTAAGAGAGCTCTCAGTTTCTGTGAAGTGCCATAGGAAATGATGATTAGCTATGACTGGAACAAAAGCCACAATTATACTTAGCAAACGCTGCACCACTTCTAGAATGCGTGAACCCCCACCTCCTTAGGCCAGAAAAACGGACAAGCACTGAAACATACAGGGACTTGGCACCACAAGTCTCACGGAGACAAGTGGGAACTTGTTAATGGTTTTAAACTGGAAGAGGGGAGATTTAGATGAGGTATTAGGAAGAAATTCTTGACTGTGAGGGTGGTGAGACACAGGCCCAGGTTGCCCAGAGAAAGCTGTGGCTGCCCCATCCCTGGAGGTGTTCAAGGCCAGGCTGGATGGGGCTTGGAGCAACCTGGTCTAGTGGGAGGTGTCCCTGCCCAGGGCAGGGGGGTGGCACTGGATGGTCCTTAAGGTCCCTTCCAACCCAAACCACTCTGTGATTCTGTAACTGCAAAACACTTCGGGGAAAAAAAAAAAAAAAGCAATGTTTTTTGCCTACAAACAGGTTTTCCCTGCATTCATCAAAACAACCAAAATATGAGCTAAGGCTTCTTTCTCCCTAAACTGAAAAGCATAAGGAAGGGACTGACCAGAATAATAAGCAAAGAGACTCACTTTATCTTTTAAAAAGGTGTAAGATGTAATCTTAAGGGGGAACAAAAGTCAAGCTTTTTAAACATGAGAACAAAAATGAGATTGACTCAATAAAGTTAAGAGAACTTAAATAAATGAAGCTAAAGATTTGCTTCCTTCTTGCTATGAATCTAAAGGTATGCGACACAATAACCATATACTGAGGTCAAAAACATATAAACGGAAAGCAAAGAAATTATATAAAAACATTTAAAAAAATACAAAGAAGGAAGAGCACAGTTTCCCACGAAGCATGCAAAAGGACGTGCCATGTTTGTATACAGGCAAATGTTACTGCTCCTCCTGGGATTTTATCTATTGGTAAGTACTTCCAAAACAAACTACCACTTAAGTTTTCCCTCTTACATACAACTGCTAAAACCTCAATATCTAATGCCTGCCTAATTTCCTCCAGCTCTGAGGGAAGCTCCAATCCCTCTTACACCCCAGCCTAATTAAACCCACCTGTTAATACAATTCAAGACTAATTCTGCAACACCAAACACAAGCTTCAATGAACCAGGTGACAAGAAGACAACTATTCCATGAAGAAGCCATGATTCCCCATTTAGCTTGGTCTTGTCTTAAACCACAAGGTAACAGGAAGTGTATGAACAGGTATCATCCTGCAGACATCAGGACAGAATTAAGACAGTATTTAAAAGCAAGTGTGGAATCTCGCAAACGTCAAGTCTGCCTTTGCAATCCAAATAGCTTTCTCTACCTAATTTCCATGTTGTTTCTTCCTCCCCCCCCTCTTTTAAAGAAAGAGGCAACATTCAATCTCTATCCTCCACTTTTCTGTGGCAACCGCAGAATTTGAACAATGAAAACTCAGAAATTTAGATCTTGCTTTGACAACTTCAGGTAAGGATACTGCCCTTTCTCTAATACACCAAGACTGGAGGTAATTAGAAAATTAAGATCAACAAGAATGGGGCTTTGAGCAACCTGGTCCAGCGGAAGGTGTCCCTTGCCCACGGCAAGGGGCTTGGAACTAGGTGATCTTTAAGGTCCCCTTCCAACCCAAACCATTCAACGATCCTATGATATTGCCTAAAATACATTCAGCATTTATCAGTGCCATCCCCCAGCAGCACAGGCTGGGTGCAGGGGTAGAGCCAGGGCTCCCCTCAGACCAGACCATTATCAGCACCTCCTCAGTGCCAGGCTTCAGCACACAGAAAAGCTGCACTTAATGCTCCAGAACTTCATTTTACAGTATGTTATCATTTTAATAAGATAGCTGTCTTTTTTCTTTGCCTATAAGCCCAAAATCCTAAAGTATTTGTTTTAAGAACACTTTATGCAAACTTCCATAAGGTCTATATTAAATCCAAAATGCGCAATAGGCTCTTGACTGTGGAAGGTAATTTCATAAAGTGAAAATTAAAGTATACTAAATTTGCTACTCAGCGTACAACAAGCTGCAGTACATTTCCATTTGCAGCATGAACGAATTCACCTGCAGGTTATCATGAATAACTATTAAAATATCTTGCGATATATACAGAACAGGAAATAAAGATATAACTTTATGAAATGGAGCTACAAGAAGTCATCTGTGCCAAGAATTCATCAGTAAACAAGAACAAAAATCCACAGATCAAGCAGAGAAAGATTTTCTATTTTATTACTTTTGAAAAATAAAAACAATCCCAACTATTCTTATTAAAGCAAGTCACAAAGTGTTCCAATTTCAAAACTACTGGAGAAAAAATAAAATAAAATTAAAAAATCAAGCTGGAGAGTAGACTGCCAGCATGCACAGCCCCTTCCCCCCAAACCAACACACACAAAACACCCACCCACCATGCCAAAGGTTAAGTCATTTAGTCAAGTTCAAAGATCTTCAAAGGGTTCTTAGATCCAGATAAGCCCATATGTTACCAAAATTCTGTGAAAAGCTATTACTTTCCAATCTGCTTTTCATGTCTAAGTTACAGAACACACAGATGCTTGGCATCACTCAGTATCCCTAAATTCTCACACCAGATAATCAAGGCTCACCAATAACTTTCCTATCTAAAATCCTAAGAAATGTCTTTATTCCATCAACACTTAGTCCACTTGTAAAAATTGAAAGTATCCATAAAAGCCCATTCAGTTACTGCACAATAAGTGTTAATTTGCTAATTTCTTCACAGGTAATCAATTAAAATGTAAAATATTGGATAAAATTAGTTGCACTAAATTTAACAGCTGCTCCATAAGCATAATTAGTTTCACAAGGGCCATATGTATTCTGAACAGAGACAGAGTTGAAACAAATAAGCAGATTTTAAAACAAGTTTGAGGAAATCTGCATTTAATTAGCAGGTGGGCACTACAACTGCATAATGTTTTTATACATTTATATTTATGAAGTGACAGAAGATCTAAAGGCTTTTTAAAATGGCGTTTATTGTTTGAATGGGAACTGTTTTGCTGCATGCTAAAGTGATTTAAATCCTTATAGCTCTGCTTTGAAAAAATCATAAATGGTGAAAGAAAACATGTGGAAAACTGTAAAACTAGAAAGAATTTGCGACAAAAAGCAGATACACATACCATAACCAAAAGGAAACTACACTTAATTAAATGTACACTACATCTGGAATATCAGCCTAATAAAACGTGAAACTATTAATTTTCATTGTTCTAAAGGAAATGAGGTCAGTGTCGTTTAGTATTTCCCCAATTATATTGCACTAAAGCATTGAACGATATCTTATAGGTACAATCTAATCTTTTCAAAACACTACAATTTGAAAACAGTCACCGAGATAGAGTTTTTAAAATGGAAAGAGGAATTAGAGCACAAAACCAAGGCAGCTCAAACAGAAGTGCTCTTTCAGTGAAGGTAAGTTCTTGAAAAAAATAAGCTATTTTCTTGGCAAACAGCAACTACCACTCAAATGAAAGTTTCTGAGATGTCAAATTCTTCCCTAGCATTCTTCTAAGTATCTCTCAGCTGATACGATTCTTATTAGATTATTATTAGCTCAACAGCCACAAACAAAACCCAACAAATTCATGCCTCTTTAATAGTTTAGCAATAAATCAAAAGTCTGGGAAAGAACAATGAAACACAACTGCATTGCATCAAACCTGGATATTCATATGAGTAATAAAGACATAGTGCAAACGTACAACTACTTGCAGCACAATGACATGTTCTCTTTCAAAGCATATTAAGAGAAAGTTTCTTGTTTAACTCAACTTCACTAGCAAGACAAAAAAAAAAATAATCATGGTACAAGTTCTTGGGGAAGGTAAAATAATTTCAAGCATCAACTGCAGTTGTTCACAGGGGAAATTACTAATCTTATACTTTTTTTTTAAAAAAAATGCAAATAATGCTACCCCTATAAAACATTTCAGGGCATTATTTTAAAATGCATGTATTGGAGGAAGTTAAATATAGCTAGTATGTATGATAATATGGTTTAATTATTTATTGTTAAATATAAGGTGAGCAAAAATGAAACTAGGCAGAAGCAGAGTCAGCTGTTAAGTCCGAAGTGAGACTGGTGCTAAGAGGAAAAGCAAGTTGTTTCACGCCAGCCGTTTCGATGATTGGTGATGAAATAGCAGGGTATTAAAGATAGTAACAACATCATCCACAGTGCCAGAGAAACACAAGATGACATATGAGCAATGACTGGGACAATGAAGAACACAGTTTGCAGAATTGAGACAATGGATTCACCAAATACAGGCATCAAGTTAGTTCAATAATAAACAATTCTCCACCTATAAGTTACATTAATTTCATAATCAAACATTTGAGGAAACAATACTCAAAATTCCAGTAAGCTGTAATTAAAAAAAAAGTAGTTACTGAAAACTTGGCATGAAGACTACACAAATGTAGCAGGAGAGAACAGATAGAGAAAACACTGCTTTTAGTCTTGTTTATCCTCAAGCAGTCCGTTTGTTACAAATCTAGTTCTCCAAACAACTGCCTTCTGGTCCACCTCTTCTCACTTCCAAAGAAGACTGAAGTGCTGCCTTTGCCACAAAGGCTTGACTATCCTACAAAAAAAATCTCCTTACAGGAGCGGGAAGACTAGAACCAGTGCCGAGAGCGACAGCGTATCTCCGGTTCAGCACGCCCACAAAGGTGCTGGAAAACCTACCGGAGATCAACAACTGCGTAAAAAAGAATTGACTCCAGAAATACATAAAGTTTACTTAAATTGGGCTTATGTGTTAGCAGTCCTTCGCTCAGAGACTTGTGTCTCATGGAGTTCAGCCAGCACTCCTTGCCTAAGGAACAAGCCATAGGAGAGAAGCTGGTTACGACCCTACCAGCTGCACGAGTGCTTTGATAAAAGCCTTCACAGAAAACTAAAACCAGAAAACAGACTTTACTAAATATTATCTGAAAACCAGAAATATAAATCAGAGATTAAATAGCTGCTATTCAAGCATGGAGATAAATAATTTGGTTTTGTTGATGTGCTTTTACGAAATGCCTAACAAAGCTTGTTACACTAACCTGTTTGTAACTATAACTTCTTATTTCATCAAATGGCTCACTTGAGGAGCATTTCCTTGCATGCAGAAGCGTGATCTGCTTGAGAAGGCCAGATGCACATTACAGATATGCATGGAAGTACATAAACTAACTGCAGTGTTATTGAATGCACATTATTTTTGCATTCGGCACAGAAAACTATATACACTATTTTTCAACAGGCTTTTTTTATGCAGGGGGAGGGTGGTGGGAGCAGCTGTGGCCAAAGGAAGTGTAATGAAGTGTGTTGGCTGGGATTTGGGAAGGGAGAACAGCTGTGTGAACAGCTCCCACTGATCTACTGGAATTGCAAACTGTTCCACTCCATTAGCCATGGCAGGAGGGGATTCTCTCCCCACTCACACAGAGGTCACTAATTGCCGCAGATAAAACTGGTCCAAAGGAGCTGAGGATCTTTGGCCTCATCTTCATTGGGGGGAAACATGTTGCATCATTCATTTCCCTTGTAATCTGTATGAAGACTCTGAACTGCCTCTCTGCTAAGATTTCACCTTAAATTAGGACTGTCAGTTTAAGAACACATGTATTTTTACATGAAATTAATCTCTTTCACACATTTCTTTTCCTAGAGGCTGTCTCAAAACAGGACTTTTTTCTAACCCTACATAAATGTAGCCATCTCATGACCAAGCAGCAAAAGCTAGAATTTAATTCTAATAATGGTTGGGTAATAAAATAATAAATAAATGGGAGTTACCACATCATCTTGTCTGCTAAATAAACTAAGAAAAAAGCCACCCCTCCAATGCTGCATCATTTCTCATTCAAAGCAGTTTTAGCAGTCTTGAAATTCTAGACTTCAAGGGCAGTAAAAACACATACACCGACACAAATGTATGCAATACCCAGCTGCACATATAGTATATGTAAACTTCCGTATAAAACCAAAGTTAAGGTTGGTAAGAGAAGTAATTATTATTCCAGTAATCTGTTAAAAACAACAAAATAACCCCATCTTGCATCAGCTGAGAATATCCAGCTTGTTTTATTTTCATACAAGAGTTTAAAAGCTATCCAACCTCAAGGTAAGGCAAAAGCAAAACAGTTGTGAGTTAGTTTGCTTCACAAAGATATCAGCAGGAAGGATTCCTTCCTTTCCTAACTGAATTCCAGAACTCACGCCTTCTTAGGTTGAAGAAAAAGCAACGAAAAAAAAACGGGCTGTGTGAAATGTCTGTCCCTTTAGATTGTCTAATCCTGCAGGAAAGGCATTTTGTATCTGTTTTACATTCTTTAAAAAAAAAAATAATAGGAAAACTTCAATTCTATATGATGGAATAAGGTAACATATCCTATTAGCAAGTAAGTTCATCAGGCTGTGTAATTAATTTATACCCATACGTGCAGTTATTCTATTCCTGATACAGCTGGAATCTATTTTAAAAAACAAGGGCCCAGCATACTTTCAGGACTCTCAATAAATACACAAAATTACTTGTTTCTACATCATGCAGGCATTAGTGACTCTGCATCTGCTATGACAGGAAGATCTGGATGTATCACACAGCAATGAAAAAAGGTCAAATTCGTTTTCCAGATGGAATCACTATCCAGGTAATTATTTGTTGTAAATTTGACAACACCTCCAGTATTATGTTAAAAAATTAAGGAACATAAATGAGAGATTTCAAGGTTGAATTTTTCACTTCCCTAGTGCCTCTGAGAAGTTCAAATTAGTTACAGGTAAGGGCTAACTCTCTGTCTCTCTTTGAGAAGATCGCTGTTTTATTTTTGTGATTGTAAAACATCTAAGATTGAGGCCCCAACCATGGTTTGAGCTTAAAGATGCTATAATATTTATGTATACTTACATCCACAGAAATATTAGACAGCTGAATGAAATTACCTAAACAGATGCTTGAAATCAACTTACACCATGGAACACTGTCGGTTTTCATAAACTGAAAAAAAACAAAAAACCAAAAACACCAACCCAACCCCAAAACCCAGCCCAGAGCGTTACAGCACCATCGTTGTCAACGTGAGGCACTCAAACCACAAAGAAGTACCAGCGTGAACCCAAAACTGAACCAACAGAAAAAAACATCTCAACATTTCTCATTCTTCAACACTGCAGCAACTTGCAGTACCTCAAAAAATTGCTAAAAGACAAGTTTAAAGCATACACTTGCGCTTAGAACCAAATCCCTAATTTAAAATACTGGAACTATTGAGACAGACTTGATTCACATGATGAACAGAGGTCTCACACGACACTTTGGAAATAATACTCAGATAAAAAGCTGTGTGTCTACTTGTACTTGACTGGTAACAAACTAAACCGTTACTCTGTGCTCACAATTAAGAAGAAAGGAATTTTTTTTTTCTTTAATACAGTAATAACCAGACATTGTATGTTTAAATTTTATGAGATGTAAGAAGTTTGAGGTATTCTACCCATACTTCTTACCACACTAGGTTTATGAAGCATATAGAAAGACTTGGAGAATACCGTCTTGTTTTCTCAAATTAAAAAAAATAATCTTAACATATTTAATGAGAATAGCCATAACTTCAGTATAGGATCAAGTCTCTGAAAATTAATTCATAAGAGGGCTTTAGAAACTCCTAAAGTGCAGTGCACACACAAAAAAAGAAAGAACTAGCATGCCATACTGTCAAAATCTTTTGAAGACACAACATAAACAGTTTGTGTATTTTATATACTATTTTTCAATACACATTCCATAAACGCAAAGATAATTTTCCAATTTACAGGCAAGTTAGATGCATCTTACTGTAATATTTTGTATTTTACAAACACAGAGTAAATACAGGAAAGCATGATCCTTTTTTTAATATTCTCCTAGATGAATACTGAAGAGCTTATTTGCTGGAGACTGATGAATACATAGCTGACAGGCTTATCGGACACAAAAATCTACTTTACTGGAAGTTATCACCTATAACCCTGTTGTGTCTTTCCCAAACTCCAACTCTAATGACTAATTAAAAACTCCAAGGAAGGGATGGGAAAGAAACTCTGGAAGTTTCACTTAATATTCCAAAGAAAAAGTGTTTTCATCATGGAACCTGCAACTGTTACCTAAAACATTGTAAAATTAAACATATCAAAAAGAGTAACAACAAAATACGAATTGTTTTTAAAAATACATATAGCAATTTGATTATTATACTTCAAAGTGTATTATGACTGTTCTGATCAATTGATGATACAGATCACAAACTGCCAATTTAAATGGGTAATAACAATCAACTAAAATGCGATTTCTAGATACCTATGCATTGTTTAAAAAAAGATTCTCAGTTTTACTATGGAATTCTCTTTTAAGCTTTGCTTTTTGTTTAAAACATAAATAAAATCTCATAGAACCACAACAAAACCATGAAATAATTACAGACCAGCCTTCCTGAATCTGCAAGAAGCCTGCAACAGCAGCTATTATGTACTACACTCATCTCAATTTTGAAACCTGAAGGCAAGAATTAAAATGTAAACTGTATTATTTCCATCACTGAGAATATTACCAAAATTATGCAGCTAACAAGCCGGCTCCAAAAATAAAAAACTACCTATTGTGTCCTTCAAAAGCTTCAACAATTCTGTTCCCAACAGCTACATCACGACTCCCAGAATATTAACACCACTGTGGGGAAGTGGGACGGAACGGGATTGGAACACAATGAGATTTTAGAATTCAAAGGTGTAACATATATTAAGCTAACAATGTACTAAGCAAGGAAAACTTGCCTGCCACCCCTCCACGACCTTCAAACACCTCTTCAGCAGTCATTGATGTCCCCATGCCTACAATGACACCGCCAGCTGCCTGTGGTTCCTGGTGCTGGCAGACAGTTGTTTTCCTATTGTGTATTTTTCCCGACTCTCCAACTTCGTTTTTTCCCCCGCACCTATTGTTTCCTGCTACTAATCAAACTCCCAAGTCTTTGGGGCTTAAATTCTATTTTGAATACTCATCAGTACTGCAGAGAGCACACCAACAGCTTGATCCCTGTCTGGCACTTTCCTATTATAAGTAACATAAGGGTACGTTGAAATAACCACAGGCAATCAAGATATTACCATTCCTCAGATGAGATGATATCATCTCTAACAATCTATTGTACTTCACAGTTGCAATGTACTAGAAACTTGATAACTTTGGTTACCAACCTTCAGTTTTCATAAGATGCACCAATCTTGTGATCGTATCAGCTTACTGTAAGATATGTTCTGAAATAAGGTCAAGACTTCATTGTATTATTCAGATAATTCGATCTTTTTAATTTAGCTGAAGCATGGGAATACTCCATAATTCAGATACTTTACCACAGTCTTCAGGAAAGCTTTCATCAGAATACTCGAGATCTTACTTTATCCTGTTGCCTGATCCATAACATTCTGACTTCTAATGCTTCTTTTGGGCTAGAGGTGTAACAACATTGAGTAAAACGCAGGTGAGTAACCCCTAATTATTACCCCTCTGAGTAAGGGGCTCTATTGACTTGGACTTAAAGTCAGAGTTGCAATCTAATGCCCTTTTGCAGTCAGTGGCTAGAGATCCATTAGATAAACTCTGATTTTAGCAAATACTCGTTCTAGTAGATAGGACAATCAAAGTTGTAAGGCATGTAACTGTGCAGATATTTTGTCTTTATCCTGTAAATTAGACACAACTAAGGCCTCCATCAGGATAAGCTGCTGTTTTTCTTAGTGAGCGGCTGAGCCCTGTAACAGCTTTCCATTCTTTGTACTCATGTTGATCCTACCTCCTTTTGATTTACAGGGTTTTCACAAGGAAATTTCACAGTAGACCGGAATCATGAAAAAGAGGACCCTTATATTCTGATTTGATAGTTAAAATTCTTGATGTCAGAAACTTAAAGAGGAATAACCAGCTGACATGAAATTAATAATGGAGAATAAACAGATAATAATTTAAATTGAAGGCTGGCTTCACCTACATTTCCCATTTCTGAGACATATTTCCTTTTTGCTCTTCCAATGCCCTATCCAACAGCTGTTTTCTGCCTCCCTGTTGGAAAATAACGTACAAAGTAATGTTATGAACAAAACCATAAATTTTCAGTATATTCACATTTTTGAGGACTGGACAGTTTTCAAAAAAAATTTGCTCAGCGTACAGAATTTTGTATTTTTTATTTACTGCTTCTGTTTAGCCATTTACTTGAAAAAAAATATGAAATTTTCTCTCTTCTAGTTTAGTAGGAGAGTCAGGTCCAGATATATTTGGAAGCTCTCACCAGAAAGGGAAAAGCTCTACCTAAAATGAAACTAAGTTGTTTATTAAGTTCTTTTGTAATATGCACTTTACTTTAAAATATGCTAAAAAGAGATTTAGAAAAGCTTGACAAGTGATCCTTTCCCAACATATTTTCTTGGCCTTTAATTGTACGCCATATTGTTGTTATAGGATATAGCATCTTTACTTCAACTGCTAAAGTGCATGAAAGAGTTCAGGGAATATGAATGACTTTCAGCTAGCAAAAAATGCATTTTGTTAGCCAAAATTTATAAACTACGTTCATGTCAATTCTTCCAACACGCAGGAAAAAAGTGACCTTGACTACAGCTGCTGTGCATATCACAGGGCATAACAGTATTTCCCAGTGCCCCAGTGTTGGGCAGTCTGTGGAGAAACAGCACAATGTCAATACAGGGCAGTAAATTCAAGGCACACTAGAAAAGATGACTGCTTTAAGACAGAGAAAAGTCCAGAGGAATGGGAAGTACTGTCCACAGCCACTCATCATTTCAAAGCATGGTGAAGGTCTCTAGGAGCAGTACTCTAACAAAGCCCTGGGGAATACAAGCTGATCTTCCAAAGCAAACCCCTAAAGGACAGCGGAAAGGACCTCCTGTCTTCAGGGAGGAGGACGTTCCGTACAGGGAGAGACTTCACCGAGCCAGGTTGGCAATGGGGTGCACTCAGAACCCCAAATTCAACACAAACCCGATGTTGAAATCTGGCAATTACATAAATGTATGTTTAAAGATCTCACTGTGAACACTCCTATAACTAACACGATAACTATATTTATGTGATTCCCATTGCACTGCTATATTACATCAAAGAAAAATACACTCATCAATTAGTAGATAGAATTTTGACTAACACCAGAATTTCCAGTACAACAAAAGGCAGATTAAAACTGTTGTTCCATTCTAAAATGTATTTCCTAGCAATAGTTTTGGTAATCTATGGAGCAGCATTTCCATTGCGACATATTTGATGGGACTTCATAAAATAAAATCCTTAGTGAGTATCAATAAGAAAGGCTATTTGTACTTTATATATTTTTTCTGTCTTGAATATTTGTTCACAAAAGTGATCTCTAAGATTACCATTATAAAAGTCTCAAAATTAAAACAATGGATTTATTTTAAAAGAATTCTGCAGCTTTCCTTAAGGATTAATTTATATTTTAGTTTCTGCTACGACAACGCACTTGCTTTAACCCCTTATCTGTTAATTGAACCATTATTTCATGAATAAATTACTTTTGTTTTTGTTTTTAAATGAATAACTTTTTTCAATCTCACACTTTAACCATAATCTGGACAATTATTTTTTAAACTTATGTTTTAACATCAAATTATTAGAACCACTTTTTTTGTAGCAAAAATGGCTGACCTTTATTTTATTAGCCTACAATTTGCTCACCAGTGTTTTCTTAAGCTATATGAATGGCTTATGTAGGCTGACAACATCCCACAGATGGTTATGATTATGTTCAACAGGACAACGCACTCATTGAAAACTTTCACAGACGCTTACCTAATGGGATGTCACATTAAATCTGACAGAGTAAGATAAAATAACTACATACTAATTATAACATCTCAAAAAGGTCATTTTCAAATGATATTAACAACATTTCTAATGTAATTATTGACAGAACGGGCGCTCTAACATTCATGTAAGAATGAGTTTTTAAACTAGTGCGATTATTACATAGCTTTCTTCTGACAGAAGATGTCCTTGAATATACATAGCTGTCAACATCTTGGAAATAGATGCCCCTAACTACAAAACTCTGGTAAACGTCAGAATTCGATTTGACTACTGCTCGCTTCCTCTCTTAATGCTTAATGACTAATTCCTCCGAGATACCCTTAAAAGCCCTAAAATGTTGTCCTTGGGTAGAAACTTTCACTCAGCAATCAATCGGGAGCAAATTAGATGATTGTGTTGAAACGTACTGCACTGTTTAAGCTAACAAATGAATGAAGAAAGGTAGTATATCGGAACATATGCCACTACACTGAAGTTGCTAAAAGGGTCTGTTGGAAGAATATTTGGTTTCCAGTGAAGCTAATACGCTATAAGAAGGGACAGTGATGAAAGAATACCAAGTCATATGGAAATCCAAATATAGTGACAGACACAATTATTTTACTAATTGCTAATGAATACAGTCAAGTGGCTTCAAAAAGCAAAACTTTGCTTGGACTACTTCAGGTTTTGACCTCTGCATGAGCAAATGCATTTCAAACTGAAGCCCACCAAAATTGATTAACGGCGCCAGCCAAGGCCAATGTGTAGTTGAAGCTTTTTTCCATCTATCACATGGCCCCAAGGATAGTTAAATGAACCTTAAAATGGCTACAAACAGCTCAATGACTACACAGACTCCTGCCAATTAGAAATAATTAGGCAGTCATTTTGGTGGTAAGTCTTTTTAAGTGCATACATAATGATGCAATGATGCTTATTAGCGATCTCATATGAGCTATGCTCAAACAGCCTGGAATAATTATGCAACTATCACAAAGCCTTGCACATCTCTGTACTTCACCTTAATGCATTTAAAAATCCACTTCATTACCTCCAGTAATTAATCCTCCATTAATTGCAGGAAAAGCCCAGTTTACCGTGCTTCGTTTCTAATTATCTTATAAATAGTTATGGTTCTAATTAATGTGTTCATTAAGCTGAATATCTTTCTCAAAGCCATGCTCAGAGCAAAGGTTCCGCTTTTGAGAGAAAAAGCCTAACTAGCCATAAGGTGAGGCCATTTTGGTTGTATTTGCTTTTATTTTAGTATATTCAACCTCCTAATTGGCATTTAAAATCTAATTTGGAAGAACTTCAAGAAGACTATATAGCAGAAAAATAGGAAAAGGATTTTTATTTTTTTTTACCCATTCTCCAATCAAGAAGCTTAGAGCTTTAACAGGAAAACTTTTAGCATATCTTTTTGATATAGACTGGTAACAGATTTTCAGTGCTATGCCACAGATTAATTTAAATTCTATTACAGTTTGGCTTACCCCTGCATGTTTCCAGATAAGAGAAGCAAAAATATAGAAGAAAAATACATATCTAACAGTATATGCAAAATTTGAAAACAATGTGCTACTGCCCTTGCCTTCATTTCTAGGATATAAATCAGTGGTACAGAGTTACAAAAATATTGAAATCAGTTATTCAAGCCGAGCATAATATAACTCTTTAAAGTCTATAAGAGTTTTTCAGTTTGCCTTACTAGGAGTTGATATGATCCTACGAAAACCGCCACCGAAGAATATTTTGAAATAATATTTATAGACAAGGAAAGTCCATATTGAAAGCATATGTGTCACAGTATTTTGGATGTATGCATATATGAATTTGCAGAAAACTTAAAAGATTCAAAATAAAAAAATTCTACAAGAGTAATCCAAAATATTTAAGTTACAGTTAATAATAAGGTACAGATATTATTTTCCTTTCTTTTCCTAGATTTTAATTTTTTAAAATATATGTTCTATCTATACACAACTCTCTCCAGTTACACTATGTAAGAGTTTTCACATTTTTTCCTTATGCGATCACATATTTAACAAAATATTTTGCTCGAGTAATTACTTAAACGCTATTTTGACAATAAAATGACAAAGGCTCTACATATGCCTGAAATTATCAATTTAGGGTTTTTTTTTTTAATAATCTTCCTATAGCATCACACCCGAGTTAAATCTGGAATCACTGACGTCAAGTGCAGCTTTGCCATCGACTCTGATAGGGACTGTTTTATACCAATAAACCTATAACAGAACCAGATGAAGCGCTATCATCTATATATATTTTTGCTCTTGCATTTCAGCAAGAACTGAAACTCCAGCGTTCAAATTGCCTCTCACCTGATCTCAACTTGAACCTCCCAGGCTTGACCCCTTTTTCCTCAACCCATGTTCTCCGAACATGAGCATCTCACCCTGTTCTCTTGCTCTTCACTAAAAGAGCACAAGAGAGAGCTTGCAGACAGATCAGCGCACTGAACTACCCTGGAGCACAGAGGTGGGAGGAGAACAAGCACTAACGGATGAAGGGACAGTCAGGGAAGTGTGGCAGTACCCCAGCTTTCATCAGCTTAACCTGGCATGAACTCACTCCCAAAGCACCCTTTGGTCATAAAATCCACAACAACTGGCAGCTGCCTATCTGGATCTTGAAGTACAATTGATTTGGGATAAAATTTGTTTGTACAAATGTACCAAAAATACTGTATGCAGCAGCTACTGTCCTCACGAAGACAGCAATGTCCTGCTACTGAGCAATGGCTTCAGCTGAAATCCTGGACAGAAGCAGTGATCAAAGAATTCCAGGGCATGTATGCTGACTTATACAGGAGAGTAATCCTCTCTAAAAACCAAACTGAAACCCTCTAAAGCAAGCATCAGCAATTACCAAAGATGGATTTGGAATGGCATACAGCACAGCTAGGAGCAAAGAACCATAATACCCTGAGAAAAATAGCTAAGAAAGGCAGTGGTCCCCAGGTCCTGGCTCCCACAAAGTCCCAGACTAGCTTCCAGCCACAGAGGCAAGGCATTACTGATGAACAACATCTTATCTCTCTGGTAATTAATTTCTCTCAGGGCCTGATATATTTCTAGCAACATATTTAACCTCTAGTTTGAAAAATGCATAGCATCAGCCACAGCATACGTCAAATGTTGCTGACCCCTGATCCAAAGTGGTTGGTTCTAAGAACAGTCTTGTTATAACTGCCCCTCATGTAACTTGAATAAAATAACACAAGAGTAATACACAAAGAAAACTGAGAAGAACTACAGAAACCAATCTATTAATACAGAAAGTAAATGAGGCAAGGAATCTGTGGAAGAAACAGTAATCCATCATTAAAACTGCCGTCAACAGGGAAGCTGAATTAGGGTTGTACACGTAATCTTAACTCTGGCACATACAACTTCAGCAAGGTTGACTTAGGTACATTCAACAAAATTCAGGTTGAATTTTTGAAATACAGGGGTTTGACAGCTACTTGTATTCTATTGTTACAGGGATTTACTCTTGCTAGGATTTTTTACATTCTGATGAGTCCCTTAGAAAATATCTAGTAAAACACTTTTTCAGCATAAATCACATATTTCGCCTGCATCTTTTTAAACTAGATACTGTTACTATCATATGTTATTAGAAGTAGAAAGAAAGATGGGAATAAAGTAAACAGTAAAATGTTTCAACTGAATTCTACAATTTTTAGTTTCACATTTTGATAATCACATTCTAGAAACCAACACTGGAAACAGTAGCAATTCATATAGCAAATAATGACAGTCTTATATTACCAATGCATCTTTAAGACATCTGCTATATGTTGGTTTGCATAGCTGCCTCTAGAAACATGATCCCTGCAGCAAAAAATAATAGATTCTATTTCACGGCCCGGGCTTTGGTAGCAGAGAATAGAGGATTTAAAAGAAAGTAAAAATACATAGTAGTTTAGAATGTAGACACATCGAAATCAAAAAGCCAATTCTCCACTAAGGGGAATCACATTATTCTTCTTGTCTTCCTGAGTTCCTTTTCCCAAACAGAACGCTGAAGCATTAAAAAAAAAAAAACCCAGCCCAAAAAAACACCAATCTGCAAATACACCCGTTCCCAAAGGGAGATATAAAAGGTTTTAGAAAAATGAGAAGCTATACTTAAAACACATTCTGTGTACATAACACCTGGACTGCTTTAGGAAAAAAAGTTTACATGTAATTAGACTCAATACTTAGCTCTAAATGAGCAGCACTTATGCATTCATATCTTTTTTAAGGCTTTTTTTTTTTTTATACCAATGAAGGGCATCAAAGCAACTGTCACTAGCAGCTATCTGGCCTTATTGATAACTTAAGAGCCCTTGGCGTTGCCTTATGAAGTTTAATTTCCCAAAGTGGTCAATTAGATCTCGGTAATGTGCTCATCGGTGGGTTATTGCTCTAGGATATCTTCAGTGCTACTGCTTCGCCCCTGTATTTTTTCCAGTACACTCATATAGACAAACTGTTAAGTTCCTTTTGAAAAAAAGTCAGTTACTATAGCTAAAAAATATTTTTAGAGACTATTGGTGATAAAACCTGTAATGCAACAAGATCCTAAATAAAAACTGCAGATTTTGATTTATTGTGGGAAAAAGAAGAAATAGGATCTGATGTTACTATCCACAGAAAAACCTAAAGATCACATGAGCAAACTCAGTAATCTGAATTTCACTAGTTCTTCCCTGCCTCAAGCCTTTATTTGAAGGTTAATGAACGAAAGAAATACTATAATATCTTAAGGAAATATACATTCTAATGGACCAAAGTCTCCAAACTTCCCCTTCCTCACCAGTAAGAAGAGAGACAAACATGTAATATTTACACTGATTCCTTACATGACTATATGGGTCTGTACAGCTAGTTGCATGCGAGTGTGCTAGTTTGTGTAACAAGGACAGAAATAAAAATACCCTAGGCAGCAGATCAAAACTTTAAAAGAATAGTAACTCCAGTAGCTACTACCAGCCAAAAGAAATAATGAAACATTTCAAAAGAAATATTCTGACTAAATAGCATTACTTGATTTCTTATAGGACTTTTATCTGCTTCTCTTTGGAAAATTCTTGGATCCATTTCCAAAGGAGGTATTTCCAAAGCCGTTTTATAGATTAGCTTTTCAACACTGTCTGACAACGTGTGCCCCACCTTGTTCTTCACAGTTGTCTTGTCATTTCTTGTTTCTGAGAGCAGATACACAGAAAGAGCCATGATTGTACCCTCTCTCTTCACTAATAGCTGTCTCGTTGCTCTGAGCCAATACTGCTATTGTTACTCAAACTTCACTTCTTAATTCCTTCCATCTCCTTCCCATCAGACAATAAAAGTCATATTGCCTGATGTCAGTAGGGATGGTCAATTCAGAAAACCTTCACTTTCTTCCCTAAGCCTTTCCTTTGCCCCAGAACAGCTAACATCATCTATCTTCATGCTTATTCCCATAGGCAAGACCTCTACTCAACTGAACCCAACTTCAGCTTTAATCCGTACATCTGCATCATATTTAAATTTAGTTGTTCTTCACAACATTCTTAAAAATCAGTCTTCTAAGTCCACACAACTGCAATTTATCTTATTTGTGGGACTAATTTTGCCTTGAGCCATTCCATTGTTTTGGGGTTTTTTTTGGTGTGGGTTTGTTGGGTTGGTTTTTTTTTTTTTAATTAATCTCTCCTCTACCGCCTCCTTTTCCTCCATAAACTCTCGATCTGATTTGCTAGGCCCCTCACAATTTTGCTTTTCATTTATCTCTTCTACTACACATTGCTGCTGACTTTAATGTCTACCTCAAAATGCACATTCCTTTTAACTTCCTTTCTCCTAAGAATCTTTATTTTCTTTTCAGGCCAATGCTGTTCTAGAAGATTCTTCCTGAAGTTAGTCATAATTAAAACTCTACACTGTAATCCATTAGAAGATGTGCATCGGTGTGCACTAACCAGAACAGACACAGTCTGCAGCTAAAAGGAAGGCTTGAACATAAGTTAGTATAGATTAAGTCTTGATCCAACACTTGTTATCAGCTGTAAAATCTGATAGGTCAGGGTTTTAATTTGGAAAGACCCTAATACATTATTATTACCACACTACAATAATATGATGCATGGAAAAAAGAGAGACTAATTGGAGACAGACCCATTCCTATTCACCATTCCAAGTAAGACAAATACAAAAGCATGCAATGATAACATTGTTTCTATCTTTGAAAAAGTCTTACAAACAACATATTGTGCAATATCATCTCTACTAAAATATTTGCTAATAATTATTTGGATCTACTTTTAAGAAGATATTAAAAAAGGAAATTCTCAAAGACAAAAAAAAAAACCCTCATGCAAAATTTGACTGGCTCTTGCCAGTATTAAAAACTGAAACCTGCAAAAAGCTTGAGCTCTTCCCTCTATAGCGGCACGCTAAAAAGAACACGGGTAAACAACTGATACATAGCAAGGATTTACAGCTTGCCCCAGCCATGAATAAGTGTCTGAACGAAGCTGTGATCTTTTTGAGAACAGCTCAAACCTAAGAATCTCTAACTTCAGGGTGCGCATTGTCTAGTATTGTATTTGTGTTTGAAGCAGCAGCGTTGAAAATGCATCTAGAAAGGGACAGTGGGAAATTCCTTTACTGTAATTCCATCATCACCCTGTGTCATAAACAATGCAACGCAAATTACACTATCTTTACAGATCACTAAATTTGTGAACCTGACTATTCACTACGTATACCAACACAGCAGTATTTTAAAGAAATTAGTGGGGTTTAACTGTTATTTATTTAATGACCCTTTTCACATTGCACTTCTCTGCATTACTAGAGGACCCTATTTTTAAATATTGCAAACCATAAGTGCTAAACACAAAGAATTCCGGCAAGCTATACGAGTTGAACGTAAGTTAATTCTAGCTTACATTGCTAGGATAATAGCAACTTCAGTCAACAAGCTGCTTTTTCATATCAAAAAACAAGTCTATTCCAAAGCCACTCATAGGAAGTGGGTCACCCTGCCACTGGACTGCAATAAGATGCACACATTTCAATATTAAATCAATTAGACTGGAACAATGGTAAAGAAATTAGATGTAATCGTGTACCCACACACACACTGGGAAAAACAAAACCAAAACCAACACGCTGATCAAACACTTCTTTCACTGACAGTCCAAAGGCGTCAATTCTACAAACAGGATTACTTTACACACAATGTTTTCTCTTCTTAGATATGTACAGACATACTAGCTGTTATTGTGTCAATCTAAGTTGAACCGTGTTAAAGATATTTCAAGACAGCAGTTTTCAGTTCAACATAAAGGGAAAAAGCCAAAAACACTTGGCAGACAATAAACACAAACTTGTATATTTAAAGGCAATTATAGTAAAATACTCTATAACCACCGAATTGGATGAAATCAGGGAATAAAGGTTAACAGATTTTGATTAATTCCATTTAAAGCTACATGAATTAGAAGATTTGCATTACGCGTTCTGATGTAAAGTATTTTCATATACGATTGACTTAGAGAACAATTGCAGTGAAAACTCCAAAAATATTAACAAGACTCTATCCACAGAGAAATTATATGAGATCTGAGTTTCTCCACTCCAGAGAAGCATAATATTCTAATAAGAACTATCCTAATCTTCACCCAGCAATAATTTCAAGATGATATTATTATTCTCATTTCCTTGAATAATATCCATACTCCAGGGCCATTTTCCTTCTCATATTCAATATCATGCATGCTTGTATCAAGATTCCTTTCTTCATATCCTGTCACAGTATCAATCACTGCCTCCTGTCCACTCAATCCACTTTTGATTTATCAGCCGCCGTCTTTCTGGACTCCATAACTCGACCCAAACCATTTTAGCAAGACATTGACAAATAGCACCCAGTATCACATCAACCTGTTCCACTTAGTAAACTAAGAAACAGTAACTGTGACATCTCTGCATAAGTATTCCATTCTATTCCCCAGACTGATGTATATTAATGAGGAGATGGTATTTGAAATGCTTCTTCCACATCAGCATCTAATATGATCAAATTAGGAAATGGGATGATTTATTAAATTTCGTAGGGCTGAAATATTTCTTTATATCACTATATGTGTGGTTTCAGAAAGTGAGCTGTTGCTTTCAATTTTTCTACTGAGGATGTGCCTGCATTTCACAGACGAATTATTGTCTTTAAAAAGATTGCAAGAAGGCGAAATGTTATTAAGCAAATGCTCAGTAAAACAAACTAAATCGGTTTTAAAATTCCTAATTTAATGTAAATCTTGGTTGTTTTGCTGAAATTCAGTTTGTGATCTTATTAAGTCATATTTGCATTGTACTATCTTGCTGTAGGACAGCTTTAAATTTATAGTATTACTAGCAAGCCCCACTTTTTTGACTCTAAAAATGCATCGAAAATAAAATAGTTATTATATGCACAAGTTTTCTTATCTTCTAAAGTAAAGTACAAAACAAAAAAATCATTTTAGGTGACAAACAATACCTACTCAAAATATTTTTAAAACATGTCACTGTAAAAATCCAACTTTCCAAATTAAAACTTGATATTTCAGTATTTTATGCAGTTGGAGCTCTGTAAATCATTCACTCAAATGAAACACCCATGGTAGAGAGGTTATTAAAAAAATTACATTACAGCCACATATACTTTTACCAACATTTTCACTACCTTGAAAAACAAATCATCTTAATTTGATGGGGGTTTGTGGGGAGAAAAGGCATTATAGGATACAGAATTTGTGACATCTGCAAATGTCACAAAAAACAAATCCAGTGATTTAAAGATACCATGTAATGGATCTTAACTTCCAATATGAAACTTGTTTTCTAGTGTCAGTCCAATTGGGAAAAAAAGAAAAATTAAAAATAAAAAAAAAATCACAGTTGCTCAAGTCCAAAAGGCGGTACTCTAAAGGTACAACCATAACGTGACAAATACAAGTAGCGTAGAGATGATCTTCACTTTATTGCTGTATCTCATATATTGTGGCTTTTCAGGTGGGTCAGTAGATTTTACTCCCTGCCACTGGCAATTCAGAAGTTGGAGATCAACAAGAATATTTGAGTGGGTAACACGCTGCACTACACCAACGCCAGGTGGCTGCCTAAGTTACTTCTGATCATTTTATTAGAGAGTTCACATAAGTGTTTTCTTCAGTACTTATCTTTAAAAGTCATATGAAAATAAGCTGCCTCACCCCAAGCAAAAAAAAAAAAAAAAAAGAATTACAGATGTCAAATTCTTATGAAAATTCCACTTCAGTGCTAAAATACATACATTTCCTAAGACAAATATTGTCTCTCTGCATTTAACGGCTTTATATGGATTTTTCTTCTCTGAATGCTTTTTTAATTCATTTCAACTTCTGGTATCCAGAATCTCCAACAGCAAGGGTTTCCACAGCGTAATTATGCAATATATAAGAACCATCTCCTTTTGTTTGACTAGGATCTGCCACCAGCTGACTTCATTCACTTCACGCCTGCTCCAGGTCTTACACTGGAGGAGATAGGAAACACTCAATCCTTAATCATCTTTTCATGACTTTTTTTTTTTTTTTAAATATCCCTCCATCACATTCCTTCTTTCCCCCACAATCTCTTTTCTAGCCTGACGAATCATAATGTACTCAGTCCTCTTAGGAAAGCTGTTCATACCTTCGATCAAGTGCACGAGACAGATTTTGAGATAGCAAAGAAAGGAACTATTTAGCATTGCTGCGACTGCCTCAACGCTAACACCCAGCGAAAACACAGGCCTCTGGTAGCAGCTTTCTGCAACCTATTTAACTCTTCTCCAGAAATAAGATTAATCCATGGCTTCTCAGTGTAACATTACAGCAGAGAGCAGACTTGCAAAAAAAATTACAGTAAAGGATTCAACGTGTCCTGTTGGGTTTAGTTCTATGCTTTTAACAATTTAGTTTTATGCTTTTAAGATGCCAAAAGACTCTTCTGTCATTATTTAGGATGTTATTTATAAATATTTTCCCTGAAGAAACGTGTCTGTGAATAGTAATATCATTTAAAGTGACCTGCAGCTATACCTTCGTAGCTATAGTACCGAAAAGCTAGTATATTTTATACATAAAATATTTTATACGTAATATTTCCTAGCACAAAATGAAATAAACAGCAGTCAAGTCTTTAAAGTTTTTAGGTGCATAATTTCCATATATTGCAATGACAATTAACATTAGTTAACATCACTCCTTGGAAAAGATGACCATTAGACCATTAGTCTAATGAGATTTGCAATTCATATTTATTACAATAAAACCTAGATCTTTAAATCAGGTTAATCATATTTCCTAATGCTGAGTATCTGACATACTGAAAAACACCTTCATTTTCACCTTACTCTTTTGACATTTCATTGTTTTAAAACTGATTTTGTTAGCAGAACGATGGTTAGTTCCAGGAATATTTCTACACACAGCACTGTAGCTTATCTGGGTTGTACAGCTCAGACGGTAAGTATACTCAAAGAGAGATCAGACAGTTTAAATAACCAAATTGCTACTACAAAGGCACTGTAGCAGTAAGTGTCCAGGCAACTACCATAATGAACAGCTGTGAATAAGTCATGAGAGAATACAAATAAGAGAAAGCGAAACATTCACATCTTTCAACAACAATTTTTCAACTTTTAGAGGCAACAGCTCTACTGATTTGGTATATGAAAATAACATGTTTTCCTAAATTCTTAGTGCAGGTACACAAGATTACCTGGCTGAAGATCTGTAAGCACATACTAAAATAGCTTTGATCTGCCTGATACACTGAATAATTAATTTAAATTCAATAGAAAATCCAGGGAAAAACTTTATTTCAACTTTTTAATTGAAAAATACACACACACAAAAATTGAGCTTCTTTTAATTACAAAAGTATGAAGACGTATAATACAATTTGCAACATCCGATTAAGATTTAAATATTTAAATTACATTTATTTTTGAAAATACTCATTTTTCACAATCCAGTTTATGAAAAATTTCAGGACCATAGATATCTTTAAATACTAAGAAAAATTTGCATAACTAAATACTCATGTCTTTCCAAGGGAAATACAGATGAGAAAATAACAGGTTAGTCTGATCTTCAGGGGGCCAATGTTATGCATGGGAGTTACGGAAATCGGTAATCAAAAAAATCCACAAGAAGTTTTCAGATGATTACAGTTAAACCAAGGTGACTTCATTAATGTTTTTGGCACTTGGTCAAATGCAAAATATCTAACTTATCTTCAAAGCCAACTGTTCTACCAGTGTAATTTAAAGATTTAGTACATCAAAACCACAGCGCAGAGATTTCAAATTAGGAAGAGTTTCAAGTGATGTGTAGTTTAGAAGATCACTTGCAACTATTATTTCTAGTATATTCCAAACTCAGCAACTATATGGCGGTCTTAAATTAATGTTTTTACAGTAGGAATTATAATTATTTTTCCTAGAAAAGATTCTTACCTTCTTGTTCTACTTTTTGATCTCGATCTTTGAGACCTGTAGGATTTGCCTCTGCCCCTTGATCGGCTACGACTGCGTTTTCTTCTAGAACCATATGAAGAACTACTGCTCGATCTGTGTCTGCGTCTAAAACAAAACCATGCTATTAGTGTGCTGCTGCTTCTAAAAACAAACAAACAAAAAAACAAATAGGAAAAAAAACCCTAACAGTTTACTTAAAAGGGACATACAAACCTGTGGGTTTTGTATTATAACATGTTGTAGAAACCTCAAATACCACTATCACACTGTAATAAGTAATTCACATACACCTGGGCAACGCCTGTCTTAAATAGCTTACATTCTAAAATACACATCTCACGACAGAAAAGGGGCAGAAGGAGAAATAGAAGTTAACTGATTTGCTCCAAATCATGCAATACCTCAAGGACAAAGCCAGGAACATAACTCAGCTCCCAACAGTTTTTAGTCCCATGACCAGCTCATTGGAACTCACTGCCTCTTTGCGAAATCTAAGGTTGAAGAAACATTTAGACCTACACTCTCAGCAGGATTTCCACCAAAATACACTGTATGGGATAAGGACTACAATTCCAGTGCTAAAAATGAAGTTCATAAAATGCTAACTTCAGCATTGCCACTCTGTACAATTATTTCCAGACACACTATGTACAAACATAAAATCTAAACATAAAAATGTATTTTAAATTATGTAAACTTAAAAATATTTTCTGTATCTCTCTATATATAAACTTACAGATGTGTCATGTCAACTTTCATAACATGCAGTCTTTGTTCTGCTCTGATGTAGACAGATCCTCCTATTTTTTTTTTAAAGTACTATTAGTAATCAAATAATCAGTATTAATTTATTCCATTTGAGCTTAGAAATTTTCTCCTGAGTCCAGTCAGGAGCCAGAATGGTACTTCCCTTCGCCCTCCCCCCCAACCTCCCCATTTCATTTATTCAAAGAACAAATTCTTATACACATAGGAGGAAAGTGAAAGAATACATACTAAATACATAAAATAAACCAACTAATCCAAAAACTGGTGGGAGGGATACCTTCCAAGTCTTTATCTTCTGCAAAATTTCCTCTCCATCTCCCTAACAGCTAAATAAATAACAATTACAATCTTTATGAAAACCTCCATATTTTTGGCCTTTATTATGTTTGATTAATATTAAAATATGTAGAAACATTTCTACTCAGGATGTAGTCAATGTGATATGTGCTTATCTAGCACAAGGCAAAAGGTGCTGTATTACGTGCAAGTAATGCTGCAGTAGTCCAAACTGGAAAGGATATATAGGTTAAATACTAAAGAACAGGTCTTCATCTGAGAAAGAAATGCAATGTTCCTGCTATTAAATGAAGATGAAGAACAGTCATCTTAGAGACAGCTGCTTTTGATTCTTAAGGGTCAGGGATAAATCCAGCAGGACCCCAGCGTGTAATAGTGACTTAACTGCCAGGAGCAAATGCCCTAAACTAAGGGCAAAGCAAAGGTGCCAGCCAGATCCTAAAAGCAGACACTTTCGTCTCTTCTGGATTCAATTTAAGTCAACTGGTCTTCATCCAGACTATAATCTCCCTTCAAGCTCTGTTTTTATCTGGGAGATAGCCATGCCTGCACTGGACTAAAGAGATTCATAAAGCTGCATGTCATCAGCATATTGTTGGCATCGCAGCCCATGTCATCTCACTGTGTCCCCTAAGGGCTGTATGTAGATGCTAAGCAGAAAGAGAAGAAGAGGACAGAAATAAATGCGTAAGAACCCCCCCGTAACCAGCCGGCTTGCCCCTCATTGACACACTCTTCTGCCAGCTTAAGAAAGGTTTTTCAGGAGCACTTTCTAATACATTTACAGTGCAGCTAGACACAATGAGTATTTTCCAGCTCAATTAATAAACTGACCACCACCTGATCAGTTCGACCCCAGGATCGCCTGAAGTCAGCCTGAGAGACAACCAGGATGTCTAAAAAGGCCAGGTACTGAAAGAGGCCTCTGATAAAGGAAATACGATGTTAGGTCAAGAAAAATTTGGTAGATTTAGCCACATGATCAATGTTCTAAACACCTGGCTGACTACTGTATTCTCTACACATACAAAAATAGCAAGAACAATTGTTGCAGCAAATTTATAGACCTACTGTAAAACCACCTAAGTCTATCTATTGAGGAAATCTACCTCGTTGTCTGGAAGGACCTACTTGCTTTATTACAACAGCAAAAAGTAACACAGAATAGTCTATAACTAGTTGAATGAAGCTACTTTTCCAACTGGCATGAATATATGAACTATTATATTTCCAAAAAGAGATTAGAAATTCATTATTTAGAAGGAAGAGAAAGGAAAAGTTATTTTACTTCATTGGGTTTTGGTTTTTTTAATAAGGAAGTTACCTTTGGATCTGCATATACACTGGTTTTGTATTCTTGGAGGGGGAAAACTGTTTTGGAGTTTTTGGTGGTGGCTTTGCTTTTCTTTAAATGCAAGTGGAAATATTGCCACATCTTCCAAGATTCAGAATAAACTTTGCTTTAAAATTCCAGCCTAGAACTGACTATACATTGGATTCAAATGCCTCTGGCTTTGTACCATAATATGAAAGAGACTGATTTGTAAACAACTGCAATAGACAGTAAACTACTATAAATGCACCTTTTCTCATAAGAATGAGAACGAGACTGGAGATCTCGAGACCGCGACCTTGACCTTGATTTCCTTCCAGATTTTTTACGGCTGTACGTTCTGCTGTCTGAGGAACTACTTGAAGACGAACGCCTGCGGTGTTTCTTTTTCCTTCTGCTTCTGTTCTCTTCTTCTGTGTCCGAGGAGCGACGTCCCATTTTTAAACTACATAAAAACAAAAATTCTAAGCTGTAACAAAGTCTAGTGCCTACATTACATTGTTATATATAAGTATTTATAATGTCTGTGCATATATAAATAAGCATATGGTTATACCATCTTTAAAAGTTATCATGCGAATAGAAGATTTTAGTTTGGTATGCAAAAATTAAAAAAAAAAATCTAGATTTAAATATAAGATGTCAACAAATTCGTGTTACCGAGTAACTTGAAATTTACATTGTCAGCAAATTTGAATTAATTTATTACAGTATTAGAGTTCTAAACTTTCACAAAAGTTATTTCACAACCATTTAAACACACATAAATGTACTGATAAAATCATTTACATATCAGAACATATTTAAACTTATTTTTACTTTTCTGCTTTAGATATTAATTTTTCAGAAATTTAGGGAGTAATGGACAAGATACTTCTAGTATCTGATATTTCAATTTAAGATACTATGCAGTCCATAGTACAGCATCTTTAATGTTTCATTTACAGTTATAAATTAAGATCCATAATACTTATACAATCAACAGAACACAGCCTATTGATTTGTTACTGATGTGACTTCATGTGTTTTTAGATTGTGCAATTAAAATAGTGTATGGTTTTGCCCTACTTGTTATAATTAAAATACGCATTGAGAAAAAGAAATTTAGAAAGTTATTTTTAAATTAATTTAAACTAGAGTTAGGCTGATTTTGGTTCTCAATTTAGATCCATTCCATTTTAAATTCCTTTATTCCAAAATCAGACCTATAAATACTAAACTTCAGAAATGTTTCTTGATTGCCAACGTGTTCACTTGGACAAAGTTTACAGACTTTGATATCAGATTTGAAAAAAAATTCGTGGTAGGAAGCCTGCCATTCATTTAATTGTTGCAAAGCCTATGATGTTCATTTGTAACTCGATTTCATTGCTTCACAATTAAGTAACTGTTGTATTTCTTGGCTTTTCAGGCTGCAAAAAGTGCATAATGCTTTAAAACTATTTTTCTGTCCCAGCAGTATCAGCCCTATCCACCCAAGCCTTGAAGACCCCTCTTCACACACGCTTCAGCTAATGGCAGTTAGTAACAGCCCTTCTTCCCAAGAACAAACAGGTATTTCAAGGCTCCCTAGCTACTTCTGCACTGGGAAAACAGGAACTCATAATTCTTTAACATTCATATCAACAGCTAGATCACAGATATATTTTGCCACAATATCACCTGTCTTTATCCAACACTGAAATATTACAGGTCCTCATATTTCTACCATAAACAGGTTGAACTTGTTCATTTTCCGCATGCAAACTTTTGCCCTTCCTCACACCTTTTATCATCGAGGCAGCAGACCCTAATCTCTTGGGTAGGGACTGAAAACGGAACAAAAGAGAAATTCACCATTAAGTACGTTTATGTTTAAATTCACAAAGGGTTTACATGCAAATATAAGTCTTGATTACGCAAAACCTTTCGGTCAAAATGCATGATTGAGAAAAAAAAAAAACCAAACGTGTTTAGTTCCACAAAGTCTCTTAAACCTACATTTTCACCCTCAGGTTACCAAGACAGATAAAACTGGTTTGAACACAATCATACTTGCTACAATCCTACACTGATACACCTAAACACCCAAACAGGCATGGGATTTGCAAAGTCGGTGTACTGTGACCACGTTTCCCAAGGGAGCCTTTCAGGTAGCTACATTCAAAGTACAATAGATATACACACAATGCCGCGTTTGACAGAATTTGAAGACTGTGCCAGAGATGCAGGTTTGCTTGTCAAATTGAGACACATTCCTCCCACACTGCTGAAGCTCATCCCAAGGACCTTCAGACCCCTGGAGCCAGGGCGAGGAGCTACAGCAAGCACAAGTCAAGAGTCAAAGGGACATCATCCTGGAAAGTGCCAAGTTCTTGACCTGGCATCTACTTCAAGGAGAGTTACCATATTTACCCAACAGTTGTTTAACATACTGTTAACATACAAGACAGTCCCTTAAGTATCTGGATTTTCTTTGACATTCACTAGAGTTCACTTACTGCCACAATCTGAACAGTAGCTACGTAAACTCATTCCTATGTAGCTAAATCTCCGTGGATCGCAGTCAGCTCTTCGGCACGCAACCCGGAGCTATCAGCTACACTCCTGCAGCCAAAAGCGCCTACAAATTAGTCACTACTACATTTTGCTGCAGTAAACCCCTCTGTATAAGCACTTCACTTCCCCATAGTTTCTGTTTTCAACCCTTTAGAACCAGTCCTTCAGCTAACAGTTTAAACAAATTATTTTTGAAATATTCAACTTAAAGCAGAAAATCTCCGTGCACCTAAACCAGCAGAATTCTAGGAGGATGAACTGCTATGCAAGAGAATTTCTTTTTTAAATGAAGTTATTTCTACCATCTTACTAAAGTTATTCTGCACAGATTTTGAAAAAGACAGTGCCTTACAGACTATTTGATCTCACTTAAGGAACTATGACTTTAATTTACAATTCTGTAGAGGAATGCCAATTTATATCAACAGACCATCTTATGAAGTAATTTTATTTTTTTTCCCCTTGTAGTAAAAGATTTACAGAGCTCCAAGGTACTAACAGTTATTGAACAGTAAAATAAAGCTCTTCAAATTTATACTGATAGAACAATCTTCCAATGAACACGAACCTGAATCTCAAACTTAAAATAAGCGGAACTGCTCAGAAAGATGAAACTACAAGGCACAGATTTTAAGTTAAAAGCTCACAGACCACAGCTCATGACAGCAAGATTAATGAAAGAGACCAGAGAAACAAAGAGTACAAAAGACATTTCTGCCGAGATATTTGCCACTTGATGTGGACATCATTACGAGCCAGAACATTACACTTCAACATATATATTGTCTGTTGTTTAACTTCCTTTTTTTTGCCATCAGCTTTTTTCCCCATTTGGACATGTAACTGGATTAAGCAGCATATAAAACTAGTGAAATGTATTATGTAAATCTCAATTTTTTGTCTTCAGGACCAAAGAAGAACTACATGCCACGGCCCTCCCCTAATTCAGGACAAGCCCTACAGCATACATGCACATAATTGAGCCTCAGGAGCTCCAGGAGCATGGGCTTTACTGAGGACAGGCTACAGGACAAAGGCACATGGGTGACTGATGCCCTGGATGTTCTAGAGTTTCCACTAGTAAAGAGGTTGCCAGAAGCAGAGCACTGATCCTGGAACAATTTGTGCAGCCGTAGTCCTAGCAGATCCTCCTCCTGCGAAGATATCTTGAATGTACAAAGGCAACAGACAACCTTGTCCGAATGGCGCTGTCTTTCACCGGGGTCTTTAAACCATCCCTTCAGCACGACACACATTTGCCTATGAAGATGCCTCTTACATACACACCACTTGAGAGCAGTCAATTGTCAAGACCTATAACAAGCTAGTATTCTCCCCAACTACTGCCTACTCCCTCCATACTCCTGAACAGACCCGGGAAAAGGGATTGCCAGCATTGATTGATCACACCAGCTGAAGCCTGATCTCACCAGCTGAAGAGTTGTTCTGGTGGGTCAGCAGTAGTCCATATACCATTTCCAGAAACTAGACTCTATGATAGCACCTACAAATCACAGAGGAGAACTAAGATCACCCAGGGAACCTTAATCAGCAAAATAATGATGGGGGGGAAGAAAATGCAAACAGAAAAAATTAGAACTCATTACATGGCATCATATGCTGAATCCCATGGGGTTTTCATACCTGTCTGTTTCCGTACAAAGTCTGTAGATCCACCACAAAGACCACACCATAGAATGTTAACAGAGCGTTCACCCTTATAGCTATGGGGAATCCCCTTTTTAATGCTCCTTACCCTTACTTCTTAGGCAGAAGTGTTAAGCCGTATGTATTTGCAATAGGAGATATGCTCCTGCCAACCCCTCTTTACATGTAGGCGCTGTGGAAGATATGCCTCTCAATGCCTGGAGAGACACAGGAGGCTTTTATCCTGACTATGGAGCAATACTAGGAGGAGTAAAAGAGGAGGAGGGAAAGGCATATTAACAAGCACCAACAGCAAATGAACAGTGTCAGATGAACTTAGAATCTGGGTTACATCCCTGGTGTTCATGGGGAGACAGTCTCCTGACCATCACATTAGTGCGGCTCATTCTTTTCTGTTACCTAGCCCCAACCTTTCCCCTTCGTGTTTCTCATCCACTTTTAGCATATTCCCTCACCCATTTCTGAATTAAGATCAAACAGCAAAGGAACACTGAGAATTCAGAAGATGCTGTCTCAAGATAGAAGAACCCACAGCAGCTACATGGTAACTCATGCTGAAGCTTGAGCTGGAACATAACATCATCAAATTAATCAGCTACTTAAGTATTTTTGAAGGCTCTAGTGAATGTCTATGAACTTCAACATTTTGAAGGCCTGCAATTTCTCTGAAATTGAGCAGCTTTTCAACAGGATAACTAACAGCTGGACCTGATAAAATTTAAGTCCCTGTTCTGGAGCATCTAAAAGACAGGTCTCCAGGCCTTTGTTTTAATAGTTAATTTTTGGTTAAAGTCTTGTTTCTGAAAAGTGATGCTGCAACACTTTGGTTGAAATGAAAACAAAGCGCATACTCTCGCACATGTGTTTTGCCAAGAGAAACACCAACATAAAAAAGCTCAAACCAACTATTTACACTTGGCAAAGTGGCAAAGTTATCAACAGTGCTACCAAGCTCACCTGCAAACAGATAAGTAACCTCCAACCCTGTGTTTAAAATGTAAAGAAAACATAAATGACATGGGAAACAAAGAGACTTCTCAAAAAAAAAACAAACAAAAAAAACCTATTCAGAGAGTAAGGTACACTTTAAAATGTAGTAAGAAGTATACATTCATTAATCTGACCTTGTTCAATCTTGTTTCATAGATTTTAGAATTATTTTAAGTGTTCAATATATATTTTCAAACATGAGTTTCATATCACTATTTACTGCAGATTGTAAGAAAATAATAACGTTTGGTTGTTTTTAATCAGAGACTGTTATCCAGTAAACATTACTGCAGCAGACTACATCTTGAGCACGGCATCCAATTAAATAATGCAATCTTTAGTTACTATAATCAGACAGAAATGATGAACACAAAATAACCTCCACATTTGCTCAGCATCAAATCCAAACAGTTTATGTTTGTTAGTTACTAAGAAACTTTGATTATAAATGACTTGCAATTGACTAACCACCTGTGCTCTTTACATGTCATCTCTACAAACAAGATCCTTTAAGAAATTATAACTGATCAGAAGGGCATTGATGGAAAATATACGGCAACCATCTCAGCATCCCCTTCTTTCCTGCTGAACTGCAAGAGTCCATCTATAGGAGAGAATCAACAAGTCCGGATAAGATGCTCCTTGAGCTTCAGCCAGGAAACGAGGCTAACTGAAGCAAAATTTATTCTAAGCACTCATCAAACATGCTCACTAGCTAATAAGCAGGAGCCAAAGTGTTACTAATGGCAATGCCGATCCCCAAAAAAGGGAAACCACAAACAAGCGGAGGGTAGATGTCCCTCTCAGATAGCTTCTGTGTGCGTACAGATAAAAGACTCTCTTTGCATTTACCTTCACCAAGCTGGTAGTTCTGTGGAAACTGTACCTGCTCTACAGTTCAGAAAAACTGCTCTCAGCAGAGCAAGTGATTCAATTAAAAACCACAACAAGGTGGCTGTTCGTATGAAGGCAGCAACCTGAACTATTGTTGCTGATTTTACATACTTATCCAGCGGTGCCTCTTTCCCTTAGACAAGTTTCCAGATCACTACAGGAGAAACACCACAATTGCATCTATCAAGACAGCTACCATAACTGCTCACCTTAGAAGAAAGTCTAGAGATCAAAGAACCGCAGGAATTCAGTTACTTTCTTACAGTCTCTCCCACAGCAACAAGAATCCACAGACACCAAACATTCCAGAACACTGTCTTCTGCTTACTTAAAGGATGTCCTCTTTGACAATTGTACAACAGTATTTTTCAAAATCATTCATTTTGAACTTGAAGAAAGTTTGCGACAATTCAAAATCATGAATGAACGATTGATAATGACAGTATTCCTTAACTCAGCTTCAAATCTTTAGATTTCAAAGTTAAATGTGGAAAAAGCTAGGCTCAAGGAGACGTCACATGCCCATGGTCATCCAGGACACCAACAGCAAAGCAGAGACTCGAACGAAATGCTAGTATGGTGCTCACCCACTAACAGCTGGCCTCCACAAGCTCAGTAAATCTTAATTCTACAAACTGGCCTTCCACCACATAACTACATTTTCCATACTTGAAGGCAATAAGAGCTACAAACGTTCCTATTTTAGATCAACCCAAGTAAGTTCACCAAAGGCATTAATTAATCAGTGTTTCTTACAAGTAACCAACTTGCAAAATAAGCTTATAGATCACCTAAGTTTATCTGAACTTTTGGTGTTTCTTTTAAACCAAGTTCTAAACAGCTTTCTCACACATGGCGTATAGGATCATGCTAAACTACTTAATTTAACATCTTGAAAAATTGTCTCCGATCATTAGAACAGATAAACTGTTCAAAAAAAAGTTTAATTCATATCTGAAAAAATAACACCCAGAATTATATCTAGCTGAAATACAAAATGAAAATACCTAGAATGACTGCTGCCAGAAACAGCGCATCAGATACAGAAAAAAACCCAATGGCATACCTTCTGTACCCACACTTTCACAAACAAGAGCTGTAAAGTAAGATTCTACACGAATAATCTCCTCTTATCGTCCTATGAATCAAAATATAAAGCGGATTCCAAGGGCAGGTGCCAGGGATAATAACATCCATCACAGATGCTACATGGTCATATCAGCTAGGCCCTGCTAGTACACCGCAGGAAGAAAAACAGATTCGAAAAAGACAGGGAAGAGGGCTGTTCC
This sequence comes from Alca torda, assembly GCA_008658365.1. Classification (NCBI taxonomy): domain Eukaryota; kingdom Metazoa; phylum Chordata; class Aves; order Charadriiformes; family Alcidae; genus Alca; species Alca torda. The sequence continues at coordinate 8,986,241 of CM018081.1, forward strand.
CAATGCTCCGTGTCAGTTTCCACCGGGAAATCTAACCAGAGTCATGAGACACACACAATGGTTTGGGTTGGAAGGGACCTTAAAGACCATCCAGTTCCAACCCCCTGCCACGGGCAGGGACACCTCCCACTAGACCAGGTTGCTCCAAGCCCCATCCAGCCTGGCCTTGAACACCTCCAGGGATGGGGCAGCCACAGCTTCTCTGGGCAAAACGCGCCCCAGGCTCGGCCCCACACCCCGCCCGGCTGCTGGCCTTCGGCAGCGCCGTTGCGAGCGCGCTGCTCCTGCTCTGCCCCGCACAAGACGCTCCTCCCGGGAGGGGAAACGACCCGCAGGCCGGCGGGGGCCCGTCCTAGGGCCCCGCCACCGCCCAAGGCGGCCAGGCCGCGGCGGCGCCCCCCGGCGTCGCCATGGCAACATCAGGCAGGCCCGGCCCGGCCCCACACCGCCACGGCCACCCCCAGCCGGGGCCCGCCGCGGCCCTGGGGAGCGGCACCAGGCCGCAGGGCTCGCCTGGCCCTCTCGCGGCGGCAGCCCGCTGGCACCTTGCCGTGTCCCTACCGGGGACGGGCTCGCCGGCAGCCCCCACCACGTTACCTGAGCGGCCGGGCCGGGCCGGGCTAGGCCAGGGGAGCGAAGGCGCCGCTGGGCAGCGGGTGCCGGTTTGAGCTCAGCGCCTTCCTGGGCGGCGGGCAGGCAGCATCAAGCCACAGCCGAGCTCATCCAGGCGGCCAGGCAGCGTCCGCCGAGCGCCGAGGAATCGATGCGGCGCGCTCGCCGCCCCGGCGGGGCGAGTGTGTGTCCCCCCACGCGTGACGGGCGGCGAGGGGTCGGGGTCCCGCTGCCCACAGGAGGCTGCAGCAGCCCACGGAGCTCTGTCTGCGGCGGGCGTCCCACCGGAACGACTTACCGGCACGTTGCCGTGGCACGCTTCGTTTCGCCTCCCCCACGGGTGACGGGCTCCGCGGCGGCGCGGGGGGCCAGCGGCGCGGAGGGTTTTTTCGTTTCAGCCCAAAAGTGATTAGAGAGGGACGGTGTTTCCTGGCACTGACAACCCACCCCCGTGGGCAAAGGGGCAGCACTCCCCACGCGGCGTGGGCACCGCACCGGGACCGGCCTATGTGCCCCGGGGATGGGAGCGGCGTGAGCACGTCCCGGGCCCGGCTCAGGCGAGAAACGCAACGAAATTATTTAATCCTGAAGCGTAATTCTGTCTTTTGACGAATTTAGTTACTTTAACGCTAGTTTCCGAGCTCCCTGACACGGGAATTGCGTGAGGACAAACGAAATATAAGGATGGAAAAGCCGCTGACGATCGTCTTTCCCGCTCGGCAGCCGGTCTGTTGCCGCCGGGATCCCGGTGTCCGATCCCCCCCACGGTACCGAAAATGCCACCCGGGACCGGTTCACAGGCGGCTGCCTGAAACGGAGTGAAACAGTAAATCGTTGCCGATCGCGTGTGTAATTAGATCTGAAGAAATGCTAATTCCACCCTCCACACCGTACCTGCTCGAGTAAATAAAAGCTCTTTTACGTAAAATCATCTTTTCCAAAGGTCAAATGAAAAAAAAAGAAAAAAATCAATACGTGAGCAAGAGTTAAACAATTTTGAATAATTTATTAGAATTCTAGCGAAGGTGTAAAAGAGACGAGTTCTGTCAACAAAAGTACTCTCTTAATGGGATTTAAGCAACAAAGGGAAAAAAAAACGATAAATAGCGTAATACGCTCTAATCTGATGCCACGGTTGCGCGGGGGGGACCCCACACACCCCCCCCGCACCCCGCCGGACGGCAGTGCGGGGATTGCGGGGCCCCCCCCGCGGGGGCGGTACGCGGGCGCGGAGCTTGCGCGCCCCCCCCCATCCTCCCCGCTCTTTGGCCACTCCCCCGCAGCTCCGGCCGCGCTCGCCCGGGACCTGGCGCAACGGGCCCGCGCCTAATTAAATTAATTAGTGCGGCGGGCGGGCGGGCGGACCGGCGGTGCCCCGGCCGCATTGCCCCGCGGCAGGGCGGCGCGGACCGGGGCGGCGGAGAACGGGGATTCCATTCAGAGCTCCGAGGGGAGGTAATTCTCCGGGAACAAGGGGCAGGCTTTGCAAAGTATAAATAGTGGCACTTCAATCGCGGCGTCGCTATCAGACCCCGGGAGCCCTGCACGTCGGGCGGCACAGCACGGCTCGGTACGGTACAGCCCGGCCCGTGGATGCCCACCCGGGGAACCGGGGCAACGCGCCCCTGAAGCCCTGCCGCGGCCATGGAGGAGCTAACGGCGTTTGTTTCCAAGTCGTTTGACCCCAAAACGAAGGAGAAGAAGGAACTCATCACCTACCGCGAGGTGCTGGAGAGCGGGCCCCTGCGCGGCGGCGGAGGGACGCGGGAGAGCGGAGGAAGCGCAGCGGAACCGGGCCGCGACGAGGAGGGCAGCCCCGCGGGGCGGGCGGGCGGCGGGCGGTCCCCGCCGCGGGAGCCCGACGCCGCCGAGAGAACCGCCGAGGCGGCCACCCCCAAGCTCAGCGACGGTAACGGCGGTACCGGGGGAGTTTCCCCTTCTTTCCTTTCCCCAACCCCCCGTCGGGGTCTCGGTACGCGCGGAACGGAGGCGGGAGCGGGCGATGGCCGCGCAGCGGGAGAAACGGACCCGCGGTGGCGGGTGGAAAGGGCTCGGCAGCGCTAGGCGTTAATGAGCGGCTTTCCGTCTTTTCCCAATTACGGGGAAATATGTGCCCAGCCTCGAAGTTTACATTAAAATATTTAGACAAGCGTTTTGACTCGCTCGCGACGCGGTCTGTTCCCGTTTAGCATCCCGCGGGAAGCCAACGAAAACCCGCACACGCGGGCGCGTTCGTTCTCCCGCGGGTCTCGGCAGCGCGGACACGCGTGGGGCCGGGCCGCGCCGCCGCCGCTCATCCCCGGCGCCGCGTCGGGCGGCTTTTTTTTCGGCCACCCCCCGTGGTTATTCCGCGGCTTTTCCGCGGCGGGGCGATGGCCTCGGTGCCGGTACCGGCAGCTCCGCGCCGGCGGAGCGGCAGCGCGGAGGTTTCCGCGCCCACCGGCGGGGCAGGGGCCCGCTCCCCGTCGCTGCGCGGGGACCCACGGTTCGCTGCCGCCCGTTTTGTTCGGACAAGCGTTTTTTTTTTTTTTTTGGCGGAGCGCGGCGCGGCCGGGAGCATCCCCGGAAAACGGCTAATTAACAAATTTCCGCTAACGAGCAGCGGAGGCGGCGGGGGGTGGGGGGGGGCAGGCAGCTGGCGTAGAAAATCAAACAACGAAAACCAAATCCCCGGGAGAGAGCGGGCTGGGGCGCGGAGGGACCGCGGCGACCGGCGGAGCGCACCGGGGACCTGTTGCAGCGCTTCCCCCCGGTGCGGGCAGCGGGGCTGCGGACACCCCCCCTCCCCCCGCGGTGGGCTCGGTGCAGACCCTCCGGGCGGCGGACGGGGTGCGGGAGGTGGCCCGGCCTCCTCCGGTTACCGGAGCCGAGCGGCAGGGCCCGGAAAGGCAGCGGCCGAAGCGGGCCTAGCGCGGCCCCGGCCCCGGGGGGGTCCTGCCTGGTCCTCCCCCCGGCGTCCTCGCTGGCAGCCCGGGCACCCCGCGATCCCCCGTCCCCGGTCTGACTGCCTGTGTCGTGCCCAGTGTCCCCAGAGCTGAAGGAGCGCAAGGAGGATGCGAAAGCGATGGAAGACGAAGGGCAGACGAAAATCAAGCAGAGGAGGAGCCGGACGAATTTCACCCTGGAGCAGCTGAACGAGCTGGAAAGGCTTTTCGACGAGACTCACTACCCGGACGCCTTCATGCGGGAGGAGCTGAGCCAGAGGCTGGGGCTCTCCGAGGCCAGGGTGCAGGTAGCCAAACCGTGCGTGGGTGCTAGGGCGTGGGTGGCGGGGGCCTCTCTGTCCCCGCCGCTCCCGACACAAGCTGTCAGAGAGAGGAGGATGGGGTGGTGGTGGGGGGGGTTGTCCCGGCGCCGAACTGTACCCAGCGAATCTGTAAAACCACCTCCCCCGGGCTTTCCGGGGGTTTGACTCCTCGCGGATCCCCTCGCTTTGCTGCCTTTTATTTAGTCTCTGCGTTTATTTTACCTCTGCCTCGGCAAGAGCTGCCGTGGGCTGCGGTCCGGCGCTGGGCTCACCGGGCGGACGTACCAATTAACTTTATAGGTGTAGTGACCGTAAACTAAATTAGGAACTGCTAAGTGCCAAAAAAAAAAAAAGAAAATTTACAGTCCGTTTCCCTTCGTAGTTCTTAAATCTTGAGGGAAGCGGCAGGGAAACGGAGCGAAGTGCACAGACCGGCTTTGTTCGGATTTACGAAACACAAAAGTCTGGGATAAAACCAGGCTATTTTAAGCGTTCTCCCGTGCCGAGAAGCCGCAGCTTCCTTTGATTTAACCTGCGCATTTAACCTCAGGCTGCCCTCCCAAAGTTTTCCAAAATGGGTTCCCGGGCTGGTTTCTGCGAGTTTTGTCGGGATGAGACGAAGAGTGAGGAAGGGTCCGGGCTTTGCCGGGCTGGGGAGGAAGGTGACTCCTCAAACGAGAACAAATGTAGCTGCTCCGGTGTATTTCCGTTCTAATAATAAAAGAAGAGAAAATGATGGTCATTATTTGTTTGAACACATGGAGTAGTTTTAGGCCCCGAACATCTGCAGCTGTTAGAAAGTATTGCTGTAACAGATACTCCCCCTCAATCTTTGTGCTCGTAGGCCACCATCTGCACCCAACTATGCGCACAACCCTTGTGGGGTTTCCCTGCGTCTTGTCACAGGGTAAGGACAGAAACACAGCGGGCACGTCGAACCCAAAAAGTCACAATAAACCGCTTTTTTCATCGCAAAAAAAAAAAAAAGGGGGGGGGGGGGAAGTACCCTTCGTTTTCCCGCTTCCCCGTTTTTCCGCCGCCTGTTTATGCCCAGTAAATCTTAACAAAAGGCAAGAAAACAAAGTTGCAGGGCTTCAACTTGGCTATGAAAAATGGAAAAGGGAGGTGCTTCCTTCTGCTGGCTGTGGGCTCCACAAAGAGCACGGCGGCGGCGTGGAATCCGCGCTCCCCTTCTGCCAAATGGCCGGGCACATAATACCTTTTTGGAGATTTACATAGATTAAACCCACTTCCCTTTAAATAGTTCCGGAAAACGCTCTGCAATAATATTTTTGCCTCGCGTCTGGGCTAATTTGTAAATTACGGAATGTGCGTTTCCACGGGAGGCTGAGGGCGAACATGGCTGTTGGGCAGATTTTGCTTGGCTGAAGTAAATGACAGGGCGGGGGAAATTCACGTTTATATTTGTCTCTTCAAGTAAGACTTCAAAAAAGAATATTTTTTTTATTTTTTTTTTTTTTGGCCGTGGGGAAAGGATTGCTTGGTGGATGTGGCTTCTGAGATGCGGCGCAGAGGTCTGTCTTTAAACAGGAATGTTTTAAGACGCGCTTTCCCTCCTTCCCTCCCTCCCCTCTCTGCTCTAAGCGAGCAGAACTTTATTCTGGAAATTTATCTCAACAATTCCGTTTCCAGTATTAAAAGTATGTTCTTGCCTAACGCGCAGCCTTTTCTGTGGAAGCAAATTAGATTATCATGATAATGAGACAATTATTCCGCTTCTGTGCTACACTCCACTGCACAGAGGAGCAGAGAAATTCTAAACTTCTTTGTAGTGAAGCTTTTATGACCGTAATTACCCCCCTCCAAAAAAAAAAAAAAAAGTGAGTCATTAAACTCTCTGGTTTTTCTTGAAGGTAAAGCTAATTAATTTATTTATTAACGAGCACGAGCTTCTCCGGCCTGACGGTGCAAACAGTCAAACCCATTATCGCCCGTTAGTATTAGATATCAGGGGGCGATTTAGGTCTTGTGGGACCCTGATGTGGAAAGGCGAAACCGGGGCTCAGAAAGTAATTTTTCTGCAACGAGCGCTCCGCGAACGACCATTTTCTCTACATTTTGGCTTCATTTTTTCCTTCTCCCCCTCCTCCCTCCCCCCACGCCCCCCCCGCCCGTGGCGTTTCGGAGCTCATGAGCGGGGGCTGCCCGGGAGGAGGGAGCCCAGCCCCGCAGCCGGGTTTCTTTGTCTGCCAGTTGTTTTTTTTATTATTATTGTTATTATTATTCTCGCTGGGTCTATGGTTTGTTGTTGTTGGGTTTGGGGTTTTTTTTGCGCTTCGCGCTGTGCCTGCGGCGGCGTCAGCGCGACCGTGACACCCGTGTCCCCCCTCTTCTCTTTCCCCCCCAGGTCTGGTTCCAGAACCGAAGAGCCAAATGCCGAAAGCAAGAAAACCAACTCCACAAAGGTACCGGCGAGAGGGGGGTTGTGATGCGGGGGGGTCGGACACGCGCGGGAGGAGGGGGGGGGTGGTGTCTCCCTCACGCTGACCCGCTGCCTCCCCGCAGGGGTGCTGATCGGCGCCGCCAGCCAGTTCGAAGCCTGCCGGGTGGCCCCGTACGTGAACGTGGGCGCGCTGCGGATGCCCTTCCAGCAGGCAAGTGGGGCGCGGGTGGGTGGGTGGGTGGCGGGGGGGACACGGACACGCGTGACCGCCCCGCGCCTTCTCCCCGGCAGGTTCAGGCGCAGCTGCAGCTGGACAGCGCCGTGGCCCACGCACACCACCACCTCCACCCGCACCTGGCCCACGCACCCTACATGATGTTCCCCGCTCCCCCCTTCGGGCTACCGCTGGCCACCCTGGCCGAGTCCGCCTCCGCCGCCTCCGTGGTGGCTGCCGCCGCCGCCGCCAAGACCACCAGCAAGAACTCCAGCATCGCCGACCTCCGCCTGAAGGCCAAGAAACACGCCGCCGCCCTGGGGCTGTGACCGCGCTCCCGCCCTTTTATTTTTTAAATAAAAAGGGGGGAAAAAAGGAGGGGAAAAAAAAAAGAGGAAAAAAAAAAAGAGACGAGGGAGAGGAGAAACTGACGGGAGATATATACTTATTTAAAGAATTAGAGGAACTAGACGCGCAGCTGGGAAGTTCACAGGTTTTGAAACTGACCTTTTTCTGCGAAGTTCACTTTAATACAAGAAATTTGATAAGAGAGGCGGGCCTCCTTTCACGTTGCATCAGATACTTGAGTTTAACAACCACGTCTGGAATGGCGACAAAAAGAAGAGAGAAAGACGACGACGAAGAGAAAAAGAAAAAAAGAAAAGAAAAAAAAAAAAGAGACAATGATTTCTCTGCGAATTTCTAATGGGAAACTGTCCGGGATACTTCCTCCAGCAGCATTCCGGGTTGCATGTATTTGTATTTCATTGATGGAGTCCTTTGATTCACTTGCACTTCACCCTCATCTTTAGTAGAAAAAAAAACCCACAAAACAAAACAAACAAACGTGGCTGGGTTCTTTCTCTTTTAATCTTGGAGGGAAGCAGAAAGAGAGAGGGAGATCAAGCACCACCTTTTCCACTCTTAAATCTTTGTTGGTCGTTTGCTGTCCCACCTCTGAAATAAAAGGGAGCGGAAAGCACCAGGAGAGCGGAGTGTGGCTCCCTTTGCTGGGTCTCTCTTGTCCTGAGGGCAAAAACAAAAGAAAAAGTAAAGTATTTAATTCCCAACCACCACTTTACAAAACGGCAAACTCCAATAAGAGGTACTGGGTACATGTAAAATATGTTGATACACACGAACAAAGTTTATTTTGGCTATAACTTGTGAATTGATAGTTGACTGTCAAACATTTACATTTTATCTCATAAAGGTGTATCTATTCACGTAATCTTGTGATTTTTTTTTTATTATTATTATTATTTGAAAGACGTATAGCTATTTAACCTGGGGTACCTTGCAGTCGCTGATTGTTATCCCAGTTTGCCATCAGACCCTCATGCTTATTGCCAAGAGAGAGGGAAAGCTCTTCTACGTGAACTTTGGTATGGACGGGCTTTGTATCTATTTGTTCTCCATGAAAACAAAATTATTTATATTGACCATATTTTTTCTAGTGTATTTTAAGTTATTTAAAAAAAGAAAAAAAAAGGGAGGGGGGGAGAAAGATGCTGTTATTTCATTACATTTGTTGTCAGTACAATATATTTTTGTTTCACTCAGGTTTGCTTCACCTTTTTTAATCCATTTTCGACGTCACGAATTTCAGTAAGTGCCAAGTAATGAATTTAAGACACTTTGCGACCTATTGACTGAGAAGGGTAACGTTTCCATGGACGGTTTCACGTCACCTCTGGTACTGTTAATATTAAATCATCGGTGATATTCTTTCTTTCCTGTGTTCACACCTTCTGTAGAGCTCGCACGTTTCTTTCCGCTCCGTAGCTATCGCGACAAACCGATAGCGCCCATCGCGACGAGGAAGCACCGCTCACCTCCGCCCATCTTTTCTTTACCGCTTCATGTCGGTTTTCCTCAGTTTCGGCTTCACAAAACTTACCGCGGCGTTTTGATTTGGCTTTCTGTTGAAAAAAAAAAAAGAAAAGAAAAAGAAAAAAAGACCGGTGGAAGTTCTATAGCAATTGTGTCTTTACAAGTTCTGTCAAGTTCCCTCAGGTAATAAAAGCGAGGAAAGTGTAATGGCTCGGAATATTTTCCAGGGAAGGATCAGGGGGAATTTGTGTAAAACGGATGCCTCTCCGCCCGCCCGGGCAGAGCCCCGCTCCCCGCCGGCATCTGCCCGCCATGGCCGCCGCTGAGCCCCGCATGGCGCCCGCTGCTCCGCGCCCTGCCCGCCGGGAGCCCTGGCTGCTTCCCAGGGCTCCGTGAGGGGACGGCGCCCGCCGCGGGGGCCGGTGAGGCGGAGGCGGCTGTTATGAGGAGAAAGCGTCCGCTATGGGGGTCCCTGTGAGGGGGGAAGGCGCCCGTGGCCGAGGTCCCTGTGAGGGGAAGGCGCTCGGCATGAGGGTCCCTCTGAGGGGAAGGCGGCCGCCCCGGCGGTTCTTGTGAGGTGCCCGCCATGTGGGTCCCTGTAAGTGGACGCGCCCGCCATGGGGATCCCTGTGAGGGACAGACGCCCGCGGCGGGGGTCCCTGTGAGGGGAAGACGCCCACTTATGGGGGTTCTTGTGAGGGACAGGCGCCCGCCACGGAGTCCCTGTGAGGGGACACGCCCGCCATGGGGGACCCTGTGAGAAACCGACGCCCGCCACGGGGGTCCCGGTGAGGGGACGCACCCGCCACGGTGCCCGCCGCGCCCAGCCGGGCAGCCCCTGCGGGAAGGACCCCCTCGGCCCCGGCGCGGCGGGGGGAAAAAGCCGGTCGCTGCCCGGGGGCTGCGGGGAAAGCTGGCGGGGCGCGGCGGCGGGTGAGGCGCAGCCCCCGAGGGCGCCCCTTCGCCTTCACCGGGCCCCTCGGCGGGGAAGCGGCGGCCTGCGGCGAGCCATGCCCGCTCACCGCCGGGCAGGGCTCCGCCGGGCAGGGCTCCTCCGGGCCCCGGCGCCGGCAGGCTGGGCGCAGTGGGGAGAGCCGGCGGCGCCGCGGGGTCCCGCGCAGGCCGAGCGGCCAAGAGCGGTCGGCGGAGGCCGGCGGGAGCGGGCCCGAGGTGTTCCCGCGGGGCGGGCAGGGACGGGGACAGGGACAGTGTGTGTGTCCCCCTCCCGAGGAAGGGAGCCCTCCCGGCGAGGGCTGCAAGAGCAAAATCAGCTCAGACGTTTATATGCTAATAACGAGCGGAAAATGATAGATTTTATGTTAGGTCAACCAGCTTTATTCAAGCAAAAGTAAGGTGCTGCTAATTATAAAGTCAATAAAACTAGCAGCGGTGTCGATTGATTCCCCAAATAAAGAAGTTAATTAATATCTGCGCGAGCAGCTAATATTGCAGCCCCGTTCATTGTGGCCCCGCAGTTCCCATCCCCAGCACATCCCCCTCGAATATTCACCAAATAAACTTGTCACATCTTACCTGCTCTGTTTAAAATACAACTAGTTTAAATATAGTTGCTTAACAGTCCTGTGCAGGTTATTGATGTGTGTAACGTAAACTGTGATGGATACATACAATGTGAATTTCAAATCTTTACAATATGCTCTGATATCAGCATGCCTGTCTTCAAGATGATTGTAATAAAAACCATGAAAAATGTACTTTCATCGTAAGAGGGAGATGATTGGATGGTGTAAGAGAACTGTGTATTTTTTAGCGCAGCTGTGATTAAAATAAAATAGTCTTAACGGGATATTTTTGGACAGGAATACTTACATTCCTGCTTTCCCTGGATTGGAATACCTAATAAGTCTATAGGCCGACAGAAGTTGGCCAGAACTCTTCTGTTTCTATTTTATTTCTTAGAGTGTCTGAACCTATATAAAACCCCGTAGGTTTCATGAAATTTAATTATGACTATTTCATGTGCCAGCCAGTGCACATGCAATGCACGCTTTCTGTAGATAAACTTTTAGCGTGGGATTTACATGGAGATGTACTGGCCTGAGAAGGGGATTTGGAGAAGGGATCGAATAAATCATGTAGGAAGGAGTAAACACCTGTTTCTGTCCTCGTAGAGCCGATCGCATGTTCGCAGCAGGAACTTACGCAGATTCTTACTCAGTGAAGTAGCAGTTTCCACATTTTCTTCGCTCTCTACAGCAATGCGATGTTAGGTGAGCAGCGAAGTGCGATGGCAGCCAGATGTCTTACAGAAAACTCCAAACACCGCCGCGCTAACTCCTACCATAGATTTCACTTCTCCAGACAAGAACGCTTCAAAGGAGAAAGAAAGAAAACACTGGTTTTGCCCAGTGCATAAAAATGCATGAAAATGTGCTAAATACTGCGTATAAAATTGATATGTTTCATATTGTTCATTAGCAGCTCAGGTTTAGTCCAGGCAAAGCTTTTAATCAGCGCACTTAAACTTGCCTTTCAGAAAAGCGGCATCAGAAGAGCTCTTGAGCCTCTGTGGTATCCAGCCAACGGTTCTGCGCAGCAGCAGCGTGCCCTTACGACTACAGCGGTCCTTCCAGTGAGCTGCGGCTGAGTACTCAAGGAATAAATAATGTGTTTTGTGTAACAGTACACACCATACTAACTCCTGCCCTGTAAATATTGATACTTGTCCAATTTTGTGGCTGTTCCCTTGAATTTTTCTGTTTCTCACAATTCCTGGGCCTTTACTGTAAAGTAACAACAGGTGAAAGTGCACCTAAAAGGTCATCTATTGCATATTTTTAAAAAATAAAAGAGGCAGACCTGTGTCACTTTTTGAGATGGGCAGCAAAGTTCTGAAAGGAACTGGAAAAATAGCGCTCATTTTTAACCTTTCCTATATTTAAGCTGCAACTGCCCCTGGCTTTGATGGAGGATCTAATAAGTGGTCTCAGAAATGTGAGCTGTCACTACTCAACGCTTGATGTGAGTGTCCCAGTCTTCTCTCCAGGTGTTCTTCAGGCAATTAAGTTAGTGTGAATGAAGAAAATTCTCTGCGTTTTCTACACCATGAATCCTGCTGGTCCGGTTGCAGCATATGGCTTTTAGGATGCATTTATGCTGTTTTACCAGTTGTTACCAATTTTACTGACCAGGCGAAAGCTAAATTTCTAAAGGAAAAACCAGCAGAGCCCTCAACGCCCAGCATCTTTCTTGGCAGCGTGATAACAGTGTGCTGTCATTTGACAGAGAAAAGCGACACAGACCCAGTCCCTCCCCAGTTTGAGGCTTGATTCTTGCTTTTTCTCGGCAGGTGCCTGTGAAGGTCTCCCGCGGGCGGCTTTCCCTGGCAGCCAGCAGCCTGCCTGCCGGCAGGGAACAGCTGCAAGCGCAGGGTGCTCCTGCCTGCAGGGTTTGTAGGGATCTGCTGTATCGGTCGCGTGTCGTGTCACCCGTGCTTTGCTCATGCCGATGCTGTGCCAACACTCGGCTCTTGGTTTGTGCTCCAGCCCCTTTTTCAGCAATAATGTTTTACACTCACATGAGAGCCTTAACTTTTCCTAGAGAGGGAAGGTAAGCTAAAAGAATGAAAAAGGAAAAACTGCTTTGCTCAACTGGCTAATGCTGCATAACGTGCCTTCTTCCCTGGCCTCAGAAAGTAGGTAATTTGGACTCTGCTGTCCCTTTTTCTGTCACCCTGTCCCCAAGATGCTACTTCTTTCTGTAAGATAATGGAAAAAAATAAATATGCGGAGGAGATTTGTGTCATGTTTTCAAGCCTATCTACTTACCCCTCCTGTTTGTGTTCAACTTTTTAATACTGCAGCTATGAAAGGTGTTTGAGAATGTTTTCCTTCCTAACAAAGGTTTTATGGCCCTTGCACGTCAGTTCATTAAATACCTGTGTGATATCAAGCGTCTCCTTCTGCACAGCTAAAAATCACCCAGGGACAAATTCTGAGAGAGAATTCTGAAGTGGGGAGGTACAAAATGCACTCCTTGCATGCCGGTGCTCCAAACAAGGGGCAGTTTGACCTTATCACCATCCTGAAACCCGTGGTTGGTAAAACACAGTGCCAGAGTAGCGTAGTCTGTTATGAACATCTTCCTCAAGTTAATTTAGAGAAGAAAGATAATGGCTTTAATAATGCAGCTACATCACCGTTCAGGCCAACATTCTACGTGTTACAGACTAATACCTGCATGGGTGCGCCTCACTCGGGTTTCCCGACGGGATCCTGGAAGTGATCTGTAGGTCCTTAGGGGTTTGTGTAGCTGGGTGGCTGTAGGGTCCACCAGGAGGTACCTGTGATTCCTCCTCCCTCTGCCAGCGCTGGTGCCCCGGTGTTTTGCTCTTTGAAAATGTCACCCTCGACTCTGCATCTACTGGAAAAGGCAGGGAGCAGATACCAGCTAGTCAACAGTCACTTCTGGCTGGTTGACAAGCTGCTCACCATTTGTTTACATCCAACCTTCAGTGCTTCAGTGTTTTGAATGCACGCTTCAACAGTGTCCCCTGCACCTATATCATCACTCAAGCTTTTTTGGCTTCCTGGGTTTGCATAAGGTGATCTTTATCACTAGGAAGTGGTAAACACTGGCAATTTTGCTCAAAACTTAACAGCTGTGGGGTCATATTGACTTCACAGTTCCCGTGCTCTGCGAAACCCAACTATTTTAATTCTCCAGTCGTCTGCCTTTGACTAGCACCTTCACTGCTGTGGTCACATGCTCCAGCAAGATGTTAACATGCTCCACACACTCTGAAACGGGGGGAAACATTTCGTCACTCCAATGTTAGGTGGCCACCGCCGCGTTCCTTTTCCCTAAGAACAATTTAGACCTACTATTTTCTTTTCCTCACAGGAGGAGAACATGTCCTGCTGGTCACCGATGATGAGAAGACCAGATGCAGCTTAGACAAGATGGTGGAGTTAACCCCATGTTTGAACAGCTCATGCTAGAAGGAGTGTTTGAAAAATAAGAATTGGCCGTGTTATTAGAAAGTATCTGAATTTTGGATGCAACCAGAAAGAGACGCAACGACTTTTATTGGAGGGCGTTTTAGTGTAGCAACTACAACAGTTGTTTGGGTGAGAGCTGGCACCAAGGGATCATCCCTGCCAGCGCGCTAGAGGATGGCAGAGGGTGCGTTAGCCCTTACACCATGCACCACACCACGCCAAAGATGGCAGTGTGCAAACTGTTAGCAGTAATGACTACACACTTACAAACCTCTTAGTTGTCCTTTGAGTAAATATTTAAGCAGCGGAAACTTGGCTAGCACTTACCAAGAGAGAGAATCTGCTGAAAATTAAGGTACTGCCTGTAGCCCGTTACAAAATAGCTGTGAATACTCAGAACATCTTTTACGCCATTCCTTTACTTAATGTGTATACACTATTTATTATGCAGATTGTTTTCTATGAAATATTTAGATTTGGAAGTGTTTTGACATGTGGTAATCTTTAGGAAGAAGGTAAACATATTCTTTTTAAAAGAAAATGTAAATAAAGTATTCCCCCAAAATATCTTTGAGAGGTTAAATGTGGGACAATGGAAACCACATGTAAATGCCCCTGCTGTCCCTGTGCAGGAACACTCGTGTGTATTTCCAGTGACTTTGTTGACTGCAGCAGAAATTCTGCTTGGGTGAGGACCACAATACAGAACCTATAAGAAAAAGAAAACAATAGGCTAATGAATTAACTGGGTTTGATATATTTTAAATATCTGGTTTAGATTATCATAATTACTTGAACAGCCATTAATTTAAAGAAATACCATTGCTATAACATTCATCCTTACGATGGAAAGGGATGAAAGGGATGCTAACTAATCCGCATGGTTTCTGGTAATTTTTTAGATAGTTTTTCTCCTTGTCCAGTACCCGCAGGCGGGATTTTGGTTATTCTTATGCTGCTGCAATTGCAAGGCTGTGGGAGAGGATTCCCTGGTAGGATCAGTTGGCCGACGGAGCCGGCTTTAAAGGCTGGATTCTTACTTGGTGTAAACAGCGGTAGCTCTGTCTTACACTCGTTGTGTCAGGAAAAGATCTGACCTTTTTGGGTTTTGTTCTTGTTTCATGCAGCTGACAAACAGCTTTATAATAGGAAGCAGATGACAATTTTTACATATGTAATCAGCTTAATTACAGAAATAGTTTACAATATTTTCCTACCTAGGTAAAGGATTTAGTATGAATTTCGAAAGTAATTTAACCATAGTAATATTGCTCAAGTAAAGATAAACATTTGCAATTCATAAATTATTTTATGTTCAGATGCAATTACTTTAGATTAATTTCTAATGGACTCGTTTTGCTTGTAATCAAGAACTTATTTTCATGGGCCAGGGAAATGCCTGTGAATTTTCTCTCCGAGCTTTCTTTCATAACATCTGCACTGAGACTTCTCAGTTAAACAATGGAAAGGCAGGATTTACAGAGTGTCAGCTCGCTGTTCTGTTCCTGGAGAAAGATGAATTAAGCCTTCTGTTATAAATGGAACATATATACTTCAAAACAATTGTTATTAGCCAAGATATGTCCAAGGTCAGGCTAAGTTATGTATGATGTATTCCTATGAGTAATTTATCTTTATGGCTATTTAAAGTGTGAATACATTTAAAATTTTTTCAGGCTTTTGCGTAAGTTTTTTAAGTGTCCCACTTCGTTTTCAGAAAAATAAAAATCAACGTTAGCCAGGAATTGCATTTGTTTTTAACTATTTCCTGTGTGCTCACACACTCATTGTTCATTACCACAGGGAAACATGTGGCGGTTCGGTGTTGTCAATAAGGAAACAGTAAATTTGGTCTTGTCTAATTTCAGAAAACTTGAAGCAATAGCTTGCAGATACATAGGTTAATGTCAGGGGCTCAGGCATGCCAGGGTAATAACTGGAGGAGAACGAAGAATTTTAGTTTTGCCATTGGCAATCAAAAATGCCATTTATGTTTAAAAATGCTTGCCCTTGCATATTTTAACAGCTATAAAATAGTCATAGTCATAATTTAAATAGGGAATTGAATTTGCAAAAACTTAAAGAAAACTTAAAGAAATTCTGAAAGCTGTCCTCAAATCTGCACTGGCTGCTTGTTGCCTGGCGTGTCCCTGCGGGCAGTGCCACCGCTATTCCCGTGCTCTCCTCTCTGTGTCACAGTCCTCCTCTTGCACACAGGTCTGGGCCCCGTGTGCTGGATATACCCCGTACTTCTGCCGACTTCAGCAGTGCAAACCTGGCACTTGGGAAAGAGCCTTTTGTTTTAAAAGTACTAATTTTCTCCTCCACACATTGCTTATTTCCTCAGAGTTCTTACTAAAGCTAAAAACCAGATAAAATAAAATCCACAGAAAACTCTACAGCCACATTTACCATCGTCCAAGTTCCTCGGCCACCACTGTGCCCAGACGGTTGGCCAGGAAGTTTATGGTAAGTTTTGGTGAGTTTTGAAGTAATGAGATCAGTTTTTTAATCCTCCAGCTCATATAAATAACAGCAGATGGGTTTAACGTAACCTTACGGGAGATCTTCCCCATTCCTTGTCTCTGCGTGTCTTGAGAGGAATTGCAACACAGATGAAACGTCTCCATCTAGTACCTCATGGAACCATTCCTAATTTCTTGCCTGGTTCTGCATGTGATTTTCCCATCTCCGTGCTGACTTCCATGTGTCGTCTTTGCCGCTGTCTCTCACATTATCCCAGTCTTCATTCACTGGCCCAGGTTACCCAGGGAAGCTGTGGCTGCCCCATCCCTGGAGGTGTTCAAGGCCAGGCTGGATGGGGCTTTGAGCAACCTGGTCTAGTGGGAGGTGTCCCTGCCGAGGGCAGGGGGCTGGAACTGGGTGGTCTTTAAGGTCCCTTCCAACCTAAATCATTCTATGATTCTATGGAAACACCATCGGTCTCTTGCTCTGCATTCCTGTGGCATCGTTTGCCTTTTCCTGATAACCCTTTTCTGAGCTACTCACCCCAGCCCTCCAAAGATGTTCGTGCTTGTCCTTGTTTCTCTCCACTGTCAGTCCTGTCTCCTGCCTCTTGAAATAAGCATACTGGTCTGAGGGTGGCTGGAGAACAGCGAGAGGCACCAGCTGGGTTTAGTAAGGTAAAATAAAACCACACGAAAAGGACTGAGCTCCTCTGACATCACATCAACTGTGTAAAAAACACTCAAAATCCCTGGGCCTGTCTCAGCTGCCTCTGCCGGGGTGGCATAAAGGAGTTTTGTGCTGATCAGTGGCACAGTTTGGGTGCCCGACAGTTGCAGGTGAACCCCAGGGTTACATTCCCATCAGACCCGGTGAGGGGAAATGTTCCCATCTACGCACTGTGTCATCCTTCCGTGGCTTGCAGAGAGCACCACATGATGGAGAGGTACGGGGCCCTGCAGCAGGGCTTGCAAGGGAGGTCTGCACTCTGCATCGGGTCTTCTCTCGAAAACCCAAGGGCTGGGATCCATGGGTACCCGTTCTCTTTCTCCTCTTGGACTGAGAGCCTTGCTCCTGCTCACGACTGTCCAGCAAGTGGCAGGAGACAGCAGAAGGCAGCCTTGCTGCTGACGGAGGGAGACAAGCTCTCACTTCAAGCAGGAGAAGGTGTCTTGACATCCCATGCATGGGAGGGACGGCAGCATGAGCATCTTCATCTTGGCAGAGGCTGATGGAGAAGGCAGGAGAGGGACCCAGCCTGGTGCGGGGGGGACTGGCAGCTGCTGCTGGGGAGGTAAGTAGGGGTTGCAGGGGAGGTGGGCAGCCCAGGGGTGACCCCCCCTCTCCATCCATCCTTCCCCATTCCTGCTCCCCCATCATCTTCCCTTCCCTTACAGATCTCATTCTCTTCCTTGCTAGAAAAGGAGCTAAGATGCACTGAGAATCTGGGCTAACCTGTGTCTTCACAGAGGGTGGGTGCTGCGGTGAGCACTTCTCTGTCTCAGATCCTAAGCTGCTGTCTGCAGCAGCCAGTGCTTTCCTGCTCTCTTCCACTGCTGGGGCTGCTGCTCACAGCATCATTTTCCTGGGAAGATGTGAGAGCTCCCTGGGGACAGTCAGAGACCTGGGAAAAATACCTATTCCCTGTGTATCCTTAGGAGGCAAAATCCTGTGCGCTCCCAAGCATCCCAGGAGAGTAAATCACTGGGAAAACACAGCAAGATGGTATGTTTGTACATTTAGTTTGTCCAGGCAGAATATAGCGGTCCCAGGACACCTCTCCATAAGGTTAGAGCCGGGTAGGAATGGACTTCCCTGGCAGCTGGAGGTCAAGGGAGCTCCAGCCACCCCACTCCTGGGGTCCCAGCTCACGGACTTGCATTCTTGCTGTTTGCAGGAAGAGTTGTGGTGGATCCTTGGCGCAAACGCAGCCCTCTGAAGCAGGGCTTTGCAGTTCCTGCTACCAGAGAAGAGCACACGGCCACGTCTCCTGGAGGATGCTGGAAGGAAGGCCACAAGCCAGGCTTTCCAGAAAAGGTGCTGCAAGATGTAAATGAAAAAAAAAATCAGGTTTGTGCACAGAGGAAATGCATTGTCCACGAATTGCATTCTTCCTTGATTTCTTCTGTACAGCTATTGAGTAGGCACAACCTTGTTTAGCTCAAAAGATCTAAGAAAATTACAGCCCGGGGCTCTTGGCTCGTGTCTGAGTGCTGCTCTTATCATTGAAGTCCTGGGGAGCAATTTAAGACCAAATGTGCATCGCAACTCTCTTATTCAATACTACCAAAAGTTTGCCCTGGGATACCAAGGAAGGCATCAAATGTGGACAGGCTTTAGAACAGACTCACATTAAAAATGTATAAAATTACTAAATACAGCTACAGCTCCTGCAGAGAAGAAACACGCTTGTAACACTGCTTGTTTTCAAGAGGTCACAAGTACTAATGTGAAAAGTATCGAATCTCCATAAAACTGGACTAGGTCAGACAAATAAATAAACTGAAAACACCTCTTTGAAGCAAGCTGCCATTGACCCCTGGATTACAGCTTCCAGGCAACAGCAAAATTAGTTAATTCTATAAAGCAATCTTATATCTAGGAACCCGCGTATGCGTTGTGCAGTAATAGCATCAAGTCCGGTCATATTGGAGGTGGTGGATACAATAACCAAGCTTCACTGAGGGTGGGCATAGGAAAAAACTGGGCTTCTGTATGCAACGAGGTGGCCAAAACAGTAGAAGCCATTCCCTAAATGCCGGCAGAAACCGAGATGAGTCAGAGATGAGGAGCGTGTGGGTGGAGAGCATCCTCGTGGCGTGACGACAGGCAGAGAGGAGAGAGCTGGGCACTGCGCTGCGTCCCTGCGTGCGTGCCGGTGGTGCGGGGAGAGCAGGAGAGAAGCAGACGGGAGCAGGGAGAGGAGGCGAAGCACCCGGGACAGAACAGGATGCCCGGGAGAAGCACGTTTTTGTTTATCGTGACTGCCGAGAGAGGGTGGGAGCTGGGGACAAAAAGAGGAGCGTTTTCTGGTCAGGGAGATGGGACTGGGTGCATTGATTTGTAAATAAACACTGATGTGTTCGTGGAATACTTTACCCACTCATCAATTTATTTTCCTAAATTAAACAACCCGAAAGAGCCTGGAGAGTAACTTCGTGACACACAGGCTCACCATACTTTCCCTCTGGCCAGATCTGCTGTCACGACTGCGTGAATTCAGAAGGAAAAGGGTGGGAGGGAATATCCACAGTTTGGCCCCTGAAATATCATTATCTCGTGCACATTTATGTCCCTACAGAAAGACCAGAATCATAGAGTATAACCAGGAAATTAAATTTTCTGATATCCATTAATCCATCATCCATTAATGGCCACTGTCTCCATAATTCCCAGTGGCAGGGAAACCAAAACGCCTTCAGGGCAGCTGGAGGCTCCCGCTGTGGTCGGGAGGCAGAAGGGAGCACCACCAGGTGAAGGGCATGGACATCGTCCCCCTCCTCACCAAATAACTTTCTGGCCCCATCCCTGCTGAGAACGGGGCGATTCCTGGTACGAAGGCGATGGGTTGCCTTGCTGGGAAGGTTGTGTGCAGTGATGAGGAGGAGGACAGAAGAGTATCGAGCTTTACGGAATATTTTTCCCCCTCCACCAGATTTTGTACAAATTGTGTGTAAATAGCCAATCTCGCCCTGTCTGTCACCAAACTGCTGTCCTTTAAATACAATTAATGCAAAATACCATTCAGTTGTAACTGTCTTCCCTCATTTGCAATATATGGGTAATATTTCAATGGGTTGTGACTAAATGGAGAGTCTCATGAGCCAGTACCCTCCGTGGCTAAGATCAGCCGGCACACGTGAAACTTCACAAAATACAACTTTTTTTTTGAGATCCATTTTAAAGAAAATTTAAATCGAAGTAACAACTTATGTCTAAGTTCTCCGAGAAGTCATTCAGTACCCAAAATAAACTGTTATTTTAAAATATCTTTGTATACAAAACCACATACGTTTCTTTGTAGAGAAGGAAGTTGAATTCCAGTTTACATATGAAACTCAATCCGGCCATAAGCAGAGAGCTGTGAAAACTGCCTCCCTGGGTATTTAAACAGCCTGTGCTTTGCATGCAGCTCAGCAGCCAAATAATCACAGAGTGCCCTGGACTCCCGGGGCCTCGCAGCCCACGCTGCCTTTGTAGGCTGAAATTGGGTTTTCAGAGGGGAAAACATTCTTGAATTAGTCATTTCTCAATGTCTTTATTTTATACTCCAAGCGTAGGGCAATGGAACAGACTCTGTTACAACTGATTTAAAGAGTGTTTCCAGCTGAGATGATGTGTTGTGATCTTCAGCCTGGCAGTGGAGCGGGTTCTTGCTGGCGGGCAAGGGGAGGGCGCGCTTCCCAGCCTGCGCTCGCCCCGCAGCCCGCATCGCTCCCGCTCCTCTTCCTCTTGCAGAAGAGAGCAGAGAGCTTTCACGCGTCCCGAGGGATCTCTACCTACACCCACTCGCCTCCCGCAGCGGTTTTCCCAACCCGTCGCTTGGGAGCGAGCCGTGAGGTTCATAAGGAAATAAAAGTTAATTTAAAAAAAAAAGCTAATAAAAATTAATTAATAAAAAAAATTAATAAAATTTGTGCATGTAAATCCTGGCAGCGCTGGAATTCAGCGCGTATGAGGGCTGCAGGAGCAGGCTGCGTTTCTGAACTAATCAAAATTATCTCATGTTCTTAAGACGCTCCCCACTGGTTAGATACTTGGCATGTTTGATGTAAAGTTAACAATATTTAATAAAGTATCTTCAGAGTGAAAAATATTAGTTCAGTATCAGAGAGAAAAGGATGGCTAATCTGGTTACATTTCTATGATCACTTTTATCAACACTTTTAATGGGATTTATTATTTGGATTCAAAAAACCTGGGCTGCCAGAAAAAAAACCAACAGCCCCTACCTTCTCTAAGGGGGGCTGTTAGGTGGTAGATTTCAGCTGATGGTCTTTTGATGCCCCAATGAGAACACAGCAAAATTATTGACAGTTTTTGTGTAATACTGGGTTGATCTTTAAAACATGGACTTCATTGTGTGTTTGTCTTTTCCTTCGCCTGCTGTCTGCAAATGCTTTAGCAGACAGAGATATCTGTGGGAACACTGACCACAACAGCATATTTTATTTGTTGAAAATCAGTTTTGTATTGTAATAAAGAATATTTGCTGTGGCAGCCTGTTTTGTTTTGGTTTTTTTTTTTCTGAGACTGATTTATACCTGTCCAGACAGCTAAAGAAAAATGCCTTAAGACTTAAATGCACAATTGTATTATCCTAAGTATTGACTATCAAATTCTTATAGTGAACTGACTGTGAATTTCTAGATTAAAACTGAATTCTGATTAATTTAAAGTAACAAAGAAACAAAAGGAAAACCATGAGCTGTGCCACGACGTGACAAGCTGGAAGGGAACGTCCTGGTGTGGATGCAGGCTCGCACCCATACAAATAGCTCTGGTCTGTGGTGGAGCCAAGGTGGGTTCCCTGGCAGGTACCGTCAGGGTCTGATAAAGCAAGAAGGAAAACCTACGGTGATAACACCATGGAAGGCTTCTTCCTAAATTGTCTTCTTGAAGATGTTTCTACTACGAGATGGTCTACAAGTCTGTAATTAGGAGTTCGGCTAGCCTGCGCGGCTCAGCGCGGTGGTGAGAAGCAGATATGCCAAATGTAATAGCATGAGGAGAAGGTGGTGGGAGGGACAGGCGTTTATGGACTTGTGGATGGGAAAAAGAGAGAGGCAAAGGGGAAAATAGGGAACAAATGAAAAGCAAGAAATGACTAAGTTTGGAAACATTCCTTTATTTATATTCTTTGGCAGACAGTTAACTTTCTGATGATACTTTCTCCTTATATCTGTCTGACTGGGACCCATTTTCTGACTATTGCCAATTTTTCCCACTGAGATAGCGCTATTTATACCACGTTTTGGTTGGGTTTGTAATCGGCAGTTTAGCAAGCTGGACTCGGGCCAAGTTAACCAGTTAAAGAGGCAACTGGGTTGATACTAGTTTAACTTTCCTAGCAGTGAATAACACGATATAAAAGCAGGCAAATACTGCCCGAGGAGGAGCCTCCCGCCTTGGCTGACTCATGTCCAAAGGTGAGCCCCAAAAAGTGATTTTGGGGGTGGGAGCCGTTGCGGGGTGCTGGGGCAGGGGGGCAGGTTCATACAAGGTTGATACCTGCACCTGATAATCACCGCACCACACCAGTACGGTTATGTGAGTTACTTCAGCGAAGGATCATACCAGTAAGGAAAGGAACAAGGATCAATTATACACTAAAGCCAGGAAAACATTAAAAGCACACCTGACCCTGGACACAGCCTGTATTAACTGCCAACGTTTGTCACCCCTTTTTGTTCCTTTACGTTATTTGTAATGAAGGCGACATGGGAAAAACAAGTGGTGGAAATTGAAAAAGGTGACTCACGCAGGCAACGTTAGTTAAAAAATAGTCCTCAAAACCTGTTTATTTAACTTTTCTTTTTGTTTCTAATTTTTTAATATAAACTAGTCATTTCTAATTATTTTAGATACAAAAAGATACTTTTTTTTTTCTGATTTAAAACAGTTATAATTTTCTCTTCTGAGAGAAAACTGAATGAATCCCTAAAGCAGTTCCAGATGCCAGACTTGTACATATGTAACATCCCTTCTGGAGGAATAACTTTTGATATTTAATCAAAAGAAACAAGTTTAACAAACAGTACACTAACACGTGAAAAGATAACATGGTGAGAAAAAAAAATCTAGGCTATAAAATCTAGATGAAACTTTTCCAACTTGTAAAGAGGGTTTTACAGACTAACCAATGGTAAGACTCAGAAATGAAACCTGAAAAAGTATGAAATAACTGGCTTAAGGAGAAGACAATAAAATGGAAGGAAGAGGAAATGGAAGAGGGTAAAACCAGCAGACAGCAGACAAATGGGGACTTAAAATGCAAAGAATTAAAGAAGAAAATCAAAAGAAATATCAAGAAAGAATATTTTTGACAAGACAAGAATAATGAATTGAGTTGTATGAGAGAACGTGCAAGAAATACCACGAGTTACAATACTCTAAAGAAAACAAAACAGTGAAAATACACAGGAGAAAAGAGAAAATATGAAAAACCTCATTTTGTATTAATTGTGTTCCCCTTCAAATGACACATTTCAATGCTGGAAAAACTCCTGTAATTAGATTATTGTTTACAGCAGGTTATTACTCAACCAGTTCCTGTTTAGGCTGTCTGTGTTTGATCTAATTCTGTCAAACCTTACAGTGAAGCCGTTGAGTTGTTACCTGAAAATAAAGACTTAATCACGTGAATGTATTTGGAACAAAAATTCTCATTATAACACCATTTTTCTTAAAGGCCTTGTGTGGTAGAAGTGTGATTACGCAAAGCTCAGGCTGCAGCTATACAACTTGGAGCCAATAACAATATATTGACGTTTAGGTGGTTGGGTTATTTCTTGACCTTGAGTAGCTTAGGTGGTGTTGTCGGAATCGCCAAGAATTTCACCTTCAGTGCAATGCCAAGAAATAGAAATAACATAACTCATTAAATACAGTCCAAATATTCATATGCAATAATGAACTACAGTCCATTATATAGGTTGTCAGTAATTTGCTGCCCTCACAGAGTGGCAAAACACTTTACTTTTTGGGAAAAGAACATTGGAAAATAGGCATAAAAAACACAAACAAGCAATTAGATCTACCTAAATCACAGGAATGCACCTAACAAGGAAGTGGAAAACATTATATGTAGATTTTCTTACAGGGAAAAATTATTTTATTATTATGCGTTTTAAAGATCTAGGTTACCACATTTTTCATGTAATGGCACTATTGTATTAGACACTAAAATCTGATTTTAACCTACTTTTAAATGTTCTTCCTTTCCCTTCACTCCAGGGTTTGAAACTGTCATTTGTGTTACCATTCCCTTGGCTTCTGCTGTTTCTTTTAACTACTCCGCAATTATAATAGCTCGCTAATAGACCATATCATTGATAAACTTCGTCGTTAAGAAGAACCTGGGACAAAAAATGATACTGGTTCTTTAAAAGTTTATCCCTATGGCACCATCATGTAAGCATACATATGGGACAGTAAAAATGGAAGACGACACATTAAATGACATTATTATAAAATGCAATACTCTTGGAATGATCCCTTATTAAATTAGGCTCTATGATCTGAGATGAATTTCCCCGATCCCTAATCCATCACTAGAGAAATATTAAAAGATAGGTCTCAACTGGTATTAGAATCGCACTCAGTCTCTACTTTCATTATTTTGAATTAGGGTGCTACTGGGGGGAAGCCTCTTAATGAGAATTAGAGTGATTCACTGGCCTTCTTTTGGATTTTGACAAGTAAAATATTAACTCTTCAGTCACAGCTGTCGGAATTAAAATACTTGGCAGCCACAGATGCACAAATTAAATTGGCCTTTATGTTTCCATATTGCTGACCTCCTTAGAGGCAAAAACATCAAACCCAACAATAACAGAAAACCCACAGTATGTCATTCCCTTGGAAGAAAATATATTTATTGAAGTTTTTATATTTGTTTCAGTTTTAAACACATAATTGAACAAATACAGAACATTTTTACAAAAGGCTATTATTTTAATTTTGCATTCGGTAAAATTTCAGCTACAAATCAGTTACTCTGAACCATTAATCAGGCAATAAAATAATAAATGAAGTTATTTCGGGGATTTCTTAACTGTTTAAACCAACATAAATCAGATTTACGTGCGGTGCATCAGTGAAAACATCTTAATGGCTTTGACTGGCATTTTTTTAGGATTGTTTCTCTGTAAATAATAGATTCTCTTTCTTAGAAATAATACATGAAAATGCATAATTATTGCAGAAGCACAAGACTTTTTATTACCGGAGCTCCAGTTTGTAACAGCAAAACAAGCTGAAGTTTAGCGATGGCGAGAAATCATCCTTCCTGATTATTTTCCCTGCTTTTTAATTTACTGCTATGGTAGTGGCGGTGGAATTTCAATTAGTCTCAATTAAGTGTGTCTCAATTAAGTGTATTTCAATTATGATAAGTGTTTCCAAAGTGGAACTTGTAGCGTATAAAAGTCTCAAATAAGGGAGTGACACAGAAGTGGCTTTTTTTTTTTTAAAGCTCTCCTTAAATTATATGATCCATCATATCCAAGCCAGGACAGGGGTTTGTTATTCTTTTCTCTGTCCCTGGTCACCTCCAGCATCTCTCCCTCCTCCCTAACGATCACTCATTGATCTCAACTTGTGATCGGTTGAGAACTACTGGGAGGGGGACATTGATGGATGCATTTTAACCATTTTACCCTTCGCATCCAATACTGTGATGAACTCCCCGGATCCGTGGCAGGGTTATGTTGGGGGGGGAGAGCTGGGGGCTGCAGCGATTTTAGGCGTTTGAGGGATGAAGTTTGGCTCTGGGGGAGCGTGTGCTTCTTGGAGGGATCTCTTTTTGTCTATAGGTGGTTGCAGACCACCTCCACCACGTTTCTTATAACATGTTTGGGGGTTTTTTTGTGTGCTGATGTGGAACAGAGATACCGCAATGTTGACATGATGAAGCACTTTATATTTTATATGAGGAAATAGAGTTTCTGGTTTTCCACTTTTTTACTTAGGGACAAACAAATCCATAGTTTGCAAGTGGAAACCTATGCTTTTTCTGCTTGTGACAATGGACTTTTAGAGCTGATAACACAGCATAATTGCGTATCTAAAACAGTCCAGCTCCGGAGCCTTAATATTTTGAAATATTTGGTTATTCACTGGCAGGGATCTTGTCGGACGCATTCAAGCTGCAGCACACTTGCTGTCACCCTCTCGGCAGGCTGCAGCAGGTAGGGGGACATCTCATTAGTGACACCTGAGACACGCTTGCCATACTTTGTCCGAATCCCTGGGCTCCCAGCACCACTCGTCCTCTCCCGGCCTCCTCGGGGAGGACCTGCCCCCAAAGCAGGGTTTGGGTCCCAGGGAGCGACGAGGTTGCCCTGGTGGCTGTGACAATTTTGGGTTGTGACATCCACCCCGGCGTGGTGGAGAGGCACGGCCATGCTGGGGGGACACGTGGCATCGCCCCACGTCGAGTGGCCCCGTGCTGAGGGTCCCCACACTGCTCCCTGACACCCTTCGCCTTTCCTGGTGTGCGGAGCAGCCCCCCGTGCCGATGGGGAGAGCAGTCAGTGCAGCAAATCTACAGCTTTCCTGCAACCGCTTCTACATTATTTTTATCCTTTTTAATACATTTTCTCAGCTATGCAAACAGTTGCATGGGAATAGGGTTTTTCCTGTGAGCTCCTACTCTTTCCTCCTCGCTGCATCCCCGCTCGGTGATGCCACGGTACCCGAACAGCCCTCCCTCCCTTGGAGCGCAGCATCAGCTCCTGTCTCAGTTAGGAATTCCACATCTGGATCGGGGCTGCTAACCCATGGAGACACTTTTCTAGTCTTTACCGTTTGTTGACCGGTTTCTGGGCCAGCTGAGTGCTGGTCAGAGCCGGGAACGCCGCGGCATTATGTCGGCGGATGGAGGGCGCAGCCGGCTCGGTGTGTGAATTAGTTCTGCGCAGAACTACTTAATACATCTTTCCTGGAATTAAATGTGTGCGAAGAGCTGCCACAGGGCAAGCCGTGGGGTGGTTTAATTTCTTTTTTAGAAGACATTAGCAGAACTCGATAAAGGGTCAAGTAATTTCATCCAAGTTGCCACTAGTTAGTTAAGAGAAAGCGACAGGGCTGGAGTCTGACGTCGTTACATTCCCGCAAATATATTTTATAAAACAGGAGTTTTAAATTTTTTTTTTTTTTTTTTTTTTTCTGAAAGAATGATTGCCAGAGGAACGCTTCTTTGCTTTAAAAGATTACCTGGCCGGTAGCTAAATAGGGCGTTTTGATTAATATTTGCTATTTGGCGAGCGGGCTGAGACCCGAAATGAGATGGTTACTTTTGCGAGCGGAGCGCCTTTGGTGCGAGGCTCGCCGAGCTCCCGGGGAGGCTGCCCGGGGAGTAATTTCGGCGAATTGTAAGCGGACAGTGAGTCCGCGGGGAGCGCTGGCAATCATGGCGGAAACAATGTTTGCATCGATCAGCTGTCACGGTGATTTATGGCTTCATTTTGCTGTAATGGAGAATTAGTGGAAAGATTATCAGGGACTCAACACTTTGGCTTGTTACCCATGTCCAGACGAGCAATTTGTCTCCCTGAAGCAGTGAAATACTTGTGACAGCTCCAACACTTGCCCTAATTCAATCAAGAGAAAATGTTGGAATTAATTTGTTACAAGAAAATTTAAATATGTTCAGCAAACAGTAACCGCAGAGCAGCAGGCTGATTTATTGTGCTCGGCAAGATATCGATCCGCTTCGATCTGGCCCATGTTGAGGTTTTAATGTGTAATAATTTCCAATTTAAAGCTCCTTTTCAAGATCACGGGTTTAAAGAGAGGGCAGGCTAGGTCTCAAGACCTGATTAGGAGCCTGTTGCAATGGCTTTGTCAAAAGCCTGTTTGAATGTAAATTCATAGTTATCTTTTGCACTATCTTTAATATTCTTGACATGAATTTTATTGTGTGTCAAACCTCAGGCCAGCTGCCTGCCACAACCATTAATGAAACATCTTAGGAAATAAATCTCAGTCTTTATACAATATTTTTAAAAACCTGAAACATTAGATGTCAGCGAAGAAGGTTTAACAGCATCCTTTTTTTTTTTCCGCACAGTAAACCATCAGAGATATAGCAGTTTTACAGCTTGCCTACACAATTAGATTGAATTATTGTGCAAATGGTATTATGCCATGAGCTTAAATTCCAAAGTCTGCATGAATATTTTAGGTACACGTACATATCTGTTATCTTCATTGAAGGTGTGACAGCTTATTCTACCTATATGTATATATAATTTTTAAGGTTCTCATTATTAAAATGCTCTTCCCTAATGTGTATAGGATAACACCACTCAAGAAGGTGGCCAAGGCATTAGAAATTTAGCCCCTTATAATTCACAGAGCAGCCATGGTGGTCTGCAGAGCCATGTCGCTCCATGCCAGGCTCCTCTGCCACCCAACTACAGCAAAATGGTGTGCAAAATGAAGTGTGCTCAATTAGTCCTTTAAACCAAATTATTATGATTGATTAAAAGGGAAATCCTGGCCTCCAGTGCTAAAAAGCTTGTGTAATAACCTCCTGTGTAGCTCCAACTGCAAGTTTTCTTTAATGTTTTTAGAGCATCAGTGTCTCACATAATTAGAGAACAATCCCGTTCAACCTGATCAATAAAAAGTCATCACCCACTCATACCGAAGTATTGTTTTGCTCATTAGTAGAGCTCAGACATTAGTTTACTTTAGTTATTCTTAGTTTTGCTGCCATACCCTTACAACAAGCACTGAAAAACAAGCTTTCTTCATTAAAACAGCGTTTTGGAAAAACTTTCTAATAGCATCCGGGCCATCAAACATAGAGTTTAGGCATCATCGCTTGGTCAGCAGCGCTGTGGAAGTGTGGGCAGTGCTGTGGTCTGCTGGTTCGAGGCCTCCCAGGTCCTCTGAGAAGAACCCACGCTGGGCACCTGGATTTTTCTGAAATGGCTTTGGAGTCATCTGTTGGGCAACGGGAGAGGCGCTAGGAACACCTCGACCACATGGATAATCCTGGAGGGGCTTTGCACCTTCCTAACACTGGAGAAAGGACTAATGGGACAAAAGCCATGGAGAAGCAGAGCTCATTAACTCCCCTGGCCATCAAATCACCCGCTAGCCTGACAGAAAATATCTCTATCCATAAGTGTATTTAAAATGTTGCATTGAAGGATGAAAATTACCCTGTAAACATTAGCTTCTCGTGTGGCAGCTGGAGTGATAGGAGCTGCTTTTTGAACTCTTGTCTTTGAGGGATTTGGAGAAGTCAGGACTTCTTGCAGAAGCAAGATTTGGCTCTGTAGGAGTTTTGGGAGACAAAATATGAAAAATTCCTGGCCCTACACCCAATTCTAACTGGATATAAATGACCAGAAGTCAAACCAGGATCACATTCGCTCATTCGGTAATAGATTAAAAATGAGGCGAATCTGGGTAAAGCAAAGACGTATTGCTCCATGAAGAAACTCTGGTGCAGGGGTGATGAGCTCTGCGGGGGGTTTTGGTGGGCTGGCAGCATGGTGTCCCCTGCCAGTGTCCCCAGCGAGGGGACAGGACACCGGCCATGGGACAAGAATGGTCACTGTGGTGGGACGCACCACTGAGACATGCCTTGCCAATGCCTTGGTCTCCTGAAAGACCAGCCTCTGCAGGTTTATTTGCTGTGTCCTCTGACACCACATTTCCCAACAAGCCCTTTTACCAGTTCCTCAGCAGGAGAAGATGTCATCTTTCAAGAAGTCAAAGGACCGCGTTGATCTCTGTTGATGTCTCTAGTCCAAGGACTTAATGTTGCCGTCTTTGCTTGGTAGACGTGTTCCCATCTCACTCCTCTCTGTGATGAAGTCTAACATCTTTACCCCTTTCTGAGACATTCTCTATATATCCTTTCACATGTGTGCACTCACATGCCTTTGGAAAAGTAAATACAATTTTATTAAATTTTTTGCATGAGTTAGATCATAAAAAAAGGGATTCTGGACATGTTGTATAAGCTTTATGAAGTGAGGTGTCCCTGTATTGTCAAGATGCATATCGACTGGGGGCTTTAGTATTGGGAATTAGAATTTTTTTGCGAATGCTGTGATGATATTGTACTCGCACTTCTGCAAATCCATAATTATAATTCAGTTTCTCATTGCAAACTATAAACATAAATATTTCTGTGGTCATTGGTGGAATTTAACTTCTGCAGGAAATAATATCTACACATATGTTTCCTATCTTGTTCTTAACCGTATAATAACATGCATGCTACAGCTAGTAAAATATTATTATAAAACTCCCTTTGCTGCAAATCTTGACCAAAAAATACAGAGCTTGCTATCAAACACATGTTCCTGGGAGTTCAAGAGAGTCAGCAGAGTTCATGTGGTGTGAAGGTCCACGGCAGTTGGGATGTGCAGGAGCAACATGCCAACCTGCAACCTTGTCCTTGCATGGCTACATCTTCAGCTGGTGTCAACGGGGGTGTCCCATCAACGGGCTCCATCAGCTTGCACCAGACGTCCACACACCTCCTGTGCCTCCCTGATTTAGGGGCAGCCGGGCTGGTGCTGGTTGTCTTTGCGAGCTCGGGCTCTCCCAAGGCTGGTGAGCCCCTGGGGCCCTACGCGGGGCAGGGCTGAACGTCCTGGGTCTCTGCAGCCCAGCAGGGACCTCGGTACGAGGAAGGGCTGACAGTTAATGGCAGCTGGAGGAGAATCAGGCCTTGACATTTAAACCTGAATTGGACTGATATTTAAAACTGAGATAAACTGACATTTAAAATAGTCCCATGCTCTGTTGTTGCATTTTTCTTCTTTTGGTTTTGGTTTGTTTTTTTTCATTTTTCACGGGCCGAGGCTCCACCACATTGGAAGTTGCTGGCGGGGGGACTGATGCTGGATCATGACCTGCAGGAACCCTGTGGCTGAGGGCTTGCGGTTATTTTGCCAACACTTGCAAACAAGGAGAAGAAGCCTCCTGGCTGGTTCCAGTGAGATGCAGTACATCCTCACCCGTTAATGTGTTGAAATAACAACACCAAACCAGCTTGCGATAGGGGTTGGGGAAAAAATCAGTGTTCCTGAGCCATCAGGAGCAGTGCCAGGTTAAATTGTCTTTAAAACACCCACAATGTTGGTTAACAGTGCTAAAAGGCAGTATTGTAGATTAATAATACCAAGAGAAATCTTAAAACCTCATCTAATTTTCAGAGCCGTGCACTTTGTTTGCTTTTCTCATTCTCCGCTTGAGCAGCCAAGAACTGGTTTGGTTCACTTCTGCGCCTCGGTGTGCCCGGAGAAACGCGCTTTTCCAGCTCCCACTCATCAGCGTGGCCCCGCAGCCGTGGGCTGCAAATCCCGCCGGGGGATGTTTATTTGTTTTTTAAAAAGTCCTATCAGAATTCGGAACTGCTTTCTGCAGTTGTCTTTATTGCTGAAATAAAAGTTTAGGGGCTGTTCATGACTGCAGACGTAAATGTTGGTAGAGGTCTGAAAGGATGGCATTCCTTTCAAGTTAGATTTGCACAAAGCAAAGAAATCTGAAGAAAAATAATCTTTAAATAAGTTACCAATTGCGAACTTTATAATGGTGCCAGCTATTAACAATAGACCCATTTGGGGTGTTTTTTTTTTCCCTTCCCATAACAATTTTTTCTTTCTACAGGGTCATTTTAGGTCTTCAGTCTCAATAATAATTTGCTCCACGATCCATTGTAGACAGAGCTGTCTTCAGCCTCTCAGCTCGGAGGGAGAAATAGGATCGTGCCATGGGATCCTTCCTAAATCTTTGTGAAGCAAGATGTCTTTATTTCGCCTGGAATAAGGATGCTGGCGGGCTGGGGTGGCTCCACAAGGCTCTGGCACCTCTTGGGTGCCGCATCCTGCTGGATGTGGAGTGGCCGCCCGGGATCCAGCGGGAAGAAGCATGCTCTTCCTTCGGGGTAAAGCCCTGGCCGGGCTTTTCCAGAGTTCCCATTGTTGCACAGCTGAATCCAATCACCGCTATTTGTTTTTCAAAACAGGGCTCAGCTCCCTGTTGCTGGATGATATTTTCATCCGTTGACATTTAACCGAGCTATTTCAAAATGAGCCGAGAGCGTTTCTAGAATTCTTTTATTTTTAAAGTTTTATATAAATCAGCTTTTAATTGTCTGTTAGGAAATATTGTTAGTAAACAGCTCCATTTGCAGAGATTTGCACAACGCCTGTGCCTGCTTTGGGGGCTGTGCACTCACTGGACCTGTGAAAACCAGCTATAAACTGCTCTGCACATCGCACATTTTGGGAAACAATATTATTTTTCCAAAACCACAGAGCTATCAGGTAACGTTGAAGCCTGCATGCTGCATCTCAGACAATATGTCTGTGATTCGCCGTTTCCTCCAACTTCTGAATTGTGGTTTCACTCTAGAATGAAGGTAGAGCAAAGCAAGTGAAAAAAGAAATAGCCACTTCCTCGGAAAATCAGCAGCCAGGCTGTCCTGCCCCGGGGGGAGCTCCCAGCAGGAGGAGATTTCAGGAATTTCCGAGCATCCTGTTGTGACGGAGGGTCATGATGTGGGATGTATTTTATGAAGATTGGGAAATTAGTTTTGTTTGATTATGGTTATGTCTTTCTTCAAATGATCTGCCAGGACTTCAAAATGCCAAGGAAGAAAGGGGATAAGAAGTGAAGATCTTCAAAATATAATTTTGGCCTGCTGGGCTGTTGTGTCTCCCTGCCCCCGACACAAAGGGCTACCAGATGCCGCCCGTTCGTTTTCAGAAGTGTTTCATTAATTTACATTCTCATGAAAATGAGAAGTCAAAAGACTGAGGTTGACTCATGTCTGCTGTGGCCATGGGCCGTGCCAGCTTGCCTAGACCCATCGCTGCGCCCAGCTCTACAATGACCGGCTAATCATAATTAATTATCAGCAAGTCAGCAGAGTGGAGTTTAGTCCTTATGTCTGTAATGTCAGTTCACAATTCATTTAATTCACTCCCAACCTAATCCAGACTTGACTCTGGTGTAGGCTGGCCCTGGAGCATTTCTGGCTTGAAGAAGACAATCCATGTGCTGGAGCCAGAAAGAAAGGCTTGCTAAAATGTCCCAAGGTTCCTCGTAGCGAGGAACCTGCAGGAACAGCTTTCAGTAAAGGAACAGCTTTCAGTAAAGCTTAAGTCCATGTTGCAACAGATGTGGTAAAATTTGGATACTTGCTTTCTGATGAGCAAGGAAGTTTTGAAACGCCCGTGACCTCAGGAGAGGTGAGGTACGGAGCCTTCCTTGCTGTAGCATCTCAGGATTGCAAAGCTTTTAGAATTTTTTTGTGAGATCTCTGGGAATTTGGCTATCCTGATACCAAGGACACATTTAGAAGTAAGATGACTGTTTAACTCCCATCTGGCAGAGCCAAGCTAATCAATTTACCTTATCAAGCTCCAGCGTCTAATTAGAGGCTCTCCTGACATCATTCCCAAGCTGGGTTCAACTTGTCCTGGAGGCAGTGTAGCCTTTTTATTACTTTCTACAACTTAATCACTCTGTTTTAAAGACATTTTCTCTGAATTGCTCAAAGGTTAGCCCCTCTGTCAATTTAAGTCAATATCCTCTTCTTTTCAAAATTAATTGCTATTAATTAATCACCATCTGAAGCAGTTTATTGGTATTGATTTGCTCCCTTTTGTATGTTTCTATGAGATCTCTTATTGGTCTTTCTCACTGCATTTATTTTTCACCCAAGCTACAAAGCCCACATCGGTGAGCGCTGGTTGACAGCCAGGTCCAGATGAACATCGAACCCTCAATAGTAATCTTTCTGTCAAAGGATATCCATGGCCTATGTGTCTCTGACTTTTATAGTATTTTTATTTTCTGAAATTCCTGATTCACTTAAAACCAGAATAGCATAGCCATTATTTCAGACCTATTCTTAGTGTTTTGAAAATGAGTCCCAGTTTCGGGTTCCTGGCATCATTTTTCCTGTGTGCATGCAATTGAGGAGCCCCATCGACTGTCCTAGCACCCACATTTCAGTCCTCTGACCTTTGGACACGTCAGACCAGCACACGGGTTGTAAGTATTTAAACAAGACAAGACCATGTGGTAGTGATAACTCGCTGCTCCCGACTTCATGTGCAGAAGGAAGGAGTAGGAAGGAGAAGACGTGGCCACAGCATCTTCTCTGTGTGATGCTCTGCTTCCCATTGCTCTTCCATGCTGTTGGGAGGAGGAACTGTGCCGATGGAAAAGCATTAATCTGCTTTCAAGTTTTGCACAGTTATTGGCATTTTCTGTCCGACCTTTTTCCTAGTGTAATCAAACAGCTACGATCAATACATTAAAAGCCAGATTTTCTTATTAGCTTCTCTGTGCAGCCATCAACGATCAACATGTAGTGATCAGTGCAGCATCCTCTTCCGATTCAATCTCATAGAGCTGGAGTTTTGTCGGGTTTAAAGAAGACACCCCATGTCACATTGGGACCTGGCAGAGCTGACTGTGGCAGGCAAGGCCAGTGGGAACAAGGATGGCAGCGTGGGAGGAGGCCACAAACTGAAGGAGATCCTGCAGAATGATGTGCTTTTCACAGTCCGCTCGAGGACACAGAATGAGGAGCCATTTCAATGCATCTTAGTCTTGAGATTACTTTTATTCTAACAGAGCAGTCAGCAGTAGGACTGGGATACACCAGACCTCATCTCCTGGCCTTGAGACACCCTTAGGACGGTTTAGGCATCACACCTCTTAGACCTGACAGGTGAAGCAAGCCACGTTTCTCACCCAGTTAGCAGGACCCACCTCATTTCTTTCCACAAGGATGAACGAGGAGATCTTGCTAAAGCAGAGCTTCCCACCAGCTTCCTCCGGACCGTCGCACCATTAGACATAAATGATGGTGTTTCTAGCTGACGGATGGCTTTCTCATCGCTTGCTGGTCCCTCTGGTTGGTGACACCGTGTGGCGGTCACGAGCCCATGGCATCATCACCGTCACGCTGCGTGTGATCCGGGACTCCATGAGATATGTTGCAGGCTGCCAAGCACTGTCATTTTTCAGCCTCTGAAAAGATGTAATTTCTCCTCTCGAAAGCTTCGGGAGGTCCCCGGGGATGTTGTCAGCTGCTTTCACCGCCTTGAAAAAAATGTCATTTTTCTTTTTAAAGAGTGCTACAATTATTATCACCAGGCCTCGGGGCACTTCACCCCAAATCACACAATGCTATTTCGGGTCTCTCTTTTACCGCAAATGTTCAAAACCAGCTGCTTAAATCCGGTTTTCAAAAGTGAATTGGGCATTTAGCAGCCCAAGAGTCTTTCGGCGTCTCTGAGACGCGCTGCAGCAGCTCTCCAGCCAGCCAGGAGCACCAGGAGGCTTCGTCTCGAGGCCGTGGACCACATCGGGAGCATCCTTCTGGGGTCCTTTGGGGGGACTCGGGTTTGCTGAAACTTTCCTCCTTGCCCCGCACTGTGGGACACCCAGATGTGAGCAAACGGGACCCAGCTGTGCAGCGCCTGGTCAGGCAGGGTCACGCTCGCTCGCCGGCTCAGCTCCACAGAAAAATAAAAGGATTATATTTTGTATATAAGGCTTTGTGGGATTAAACATTGCTGAATTTGAAAGGCTAATTACTTCTCGGGCAGAGCCTACAGGATTTTTTTTCCTCTGAAGTCTCTGATGACCGTGTTTATGGGTAAGTTTCCCTGAGTACCTCCAAGACTGAAAGCTTTTTTTATGAGACAGATGGAGATGTTCTTTCCAAGAGTGAGTAATATTTAACCTTAAGCACTTTCAAATCCGGCCTCAGGAATATTGAGATGAAAGCCTCGTGGCACTAAGCTTCTTTCAAATGGATATTACAGAAAAGCTGCCTGGACATTTGTCTCCCTGAACCTCCGCTCTGTTTAGCATGCTGCCCGTGTGCCTGTTTTCCTCGAGGAGGTCCGAGAAGAATAAATACTTGTCTTCGGGATTTCATTTTCAGCGGCGGCTCTGCTCTCGCTATTGTGTTTCTTTTGAGCATCAGTTATTTGATTTGAAGTTCCTGATAGTGTGGGTGAGGGTGTGGCGAGGTGCCTTCGTCCTCTCCCCACCGTCAGAGAGGGCAGATCCTGCAGCGGGGAACGGGTGCATGTCCCGGGACAGGTGAGCATCCCCTCGACGGTGGGACCAGTCACCAGCACGGTGGCCACATTGCCCACGTGGGCATGTGGGAAGCAGGTTGGTCACACGATCACCCATTGAAGGAAAACTCATGCTTATGCCATTCCCAGCAGCCCCAGCCTCAGCTCAAGTGAAGTGGAATCCATTTTTTTCCCAATATTTTCAATTATTTTAGTACAAAGCTAAGCTTGCCTAGCACCATGCTCTGCATCCCCTCGATTAACTCATTGAAAGAAACCCTTAAGTATTTTAAACCAAATCAGATTACTTCTAGACATATTGAAATGGTGATGTTAGATCGATAATCACAGAATCATAGAATAGTTTGAGCTGGAGAATAATAGTCAGAGGAAAATGAAATAGGAAGTACGAATACATTTTCAAGAGCTTTATTTCTTTTCTTTCCCTGTTGACTTGATCCTTTACAGAGCAAATCCGCATCTTAATCAAGTTACGTGCTGGGGCAGGAGGGGGGACACGCTGTCCCCTGCTGCACTGGCACATCTCAGTTTTTCTTAAGACCTTGTGTAGCCTCCAAGTTTTCCAGGGAAACCCTCCACAGCTTCGTCCTGCGGCGGCGGTGGGTACGTGGCCCTGCAGCCCGTATGCAATCTGTATTTGTCTTGATCAGGATATTAAACTACAATCGTGCACAAAGCAGTGAGGTCCCTCTGCACTACTGTTGAACTAAGAAATCATTATCATCAGACAGAAGAGAAGTATGGATGATGGATAATGGGTCTCTCCGCTGCCCAGCGATCATTACGCTCCTGCCGATGAGGCAGCAACTGTTTTAAGTCCCATTAGCGGATGATGGGCTGTCTGGAAGAGGATGCTGTACCTGAGCAGGCAGCTCGCTCAGGCTGCGCTGTGTTAACCCCATCGCGGTGGTACCGTCCCCGTCCCGGTGCGGTGCCGCTGGCCAAGCCCCTGGGATGCGGGAAGGGGTGAAACAGCGTGTACCCATCAGCAAGTGAGGCAGAAAAATGCATAAACAGAGAAACCGGAGGTGAAAGGTAAATTGCTGCTTCCTGAAGGGACTGTTGGGCAAGAAACACATTTAGGGAAGTGTTAATGAAACTTTGACATGAATTTGAGAGTTTATAAATGAGTGTCATCTGCTGGTGGCTCTTATGTCTGCTTAGCCCGGCTTAGCCGGCATAGGTTAAACTCTTCCCGTATATGAGGTCTGAAACATCTATGGGCATGCTGAGCTTGGTGGAGCCCAGGGAGCAGAGATAGCAGTGTCATCCCGATGGATGTTCATACCTGTCCGCGCTCACATCAAAATGACTTTGGGCTGCCTTATTCATGGGTGGTGGTCAGCAAAATCGGAACAAACTCGACAGCAAGGTTGCTCCTGCGGTGATGAGGAGGCGATGTGGGCACCACCACCCCGCCAGCCCCAGCCGCGCTGC
Source organism: Alca torda (assembly GCA_008658365.1). NCBI lineage: Eukaryota > Metazoa > Chordata > Aves > Charadriiformes > Alcidae > Alca > Alca torda. The sequence goes on from CM018081.1 coordinate 9,023,241, forward strand.
GCAAAGCTGCCTGCAGGGTGGCACCATCCCTCTCAGCAGGGGCTGGCTCTCCCTGTCCTCACCTCCCCACTAACAAAAACTGTACGTAAATACCCCCACCTGATTTACTCTGATTTTACCAAGCTTGGACAACAGCTGTGCGCAACCTCCAAAGTGCAGGGTCTTTGTTTGAATTAAAAAATGCATCTACTTACGGTGCTAGCCCTGGTTTGCAGCCCCTCGTCTGAGCTTGATGCATTGCCTGGCCTGGCCATGTGCAGGTAGGACTCATCACCAGGAGCAAGAGGGGACCCACAGGTCCCAGCTGGTCTTGGCTGGGCTGACCTTTAGGAAAATTTAGGATGCTTACTTTTAGGTATGAAAGATATTACGCACAACCACAGAGAGGACACTAATGTAAGCTGAAGTTCTGTGATGCCAAGTCAGTTTCCAAAGGGTCTTTCCTGAGGTGGCCCAACAAGCCACGGCTGCACTGGGTAGTCATGGGGCAAAATAACCTGAGGAGTAAGTGAGGGTGTGATGTACAGCTGGGGACTGTTAGCCAGCGTGAGTATTAACCTGCGTTTCTCCCCGAGTCCAGCTAAGTGCACTGCCAACATGCCACAAATGCTGTTTTGAGACACTGTTTATGGTTCTCCGTGTAATATACGATTCTCGGGGGGTGCTTGCGTGCATGGCTTGCTAGCAGGTGGAGGCCGCAGTAAGCATGGGAGCAGCTATACAGAAAGAGCTGTAACGGCGGGAGCACGACATGTCAGCCAGGAGGGACGGAGCAGCAGGAGGCAACGGAGAACAGTTCTCTGGGATGTTTGAGCAGACCTGTGGGCTCCTGGCATCCGTTATTAACGTTGGCTGGAAAATGCCATGGGAAGGGCATGGGTATCTCCTGACTCTGCAGACTCAGAGGGGGTTTCTTGTCATAGCCCGCTCCATTTTGGATGAAGCCCTCTCCTATTGCTGTGTGCTCCCTGAGTCCTGCAGCTCTGGGTGGCAGAGGGGAGTTCACAGCTGTTAATGCCACAGCCCTGTATAAAAGCGTTCGTGAATCTGAGTAATTTTAAGTAAACTTTGAGAAATTGAATTTTAAGTCATATCTAAATCAGATACATCACTGGTCTGTGAGCCGGGCCCATGGTAATGAACAAACAGCATCCAGCGGTACCGGCTAGGTCTCCCTCGGGGAGCAGATCTTCCCTTGGCAGCTTTGTTTTAGATTACACAGCCACGACTGTGGCTCCCTCGGCATGATTCATCCTGACGTGATCCCCTGGTGATGAGAGCAGAGGACAGGAACCTGTGTTTAGCTGGAAATACGTTTAAAAATGCATTCTGGAGGTTTTCTTTAAATTATTAAAGAACAGTAATTCACTTTTTAAACTCCTGAAGATGTAAAGCGCTTTATGGACTATCTTTCAAATCATTTTGAAAATCTTCAGATCCCTCTCTTGGTGCTCTCATAACTATTTAGTGAAACAATAATAAAACCGAAACCGATACAAATGTTATCTGTTGTTTAGAGAAGTAAATATCCTTGGTAAGTCTTAGCAAAGCACTTACAACAGAGTGGTTTGGATGAAGTCCAGACTGTTCAACGGTTAATATATTATTCATATTAATAAAATAATGTTTGGAAAGGCACCAAGAGTCCTAATATGTGTATCAAGACCTGGGTTTTAGTAGTTAGTCGACAATTAGTTACCAGTTGAGGATTTCCCACGTTTCTCTGAAATTTATTAGGGTGTGAAGAGGCTGATTTCAAGCCACATTGCTGGTACAACTCTGACGTATTTGGCATTGTGAGTGGCCAAAGCAAGCTTCTCCGCTGGAGCCTGGGGCGATGGGGCTCAGCATTCACCCCGGGGATTGGGAGTCTGGGGGCACCGTTAATTGCATGTGGGTGGGAAACCAGTGGCAGACAAATCGGGAGGAAAGCGGGGCCAGGGCAACTCATGGGACCTCAGCTGCATGCTGGACAGGACATGAAGTTTGGAAACTTTAAGGACCATGGTTCCCCTTGCTGGGGACCCGTCGCCGGGGACCCCTCGCCCTGGCCAAAGCCCACCCTGCGCTTTGCCGGGGCAACTCTTTGAGGAGCTGAAACCCTCTTGCCAGAGCAGCAGAAAACAAATGAGCTATTTGTAACCCTTAATTTAAACAGCTACCGAAGTAATAGTATAAATAGTATAATGCAATTGTAATGGCTAATGAATTATGCATATAGCCTCTTCCCTCTTTGAATATGCATGAGGCAGGAACTCGCGAAGTGGCAAAATATTGCTGCGTTATTGCTTACTTAGAGCCCGGTCCTAGCGGGGGGCTCTGGGGACACGGAGCCCAGGGGCTGCACCATCCCCTGTCCTCATGGCCATCACGATGTTGCTCCAAACACACTGATAAAGACCTTCTGGCTTTGGACAAAACCTGCTCCAAACCTTGCTGTTCCAAACATGAACAAGCCGGATATAAATATCAGAGCCAGTTCCAGCTTTTCCTAGCCTTTGTACTCTCTAGCTTAAAAATCAGGAAAATATCAAACTAGTTCTAGAAGCTGAAGCAAATAAATTAATTTCAGTGACAGGAATAAAGTGGATCTAATTAGAAGTCCCTCTGCAGTGCCTCATTAGTGTGGTTGGTAAGTAAATGAAATTTCAGCAGTAGTGAGTTAGACTATTTGTCTTTGGTTATTTTTAGGATTTATAGAATGCCAACAAACGGGTTTCCTCGCAGAAAATTTTCTTCATCGGATGTCTAGAGGCCTTTTTCATAGACCATGGCGCAGCCACTTCATTTACATTCCTTGGGCACTTCCTTCACTCTCTGCAGCTCATTCATAAATTGAAACAAATCAAAGCAATTTTTGGAGACAAATGGATTTTAGCTGTCTTATTGCATGTACGTAACTCCATAGAGTAACATGCCGCTGTTATATCTGAATACTTTATAAACTTTATTTTTATTTCCCTGTGAATGAATAACTATTTTTTTCTTTCTGCGGGTGCCACTGTCCTGCAGCACAGGAGGAACCCACACGTCATGCGGTAATTTTATTACAGGCTTGTCCAGGGAGCAGGAGGACTAATTTGTCAGTCTTATTCAACTTGAGTCAGCTGTTGGTAACCTGCGCTCTCCGGCAATCCCGAATTGTCAGTCAGCAACGATTTTCCTTGACTTTCAGTGCTTATAAAGTCATACATGGTGGTAATTTAATGAGCGGAAGATAAAAATTCTGGTCATACTCATCCAGCGACGGTCCTGACATATCATTTAGTTAGAAACCCTCCTTTCACGACAGAGCCCTCTCTGATTGAAACCACAAAGTTATTCCCGTTAATTACGTCCTCAACATATCAGAAAACCCAAACATCGGCAATTCATGCGGTTTAGGTTATTGGATGTGTTGCCGCCTACGATCCTGTTGTTATTACCATACCACAAGCTAGGGACATTGGGAATTTAATTAAATGAATGGCAATGCCTTTCTGGAGCGGCAGCTAAGGGACACGTGCCATTAGCAGGGAGCAACCTGCAGCCCGGCGGAAGAGCTCTGCTCCTCGTTGAAGGGGAGCAGAGAGATCCCAATAGCTCTGCACGCTATTTGCCATTTTCCAGGGTTGGTTTGTGATGCAAAAGGAGGCTTTTTTGCATAAAAGGTAAGATTACTGCAAGGAAAACGTGCAGTTTTGCAGCACGTCCCATCGTATGCGGGTTGGATCTGCACGTGGGCACGTTCTGCCTGGTCTTTCCAACCGACACGTGCTCACAGCCTCCCCCAGCCTACGCAGTGGCGATAACGGGGATAAAAGGGGAAAAGCTTACCAAGAGCCTCCACTCCCTAGGGCTGGGATAAAAACCTGCACGAGCTTTTACCCTGTTTGCAGCCTCAACTTTGCCATCTGACTGCTGACCTCAGCCCTGCAGTGTTTCGAAAACGTTTGGATTGGGATCTAGATGTTCAGCTTCCACCTCCAGAAATGCTTCAATTCAGCCGTTATTTTTAAGGCGAATTTTAAGCCTGATTTTAACATGAGCAGTAGCCTTAAAGAGCTAGTACGGACTTGGGAACTATACATTGCAATCAGTTCTAACAAGATCATCGATTTGTACTGGGTTGGGTTAGATGTGTAGACTACATAGAATTGGACAGATAAATTAGTATAAAGTTCATAATAGTTTTTAAGCCAATGGCTATGATTAGCATCTTTATTTTAAAATATTACATGGATTAAACTCAGACGCTGCATACTTCCATTTTGTTTCACAGTATTACTAACTAGAAATTGGGCCACACAGCATGATTCATAAAGTTTAGATACCAGAATAACATCTTAAGGCAAGAATAATTTGATTTTTTTTCCCCCTAAACGTGTTGCCATAGATTTTCCTAAATGTTTTACAAACAGTTATTAAAAACACATTGAGAATCTGAATTCCCCGTGGGCAAAATGTTTTTGTACTTAACTTTCATTTAATTCAAAAGATCACATCTGGTCAGAGTTGCGGCAAAACATGGGAAAATCGTGCCCAGCTATCACAACAGCAGCGACGTGAACCCGCCTGTGGCTCATGGCCACCTTCCCTCGTCCCCTTCCTTCTGGGGTTGGGCAGGAGCCATGCGGGGGTCCTGGCTGCGGGACCCCCCTCTTGGGGACAGCTTTGCTGGCAGCGGTCAAACCAAGGCAAGGCTTTGGAGGGGTCTCAGCCGTTAACCCCCTGCCCGAGGAGGGCTTTGGCAGCATCCCTGCAGGGTTCCAACAGGAGCATCCCTGACCCTTTGCACCACGGGGGGGCCCTGGCTGGACAACTGGTAGTATTAAACAACAGGCGGGTGCCGTGGGGGCTGGCACACCTTTCTTACAGCAACCATCCAGAGGCATAAAGAACATTCCAGCGTTAATTTATTGTGCCCGTGTTAGAGTTTTAAAAAATGCATTTATCACCTTTTGGTATTGAATAGTCCATAACTGAGTAAATATATGGGAATTAAAAAAATATATATATTTCCAACACCCCTTTTCAAATCTCGCCCCCCTTAACAGCACTGTAAATTTCAATGTCATATTCCTGTACGTCGCTGCCCTTAATCTGACAGTGTCAGAGGGATCTATCTTCATTTTCTCACTCTTTTCATAATCTAATCCTCAGCTCTAACATGCAATTAGTGCCCTCCTCGCCCTCCGCATACCAAGCAGGCTGATTGCTACAGCTTTCACTGTGCAATCCATTTAGCCATGCGGCTCGTAATGAATATGTACATTTTGAGGACCTCGGCGAGGAGGGTCACAGGCAATCAACCTTGAATTCAATTACGCGAGTCAAGGTTAATGACTCGGCGCAGTGGTCAGAGGCATTCAGCCTCCTGCAGATTAAATCAGGCTGTCACAGCTGACAATGCCGCGGCTCGTGCGAGGAGCCGGGGATCGCGCCGGGAGAAGATGGTGTCACTCGGCGGCCAAGCCTGTGCGGGGCTCTCCCGGGCAAATCTGATTGCCAGGCTCCCCCCGACCCCTAATACAATTAGGCGGCAGCAAGGCATGGCTAGTTGGGAGCGTGGGGTGCCCGTGCCCTGACGATGCTCACATGGGTGCATGGGGAGGGCGCTGGAGCCCGGGAAAGGAGCTTTTGACCAAACGTTTCCCACCACGAGTGCTTTTACTTTTAGCGCTGCTCTTGGGTGAATAAGGAAAAAGCACGAACAACTCCAAACTCACGTCCCTCAGATCCCTGCCCAGCGACAGGACAAGGGGCAATGGGCACAAACTGGAACACAGAAAATTCCATCTCACCATGAGGAAAAAACTTCTTTACTTCGAGGGTGACAGAGCACTGGCACAGGCTGCCCAGAGAGGCTGTGGAGTCTCCTTCTCTGGAGATACTCAAAACCTGCCTGGATGCTTTCCTGTCTGACCTCCTCTGGGTGACCTTGCTTTGGCAGGGGGGTTGGACTAGGTGATCTCCAAAGGTCCCTTCCAACCCGGATCATTCTGTGATTCTGTGTGATTCTGCCCCAGGTGCCCCAGCAACAGCAATGCCCCAGCATGTCTCAGGTCCCAGCCTAGTGGCTCCTGGGCAATAGCCCTGCCAGTGTGCCTTTGCCAGGCAGCCCCGGGCTGAGCACAGCGCGAAGGATGCTGCGAGGTTCCCCAGCCATTGGTGGAACCAGCCAAGAATGGAGCGCAACCTTCTCCCAGCCCAGCACCCAGCAGGATGCCCCACACTCCAGCGCTCCAAGGAGAGATCATGGTGTTTCAGGACAACTTCACAACTGATATTTCATAGAATGGTTAGAGTTGGAATAGACCTTAAAGATGATCCAGTTCCAGCCCCCTGCCATGGGCAGGGACACCTCCCACCAGACCAGGTTGCTCCAAGCCCCATCCAGCCTGGCCTTGAACACCTCCAGGGATGGGGCAGCCACAGCTTCTCTGGGCAACCTGGGACAGGGTCTCACCACCCTCACAGTCAAGAATTTCTTCCTGGTATATAATCCAAATCCCCCCTCTTTCAGTTTAAAACCGTTCCCCCTCATCCTATGGCTACACTCCGTGATCCACAGTCCCTCCCCAGCTTTCCTGTAGCCCCTTTAGGGACTAGAAAGGGCTCTAAGGTCTCCCTAGCGCCTTCTCTTCTCCAGGCTGAAAAATCCCAACTCTCTTTTGTTTATTATTTATAGGTGCTATTTAAATAAAATAGCACCTATTTATTTATATTTCTTTTCGCTACTTCTTCGTGCAGCTTCGCAAGGGGCTCTATTTTTAGCTGTGTTCTAAGTGTAATAACACGGTGCTGGAGGGCTTAGAATAGGCTTGAAGGTGGTGCTTTAATGGTGGGCTGCAAACACTTTATTACATGTTTCCATAACCATGAGGGCTAAATTGCTCTCCCAACAGCTGCCGCCTGGCTCCAGGGGTGTTCCAGCCAACAGTGGGGTTTCGGCAGGTCTGCCTTTGGTTGAGGGCAAAACGGGTTTTCTGTGATGAGTTCATCCCAAACAGAGCCAGTGCCCACAGAAATCCCTCCCCGAAGGTCTGTCTGTGCGAAGGTCTAATGCCAGCGATGGCTCCACAGCCGGACACTGGGACCAGTGCTGACTGTGACTCTGTGAGCTGGTGCAGCCCTGGCTGGGCAGCCCAGCCAGTGCAGGAGGCACTCGAGGCCAGCTGGTTTTTGGGACTTGGGACACCCTCTGAGCATTTTGGCTCTATGAAAAGCTGGTGCAGCACACATAGCATTTGTGCCCTGGTCCCCAGGATCAGGATAACCAGCTGGGGACGGGGCTGCCATTCTCATCAGCAGCTCCAGCTCAACTGACGTGACGCTCGTGATGAAGAGCTGCTCATCAGCGCTGATGGTTTATCATGCGCTATGTCAAACCTCCACTTATTAAACCCTCTACAGGGTAGATTGATCTTTTGTCCCCTCTGATGGTTGTGTTGGAGGTGTTTGTGGGCCTTTCCTTGTTTTCACAAGCAGCGCTGAGCCCCTCTCTGAAGTCACACTGTTCTCCTGCTCTTCAAGCCCTTTGTAGGTTTGCCAAGCTCCAGTTGAAGACATTGGGTTGGGTTGCCCTCTTCAGGTGATGGCCCTCGGGGACCCCCACAGCAGCAGCCCCACCAACACCCAAGACCGGTCATCTCCTGCCCAACTGCTTGTGGCACGTTTCAGCATTAAAAAATCAGCATGTCAAATATGAGATTACACAGAGGACTGGAGATGTCTGGTAATTGCAACTTCATTGTTCCTGCTGGCTCCCTGGGTGTGCTCCTGCCTGGGCATCACCCGCACTTGGGACATCAGAGGCTGGAGCTGTGGACAAACCCCCCAGAGCAGCCAACAGATGTTGGGGATGGGGGCGCCGGGGTCTCGCTCTGCCCGTCGAGGGCTTCCCCATGGGGCTGCATGCTGAGTCAGGAGTTATTTAGTAGTGCGGACAAATTAAAAACATAAATAACATTCGACTGTCTGAATCTTTTCAATAAAAACAAATTATGAGGTTTATGTATGTAAAGCAGCATCGCTTGGTGTGAAGAATCTTTTACACATGATTTATACCGTTATTAAATATGGGGCAATTTTTAGAACCAAATCACTGCTGTAATTTCAGGACCGTTACATTGTATTTAACACAAATTCATAATGAATGTATTTTTCAAAATGTCTTTCCAGTGCATAGTCTATTGGTAGCTTTTCAAATAGAAACCCCTTTCTTTAAAAACAATATTATTTTGTTTATTTTGTCTTCTTTTCCTTCCTTTCCACTGGGAGAAAAAAAACTTACAGAAGCCACGTGGGCAGCTTCGGTTCACATAACTCAGCTTGCCAGAGATGCAGTCCGAGACCTAGCAGAGCATTGTAAATATATACAAATTCAACATTGCTTAACATGAAACGTGCCCCTCTGTGAGGGGGGACATCCGTGGCCGCCCTGCAGGTGCCCGTCACCTCCCCGCACGGCCCGAGTGTGAGCAAGGATGTGCCTTGGGTACCAGCACTCTGAAACACGTTCCCTGTGTTCCTGCTCCTCGCTAAACACTGAGCAATCTTCTGGGTTTATTGCGTATTTTTTCTCAGTGTCTTTACGACCGGCTGCTCAGGACTCGGATGCGCAGAGCTGAGGGGGCATGGCCACCCCAGGACAGCCCTGGGAAATGGCTCCTGGGAAAAAAAGCATCTTATATTCATACCAAAGTCCCGAGGTGCACCAGCTTTCTCCTCTGCCCACCACTGCAGAAGGGAGGGGGTGTAGCCCCCGCCCGCCCCCAGAGCGTGTGTGTGTGGAAACGGGGGCCAGATCAGAGAGGGGCTTCAGGATGGGGCTGCTCCATCACCTCCTCTCTGCCTCTATGACCAGAGGCCACCACAGACCTGCTGCCAGGATCCTCACCTCGAAGAACTGTGGGATGTTTATAATTGCATTGGTCATTAGCGCAGTAGTTATGAATTGCTCACTGCCATTAGTGATAAGAAGAGAGAGGATAAAATATGGATATACAGGCTTCAGCTCCCTTCCTGTTACTTAGAAACTGGAGAAAGTTTCTGGAGATCCATTCAGCTCTTCCATCATCAATTAAACATTCAGAAAAACAGCTCTCCTGGGCAATAGAAAAGCTCTTTTAAGTGCTTTAGCTCAGCCCTAAAACTTTGAGACAGACTTAAACTTTCAGCACGTTGAATCTAATACCTGTAAGAGGCACTGTGGTCTCTGCCCCAGGCGGAGGGATGCTGTCACTGCCACGTGGATGGCAGTCCCTGGAGGGGACGATGCCAGGGGCTGGGACAATGGAAAGCACGATGACCCTGGAGCAGGGAGCAGGGTGATGTACAGCGAAACCCAAAGAAATATTTCTCTGTAACGGTGGTGCCTCCAAAGGCTACGGAGGCAGGGGTAGCATGGCGCAAGCTCACACCTGAAGCTGAGTCCAAGACACCGGCTGAGCTGCTGGCCCACGGGGCAGTGCTGCCAGAAAGCGGGAATTGGGAAAAATCATGGGGACTGTCCCCAGACAAGAGCGGTTTGTGGAGGTGGGCAGCGGGAAACTTTAGAAGGAAGATTAAATAGGAGAAAAATATGAAACTGCCGGCGGGGCTTCTCATCGAGGCGAAAGAAAACTCGGTGGAGCGCAGGGGCGAGGTGACACCGTGCATTAAGGGAAATGTTTGTTGTTGTCCAATTTGATTTGTCTGACATGCAGATTTCTTAATATCGCACAGCGACATATTTCAGGTGTTATGAAAATTTGCATGTGTTTGTTTAGCAGTCTGGGGGAGCCGCTAACAAGAATTCATAAATCCTCCGCTCTGACTTTTAGCTGGCTGGAGCCTTCTTTTATTTAAGCCCCTTAAATGCAATTTTTGCAAAACCATAACATCAGATTAGAAACAAACAGCAAATTGAAGCTTGTTCGAGGGGCGTGGCGTGACAAGCAACAAAATGAAAATTTATGAATTGCCGTCACGGCCCCAGCCATTGCTGCCCCATCTCGGAGCAGGAGTCATGCGTGCTAAGAGTTTTCCAGCCGTGCAAAATTATTGCCTGCCATCGCTACATTGAAAGAGTGGAGAATTCCCACTGCTGTGTAAACTGCCTGGCAATTTGGCTGTCCTAATCCCGGACATTTTCAGAGTCTGGGGAATGGAATGTTTTTAGGATTATCTGATTAGAAGCATTTACTTAAAATTGCTCTAATTAGATTACTGAATATTATGTCCACAGAGGATGGTGTTGGTATGAGTTAGCTACCTAAACACTAGGTGATCAATCAGTGGAGACTTTTAATTGGTCTAACAAGTTCACTTACTGGAATATGCGATCACGTCTTCCAGGATTATTTCGGTTTCCTCCAAGTACCTAAAAAGTATTGCAGGGGCTGTCAGGAGTCCCTGGGAACAGCAAACAGGCTGCTTTCCCCTCACTATACTTACAATATAATTGGTTTGCAGAGAAAGGGCTTGGAGGGAGAGTTTGGGAAACCAAGCTGGTGTGTAGGTGACAGACGTGTGACTGATACCAGTTTCTTTACATTTCCAAAGTATATTCAGGTGCAGCAAAAGAAGAGCTGTGGGATTAGGCGCTCTGAACTGCTGCCATTCTTATACACAATTATATCAAATCATACCTTTGTATGAATAAAAGGCACCCCCAAGCCCCAGACTTTCATCACGAAATGGGGCACCTTTCTGGGTGCATCCCCAGCTTTCTCAGTGAGCACTGAATGTTAAATAAAGCTTTCAAAATGATTTATCAGGTAAATGTTATGGATTGCTCAGATTTAATTTATGGGATTAGTTTGACTTTCAATTACCAGGCTTCACACTGAATCACTTTATATTTTGAGCTCTCTAACTAGCACTTCTTACACTCGATCTTTCATTTAGAGAAGGATTATCAATAATTAGACACCACGGCCTTATTGATCAACTAATCAATAACCACATTAATCATCAGCAGTCTGAAAACAATTCACTCTTTGCATTAGAAGGAATCGGTGCAATCAAATTAGCACCCTTTGCTGCACACCCATCGCAGGTGGTATCTTTATGATAGATGCAATTCCTGAACCCATCACTGCAGGGGCTAGAAAGTGTTTTCTCTTTCTTTGAACTTCTTAATTAAGTTTGTGTCATTATTTCTTAATTGTCCACTGTTTATTTGTCACTAACAATAAATTTTTGCTCACAAAAGGTATCGGGTATGGAGACGGAGTCGCCAAAGATGCCAGTTTATCCACACATGGATGCTACAGAAGAAATGCAAAGCTCCTTGGTGCGACCCCCGAGGTGCAGCCGTTATCTACATCCACATCGCCCCAAAGCTCAGCGGAGGCGCGGGGGTGCTGCCTCCCGAGCCAGCTGCTTTACACAAATGTGTCTCTCTGAGTTTTTTCCCTTTAATCACTTAAAATTTTCCCAGGAATTACAAATAATTGTACCTTTGTATTATCCAAGTTACGTGGGGTTTACTTAATCCAGAGCGGAACACCTGATTAAGTTTGCGTTTGCTCTTACTCAGCCATAAAAAACATTTATAGCCATCCCTCTCCATCAGTCAGGTGGGACTATTAGGAAAACAACAAACCGCCCAATAAATTATCCTAATCTGTTGTAAAACTGATCTTAGTAATTAATTTAGTCAATTGTATTTAACCAGTTGGAAAGTAGCCTGAATAATGTAATCACATTGGGTATTTCATGGAATAAAACCTGAGAAAGCCATAAAAATCACTCAGAATAGCACAAAATGATCGTTTTGTGTGTCAATATTATGCAAACCTGTGAACTGGGTGGGCAGGTGGTCTTGGGTACAGCCGTAAATTGCTTTTTGTGGCAGTAGCTGGTGGGGAAAGACCAGCGTGAGGCTTTGCTGAAACCATGTTGGCTTCCAGCTCTGCAGGATGGAGGTGTCTCATGGGGGTGGCCATCCATGGGCCAAGGGGGACCCTGTGCCACTGAGACACCCCAGGACTGGCCTCAAGGTGTTGGGTCACTGGTGTCACTCCTCAACCCCCACAGCTAAGGGAGAACTGATGCAAACTGGTGATTTTCATGGCGTCGAGCCTGGTGGATTCAGCAAGAGTTTTGTTCATTGAGAGAGTCAAACAGCAACTCAGGATGTGGTCCATAGAAGGGAACTTGCAAGGTCTTTTTGTGCGTTCATTCATTCTCTTGATTCGCTCCTGCCATTGACATAAAGATGCCCTGGAAACGGCCATCAGTGCATGAATCCATGTTTCTGGTGGTTAGGAGTGTCCAAAGCAGGAGGAAGACTGGCACACAATCAACTGCATGGACCAGGATGGTGAAAACCAACCCCACATCTTCTGGAAGAGCAGTTTTGCTAGAAAAGGGCAGTGCCCATCACCGGGGAGGGGCGGGATTTCTAAAAGCACCTCTACATATGTCATGATCTTCTGTCCACTTTCATCAGTGAAGTATTTTTAATGGCGAGAGAGGAGACTTGTGCCTGGTCAACTGCATTCAACACGTGAAGTCAGCAATGAAGAAAGACAAAATAAACAGAAAGATTCATGGACACTCGCAAAGGTTTGGATTGAATTCAGTTTGCAGATGGCCCATTTACTCACAAGAATTTCCCAAGTCAAGATTATCGAAGGGGCTGTGGTCTCCGAAACACAGAACTGCTAATGGCAAACTGGAGCTTTCTGATACTGTTTATGCATCCAAATTCCAGAGAAATCATTGGATTGTGCATCTCCTGGTGGGAAGGACCCATTTGTTTCCTTCATCTAAACAGAGCCGTGCCCTTGCTCCCCGTATCAGGGTCTGTTGTATGCTTAGAAATTTCAGCAGGCTAATGGCAACTTCATGTATAATTTAGATGAAATACGCGTCCTGCAATTTATCAAGTTAAATAACACACATCATGCTTATGGCCAGGGAGGAAGAGTTTTCTATGACCAACACTAAAAATGTACTATCGGTGGGATGAATGTCAGCGAGGGGTTAGGAGGCGCAAAGACGTGCGCAGCCATGATGCAGGCGCGCACAAGGATGCCTCGCACCACCAAGGCGGGGGTTCATCACCGTCTCCAGGAACCGCATCCCTGGTGCTCTGTTGGCGGACCCGCTGTGCTGGCTGGCAGACAGGCACGGAGCACCCGCACGTGGCTGTTTCCTGCTCCTTGCCAGGCGCATTACAATTTTTTAAAATGATAAAACCATTCCTTAATCACATCTTCCCATTCTTCGAATTAATGAAGGACTTGTTCAACGCTCTCCTCTCCAAAAAAAGCAATCAAAAAACTGGCAAAACAGAAGCGGCGGCGTATGTTTCCCTGCCGCTGTCACCCGAGACCTTTGACTGATAGCGACTGAAGCTTTTGTGTTTAACCCGTGTAGCATTAAACCTTGCAGCGCGGGCGGTACGTGGGAACAACAGCGGGTGCTGTTTTGTTTGATGTAACAGTATGTGCCACCGTTGTGAGAGGCTTAAACTGTCTGCGTGGAATATTTTAACACTGATGCGGTTTGTGCTAGAAGAAGAAGTTTTTAGCCGTGGAGCTGCAGGAGATGTGGCAGGCAGGCTGCTCCTCGCCCGGCGTGGGACCAGTGCCGCTGCTGGGGGACATGGCTCTGTGTCCCTGCATGGGCTCATCCTCCCTGGAGACCAGCGAGCCCCCTCCCAATGCAATTATTATTAATTGTTATATATATATATATATATGGGCAATATATATGGACAATAACGTTGCAGTAGTATAATACACTGAAATGTATATATCAATATCCACATCCATATCCATACATCCCAGATTTCTTTGCTGGTGACTACGAACCAAGAAGCCACGGCTGCCCAGCCTACCATACCCTGCCAATTCCCCCTGCTTAGTGACCTGCTTGGCGCATAACATCTTCCAGTGCTGTGAAAAAGGAAAAATAAAATAGAAACCAGAACCTTTGCATTTGGAGGTGCCTAGAAAACGGAGTGGAGGGCTCAGCCCCGGGACGCTGGAGCCGCTTGTGGTGCCGGTCCCAGCTGCAAACCTCACTGTGGGAGTGCTTTCTGCTGGTTATTTTGGTTTGAGTTGGATTTTTGTTGAACTGTAAACCTCTTCGCTGAGAAACAGTTCGAAACCTCACCGGAGAGAGGATGCACAAATGCTCGGAGACTGCGCTTGCAGTATTTAGGGCTTGGGTACTGCAGTGACTCATAGGTTAGAAGACTATTCACAACTCCCTTTCTTGTTTTATTTAGTGTCTTGGTCTTTTGGGGTTAGCCAGTAATTCTGTCCCTCACCCCGACAGCAGCAAAAAAGAGCGCTGGATGGAGTACATTGGGCAGGGTCCTGGTTCCCAGCCACGCCGACATCCAGACGAGGGGATTTCGTTCACTCTGCCATAGTGCCAGCAAGAGATTCCAGCTACAAACCTTAGGTCCGCACGCCGGGACCCAGAGGGTTGAAGGCATGCGCTGAGCTGAATCCTTTGCTTAAGCACCGTCCTTAGCATCCAAGCCTTTTTGAACTAGGCTCAGCGTTTCCAAATCCAACAGTGCGTTCAGTCTCCTTTTTCCCTGCTTAGTTTGTGGTATTTTATGAGGACGCAGTGTGGAAAGCAGGTCGCTTCTAGCTCTGGAAGAGGAACATTGCACTGCAAGAGGGCAGGTTTTGCCCTGCGTGTCGCATTCACCCCTTCGTCGGCAGCTCGGCCACAATACCCATCCCATCAAGGCACAACATCCCACGTCCACATCTCCAGTGTCATCCATCCATCCATCCCGCCCTTCGCAGGTGGGACCCCACGGCAGAGGAGCCCCACTGGGACCAGGCAATCCCCTCTGTCTGCAAACAGCATCGCACAATAAAGCCTGGCTTAAAAGACCCATAAAAATAGCAATAATAAGACACGAAGTGATCTGAGGAAGGGCTGGCGCAAAGAGGCCTCCCTCCTTTGATGTTTATTGCCACAGCGGAGCAAATACGAACAATGCTGGTTTTCATGAACGCTTCGTAGCATTCAGTGTTTCACATTTGTTTCCAATTTTAACAGTTAACATTGTATGCTTTCATTATGCCATTGTCTACGGAATCGCTCAGGCCGTAGCGGTTGTAATTTATCTTTTGTGCTACGTAATTTGGAGCAGTCCAGGCCAGAAAGGAACATCTGTATTGAGGGACCGGCATCCGCGCGCCCTGCACTTCTGCACCGGGACGTGTTAGAAGGTCACTTTCCTCATAAACTTCGTTATCGCTGTTGGTTTTATTCATTATATTTGACATATTAAGCTTCTGTATCTTGGCATAAAGGACACAATATTGCAGCATATTGGCAAGCTCATTTGCTTTTCACAGCTAGTGTTGTGTCCAAATATCAGTCCCCGGGGAGCAACACGTGTATATAGACTGCAGGAAAATGAGCCTCAGCAGCAGGTGGCCTTTTGCAGCCTAATGAACATGGCAATCTGTTACTAGCACGGCAAGGCTTTTCACCAGACAATTAGGCAACTAAGCATGTAATTATTCAGGCCAACAAGAAGAGGCTCTTCTCTAATTTCATCTTTTCATTGCTGTTTACTCACCCACACTCCCCTCATTAATGAGAGATTTTCCAGTCTATGCTAATTGGTTTCAATAACATTCATTTCAGTTGAAAGGGAACGATTCTGTTAATTGAGAATCGAAAGCATCTTTTCATTTCAAGTGCGTCCTGCTATGGAAATCTGAACGCTCTCAACAGGTTTGAGCTAATGAAATTAAGTTACACAGCCACCGGTGGTGTAATAGAAATAAAGTAATTTATTTTCACTGAAGCATGTGCTATAGGTCCTGAACAATTAATCCAGCTCGTTCAGGAGAGCCATCGGAGAAGGCGATTCTGAACAAACAGGGCTGCCTGCTTCAGGTCTGCCGCTGTAATTCTCAGGGTGGTTTAACTGCTAAGCTTTCCAGCACGACCTGAAAATGTTTAATGGGAGCGAGACGCATTTATGGAAACACTAATTCTTTAATAGGTGTTTGGAAAAAAAAAACAAAACACCAGAGCACACGGCTTGCCAGCCTGCTAAGCACGAGGGTGGGTTAAAGCACTGTAAAATAAATAAAGGGGTGGTTCCCGGCTCCGAAATCAGAGATCACCACGTGGCACGTGATGCTGAGAAGGGCTGTGGAGCTGTAATCCTATTTCTTCAGTATTCAGGACCTGGAAAGCAAGAGGGAACCGAAGCCCAAGAAGCGAATATAGGGGTTTTTGTTGTTGACCACAAGCACTAGGAATATTTTTAAGGAAAACTGAGATTCTCAATTATTGATGTAACTACTAATGTTCAGGCTTTAAGGAGAACTTTGGCTACCACAAAATAAGCATTAGCACATCTGCAGGCAGCACCGAGGTGGAGAAGGCAGCTCGGAGGTGCCCGAGCATCCTGCCCAGGGGAGTGGTCCTGCGGGGACCCCGCCGCCCCCGGCCCTGCCCTGCAGCGGCCGTTAATTAATTAAAAATAAATTTGCAGACTGAGAACTGTAGTCTCCAACCAATGCCAGGAGAAAGGGCTGTCTGTGCGGGAAAACCCAGGAAACTTGGAAACATCAGTGCTTCGATGTGGACGAAACAAAAGACGGAGCATGCACGAGCACTTTCTGTATCTAGGTACAAGCGTATATGCACACGCGTATGGAAAGTCTCTGCAACTGCATATGTAATTATTTATTGTTAAAGTACAATGCAGTATATATTTAAAGTATCTTACGGTCATCCAAAATACTTACATAAATAACTGAGTAAAAAAAATCCCCAAACCATACGTTTTCTTGATTTCTTGATTTTTAAGGCAGACTTCCAGCTTTTCCTACCTTTCTGGTACTAAACCACCCAGCTGAATATATTTTAATGGGAGTGAAACTACAGCGTGTTAACTTTTGTTTTTATCCAAATTGGTGAGGGAAGGTCCTGTTTCAAATCTGTGTGTGAATAATCCATCCTCTGTGCCGTTCTTCCAGCTGGAGTATTTGCTTGGTGGGAGATGCCCTTTTCACTACGAAGAAGAGGAACGCGGGGCTGTTGCAGTTGCTGGTGTTGTTTTGTGTTGGCTTTATTTGTAAGCATTTATGCAGGCATGGGGGATGTAAATGCTAATGCTTTTTTTTTTTTTTCCAAAGCTGCTTCCAAAATGCATAATAGGCAGAGACTTATAAAATAATACACTGCAGACTGTTATGAATATTTCAAAGAATTATTTCTTTATTTTGTGCATAGCTCATCGCACTGACACTTGATTCATAGCTGCACAAATGTACCTGGGGTTGCTAAGGTTACCCAATTTCATTCACCCATAGATAGTTGAGATCTACATAATCCCATCAGATCATCCACTGCATTTCAAAGCGATATTGATAAATGGTGCCTTGCTCAGATGATATGTCCATTTACATGTGATATATCTCACGATTCCTGTCTTCTAAAATATTGTGGCTGATGAAATTTCACATTATGTGCATATACAGAAAGCAGAGGTACGCGTCTGTCTTCTCAGTTTGAAAAGGCCCCAGAACTGGGAGCCAAGGGGAGGTGTTTTGTGCTTGAAGTTCACTTTTTCTACAGAAATTGAGAATATCGTGACTCTGATATGAGACTTTGGTCACGAGAGCGTGGCGAAGGACGCCGTTCTCTGCAGCGGTAGCATCTCCTGGGTGTCACCAGAAAGGCTCAGCACCTTGCTTGGCAGAGCTTGGGAGAAGCATCCTCACCACTTTTTAATGCAGAATATCACTTTAAAGCTGAACAGTTTTTTCAGGCAGAAGTGTTAGACCCCTCCCATCAGGATCCAGGTGGGGAGAGCCTGTGCACAGGAGCCCCAGAATCCCACCTGTAGTCCTTGGTGTTATTGAGGTGCCAGCACAGCCTGGCTGCGGCACGGCAAGCCCTGCTCCTGTCCTCAGCAATGCCCTCTGCTTCCCGCCTCAAGAGGATACATATTATATGCAATATATATTAATCTCCATATTATAAACCACAGCCAAGCCATAGGTGCCCTTTTGTTTGAATGTACAGAAGCGCAATAGCAACCGTTGGCCGCTGAGTGTTCGGAGACGGGGAAGACGTGAACTCCATCAACCGGCAAAACCCAAACCGAAGCAAGCCCCTCTCCCTGTGCCCCCTTTTCCTCAGAAACCCAGCCCAAAACCACATCACACAGGGCTGGGAAGCAGTGGAGCCGTGGTCTCAGTGGGACTGAGATGGGCCGGGCTGGGAGACGCCGGGGGAACCGCGGTCCCCCCGAGAGCCCCCAGCCAAATCTAAGGGTGGCTGCAGCGTTATCCCAGGTGAGCATCCCTCACCGCTCCGGTACACCGAGGGCCGTCATGGGAGACAGTGTCTCGGCACCCCTGCTTCCATAAAATGGGTGAAAATAAAGAAATTTGGCGAGAGCAGGTGTGGCTGAGGAGCAGGGCAGGAGCCGAATGCGTCAGGTCGTTTATTCACAATGAATAATGCGCGCAGATCTAGTTAGCGTCTTATTTCCAAGCCGAGAGATGTTTGTAACAAATCTCCTCAGAGATACATTTGTAAGTGAAATGAAGAAACTGTTATTGAAGCAATATGAAGCTGGAGCTCTGTGCAGTCCTGAAAACCTACGCTATATTTCATGCTTTAAAAGCTATCATTTTACTTAGCAAGCTGCTTACTACAATTATACAATGTTTTTCTTGGCCCCCAGCTACATTAAACATCCATTTTATAGCGTTCACTGTATTACCCTGAAAGCCTGGCTCCCGAGGAGGGGGTTATAAAGGGTTATACTGTTAAAAAGTACACAGTTTCCTCATTAACTTTATAGTTTTACTGCCTTGTTTTGGGGCACCTTCTCTTCCTCCCCCTCCATGGCCGGTGGGGCTGAGCACAGCTACTTTACCCAAAAATATTCGGCTGGGGATGTTTTCCAACAGCATCCTCTTCTCTGGGCTGCAAAGCCCCTCTGAGCCGAGCCGAGCCCTGGGCTGAGCCATCCGCCTCTCACAGCATTTACCCCACCATGGCTCCTTCGCTATCAAAAATAAGGCACCTCCGCAGCGGCAGTGCTCCCCTCCGGAGCTGCCCGCTGCAATATTTATGTTTCCCACACCTTCCCAGGCCAGCTGGACTTTTTTACACCCATGCACATTATCGAGACAGTCAGGCCAGCCGATTAAATCATGTTTGAACGTAAGTAAAATCTGTTATCGTTCCTGTACAGCCCGGGCCATCGCACCCTGTCATGCAAACGGGATTTGACTGCTGCTAATTATAGGCAGATAAAAAACGCTCGGCTCTATAGAGGCCTCCCGAAGCAGACAGCATCTATAGCTGTTGATTATTAAGGCCTATTATATATTGATAGGTTAGGATTTATTACTGAAAGCAGAGCCCAATTGCTGGGGATTGGCTGGTAGCGGGGCGCTGGGGAATAGGTGTGGGGGCTGTTAGCCCCGGGTAATCTATCAGCGGGAGGAGGAGCGTGCTCCAGCAATTAGGGAGCCAGCAATCCCGCCGATGCGCTATCGGCAGCCTAATAGAGATAATGGGTTTTACTGGACAGGACGGGTACAGTGCTGCTGGGGAAACAGCGACATTAGATAAATAGAAAAATGGCTCATTAAAACATGATGATGGCTGCTGCGAAGCAATGCAACCGAAGGGCGCGAGGCACCACGGTGTCTAGCTGGAGCAGATCCTCCCGATACAGGCGGATGTTGCAGGGAAACGTATACGGCTCCGAGTTTAAGGGCGTACATTAAGCTGGTGTTTGTGACAGAATTGTTATTTCCATCCGAACGTGTTTCTTATTACAGTCCCCCTCCCCACAATACTATTTTTACCGCCTCGGTGCCTGCACTGTGAGATGCCCCTTTTTTTTTTTTCCTCAGTTGTTTGTAACCCAGCCGTAAATACTCGTCCTGCCCCAGGGATGTGGTGCTGCCAGATCTTCCATGAAACTTGCCTGCTGCTGGGCATCTGCCCCATGGGGGGACAGCCCCAAGGCGATGGCAAAGGGCAGGTCAATGCTATAGAAACCTTCCCCTGCAGGAGAGCATCTTCTCGTGGGGGCCAAACCCTTCCTCAGCCATCCGTAGCATATAGACGTGGTGAGAAACCCTCCGTACCCACTTCTCCATATATGTTGCAGTCTTGATAAACAGTTTTCATCCAGTAAGGATTCAAAATTGGCTTCGAACGCGGTAGTCTGGACTTCATAAAAATGTGCAATTTGCTCATGTGGAGGGAGGTCTGAACCGTCGCCGCTCCTGGAAATGGTAAGCGGATTTTGAGGGAAGCAGCTCTTCAGAATGAGAATGTGTTTTACCTTCACAATTAGTGTTTCACTATTAAGCAAAGACGCTGGGCGCTATAATTAATATCTTACGATGCCACAGGTGAATTATGAAGGTACTATTTCACACCCAGGAATAAATGAATAATTCTACTATAAACCCATTAAAGATGTGCAGGCAGCAAAGTGTATAGGTTAATAAACTCTTCAATAATAAATAAATTAAGATACAGGTAATAAATTATCTAGTTTTGCCATCATCCAATTTGTGAACCACGGTGTATCAGAGAAAAAAAACATTAATATTGGATTTGTGCTACTTGAATTAATAGGGGACGGGCACTGGGAAAGGCTGCGTTCTGCGAGGAGCGAGGCACGGGGGTGAGCATCGCTACCCGGCACAGCCCTCTCTCTTCTGAAAGGAGTCACCGAAAGCGTATGGCTTGAAGATTTTTCTCCTTCTGAATATTTCAGTTTAGCTGAATATAAATAAATCAGGCACTTCCAGACTCAGCAGGATCCTACCTCCTGCGATATTGCTCTGTCATCCCATTCCTGCCAGGGCTTCCTTCGGCATCAGCCCGGCTGCATCTTTTATTAGCTCTGCACTCGCAACTGGCCATGGTTAGCATCCAGTTACAGTAAAAACCTGCAGTTTTTAAATGTTAAAAAGCGGCAGTTGTGAGGTTTTCCATCCACCAGATTGTCTTACCAGTGCAGATGGGAGGGCAGACAGCATGATGCTGGGAGCAAGCCTGTCCCAGCGGCGACATCTCTGTCCTTCTTGCCGGGGGGCTTCCGATGGTGGCTCCCCGGCACCTGCCTCGGCAATGGGAGCGGGTCCTAAGGGAGTCCCGGTGCAGGGCTCCGCACGTGGCCAGGGAGCAGACACCGTGTCCCTGCGGAAGGACTTACATCACCCAGCATGTACAAAATCCCACTCCGTCCAAGCAGTTGGGTTTGCTTGGGATTTGCTCTTCTCCATAACACACACCATGTGGTGTGTTGCCATCATTACCTGGGAATAATCCAGCCCTTCCCAGTGGAGCCTGTTATTTTTCTCTTCAGTGAACATTAGGGGAATAACTAGTAAACGCTGGGCAAGTAAATGCATTGCACAAACTGACCTGCAGGAGTCCAACCAGGATGAGCTGGGGGTGATGGAAATCAGGCTCCCCAATGACATCTGTTTTAATGCTCGGTGCATTGTTGCGCCCTCAGCCACGGTGACCTGTGGCCAGTTGGACACCTCCTACACAAGGGAAAGCTCCTGGATATGTGCTGGGGTTCTTCCTAATTGTCCTTTATATTTAGCATGACTTTTCCATGATCCTTCTGCAAGAAGCGTCCATGTGGAGCAGGCTGGGCTGTTCACCTTGGTGTCTGTGGAGCAGTCCTGCTGTGCAGCAGCACTTCAAAACCCAGGGCACATGTGAATAACCCCCTGGAGCTGATGATGCGTTACTTAGCTGGTATGAATGGCTTCTCCATCCATCTTCCCTGGGCACAGGGTGCACTGGGAATGGCGCTGGCATGGCATGGCCAAGCCTGGATTTCCAGAAGCTCAGCCCTGTCCCACCCAACCCTAAAGAGGTGGGGTGGGCTGGGGTGTGCTAGGATGTACTGGGATCAGCTGGCACATGTTGGAACATGCTGGGATGAGCTGGGACATGCTAGGGTGAGCTAGAATGTGCTGGGATCAGCAGCACATGCTGGGATGCACTGGGATGAACTAGGACATGCTGGTATGAGCTAGGATGTACTGGGATGAGCTGGGATCTGCTGGGATGAGCTGGGGCATGCTGGGATGTGCCCCACCATGCTCAGCCCCCCAGTGGAAATCCACACCAAGGGCAGCCGCGAAGGGTGCAAGCACTGCTCTCTCCAAGCCACCACCTTTTCCCACTGTCTCTTTATTGCTATCCGTGTTCCCCACTGGCAGGCGCAGGCAGCAGGACATGACTGCGGCTCGCAGATACCAGACAAAGGGAGGGAAGCAGAAATTTGGCAGAGCGCCTTCATTTTGGAAACTCTTAGATCACTGTCGAACGCGGTACAGGAAACATCGTGAACTTCACGGCAACAGCAAACTAAATTATTTCCAAAGACATGCCTTAAGGTTTTCCATTAATTTCTCTGAAGATTCATGAGATCAAGCTATTTCACCAAAGCAAGCTGAGTTTTACTGACACCGTCTGCTCAGAAAATGACCAAATCAGATAGTGATAATCCATATGGATGTATTGATCTTCAGCTTTGATAGTGCCTTGGCTCCTGCTGGATGAGGGCATGCAAAATGCAGATTGATTTAAGAAAGAGCTGCAAGGAAGAGCTGGGATAGCTGCAGAGACGGCAGAGGCACACGGTTCACTCGTCAAATATTTGTCCTCAAACCTGATGTTGTCTGCAACACCGTAGACGTGGCTGAAGGAGCCCTGCTCCCCAGGGAGGGGTGAGATTGGGAGACCTGGGTGGAATGCGTGGCCTGAGCATCCATGCTGGCGATGGGACCAAAGGCACAGGCAGCCTCTGAGGAGGCAAGCGGGTGATTTCACATGTCTGGTGGCTTCTCAGTGGGGCCGGAGCATCCCCCTGCTCCTCCGCGGGTTCTCCCAACCCCACACCCCTCATGGCCGCTTCGTTACCGCGGGTCTGTTACCCCATGAGCTACATTAAGCCCCTCTCACTACCCAATTCCTGCTCTTCTCCAGGGACTGATCTTTGCTTTTTCTTCCTGATGTGGATGTTAAAGACATTCCTGGGGAGATAACACGGAGTGGAGGCAATAGGAGACCCAGACTTTGTGAACTGAAGCAGCATGAACCATAATTCTGGCCCATACGTCCTTCTGCCACACACTCATTACACTTAATTTGCATATGCTAATTTCCAGTGCACACAGCAGACATGGTGAGCGGGGCTCCCTGAAAGACCAGGTCTTCATCCTGCATTATGGTGAGTCTCTGCGGGCTCCTGGGATGGCTCCTCCCGGCTAAGGGGGCTGAAGGACCATGGGCCAGGGCTGGGGTGGGCACCAAAACCCAAGGGAAACAACAAAAAAAAGATGCATGGCAGTAGTTAAAAACGTCTTGCATTTCTTTCCTGCATGAAGGAAACTATTTAAACTGGCACAAAATAAATTTAAGGAGCATATTCTTGGAATTACATAGAAAAATACCCTGTACGTTTTGGCAGCAGTTAAACATATCCTTAATAGAATTCATATGGGGCCTGGAGTGATCACAATGTTTGGAGAGGAGCCAGATAGTAAGTAATTTAAACATCACAGGAAATTAAATTTTAGAATTCAATTTTGCATAAAGTTTTCTGTAATGAAAATGTCACACATAAATTATGAAGTCTGATTATATTCTTTTTTGACTTTTTAATAAAATAATAGAGGCACTTGACAGTCAAGAACAAATGCATATTTTATGTGAGGAGCATTACGTTAAACTAACGTCCTCTGGAAATAATGGAACAGATGTTAACACTGCTATATCAGTTATCAGGTGCTCTGTTAAACAGCTTCAAACACAAGTATTTATTAAAAATGCTAACAGGATTGTCTCTCAGGGTTATCTAATTGTAGGCTTAAAATGTAGATGTTTAATGTAATTAATTATATGTGTAGAATTATATAGTTAGGCCATAATTTATTGTATATGTCCACATATAAATTATATGCCGCTGTTAATATATAATTAATTCAGTACAGGCAAGGAGAATGACTTTGGTGAAAACACAAACTTGTTCATAATAGAGTGATAAATCAAAACTAAACCAAATTTCCCCTTCTTTTGATGGAGGGACTCAATGCCTTTACACATTTCTGGGTACCTCTCAAACTTCATCCACCCCCGGGGACTGCTGAGTGCCCAAATTGGGCTGAGAACCTGGGGAGGGACACAGAGAGAGCTCCGAGTCCTTGGTCCGTGCTTCTGCTGGTCCTTCTTGCGTGGCGGACATCATGGTGGACATCATGGCAGACATTGTGGTGGACATTATGGTGGGCCTCACAGTGGGCATTGTGGCAGGCATCATGGTGGGCACTGTGGTGGACATCATGGTGGGCATTGTGGTGGGCACTGCAGCGGGCATCATGGTGGACATCATGGTGGGTATTGTGGTGTGCATTATGGTGGGTATCGCAGAGGGCATTGCAGCAGGCAGCGTGTCCCAAAAGTGCAAAATGAGCCCTGTAAGAGCCACCAGGAACAGATTTAGATCAGCAAAACTTTATTGATTATCAACAAACACGATTTTTGACCAAGGGCATTACCCTGCAGCCTTGCTATAACAACACCAGCTCTTGGCTTTGTGGGTTTTTTTAATATCCTGACAAATCCCTTGGTGTCTCTTTTTGCCCAGCATGCACTGGGCAGGCATTTTGGCTGGGCAGGATGAGACCTCTTTCCTCCCTGAGGTTTGGGATGCCATTGGCTTCCCCTTGGAGCGAGAGGGATGCAAAGCTCCAGTTGAGCATGTTGGGAGCCATCAGGATGCAACCCTGGCGCTGGCTGCATCCCAAAAATTATCTTTGCATGGAGCAGACGGAAGGATATCTTCACTCCTAACACGAAGATGTCAAAAAGCTACATCCCTTCGATAGCGGACGTTAAAAAAAGCCCAGCACAGCAGGCGCTGAACCAGCCCCGAGGGTGGCTGGAGCTGATGGAGGACTGTGCTGGGAGAAGTCCCCAGCGTTTCCCTCGGGCTTCCTGGTAGGCTCAAATACAGCACACACATTTCAGCACGGTCCCCCCACATTCCTGGCCCTAATGCATTATAAACGTGCAAAGTGCAGGCTGAAGTAAGTAAAATACATCAGCGTTTTGCAGTTTGTGCTCATACCGAGTGGCCGGTCCCCTGCCCCTCGCTCATCCTGACAGCGAAACCAGGGTCCAGAAGAAACCAGTGGCACATGTGGCATGTCCCTGGTGCACATCCCCACCGCCGTCCCCACGAGGGGACCTTTCCCATGAGGACCACCACGGGCTGCGCTGCTTCGTGCCCAGGGCTCCCGCAAAAACACGTCTGCAACGGGCTGCGGCCTCTTAAAAATGTAACGGTTTAAATGGCTTTGAAAAATAAAGTCAGATTTGTTTCCTTGGATTTAAATTGGTAAATTATTTGAATTTCTCCACCCCTAGGTGAATGATTTAGATGGCCTTGACCCCAGTCTGACTGCAGGGATTAATGTGGTATAATGATTGCTGAGGCTATCATTGCAGCAGGCATCATTAATTATCCTTATTGATTGTAGCTTTCAAAGATAAAGCATTATGCTGACTGGAAAATACCCTCTTCCTGCAAGGTCAAGGCTAAAATAGGGCAGCTAAATAATTGCATTAACAAACAAAGAAATAAAAATAACCTCTCGGAGAGCTGTGTAATTAAGATCCAATTACAACATTTGGCTCTGCTGGCGGAGCGGCATTGC
The DNA here is from genome assembly GCA_008658365.1 of Alca torda. NCBI lineage: Eukaryota > Metazoa > Chordata > Aves > Charadriiformes > Alcidae > Alca > Alca torda. The sequence goes on from CM018081.1 coordinate 9,048,941, forward strand.
CTGGTGCGGGGTGGGAGGTGGGATGTAGGATAGAGGATGGGGGAGCCCATGGGATGCTTGCATCCACGCTCACCTACAGCCTCGCGGGAGCCTGGAGGGACCGCTCTGAAAGTACTCATGGTATGTTAAATAAAATGGGTTGGATGGAGGAAGCAATAACTGGCCCCAGATCCTATTATATTACTTTTGGATCATATAGTGGAGTTTAAAGATGTCCCAGGGATGTTGCTGTCGATGTCCCTCCTGCAGCATTTCTGGACGCACAGGGCACCCGGGTGTGCGGGGAGACTCGGCTGCAGCTTCCTCCTGCGCACCAGCGAGCGGCTCCTCCTGCCTCACCGCTCATCCCAACACCAGCGTTTCAAAGGAAAAAGATCCCTTTAGACACAGAGTGGCAACCCACGCTGCATCCACCGTGCAGAAATGGGCACAGCCTGCTTGCATTTTATTTTCCTCGACAGAACCAACAGCCAGGGAAGACAGTACCGGCCACATGTTCTCCAGCACCCAAACCCCATCTTTAGAGACAGCCTGGGCGGGAGGACAGGAAGCCTTGGCCCGAGTGCTGGGTGAGAGCGACGATTCCCGTCTCCTCCACACCACGTGGGGTTTGCAAATGCATTAATGTTTGCAGAGAGCGAGGGGAGGCAAAGCGCTGTACATACGCGTTGGCTGGCTGTTATTAAAGCGCTAATAATGGCTTTCGTTTGGGTGGGGGTGACAGCTGGCCCCGCCGCGCTGCCGGCCGCAGGCATCAGGTCACACGCGGCCGGGGAATTGCCACTGCGTCTTTTAGGGGAATTTGCCTACAGGTCTCGGTTTATTTTCTGTTTTGTCATGTGGCCCGTCGTCTGATAGGATGTGATGTGAGGTTGTGAAGTGTGTTCCGAACGGAAACATTTTTTTGACATCCATTTAATTAGAATTATTTTAATTAAAACATTTGTCATTACGAACCAGACGATCTGGCATGCCAATTCAACAGTCCGCTTGCTCTTTGTCATTAGAAATTTTTAAACCAACACAATAATTTATTTAAACATGAATATCACTTTCCATTTAAGCAATTATACAACTTGATTTTGAGCTGAGAGAGACCAGTCTGTATCCCCAGGAAGGATCACCTTCCATCACGGGGAATCAATCCCATTTATCCCTTACAATGGGTTTTGTGAAAGGCAGATCTCAGAGGATGCAAGAAGCATCCCACTGCTGGGGCGGGAGGTCGGGTGCTGCTGGGGGGAGGCTTCCCAGCAGTGGGGCTGACAGCAGAAATGTCCTGCTCCCCGGGATGTTTCCCCACTGCTGGAAAGGCACTGGCTGCGAAACCTGACCAAAGGGCATGGGAAATAACTGCTGGGATGATACTGCCTGTCCCCAGGCAGGGACCTGCCCCTGTCCCGGGGCTCCTGCCCACGGGTTGGGCTGGTTGGCTTGGGGAGAGGCTGGCGGCCTGTGGCACCCTGGCGAGGGACCCTGCCCGTAGCCATGGCACAATATTGAATTTATTCCATCCTCTATATGTATCATCTTCCCCAGAGCCCTGAAAAAGCACATACGGCATCTGCAGGGGCATGATGCTGTACCCAGGGGGGATCTTTTGTTGCTCCCATTGTGGTACGACCTCAAGGAATTAATAGATGAAGCCAAAGGGTTTTGCTTTTCAGCCGGTTTTCTGCCAAGGAGATCCAGAAGAGCTGGAACATGGACATGGCGTGGTGATGCCGGGAGATGCCGGGGCTGGATCCTCCTCCTCTGCTCCCGTGGGATCGCTGTCTTGGTCTGGGAATAGCAGGCGCTGTGCTGGATGTGGGCCAGCACCCGTGGCAGGGCAGCATCAGCGTGGTGCCTGCCCCTGACAGCTTCATTAGCCAGAGACGAATCTTTGCAGAGTTAGAGATGTCACATCAGGTAATTAATAACGTCCCCAGATATGCAGATTTTCCTGGGCTTTTTGGGCAGAATAAGCTGGCAAGCGATACGGTACGAGCTGGTGGTGGAAAATGTCTTGAAGAATTGTGCAGTTATCGCTCATAATGGGTTGCAAGAAGGGGAAAAAAAAGCTGAAAAGGCAACTATGGGAGCAAAAAGAGTTTGCATTATTGTTCGCCCTGTGAAAAAGCAAGGTGCAGGATGTAAAGCGCCGGGGGAAAGCCGGCAACAATAGACCCCATAGCAACAACAACTTCTAAGGGGGAGCGGGCGGTGTGTGGCTGCTGCAGATCCCACTGCCCACCCCTTGATCTCGGCGCGCCAGCCCCAGGAGCCAGGCAGGCCCGCGGGGACAAAGGACCCCCGCCGCCCCCACGCACAATAGCAGCTCCTTCTTCCCTGCACAATTCCCCCCGGGGTCGGCAAACTGCATCCCCGCATCCCTGCACCCCACAGGGTGCACGCCGAGGGATGGGGTGGGCAGGAGGAGGAGGGCTGCAGGGTGTTGGGGTGCAAGTGAGCCCATTGGGGTCCCGTCCCACCTTGGCCGGTGTGCACCATGGCTGGCATCTTGGGGACATCCGCAGCACCCCATGCGAAGGCACGCCGGCTTCCCTGCTCGCCTGTCCCCCTGCCGCCACCAGCTCCTCCGCTGCCTTCACCCTGCGGGGACTATTTTTAGCTTTTGGGGGACTGCTGCTGCCTTTCCCCGCTTTTGTCACCGAATGCAAACCCCTGGGTTCGAACCACATCCCTCTCATTGCATTAGGGAAAGCCGGAGTCATTTTGACTCAATTTTTACATGCAAAGGTCACCATTAAAAAGTCATAATTCAGCACTGCACCGAGGGCTGGGTCCTGCCGGCGCTGTCATTAGAGCAGAATTTAAGGAGGTTCTGCCTGAAACGAGTCGGTATTTTTAGCTAACAGTATCAGGCAGAGGGAGCGGGGGGTGCCTGGGGAGATAACGGCATGGCTTAGATTTCTGCCTTTACGCTCACTGTCACATTAAAAAAAATAAATCATAATTTTGATTTTCCACGTCCCTGAGGGAGAGATTGACAAGAGCATCCAGTCCTCGTAATTGGATCATTCCTCTGGGAAAGTTGGCTCCTCCGCTGAAATCCTTACATGCTCTAAGGAAAATTGCTCTCAACGTTATTGAAAATATTTTAGGAGACTGAAGATTCTGGGACCTTTCCAATTCAAGTGCTCCAGCCAGTCATGCCAAAGGAAGACAATAATGGGAACCAAATCTGGAGAGCGTTGCGCTTAATTGGAGCCCGATCCTGCAAGCCTGGAAGGCACATGTCCCCTGCCAGGGCTCCGGACCCTCCTTTGGTAGGGACTTGCAGGGAGGAGCCGTTAGGATGTGTTCCAAAATAGATGCCTGAAATAAATTATTTAAAATGTTTGGTTTTGGGGTTTTTTTTTGATAACAAAAAATTCAAGTGTTTTGACATGGGTAAGCACCGTAGAGCAGGGCTGTGAGCGTCCGGTACGAAGCCTCTCCTGCAAAAGCCTTTTCCCTGCTGCCGTGGGGCCGTTAGCATTTTGGAGACAAACTCTGGGGACATGTTTGGGTGGTGGTTTCCATGCTCAGGGTGCTGAGGTCCCTCCTAGGGATGCTCTGCCATCCCCACCCTCTCTCGCTGTGGAATCAGAGAGATGGTAGCCACCTGGCTGGCGGGTGGCAGGAGGTAGTGTAGGAGCAGGGAGGGTAGAGAAGTTGACTTATCGTTACCGCCATAAAAATTACTGCTCCTTTTTGATTAAAACTTGGCCTCACATGAAATTTGCCAGCGGCAGAGACATTAAAGATGGAAACTTTTCATAACGCCGGGCCAAGGCGGAGAAGGGCTTTGAGGAGTTCCTGCTGAATCGGCTTTACACGATGGCACGCGTGTGCGAGCCATCTCATTACTTCCCTGTGGCAAGAGAATACGCTGTTTAGAGCAGATGCCGTCTGTCGGCACCGAGCGGGGTGACAGGCGCCTTGGAGGGAGACGTTGGAGACTTTCCATCATTTCACGTGAAAACGATGATGCCGTGCATCCGCGGCAGGAACGGCTGGCTTTACCCAGCTCGCTTTTGGAGGATGGGGTTAAAATGGAAGATTTTTGATGAGATATAGTCTTCCCTGCCTTCCACATAAATTAATTGTACAATTTAATAAAATAACAGGTGGTTCCACTTCAGACTGAGCAGATGTTAGCCTGAATGAGCCGAGTCCCCTCTCACCATCCCTTCGTCCCCCAGCTATTTCTTCCTTTATATCTTCCCCTTTCTCTTTGCCTTTCCCCCTCTTCTCTGTCTGATTTATGAGCAGCTACAGTATAAAATGTTTTGTCTGGCCTATATGAATATTGATGATGGGGTAGTGTTGATTTTAGCTGTATTCATAACTTTTTGTGCTTGCTGGAAGCATCCCTTCTCACAGGCACCGGTGATGCTCTTATGTCCCTATTTATTTCGCGGACCACATTTTCGGAAGGCAGCCCCATTTGTTAAGCCTGCGTCTTGCACACACATTTGTCTTTCATTATCTTCCAAGGAGAAGACGATAAGTACTTACACAAACCTACGAAGAAATTAAGCACACAAAACAAATGAGCCTGGCGTGTTCACATTCTTTCATTTCCAAGTGATAATGCCCGAGAGGAAACACTTGTGCGACCGCAGATGGAGGATGGGTTGAGAGCCCCGGGAGGATTTGGGCTACCCTCTTTAGAGGAAAGCGCTCTTGTATTTCCCACGTGGAGAGAAAAAATGATAGCACTGCTAATGGCTGGGGCATTGCAGTGCACCGAAGGGAAGGAGGAGGTAGCTGGGGATGAAGGAAAGACTAGAAAATAATAACGGGAAATGTTTTGATAAGAAGCGTTGCGGTCTTACATAAATATTCAAAAACTTCTGGAGCCCATTTATCACTAGATTGAACCCAGATGATAGCAAGCTGTTTGTATGGGCTGGAATGTGCCTCCAACAGGCTCTGCAGACACCCAGGTCTCCGGGCTGGGGACCCGGAGGGGAGCATGGGGCAGGGGCACCCACAGCCCCGGGTGGGTCACGCACCCCTCGTCTCCTCCAGTGCCCAAAACAGCCCCATCTGAACTCGGCTGGGCAGTTCTGCACACGTGGGACCTGCCTGCACTCACTGACTGGGGAGAGGCTTCAAATATGGGCACAATCCTGAAAACAATGTGAATTACCCATGAAAATCGCCTTAAACTTTTCAAAGGCTCACAGGGCAGGTCAGTGCCCAGCCCACATCAAAAGCCAAAGGTGATCTGGCTCCTGTGCCTTTGAGAACATCTAAAACACGTACAGTAAATGAGCATTTACACCTCTCACTTGTCCAAACTTCCTTTTTCCTCCTCTTACTCTAGCAAGCACCACCATTTTAATTTCCTTTATATCCTTCTGATGTTCAGGAACAAGCGGCAATAAAAAGTGTTAAACCCTAATTACTAATTTCCTACTGGAAGCTCTGTAAGTGTGACCCTGGTGTTTATTATGTTCCCCAGAGCAGATGCGGGGCCGGGAGTATCCATCCCTGCGCTCCAAGGGTCGCAGCATCATTCATTGCTGGCCTTTGGTTCCTTACCTCTGCACGGGCGATGTTTGTAAGTCATAGATTTATTACAGAAGCCAACAAGAAAATCTGACATCACCAAATAAGCCTTTCGTTCATCAGCTGTCAGCACTGGTTCCCGCCATCAGTCTCTGTAAAGCATTTTGGATAGATGAACTCTAAACATCGGAGCACTATGACCGTTTCTTTGCTCCTTCCAGCAGTCTCCATATCCATAAGGTCCCACCTCATCACTCATAGCTACATGAGTGACCCCCCAGGAACCCACCTGGAGCCATCCCAATGTCTCTGTTGAAGCACTGTTGAAGGACTTCAAGCCTTGTTGAAATGTTGGGGCACCAAGGTGCAAAGGGATCCTATGTGGGGGACCCATCCCACCCCCATCCCACCCACCTACCACAGCAGAATCCTCCCCTGGCACTTCTCCCCCATAGCCTCCACAACGAGAGCCTTTCCTAGGAGAGGCAGTCTTGGCCCAGGCGGTGGATGCACATTTCTTGGGCCTGTGTTGGCCCCCGGAGACCTGGGCTTGTTTGCACAAACAGCGCGTTGGCTAATGCAGAGCAGCTCCTGGAGAGCACCCGATAGCAATCGTCAACTGCAGAAATGAACTTGGGATGCGTAATTCCCATCAAGCAGGAATAATCTTCAAAGTCCTACTGGGGTGCTTTTTGGACAACAAGGCAGTTTTCCCTGCTGTAAATGGGATGTGAAAGAATTAACTGAAGTTGGAATGTTATTGTTTGTGTCAGACTCTGTTAACCACGTTAAAACTATATATAATACTTCAATTTCCTATGTAAAAACTCTCTAATGGGCAATATTCAGAAATCAAAGTCTTATGTAGCGGTTAATCTTCTGCACGGACAACGCCAAGTTTAAATCCAGTCCAAATGCCACTTCTCAGTCACAGCTTTAAAGGATTATAAATGATTATAATGGTATTTGTCTACTTGCCTGATACATAAGTTCATGTCAATGTTATCTTGAAAATTGACATTCGGTTTCATCTTTGAGGTGAGAGAATAAACTGTTGACTACCAGCTTCAGAGAGGAAAATGGATTAGCTATAATGTAATTAGAGCTCTATTCACAAATGATTATTTTAGGCCAGCGCACAAAACACGGCGATAAGGAGCGCATTCAGCAGAGGCGAGCGGAGGAAAGCTTTTGCTGGCATTTGCTCTTTATTCTGCACAGGGCGACGTGCTCCCTGCGTGCAGCTCCTGCTCGAGAAGCACATAATATTTGCGCAGAGTGGGCAAAAGGCAGCTCGTGCTCAAACACTTTAATTTCCGTTGTTTCAGATGCGCGTGTTAACCGTGGCAAAGGTTTCCTGCCGCTCTCCCGCCTCCGAGGGATCTCACAGCGGAGAGATGGTCTATTTTGATGCCTCCCTTTTTCCTGGGCCCTGCCCCGGCATGCCAACGCCAACGAGACGGCTCTTGGGTTTTAACTTCTTCCAGCACTCCAAAAACGAAGACGACCAAAACCGCTGCGACTTTTCAATGCGTTATTTGTCTATGTGCCTCTTTAGCTCTTAAAAAATACATGAAAGAATAAGGATTGTCCCCGAGGATGAAGAAACAATGGGAAGCAGTGATAATTTAACAAAAATAAATAAATTAATCTGTATACACTGGTGCTAATACAAATGCTTTGTGAATGGCATGAAAGATTTTGCATTATTTTTAAAAAAGCACAAAAATCTTTTCTTTTGCATTATAAATTCAATTTAATTTTAAGTAACATGATAAATAATGGCAAATTGAACTTTATTATGTATTCATGAATGCAGTTTAATACAATTGTTATTTCTGGCGTTCGTGGTTTAAAGATATTCCCTTCTGGCTCCATGTTATTTTTTAATGCGCGAATTCAGAAATAATGACCTGTGGTTTCCCTCACCCGCGGGGTGCCCGCGCCGTGAAGTGGGGGGACGAGGCCCCAGCGCCAGAGTTCGGTGCTGGCAGAGCCCGGCTCGCCGTACAGCACACGGCACGCTTCCAGAGCGCCGGCTGCCCGAGAGCTTCCGCAAGCCACGCTGCCTTTCCCGGTCCCCTGGCGCTGCAGTAGAGGCCCGCGTCTTTAAAAAAAAAAAACGACGGGGGGAATTATGAAGCTGAGATTATTTTCCGAAGACAATGCAAACTCCGAGGCATGAATGTCACTCCAGCGAAAGTCCCGCGCAAAGCCCTTGCCTTGGCAGCTCCATAATAGCAAAGGCGGCCCCACGAGCGCACGGGGAGCGAGCCGGTGAGCGCGCCAGCCCCGCTGTACCTCGCAAGCCAGGCTCCAGAGAGCCAGCTGAGAAACCGGCAAGACGTCTTGTTTTGGGGACTGAATTGCTGTGTTCCCGCGGCAGGCTGGCTAAGCCCTCCTTATCCCCTGCCCGCCGCCCCGCGCAGCAAGGGGAGCCCCAAGGATGGGGCTGTGGGGCTCGTCCCTCCCCGTCCCCTCGCCACCGCCCTCCCCACCTCTGCCCCGCGCGGGGGTAAAGTCTCCATCACAGAGCCGCCAAAGGAGGGTACATCTGCACATCCAATGATCACCCCCTATCAAGAATATTAAAACGCCCACTCTTTTGGATGATTAGCGATAGCCATCACGCTGGCTTTTTAATGGAAGCAAATTTATAAAAATTCTTAAAATCATTATGGGGATTAAATTTTATATATATATATATATATATGTGGCAAACAACAGAAATGCAATTTGCAGGTGTAAATTCTGTATGCATACTTTAGGTTTTCACACGGGCAAAGCAAACGAGTGTTGGTGCCTGCAGAAGGATACACAATCCTACAGCTTCAGTGCTGGGGCTGAGATTTCTTGCAAAGGGACTTTGGCAGAAAAATAACCACAGTTACTTAGAAAAAGTTTTCCTCTTCTTGCTGGATACCCCTTAAATTTAGATAATTTCAGATGGACAAATTAAAAAGTACATTTGAGATAAAATACACAGTCAGACGTAGATTTAAACTCCGGATCTAACTCCAAAACCACTTGCAGTTTGACACGGCGCAATGATTTACTGCGTCGCATGATTATATCCTGTAGGTAGCAGCTCTGCAAGTAGGAAATAATTCAGTCTGGGATTTGGAAAAGAAATAACTTTTCTTCCGAGGACAGGACTTCAAGAGGAGCGGCACAAAGCCGAAACCCCATGGTTTCCAAGGGGAAGGCACCGTGCCACCCACCGGGCTGCCCCGTGGGGATGCGGGCTGAGAGATGAGGATGGGGGTCCCCATCGCACCCTGCCAGCTCCTGGGGTGAAACCTCTGGCTAGCGTCTATGGGGTGTGATACAATTAACCAGCAGCAGTGTGGGGTTGTTATGATGTGCATTTGAGATCCTGACCCGTAACTGAGCTTCTTTTCTCTTGTGGTCTGTGAAAATGATATAACCATATGCCAGATAAACTCTTCTACCCCCTTCCTCTGTGCACGAGGCAATGCTCTCTGAAGGCTCTTCATAAATACCCTGCTACACCTTCCCAGATTTAATTATAAAAATACTTGAAATACAATAGTCCTTCACACCCAGGTCTCGTTTTCTAATTGAGTTTTGATACGGATATGCACCCAGGAGACCCCAGGCTGATGCACGCCAGGTGGAGGGACCGAGCCCCTCTCTCCCCTCTCCCTGAAGCACAGCCACAGCGGGGGGATGTGTCGGGTGTCCAGGCTCATCTCTTGCATCCTCCATCCCCTCCTGCCTGGCAGAGACAGTCCCCGTAGTGTCACCTGCAGCGCCCGCTCCTCCCCGGGAAGGGTGTACTTAAGCCTGCCCAGAGCTGCCTGCCTCTCTGTGAGCGGTCTGTCACTGACACTTCCCCGGCTAGTTAGATTATCTTTGCAAAATTAATTCTGAAAAAAAGTTTAAATGCGAAATTAGTAAGCGGTTACGGCGAGCGGCGCGAAGTGAGGACTTCCCAGCTCGCGCGCCGGCGCGGTGCCGGTGGGCAGTACATCAAGGGAGGGATGACACCCCGGTGATGAATTACTCGCTCCTATAACATTGCCCAGCTGGAGTGGCTGGAGCAAGCCTTAATTTACTATTTATAAACCTCTCCAGCTGTATTTTCCTAGGCAGAGCAGCTGGCTCGTTGCGGGAGTGTGAAGGAGAGGATGTTAACAGGTTGGCTGGCCGGACTCCGGAGAGCGTTTTCGGCAGCACATGGGAAGGGGTTCACGTGCAGGACAGCGCCGAAAATCCTCCGCTGGCCAGGGCTGGGCTGCAAACCCTCCCGGGGCCAGGCTGGCGAGGAGGATCTGGCTATTTACTCACTAAAAGACAATATTAATCCCATGACCGGTGCCAAGGGAATGGCTGAGAAAGGCAGAGCCAAGGGCTGGTGGCAGCCAGCCTGCTGGTGCCCGCAACGCGAAGCGGTGAAAAAAGTCTTGTTTCCCTTTTTACCCTCAATGTCCTGCTGAGCCCCCAACCTGGGCAACCCCCCATCGTCCTGCTCCACCACCCACGGGGCCTGGCTCGCCCCGTCGCACCCATCCCCGGCAGCACGGGATGCAGTCCCTGGGGAGGATGCGCTGGGACCCATGGGAACCAGGGGCTCCCCCACACTTTGGCTGCCCCACTGGGGGAAAACCCACAGAGAAAGGGCAGCGAATAGTGCAAATCGGGGCATACACTGGTTACACAGCTTCCCTCTGGCAGACGCCATCCGAGGGTTTCTGTAATTCCTGCGCTTTGTGCTGGGTGACACATCAGCACCGCTCTGCATAGGCTTCTCCCGGCACTGCTAATGCAAACATTTAATTTTGATGATTTATAGCACGGCTATAAAAAAACTCTGGATTACACTTTGGAGTCAAGGTCTCAGCTCGAGAGCACATTTTTATAGAGTCAGCATCTCTGTTTTTAAAAGTTATACTTCAATTTTAAATATGACTTTTTTCAGCAAGTCAATAAAATCCCTTTAGACCAGATAATAAACTCGTTTCTTCTGGGCTGGCTATTGTTTCTACGCTGGGTCATATCCTGCAGCTTTTAACAGTGCTAGCGTTTAGCCGCTCCAATGAGGATTTTTTGCCTTAAAACCCTCTCAGGCATGTGCCCAAGCACGGCTGTTGCCCCATGGTGCGGGCCACACAAACCAGCTCCACCAAGTTTTCCCTCCCTTGTACAGGCACTGTTCTTCAATGCAACATGGTTTTAAGAAGAAAGCACCAAGATGTGTCATAATAAATTAGTTTAATCTAATCATACCAGCTCTCCGGATGGGAGGAGACAAATCTCTGCACTATCTTCAAAATATGCGTACAGGAGAAAGTCTGCATTCATAACAAATGCTCAAATATTTTAATTTGTTAAATGAGCCATATAATATTTCTTCTTATATGCTATATTCTACAAAAAGCTGCACAACTTTAACAGCAAGTAGTTCTTACAAAGCTTTTTACAGACATTAATGACTCCAGCTTGATTCCCCAAGTTGGGGCTGAGGAACAGCTTTGCTAATATGGGTTCCCCTTTGGCATCCAAATAAGCTTTAAATAATTTTTAGGGTTCCCACTGGCCTTGGCACTGAGACCTTCAAGATGGAAACCTTCCATAGGAAGCCAATAAGGTAGTCAGCAGGGTTTGACATGGTGAGCCTCCCCAGCCACACTCAGCTGGAGCAGGATGAGAAGACGGAGGGACACGGGGACAGGCAAAGCGAGCACTCTGAGCCCTGACCCCTCTCCCGTGGTTGCTCCTGCACCTAAAACACTGTCTAGACCAAGGGGCAGAGGGAGAGATGCAATTATGATTCCTGGGTCTCACGTGGTCCTGTTCTGGCTGGGCTGAGCCCATTGTGGAAGCTTCTGGTGCTCATCCCTGTCCTGTCCCTGTCCCCATCCCATCCTCATCCTGGTGCATCTTGTCCCCAGTGCATCCCCATCCCTGGTGCATCCCCATCCTCAGTCTCAGTGCATCCCCATCCTCAGTCTCAGTACATCCCCGTCCCATCCTCATCCCACCACCATCCCTGATGCATTCCAGTGAAAATCCTCATCCCATCCCTGTCCCTGTCCCATCCTCATCCCATCCTCTACCCAATACATCCCCGTCCCATCCCCACTGTGCCTGGCAGCAGAGCTGGGCTTGGACGGAGGCCGGGAGGTGGCCCAAAGCTGGCTGTGCCGGGGCTGTGGTGCCAGGATCAGGCCCCGTACTTGGGCACTGGAGGGCTGAAAGGACAATATGCCCACGGTGGGGGAGCTGATGGTATCAGTCACTGCAGAAGACAATCCAATGTCACGGCACGGATGATATTGCTATTAAAATATTGTACAATAAAACATGACTTCTGCATTTAAAGGAAGACAAGTGTTTTATGTTTTTAGAGCTCTCACAATTACCCTGTAATCTTATTTATTTTCTAATACAAGTTTCTGTGGAAAAGGGTATCATAAGATAAATAGAAATTAACTGATTACAAGGGTTGTAATTCTTTAAGTACATATTTATCAGACCATTTGCTCATTCTCTTCTAATATCTCGACGTAAGAGTGTCAAATTAAACACTAACCAGATTATGATAATACTCAGCACTTTTGTAGCTTTCCTATCTGATTTGAAAAGCTTTCTTCTCTGCAAATGCACTTGAAGTTGGTGCTTTATAGGGTTTGATAGAATTCATTTCAGGGTTAATAAGCCTTCTCTGAACCATTTAACAAAATCTCTGCAGCATCCCATTCTTGAATAGGGAATAGATTCCGAATACCAAAGAGCGGTTTAATTAATTTGTCTAATTAATTGAGGGAAATGGAAGTTATTTCTTTTCTGTAAATTGTTTCATGTTAACAGGAGCGAATGTCAGCTGAATTACACGGGTGATACAGCCCCGGCTCCCGCCGAACACAAGGTTATCTGGGTGGTGTTTTAGCGGTACATGAAATTTGATGTCTGCGACCATCCGGGGCCAGCCGCCCGGGCGAGTCTATAATTACTTTTGCCACTTTGCTTTTGTGGAGTCATTCATTACGAGCCCGTTCTTATCTTGTCATACCTCCGTGTCATTAGCAATGTTTGAATGCATTAGTGACCAAAGGCAGGTTTAGCAGGCAGCGATTAGAGCGGCGGGGCCGCCAGCCGCCTGAGTGATGTTTGAAATATTGGAATTGTTCTGCTCATTTCTATCCAAACAGGAGAGTGAGGCGTCAGCCGCGAAGCCGGTGCTGCTCCGAGGGGGGAAAACGCGTCGCTCTTTTATCGCGGCGCGATCGCTTTCACAATTAACCTCATATTAACTGGGCTCCAAAGCCATGGTGTCCATTGAAACAGGACACGCGGTGCCGTAGCTGCAAAGGTTTGTTTAAACAAGGGAAACACTTGGGAAAGCAGCGTCTCGTGCCCCCACCTCCCCTTAAAAGCTGCTTCTGCCCATCCCAGAATACACACACACACACGCATTTCTAAATATATAGGTGCTCACAGCCTTGCTATATGGATGTGCAATGTATATGCAGCTGGCCTTGCTGTAATAGAATCATAGAATCACAGAACGGTTTGGGTTGGAAGGGACCTTAAAGACCATCCAGTTCCATCCCCCTGCCCTGGGCAGGGACACCTCCCACCAGACCAGGTTGCTCAAAACCTCATCCAGCCTGGCCTTGAAGACCTCCAGGGATGGGCCAGCCACAGCTTCTCTGGGCAACATGGGGAGCTCCAGCCTGTCAGGGGAAGGTTTAATTGGACTGAGCCCCCAGAGCACGTTATCTGAACCCCAGCCCCCAGGACAGCCCCTGGCGGGGGTGCAGGGGGCTCCTGCTGCTCCCCGGCTCCCCATCTCCACCCGTTAGCCCAGGTGGGACATCACCGCTCTCCGCCGAAGCCAGTGCCAGCCCCTGGTTTCCAGCCCACTGCTCTCATACGAACCAGATCTCCAATCTTCCTAACACCCGGAATATTGATCTTCCAAAAATGAACTGAACAGCGAAATGTATTTCCATTTATGAACTATGAATTCAGTTCTTTATTAAAAAGCCCGACTGCGTCCTCCTGGAGTCAAACATTATGGGATAGATTTTAAAAGTGCCTGTCTGTGTTGCAGATGCAATTAATTGCTGGCTAAAAGAGTATCGTGTAGCCAGTCATGCACACAGACGTCTAGGTAGGGACTGATATTGTGGCATTTTTTGAAGCTCTAAAGATATCTAAGGCATCATTTATTTCTAATAAAGGCAACTTTTATATGCACGTGGTTCCTGAGCTCAGACAACATCTGTTGTACTTTGTCTTCCTGCAGAATAGCAGCAGATTTTACTCTGCTGTAGGAACAAACAATTTTTATGGGAATAAGAGAAAGTTTTACTAGGTACGCTCTTGCAGATCTCATCTAGTACTTACTAGAGGAGTTGAGCATTTTCAAAAAGGCTTTGAATGATTATGCCATGTGGTGTTAGTATATATGAAATTACTGGCACAGCTTTTGCACTCTGCTGCATTTCAAAAGCTGGAGAAATATGTCCTTTGATTGCTTTAAATTTATTTGCCCTTAATTTCATCGCGTGAACTCTCTTTCTCATCACCTGGAGGTTACTGCATAGCACAGAAATTAAGCTTGATTACTTTTTTTCTTTGTTTCTTTGCCATATGTAAAACTGCTCTGGTTTTTTTTTTTTTCCCCTTAAAGCAGTCCCAAGGACTTGCACTTGTGGAAGTGCTCCCAGGTGCCCCGTCTTTGCTGTCCCTCCCTGGGGCTGTGAAAGGGGCTGCAGATCACCTCCCCCCACTACGGTGTGGGGAAAGAGCCAGCACAGAGAATCGCAGGGATTTCTAGCAAGCCCTCAATGCGATACAAAATGATCGTAGCACAGAAAATTCATAAGTTACTGCTAAGAAGAGATAGAGGAAAAAAACCTAATATAGGCAGCTGCAGACCATTTTTGTATCTTCCACGGTGTACAAGTCTTTCGACATTGTTTGGTAAGAAAGATAATTAAGTAAATGATTATTAGGTAAAATGCACCATTGTTTTACCAGGAAGAGATGTGTTCACTCTCACCTGACATGTACCTTTCTTGGTGAGGTAAGTGGTTCATCCGACAAGGAAAATGGGGTAAGTGTAACCAGCCCACATCTCCATTTGACGTGATGCTACAGAAGAGCTTGCTTCAGCCAGAGGATGGAGGCCTTCATTGAGAGGAAGACCTTCAGCATGATGACCTGGCTGCCCTATAGGAGCAGGAAGACATTCGCCAGGAGGACGTGGCTGGGCTGGAGAAGGGGAATGTCATATTGTGACTCCTGTGTAAACTAGGTGAGAAGGTGCATGAAGGACCAACACTGTGACCATAAGGTAACCATGGGCCACCAGTATGGGATGGCCATGAAGGGAAGCAAGCAGGATTCCAAGTGGCTCCCCAGGAACACATCCAAGCTCTGCTGCAGGACCTCCGTGCAACCATGGCAAGCCCTGCTCAGCTAGGCATCGCCTTCAAGAGATGTCGTCATCCCAGCTTGGTGGGCCATGGTGGAGGAACAGGAAGCACAAAGAGCTGGGCAGGGGCAAGAGCCTAGGGAGGCCACACTGGCTCTGCAGCCCCACCAGGAAAAGGAGCTACACAGGCTGAAGGACATCACTGGCCCAAGAACAAAACACCTGTGAGCTGTCTCAGAGGTAACTGGCTTTGAAATGGGGTTTCTGGGTTTCTGTTTTCTTGATGAGAAGAATGACATTCTGCGGAAGCCACACAAACACATGTGTGCATGGGGGAACGTGGGAGGAGGAGAGGAAAGCAGCCTTCGGGGGGTTGGATTGGTCTTGTCAAATTTATGGAAGGGATTATATCCTGCGGTTGCCTATGTACACAGCATTTTCTTCCCCTGAACTCAAACTGAAATCCCTTAAGTAGAAATTGTATGCCCCTTTCTGGCTCCCACTGCAAATTAAATCAAATACTTGGACAATTAGTACAATCATCATGTCAAGGGAACAGCCTCAAGATACAGTAAGCACACTGTACGGCGAGTGAATGTTTGATATATCTAAAAAATCTTTACAGTCAAGATATTTTACACTAAGCCACATTGATTTCCCGTCAATTTTTTTTATATCAGTGTATGTAATCCTGGTTCAGCAAAAAATACAATAAATACTAGAAGCGATATATCCAAATGGCATATAGCAGACATTTTGCAGTAACTCAGTTCATAGCCTAATCATAAATAAATCAAAATGAAAACAAAAGCCAGCACATAAATCCCGTGCATAACCTACACCCTTACTGAGATGTAAAATACAGGGGAAAAATGCAGCCGGACGGCGCAAGGCTGGGGACGCCGCACATCTGGCAGCCTGGACCGCGGCTCTCCTTGCTTATCTGAGAATTTGCTTTTCTCCTTTCATTAGATTTTGCAAACATATTACAGCGTTTCATCTGTCAGTCCTAATACCGAAAGACCATAATAGCCGACATATTACCTGGTTCCTGTCTCCTGAAAACTTTGATAAGACCAGGCAGAAATAGCTCCAAAAAGCCGCATAATCGTCTTGCGCTCTAAGCCCGGCTTTATGGAAATGGGCAGAAGGAGCCGTGAAGGAGGAACGGGAGGGCTGGAAATTAAAAATACATAGCGAAGCACTGAGGACGAGCAGGCGGTAATGGAAGGGGTGGGGAAGCAAAGGAAACATGGGCAGATGCCTGAATTGGGCTGAATAAAGAGCAGCGGCTGCTCGGTGCTGTTCATTTTGCTTAGAAGGGGATAATTTATTAATTGGGATTGATGTGCAGGAGAGATGCTGCGGAGGAGAAGCCCATCCCCGTGGTGTCACATCCCTGTCCCCATGCCAGGGATGCCAGCTGGCAGCACACCTCCTAGGCTTCTGAGCCAACGTGATCCCCGTATTTTAAAGTAAGGTTCCTTTTGGAGAGCTGCAGAAGTACAGGATAAGAATAGAATTGTCTGGAAAAATGGCTAAGGTATTCCCAGGAAGGAAACTTTTCTGACGTTAATCTCACTTAAATGGACGGCGCTCACGTATCTGAGGGCAGAGCTGGGCCCATATATGTCGCCATAATGAAGGTCAGGTTTAGGGGACAGAAAAAAATTATTTTGGGTTTTTTTTTTTTTTTTGAGAGGACACTTAATGGGTCTTATATAACGCTCTCACATTTTTGCAAGTATGTCACATTTCAGTGTATGTGTGTATATATATATATATGTCAATAAGATCAGAAGAAACACTGTATTTCATTAGCAGTTGTGGTAGCTGATCAATACATTGTGTTTTATCAAAGCTCCGTGGAAGGGTTGAGTTTTGCAGTACGGTTAGTACCTCGCTCTCTTCCCCACTGACATGCTGGTGTCTCATTTACGCGGGGCTCCTCGTCCCCCCTCTGCCTCGTCTGACACCCCGGCTCTTGCCTGTACAACCACCGCTTCATGAGAAAGAATTTCCATTTATCAGTATTTTCAATACAATGGTATTTTAACTCTGAAATCCATATTTAGCGATTTAGTCAATGCCATGGTGGTATGTTTTAGCTGAGTGAGTTTAAAGCCTCCCTATTCAGTGTTTCATGTAATCTCTTGTGATATTTAAGATGTTGCAGATGTGTTGTTCCAGCAGATATTGGAGGTCCTACAGTTTTCTGCAGCTGTACATGGAAGTTGCTTTTCACAATTGATTTTTTAGTTAATTTAAAATAGCAGCCTATGCACTAAATTCAGTATAAGCGTGCATACTTTAAAATGGGGTTAAAGTAATTTTAACTAGAGGTATTTCTTCAGTCTGCCTGTAGGAAAAAAAAAAAATAAAATCAATCCTAACTTAATTGGAGACCACAAACCAACTTCCACGTTCACTGCTTCCTATGAGGAGGACAAGAGGCTGTATTTACAAACAGGATTTGGAGCAGGGAACCCGTTAAGCCTGTTGCACATCAAGCAATTTTAATTTTTGCTACTTGAAAAAGCCCGATGGCTGCGGTGCTCTCATGAATTCGGGGGAACCGCCACAACCAGTCGCTCTTTCAGGGACTCTGAATATGAACAGCAATGCTTATAAACCCCCCGGGACTCCCTAAAAGCCCCGTGGAAGTGCAAAAGATTATTAGTATGGGATCAATGCTCGTATATCTCCTCTGTGCTGTTTATTGTGCAGCTGCTGCTGCGGCACCCGTGGGAATCGGGTACCGGATCAATGGGTCAATCCTGCCTCCTGGCTCCGTCGCCACCTCTCGCCGAGCATCTCTCCCCACGCTCAGCCCACACCTCGGGGGGTTCTGAGCAGGGCTTTGCACCCCGAGCCATATGCCAGGAGCCGGGACCCTGGGCCGGTTGTGGGGCCATGAACCCACTTTGAGGGTTTGCAGCCCCCTCGGCGCCGCGGCGAGGGCAGGGGCGGGATGGGGGAGTTGCTTTCTCCCCTGCTTTGGGAAGGTTGAATATTTTCTTCCCCAGTTTTCTGAACATGGGAAGTTTCTCGCTAAGTGTTTTATCAAAGCCTGCAAGGAGGGAAGTTTAATCCTCTTTGCATCCTCCAGGTGTGACTGCAGCAGGGAAGCAGCAACGGGGCTGCCGGGCGCTGGGCGCAGGTGGCCAGTGCTGGGTTTATTTCCTCGGCAAAATAAACCCAAACGGAGATTACAAGTATATTGCGTGAAAACCCGAGTCCAAGAGGCAAAACTTTCCACCTCATTATATCCACACTTCCAGACGTTATGTTTCAGTTTGTGGAGCAAGAAGTGGGACAGGGTTTCTCCTTTTCTCTGGAGGAGAGCAGGGCCGGCAGCGCCGCAGCCCGGCTTTTCTCTGGTAATGAGGAGCAGCGGCACCGCGCCGTGTCCATCAAACTGCTTTTTGAAATGAAACTCACAATATAAGTGCAAAAAAACCCAACAGGCTGGGGAAAAAGAAAAAAAAAAAAGGATAAAAATCGTATTAGTGCTGGAAATTCAACTTTCTACTTTTCTTCCTATACCAGAATTTAATAAACCCCTGCCCGGTCCCAGCGCCGCTGAAAGCCACGCAAGCCCCAAGCAAGCAACCTCGTGGGCAACCGCACCGCGCAGACGCCACATCAAGTCTTTATTAAACCCAGTCCTAGGAAAAAAAAAGCATATTTCTGCAAAACTGAGTAACCAAACAGGAGACGCAGAAGCTACAAACAAAACCCCTCCAGAGATGACTTTTTTAGCAAGTCACATCTGCTTACGTGCAACTTAGAGGGAAAGAAAGAAGAGTCTCTTGGGCTGGAGGTGGCAGCAGCAGCTGGAGGTTAGGCAAGGCATCTCTGGCCAGCTGTGGTGGTGATTTTAGGGTGGAATAGGGAAAGGTGGCCAAAAAACAGAGACCAGTCCAAGAGGGGGGATGTCAGGGATGCCAAAATTCAGCTTTAAAGACAAGCAACCCTCCTTCTTCTTCCTCTTTTGAACAATTCATCAATTGTTATTTTACTTTGTGATGTAAACTAGTGCAGGTGTTAATAAGGGTTTAATGAGAGAAGCTCGTTGTCCTGAGGCCACCAGCGTCCCTGCCCTGATATGCTGGGCTGGGGGCAAGGGGTGGCCACCGCAGAGCCCCCCAAGCCCTGAAGCTCCTCCAGGAAGAGGAGCCTGGCAGAAGGGTCCCTTTGCAGGATGTCCCTATGCAGCACCTCACCCCCCGGGAGGCAGAGAGCAGCATCATTGCTGGCTGTTTAATTTGTCCTCTCTGTGTTCACAAAATCAGAGCGTGAAGGAGCAGGAGGATGCTGGAGCCTGGCAGCTGGTTGCACCCAGAGTTTGCTCTTCCCAGCTGCAAAATACACAGCCACAGCCTTAATGCAGCAGCTGCCCCAACAGCACTGTCCAGATGGGGTACCCCAGAGGCGCTGTGGGGCAGCTTCAGGCTTGGCACTGCCTGGGATCCCCAAGAATTGGGATGTCCTGGGTTGGAGTAGGCTGGGGTTTGTGATTGGGTTTGGGATGGGTTTGGACTTGGATTTGGGTTGGCTTTGGGTTGAGCTGGGGTTTGGGGTGGGTTCTTGTTTGGGTTTATGTTTGAGTTTGGGTTGGGTTCAGGTTCAGGTTTGGGTTGGGTTCAGGTTCAGGTTTGAGTTTGGGTTGGGGTGAGGTTCAGGTTTGGGTTCATGCTTGGGTTTGGGGTTGATTTTGGGTTTGAGTTCATGTTCAGTTTTTTTTTTTGAGTTCATGTTCAGGTCCAAGTTTGAGTCTGGGTTGGGGATACGGGTCCAGGCCCCTCCCCAGGCCCCCAGAACTGCCCCCAGCTAAGGAGGATCTGGAGCGCAGAGGGATGGCGAGGAGCAGGCTGCACGAGCCGTGGGGCTGAGAATCCAAAATCTTATTAGGATGAAAGGTGTTTGCTATCAGAGCAGAACTTTCCCAGGGCACTTCTGAAGCAGTGCCTGTAGGAAGATGAGTTTTCTAAATGACTTTTCTAACTTCTTTTTTGGCTAACGTTGGTAATTGGTTCATTTCCAGGTACTAGCAAGAATGTAAATATGGAATGAATCAACTTTTTCCACATTTTCTTTAGCAGCCCTTTTATGAAGAACAGATTTTCCACAGAGGAAATTAAAAAGTACATAAAACTGAGAAACCATGGTGTTGTTGAGAACAGCATCAGCTTTCAATGTCACTTTATAACTGGCAGCACATACTGTATTCGAATGGCATTAATATAAAGTACAAAGTTTGTTTCAATTAGCTTCGTTTTTCTTTCAGAAAAGGAATTATCATAAATCCCTGAAATAACATTTGTCCAAAAGAGATGTGTATCATTACTTTAGAAATCTTTTATGTCTGTTTTTAAATTACACTTCCTTGTAAAAATGACTATACATTGATTTAATAAATATACTTGATTTGTGTGTATTGCTTAAATTAAAAAAAGACGCTACATAACTCCGATTTCCTGTACAAGATTGTCAAATAGTTTTTTCTGCAGTAAATTCGTCGAGAAGTCTCTTGCCATGTTGTTCTGCGTATGGGCATGTAAGCGAAGGAGAAAGAAGGGATTGCCTTAGCATTTGGTTCCTATTTCTTTCTGGGCAGGATTCTTTTGAACAACTCCTACAATGGTCTTCCTTCTCGGTGCATCTGTAAACAACTGAGGCCCAGGCGGTTGGTGGAGGACGATGGATGCGGACGGCTCGGGGAGCAGAACTGACCACAGGGATGGCTGGGTTGCCATCCCAGCCCCACGCTTGGACCCTGGGGGGGGTCCTTCTGCTTCAGCCTGGGGGACAGGGCAGGAAGAGACCTGTCCCTGTGCTGGAGGAACATACATGCATCTGCATATATATGTGTACAAAAGCATAGATATACATATATATATGCATATACATGTGTGCAGAGAGAGAGAACGAAGAGGTGGTTTATATATGCATACATACACACACACTTATACAAGCATATATGTATATATATATGTGTACGAATATATATTTATACATCTAAACCCAGTCCTTTTTTCTCGTACCCTCTTTTCAGTGATACGCAGTGGGGAGGCTGTGGTGAGCCGGGGAAGTGGAGGTCTGCCCTGCCCTCTGCAGCCCCTCCACCACCCCACGTGAACGTGAGCCTTCTCTGGTTTCCTGGAGAGCTTTCCTGGCTCAGTCTGCTCCCTGCTGAAGAAGCGTTTATGCATGCACAGGTCCCCAAGCCACGTGCCCGCGAGTGCCCAGGCACTACAGCACTCCTCCTTCAAGCTGCTGCTCTTACACTTTCTGAAACATACCAATTTAATGAATTTTAGGATGTTTTTTACCACAGTGCACCATATCCTCTAACGCTCCAGGTGCTCCACACATCTCTTATCAAACCCTGGGGAGAAAGAGATGCTCCGTACTGCCTCAGAGCTGGTGGGTATTCCTCCCTGTGCCAGGGAAAGTGGGGACGACGGTGACAGATGGCCAGTGCTGGGCTCAGGGTGGTGGCAGTGATGCGCAGCCATCACTCAGCACTGCCAGAGAGGAGGGAGCTGGTCTGGGGAAAGCTCTCAACCAAACATGTCCCAGACTCGGCATCCTCCAGATACCTTCAGAGATTTGGAGGAACTTGGACCTGAACCTCATAAAAACCCTTAAAACTTATAAAATGTTATAAACCTCATAAACTTTATGAGTTGCATGTCAGTCCATCCCAAAGGCAGTGCTCCCTTCCAGGGCAGTTTTATCATCGAATCACAGGATGGTTTGGGTTGGAAGGGACCTTAAAGACCATCCAGTTCCAACCCCTTGCCCTGGGCAGGGACACCTCCCACTAGACCAGGTTGCTCCAAGCCCCATCCAGCCTGGCCTTGAACACCTCCAGGGATGGGGCAGCCACAGCTTCTCTGGGCAACCTGGGCCAATGTCTCACCACCCTCAGAGTGAAAAATTTCTTCCGGATACATAATTTAAATCTCCCCTCTTCCAGCTTGACGCCATTACCACTTGTCCTCCCAGAAAACTTTGAAGCCGTTACCCCTTGTTTTCAGCATACTGCAGTCGCTCCAGGTGCAGGACCTGGCCTGTCCTCCCACAGGGAGCAGCGCCCAGGGCTGCCCCCACCCCAGCACCCACCGAAGGGGTGATCGCAAACAGGGCCCAAGCCCTGGCTCCAGAAATGCCCTGGGGAAGAGCTGGGGCCGGAGGGATAGGGCATGAGCCACGGGCTCAGCGCTTGGCATTGCCTCTCCCTGTTTTACGGAGTCACCTACGAGCATCACCGAAGCAAAGGAGTGATATGAAAACCCAGGTACTCTTGTGCACCCATCAAAGCAGCACGTTCGCAAGCGATGCTCCACAAATTGTAATTAACGTGAGAGCTATGTGTCGTGCATGACAGCTGCTGCACACCTTCAAAAGCATCCTGTCTCGTGAACGTTTTCACTGAAATGCAGGCTAATGCCGGCAGCTTATTTACATTAGTATCTAAAAATATTTGTCCTCTCCTTGCCAGCGTGACACATGCCTTGGCTCTCCGTGTCTCAACAACAAAGATTTCTCGAACCAGACAAGCTGCATCATAGTTAATATGTACGGCTCATCGTTGCATCATGCAATGCAAATTGCAGGACATGCTGCTTTATCGGCTAAGCCGTATTTTAATGTTACTGTCACATTAAATATTTGTTGCTTCGAGTCAGTAAATGACAGAGTCATAAAGTGCGGTGATAGCCAGCATCTTAAGTGTTTTTGATGCCTAATGTGGATTCTGATATTGAAAATAAACCACACGCATTTAGCACTAATTACATGCAAGCTATGATAACAGATTTATTTTACAAGTGCTGAACTGTGATCCACAGCTGTAATAACAAGCTGGGGAAAAAAAATGCCGAGATGAGTAAGTATGGGGTTGCGAAGGTGAATTGAACTTTTGCTTGGCACTGGTTTGGGTAGTGTGGGGGCAGTTCCTGGGATTTTAGGCCTGGTGAAGTGATCAAGGAGCAAGAAGCTCCTAACAGGGAAGGTCAAAAACGTGACGAGGTACCAACTATGCCCCGCCGTTACGCTGGGCATGATTAAACCAATGAATCTACAAAGTAATTCAAATGATTCATATCCTGGTGTCACATATGGGTCACTATGGGATCAGCAAAATGCTCACAACTGATGTTCAAAAGTGTCCTTTTCTAAGAGTCTCCGTTGTCTTCTGGTTGCACATGGGTTGTCGGGCTCAACGCCTGCAGCAGAATCCATGTGCCGGGAGAGCAGGACACATCTCCGGTGTTTTACAGCATCTTTCGAGCTGTCTGCCTCACCCCACACATCTAGGGCTGGGCACGTAGTTATTGTAATGTATTGCCTAAGAGAGAACACGTTTCCTCTGAAATACACCACTGCAGGCATTTTACCTATTTATTGGAACTGAATTGTTGAAGCTTTAAGCCACAGAGCTGGAAATAGTATTCTTTTAAGAGTATAAACAAAAAAGCCTTTCCTTTGGACTCCATGTTTGGGAAAAAGTTACAGCATATTTGAACAGTTAAAGATCATTTTTATGTAGGCTCATTATATTAGTTTTGGTGATGAGCTGTAGACAGCTTTAATAGGCAATGTACTCTCCGAAAGTGGTGCCCATTATATTTAAAACATTGCATAAACTGTCACGGTCTTGTTCCGCATGAAAAAAATACAGGTACTAATTTTTGGCATGCATGAGATAAACATCAAACATATGTGGTGTGGGAAGGAGACTCAGTCGTGCGGCTGTTGTGCTGGTGACAGCACTGGCGGCTCCCAGCTCCTCGCTGCGGCTCTGGTGAAGATGCACGCCGGGCTGACGGAGAGCGTGGTTTTAATTAAAATATCACAAAGGTCTATACATGCAGCTGACAACAGATGTAATTTATCTTGTCAGCTTTCCCCACATCAGAAGTGTATTCTTTGAAGTAACAGTAATAATAATAATAAAAATCATCCCTGACTACAATGTGAAGCAAGTTCTCGCTGCTCCCCTGCCTGCGCCTGCCCGCCGGGTCGCTGTCAGCCGGTGCCACGACTGTGATCACCTCGCTCATCCATCTTTCCCAGGGAAGGGAAGGCAGGAAAGGTCATCACTGGGAAAGCCGGAGGAGCAATGCCCAAGTCTGGCAATGTCAGGGACCGGTGAGGTTGGTGCTCGCCAGCTGCACCAAGACTGTGATGGTCCAGGCTGGTCCCACTGCCGGGCGTGAGCCCACGGTGTTTGGTGATGGGGATGGAGCTCCCAGCGAGGCCGGGTACCAGGCTGGTCCCACTGCTGGGCATGAGCCCACAGTGTTTGGGGATGGGGATGGAGCTCCCAGCGAGGCTGGGTACCAGCCTTGTGCCCTGCAGCCCATCCTGGGGGAGGCGATGCGGTAAAGGATGCAGTTTTGCACTGACGAAGAAGCTTTGCCTTTGCCAGCAGAAGGTGGGTACAGAGAGCAGGGGAGGGTTTCAGCCAGCGGCGGTGGCTAGATCAGCCGACCCAATGACGATGCAGCAGAGCAGTGGTGTCCACGCTGGACCTGCTCCAAAGCCGGCTCAGGTTCCCTCTGCCGACGAGCCAGAGCATCTGTTTGTGCGTTTGTCCATCATACGACTAATATACATATACATATGCCTCTGTAAGGGGAGTCCAACATTGTCGTACCCAAAGGGAAGGGCAGAACTGACCCTCCCAGAGGACCAGAGCAGAAACACACCTTGTAAATCTTAACGCCGGCAGTGCTCGTTAGTGTTTGTGTCAGTGACACGCTAACCCTGCTGCCAGCCAGGGTGACGAAGCAGCCCCGGCGTGCCCGCCGTGCATCACCAACCCGCCTCTGCCGGGGAGCCACGTCAGTGTTTCTGCTCTGGGAAAAATCGACCTTCCCAGACATTTTGTGACTTTTTTCAGGAGACCATCCCATATTCCCTCCACACATGCTCACCATTCCCGATCGTCCTGCCCCGCACTGAGGTACTCTGCTGCTGGCAGGGGAAAGAGCGATTAATGTACATCTGCTGGGAATTACACAGGACAAAGACAATTGCAGCATGAAGCAGATCTGATCCCATTTCCTTCTATTCCCCAAATTATATTTCCTATTCCGTTTTTGCATACCATTCAAAGTATGTCTTATATGTAAAGTATTGCAAACGGTGTGGCAAATGAACAGCAACAGGGCCCCTCCCTCTCCCCCTAAACTGACAGCACCGTGCATGGTGTGTATCTGGCAACGTGTCCGTAATTATCTCAAAGCGCCCATAATTCGGGTGGGTGACTCGGTCTGGGTTTGCGAGGAGGAGCAGGAGGCCACGCACGGGAGTTAAGAGCACTGCGCACACGCGCTTCTTGCCTGGGGACACACATCAGCGCCCCGGATTCGGCAATGTATGATCATCTTGGTGGTTAAAAATAATAATTAAAATATACAAAGTAATTTAGGGCAATTTAGTGAGTGTCTTTCAATGCGTCTGGGGGTAAAATGAGAAAACTCCAGAAGGGATCTCTAAAACCCAACCACGTGGTTCTGTTTTCTCTTCCTCTACAATGGAAGAAGATAAACACCTCCCTTCGTTAGTGCCCCTGGAAAGTTTTAGAATTAAAATGCTGATGGAACTTCCAGATTTTACTTCCAGTGGGAGCAGGAGGATGAACCCCGTGGGGCAGTTGGGCCATGTTTCACATGGGCTCTTCCATTGACACCCCAGCGACTCGGGGCTGCGGCAGCTCCAGCCCATTCCCTGTCTCTGCCTCCATCGCCTCCTCCCCGCCAGAGCTCCAGCCCCGACTGCAATTGTCATGCAAACCAGCACCTCGCAGCCTCGTTAGTGCCTTTCAAACCTGAAGTTCCTTGAAGTTCTGAGGATTTTAAAATACTGGTACCCATTAGCAGCGTGATTTCCTGCGACACAAATGCACGTTACATACTTGAATGTGCTGGAAACAGCAGCAAACGCCGTGTCAGGAGTGTTTACATGGCTGTTGTGAAAAACGCCGCCGCACTAATATATGCCTGTTCCTCAAATTCTGTTAGCAGTTGTAAGACAGTCCGATCCCACCCATGGGAGCGTGTGCCCTCATGAAACACAATTACAATGAGAATATCTCATTATCTCATTGGCTTTAGCTTACTCTTCTGTTACCATGGTTTCAAATACACAGAGGAGCCTGAAACTAAGAGCGCTGCTAACAAAGAACATCTCCTTGTACAATGACATCAGATCGTGTTAGACAGAATAGACTTAATTAAATACCCACCGACACAGGGCAAAATATAGAAGTTGCAGATACTTTTAAAAACGGCATCTCCCGGGTGTTGTGTGTGGCTGGAAAGCTCTGCTAAGGACCAGCCTGGCGGTTCCTGATGGTACTGAGGAGCGACAGACACCTGGACATAGTTATGGCAATAAAATTGTTCATAAAATTATCTCTTTCTCAGCCCTGAGCCCTCTCCCACCTCTCTGTGCTCCCTCCCCTCCGCCCGGCACTGTCCCAATCTGTGTGTGATGCTGAGTGACTTTGGGTGATGCTCCGTAAAGGATGGCAGGACACAAGTGCCATCGACCCAGCTGGGCTCCGTGCTGCCCCAGTCCCATCTTGGTTGACCTTTTCTCCCTCGTTTTTGCCACAGCAGCGATTCAGTCCCCAGGGAAGGGCAGAGATGGTGCTCGGACCCCCCGGCTGGCCGGTCCCGCCACCCATGCGGCTCAGCTTCGGGTTTCCAGCGGCAGCATTAAAAATTCCACAAATCATTTATTTACCCTGGAGTATATCCGGTGACATAATGTGACAATAATGACATCCCTAGTGGTGTTAATTGATTTTGTCCTGGTAGAGAAGGTAATTTGGCGTCCACAGCAGCTTCTAGATCACGGACTTACTGATTGTCTTCCTAGGTAATATTACTGTTAATGAAGAGAAAACATGCTTTCCTCTTTAAAAGACAGTATGCTAATTATGACAGACAATAGAGAGTCAGGGGTCATTTATTATTTTTAAACAGAGAGTTAATGCTAAATGACTGGCATGGAAGTGCAAAACGACTGTAAATTAATAAGTGTGATTCTTAGCTCATAAAATCCAATGTCGCTATTAAATAAAAAGGAGAGCATTCATGAAATATTCTAACCATCTGAATACTTGAAGGTGTGAATAATTAACAGCCAGAAGTTAACATCCGCTAGCTTGTAAAAGGTCTGATTAAAAGCAGTGTTCATCATCCACCGAACTATCACAGCTCACTGGGTCAACATCTCCTAATTAGTGATTTCCTATTAGAGAGAAAAAAATATCTTTAAAAAGGAAGGACTGTTTTTAATGTAATCTATGGAAAAATTAAAACTCGTTTAATGGGGATGAGACTCGCTGGGTTTCTAAGGGAGGTGTTGGTGTGGGCACCAGTGGCTGCTGCGTGACACCACTGGGTGTTAGCAAGGTCCCTGGGCAGATGGTTCACCTGGAGTCTCCTACTAAGACCTGACCTTTGCTAAAACCCAACCCCAAAAGTCCAGATTTTCAGCTTTCCCAGAAAATACCACCACGGCAGCACCCAAGGTAGCAACCAGCTCTTAGCTGATAGACCAGCAGTCTCTTGTCTGGTCTCCCTCTATTGGTGTCCCCAAACCTAGACCCCAGGAAAGGAGAAGACACCCATTACAGAGCTGGAGAAAGGTTCTTCTGCCCTTTTAGTTCAGTTCAGTTCAGTTCCTGGCTTCTGTCCCAGCCCTCTGATGACAGAGGCTGGTGAGATAATGTGCCACATGTCCTC
This sequence comes from Alca torda, assembly GCA_008658365.1. Classification (NCBI taxonomy): domain Eukaryota; kingdom Metazoa; phylum Chordata; class Aves; order Charadriiformes; family Alcidae; genus Alca; species Alca torda. Next base: position 9,076,628 of record CM018081.1, read on the forward strand.
CACCACGGTGCAGCACGGGGAGCTGCTCTTTGGCAACAGATTGTGGATTTGTGGGCTGAGAAGCAGTGTGGAAAGCTGCCAGTGAGGTCTCATTGCAAGGCAGGGGCTGGGATGAACCAAACCCGCGTTCAGGAGATGCAAGGGGGAGGTCATATGTTGTGTAGTCATCCTCTGGTTCCGCTTATTTAAGTTGCCATCACAAAAACATGCATTTCTAGAGACTACCTCAAAAGCACGACAATGGGTATTAGGTTAGAGCAGGATGAGAGATTAGGCAAGCTAGATTTCAGCAGTATCTGAACACTTACAGACGTGTGTCTTTTGCTATATGCATGTAATTTCAATTGGTATTAATAAAGTATTAGCTGAATTCAGTGGAAGGGAGCTGACCTTTATTGCTCTTTGTTAGAAAACTTTGAAAAATTCATTATAGGCCATCGTCGGAGGTGTCACTCTAACCTTCATCTTACTCTGCCTCTCCTGTTCCCATCTCATCTTGGCTTGTGTTTTATGTGCAAAACCGCAGCTCACCTGGTGCTGCCAGCTCCAGACCTTGCAGGATCAGGGCTCCAGCTACCCCACATTCACAAGGCTGATTTTTGAGCTGAACTAGTTTAGAAAGCAAAATGTCCTTATTTTTTATTTGGATTTTAGAAGACATCTATAGGAATGAAGGACACTTTTTTTGGTCTGTTTTAACCTCAACAGCTGAATTTGTGTATTCACTTCACTCCAGCAAAAAGAGTTGGCATCACTTAAAACTTGGGATCACCACCGAGGTGCAGTTTTCTTGACTTCTACTCCTTGTGCAGCTACATTTATATGAATAATTTTTTTTTAAAAACAATTTTGTTAAATGTCTTCAGGAATGGGTTTAGCATTTGGGACCTGTGTTTAAGGACAGTGGTTATAACACTACACAATGTACTCTTGATAAAGAAAAAGCCCATTTTTAAAAAGTGAAGAAAATATTGCTGGAAGACAATACCTTATAAATTAGGAGCATCGGTCACTGGGTTAGTGTGAACCATGTCAATCTGCATGTTGAAGCGTGGGAGGAAACGCTATTTTAGTGCATTAAAAATCCTCACAGGTTGAGTAAATAGGACCTTCACAGAAAAGGATGACTATGTCCTATTTAACTCCCTCCCAGGGTTACAGGGCGATTGTAATCCTATAAATACCTAACTTGCAGAGATAGTTTGAGACTGGTGCCGACAATTCTTGCTCCCCCTGTGAAAGGGGAGACATCACTGGGGTTGTAAAGGTGCTGCGGGGGGCAACCAAAAAGACTCTCTGTTTTGGGACATGAATTATGAAGAAAGCTGGAGACACCCACGTCTGGTTAATCTGACAAAAGGGAGAGTAAAAGGGTAATCTCTGAGAGATACACAGTGTCCTGAAAAGGAGGGAATTAATGCGGATGAGATGTCAAAGGCAGTTAATAATTTAAAAGCCGTAGGTAATGGGCTGACGGTATTTTCTGGGGATAGATCAGCCGATATGGGTATCGCAGGAGCAGCCTGGGGTTTTGAAAGACTTGGGCTCATTTGTTGGTGTTGCTTTGCTTTCTCATTTTCTTGGAGGTAGGGGTTAGTGCTGGAAGTGGGAAATAACACCGAAACCCAGTGGTCCCGGGCGCGTACCGCATCCATCCTTCCCGCTGCCCAGGATTTTGCCCATCGTTTCCATCAATGAACGCAGCTTGGTGGCTCCACTTGACATGTCTGCTCTGAGGGGTCATTGCTGGGAGGAATAAATAGCACTGGACTGCAAAATGCTGGATGAGCCCCCATCCATTGGGTTGGGCAAGCAAATGGGAGTGGGGTGAGCTGCTGCCTGTGCAGCCTGTGCAGGCCACAGGAGCCTGGACATTGTGACCTCGGGGAGGTCCACCTGGCTGGACCAGGAGAGGAAATCCTAGAGGATTTCAACAGGGGAGCACCTGCACCGGTGGCTTTCGCTGTACCCTCAAACCAGGTGGTGACACCCATGATCCTCACTGGAGCAAGCGATCAGAGAAAAATTAATTGTGGCCGACCTGGTAATTCGGGTCTGAACCCCCCAGGGGGAGGGAGGTGCTGTTTTTATTGTGGTCATGGTGCCACGTAAACAACAACAAAGAACTCTGATGACAGCATGGTCCCTAAGGCTTGGGGGTTTTGTTTTTAATTTACTTTTTAAACACCAGTTTCTAAGCGGTGACCTGCATTAAAAGCATCTCCTGGTGCTCATTTGCATTTAAAGAAGCAAAGTTCAAGCTCTTAAAACTCCAAATTCTGCATGAAGTGGGGACTGATGAACCAATATTTACACTAGGTTCATTTTGGTGACTAAATGGCATTTTAGCTCTTGTTATAATGAGGGAGTGCTGCGCATGCCGCCTTGCTGGTTTTGACTTGCTCTAATGATCTGGAGGTGTGGCTACACTTTAATGATATGCTTTAATAATTTATCAATAGAGTTTGTAAGTGCTAATTTGCACTTTTAGGTGCATATTCTCCTTTTGAAGCTGTCGTACAACCCCCTATTAATGTTAATGGGAATTGTGCTCACATTAAAAGGAGATTATACCCCTTAGGTGTTTAACATCTGACTTATCTAGGTCTTAAATTGCATTGCTGAATGTCACTTCTTTCATTTATTAAGATGGCTTTTTGTTGCGCTGTCACCACACGAGTGCAAAGGCAAAGACTACTTCAAGGGAGAAAAAAAATTGGGAAGTGGTAAGTCAGTGCACCAACCTTGACTTCTTAGTCCTGGGCTTAAATCTAATTTCAGCGCAAGGTGAAGCAAGGTTGCCGATAGATCAGCTCCTTTTAGATGTTCGCCACCAAAGGAGATGGCATAATTCACCACGGTCGCCACGTGGCCACGGAAGCTACCGAGGTGTATGCAGGAGGTTAATCTATGCCGAGGAACAAGTAGAAGACCAATAGTCTGGAAGACAGATTTCCTCCACCGGCTAAGTATTTAAGAGAGTCTCTAATCACTTCTAGGGGCAATTTTTGTGATAGCATCAAATGCCAGCATTTATGAATTGACGTCTAATTAATGGGAAGTAGGTGAAGGCCCATATTTATCTCCTGACTTAACAAATCACTTAAGAAGAAATTTCAATCCTATTTACTTCACTGAAATTAATTGGGTTAAACTACACATTTAAAGATCAATGCAGCAAGTTTTCACTTCTTAACCCTTTACTAAACCCACACCTATTAATAACTGGGATTTTGGAAGATGAAGTGAAAAATGGAGAGTTATTTGGGTGCAAGAGCTAGGCAGTCTGATTCGCGCAAGGATGCATTAGCTGATGCGCAGAGGGGTATGCAGTCCACCGGGGAGAGGATTCATTAGTTACTGAAACCCATCTTCCCCAGAAATACAAAGTCAGAGCTGGTCCCAGCTCAACCACTAACCCACATCACCCTGCTGCAGTCTTCAGATTCATTCTTAATTCCTTTGGTGGGTTTTTTTGAGGGAGTGAATGATATTTTAAAGCAGGTTTGGTGTGAGCAGAGGGATTGTTTGCCTGTCACCTTGCAAGGGCAGGGCTCAGCGGAGCATCCCGGCTCTCCCACCACCTCCTTTCGAAGACGCTGTCGCGCATTCAGGTCACGTAGCACATTAAAGCAAATGAACACATGTGAAAAATTCATATGTGCAGCCAGAAAAAGCTCTTCTCAATGTACAGCTCAGCGGTGTCGCCCAGCTGGTGGGTGTGGGGCAGGATCTTCATGGTGGGTCCACCGTCGGGGATCGGGCTGCAGAGGTTCCTCCCATTGTATCCCTGCAAGCACTCTCCTTCAGGTCGCTCCATTCACCGAGATCTTTTTACTCCAGAAAAGCGATGGGTGGACAGTTGGGTATTCCTAGGGCAGTGCAATTGACCTGCACGTACTCTCCTAACCTGCCAGAAATGAATGCAGAGCTTCACGCCTTGCGAGGATGGAAAGATGGCAAAAAGCAAGAGGTTTCTGCTGTAAATGTGGTGGTTCATTTTGGTACTGGAGATCTAGCTGTGTGCTGCTCATGGGCTTCGCAGAGAAGCTACAAGGCCAAGCCTTTCCTGGGCTAGATTTTGTGTGGTATTCTATTTCATGAGCAGCATCACTCACCTGCAGCCCCTGGGTCGGCTCAGCAGCCTTCTTGTGGACACAGCGCTATTTCATGCCCACTGAATCACACCCTTTAGGATGCAAACATAAAAATGTTTACATTTTGGCTGTCGATTAGTGTGGATAAAGAAAATTCTGGTAGCATATTTGTTTCTTGACTAGGGCCATCCATGAGGTAGGAGAGCATGGCAAGTGCATGTGTCCTTTTGCATGGAAAAAACAGGTGGAAGTTCTGGTTTTGTTATTTTGGATCTAAGACAACAAGGACTGTGACAACCCTAGGAAGATCCATCAAATGCTGGAAATAGCTTGATAAACCCAGCGGTTCCCAGGTGAGGCCATGGTTGGTGAAGCCTGTGCAGCTGGGAGAGTAGATGTAGAAAGACAAAGGGCCTTGCAACTTGAAGTTGTCAGCGTCTGTCTTTGTGTGCTCAGCTTTTGGAAGAAAACGATGGACAAAGGGCTCTTTTACCTGTCAGAGATGTAACAGGTGAGGAGAGGATCCATTAGCATGGAAAAAGATTTAATTTTGCCTGAAAAGCAGAGAGTAACGAAGTGGTTGTGTCACTTCTGGATGAGGCACCATGTTTTGTGGCCCCACGGTGGATGCTGTCAGTAACATGAGCAGTTTCTTTGACCAAGTGTCATTTCTCCTTGAGGACATGTTGATAAGACAGTGAGATGACAAACCCGAACTCACAGACCAGAAGGGCTGCTGGCAGGTTGATAGCGGCTATTTTAATGAACCCATGTGTAGCTGCAGCAGGAAAAGCCCCCGACTCCTACGGTGAGGAGCGACGGAGTCACAGAGTGACCAACCTCTACCTGCCCAACCCCAGGCGCCTCCCGGTGCGCTACAGGGATGTAGCGGGGATGTCTGGCTGTGGAGCAGGTCCTGCGATGGAGCAGGATGATTTTGTATAACGCAGGTGCTTGGTATTCATCTGCATAACTTTCTATGCTCGTCTACACACCAGCTGAAAAATATAATGAATGTCTTACATGTTAATCATGAGAGAGACAGAGCAGTCGGAATGTGCTAGCTGATGAATTATGCATTTTGCCCCACCTGGGAGTTAATATTTACCATATCTTGCTGAAATCCATTAGGAAGAACAAACATTGTATTTACCCGACAAGCTGCAAAACCATTCATTTGCATTGTTACCCGTGAGGAGAAGGTACAAGGGCCACTGCTGGGGCGAGCCGGCCTCCAAACCATGTCGTGTCCTCGGTGCAATCACCTCCGGAGAGGGAGGCTGAGCTCCGGTCGCAGGGGCACAGCACCAGCCTCCTGGAAAATCCTCGGCTGCACACACGTGGGGAAACCCCCACAGTGGGATCTCTCGGAGACAACACCACCTCGGAGATAACGCTAGCTACAGCCCAACGGGCAGGGAGGAGGCTGAACTGCTGCACCACCGGTGCGGGGCTGAGACCTGTGTGAGTGCACCCCGAGCCACTGCACCCTGGTTTGAACAATCCGTTTGTGATCTCTGAGACTCTCCGTCTGCCCCATCGCCCTCCGCAGTTTTCCATCTTCTGCTGCTTCCCCTTTGTGATTTCTTTGAACATACTGTCTTTTCTTTTTTCTTTTCTTAGTAAATCATTAGAGAAACTCCTTTAAGACAAATTTTCATTTCCCTGCGGGATGTAAGAGATGTGCAGTCGACGGCTCAGTCCTGCAGACCGCTTGTGCAAGCGCATTGCTCCTGTGAAACCAGGAAGGACTATTCACCCGAGGAAAATCAGTCACCTAACGCAGAAACACGTGCAGACTCAGCGGTGAAGGTTCTGCAGGGACAGGCGACCACTGGGAGCAGAATGGATGTGGTTTTACTGACCCACCTCTCCGGCATCAGTGGGTGATTCTTCATCACACGCTTTTCTTGAGCAGAAAGCTGCGGAATTCAAGGGTGCTGGAGCCCGAGCTCTGCAAGGCTGCTCGCTGGGGCACGGTGCTGGCGTGGCAGCGCTGCATGGGGACACGGTGCCCGCAGGGTTATCCGGAGCCACACGCAGCTCCTGCAGCCCAACATCCCCGCGGGCACACCATCGCTGGGAGGGCTTGGGCACGTGATGGAATTTGTAGTTAAAATCCCAGCCATCGCCCCAGAGCGGCTGGCGGCAGGAGGAGCATGGAAGTAAAACCCATCTCACACTCCTCAGCCAGCGTTTCTGCAGACGGGGAGAGCCAAAAGGTACCGGGGATGCAACGTAAGATACAGAGAAAATCCTGGTTTTTCAGTCCTCGTATTTGGAAAGCACGCGGTGATGTGATCAGCCCTGTCTGGACCATTTTATTTTTTAATAGTATTTGGTATGCAAAGTCCAGGCTGGCAATAACCCAAGGGGCACGGTCCCCCTGTGACCATCCCTCAGTGGGGGCTGTCAGCGCGTCCCCGCAGGGCAGTGCTGGGGGTAGGTGCCACCGCGGGGACACCTCCCGCAGCCCACCAGCACCTCCTGGCAGGAAGCCCTGGGGCACGTGAGGTCGGTGTGCCAGTCACTTCACTGCATACATGGGCTCTCAACTTGGGGGATGGACTCCTCCGCTAGGGATTCAGCTTCCTGCGAGCTTGAAGTTGTGCTTCTTTTCACCCCGTCTCACCAAATGCCTCTGTCGAGTTTGGTCAAGTTGCTTTGGAAAGCAGAAGCAGACGTGTGGCGCTGAAGAACCTCACCCCAGAGACCACTTACTTCCTAAGGGATGAAAACTAAGAGACGTATTTATAAAAACAACGCTCTTAAGTATTTGCTACCAAGCCCATGGGTCACTGGAGGAGGAGAAAAAGTGGAGGGGGATGAGCATGCTCCTTCTAGTGTATCCCCAGGATCCCCAGCACCTCCAGCATCCCCAGCATCCCCAGCACCTCCAGCATCCCCAGCACCCCCGTACCCCCGGCATCCCCAGCACACCAAGCAACCCAGTATCCCCAGCATTCCCAATGCTTTCCTAGGCAGAAAGTTTTTGCCACACTAATGACCTTTTAATGAGAGGGAGCCACCTGACGGGGGTGCAGCAATCCCCATCACCCCCAACACTCCCAGCGCCCCAGTAACTCAAGCATCACTGGCATCCCTGGCATCCCCAGCACTCCCGCATTCCCAGCCCCCCAGCACCCAAGGTGGCCGATGCCCATGGCTGGGTGGGTGGGAGCCTGGGCTGGAAGCCCCCACACTGCTCAGAGCCTCCTGCACAAGCAAAGGACCGGTTTGAGAGACAAGGGAAAGCAGAGAAATCGTATTTTTAAAGAAATCGATGATGGGAGGCAGAGGAAGGAGAGGAGCAAGCTTCTAAGGAGCGGAGCATATTTCATCTCTGCTCCCCGTCCCAGTCCCTGCAGGACCCACACCGGCTGTGGCTTCCGACAAACCGGCGGTTTCAATCGCAGCCGCGCCGCCTCTGCCGGCACCGCGTTTGAAGATGTCATGGGAGAATGGGGCTCTCTGTGAAGCCCGAGTTTCAAGAAAATAGACTGTTCCCTGCCCCCGTTCAGAGACGAGCTCTTTAAAGCCTTCAGAAACTCCACCAAAACGGCATCGCTCCCCTCCCCGAGAGCGCTGCCGTCCCGCTGCACCACGGCTGCTCTCACCTGCCTGGTTCTGTGCTTCAGCAGAGGAAGAGGATGGTTGTAGGGAGGCTCAAGAGCCTGCAGAAGCACTTAAATAAACCTTTCCCTGCTTTCTTCCCATTTAAATGAATAAGAAGGAAACAAAAAGAGAACTTCTTTCCTTTTTCTCTGACAACGTATTTAAAGCAATCACACTGTTTTCTGAAAAGCAGAAGCTCCAGCCTCCCCCAAGGTTCTTTCCTGCCCACTGAGGCAATCCCTGGGAAAGTCCACGCTGGGCTGTACAGGGGTTTTCGCACATGGCGATCAGGGAGGTTGGGCAGGAGAAACCCTCGCAGGAGCTTCCCCGACCCACGGCCAGCCCTGGCAAGGGGCATCTCCTGCAGCACCCACGCCGCCCCCGCACCCTGTCTCATCCTGTCTCCTAGCAGCACTGAACCTCATTTGAGTTTTTATGTATCTTTTAAAAAGAACAGTAAAAGAAATTATTTACGAAGCCCATTAGGATGAAATTTTAAGTAGGTGTTTGCTGTCGGAGTCGCCTTCAGGGAGATCACACGAGTGTCGAGTGTCGGCGGCGCCTCCTGTGAAACCGCTCACCCCCACACCCCACGCTGTGTGGTTTGTCTCCTTCCTAATGACTCTGAATTATCCAACGCTTTCCTATGCGGAAAGCTTTTGTCACACTAATGAACCTTTAATGAGAGGGAGGCAGTGGATGGGGATGCAGTGGCAGCTCTGTCCCGCGGCTGTGGGCGCAGGCTGGGTGCTGGGAGCTGCCCCGGGAGATGCTCCAGTCTTACTTTGGCTCAATTATTTATAATGGGAAAAAGAGGGAGTTTTACTGAGCCCAAACGAAGGAGACTTCATGTCAAAATTGATCAAGAAAGTGAATGCAAATTTTGCTAGAAAATTTGCTATTTATTAATATTTTTTTGCTATGCATTAATTTTTGCGTGCATGCATATAGGACATTGGGAGTAAAGGGAGTTTAATATCATTTAATGAAGTTGTACAAGAGATAATAGTCACCCCGAGTTCTTGAGAAGATGACAGCGGTGCCAGTGTTCCCAGGCTCTTGTTTTCCCATAAGGACAAGCACAGCTGCCACCAATGGGGACAAGGGCAAAGGTGCCACATCCTTCAACCTCCTTTATTTTCCCCACTCCATGTCAATCCCGTGCCCAGATCCCTGACACAAATGTCTCAGCAGTGGAAAAAACTTTAGCAAAGGGCTATGGTTAAAGGCTGCTGAAGCTTGACAGAAATAATCCCCTGTCCTCGGCAGCCCGGGGAGGTTCTGCGGTGATGGAATGAAGAAAGAGAGCAGGAAAGCTCCTTCCCAAATACCAGGGATGTCCCATAACTGAAGTGGGGTCTGTATTCACTGTATGTCCACAGACAATATTCACCATGGGTTCAATATTCACTAATATTGAACCTCGCTGCACTGGAGCTTGTGGAGATTTGAAACAGGGTAAGAAAACAGTGGGAAAAATACCTGATAGTGTGAGAGATTGATCAGCGTTGCTGGGCAGAGAAAAAAAACACTAAAAAACTGATCCAAAACATAGGGTTTTGGCAGAACTGATGCTTTTGTTCTGTTGGCACAGACTGGTTTGGGGAGTTTATGATTTTGTTTTTATTTTCTTTGCTTTTAATCAAGTCGACGTAACTTGTGTTTTTCCCCTCCAGGCTGGGAGCTCTTGCTGGGGGTTGCGGCATCCCCTGCCTCCTGCGGCTGGTGTCACCCCAAACTCACAGGTTTAGGATGCTGGAGCCAGGCTCGGAGCTGGTATTTGGAGCCGCTTAGTATTCAGTGGCACGACTTACCTAATGCATGTGGATTTAACTCATTTCTGATTGATCCCATAATTACAAAATTTGTTTAAAGCTGTTATATTATCTCCTTATTTGACACAATATGGCACAATTTTGTTATAATATTGAAAACCAAATAAGACAACTGCAGTTGGTGGCATTTCAAAGAAATATTCCCTTTAAGATGAAATCAATCCTGTTTCAAGTTTATTCCCTTGCTTTATGATTGAGGCTCTAGGGGTGTATTTTGCTGAAAAATGTCTTTTTGATTTTTCAGAAATTCTTTAGATTAATATGCAGCTGTCATTGCAAGGCAAATCCAGACCCGCTTTCATGTGCCTCCTCTCTCCCCAGGCTGCGGCGAGTGCCTATCCCTACTGGGCAAGCGGCCGCTGCGCCGGCGGGCAGCACCAGGCACGGCCACCCCGGCCCATGCTGGCCCCTCACCCTCCGTGCCCACCTCTCCCCCAGTTCACCCTCGCCACCCATTTTTAAAGCAGTGCGACCCCCGTGACAATATAAAGAGAGTTTTGGTCCTTTGTGTTTCCCTTGGTGCGCCTTTTGAAAAGTTGTTTGACTTGCAGATCATGTCGAATAAACTTTCTAAGGGGATATTTTCGAGTAAATAGATGCTGAAGGCCGTAAGTGAAGTTTAAATATTTATATCAATATTTAACCACTTATTCTTTCGGCGGCATCAATCAGTGTGGCTGGTTGGACACATCCACCTCCCCATTTATAGAGCCTTGTCCTGTGCACGGAGCGGCAGTGACGGCAGGGATGACGAGCAAGTGTAGCTCCGAGGTGGGGCTGGGGGCTCTGCTCCAGCCGCTTCACCCAGCACCAGCAGCTCTTCTCCAGCTGCCCGTCAGCAGGATGTCCACCAGCACCTGCAGGTAGGTCATGCTGGTGGCGTGCATGCCCTCTTGCTGCTGCTCTCCCAGCGCCAGCAGCAGCATCCATCGCCTGTTGCCGGTGAGTGGGGATGGGTTTGTGCAGCCAAACTAAGTTTTGGTTGCTGGAAATGGGAATGCCGATCCAACAAGACGGTGTGGCAATGGCACTTGTTTGCTCAGGGCGCTAGTACTCTGTTAGTATGGTCAAAGGATGGAGATTGCCCAGAGAACTTGTGGACATCCCATCTCTGGAAGTGTTCAAGACCAGGTTGGATGGGGCTTGGAGCAACCTGGTCTAGTGGGAGGTGTCCCTGCCCTGTCCCTGTCCCTTCCAACCCAAACCATTCTAGCATTCTGTGATTACTTTATGGTTAAAGGATGGATTTGTAGTCCTTCAGTCATGTTAAATGGAAAGTCACTTCCCGGATAGCTCCATTGAAGCAAATTATCAACCAAAACCCAACAGGGAGGGCAAACCCAGCTGGGAGGCAGGACAGTTGCAGGAAGCGGGAGCAATTTCACCAGAGATTCATGAAAACTATTATTTGGAAGGGCTTTTGCATATTTTATGTTCTTATGTAAACTGGAGCATTGCAAATCAGGCATTCCTACTGTTTCAAGGAACGAGAAACGCTGTGAGGGAGTAATACATTAATAGCTGAAACGCTACACACACTTGTTTTACTAAGGCTTTTTCTGCACTAGTTGAATAATTCTGTTGATTCCTCCACTTTAACATAAAATTTGTATTTGAACTGCTTTCTCGGAAGCCTTCTGCCACAGCTGGAGTTATAGGATGGGTCAAATTGAGAATATATGAATGGCGAGAGCACAGGAGTGGGAGTGTTGTGTGCAGAAGTGCTCATCTCGCCCTAAAATTTAGCTCTTCATTTCTTTGTACTCTGTTTAGTTTTCCTTTTTCCATATTTCCTTGATATTTCCATTTTCCTTCAGGGCAACTGCAAAGAGCTCAGCCGGGACAGGGTTTGTATCAAGTACCAGGAGCCCAAGTTTAGCACAGTTGGAAAAATGCAACGATCATTTTCTCTTTCTGAGAGCAAACATCAGCAGTCTGCGTAATTCAGCTGAGAAATTTTGCAAAAAGCCTTATCAACAAAATTCCTTGACACATCTGAAACCCAGATGCTCGAAAACATTTATCTCGTGGCTGCTTCTAATCCGACAGAGCCGGGGTGAAAGGACAGACCCCATCTCAGGCCGACCTTCCCCACAGCTCCACATTTGGGCAGATTTCGGGGTTGATATTACCCTCGGCAGCCTGACAGAGCAGGGATCATGCACCAGCGCAAGCGCCGCAACCCTGGCCACGGGTACTTTATCCCTTTGTCTCCTGTATAAAGACACTATATTATATCCCAGACGGATTTACAGCGGCGCCCTGAGCCCACAGCACTGCATTCCTAAGGAGTGGCGAATATAAAGGTAAACCCTCCCCTAAATGCACTTTTAAGAGAGGTTTTTCGAAGCTGAACAAATGAATTTGCTTATTCCTTGAGTAAAAGTGGCTTATTGGAGCTACTGCAGTCGCAGTGGGATGGTCACGGCCAGCCAATGTGGGGTTTTGCTGTCCCACTCCATTGCCAGTGTTTTACAGCTTTTGCTCATCAAATGAAAGAAGAATGAAAGTTCTTGGGCAATCGATTGCTAAAAATTGAAGGTACTTTAAAGCAAGAACTGTGCCCGCGTCCCGAGCAAAACCCGAACCCCAAGCTCCTGTTGCAGATGTGGAGGGTCCGAGGGAGCGCCGGACCCCAACAGCACGATAAGAAGCAATGATTCTCAGAGATGCTGGAAACATAACGTATTCCAGACTCCAAAATTTCCTTTTTCTTTTTTTTTTTTAAAGCACTGGATACTTTTTCTTTTCCAGGACAACATCACAGAAACTTTCTTAGTGGCAGATACTGCCTACCACACACACAAGGAGTATGTGCGCACATTCACACAGCCTGTAATTTTTCCTGCCTGGTCTGAGGTGTTTCACATAAGCAAACATTCAGAAGGGAAAAGGGTGAGAGGAGCTTTGGGATGCCCACTTGTGGTAACTGAGCACCGATTAACTGAAACTGAATACAAAGAAATGAAAATGGCTGTTTTCCCCGCTGGTATGGCACGTTGCATGTCAGCCCCAGGGGAGCCCTGGTCCGTGCCCCGGGGGCCGCATCCTGCACGGGGCTGGGCAGCCGGGTCCCTGGCACACGGCTGGGCACTGTCCCCCCCCTTGCCCCCGGAGCTGCTCTAAATAGTGCTCTAAACATCTTGGAGGATGTTTCTGAGAGGCAGCGGAGCTTACCCGCCGGCGAGGAAGCCTTAGCAAACCAGACTGGGTTTACACTGAACTAATTTGGGGTATGGGTATCGATGGCGACCCGACTGCGTAATTGTTTAAGGCAGATTGAAAACACAAGCGGCGTTTCCAGCATTCATGTGCTGATCGTCTGCCTTTCCACCGGCATGGGCGCAGCTTTTGTTTGCTGCTGGGGGCGCGGGAATGCTGGTGATTTACACATGTTTCGGATGAAGGATAGTCACGTGCATCTGGTGCTTACAACGTTTTACATTACTCTAGATTATACATCTGTCATGTTAGTTATTAAGTCGCTGCGGATTACATTGCATTACCACTTAACAGGGAGATGTATTGCAGAGCTGGGGAATGCCATGCCTCTTCCAGCAAAGGACATTGTTTTCCCATATTTCTCTAGAAAGATCACACATTATAATCGCTGCATACAGTATACCATGTAAAACGATCCCCATTTATTTCATACAATAGATACTGTGTCATTTAATTAATTTAGACTAAAGAGGAATGCTCAGCATTCACTAACAACTTTTCCTTTGGGACTGTAAATGAAAAACCCTCATTCTGCACAGCAGCCAGAGCCAGGAGAGCGCTCCTGGAGAGAAGGTTTGCGTAGAGAGGAAAATTGCCCCCCCTGCTCCATTTTTCCCCCCAGATACATATTGAATTTATAAAATTGATCTAAAGCATCTAGTGGCCATGAAAGCTACAGCACCGGGCAGTACGTAAGACTGACCCATGTAAGAAACACCAACAATGTAAGGAAACCACGCACAACCAGAGCCAGGGACTCGAGGAAACCAGCCTAACCCATGGCAGAACCGGTACCAGCGGTACTGCTTTCTTTTCCTCATACTTGTATTTTTTAGTGCTTTTTTTTGTTCTTAAGCGAAGCGTAGCAGGGAAGTATAATGGTACACCTCTAATGATGATGTTTACGGTGCATGGAGCACCACACCAGCGATTGCCTGAAGTGGTGACGCTGCCTTTTAGCATTCCTGTCCCTGCAGAATCCATTTCTGTATTATGGAGATTTCTGCAGACCTTAGGCCATGCGTATTGAACAGTCCTCACCTCTCTCAGCTTCTCATTGACCCAGAGTACAATACAGGCTTTTTTGAACATAAAAGCATCATTGACAGCCCTTATATTACTCCAAGAGATTGTTTACCCGTGTGCTAGAGGAGACTTTTAAACTTGCTGCTAATTAGAGGTATGTTACTGAGGCCAAGCCTTCAGTTAGAGCTATCACAGGTCCTTGTGCGTCGCTTCCGTTGTAGACAATCTCTTAATCATGATTTCAGTGGGTTTGATGAGCGCTGAGGTAGCACCCTGTGTTTTGCTCGCTGTTTATTTTGCCCGGGGCGCATCCCCTGCCCCGCGCGAAGGGGGTGTCACCCACCACCCGCGGACCCCGACTGCAAACCTTCAGCGCATCTTATACCTCGCTCTTAGTTCTTCCTCTCACATTTATAGCCCCATGCACTTACTACAATCACTATTTTCAGCATACATTAAACAAACTATTTTAATCACGAGGAGCAGAACTCCTCACTCCAAAACATTTTTAATTCCTGGGAGAGATGATGTGTGCTGGAGGCACGAGTTAGCCTCCGCGGTGCTCCTCGGTAAATTAGCTGTGGAAAAAGACTTTCATTGCAGCCTTTAGCAGTTGGAGTATTTAAATATAACCACACAGCTTTCATTGGATGCAATAAAAGATTCTCATCTGTATTACTGGGTTCGATATAAGTGGTTTGCCTCTCAAATGTATTATGGTTCACTTCATGTTTAGTGATACAGTAATAGCTTAAATAATTGTGCGTTGAGGTCAAAGACAGAGATTGATCTCTTTAAGCAAATACTGCTATTAATTAGAGGTGGGCTTGCACTGAAATACCTGGCCTGCGTGGGACATTTCAGGCACCCCAGAAGAACTGGCATTGGCAGTGATTGTCCCGATGACTGTGTTGATCACTGGAAGGTAAAATTGGGTACCTTGATCGCAGGATGAGGAAGGATGGGGGGTACCTCCCCGCTGGTCTCCCCCCCAGCCGATCTCCGGCCTGCCACGGTCACCACTGCCTTTCTTCCCCTGATGGAGGGCACCAGGTAGCAGAAGTTACCCAGAAATCCATTTTTTTTTAATTTGTTAGCATTTTGTTCTTAATGCTAAGTGCTGCGAAAGGAAGCCCTGTCGGCTCCTCAGGCAACAAGTAGAAATGTGTCACCCTGCAAGTGTGGGCAGCAGGAGAGAGCTCATGGTAATGAGCCGCAACAGCATTAATTACCGCATCTGTATCAGAAGATGCTCAAACTCTTTGGTCTGAACCACCGCTCATGCGTGTCCTCGCTGGCATTGTCCAACCACACTGCCTTTGCCATGGGGCTGGGGCTGGGGCTGCCCTGTGCTGGGGGCGAGGGACGGCTCCTGCCCCAGAGCCACAATGGACCAACATTAACAACCTCAAGGACAACCTCAGGGACAACACCTTCTGTCTCAGCACCTTCACTCCACTCCCCATCAGTCCTCTTCCCACATCTTTTTCTTCTTTCCTTTCTAAAGCTGTTGCCTAGACAATTCCTTGTAAGGAAAGAAGATTTTACAGTCTCATGGGCCATTTCCCATGTCTAGAAACATTTTATTACTTCAGCAATATGGCCAATGCACTGACTTTTCTCCTCACCAAGACCTCAAACACAACAAAACAACTCCCCTAAATCCTCACTCCCGAGTGAGCACTAATTTCCTTGCTACCACCAGATGGGTGGTTAATGAAGTCAATGAACAGTTAATGGAGTCAATGAGTTTGTGCAAGTACAACTAAGCTGTCAAGAGAAGTCTTTCTATATTAGAGCAGTCACTTTATTGAGACATTTCAAGCAAAAACAAACAAAGCCCTTAAACAGATCTGGGCAAAAAAGAGTTATGGACAGGAGATGGCCCCGTGCCTGGAGGTGTTCAAAGCCAGGCTGGATGGGGCTTGGAGCAACCTGGTCTAGTGGGAGGTGTCCCTGCCCAGGGCAGGGGTTGGAACTAGATAGTCTTTAAGGTCCCTTCCAACCTGAACCATTTTGTGATTCTATGGTGGAAAGCCCTGCAGAATCAGACACAGCCGCTCCAAAGACCAGGGATGCAAGGGACATCTTAGTGAGGTCTGCTCTTCACCTAAAGGCGTGTGCCTATAAGCAATGGGCTCCTGACAGGTTTTGCTCCTCCCGGCATCATTTGCAGACAGTTTGCTCTGACACGCACATGGAGCTGTTGAGGAATAACTCCTACGCTGCGAGCTCCCAGCCTTCTTTTACCTGAATTCACTTGTGAGAGCAAAACCTTGTCTAGCTGGGGTATCTTGGTGCTTTCCCGTGCGGTTACGGAGGTGATGCCTGGGGGCTTTGGGGCTAGGAGGAAATAATTTGGAAAGCTCACACAGCAGGTGCTGCCCACCCTGCCCACCCTGCCCGTGCTGCTGGCGGCGGGGAGGAGGGAGGCAGGCAGCGAGCGTACAAAGGCTGAGCGTAGCCCCAAGTGAAATACCTGCCACAAACACAAACCAAAAGCAGGATAAACCAAACCTGCTGCTGAGAAGTTGCAGAGGTTATCCATCATTGTCAAGGCTCCCTTTGCAGTATAAGCCATCAGAGCAATTCAGAATACCAGCAGCTATAGCTGTTCCTATATCTTAAGGATATCCTATTCAGAAGACATCAGTAACAAAAACAACAACAAAAAAAATCCATCTTTTTAAGGGTCTCATCACACTGAAAACTTGCTTGGGTTTGTGACAGCACTTTTGCATAAAGATGAAAGAATTCAGAGTTTCCCCGTGATGTGGTACCAAAAATCACATTAGCAGAGAGTTGAGCAAAAAGATCAACATTTAATATGAACCCATCATATACCCATTTTTAAGTATAAAATGAAATACTGAATAAAGAGGGATTAAAATAAAACCTGTCTCCAGCTCTGTGCTTGGGGCATCTTCACGCAGTGGTGGTAGCCTCCAGGATTGCGTTATATTTGTTTTCGGGGTCCAAAGCATAACTAAAACAATTTATCTATTGTAGGTTGGGAGATTCAACTGATACATGTTGGCACTGGGAAGATGAGGAGAAAAGGCATGCTCTACAGCTTAATACATCTGGAATACATATTATAATCTATTCTAAACTAAACGCTGCGTGTGCAGCAATTGGAGTTGGCACCATAGACCTGTAGACCTCGGTGCTGTGCAGACCCCCTTCCCCGCCCTGTTAGCTCGGACCATTTTTAAATTGAGCCAGACACGGTGTCCCACATGGAGCAGGGGCGCAAATCAGCGATCTGAGCTCAATGCAGCGTGACTTGCATCAAAAAAAAATCTCACTTTCTTTTGGTAGGATGTGGATTTTACCCAGGGCACGGATGAGCTGCACCATCCTTGGGCACCGGCAGAGCAGGGTCTTGGCTCGCCCCAAGATGCTCTGCCAAATGGAAAGCTGCCTGGCTGGGAGGGCAGCAGATGAAAGCACTGTTGCTGCAGGTTGTTGGTGCCCTGAGCAGCGAGATTTGTACTTTAGCAACACCTCGATCTGTATTTTGGTGCCCGGGCAGCATGGTAGGAACCTGAGAGTGCCTGTGCCTGCCTACCCTGCCTGCTGGGACGCTCCCACAGCAGCACCAGGAAAAGGCAGCAAATAGGCAGGGGAGAGTTACACCCACAAGAAACGAGTGGTTTTCAAGGCCGATGGCATCCTTTGTGGGGGGTCTTTTGTAGCAGCAGCAGCAGCTCGATGTCCAAGCATTTCATTGCAAGTGTTTTGCTGAGACACATCTCCCAGGACAAGCCATGGCTCCTGTCCCACTGCCAGCCAGCCCGGCTGCTCCGAGATCACGCTTTGCAGAAGTTACTGCGGTTTTACAGGTACAAATAGGTGAAAGATGTTGATTTCCTTTGGAGACACTTTGCCACATCCCATCCTTCCAGCCCCCGGGCAGGAGCGCTGCCACCACCCTGCCGCAGGTCCCCAAAGCCCCACCAGGAAAAGCACAAAGGACGTCATCCACCAGGAGAGAGGGTGAAGCATCCGCATCTGTGCAGGGAGAGAATGCAATAAATAACAAATGAGATTTGATTATACAACATAATATTACTCTCGATGTAAAAGTGAATCATGCTGCATGCGATAATAAATCATAACTTTACATTTCACCAGCACAGAGCCAGTTCTGAACTGCAACATCTGGAGCTCAGACTGAGCCTTCCAGCTTTTGGGGATACTTTGACCCCAAGCTTCATCTCCAGCAGATGAGATGAAAAACTTGAGCCTGATTATCATGCAAGTACCTGCATGCAGGGAGAAGGCATCGCCAGTCCATGGCAATATGCAACCCTTGCAAGGCCAGGTGGGTTGGGAAGAATTTTTTTAAAGCAATAGCAAAGCAAAGTCAATAAGCCCTAAGCTTGGGAATTCAAACAGGTTTCCTACTCCTATTGCGGTGGCAGCACATGATGGTACCAGTCAGTGACATGTGTGGGGCCAATGACATGGGTTGTCCTCCTGGGGAGCAGCATCTCTCTGCAACCAGGGCTGGGGGAAAACTCCCTGCTTTCCTTCACAGGGCAGGTGTTAGATCCACGGGGAGCAAGGGTGTGGGTTGGAATTCCAGGCAAAGTGAAGATTAGATGGGAAAACTCAGCTCTGCTTTTTTTAACAGGCCCTCGCACAGCCCCAGTGCTTGACCAGGCTCTGGCTGAGCACACCGGAGCAGACGAGTGTGGCACAGCACCGTGGGCATCCCACTGCGGGGGGCACCGCTCACCCCGGCAGCTCCCCTCTCCCGTAGGGAGGCTGTCTCCTCGGGAAAATTTGGGTAAAGAGGGCTTAAAAACCCTGCTGCAGTTTGGCATCATTCCTTGCACGCACTTAGCAAAACAAAAATCATTTTGCAAATATACCGTCACCAACAGGCCCTCCGAGGCGGTGGCCGGTTATTCGGCGCATCGCCAGGCTGCCTCTCCGTACCTGCGTGCTGCAGCTCCGGGCAACCAACCACCAGGTCACGTATGGCCCCACGCGGGTGCACTGGCCCCACGCCAGATCCTTGGACCTTGGTCAGGAGGGTGACTGCAGGTCAGGAGGGCAGCACGCCATCAGCTCCCACCTGGGACAGGCACACTCGGACCCACAGCTAGGTCATATTTAACTTAATGTGTTGCATGATTTTTAAGCACCTGTTTGGCATTTTGGCCAAACCAGGTGAAAAGAGGCAGTTTGTTAAAAAAGCACCAGTCCCCTGTACCTGGCGTGCCCTGCAAAGTTAGAAAAAACATGGACAGAGGCTTAGAAACATTTGAAAAGTGAAAAGCTGCCAAAAAGCAAAGCAAAGGATCAAATCAGAGGCAGTGCTTTGGCTCGGCTCTCACGGCTCTGTGACTTTTATTCCAGATTTACATCCTGGGAGCAAAGTCGAGATGAGTTGGGGCGCTTGCAGGGTAATTTGTGGGTCCCTCCTCGGGGCCGGGGGATGCAGCCCCTCAGGGTTTCACAGCTCGGCAGCACTGGAACAGCAACTGCTCCATCTGGTGGGAACGGCTCCGTCTGGGCTGGGATGTGGGCTTGCAGCTCCATCCTACTGGGCAAGTGGTGATGCCCTGGCCAGCCTGGCACGCCGCGGGGCTCCCAGCCCTCTGCCACCACATGACCATCACCCGCTGGAGGCACCAGGTCCCTTGGCGTGATGCAGCAAGGATGGACGAGGGACGTGGACTTGTTGACACATGTAAAAAAGCGCCAAGGATCATCCGAGGATGAAGCATTCGCCCTGCAGTTGTGCTCACACGCTACAAAGGGGAAATGAAAGGGGACGTGCTGGAGAGCAGTGTCCCTTCTGCTGACAGCCCCAGTGTTGGAGGGGGTTTGAAGAAGAAGACCAGCACACAACCAGCACACAACCAGCACACAACCAGCACACAACAAGCACAACCAGCACACAACCAGCACAACCAGCACACAACCAGCACAGCTGCGGCAGCCAGCCAGGCCAGCCCCATGAAACGGGCATGTGGCTTCAGCGACCAAATCTCCACCACGAGGGAGAGTCGCTTTGGACTTGTACCCTTAAAAATACACCCGGGGCTGAGCCAGGGCCGGCTTCTTTCGGGTTTTAAGCGTATGACATTACAAAGGTTTAAAAGGAGGTGTCATGGGAGCGCGGCTCGGCCCGGCATCGCAGCACGGGGCAGGGACGGGAAGGCACGGCCTGTGCCAGCTGCGTTTGCGGGCGGGTGGGATGCTGGGTAGTTGACCAATCTTCATGTGTAGGAAAAAAAACAACGAGTAAAGATAAAAGCTGAAGGAACTGCTGTCCTGGCTTGAGCGACACAGGATTAATTTCTCTTTCAGTAATTTCACTTTTCAGTAAGGTCTCTTCCAATGCTTGGGAAAACAGCATTTTTAGAAGACTCTAGTGTTTGAATTTGTGACAATATTCACTTTATAGCCAGCTATGGTGTGTGGGTTTCAAGGTCTCAGTGTTTTCGAGCTCTCCAGGTGCAGGGATGAGGAGCAGCGAGACCCGGGCACTTGACCCAAGCTGCCAACAGGATTATTTCATACCATGAATGTCACATTCAATATAAATTAGGAAGTTTGCTGAGGAGTTGTCTCTTCCTTGGCGGCTGTGATGCTGGGAACTTCTTGCCCCAGTGCTGGAGCCCTGAGCCCTTCCGTTCCTCCCAAAGCCGCAGCGCTCACAGCGTCCCACGTTTGCTGTCCCTGCTGGGAGCGCACAGCTTCTGCTGATGGAATGGGCTGAGTATGATCCTTGTGTATTTTATACTGGTATTGGAATCAATACTGGTTCTTTAGTATTATTAATTTTAATTATTTAGTCTTATTCTATTAAATCTGTTTATATTTGGGTTTCCTTGTCTTTTCCCGATTCCCCTTCCCGGGTGGGGAGGGGTCATCAGGTGATAGAAAAATTGTCTAAATGACAATAAATTGTTGTGGGTTCCTCAAACCATAACAACTGCTTTCACTAGAGCTTGGGTTCAACAAAACAAACCCGTTGTGAAGCGGTGGCGCGGTCGGGCTGAGCGGAGCGAGGTCCCTCTCACAGCTCTGCCCCTGCAGCGGCAGTGATTCAACAGCCCGTTACCATTTCATCCTACATCAAACATCTCTTGCTTCTTCGCTACAAACAGATGAACAAGAGAGGACTGCAGCACCCTAGGACTTGTAGAAAGCTTCCAGCTTTCGTACTTAATAAAACAGACACAGAAATGCAGGAGAAGAAAATAAATCTATGTTCGGCACTTAAACTTCCCTTCCACATGAGTTTTCACTCACAACCCAGGGAGAGCACTAAGAGACGAGGCTGTGCTGCAGGACTCATCTCCAAATTAATGATCACAGACGTGCTTAGACATCATGGACTCTGTACATTTGTCCGGGGCCAACTCCAGTGACCTCGTACTACAAAAAGGATCAAAACGCCCAGGTGTATGTCCTTAGATGTGCCATGGGAGAGGTGCCCCGAGCCCAGCCCCGCTGGCCCCGTGGCGAGGGACTCGCAGCTGGTTTCTGTGCTATCCAACACGCCTGATGTGCTGCACGGAGACACGCAAACAAGCAGAGATGCTGGAAGACAAGGGGAAGAAATACTTGCTTGCTTTCTAAGCGTGGCACTTTCCTATCTCAGCGAATTGGCGTAACTACAGCCGGCAGTCCTTACTTTAAAATATGGGCATTTCTCTGCTGGAAATGCTGTCCTCCACTATTCCCTTGATCTGAAAGCTGCAAGTGTCAATACATCAGCACTGATGTCTGCTGAGTGCCTAGAAATAAGGCGATACCATTTCCAAAAGTAAGTGACCACCAGGCTGCCGTTAGCTCTGCCAGCGCGGAGGGAGAGATGGCTTTTTGCAACTTTGATTTACTGGCAATTGTTGGAAAAGAAGCAAGCAAGAAATGAAAACCCAATATTTCCATTACAGTTTACTTAATAAAAAAATATTGTAGGGAAGTCAGACATCATAAAATGCCCATCTTCTCTCTATATTTACAGGATCATACAATAACTTGAGCCAGGCCGGTAATCAATTTAAAAAAGCCCTTTGCAATTGAAGGCACAGAGAAGTGAGTGTTCAATATCCCCACAGCAAACCAGCAGCCACACTTCACCCGGGCGCCCCGAATTCAGCCAGACTGCATTATAGCAATGGGCGGAGGGTAAAGTACTGACTAAAAGGCCGCTCGCAGAGAGTTCTGGAGCAGGACTCTCTATTTCCAAGAAACCATTTTGAACACTGAGCAATTTCTCCTCCAACATGCCCAAGAACTCTTCTGCATCATCCATTCTCCCCACCTGCAAAACAACCTTCTCTTGTTGATAAGGAGGATATTTTTAACATCAAGCTCCCATGTTATGGCCAATCCATCAGGCACCAAGTGCTGCCTATGGCAAAAAAAGATCAGTTCTGACTAGGTGGTTTCTCCTCCCCTTCACACGCACCTCCCTCTCCTCTCCCCCAGCATTACACCCCCTTCCTTGGCTTCTGCTCCTCCTTCCCGTTATCTGCACTTACCACTGGTCCTGCAGAAGTCTTTGGTTTTGTTGTAGATACCATGACCTCAGTGCTAGGGGATAGTCCTGGAGGAGGGGGGCTGTGGACGACCATGTCACCCTGCCCAACCGCCCTGCTCCACCGTTCCCCCCCCCCACCATCCATACCGGGTGCTCTGCCCCATGGGCTGTGGTGCCTGGGGGAGTCCCCAGCCCAAACCTGCACCAGTTTCAGCTCAGTGTCCTACCTCCTGCTGAGCCAATGTCCCCTAAGGAGACAGTGTTAGTTTGTGTGAGACACCTGGCTCATGGGCTGTGATTTTAAGGCAACCTCAGGTCCATCTACCCTCCACCTCAGACGCTAAGGCTTTGCTCCTGCTGCGGTTCCAGTAAATATCTTATGCAGCTCCATCGGTTCAGCCTCATCAGAAGAACTGGGTCATTTCATGTACAAGTCACTCTGGGCTGTATCTACAAGAGCTTGTTTTAAGAGGAGAAAGTTCAGGCTGTTGCTGAAGGAAATGCAAAGTGAGTCACTGAGGTTGTGCTGAGAAATAAAGGCTCATTTCCAAGTGAGGGCCATTCCCTCTGGGTGTGTTAAGACCCTGGAAGATGTCCTTCAGCAATGGCTTGGGCTCCAAGCGGGAGCGGGTACAAGCCTGTGGCCCACTAGCAAGCCAGACAAAATGATGCAACGCTTCTTTCTTCCTGAAGTCTGCAACGTGTCCTCCAAGGACATTTAAAGATAAAATGTGCTGTTAGAATAGGTGCTAAATTTGAGGCACGTGGTGCTCATGAAGAACAGTAACCGGTACCCGCCTGAACCTCCACGCAGCAGCGGGAAGTTCCAGGGAACAGGAGGGGCACCGCTGTAAAGTCAAACCAGCACTCGTGCTGGAGTCAACCAGCATTTCTTATTTCTCAGTCAATAGTTTAATCTATTTTAATGATTACCAATACTGATGTTGAGCATAATCACCTTGTCTGATACAATTGCTAGAATCTAAAAGTCAACTTGATTTTAATGGTTTATCATTAGGAGTATTATTTAGTCAGATTAAACTGGTCTTAATTCCTCCGCAGTCATTATTTAAAAGCTGTTTGGAGCACATTACGGTGGCCCCCCTCATCATGATATGAATCAATGCCCTGTCTCCACACCATATATTTTCAGCAGCATCTAGCAAAGCATCCACATGGATGGACACCGAAGTACTACAAGCTATGAATATTCATGAATCATCCCTACCACCATTAAAAATTCCTTAAAATGCACCACAGCAGTGGTTGGATTTACTTCTCCTAGTGGTGATGGGGCCCATTAACCCCCAAATGTTGGAAGAATGGCTGGGAAACGCGCAACAAGCCGGGATTTGGAGAAGAAGCTGGAGCAGCCCTTGCTACAGTACTGAGGAGCTTTCAGGGGACGGATCCGGACCAGCGTGAGGAAGCGCTGTGCTGCCAAGGCACCTCTGGGTGCATCCCCATGGCTTGCTGTGGTGCCCACGGTGGCACTGCCCCATGGCAGCCATCGTTCATCCAAGCACGGGGCACGGGAGCTGGGCTCCGCTTCTGCCTAGATGAACCAACTTTCTTTCCTCTAGACTATTAACACGTGTTTTGTCAGTGAGAATATAAGCACAAATCTAGAAAAAACTTAAATCCAAAGAGACAGTCACAAGTAGTGAATTACGTACATATTTTTCTTATTGAAACAAGTGATCAAACCCGACGTGTAATGGCCAGGAGTAGCTCCGTTCCTGGAAGAATCTCCTGTGGAAGATGGAGAACTGTGTTAGCTAAATTATTTCATTAATTTGTTTAAAAATAAAGCCCTGAAGACGTTAGATGTTTCCTTTAGTTAATGAGATTTCCATGATAGTTAGAAAAATAAAATTGGAAAACAATGCTGTTAATCTTGGATTACATGCAGCACGAGGGAAGAATTAGTAGCATAAAGCGAGAAGATTAAGACACTTTTTGCTTCCCAAAAAGCTGTGATAGAAGCTACGTGCCTTATTTTCCTGTCTGAGATTAACAAGGAGGTGATCGGGATCTGCCCTCTGGTCTCTAACCCGGTACATCTGGGCACGGCTCTACCTTCTTCTGACACGGCAGGGTCTGGTTCTGAGGAAATAATTATGGGCTGAGCAAAGGGTCAACAAAGACCTTACATCCTAATAGGCAATAGGGAACGGCAAGGACAACGATGTATTTGATCAGCTCTTGCAGTCAAATAGCTCATTGGAAATAACGTTTTCTCAAGTGTAAGTATTCATTTAACCCATATAGTAAACATTACATATATGCGAACTATCAATAAATAACCGCCATTGCTTCACATTTAAAAAGCTAAATTATTTTCCATTAAAAGTCTCAAATTAAATCACAGTAACTTTATCCACCCCATATCTGGCTATTCTAACACACAGCAGCATGGAACAGGGATAAACGGATATCCCAAAATAGGATTACATACAGCAATAAAAGGGGAAATAATCTTTGAAGAAATGAGGTAAGAACAAATTCTAACTGCATTAAAAAGTAAAAAGTCATGGTTTCAATCACCAGCCAGGCAAGAGTTTGATAATCTCATGTGTACAGCATATAAATCTGTGAGTACAACAAATTGCATTTTAATTTATGTACTGAAAAGGTTAACTTCTAATACCCTCTACTCGCTACAGAAATCAGGGAAAACATGCTCGCCTTAAGTACACACCGAGACTAATAAAATAACTGTCTTGCACGAACCCTCAGCGTCTCGCAGAGCTGTGAAACGTTTCAGAAGTTCTTGCCTGTTCAAAATACGACTTCGCAAATCCCTTTTCCTCAGCTGTTGCGGCACTGCCTAAACCACCACCACCACCGAGGCGGGGATTGCCACGCCGTATTGCCAGTATCCCCGAGCTGCCGCGATGGGTTTATCCTGCCAGGGCACATCGTGCCATTGACACGGAATCCACCGTCGCGCAGTCGTCACTTGATGGGACCCAGCTCATTTCTAGCAAGAACACAAAATTCGGTTATTCGTCTAAGTTACTGCTGCAACAGAAGCTGAAGCTCAATTTCCACATACAGCAGCGGGGCCGAGGCTGCCCCCCACCGCTCCAAACCCACCCCTCCGGGCTTTTATCAGTGGTGCGTGAAGGTCTATAAGAGCCCGTAGAGAAAAATGCTTCATTTTTAGCGTGCACTTTTGGCAGCAACTTTGATGCGATCAGTTGCACTCCTTAGTTTCTTTTATTATTTAAAAATAAATGTATTTTTTATTAGTTTTTATTATTTAAAAACCACACGTAAATCATGTCCCTTTAATAGCCTGAAACCACAGGGAAGGAGCTCCACTGAGCTCACAAACGTATAAAATCCTCAAAATGACCTTTTTTAAAAACCAACTCTTTCGTTCACAAACTTGTTTATTGACGGGTGAATCATTATACACATATTCAATGAAATATTAACAAGAAGTTTATTCTTTGAGCTAATTTCATGGAAGTTCTCTTCAAACACAACAGAGTTTTGCAAAAAATCCACAATTGCAAGGTACAGGTCTCCTCAGCTCCTTTTTTTTCTCTGTGGTACTTATCTAAACCAGAAGCTTGCTAAGAAAATGCACGTTGTACAGAAATATTATATGGGGTATATGATGACATACAGTAATTATAATCCTTGGAACACACAGGTATTGATGTATAAATGCTTTAACTGTTAAAAAATAAAATGCATAGTGATACTCTGCAATGAGCTGTACATGAGGCTCCCACCAACGTACACCAGGATTCTGCTTTTGTATCAATAACGGATCCTCTGCACTGAATTTACTTAATCAGAGGATGTTTTTTTCCTTCTGATTGAGTATGAATAAAAAGGCCAAATCTTACCATACAATGCACCTGGATGGAGCAGTGCATAACTCCAGGCTGGGTTCAGGGCACAGGGGTAATCTCATCCATTGTTTTTAAACCAGCCACGCTACTGTTAACTAGAGGTACGTGCTCATCTGAAAATAAACAGTCATCCCACGATACGCACTGTATCATGATGTCAAATAAATATTTCTACAGCAGCTGTTGCTGTGATTCCGTATCACACTTTGGGGAGAAACAGCTACAATCAGGGGTGGGGGGGAAAAATCAAGAAAAAAAAATTCTATCTATCCTGAAACAACACAGTAAATATTAAATATTTTATTATTGCCGTGTCATTTGCAAGTAAGTAACGACAAATGAATGACAAAATAAATAATAAAAAAGAAGTAATAAATTTGGTCCCTAAGCAGTTGTTTGTCAAAGTCATCCAAGAGCAAAATCCAACGAAGCCAGGAGCTGGATCCAGCCCGACGCTACGCGGCCTCCTCGTTCACCAGCAATGGTTCCACCTCCAGTACCACCACACCAGATTGCCTTGCCTCGTGCCGACGATACAGGATGAATTGCGCAGTCACCTGTTATTTTTGGGTAAGGAAGTAATTAACTAGGATACAGAGGCAGCATTTGCAGTACTTGCTTTCAATTAAAACCAAACTAAGCTGCAGAGAATAAAAGCAGCCATCCATTTAGTTCTGGCACAGACTCTGAATACCACAGTCCGCAGAGGAAAGCTTAAAACTTGCTGTGTCTAATTCATGCACTGTAGCATAAGTATTATCCATTTATTTAATCCCGACTGTGGAATTTTCTACATTAGCATATAACCTTTTCCAAATCCTACTTAATGCTCATTTTCAGTACTTGCTTATGGCAAACAGTTTAATCATATTTTACTTGCAACGCTAGAAAAGGGAACATACAGACAAATTCTAACTCAAAACTTCAGATCCCCTTGGTTACATGGCTCAAATACACATGAAAATATCCTTTACTACTTCATCTTCAGGCTTGCAAGGGTCCCAGGTGTGAAATTCATCAGTAGCAGAATAAGAACAAGGTTCATCTAGGAACAACGTGGAATCAAACATTGCCCTGTACTACTCCAGCCTCAGCGGTCTGACTACCGCGGGCTGGGCTGGGGGTGGATGCTGGTGAGGAGGGGAAGTTACTAAAAACTTTCCTTTGCAATAGATCAGCAGGGCCCGAACAGAAAACAAAATTCTCGTTTCCTGCAAAATTCTAAGCGGTTTGATATTTACAGGCACTGACATGCAGACAACACTATGACTCAATATTTAATGTTGTTTTCAACACAGAATTGTGCAATTAGACATAATTATTTATTTCTATTGTAAAAGAGACCATTGGAAATACTGCTAATCTAAAAAGAATTAACAAGTACGTACTTGTCCTTTTTCTTGATGGTTCCAGTTCTCAAACAAAATTATTGACTTTGAGCATAGATAGCCTTTAAATAAAAAAAATCAGGGGTGGGCATCTAGAACGGACAGGAGAGATTTCTTCCTCTAGAATTTTTGCTAGAGTAGTTTTATAGTAGAGGAGTTTTATACTTGAATAGTGAACGTGATAAAAACCACTTTGTTTTCTGATAGAGATACCATTGTAAGATATAAAGGTATCATACAAACCCATCCAGCTATGCCCTTCCTGTATGTATTCTTTTCTATTCTATTCCAAGAAATATGCATCGCATCTTAGAGAATAAAGACTTCCGAGTCGCAGTAAATCGATATGGAAATGAGGTGAAACACGAAGCAGCAGGTACCAGAAGACTCCCATTTACCAAGGCAAACCACCACCAGCCACCAAACTGGCAACACCCTCTGTACAGCAGGATTTAGGGCTCCTACTTTTTTTGCTCTCTTTGGACGCTTTTTTTTTTTCTTTTTCTAAAAGACAGAGCGATTTGAGCAGCAGATTATGCTAAACCCAGCATGGCTTGCTATCCAACTCTGATAAAGAAAGTTTTGAGAAGGACATTAGATGGGTGGAAGCAGGTGTAGTAGATGAGGTCAAGTAGGAAGCCTCCAACATAAGGATCTGCATGAAAGCGTGTTTAAAGGTAGGTGGTGTAGAAACAAGTGGCCACCTGTATACCCACGTACCTTCTACAAAGTCCAAGGTATGGTCATATATGTTCAGCTTTCACAGACCCTGGATCGCCACCACTGTTATATGTAAAATCCCGTTTTAAAAATGAAAGTTTCTCTGGGAGGAAATCTGATATATAGAATTCAACGAGGAATACTTTAGATCAGTTGAAATAACTTGGCTGGTAGACAATGGTTGTGAGAAGTTTGAGGCTAATGTATGTAATTATTTAGAAAAATAAGGAGAGAAAAAAAATAAGCTTTCTGGGAGGCCTGGATGAATGGAGAGGAAATTCTCTACATCCTAGGCAGAGCCCCAAGAATTATCCCACCTTCCCACGGCTTTCCAGCATCCCACTTCTGAGGCCCCCCAACTAAAGCCTAGACAGGATTTCCTTCAGAGACAGCAGCTCAGCACTCCTTTTTCAGCCTTTCTATAGTATTATGTGGGGAATGCTTTCTTCTTAGAGCTTAGCAAATTAGTTTTATAGCATATAAAGCTACCACTTAAATTTCCGGCCTTTTTCTTTTTTTTCTTTTTTATAGGCCTTACTGTACTTGCAGCTGAGCAGCTTCCCCAATCTTAATAGTTGCACTGGTGGAAAAAGACACTGTGAATTGGGAATCAAATTTGCTGAACTCATACTGCGGGCTTGGGACAAGCCTGGGCTGCAGCACCGTGCGCTATCTCTGTTAGCCACCAAGCTGGCAACAGCAACAGAGCTGTTCAGGAAAAAGAAATCATAAACACAAATTCTGTGGAGCTTATCAAACAGTATTTCCAGAAGATGTTTTTGTAGCATATGTACTCAGCTGCTCATGTTTTTTAAATAAATGCTGAACTGCCAAGACTACTTTCTATAGAAACTAACTTGCTGCTCCAGTCTGACTTTCTGGGGGAAACTTTAAGACCTAAGCATGCAGACAGCCCAAAGTAGAGGAGACAGCCAAACGGACTTCTCAGAGTAAAGTTCATGCCAGCCACTAAGCTAGTGTATCAAATTTGTTTCATTAAATTAAACAATTTAATGACAATTCAAAAAAGAGACCAGTGTTAAGACAAAAACAGGTATTTACAGGAGTGCAGAGAAGCTGTATGTTTGGCTGGGAAACTCTCCTGTCTGAATTGTCAGGCCAGACTTATATTCTTTGCAGAATGTAATTAAATTACAAAGCGTGATGTTTTGTACAAGCATATAATGGATTCCAAGTGGTTGCCCTGCAAATCACAAAAGGTGCAAGAGAAGAGTCTGTGTACAACAGCTTGGCTCTTGCTGAATATACTTTGGCTATCTAGTAACAACCTGGCTACCCTTAATGAAAAGAAGTACATGCAGAGGATCTGAACACAGTTCTCTGACAATAAGCTGATGTCAAATAAAAAAAAAAAGAAGGCAAAAATCTTGGTAAAGGGCTTTGTCCGAACTAAATACAAAGCAGAGTTGTTTGGTTTTGGTGGGAGCAGGGGAGGAAGGACGCAGGGTGAACAAGGGTAGCAGACTTACAGAAAAGGACAAAGTTTTCTGGAAAAACTTGCACTAGATTCAGTCTCTTAGAAACTTAGCGATGGCTGCTGCTAAAAGTCTAAGGCCAGAACTGGCCATCAACTGATTTTAAAATATGCAGTATTGCATCCTTGTGTACAAGTGAAACATTAAGTAATCATGCACATAAAATGAAGCTCTAAAAAGGTTCACCGTGGATCCAGACTTAGCGACTCTGATGGACAAGGCACCCTATCAGGCCCATTTAAACCCTGGGCTTTGTGGTTTCTTGAGAAACTCCAACCACCTGCAAAGCAGCAGCTGGAAGGAAACATTTACTGGAAAAGAAAATCATGCCCGATTTATAATTCAGATGTGTAACGCCATGGAACTCCTCTTAAAATGAAAAGGAGGACAATTCATACTTTACAAACAACTGGACACTTCTATTATTTATCTAAAATAAATGGCTTATTGCGCAACCAAATAACTTTAACTGTAGACACCAAGGAAACAGGATGACCACGTTATGCTGTTCAAATGAGCTGAAACAACTCCAGTGTAATCCTGCACTCAGTAATGCTGGAGCTGCTGCTCCAGCTATGGTCAGGAGTCCATTTGTTTCTAAAAATAGTCAATGCCAGCCGTGTCAGATGGAAGCAAAAGAGTACTGCAGCAGACACAGAGTAAGCAAACACTTAATCCTTGCTTGGACCTTGAGAAATGAGAGTTTATTTTCCACCTAATGAAACTCTGGATGCTATCAGGAATAAAGTCTACCAGAATTAGGAAATTTCTGCAACTACTCCTCAAAACAGAGACTGTCTGTTACACAAATGATCAATTATGAAGCATCTCCGTCTTTGAAATTATGACTTTTTGGTTTCTGTTTTCCAAAACCCAGGTGATGCTGCTCTTCATTTTCTGGTCTAACATAACATATCAGTTAGATATTTTATTTTCTTGCTCGGCAAGAGACAGTAATGAAGCTCTCTTTAAAAGCATTGACTTCCATACCTTCAGGGCTTCTCAAAGCAGGAGGTCTGCTTTTGTTTTCTCTTGATTACAAATACTTCATACATTTTCAACTAACACTATATACTTGACTAGATTCCTATAAGCTGCTCAACCTGATTTGGAGGCATCTGTTTTCAATATAATTTGAACTGGAGGACTATTAGCAAGATTGGATTCAGACTCCAATCAAGACAGAACCCAGAAATGAATGTCATGTGCACACTGGCACCGCGATCCTGGGGCAGGGCTCAGAGAGGGGGGAGGTTTGTGGCCAGTATAAAAGTTCCTTTTCAGAGTACATCATAGAAGAGCATCTGCAAATACGCACAGAACGTACTGTAAGGGTCATCAAGATCAAATTCGGGGGGTGGGTAAATAAATACTGGCTGGTTTATGTTTCCAGCTGGGGGTGGAAGAAAGAGTCACTACTTCATTCACGGAACAAAAGGCCTGAGCACTCAAACCAGCCACGTGGGCTAGCAACCCTGAACCCTACAGTCTGCTTGTGCACAGGAAACTGCATTGTCTCATAAAAGATAGAACTACGATGTATTTTGAAATGGGCCACGAACCACAGTCCAGTCTCACCACTGCAGTGGAGTATTGTGTTCCCACAATGCAGAATGTTTTACTAAACTGCCCACTTAAATCGCCATGGCTGGAGATGCAAAAAACACAGATGGCTATTCTGAATGACAGTATAATTTAACTGTCCATCCAAAGGCCAGGGTCAGCTGTCCCATCACCAGTCTAATTGGAGTGGATTATGAAATTACTTTAATCAGAAAGACAAGACTGATGCCTGGGAATCATAACTTCTGGAACTGTTCCAGGTAAATCTGGTAAAGAACTTCCTTTTAATATGGAACGGATTAACACAATATGCTTCAGCATGGTCCTGATATCACTCTTCATTTTATCCTGTTTTATAGTTTGAGTTCACGGGGCTAAGTAGCAAGATGTTTTGAGACACAAACCTAAAATTCTTACTTCAGCGAAAATCAGAAAGTCTCCTCTTTATACTCTTTTAAATGAAAATACAAGCTATAGTAATAAGACAGGTGACTGTAAACCTATAGTGAACAGTAAGACCAAGTACCACCATATTACTGTTCACTAGGCTTCTAAAGCAAAAGTACATTACTCTAAACATTTTGCTTTTAATTTCTCAATCACAAAATGCTAATGCTCAATCTAGAAAGAACACGACTAACAATAACCAATATACTGTGGGCATCTTATGTGTGTCCCCTGAATATAAGAATAAAAAAAAATATAGTGTTCCAAGCTTGCTCAGGACTTCCAAGAAACTGGCATACTAATCTAGATAACTGTGTAGTTGGTTAGCCCTTCGCACGACTCAACGAGCACAGCTGCTGGTTTTCAGAAGGCACTCAGTGTCTGATTTTTTGCCCCGAATGATGTAGTTAAGGGTAGCTGCAGCATTTCTTTGTTAAGCGCTATTTTCTGAAACTAAGTTTGCCAAAACCTCATGGTTTGTCTCTGACGTTAATGCAATCTTGCAATAACACTTACAATTTAACCAAATTCTCAAAGCTATAATTCTATATTTGCATTTAAAAACAAGCAGGTTCGGGGTTTGTTTTGGTTTGTTTGTTTGGGATTTTGATTTTTTTTTTACATTTATCAGACAGCAAACGTAAGAAAAACAGCACAATGTGCACCCACATCCCCAGCTTTTAGTATACTACATATTGGCTACAAGATATAAATTAACCTGTGCAATGTAGCTTTAATATAGATATTTTCTATAAACTTGTTATTCTTATGAAGAAATATTATTATAAAAAGCATACAAATTATTGTTCAGAAAGAAGATTTTATGATCAGGTTAGAATAATAGAAAAAAAATTCTGATTTTTAATTATTAAAAAGCCTATCCTGAGAAACTGTAGCTAAAACAGGAAAAGGATACAAAAATGTCTAGAAACAAAACTCCAAAGCTCCCAATGAGCCATGGAAGATGGTGTAAAAAGTACAGGGTCCGGAAGGATGCGGTAGCTGGCATCTTTAAAACAAGGCTCAGTCCATATGTACAGTTTCCCATCATGGCTAATGCAAACAGCAGGTAAGAGGTGCCTTCTGTTGATCTTCTTCGGAACTAAACACAAAGAAGTTTTTACAAATACAAAGAAATGTGAAAACATGTATCACAGTAGCTAGTTATAGATAATTTTTGGCATTTTGTACTATAACATATCCAAAGACTTTCAGTCATTCTTGTCCATCTCTTCCTGGGCTCTGAATCCTCCAAGCTTAGCGCTTTCAGCACTTACCACTGAAAACTGCAGAAACTGTAACAGTTCTTAGAAGCCGCTCTGGTTAATGTAATTTTTATGTAAGTGCAAAGCAGCAAGGATAATCTGCTTCTAAATGATATTTAGTTCTTAAGAAATCTGTTGTTCTATCAATCTGTTTAGTAGACCTTTTTGGAAATACTGTGGTATTCCAGCTGTGAAGGAAAAGGTAGAGGGGGGATATGAATAGGCTTGGAAATGAACTAACCATTTCCATAATCAATTAAAATGCCTGTATACAATTGACAATGTAAAACCTTCAGGTCTTTTGTTGTGTTGACTTTCTATTTTAATACATTGATAGTGAAGAGGCTGGGGGGGGGGTCAGTAATGGCATCTTTGTGAAAAGGGGCTAAAATTCTAAACTTAATTTTCCTCCAATTCTAACTTCTGATCCCATGGTTGGTTACTCAATGTAGAACAGTTTGGAGAAAGAAAAGGGGAGATACCACTTGCTCATGACAACAATCACATAAAGCATGTCTCTGCTCACAGCTGATAAATACAACTGTAAACACTTCCAATCAATCCTCTATCATCAAAGACCATCATTTTTCTAAAATTCTCACCATCCTCCTCTGAATGGGAAAAAAAAAAAACAAAGTTTTTTTTTCTTTACCACTTCAGAAAGTCAGAAAAGCAAAGTAGGCTTTCAAGTTCAAGAGGGTTCACTGTTAGGGAGAATCTAACATTTTAACCAACAGAGAGTATTTTATACATGTATACTTAGCCAAAAAACTACTTACATTTTTATAAAGCTGAGGAAATCTACTTCCCAAGTAAAACACACAGGATATATAGCCACAAATGAAGCCTGACATTTCAACCATACCAAGAGAGTTCTGAAAAAGAAAGGTACATACATTTTGGCAAGAATGTTTTCAGGCATTTCAGAGGATTAAACTGAGAGTCCAGTGGCTGATTTTCTGGACAGAACTCTTTTCAAAGCAGTTCAGTGCTGCTTTTCAAATGACCAAAGAGGGCTAAAAAGGGTTTAATCTTTATCTCACAACAATGCACACTGCTGCGTCATAGCCATGACTGAGATCAAAACCAGTGCTGGGCTTTAGGATACAACACTAATATCAAGCCAGTCCTCCTGCTAAAAAAGCCTGGGCACAATAATTCAAACCAAAACTAAGAAATGTAGCTAGGGCCACTAAAAAAATGAATCATCCTGTCTGGAGAAAGCAAAATACTCATTTTTCACAGTTTAAGAGTTGTTACTTTTCTCACTCTAGCTGTGTTTTGAAAATAAACCGCTTCCCTGCTGGGCAATGTTGCTGGATTACAATTATTTTACTGGCATTAGTATGAAGGCCATAAAATTGCTGGAATAGCCTGTGAACTTTCCGGCTGAAATGACAGCAGCAGCAGGTACAATTGTAATTTTCCACCTTTATTGATTTCACCTGTGACTGTAGTCTCTACATGGATGCCTTACAGTACTTAACACAAGCAGAAACACAACATGTACACATGCTATTTCACAGAGCAGCACATCCTAATGACCCAAGGGACAGAATAAGCCCAAAACACAGGAAGCTGCTAAAAGAAGCGATTTTATAACTTCTTTATTTCAGGATGTATGGTCCGCAGTTAAAATATCCACATAGTGCGACATTTCTGATTTCTAAATCATTGTTAAAAACGTCACCCAAATTCCTTTAAAGCTCAGAGTACACAATCTTTTCAAGACACTTTTGGGTGAGATTTTTTTGGAAAGCAAGCAGGTAAGAACTTACATTACTCCTTTCGATTACTGTACTCTGGGCTTGGATTCTTAGTAACAGCTGACAGGGTAAAATAACACCCAGTGCTATCCACACGATGATCCAGGTTACACAGAAATTCTTCAGGCTTTTGCTGCCTAGAATGACATACAAACAAATTAGCTGAAAAATAACATCTGCTGTTGATTTAAGGTTACTTTTTGTTTGCAATATAGATATGTAAATTTAAAGGTACAATTTCATGTATCGTTTTCTTGGCAGCAATGCAAGTCCACCTTTTTCTTCTCGGCTCCGTGCCCACCCCTGTTCACTATGACAGTGAGCGGGGGTGGGCACGGAGCCCACCTGATGGTGTGTCGACAAGTTGAGGGTAGCAGTGCAGGAACAGGAGGGGAACTCCTTAAATGGGCATTTCTACCAAGAAAAGAAAATTTTCATACTCAACTCATCTTTTATATTAACTCCTAATAGTTTACTATTAAGTAACAGCTGATAAACGGGAAACTGCTCAGTAGAATAGAATGTAACAGTTTCTTTCAGCACATCTTGACTAAAAACTGCAAAAGCAAGGATATTTGACATTTAAATTAACAAAAATATCTTTAAGATACATATGTTACCTGAGTGCTCTGCTGGACCAGTCTCCATGGCCATGGTTGGCTAAACATCGAGCCTTACTGAGACTGACATATTCAAAGACTCCATCTAGCAAGTCTCCACAGACACTTACAAGACAACGTGAAAATGGCAGACAGTCCTACAGAACCCTGGAGCTGCACTACCTTCTGTATCTAGAAGATGCTGGCAAAGTCCTGCAGTCTCTGTTACCAGTGGAACAAACTGCTCTACAGCATTAGCACGCCTGTTCTAAAGACCTATCGTCTAAATAAGACAGACTTAGTAGTGATGTTCCACAGGCCGCACTTTGAGATGTAACATTGACGAACTTGTCTATGGTAACTGCTCCAGAACTGGGTATTGAAAAGCCCTCTTTAACAGCTTTATTCGCAGTGCCATGCCTCCCTCTCCAGCTATGCAAACCATTGAGCTGAAACAGGCACTGGCAGCTAAAACGTACAAAAGCCTGTGTTTGTTTTCAAGAGTAGGCAGCAGGAAGGAAGTATCTTCAGTACTGACCTATCTCCATGTTTATTATCAGTTCCATATTGAATGAATCTGCTTTATCCCTATTTAGTTTGCTGGGCAGGCATCTGTTTTACTTCAGCTTTTTGCTACCTCTGGTGCACCATGGATTTTCTTTGATACTTTTTTTTTTTAAGATTGATGAGTTAATGTTTTTGATTTGATACTATGTGAACAGAGCTTTCTGTCTTCCATTTCAGTCAAAACAGTAGTCCCTTGGTAGGCTGAATACTACAACTACTGCCAGGATTTTATGAAGCACAACTCAAGTAATTTCATTCCCTTTTAATATGTTTTTTAACTACATGTATTGAAATGGAACACATGAAGATGTCAAGATATTTTATGCTATAAGCAAATAAAGTCCCGTTTCAATCAACATGGAGGAAACTAACTGAACCACACAAAGAAATAATGCTTGCTTTCAACTTATACATATATTTAGATAGCTGTAAGTAGATAGTAAAACCATGGAGTAAGTTAAAACATGGAACCAGTTTCCACAAAACTACTGCATTTTTTATGTCTATATAAACTGAAAGTACTGCATGGAAAATATTTACAGATATTATGTGGGTAAGAAAAGAGAAAAGCAGAAAGGGAGGGGAGAGGAGGGGAGAGGGAGAGGGAAAGGGAGAAGGGAGAGGGGAGGATTTTCACAAAAGCCTGAGAAAACAAAGTAATAGGCCTAACAACTTCCAACAGAATTTGTGCACTCTATTTCTTAATCCCTCTGAAAAAACTTTACTTAAACACTGTAGAAAACATCAAGGTAAAGAGTGTGCTACATTACGCAGAACATTTTAATTTTTGAAAAACCTTACGTTTTGTCATCTGATTCTTGAGCTTATAGTAGACAAATTGTGAAATCATAATTATATCCATGTTAACATAAAAAATGGCAGTGACAATCTGAAAGAGAAGATACATTTGCTTGTTCAGTATACAAATAATTCAAAATACCTTAACTGCATGGAAATTTTGCTTCATAATCATAATGTGAATGACAAATACCAAAGCACTGCCAAAAAAAAAAAAAAAAAAAGCGTTTCCAGCACAAAACAAGTTAGGCTGCTGCAGATGAATGCAGTGTAAACCTTATGCAACAGGGACTTGCTGACACAATTGCAATAGCTGGTCATTTTCCAGGATGCACAGCAAAAATTCCTACCTGGGCAGACTGATAAGTCCTTCTTGCCCAGAAGCTTAAGTCTGCTCCACCTAGTTTTCCAGCACTTCGGAAGCTACTGATCTAACTCAGTGCCTCTTCCTTCAACAAGACAAAAATGGCATTCTCTCTTCCCCTTTTCATAATGGGGAGATGGAACGGTTAGTGCCACACTTTAAGTTGTAAAAGAGAAGAGAACTCTGTCCACCCTTGGGGTCCATCTCCAGCTTGTGAAGACTTCTGCAGGTGGCTGCCACATACCTCTTTCTCTTTTAATTAAGAGTAAAAAATAAAAACAGCAGGTAAGAAAGTTTCAGACACAATTAATGTATCGCTGACAACTACTGTTTCTTTCAAAGAAACCCTTCCCTTAAAGAAGAAAATACGTTTTTCAAATTAGTCAGACATTAACAACTTTGAACTAGTATTTCTTTGTTAATAAACAGTTTTCCTAAAAAAAAAAAAAAGAAAGAAAAAGCAAGTTTCAGGAGTAGGAACCCCAAAACTTCTTGATTTATTACACGCTAAACAACATAACTTCCTTCCAGCCCTATTTGTTCTGCAAGCTTACTTTGAAGCTGAAGCTTAACTGAAAATTCCTCACTTCATTCATCACTGAGCAACACCCAGTAAGTCTTTCCAAATGTTAATTACAAGTGTGAAATGGTTTCTATAACACATAACAGCATCAATGAATGTATTTGGGAAATTATGACTTTATGGATGGTAGATCAGTGAACAGAATACAAAAACCATTTTCTTTCCCAGTACATACTTGACTGTGCAATATTAAGTTATCCCACAGTTTAAAGAGACAGTTTGAAAAGAATAAATCAAAAAGTAGGAGTATTGACAGATTACCTGAATTGGCAGTTGATTTGTTAAATAGCAGCCTATGAAATTTGTAAGATCTCCAGCTATCCAACACAGCAGAAAGCCCAAAGACAGTGCTTGATCCACTCTTCCATTCTGACAGGCAGTGTAAATTTGACTGGTACAAATTCCAGAAATAATTGTAAAACAGTGTAAGCAAAAACATTTAATAAGTTCAAAAGTACATTTTTCAAACCCTGAATAAAGAAAGATTAAAACTCTAATCACAAGAGACCTATCACAGCAATACTCCACTTACCTTTTGAAGAAGAACTCAGTATCACTATAGCTCGCCATGTCTTACTCTAGCATAACAAAAGGCTCAAATCACAACCTCATCACTGCTTGCATGTGCTCCTTTTTTGTGGCCTGCACTGCACTGAAATACCGGAACTATGCCGTAAGCATTTTATATTCATCTGCTGTAAATACCAGCTTTTAAAATACTGAAATAAGAACACTGTTACTTAACACTGAAGGGCTAAGAAGGAACAAAGCTTCTAAAAGAGTTGACAACTACACTTATGCCTCTAAATTGGAGAACTTTTATTCAGATTCACAACGGGGACTATGAAGCAATCCCAAACGTGAGTCCACTGGACATATCTTGATGAATTCCATGCTCACTAACATGACAGTTTTAATGTAAAGCCCCCTTTCAACTAATATTTCAACTAATATTTCTGAAGCTCAACAGCTTACTAAGGGTGGTTTTATTTTGCTTGATTTCCGTAGCCCTTTTACTAGTTCAGTAAATTATATCCCCTTATGGGGACAGACTTTGGAGTCAATCCCATTTTGTTTCAGGCATTTTCACCTGCTGGGAGCATTTCTACCTTTCCTTTGTCATCTTCTACCTACACATTTGAAACCTGAACCCAGTGCCAGCGACCAGACAGCAACTGATTTAGCACTAGCGAAGTGCTAACTCATGTGCTGCTTCTGACCTTTTCTCAATGCAAATTTCATTGGCGGGAGCCAGCACAACAGTATTGGTGACAAACCATGTGGTTTAAATAAACACTGAGCCAGCTTCTGCTGCAAGTGTGCCTGCGCGTGCACACACATCTCGGGGTGGAGAAGATAAGGGAGAAGAGGTGATTTATTCTCATTTGCTCTAAGTGGCAGAGATTAGTGTCAAGTCAGTACAACAGAACAGTACATCAAGCTCATTTGTCAACCACTAAATATTGTTGCAAACACGAACAACATGCTTCTCTGGCATATTATATCTGTATTATGCAGACAGAGAAACATATCCAAGATAAAATAAAAAAAAAAGGCAGCTTTTGAAAAAGGCTTCAGGCAAGATTACTCATGTTTCAATCTGAGGACTGCTTAAGACTTTAAACTTACGGTAGTGCAGCAAACAGAAAACAGACAATGGAAATCAGTCCTATGACAACGCTCCAATACTCCCACGCATTCTCGACACATTCTTCTAGGAGATGCCAAATCCATGGTGTTCCATTTATGCACAATCTCCTGTTCTCTATTGGGGAGATATTGAAAGCATGTGTATACAGCCGAGAAGTCATCATTCCTGGACCAAGATTCGATTTCAGAAGTTTATTTCTGCCTCCATTTTTACCCCATGCAAATCCGCAAATCCGTTTACCAATGCTGAATATCCTCTGTGAAAAGACCTCTGCATCCAGACAGATGCTTGATATCACAGTTATTTCCAATCTCATAAACGAACCTGCCAAATTCAAAGAAAGAAATATAGCCAGTGTGAATAAGACATTAACTGTACAATGCTTGCTTATATTTATTGCTTGCAGAAGAGAAGTTGGACTTCCAAGAAAGAAAAATACTTTGTGGTCCATCGCATTCATTAGCTCTTGACAAATACACAACACTCTAGATTTATATCACTTTAGCATTTTAATCTGAGGTTGTGTTAGACACAGACTGCCAGTTACATTGAGGTGCCAGCAATCTGCCACAGGGGAAAGTAAACCAAATAATTTGCATTTAAGACCAAAACCCTGATTTTCATGTTCAACATTATGCCAATAAAGTCACCGTACTTTCTTTAATAGTACTAGCCTGGATGCTGAACACTCACACTGACAAAACATAAACATAATGTTGCTTTCTATACAACTAATATCAGGACAATGTTATGAAAAAGAAGTCACTTATGACTCAGATCCCCAAAGAGCTGTAAGGTCTACTTGATCTAGATTGCTCATCAGGCTAACAAGTGATTCAACGTAGTGTCAAACAGTTTGCATTACTTAATACTCCAGAGCAAAGACGGACAGCATAAGAAACTTGCAGGGAGTTTCTTATGTAGGGTACTCCTGCCCCCAAAATCCCCAGAATAAAACACAATAGTACAATATAGCTTAAATTTTGAAGCAAGGGAGAGTTGCGTTTGACCTTTAAAAATGTTTTCCTGTAGCCAATTATTATAATTCTGGATATTTTTTGTTTCTGATGATATATCCATCCTATTTGAAATTTTAATATTTACTTAGAAGGTTAACCATTACAAAATTGAAGAAAATTTAAACAAAAATGCAGAATTATCTATTTCTATTCCTTGAAACTTCCTGCTGATAAAAACCAGCTGATTTCCCACTCATTCTGACGATTACTTAAGTCCCCTGCAGATTAATAATTCCTCGTACAGAGTTTTAAATCAACAAGCTATTAAGGAAAAAAGCCAGAGCAAATGCACTGTTTAAAAAAAAAAAAAAAAAACAAAAAAGTAAGTACTACACTTGTAGGTTCACCTGTTGGTATTTAAAGCCAGATGTAGAACCAGTAACAGGAAAGATGGCGAAAATTTCTAAGACCATTTGGAACATCTCAGATGCACAGCAAATTCAGAAAGCTGGAAGAAATAATACTGAGGTGTAACAGCATCCCTCTAGAAGTGAATAAATTTATTTACTATCTCACAGGCCCAAAGGCTGATGTTTGTGGCAGGCATTTTTGATGTTCTTCAAGCCACACACATGGGGACAGGGCTCGGAAGGGCTGGCAGGATATCCTTCCTGCCATGCAACTGGTTGGAGCAACCTTCGTTATACATCAAACTACTTTTGAATCTTGGTGAAGTTTGACAAGGTTTGTTTTCACAGAGCATCACTCACTGTAAAGTTAGGACTCACTTTGCTAGTCATCGAGAAATGTGCTTTTTCTTTTCGTGAGACTTCAGGTATCTGTGGTGTTAAATGCTGGACCAAGTTTTCTGTAGAAACCGGCTGCCTCTGAAGAGAACTGTCATCATTGGACCTAAACCAATTAAACAATAAAAAAAGAACATGTATTCATATACTGTGAATTGACCTTAGCCTATTAGATCTATTCAGCTTATACTGGTAAAGTTATTAGACTTCATAGCCATCTTTGAAAATAATTTTTAAAGTTAAAAAAAAAGTTGTGAGTAATGTTTCAAGTAAGCTTTCCCATTCTGGTACTCTGCATCTGAATAGGGTTTTACCACTCACTAGAAAGGGAGAAATATCAAAGCACACATATTATTTAGGTAGCTTTTAGGCATGAACTTTCAAGCATTTGTAAACATTGTAACAAAAACCTTATACATTTTATTAAGCTTCATCCCAAAATAAGCAAAATATGTCAGCTGTAACAAAAAAAAAAAAACTGAACACGGTATTTTAAAACCACGTCTGAAAAATTAGGTTTAACATGGTCTTTAAAACCATGCATGAATATCATAACTGCAGTTGGACTCATACATGCAAAAGTTCTCTTGTAAGATCAAGGACTATGTGGTAGCAAGTCTAAAGAAGGCAATTCAGCCTCAGCCACCTGATCTTATGTTGTACCCTGCTCCAAAACCCTGCAGCTATTACAGAAAACCAAACAGCTTAAAAAGTGGTAGGAATTAGACAGGCCACTTACACTTCCCAGATGACTGAAGACTCAAGCTTTGGCCTCCTGCCACGCAACACACTTAACACATTTAAAGCATGTGGATATTCTTGGGTTGTTATTACTTAACATTTATGCAGCAGAATAATGTTCGTGTTGCCAGTATTTGTGACCGTATTTTTAATCTTACAATAATTGCTATTTTTCTTGAATCCCCAGCAAAATACTCAGTCCCAGTAATAGCCCGATCACAAAAACCAGCAACTCCACCAGCAGCTAGAACAAGTGGATGCCATGAACTAAACGTATCGGCCACAAAACCCAAACTCCTCCTGCCATTGCTGGGAAGGCAAAAGGCAATGGTGTCAGTAATCTTCAGTTATTTTCACACCTGGACTGGCTGCACCATATTAACATATACCTCGCACCAAATACGCTATATCTTCTTACACTGAAGTATTTCATAACTACATTTTCAGCTCAAAAGTTTGAGCTAGATCAATACAGATGATTCCCTCACCCAAAATATACAGTCTTGCATAGAGAATTGAATTGTTCCTCAACATTTAAAAAAACCTTTTCTTTTGTTGCATTAAATGCTTTGCACCTAAAACCAGGATGAGATGACTGCTATGACGTTTCTTTTCTTCCTGCAGTATTTAAGTTGCCAATCAGGAGAAAAGAAAATAATATTAAAAGGTGATTTATGTTCCTATAACAATTCCTTGCCTGTAACCTCATATTCTTTCTTAGATTACTGCCCAAACACTAGTTACTACCATTTGGAAAAGTTACAGTAAAGGTATTAATTTCACAGAACAGTTAACTTGGAACCTTGTCATCGTACCTTTCTGCAAAGGTTTAGTGTTGGACTAATAAAACTATTATATGTAAGACATTTAGTAATAAGGAAGCAGTAGCTTGAGACTCCTGTTCGGAGACTCTTTTTTCTTATTTTATTCCCTTATTCTGGAGTAAAAACGTGCAAACAGAAATAGTCAATGGTTTGAAAGTGAAATCTACTCCATTAAGGATTGCTCCACAGCACAGACGAGGAAAAGCAAGCTTTCCCTGGAACTTGGGAAACTCATCACAGATTCTCTGTCTCCCCAAGTGCCACGCTGCTGTGCACATCCATGTGGTCTGGCTGCTGCATGTTCCTGGATGTCAAACAACGAGACACTGCTAGTAATGTGTAAAGATGTCAGATATGTGTGTTTGGCAGATTTGCAAGTTCTCTAATAGCAGCTTGAAATCCAAAAGGATGTTCAGTTGTACGGTATTCATAATTTAATTACTCCTGGGGAAAAGGAAAAGAGGAGCTGAACTAAGGAGTAATTCAGGGCTTCTTCAAACACTGACTGGGTTAATACTGGGAATTGTATTTTGTCTACAGCTGTTCTGTAAACACATTTTTTACATGATCCTGATGGCAAATGCTGCCTCTTCAGAGCTGATGATAAAGCATGAAACCCCTAGAAACCAACCCCAGTTCTCACAGACCACTTCCAACTCAGCTTATTTAAAAAAAACCATCAGGAAGGGCCTTTTCCTCAGGAGTCCCGATGGGCACCACAGCCCCGAAGCCGGGAAGGGGGGTCCGGGAGGCGGCAGCAGCTTGTGGCCTTCAGCAGGCCCCGGCGGGGGTGTGCCCCCACACCCCAGCCGGGTCACCAGAGGAGGAGGCAACATTAAAGGAATCATAATGAAGACCGGTTTTCAGAAAGGGCAGTGGCTGTGGTTCCGTGCTGGACACGGAGGGGGCTCGGCCCCGGCAGACCATGGCGGGCCTGTCCGGGGAGGCGCAGGCACCGACCTGGCGAGGGCTGCTGCTGCTCCGGGGGTCCGGCCGGGCCCGCCGCCGCACGCCGCTCCCCGCGCCGCCGCCAGAGGAAGACCCTGAGGAGAGGGATGGGGTTACGCTCCAGCAGCTAACCGGCCGGCAGCGGGGAGATGGCAGGGAAAGGGCCGGGAAGCACCGCCCCTCCTCCCCTTCCCCCGGCGCCGCCATGAGCCGCCCCAGCGGCGGGGCCCGGGCGCCCTCTGCGGGCGGGCGGGCAGCGGTGCCGCCCCTCAGGCCGGGCGGGCCGCGCTGGGGAGCCGCCTCCCGCCGCCCCGCCGGGGAAGAGGGGACAGGGGTCGGGTTGGTGTGAGGAAGGTGAGGCTGGAGGAGGCAGCGGTGCTCCGAGTCCCAGGGAGCGAAGGCCCGCGGGCCGGCTGTGGCTGCAGAGCGCGGCGATCTTCGTTGTGCCTGGCGGGAGGGCGGCTAGCACAGCCCCCTGCAGACAAAGGTGCTGGAGCGGCGGTTATGCTGACAGAGTGCAAACAAACATGGTGTTTTTAAGACCCAGGCAGTTATATCAGTGGTGCTACCTCTCTTTTGTCATAGAATCACAGAATGGTTTGGGTTGGAAGGGACCTTAAAGACCACCTGGTTCCAACCCCCTGCCCTGGGCAGGGACACCTCCCACCAGACCAGGTTGCTCCAAGCCCCATCCAGCCTGGCCTTGAACACCTCCAGGGATGGGGCAGCCACAGCTTCTCTGGGCAACCTGGGCCAGGGGCTCGCCACCCTCACAGTCATGAATTTCTTCCTAATACCTCATCTGAATCTCCCCTCTTTCAGTTTAAAACTGTTCCCCCTCGTCCTATCACTACACTCCCTGATCCAGAGTCCCTCCCCAGCTTTCCTGTAGCCCCTTTAGGGACTGGAAGGGGCTCTAAGGTCTCCCCAGAGCCTTCTCTTCTCCAGGCTGGACGCCCCCAACTGTCTCAGCCTGTCCTACAGCAGAGGGGCTCCAGCCCTGAGATTGTTTTACACAAAAACATCACTTTCAGGCCTGTGCAGTGCATGTACAGAGAGCAGCCGTTTGGAGGCATAGAGAAGCGAGGTTTTGTGTGATAA
Organism: Alca torda; assembly: GCA_008658365.1. Lineage (NCBI taxonomy): Eukaryota > Metazoa > Chordata > Aves > Charadriiformes > Alcidae > Alca > Alca torda. Next base: position 9,121,390 of record CM018081.1, read on the forward strand.
GGCCCCTGGCCATTCGTTTACCACAGGGGTGAAGCCAATGGGCCCTTTGCAAACCCAGCCTTGGCTCCGGACACCTGATAAACACCATGTTTGTGCCCACTGGAGTTTCCGAGCCCTGGCAGCTCTTAAATGCCACCTTTTAATTTGATCGGTAGCGGCAGTGATCCGCGATACAAAGTAGTCTAATGAACAGTCCCAGGATCTTTGTAGGATATGTTCTTTTGGACATGAATATTTTAAAATATTTTGATAGGAAAGAGTGTTGTATAATTTACTGAATTTTTAATACAATTTTACTTTTGATTCTCACATAGACTCATCATTTCTGTAGTTACTGCAGCCTAGCTAATTAACACAGGGTTGGGAGAATGATTAAAGGAAGGCTCGGGTATCTGCATTGTTCCAGTATAATTGCTGCTCAAGCAATGATTCAGTGTTGGTTTTGGCAGTTGAGCAGCATTTGCCTGGCACTGTGAAATTGCCTGTTTATGTCCATGAGACTCATCTGTTGTTGATGGGCAAAAGTATGCGAATCTGTAGAAGTTTTAGTAGTGTACAGACTTGTGGAAGGAATAGGTTTTGTTACCTGCCTGACAGTGTTTTGGCCGAGATGCTCATGTGGTGCCTGCTGTTACGGAGCCTGCTCGCTGGGGTCCCCTCGCCTGTGGAGGCAAAACTGGGTCTCGTGGCTGGTGAAAGGGTTGTCAGGCATTGGAACAGGCTGCCCAGGGAAGTGGCGGAGTCGCCAGCCCTGGAGGTATTTAAAAGACGTGTAGACGCGGTGTTTAGACACATGGTTTAGTGGTGAACTTGGCAAAGTTAGGTTAATGGTTGGACTCAATGATCTTAAAGGTCCCTTACAACCTAGATGATTCTAACTCAAAACTGGATGTGAACCTGAAGCATTGAAGAGACCGTGCAGGCAACTGGAGAGGACAAAACGCAAATGCTCCTCCTAACAATTTATGAAGGCAAACAAAATTTGAGCAAATGGGTGATGGGACCTCGAAAGTGTTTGTGCTCTGAGGGCACTGATAGGACTTGATGTCCTTGACCAGCCTCACCTGGGGCCTGGGTCACCTGGGGACCTCTTTGGTGTATCTGGGACTTGGTTGACCACTTGACTCTCCTGGGACCGACAGTGGCTGGTGTTGCCTGCACCCAGCTCTGCTGGCCATGTTCAGACCCTGCGAGGCTAAGCCCTGCCGGTGAGGGCACTGCCTGTGCTGAGACGTCTCTCTGCTCATCGCTTGCCTTGCTTTAGGATATCGAGTAAGGAGGTTTGAGTATTTTTTGTTATTTAAGTCAAAACCCCACATATCATTAAATACGTGAACTGTATTTAAATATGGTGATGATTAGATACAACTTGTTGACCTCAAATGAGTTAATACATTTAAAAACACATAACATTAATTGTAAGGAAAAAAGAGTAAAGTAGCAATTTATATGTGGAAAAACGCTGTAAAGATACCTCCAAAATCCTTCAAGAGACTAGAAAACATTTTTAGAAACAGAGGTTGAAATTTATAGGTTTATCCAGGCTAGTTGCTGTCTCTGTTCCTGGAATGAATGCATCTTCTATGTCACGAACTGCGTTTTATGACATCCGCTTAAAAAAAAAAGTGAATAAAGAGAGGATAATGTGGTGAAAGACAGCCAATTATTTCATAAATGTAAACTACATTAAAAAGTGGTGTACAACATTATATATTTATGGATACAATTTTGTTCTACTGTCACATAACAAAATGAATAATACATTAGTCCAAGAACTTATCATTAAGTGGATTTCTTTGTTGCCTTGCCATTAAAATAAAAAAGTCCTTGGTCTGTATATATGCATGACATTAACCCTTTTCTGGGAGCATAATGTAGGGTGAGTGAAGGTACTATTAGACTGCAAATTTGAAGTAGATTTTGTAATTTTTAAGGTGAAATAATGCTAATGAAATTTGTCAGAGATTTAAAGACATTTAGGAAGGCTTTACAGTTTTTTTTCTGTTAATGAGATGTGATAAATGGAAGTGATATTGGATGTTCTTTAGACAAGAAAATGCTGTTTTTTACCCTCTATTGTCAGAATATTAGTGCGATAACCGGGAGGAAAGAATTTCTGTGCAAGAATTAAGGAGAACATGGAATTGGAGAAGATTTTTTGAAGCATCAGAAAACTTCCAGGTAAGGCTGACAGTTCTGTTTGATCAGTTTTAACTCTAGAATACCAACCCTTTTTCTCTTGTAAGTCTCTGGGTATTACAATACCAGTATCACACTTATGTCTTACTCGTAACGGGCTTGAATCCGGTTGTGACAGCCATGCCTTTCCTCTGTAGTGCCTCCTTATATTGTTCTAAAGCCGGATTCTCAAAAGTAGTGAATGAAAACATTTGAAAACAGTGTGTGGGAAGCTGAACCAGTGTCTGCAGAAGTTTATGGATACAGAGGACTTTCGATGGCCCATGAGCCAGCAATGTACCCTTGCAGCAGAGGCGGACAACAGCCCACTGGGCTGCCTTAGGCAGAGCATCGCCTGTCGCTGGAGGGAGGTGATTCTTCCGCTCTGCTCAGCACTGGTGAGACACGTCTGGAGTGCTGGGTCCAGCACTGGGCTCCCCAGTACAAGAAAGACAGGGGCATATTGAAGCGAATCCAGTGAAGAGCCATGAACATGACTGGGGGTGGGAGCATCTCAGATAGAGGGAGAGGCTGAGGGAGCTGAGACTGCTTAGCCTGGAGAAGAGAAGGCTCAGGGAGATCTTATCAATGTATATTAATACCTGATGGGGAGGAGTGAAGCAAGATTCCTCTCAGCAGTATCCAGTAACAGGACAGAAGGCAGTGGGCACAAGTACAAATACAGGCAAATCCAGTTAAATGTGAGGAAAAACTTTTTTACTGTGAGGCAGGTAAAACTCTGGAAGAAGTTGGCCAGAGGGGCTGTGCACTCCCCATCCTTGGAGATGTTCAAAGTCTAAGTGGAAGAGGCCCTGACCAACCTCCTCTGTCTCACCCCGCTTTGAGCAGGGGGTTGGACTAGATGTTCACTAGAAGTGTCTTCCAATTTCAACCATGCTGTGATTCTCTGACTCTGAAATGGGGCAATGAATAACTAAAAAGAATCAGACTGTTACTCATATGGTTAAAGTTAAGTTCAAGAATCTGTTGACTTAAGATCTGGTAGCTCCTAATGTCATCTCCTAAGTTCATGGTATCTACATCTAGTTTGTATGGGTTTCAATTTTTTCCCATGTCTTTTCTTTCTTTAATTCTTGTCCTTCGAAGAAGAGAGAGGAACATCTATTTACAATCTGATAAGGAAGACTAAAGGAGCAATCTAACTTGACTATTAGGAGAAAATTACCTCTATGGTTATAGGCAGTTAAACTGAATATGGGAATTTCAGGCCCCAGCCTAAATTCTTGTCTCATCTATGAGTCCCGCTGAGGAAAAATAAGACGACCTTAATACAGTTAGATGATGGTGTAACTGTTTTGGTGTTGAGCCTTCCAGGTGTTCTGCAGAGTTCTCCATGTAGATGCGTGTGATGAGTTTGCACCCTTCAAAAGTAAGATTAAAACTTATCTGAAATACTATTTATCTCAGAATGCACTAATCGATTTTTTTTTCCTATTTTCTCCTTTTTCTCCCTAACGTAATTGACAGCAAAAGCGAATCGATTTACTACTGAGTAGGACTTGAAAGGTGAACACTTAATTTTCTATTACTTGATTTTAATGTAATGTGTACACCTCACTATTTGAGAAATTCAGATCTGCTAGGGAAAAACTGAGAACGACATTTTGGACACAAAGAATCAAATGTTGACTTATTTTGCAGAGACTATTGGTTTAAATTTTTAGTTTATGAGAGAAAAAGGGTTTCTTTGCAATATGTTTTGAAAGTTCAGGGAGTTGGTTTCGTACTGGAGCTCCTGTTTTGGTTGTTTGCCGCGTCTGTGGAGCAGGAGGTTCTCAGGCTAGGGGGAATGCCTAAGAAAAAAGACAGCAGGTATGGCGGTACCACCCCCAAAAAAAACCCCAACACCACAAACAAACCCAAACTAACAGAAAGAAACAACCACAAAAAAATTGAGGTCATGGAAATTTTGGGAGTTAAATTTTGCTCAGGCCTTGGCCTGAGGTTAAGCCAAACGGTCAGGAGGTGGAAAAGCACTGGGCACAATGTGTGAAATTGCCAAATGTGACAGATAATGGTATGAGAGCTGACAAAAGTTACAGGCACAGGGGAGGGTTGGATTGCACAGCTGGTTAAGAGGGGCCATTAGGGAAATGATCAAACCTCACAGATAATTTAGGGGGAGTACTGGGGACCTTCTGCGGAGCGGAGTCTTGCAAGGCCAGCTATAGCTAAAGAACTGTATCTGTAATACTACATAAAACTCAGTTTACCTGGATAATGATAATGGAAATACTAGTTTTGTGTATGGAGAGGCATACACAAGGCAGAGGAAGGGATGTGAAGAGGATGGCCAAGAAACAGGACAGGGGGCTGATAAAGAGTGCTGGCTGGGGCTACTGTTGGCAACCTTGTGCTTGATCACTGCAGCTGGCGCAGGATAATAAACCAAACTTGTTGTTCTGACCATGCTATAAGAGTCAAAGCTGCTTTTGTGGCCAGGAGCTGAGGCAGGTGTGCCACCTCCCTGGGCTAAGAGACTGACAGCTAGAGCATCCTGGTACCCTGTTGGTGCCCTATCCAGGGCCTGCAGGCATCAGCAGCTACCTGCTGCTCCCTGATGTTACAAGTGCCCTATGGAAATGGGCTGAGAAATTCCAGAAAAGAGAGTCCAGAGGAGATTCAACAAGAAGGAAAAAAAAAAGGCAAGAAAATATGAGAGCAGTGAGAAGGTGAAAGAGATGTTTGCTCCATGAGGAGACAGTTGAGAGAGCATGGAATCACAGAGTCAAATACTGTAACAAAACAGTGACCTGTTGTCCCCTGTTTCTAATGGAGTAGGAAGAAGCCTTTGGCTATTGGGTAAATTCCTAATTATGAAGTGCTGAAAAGCTTTGCTTAGGGAAGCAAGATCGGAACAAACATCAGGTGTGCCTAGACCTGACAGCTCTTGCCTCAACATAAGGAGGTAGGTTAGGTAATCTCTTGAGGATTTTCCAATACTACGTTTCTATGGTTTCATGCTCACTTATTTATATAGAGGCTTTCTTCTACAAATCTAGCAAACATACACGTGTCCTGGAAAGGCATTTACGTAGCCATATTAGTGCTGGTATAAATTCATTTAAATGACTTGTCCCATGAGGTGCTGCCTCTCTTTTTTTCTTTTTTCTTTTTCTTTTTTTTTTTTTTCCTGCTGACTGGTTTCCTTAAGCCTCAAAATAACTGCCACTACTTAGCTGTGATGCCATTATTGAAATTAGAGTTTTTGGTGGAAGAACTATTCCTCTTGTTTGTCTTTCAAAGCATTGTGTTCGTCTGTGAGGTGTAGCATTAATGATGGTAAGCCTATTAAGCATCTGAACAGATGTTTTAGTGTTTTTTAAATACTGGCTCTTACTGTGGCATCTACCATAGCCAAGAGGAGAACCTGCACACGAGCACATTGTATCGCGTGTACTGCTTCTCTTTCTTGTAAGTTAGCATAAATGCTTGTATTAATTTTAAATGTGGCTCTGTGGTACAGATTATCTGGTTTCATTAGTAGCTTCAGAGGGTAGGTGTTTAATATTAATAATCACTGTTGCCTATAGACTTAATTAGGATGAGAAACAGCTGGATGCTGTGCAGAACCAGTCTTGGCTCCAGACGCTGTGTCTCTCTGCAGCAGGCATGCCCTGATTGCTGAGCTCTTAACTCGTGGCAGCTGAGAACACCACGTCCTTGTGGTTACTTATCAATGCTGCTTTTCCTTCCTGCTTCTGGGACCTTTAAAGGCTTCTGGCTCTCAACCAGAAACCAGGAGTGTGGGCACCTATTGGAACAGTCCCTTATGGTCAGGCAGTTTTTCTTCTCCGTGGGAGTAGCTGCCTTTGCTCTCCTAGGGTAAGTTTTCTTGATTTCTGCCCTCAAGACCAGAATACAAGGGTTACTTGGGCTGTCATCAACAGTTTAATTCATTTGTCCTGGCTATCCTTAAAAAAACTTTTGCTTAAGCCAAATGCATATTTCAACCCATTCAGGTATTACAAAGTAGGAAAAACAGAAATCGAAGAAGTGAAAAATAGAGCCGAACTGTTACAGTGCTCCTCAACTTGCAGAGCTTGTAACTCCAGTGGCACAAATCCAGCACTCGATATGCTGCTTGGTACAGTATATAAGAACTCAGCAGTGGAGTTATGCAGTCAATTAGCACAGTTCATAAACTATGCAGCTCAATTAAGAAAGCCCTGTACGTGGGAAACAAAGTGAATAGAAATAGATGCCTGAAGTAATAAAATATGCAGTTCAATCAGAAAATGATGCAAGTGGTTAAGGAAAATGTTATCTGATATGCAAAATGTGGGAGTGTGTGTGCACGTATGTGTATATGTAAAAAAGAGACTGGATGTGTCTGTGGTTTGTCCATCACAGCAAGGGAGGCTGTGGAGCATCTGAAGTACTGTCAGATGGACCTGCAGTGACATTTGTTTGTTGCCTATGAGTATTTTGGAACTGTCTCCAAACCAGCCGTGGCTATAAAGAAATGAGCATGCAAACTTTTTTTATTTCTGTTATACTTTATCAATGAGATGGCACCTAGATGCACAGCAGATGTTGTCTTTTGTGATGCAGATGAGCCTTTTGGAGCAGTGCAGCCGATAATGAGCTCTGTGTATTGTTACAAGATAGGGCTGCCAGGCAATAACCACCTACGAACCTGACTAACGAACAGCTACAGTGCTGAGGCAGGGTCTAGCTCCTCTGAGACAATGGGTCAAATCCTATAGTTTTTAGACTTCATTCAGGGAAAACCTCTTTTAATTTCAACAGGAGCTTTGACTTTGTCTAGTACACAGGGTTTGGCCTTTAGAAATAAACAGCTATTCTAAAAGTATCTGACAAGATCGCTGGGCTTTGCCGGTAATTGAAGGAGTATAAGCAATACTTAGTATGGAAAAAAATTTAGAATGGTTACAAAATAGCTTTAGTAATTAATGTGAAACTTGATAGAAATATTAGGTTGACATCTAACATTTTTTTATTTGGCAGGACAGTTTACAATCCTGAATAATACGTTTAGTGTGTGAAACTATGCAAGTATGCTAAATATTGAGCTACTGCCAGTCAAATGCATGGTCCAGAGATGGTTCTTGTTACATGGTCTGTATAGAAACCAAAGGTTACTTCACAAATGACTGTGTCATTGTCCATTTCTTTGTCTGGGACAGCAAATGGGTATAAGGTAACTTCAGGAAATACCCACTGGGAGAATAAAAGACTGTAGATCCCTGTAACAACAAGAAGAGCCTCTCCGTTAACTTCAGTGGGCTTTTGAGAAGCCCTGTTATTTCTGGAGTGAAACATTTCATCCTCACAGGAATGGAAACACCGGTGTATCTTATCTGAAGGGAAAACAAAATCAAATTGGATATCTCCTGTTATGGTAGAGGAAACATTGCATCCAGTTCTAAAGTTCTTGGACAAAATTCCTAATACGTATGTAAAAGATGTAGCTGTGAATTAGGGAACTGTATGACATGTGATAGATAAACTTGCTTACACAGGAAACATTTTCATGGTCCTCAAGGTATTTATATCCTTGCTGATTCCATCAGAATCAGAGGAATGTTGCCAGATTTTAAAAATACAAGGGGATTAGGGGAACATTCATCCTGTGCTGAATCTGTCCTCTGACAATGCCACCACCCGTGACTGACCACCAGGTCCTACAACACTGAACAGAATTTTGCTATGTGAACTTGTTTATCACCACACAGACTTCAACTTCAAAATCGGATAATGATTAGTCAAACATGTAAAACATTTGGAGGTATGATCTGTGACTTCTATACTATTCTCTTTGGTTTCCCATGGCTGAGTCTTGGCGTACAACAGATTTTTGGCATCGAGATAGGCTGCAGGGACGTAAACCTGTTTTTTCCATTAGCCTTTTATGTTAGTAGGTTGGGAGGGGGTTGGATTTTTATGAATACCCTAAATTAAAGAGACTCCAGCCTGACTGTGAAATTAATAGAGCTATCAAAAAACCCGCTGTCATTATACAAAAATTGTTAATTATTTACAAGCAAACTTCTGCAAGAACAGTATTGTAGCTGTCAGCATTGTCGTTATTAAAATTAAAATGCTTTGTCTGGGTAGAAGATAACATGACTCATTTAGGCTAAATGCGATGAATATGGAATATTCTGTTTCTTTTCACCAATTAGTTGGAGAGAGAACAATAGGATGTCTATTTCCTAACAAGATGTTTATTTTTAAAAGTCTAACAAAATAAGTATTTTCAGGGCTTTGTTTAAAAAGGACATAAATTCATTGTAGCTATTATAATAAAAGTTAAAATGATTTTTTTTTTTCTAGGATGGGAAAAACTACTTTCATAAAATAAATTCTCCCTTTTCAGATAGTGATATGTAGGTGAAAATCTTTTTGCCTTATGATCACAGTATCTTGTTTTGCCTTATTACAACCTATTGTTTACTATGCGCATTATATGCTTTAGAGTTGTGAGTTGCTCAAGTGGTCTTTGCTGCCTCTGTTTCCATTTGTCTTTCCAAGCATATCCTGTCCAGTGGTAACTTCTTGGTTCTCGGTGATTACAATTTTTACAAATAGCAAGAGGAAAGCCAGAGAACTTTTAAGACAGCTGCACTGGGTGGCTTGAGTCAGTCTTCCTGCTATATTCTTTCACATGTCATCTTGCGTTATCTAAGATTTCATTGTCTTAATGACAGTAATGGTTTACAGCAATGAATCCATCGATGAAAAAGCAGAAGCAAAAGAATTATGGTATGACTGTCAGTGTTGTAAAGGGTGATGCTAGCATGGCAAACCTCTGCAGGGAGTCTACAGAGGGGAAGGGATTGAAGTGCCTAGCTTGGAAAGGGCCACGTCACTGTCTTTCTCCATGGTGATGCCATCAGTCTTCTTTTCAATGCTTGTTTGGGTCTTTCTCACTGATCCTTGCTTTGCTGCCTTATATTCCCCAGCCTGCTATCTGTCTTTGTTTTCTTACTTATTGTACAGATGATTCTGGGAGCAGAGCACATTTGTCTCAGAGTGGGAGGAACCCCTTTCTACGGTCCACCTTGTGCTGTGAGGAGAGCAGGTTGTCTGAGAAGACAGTCAACACTGGTCTTACCCTTTCAGCATAGTTATCAGAAAAGTTTTTCCATGTAAATCTTCTGAGGACTGCCATTAGCTACAATTGTAGTTCTGTTTGAGTAAGTACAAAACCAGCTTGTGGTTCTACTTTTCCTTCCACATGAAAAATTAAAGGATTGTGAGACACTGGGGGAAATGTTGCTTTGGTTGCTATTAGAAGTCAAAAGTAGGCTCACAGGGAGTGAAGGAATTGACCTCTTGATTCTGACTATACAATTACTTAAGTAGTTATCAGGTGCAGAAGTAAAATCCAAGGCCCTCATTTATGCTCTCACAGTTAGACCATGCTGCCTTTTGAAACTTTGTTTTTTAATATCTTGTTTAGAAAATGATTTTTATAATGAGAATATTTATGTTCTGCTATCAGCTTGCAAGTTTTTTACAGTCTCATAGAGGTTGGAGAAAAGCAAGCTGTGTTCTTCATATACATACTAAGTTTAAAGGAAGATGTAGAGAACACAGAATTGTATTTTATTTAAAAAACAGCGACTTAACATCATTAAAAGTATGCATTCATGCACCATTAATTTTGTATTTAGTTGTAGAGGCCATAGTGGAATGAATAGGAGCAAAAAAAAAGCTATATTTGAGGGATTTGGCATCAAAATTGAGGACTTGTATGACTGAATGCATATTCTATGGAGCAGATTTTTTTTAAACTGCATAATTTATAAATCCTTTCTGTATTGCAAAAAGACAAAAGGCCTAACAAGAATGATACAAACGTGCCTTCTCATTATCTTTGGGCAGTCTTTTCCTCCACCAGCTGGCTAAAAGTGCTTGACCTTACACTTTGCTGTTCTTAGAGTTGGTTCATTTGATATTACTTTGGCCATTACTTGAAAAATGTCAGTGCTGGGATACTCCTAGTGTGGGTTTGCCCCTGTGCCCTCCCGTGAGAGGAGGACATGGCCAGTATCAGCTCCATCAAGAACCTTGAGATCTGTGTGTGAGGCAGGCTTTAGTTACGGTTGATTTGTTGGGAACCTGGAATTTATTTATCAAAGGAAAGTAAAGGGGAAAAGTATACAGACGTGCTTAATGTGGAAGGAAAGCATGTTCAGCTTGTGTGCAGAATGCCTCTGGAATGATTTTGAAATAATTTCTTTGCTATGGCTGCCAAGCTTTGGAGGTGTTCAGGTAGGTCCTGGGCACTGGTTCCACCTGGGCAGTTAAGCTTTCAAAGGGCTGGCTGAAGCTCTACGATTTGGTGAGATGCAATGGGTGTCAACTGAAAAGATGTGTTTCCTCCAGGGTCCTACTCTTTCCTGGTTTTTCTTTTGGCTAATGTTCCTCCAAAGACACTGAAAGGGTCCAGCCTCGCCAACTTCTGAGAAGAGGCCCCATAAGTAATATTAACTTCTGCAATTTCCTCGTTACTCTTAAGCAAGTTATTAATTAACTGAATGTAACCACTGGCTGTTGATAAATCCTTTTAACTAATTCAAATTCCATATCAAGCTCGGAGCATTTTCACTCAAGCAGCTGCTGAAGTTAAGCTTTGTGAAGAATTAGTTCTGATCTGTTTTTGAGTGCTGGAGTTGGGGAAAATGGAGAGAAGATATTTGTTTGCTTGATTCCACATGACAACTCCAGGGTAACTGAATAGACTGTACGGTTGGTTTGACAAGGCTGTGCACCAAGCCAGCAGCCGCGCATACCAGAGTCAGGGGGATGGAAGGGGGACTGACAACTGTAATGGATTTTATCAGAATTTCTCTAAAGAGCGACAATTTGCCTTCAATTATTAATGTTTTTCAGAGCTTTCTCTTCTGAGAGGTATGAGTAACTAACTTAAATATGCATTCATGTAACATTTTCAATAATGAATAAATTACTGCATGGAAAGAAGTTGAGTAGCAGATCCAAATATTAAATAATGGAAGAGGTTTTTGAGCGTGTAGGAAATGTAGTCTTTAATAGTAACAGTTACTGTTTTTCCTGTGAATGCAGGAACTGTAGTTATTATATGTAGAAATGTATTATGATGATTGTGAAAAATGCTGTACGTTAGCTTGAAGTGCCACAGAAAGAAAAAGCAGTGCCTGTGTATTGTGGTGTGTGACAGCGTGTACATTAATCCTGCAGTGCTCTTGATGCATCCTGAGGCTCAAATGTGTTTCAGTTTCCTCCCCGTGCTCGGGAGGCAGTTTGTGCCCCGTGCTGCAGAATTATTGCCTTACCTTAGGAGAACTTTGAAAATGCAGGCTAGGGAAGCTGTTGGCCCTATTAAAACATGTGCCAAAGAGAAATGGGAGTGGATTGCCAGGTACCTGGGAGGGACCTCAGGATGTTCAATGATTGTTCGGTGAACTGCTATTTCAGGAGACTTTGAGAGACAGTGACTTTGAATTTATTTATTGCTCTAGTCCAATTTTCACTTCCAGAGTGGCATTCTTAGAGACCCTGTCCTGTCGTCCCTCATGCTTTGTTCCATTTAGTCTTTCATTCTCTTTAGACAGAAATACATACTTGTACTTTTTTGTAAAATTTTATAATGAGTTCTTTTTCTGTAACATCACTGTAGTCTTGAAAATTCGTCACAGATATGAAAGCTCGTTAAGCAACACTTGAAAATGATCGGCTTTTGACAGCATCACCATGACAAGGAGTGTATTGGTGTTTGTTATATGAAGCAATTTATTCCATATTAGCAGTGTGTTGTTTATTGTAGCATAATATTTTAATATCATGAAGATATTTAGAAATGGAATTCTTACAAATCTGTCTTGCTGACCTTAAAAAATGCTAAGTCTTAGGAATTGTTATACATAGCATTGGTGTGTTCTGAAACAGCCGTCAAGTATAAACCTTTGTGATCCCTTATATACTGAAAATTGTAGAAAACTGTCTCGACGGCACATAAGTTATCAAGTAGATAGATATTTAATAAAAAAAAAAAAAACACAAAAACTTGTTCACACTATAAATGATTTGCAAAAGTAGCACTTAGCAAGTTTATAGGTATAGTCTTACCACTCTGCATCAGTTGAGTTCCGCATGGTTTGTGCAGCCAAAATTGCCTCGGAGATCTGTGAAATCTGGTTCACTTAAAGCAGCATCTGACCTATAAAACCTACTGATTAAGCCAGTTTATCGCAGGGGAGACTCTTTGCACACTGGTTTATATTTCTAGGAAGAACACTGAACTTACTTCAAACTGAGGAAGTAGTATAGCCCTGTGATTCTGGTCAAGAGATGTATCTAAAAGAGGCTGTATAATTCTTCTGATTAATTTTGCAGTTGCCTCCAATAAGAATATTGCTTCCTTGTGTATGAGAACTGGATGTTGAGAGCAAGTCAGTTCACAGCTCCCAGGACTGCAGCAAGGTGTTTCATTAGCAAAAAAAAAAAACCAAACCCAAAACAACCCACCCCAAATAATTTAACCCTAGCCTAATTAGTAGACTTCATAATTTATTGTTTCATCATCTGGTCCAGCTCAGCATCCATGGGATTTCTAGGCGACATGAAGTGTGGAAACCTGTCATGACAGAAAAAAAAAAAAACAGAGAGGCTTGTAGGAAACAATGGTTGTCTTGTGGGAAGAGTTTAAATATATGCAGCTGATCCCATGGGAACTGCTGTAGTCTATTCACCCTGTGTGAAAATGATGCTCTTTCAATATAATCTTTAATCCTTTTCTTTCACTGAAAAATGTGAGAACTTTATTTAAAAGTTTTGAAAGACTGCTCTATTTTAGTGAGTAAATGCTTTTCAAACATAAAAATAAATCAAATTATTAGTATAACACAGAGGGGAAAAGTTATTTGACATATCTTCCAATATTCGGTCCATAAATTGCATACGTGAATGTTCTTGGGAAACTTTCAGGCTGAAAATAACCAGGAAATGTATCCGGGCTTTCTTTTTTTCCTGGCTGGGCGCATGTGGGGAAGGAAGTATCCAGCAGTCTTGGAGATATTACAAACTTCTGTAACTGCTTGAGACATACTTTTTCTAGTTCCACAAAACAGATTTTTCCTGTGAGATGGGGGGAGAAGGATTTCAAGAGAAGTGAATCCTATCATATGCACAGAATAAAAGTTTGCTTTGAAGATGATTCTAATCTTCCTCCTATTCACAGAAAGTAAAATAAAACTAAATATGCAGTTGTTGAAAACATTTGTCCCCACCCCCTGAGAGAATGGCAATCTAAACCTCGCTTTGTTCCATCCATGCACGTGTGAATAACATCACAAACTCCCCCAGGGTTTGGTAGAGCTGCTGTCCTGTTTGGTTTTTATTGGACCATGTCCTAAATATTAAACCCTGTTCGGTGAAATATACAGTTGTATTCCTGGAGGTATCATGCGGCATATATTTTATAGTCTGCACACAGAGTGCTGAAAAGGCAGAGAGTTACTAATACTATTTTGCTTTTGCTTTCCTATAGCGTCTTTCATCCAAGGCATCCAAAGCACTTCATACAATCCAGTGTATTAAGTATGGCAACATGTCTGCGAGGTAAGGAAATTGATTTTTTTTTTCTTCTCTTTTCTTTTTTATAGATAGAGTAGTCAAAGCATTGAGCTGTGATTTTCCCAAGATTGCCATGGTAAAGCAAGACCTCTGGCCTCCCAGTCCTTTAACAGAAGTCTCTCCATTTAAGGGGAATTCTCAGATCACCTTCCTCTCCTGTGTGATTTACCTGACACTTAAATATAAGTTACTTTTTTGAACTGGGTGCTCAGTTTATACCTCTTAGATTTCTTTCTTTAATATTTCAGAAAATTAATGTTACCTTTTGTTTATCAAAGAGCTTTGGTGCCTGTGGTAACTTGGTCCTTCAGTACAGAACAAGAAACACCAGCTGGAAGTGCTCCAGCTGGGAGCTGTGCTGCAGCATTTGAGGAGAACCATGCGTGGCACTCGCGGCAAACCAAGTGTTACAGAGGAAAATGGGGTTTGGGAAGTGCTGAATGAATCTGGATTCTGTGCAGTGGGTTTGAAGTATCATCTGTCCTCAGTGTGGCTCCAGCAAGGGGATGGTTTGTACTCGCAGCCTGTTGTCTCTTGATGGGTTCAACTGCAACTGGCCAGTGGCTTTGAGAGCCTTCAGGGACTATCCCCAATAGCGGTGGGTTATGGATTTTGCTGCGGGGGTGAGTTAGCTCAGGACTTAGTGCTGTGGATGCTTAACATACAAGAGTGGTTCAACAGTATAGTAAGGTTTTGATTGCTTCTTGCTTTGCAGTGAGCAAACTAGAAGATACTATAAGGTTCACTTAACATGGTGAACTAGGTGGCCTGCGTTTCCTAAAATTCCTTAAATATAGTGAGGGTTTTCTTGATTTATGTTGCTTAGCATGGAACTAGATCAACAATACCATTGCACAGTTCTTATGAAGGTTACACTTTTGTTTTCAGTGGGATAGCACCATCTGGTAAAATCAAGCAAGCATACTTACATTTCAGATCTTTTGAAAGTTAAGGAAATGATTTTAATTTCTTGTAGAACTTCCTTCACTGTAAACTTAAAAATTTTTATACTTTCCCCTTCCTCTTTGATTTAAGAGATTTTTTTTCTTTTTTCTTCTTTTTCTTTGTCCTTCTAATGTCATTCTGCAGAATCTGAGTTCCTGATAAAACTGTAAGACTCAGTCTTTTAGCTCAAAGTTCAATTGGCTTTTGGATGCCCTTAGGTCCAACTGCCCTTTTACATGGAATTTTTATTGTTAATCTTCTATTATTGGGGGAATTATTTTGCAAACAGGCCAATTCAATTGCTTCAAGCTCTGAAACCTGTCAGGCTAGCTTTTATTCTGATTGCTTCTGATAAGGAGCTTTGGTAAGAATGCTGTGCCTCCAGCAAGTTGAGAGACTCACCTTGGAGGGGAACAGCTTCAAGGTCCCAGGGAACGTATGGCGCTCTCAGCTCTCATGAAAAGGGAAACTAGGTGTTGAATATCAGAATCAAAACTTTGAATTAGATGTGGGACTGCACTGCAAACCAGTGGAAATGTCCTGTGTTAGAAGCTGAGTCTCTTTTTCCCTGCATAATGATGACTTGAAGTTTGTTACAAGAGCTGGAGTCGCTGCTTTGTTCCCCATGTTTTGAACATAGGAAGGTATGGATCCCTGCTGCGAACCCCCACGGACACTGTGCCGATGGGGACGCATGCAGGGTGTCCCAACTTTGGCAAGACCCTTTGCCTCTTTTCCATTGCTTGTGTACGTGGGACACAAATATACGTCTGATCTGTCTCAGACGCTGATCTGGCAGATAGAGTACTCTCTGTCCTGTCTGAATGAGAAGAAACCGATAGGTGATGTGAAGTCAAGGTGATGAGACATCTCGGGAACCATACTCTGAAGCAATTTCATCATCCAACCTGACCTTTTTTTAAAAAACAATTTAAAAAAGATGACATTTTAGAACACACGTATACTATGTTTTCCCTTTTCCTCAGCGCCAGCTACCGATTATTAGGAAACAGTACAATCTTGTAGTGGGCAGGGAGATGCTCAAGAGACAATTCCCTCCTTTTAAAACCTGTGCAAGAAAAGTATCTTCATCACTGTTACATAATGTAAGCATTAAGAAGATTTGCTATAATTCCCTTTCAAAGCTTATAGTAAGTAAATGTTTTTCTGTACTGTCCTTAGTGTTGTCTATCAAACTTAGATAAAAAGTGTCTGTTCATCAGGTAGAGAACAAGGCCTTTTTGAGAAACTCTGCTTCTGCAGAAGCACATCGAGTAGAATATCGTTTGCAAAAGGCCAAGAAGGGGCTGCTGTGTTTCAGTGCAGCTGATCAAAGGGAGGGTTCACATGGATCTTCGTTCCTAGAGCATTTTTCTAAATGCTGTGTGCAGATTTTGTTGTGTTACAAGAGTAATGTTAAAAGCCAAAGCAAACTTCAGACCCTCTTTTGTATTCATGTAAAGTGTTACAGAATGATAGCATTTATTCCTTTGGACAGAAAATATCTTCTGTAGCAAGTTTGTTCACTTGTTCTTTCTCTTTCAAGCACTGTGAGCTTACTGAGGGGTTTTTTTACCTTCTTCCCAGGGAAGGATAGCTTTTCACTAACACAGAGAGTTCTGTTTTCTCTATTAAAAACAACTGCCCTCAAGTGGAGTGTAGGCTTTGTATTTTGTCCTAGAAACAGAGCGGTTCATTCAGAGATAAGGCCTCTCTGCATTTAGGTTCCTTTAGTCACCTGACGGAGCCATTGGTAACTTTTAGGCTGCTTTAGTCTGCATTCCTGAGATGCCTTCCTCCTGGCACTGCAATTAACAGCTTCAGGTTCACTGCTTGCCACCCGCTTCCCCAGCTTTCCACTTGCTATGCCCTCGGCTGCTGCCTGGGGTGGCAGGAGGGCAAAGCAAATGGTCAGGCTTTGTTTCCAAGAACAGGAGCTGTGCACCTGTAACCGCCATTGAGGACGATGTTGTGGAATTGTGAACAGGTAAAAAAAAAAGTAAATCGGTTTGTGTCTGCAGCTTTTTGCGCTTTTCTTTTAGAATTTGAGAGTTGCTGAGTATGAGTACGATGGGCCCAATCTGCTCGGTACTTAGACCATCCCCTTCAGTCACTGAGCTGCTGATTTATGCCATAGCGATTGTCAGGAGGATCTAGCCTGTTGTGCGTCGGGGTTTGCAATTTTACCACCTCTTTTCTGCTCTTGTCTTGTTGCAAATAATCAAACTAAAAGTCCTATGTAATGATATTGATAGATTTGGGAAAATTTAAAAAAACTTACAATTGGGCTTATGGCAGGTCAGGTGCAAGGTGCTGTCGATGCCATTAAAATAGGGGTTGTTTGAGTTATTTCCAGAAGGTTCTGTGTTTTGCATTGGTTTTGCCCCTTATTTAACATTTTGGTTTGGGTTTTTTTTCCTGAAAAATAGCATACAATAGAGTAACAGTGATTAAGGATACGCTGTATCTCAAATAATTATTGTAAGCAATCTAGTTTTCAACAATGTAGTACTTTGTCCATCAAGTCAGGAAAAGAACCTGAAGGAGCTGGCTGTGAATCCACATGGGCCATCTGGAAGACGTGCTTGATAGATCTCTTCCTAGCCTCAAAATCAGTAAATATTCTGTATTAGATGAGTAAGTGAAGACATAGGGAAAGTTTTCATTTGTGACATAATGTTTGTAGTTTAATACATGTTCTCATGTCAAGCTACGCCTGGGCTAGATACAGATCTGCACAGAACTTCCTGCAGGCCACCACGTGCTCCAGCGGGCAGGAGCTCTGCCTGCCACACTTGGCACAGGCCATTGGGGTGAGTGTGGCCATATGCTGCTGTACCAGGTTCATCTGCATGGAAAATGTGGTGATGTTTGAGTCTTTAATTTGTCACACTTACCCAGCCTCACTCTCTCCAGATTATGAATAGCCTATTTTTTCCTAAGATTCCCTTTTTTCCTGCTTTCTACTTCAGTTAATATATGTCAAATCTCAGACATTTCTCTTTCCCCTATATAAAGCTACAGAGGAAGTTTACGCATTGGAACCGGACTATGTCAATTAAGCGATGTGTACAAAAAAAGGCAGACTGATCCAATTCTAGCAACTGCTTTTCCAGTGTGTAACGTTTGAAGCTAACTCAAACTGTTGAATTAATGAGTATCGTATTTAGTGTATGGCTACTTTAATGTCATCATTTTGTCAGCTAGATAGTCATGAATCTGTTGTATTCCTGCAAAGGCAGCCACTAGTGGCTAAGACGAAACTTTGTTTAGATTATTGCATACCTAAACATAAAGGACATACATACGTCCAGGTATAATATATGGATATCCGTTACACTTAGATATGTTTACTTCAATTCAGCAAGACATTTTGATTCACAAAACAACAGCTAACAATAGGTTACTTCACAGTTTATCTCCGCACACTTCATTATGGAGAAAATATTGATGATGTGGAAGATGTTGGTGTTGAAGGAGTGAGAACAATCACTTGTGTACCAAAGGATGGCCAACACAGATGCAGTTAAAGCTAAAAGGAGCTTGAAGTGACCGTCAAGCAGAGCTTGTTTGGGATGAGATTGTTGAGCTGTGCAGCAGCTTCTCCAGGGAACAGAGGCATTCATTCCCATTTGTAACCTCTCCTTTCATGTTTATCTGAGCTTACTGAGGGCCGTGGTGCTATGCGTCTTTGTGTCCCCCTTGGCTGGCAGAAGCTCAGTGTGCTTCTGGCCAGTGTGGCTGCTGTGAGTGCCAGTGAATGTCCTCTGTGTGGTCTCTTTCACAGTAGGTCTCGAACAGAAGGCTCTTCCACCACCCCGCTTCCTACACAACTCTGCCTGAAGTGCTAGCAGCCTGTTGGAGGGCCCTACACCTAGAGGTGCTCTTTGGGGCTGAGAAATTGTGGCTTGCTGGCTTTCTTTGTCATCGTGAATAGTGTTGGTGGGAAAGGATGGAAGAAGTGCATTACAATTGGGAGCCGAGGGAAGAGGGACTGTTCTTGTCCTGTTCCTACTGGTAAGGCCATCATGGAGGCCCTTGGAAGATTCAACAACAGGCGTGTTCTGCCTCCATGGACTTGTACCTGCCTTGGTGAAATCCAAGGAGGGTGCCTAAGCCCCATGGGATGTTCTGGGTTTGAAGGACCCTGTGCTGTTGGTACCTTTCACGTATTCACTGAGGTGGGCCATGAAGATCCGTGCTTCAAAGGTGTATGAACAGAGGGGACCCATCAGCATGAGGAAAGTCCTGGCAGGCTTGGAATAACAAATAGCACTTCTGAAATGTGGAAAAACCAAACTTCTCCTATAATTAAGGCAGATGTCTCCTCTGCAGCTGTTTTAAATGCAAGAGTTTTGGGGCACAAGTGCAGGACTGTCCTCTTTCACGAGCACATGGTGCCGAGCCCGGCCCCACTTGGCTTGGCTTCTGTTAAATTCCCCAGCCAAGGAGAAGTGCATAGTTTCAGCTCAGCCAAGTGTTTGTTTTTCATGAGTTGAAAAGACTGCAGGGATCATTTTGGCAACAAAACTGACTGTTTTTCTAAACAAAAATCATTATCTTCTCAATCTTGCTAATAGTGTATCTCTGGAGTCAAGACACAACAACCCAGAAAACAAACGAAGCGGCTTCACTCACCCCCTCTAGCTCGGCTCCGCTACTGACCACAGAAGGTGGTTTGTAATCCTTATCAGTTAGTCCAGTCACCATCCTGCTCAGGTGATATGCATTGAAATGGAAAAAAACCCTTGGTTTTATTTATTGAAAGTTGTGTATTGGTTAGCTAATTTTAAGGTATGTAATGTTTGAGGGCAAAAGGGCCTACAACATGCAGTTCGTGTTATGTGCTTTAAAGACGTCCCTGGATCGGGGCATCCTGTGCGCTGCTTGCGTACACCATTTAAAACCCTTTGCTAAACTGGAATATGACAGTCAATACGTTTGCTAATTTTTCTCTTTTTTCCTTTTTTTTTTCCCTTTAGACTGGGGCCAAGGAATTTTTGAAATGTGCCCCAGATTTATTCTTCATGTTAAATTGATCGCAGTTCCCCAGGATTGTTTGTGTTCCGTCCTCATCTGAGTCGTTCATGCCCATGGTGCATGCGGAGGTCTGGCTGAGTGGCAGCGAATGCAGCCATGCATCATCTGTTTGGGCTGGTTTTGGCACAGAAGGACCTTTCACGTGCAGGGGATCTCTTCTCCTTAGAGGATGCTGAAATTGAAGGAAGCCTCTCAGAAGCTCTTGAACAAATAAGAATAATTAGTTCATCTGCGGTAAGTGAAACACTGTCCTTAATAATTTTTCATGAGATTAAGCATATTGTATAAATAAAAGATTAAAGACAGGGACATAGAAAATTTAAGTTTCTAAAAATTCAAGACTGCCAAGCAAAGTTTAAGATTTAAAAAGGTTGTAACCAAATCCAGTTCCCATTAGCTGGATTTCCTTTAAGATATTTCAAGTTCATCTTCATCATAATTTTTATTAAGTAGTTATTTAAGGCATATTAAAGATTAACAGGAGGTTACAGGTACACTGTATGTATAGTGTATATTATGTTTGCAGCAGAAAGTGTTCTGAATGATGGTAGGCTCACGTATTTCTAAAGGTGCTGTCTCTAAAAGTGCTGTCCAAAAAAAATAAAAGCCCTTTATCCTTCCTGCTTCCAGTCTGCTGAAGGGAAGGGAAAATCTTTTTTGAGCCTTAAGATATCCCATTAGCAACACGTATGTGTTCGCACAACTGCACTTTTCTAGCACTTCATATAGCATGTGATTTTAGAAATTGGTTTTGGCAACGTGCAAACCTCTGACTCTCAGAACACTGATCACAGCATCGCCAGTTGTAACAAGAACTGACTCATCCATCAGGACAGCCACTGTGCACTGGCTCTTCTCCTTGGTCATTTCTTTGACAGCAATAACATCTGCGCAGACTTTCAGATCATTAATCAAGTTAATTTGGCCATTGCCTCTGCTGTTTGTGATGTACTTCGACTTCTCTAGCTGAAGATTATCGGGAATTTTACACAAATTCCTCCTAATATGGTTTTTGAGAGAACATGCCTGAATTTGCTACAAAATGATTTTACAAACGCATCAGTCTGCGTTAAGCAGTTAAAGCATCTGCAGAGCTTCACCATCCCCTTCCTCCGAGCTGCTGAGCAGATTTCCCACCAGAGGGCTCCGGAGATCGGGGAGCTGCTCCAGCGCTCCCCGAGCAGGCTGGATTTGACAGAGGGGTGCAAATGTTTTTTGCCCAAACATGAGGAGTTTCACAGCAATGTGGACAGAACTGCTCTGCTCTCCGCATCCGCACACAGCCAGTGACCATGACGCTTGCCAGGGCTTTACTTTGTGCCGTCCCAGCCAGCAGCTGTTAACTGGTTCACCTCTTTACCTATAGGTAATCTTATACAAAAGAAAAAGGCTGTTTTCTTTTTTTAATAAATGCATGTATTTCTCTGTCACACCAAGTGAAGCTTGTAGAGCGCAGAGAACTGCTTTGAGTCTGACCCAGCGTCATACCACGCTGTAGCGCAGAGCCCCGAGAGCTGACCCCGGCGCTGCACTTCTGCAAGCTAGCGCTGAACTTGTCTCCAGCCCTTTAAAAATGACCATGCTTTATCTAGCAAAAACAATGACTTTTGATTAATGCTTCACCCTTTTATCTTCATTACTTTTTAGGGTGGCATAACATAAGTTAGACCAAGGGACAGTGACTGTGTGTTCTGGGTCTTTTAAGTTGTGGCGAAGTGCTGGTGTTTCATATCCACACGGCATCTGTGTCAGTGGTTACGGGGGATTACAGGATTTTGTGATAAGGCCTATTTAATTAACTTTTATGCATGTTACATGGTTACTAATTGAAACTAACTGTGTTTACATCAGGGACTTGACATGATGTGAAATATCTGGGCTGCTGCATTTAGGTCTATATATTGTGGATATAACAATTCCAGTTTCGGTTTTAGGACAGTTATGGGAGAAGAGACCTGTGTGAGTGGTTCTAAGGTGTGCAGCTGCAATCCCTGGTCAAGAAGGCCATGCTTCAGGACAGACTACTAAACATCATTTGATGACATAACCCATACCTTTGCAATAACAAGAATTAAGAGCTAAAACAGTGAATTGTATATGGCATCGCTAATTTCTGTGATTAATCACACTACGTGTTCATTGTAGTGGTTGCAATGAGAAAATGGACACTGGACAGTTACAAGAACTTCATGTCTTCAGGCTAATTTTGTGGGGTCCTTGAAAAGGATGGGCATTCATTGGCAAATGTCTTTTCGTTTGAATCAGGACTATCAGACCAACGACAATGACCAGGCTGTGGTGGAAATCTGCATCACTCGCATCACCACTGCCATCAGGGAGACGGCATCCATAGAAAAGCACGGGAAAGCCCTTGTGGCACTCTGGGAGTCGTGTCTAGAGCACAACCTGAAGCCTTCTGGAAAAGATGAGGACACACCACATGCAAAAATTGCATCGGATATCATGAGCTGTATCTTGCAGGTAAGACTCAGCTGAAAGGAAGGGAGTGTAATGCATTCATTGGCTATTTGGTTTTATCTTTTAAAATGCAGTTGTTCTTCATGTTTTCTGAGGGTGTGTGGGAGTGGTTGCTTTTGTTTAAAACCGAGAATATGACCCCAAATGTTAATGTATATTATTACATGTATATGCATGTATTGCAGTGAATCAAAAGTTTTGGCAGCTTCCTTATCTTTAGAAGTGTCTTGACTGTTTAGTGCCAGATTTCATTAATTCTCCATTAATTCTAAGTATTTGTCTTTTATGTAAGGATTTAAGTGGGAGACACAGGACTGTAATTTTCTGTGCTTAGAGAAAGATTCAAAACCAAGACCGAAAAGGTATTTGGTCCCAAAAAAAGTTTGTTATAAGAACACCTGAAATTGGGTCCTATTTGAACTCAGTAGTTTATGGACTATCGCTCCCTGTGAATGCAAGACTAAAAAGAAGACATCTTGGTATATAGCAGCCTTTTGGGGATAGGAATGGGCTATTCCAAGGCTTTCTAAGTAGGCAAGCTGAGGGTGAAAAGCCAGTTAAAGGGGGGAGGAAAGGGAATCTGGTATTAAATCAGGGTGAGTTTGGGTGTGTGTTTGGGTTGGTTTGGTTGGTGTTTTTAGCCAGGACTGCAGGTTATATCATTCCTTGTTGGAAAAGCAGTGTAATACACTGGAGAGACCCATAGAGAAATCTACATGCACAGTTATCTAACTGGAAGCAGAAATCAGGGTTTTTTCCAGAGTTTCAGCTGTGGGTACAATTCATGGGGACCAGCTCCATGTCAGGTGGAGAAACAGTTGCTATGCAGTGCCTTTCTAGACAGACTACCCTGGAGTGATGTTTGCAGTACATCTGCTGTTTCATAGATGCTTTCTTTACCTCTGCCTCTTAAATCAGATGGGAGGGTGTCTTTTCTTGTTCTTTAATTATAAAAATTCAAGTGATGGTGGCACAAGTATGTCACTGTCCCATGAAAGGTACTGTTTAGCCCCTTGTACAATGTATTGTTCCATAGACTTGTTGAGATTCCTCATCTAGTTTGGCTGAAAGTGTTCAAAGTCCAAAAGAAACAAAGAGTTTCAAAACAAAAAAACAAAACCCACCACAAAACCAAAATACATCAATGCTAATTTGCTTCAATGAAATCTTACTTTACAGCGGTCAGTTCTGTTTACCCCTGGTCCATCTGTGCGTCTGAAGATGCACAAAAAAGGGAAAAATCTCCTTTTCTGAAGGCAGGTTCTTGTTGATTTTTGGTTTGGGTAGCATAGAGGTTTAGTCTAACCAGACATTTGGTCAAGCCTGTGAATGCGGCTTAGGAAGATGACTTCTGCACTGCGCTGGCACCCCTGAGCCATGATCCATAAGCTGCACCCCAACACAGGGCACAGCAACGCATCTGATGAAGGTCAGTGGTGTATCAGGGGGTTGTGTCCCCTCTGCCTTTCTCTGTGAATGATTGGCTTTGGCAGGCACCACGGTCTCTGATAGGCACCACGTTCCTGAAGGTGTTGCCTATCTCCCTTTCTGTCTTGTGTTTCTGGAGGTGACACAGTAACTGGATTTAGATACCAGTAGGAGCACAGCTTAAATTTTCCAGATGAGATACTGTACATTGTAAAATCATATTTTGTCTTTACAGTACTTTAGAAATCGTATTTCATGAGAATACTGAAGAATGCAATGGCTTGCCTAAACTTTCAGTTTGTGCTGTTGGCAACTGTGTGCCTAAATCCAGCTAATTCATATCCAAATGTTTTAGGGATTGCACTGTGTTGTAGACTGCTTCAAGAAAGGAGTTTATCGAAATGAAATGAGAAAGTTATAAAAGTACATTTAGTGCTCCCTGAAACAGCCCTATTATCAGCAAGTTCCTTTGCATAAAAAAAAATATAAAGAAGGCATAAAATGAGTTTTTATACAATACGTGAGGGATAGTTGAAGTAGTAATGAATATCTGACAGCTGGGTTGAATCTCACAGCATGTTTCTGTTGATATTAGCAGCAGGGAGGTCCCCTAGGTTTGCAAACATCACTATATCATATAATTGAAATCTGTTTTTCATTGTCATCTTCACATTTTCATAAGTGTGCATTCAGGCCCTGATATTTATAGTGGAACAAATGAAACCTTTCTCCTTCCATCTGAATTCAAACCTTTTCTTAACTAAGTATTTTATCTTTATTGTAGGAAAAAAAATAAAGTCGTTCTTTGGAATTTTCTTAGATCTTTTAAAGCACGGTCAGAGGGCCAAACCTTATCTTCCCGTTCTTTCTGCGGGGAGTTCTCAGAGTATAACTTGGAGGCAGAATTTGGCTCCTACTCAGTAGTGCCTCTCGGCCAAATATAATGAGGCATTAAGATGATTTAAACGTGCTGCTGCATAAAACTCTATTCATTTTAAGGGCTTTTCTCATTAAAGATGCGGGTTTTGGTCATATGGCAGTTGCCGTGATGAGAGCTCTCTTGACACCTAGGAGCTGCTGCAGCCCCTTCTTCCTTAGGGGCTGGCAGAAAGGCACTGCCCCGGAGCAGCTGCAGAACTCCACTGCTTGGCAGGTCTCTGTTGCAAGGAAAAGTCCTCATAGCCGGTTAAACTTGGCTCTTGTGCATTGGTTGAGTAGCACAATGCAGCTGTTATTAGGGTCAGTCCTACTCTCTGTGAGGCTAATGGCAAAGGCAGTTACTGCTGATGGAGGCAGAGCTGGCCTAGGAGGCAACCTAGCAGGGTATATGGAACAACAGATTTGGGTTTTTTTCAGGTCTAAATTTATGGTTTTTTCCAGTGCTGCTCCAGAATGAGCATGTGTTAAGTCTGGTCTGCCTTTCTTTGCACAGTTTTGTTGCTTTCCGAAACATCTGGGTTCCAGTGGTTGCCTGTGATTTCAGATGCTAATTAAATATAATCATATTGCAGGATGATTTTCAAAAAGAGTGATGTACTCCAGTTTCAAAGAGATGTTCAAAGCTGAGTGAAGATGAGAGAAAAGCACTGATTAAGGAGGCTCCACAAAGAATGTAGTTCCTCAGTTGCACATAAACATATCCTACTAGCTTCAAGGGCAGTTATGTATGGGAACTTATCGGACAATATATGTGTATAGTCTGTCCACACAATTTCAGGTATACAAGTAGTTGCAGAAAACCTTTTCTGACCTTAATGTCAAAACTTAACTGTATGTGCAGATACCCCTGGGATCACTGAAGCTTGGTGCCATTTTGAGGACAGAAGTTAGATGTCTTGACAAATTTCAGTTGACCCCCAATGTTCAGAGAAATTGACTGGAGTCTAAGAATCCTAAAATAGTTTGCATAAGGGACCTTTAAAGGTCATGTAGTCCAACCCCCCCTGCAACGAGCAGGGGCATAAAGAAAGGAAATCTAAATTTTTATTAGAGGAAAATTGATGTTCAATACTAGAGCTGTTACCCTGTAAGCAAGTTTCTCAGACCTCATGTGTACTCTTTTCCTCATTTGACCAGTTTGCCTTTGATTTAGTCCCAGTGGCTTAGCATGAGATCCCGTTCTGGGAACAGAGGAGTTCTTTCTTCACGTGGTCTCTGCCAGCACAAAGATAGGCCAAAACACTTCGTTTTAGATGAGGGAAGCTGTGACTTGTGCTGGGGAAGACTTACTCATGCTTGAAATTAAGCTTCCCTGAGCCTTGACTCTGTACCCGCATGTTGGGCTGCCTACCTGGGGCTGGACATCGGAGTGGGGCAGGTCTCTGGGATGCAGGACCGAGGGGTAGCAACGTGTATCTGACTGCAGGGAGCAATACTTACCAGTCAACAACATGAGTGACTGCTCTGAGGTGTTTCCTATGCTTTGGGATGAAAATTACCTATTCTGTGTGGATGATGGATACAGCTTCTCCTCTGAGAGCACCAAACACAAAATGTCTTGTTAGAAATGTTACAGCAATTAACATTTAACTAGTGCACTTAATATGGTGTTTTCTCCTCTTGCATTAGACAAAAATGGGTGTGTTATCAGCATCTCCTCATGCAGTACTTTTAAATTTCCTTACTTGCTCTTTCTTTGAAGTCTGCCTTCAGTGGTGTTACCAAAACATAACCTTTCTTGACGTGTGTTTTGCTTTTTTCCCCCTGATGTTTTGATTTTTGTTTTTCTACTCTGATCAGCATGAGACTTTTAATCATTTTTTTCAGCTGCTTATTTTTCAGTGGGTTTTAATGTTTTTACAGAATTACAACCGACCTCCAGTAATGGCCTTAGCTGTCCCAGTGGCGGTGAAATTTCTTCAGAGGGGCAATAAAGAACTGTGCAGAAACATGTCAAGTTATCTATCCTTGGCTGCAATTGCTAAAGCGGATCTGCTGGCTGATCACACGGACACTATTGTCAAAAGTGTCCTTCAAGGTACGAACCCATTGAGATTTTGGATTTTGTCCTGCATTGTGCCCACCAGTAGATTAGTTAGGCTGTATTAGACATATATATAAACAATCACGTTATATGTAAAAACATGTGTGATGCATGTATGTATAAAGCATACATTTGACACAATCTAGTAACAGACTACATCAAGACAGACCTTTCAAGAGTATGTGAATTCACTGAACTTTGACTATGGAAGTTTCATTATGGATTGGGTGACCCATAGGGCAGGAAATACATCTGTACTTGTTAGTATACCGTACTAATGGACTTCAAATTCTAAGCCATGATATGTGACACTAGTTACTGGGCTCTTATCCGTTCTATTAGTGTCATTGGCAATACTCCAAGATACAGATGGGGATGAAATTAATCCCATTCTGTGGCAAAATAGTCAGATGTAAGATATAAAAGCTTTGTAGTGGTTCTTTAATTTTGCCTGTGTTATTAGCTTTACATAGCATATTGTTGCTAAACTGTGTTCGTTTTGCTTTTGTGGTTTAAAAAGGCAAAATTATTCATATCTCTACAAAAGGAAGTCCAATTTAATTGAGGTAGTAAAGCTCACAGTACTTGTTGCAATACAGTGCTACTGCAGTAGTACAACCACTATTTCGGTTTTTCGTTGTCTTTTTTTTCCAAGTACAAGTAATAGCAATAAGTAGCAATAGCTGTATAATTATTCCAAGAACATAGTTATGAAGATGTTAAGGCCACAAATTATATGTGTGCATTCTGTATTTATTAAAAAATATAAATGGAGTGTAGTTATTTTTAGGGGAAAGGATAGCTAAGCTAGAAACTAATTTTGTTGTTAAGACGTTATGGTAAGAGTTTGCATATTACTGTCTGCTTTGTTTAAGGACAAATGTGTGATAAATATCATAAATGATAAATATTTATGAGCTATGTGATAATACTAATTGAGTAGAGTCCAAGAACAGAACGTTGCTAACAACTTACATAGCTACATGGATAATTCTTTTAAGACTTGTGACATTAGTATTCATGAGTTAAGGTCGTGCTTTAGCACTTGTAATGCAGTCCTATTAATAGAAATAAATGAAGTGAAACAGGTTTTTTGGTATAGTCACAGGGTTAGGGGTTAGGGTTAACTCCCACAATTGAAGGTTTCATTGTGACTGTTCCTGCTCGTTTTTGTGTATTTATGTTATTCTACCAGCAGATGTTGCTGTGGACATCAGGTTTGGAAATTCCAGAGTGGAAGAGGGCACTCTGAATAGGCAAAGTGCTTTGTTTTGTGTAGTGGCTTAATTGCACTGTATATAATTTGTATTTCAGGCATGAAAAGGTTGGTTTGCAGCAGGCTAAGAACTGCGCTTAAAGACTGAGTGTTTGCTGAAGGGAGAAGGGAAGCAAGAGGATAAGCTGCTACAGATGGATTTACAAAGCAGTGCGGAGACAAAGGGCCTTGTTCTGGTGCTGCACAGACAGGACTCAGCCTCGTGGCACCACTGAGACTGATAGTAGACTTTGGCCCGTTGCCTGCCAGTGTTTGAGAACTAACTGGATTTTTTGATTACTTGGGGCAACTGTTTGGCTGCATGATCAGTTCCTTATCTTATTAGCTAAAAAAGAGCTCTTTAGAAGGAGTGTTTAACTACTTTGTTCCAGTTAGCATGAACTCAGCTTCTAAACAAGCAAATGTCAGCCTGCGATGCTGACAGGCCCTGTGCTGACACCTTCCATCAGTGTAAGGGATCAGGCAGATTTATTCCCATTTCCAGGGGAAAGCAGCAAAACTATCCTGCAGTCGTTGACGGCTGCTCCACCTTCCAGAGATGCTCAGGCAAGGGATGTGGGTCTTCCATTCAGCAGAGACTTGTTAGAGAGCAGAACTGGGCTCGGCAACATACTCCAGGTATGCATGTCTTGCACTTGCTCCTTCATTTCTACATTTGCAGTGCAAGAGCAGTGGCTTTTCCATATTTGGAGCCCAAACTCCCCCAAAATGCTATTTACTTGGCGTTTTCCAAAAGGAGAAGTAGCTGTTGACAAAGAAAAATATAGTTACACTGGGAAGGGAAGAGAGAAGCGTGCTGATGGAGGTGACTTGTGATGCTGGGCAGGAGGGGACTAGACTGTGGGAAAGCTTTGCTAGTCCAGAGAGGTGATAAAGGAAGAGCAAACCAATTGGAAAGAGTAGAGTTTTCCAGCTGAGTCAGTGAGAATGAAAGGACTGGCTTTGCATTTGGTTATCTGCCAAACCAGAACAGAGATAGGAAAAGGCTATTTCCAAGACAAAGCATTTCAGGTATGAGGTACAGTAAGAAAAGCAGCCAGAAAGGACTTGTGGTAATCTTTTTGAGGATTTTTCTTTTTCTGCTGCATTTCACAGACATTTGTTTTCGTTTAATGGTGGGCACTGTATGGAAAGAGGATTTGAGAGTGTTTTTGCCCTTGCGCAATGTTGGGACCTCAAGTGTTTTTCTTAACTCTGAAGGTCTGTTTTTTGGCTGACAGCAGATGAACAGAGGTAATCTTTCATGGTTCTGTAGTTACAGTTATTTGCACCTATTATTTAGTAAGGGATTTTTGTCATACTACTAAGTATTTATAATCTAGATACATTTTTATTGCAGGGTAATAGGAAAAATTCTAGCAATTGGAGCAGTTATTTTTACCTTAAATGAACAATGTTGCTTAAACTTTGGAGCACATCGTATAACTTTAGGCATGAAGCACAACCCCCTTGAATGGCACAGTAAAGTGGAAATTACCTTGTCATAGCTTTTTCTTACTACTTTTGTATCGTGGAAGGAAGGATCTGGTAACTGCATCGCATTCAGGAATAAGTATAGCAGCAACATGTCAAGAAACCTTTTGAAGTGCAGTCTTAGGACATCTGTAGAGAATGAGAAAGAGAAACATGTGAATAGAGCAGAGGGGTGGGCTGCTTCCAGTGGAAATAAGAATTGCTTTAAGTAAGACATTCTCCATGTTAACTTGTTCAGAGGCTTCAACAAGTAGTGAATAATCATTCTTGTCATAAATGGTTACATATCCAGAGAATAACTATTCATCATTGTCTACTTCTGCTCTGTTTTCTACACACAAATCACCGCCTGTGTCTTGGCTCTCTGCATCTGCTTCTTATGCACTGTGTCCAGCCCTATGAGTTTTTTTGGATTTTGGATAAGCTTGCGAATGTGAGAGAAGAAAGCCGCTGCCATCAGTTTTGCCTTGTACGAACCTCCTGTTAGCATCAAACAAGTTGGTTACTTTGGATATATAAATGTATCTTAAAACCAAGTACATCCTTCTCAGGTGGAGAGGATTATGCGTGGGGTACTGATTAATTTTTTATATCTCAAAACCAATCCTTCCTTCAGCCTCCATGCTAGCACAGCCTCAGGTCAACGCGTGAGTGTCAGCACGTCAAAGCATCTCTTCTCTACAATCAACCATGTTCACGTGGCAAAACTCCTACACTGGCAGATCCTTGCACGTGGCAGCAGTCACAAGAGGGACTGCTATCATGACAGGCCTTTAAAGCCATCTCTGGCTAATGCTTGGATTTCAGTCCTCTGAGGGTCTCTGTATGAGATGTTGATATTTATGTTCTTTTCCTATTAGCAACTAAAATTATGTGGTTTAAAACATGGAAAAATTCCCAGTCGGTACTTACTTTCAGAGTTTCAGTTCATGAGAAGCGTGGGAAGTTTCAGTTTAGTAAAGTATCTTTATTTACAGAACAACTTTACAAAAATAATTTCAATAAAATTAATACAAAGTCAATTTACAATATAATACAGCTGCATTTTCTCCAAATGTAACATCAGATTATGATGGGGAATATTACTTTTATATGTTAGGTCAATCCGTGGCATAAATAATGTTTAAACAAGGAGCTAGTTTTGTTATAGTCTACAAATTACTAACAACGATTAATAAACAACACATTTCTTGGTTTATGTGGTTCCTCTGTAAAATTCACATCAGCGCTATAAAAACCAATGACTGGAGGAACCGGAAAGATGTGCAGCCTCATGTCTGTTCTGCAGAGACTGGTCAGCTGGATACCCAATGTGTTTGTTTCAGCAGGGATGCCAGGAGCACCGTTCAGCTCAAAAATGTCCACAGTGGCACTCATACATCAAAAAACACTACGCTAGAGAGACAGCAGTCGCCTGACCTCAGGAACAGCTTTTTCAATGTCATGCCTTGATGTGTGTTTTTTCAGTGTTTTGTCAAAACAGCAGGCAGAGATCAAATCCCGTCTCCACAGTACCTCATTTTGTAAACTTGCAACGCTAATCTTCCTTGGGGTTTCAAGAGACACGGGCTCCTATGGCTCTGTTTACTTGTACGTATTGGCGTTCAGCTTTTTGTGAAATACATTCTCTGCTTCAGAAACTGCCTTGCCAGAATTTAAGAAACGTACTGGGCTCCTCCGTACGGCAAAACTTCTGTGACTCCCCACCCGATGATGTTGCCCCTGACACTGCACGCATCTTCTCCGCTCTGCGCTGCAATCTCTTTGGCGCTGAGCACTCTGTCCCACATGTTAAAGCCAGTTAATTTTCCGGAGAAGGCTAAAGCTTCGTCAAATCCACCTCCAATGCAGCAGCCATTCTTTTCTTGACCGATCTGCAAAATCCCTCCGTCTGGAATGGTGTGAGCATTGGCGATGTCCAAGGCAGTGGCAGTGAGCTCTCCCTTCACCCACAGAGATGCAGATCCATTCTCTGAACGCCAGGCACTACAGAGGTGTATCCACTTCCCAGGAACAACTACACTTTTAGCAGCTAACTTATGCTGGTCACCGCCAACAACAAGTACTACAGACTCCCGGCTGAGATAAAGCTGGATTTCATATGGATTGAACTTGGTTCCATAGGAGAAGACAACAGTTTTGTCCAAAGCCTCAGTCACCTTGATCCAGATACAAGCAGTAAAGGAGTGAAGGGTCATTCCAGCAGTTGGGTGAACACTCCCAAAGATCTTTTTTGAACGCATGGGGAATAGAATTGCTGTTTCACACCCTGAAAAAGTTAGAAAGATTGTTAGGTAAATAAAAACTGGTCTATTTGTACGTTAGGACATAAGCTCACTACCGGGCTTCTCAGAGGGATCTGAGAGCTCAGCTCATCCTGTGGGATGTAGGAAGCTTTGAAGGAGCTGTCAAATCTGATGGATGAATTTGCCTAACACTATGGCAATGGGTTTAGGGGCTAATCAGGCTGCAGGAACAAGGTTTGGCTCTTCCCTCACTGCAAAAGTAGTGTATTGTATAGTCCTGTGCCATGCAAAGTGACGTTGAGGCTTAAAGCTGCCCGTCTGCCCTGGTGCTTGCCTTTGGGAAGTTGGTCTTCCCCAAGGGTCTATGCAGGGCAGGTGCCTTCTGCTCTGATGTGCTTCCCAGGAGAGCTTTTCTTTTGCTGGGTCACCTAGAGAAATTAGCACTTTACATTAGGTAATTGTGTCTGGTTAGTCCTCTCTCTGTTTCATTGAGGTCTTGTTTTAGCCTCCATGGTTTTTTTTTCAGTATGGAGTGAGGCAAACAGTAACGTTATGGTGAGGGGATGGGTTCAGTGATCTATCAAATGGCAGCTTCAGATTCTGTGCCATTCCTGGGGTAGTAGTGTGAGGCTGCGGCTGGGGAAACAGAGCCGCAGGGTAGCTGTGTCACCAGCAGTTACGCAGTGTCCTGCAGTTGTCCCACGGATAACTGGGCAGTGGAGGAGAAGGGGACAGGGACTACTGAAAAGCAGGCGCAGGGAGCATTGGCTGAAGCATGCTGAGATGTGTTTGTTTATTTCAATGACTCCTTTTTCTGACCCTGCTTTTAGGGGCATTGGTCAGTAGCTTCTGTGTGCACTGGTTAAACACGGGAAAGATGAGTGACGTTTTTACAACAGTTCATCTCTCATCTCCAATTAATCAATATGTTGATAATAGAAATCAGACTAGTTAAAAGGACTAACAGCAATTTATGAAACTCAGAAAAGTAACTGATGATCACTAAACCCAAGCCATTTTTGGTATTCTATGTGCTGTTCCCTAGTCATATATAACTTAATATTCTAAGCAACATAGAGGAAAAAGCAGCCCCCTTCTACAATTAAGCTGGTTCGTTTCCTGTTTAAACAAGCTAGAGGATCTAAAATGTCTAAAACGTGTGTGGAAATTACTGCTTCAGTGAATGAAGGACTCTTTGTGTCCTCCAGGACTGTGGTGCTGTGTTATTTCACAGGCTGCTTCCTTTCAACTTTGAGCAGATTTTACATGTCTTCATTGGCCCTTTTGAGGAGGGGCAGGAGCAGTGAGCAACTGCTGGGGTTACTCCTTAAAATGCTACTTAGGAATGCTATATTGTGAAAAAGCTTTTAATTAGCAAGCTTTCAGGCTTTATTATCAAGGCCTAAACAAAATTAAAAACAGCCTCACTGAAGAACAGAAAGTGTGATTAGAAAATCCCTCAAGAGTATGGCTGGCAGTAACTCAAGATGTGAGAAATTAAAGTCAGTTGCTAAAAATTCCCTTGAAAAAAGATTTCCAGAGAGACACTCTGGAAGTACTTAAAATGTATCTTTTAAATTAAAAAATAAGAACACTTTATATAAAACCATGTAGGAACCTGTGGAAATAATCTGGATTTCCACTGATGAGACTGAGATCCTTAACGCTGATCAAGTTTTTTACTCTCACCTAGTGCAGAGGAACTGGCTGAGAGGCTGGCCATGTTACGGGAGCAGGATAAAGTATGAGATCATGCTTTCTGGAAGGCAAGATTCACGTGTTTGGGGGGGGAAAAAAGAATATACTGTAAGATCTACTCCCAGTACACAAAGATTACTAGTGTTGTGATAAATGAAGGAGTAAAAGCAATTCACTTATAAAGCTGAATCCATGCCCTATGTGAAAGGATAGGTTCATGTTAGATTGTGAAATGCTTTGGTGTAAACTATTGTTATGCTGTGTTTGTGTCGTAATAGGTTTCTGTGAGTTGTAGCCTTTGCTTTGGCAGTTACAAGAAGCGCTCCTTCTTGCTTACCTGTGTAAGGGCTCACACCGGTGGTGCTGCTAAGGGTCACTGACAAGGCTGGTCTAACTGCCTATTTGCGCGCAGCCATGGGATTCTGTGAGTGTAGATTTCTGTTGGGTTTTTAAGCTCCAGTAACTTACATTTGTGGAACATACGGTCATTTAAGACATGTCAACGTTTATAAGATATGCAGTGATAGCTATCTGGTAGTCAGAGTTATGTTCCACGTAGCTACATTGTGCATGTAGCAATTTTGCACCCACATTTTAAATAGATGGAGGTCTGCTCTGCCATACCCAAGTTGCTCTAGCTGCTTTTTGGTTGTCATATTACAGTGCACAGAAGAACTGACATGAAATTTACAATCATAGAATTGTTTTGGTTGGAAGAGACCTTTAAGATCATGGAGTCCAACCATTAACCTAACACTGCCAAGTTACCACTAAACCATGTCCCTCAGCCACCACATCTACATGTCTTTTAAATACCTCCAGGGATGGCGACTCCATCACTTCCCTGGGCAGCCTGTTCCAATGTTTGATAACCCTTTCGGTGAAGAAATTTTTCCTTATATCCAATCTAAACCTCCCTTGGCAAAACTTGAGGCCATTTCCTCTTATCCTGAAATTTGTTCCTTCTTGCCATTAAATTTGAGTTATGAGCTCATCTTTCTATGGTCACCGTGCTTGCTGACCAATGCAAACATTTTGGAAAGGAAAATAAAAACCCCAACAATACCACAGAGTTACTAATTTTTCATGCTTCAAGAAATACTCTGTCCTGACAGTTACATGCAGTGGATGTGCCCTCCCTGCTGCGGGAAGTGTGCTTAGCTTGTTGACATCAACGGTGTGTCCACAGATCTAGCTCTGCTCTTGGGCAGTTGGAGTTGGTGAGAAGAAGACAGCACTTAGTTTAGGAAGAGGGAGTGGGTACATGCATGAAGAGAATAGGAGAGCTCAGTGAGTAGTGCATATGTGTAGGAGTTACCAGCTGGGAAGGTAAAAGGTGAGAGAACATAAATTGTATGTTTAAAATATGTTTGCTGCTCTCTGATAACCGTTTTGACCTGGGAGAGCCTCCAGGAGGTGGGATCCTAACTAGGTGGCTGCTTTACCCTGCGTAAGGACTTTGATTAAACCCGTCTTTGATCCCACGTTTGAAAAGCTCAGCACCTCTTTTTTTTTGAGAAGAGTTAATGGGTTTCCTCCCTGTACGTACAGACTGCTCAAAGCTGTTGCGCTGTTCATAAGATTGCTTTGGAGTCATATGCGGAGGAAGGTGCTTAAAAGGATTGTTTATAGGAAGTCTGTTTGGACAGGCCTTCCAAAGAGAGCTCTCCGGTAAAGCATAGCACATGTGGACTTACCTGCTGGCAGTAGGTGCTGGGCTGCCCATTTCTGTGATGCCTTCAGTTCAGCTCTGGTTTGCTGTAGCTCTTTCCACAGAGAGTTCAAAATGAGATTGTCTCCTCTGGTGGGACTGAATTTATCCTGCTGAAAAGCTGTCTCCTGAGCCTCCGCCTCAGACCTCCTCAGCCAAGCACTCTCCAGTTGGCCGAGCCTGCTGGACACATTGTGGCTTAGCAGCAGAACGTGCTCAAGAACCTTTCCTTGCTCAGACTCTTGAAGCCTCTTGGCTTCTTCAGCTTGGTCACTGTTCTTCACGAGTGCCTGCTCTACCTGTGACACAATGTGGGAGGTGACTTTCTCAACCGTGGCGGCGAAGGTGCCTGCGAGGTTGGTGGTGAGCTGGCTCAGCTCTGCTTTCAGGGTCTGCAGGTCCACCTTCAGCATCTCATCCATCGCCTGCAGCATCATGTTCTCTTTCATCTGTGAGTTCTCAAGCATGATGAAGAGCTTGTCCCACTCGGTGTGCTCTCGCTGGCAGTCGCACGAAACAGCTGGAATGGAAGATACAGATGTTGCCATTCCTTTGTACTTACAGTTTTAAACAGAAGGACAAAATCTGGCTCTGTGCCAGGCTTATGTGCTTTAGACTGTCAGTGTGTTTCCCTCTATATCAAAACAGAAAAGTAGTGTGTATTATAGCAATTCCAAAACTAAGTGTCATCAGCAGTCTTTTGCAGGAAAACTGAAAAATAGAGTATAAAGCAAATTTCGAGGCATGCCATCTAAGTGCTTTAGCATTTGCTGTCTGTAATAATCTACTGGTTCAAGCACATGCTTCTTCCTCTGAAAAAAAATAAATTATGTTTGTAATAATAATTGCTACAAGAGCTAGGCAACAAAGAATGCAATTCTGCACTTAACACAAATTTAGTTTAAATCTACTTACTTTCCTCAGTACCAAGAACTGGACCTTCAATTTCATTATCCAGATTCACATACATGAGATCATAGTCATCATCTTCATCCAGAACAGAAACAGAAGCCCTGAAAACACAGAACAGCGTAAGCAGAGAAAGTATTTCTTGGGGCCGCATTCTCTAGCTGCTTCCTGCAAATAGCTGGGCTGTCTGGAGCTAGAGTCTAAGTCAGACTTCAGCAGAGACAAGACTGCGAGTGAGACGCAGCGAGCCCCTAATAAATGCTCCGAGCGCCTCGGCTTGAATGAATGAGCAATTCTCGTGCCAGTGTTGTAATAAGAGCACTTCTGACTGTTGGTTTTGGCCGGGAGGAGAAGGGGGCGTGCAGCTTGCTCAATTCCAGCCTTCCAGGTTTGCGCTGGGGGGGAAGATGTACTGACTCGCGGAGGGGAAGAAACGGGGAAAGCTGCTCTTGCAAGCGGCCGATTCCCCCTCTTGAGAGCAGATTGCCGCAACGTGCGGCGATGCGAGGGTGAGAGCGGGGGATGAAATCACTTGGAGTTTGCTGCCTACAAGCACTGGCTGCATCGGTTATATTGTTTTGTGCTCTTTGTGGAAAGGAAAGTGTTCTCTGCAAACTCATTTTGTAGTTGGTATGTGCCAGTACTCTGGAGGGGATTGGTAGAAAAATAAACATACCTGGAGCTGGTTTGGATACACGTGTATGGTTTAACCTAAATATTGCGGCTTTTTTGGTAGTTATGTATAAAAACTTCTATTATATACTAGCAGTTTACCACTTTAAGCGATGAAGGAGAACTCATAAAGACAGCTTGTTAGAGTTTTGCTTTTCTAGCCCTAATTATCAATAACAACATCATAATTATGTGGGTAATACGTTATTGCTAGTATCTTGTTTCGGGAACATGTAGATTAGTAGCTGCGTGATTAGAATTGTTTCTGTTAACTTTGAAAAAACAAAGCAAGGCACTCTTGGATTAGACATTACCCTAGTTCTAAGTATTGTATCTGTTCTAAATTCTGGAAGGCTCATCAGTTCAATGGGCCATTAATTATTTCAGAGATGCATTGCTTAGGTGAGATTAGGAGTAATATGGTACAAATTATATATTGACTGTGAAATATTCAGAGAGTAGCAAAAAAGCCCCACATAATTGCATCTAACTTGCAATCTGTGTTCCCTTTCCATTTGAGTCTCTGGTTTAGCCCCTTATTGCTGTACACAGTGGTGTACAGCAATACTGTGCTGCTGGTTTTGCTCATCCTGCCTCCAACACCTGGGCGACAAGTGGGAGATGCGGCTCCATGAGGCGGCAGAGACGGCGTGCGTGGCCTCAACCCTTGTCCCCTCCTGCAGCAGGGACCGGGAGGCACTGTGCAGGTGTCACCTTCTGCTGAGGAGGCAGGTAAGGCTGGAGCTGCCTGCTCCCTGGCTCCTCCAGCCTTGCTCCACGCACCCCAGGGCAGCCTGCTGGGAGCCTGCTGCTGCCGCACCAGATGCCTCCTGGTACCCAGCCTTGCTTGTGGAAACTGGGCTACCTGCACATTAGGCTGCTGGCCACTGTACTGTGCTATTTGCTGGGTAAAAAACTGGCTGGTTGGCTGGGCCCAAAGAGTTGCGGTGAATGGAGTTAAATCCAGTTGGTGGCTGGTCACAAATGGTGTTCCCCAGGGCTGAGTGTTGGTAACGGTTCTCTTTAATATCTTTATCAGTGATCTGGACAAGGGGATTGAGTGCACCCTCAGTAAGTTTGCAGACAATGCCAAGTTGGGTGGGAGTGTTGATCTGCTGGAGTGTAGGCTGGGTCTGCAGGGGGATCTGGACAGGCTGGATCGATGGGCCGAGGCCAATGGTGTGAGGTTCAACAAGGCCAAGTGCCGGGTCATGCACTTGGGTCACAACAGCCCCAGGCAGCGCTACAGGCCTGGGGAGGAGTGGCTGGAGAGCTGCCCGGCAGAAAAGGACCTGGGGGTGTTGGTCAACAGCCGGCTGAATATGAGCCATCAGTGTGCCCAGGTGGCCAAGGTGGCCAACAGCATCCTGGCCTGTATCCGGAACAGTATGGCCAGCAGGACTAGGGCAGTGATTGTTCCCCTGTACTCAGCACTGGTGAGGCCCCACCTCGAGTGCTGTGTCCAGTTTTGGGCCC
The DNA here is from genome assembly GCA_008658365.1 of Alca torda. Lineage (NCBI taxonomy): Eukaryota > Metazoa > Chordata > Aves > Charadriiformes > Alcidae > Alca > Alca torda. The sequence continues at coordinate 9,159,510 of CM018081.1, forward strand.
CTCACCACAGAAAAGACACTGAGGCGCTGGAGCGTGTCCAGAGAAGGGCAACGAAGCTGGTGAGGGGTCTGGAGCACAAGTCTCATGAGGAGCAGCTGAGGGAGCTGGGGGTGTTCAGCTTGGAGAAAAGGAGGCTGAGGGGAGACCTTCTCACTCTCTACAACTACCTGAAAGGAGGGTGTAGTGGGGGGGGTTCAGTCTCTTCAGCCAAGTAACAAGCAATAGGACGAGAAGAAATGGCCTCAAGTTGTGCCAGGGAAGGTTTAGGATGGATATTAGGAAAAATTTCTTCACTGAAAGGGTTGTCAGGCATTGGAACAGGCTGCCCAGGGAAGTGGTGGAGTCACCAGCCCTGGAGGTATTTAAAAGACGGGTAGACGTGGCGCTGAGGGACATGGTTTAGTGGTAGCTTGGCAGTGTTAGGTTAACAGTTGGACTTGATAATTTTAAAGGTCTTTTCTAACCAAAACGATTCTAGGATTCTATTCCTACGTTCCTTGTTTCACCCTATGTATATGTGGGGCTCCTGTCATGGTGGGGCTATCCTGCAAACACAAATAATAGATAGTAACATTGAAGCAGCATACTAGTAAACTCAAAAGTTTGGTAAATTAGAGGTGAACATTTTCAGAGAGGTATGTGCCTAACTTGAGTAATCCTGGGGAAAAAAATTAGTCTTGCTGCATGGGCTTTTATCTTTGAACGCTCAATTTGGAGTGAATGTCAAAACACCGCTGTATAGCTTCGAGAGCTCCTCCTGTCCATCTTACATTGCAGTGTGCTAAGAGGGTCTTTTTTTCACACACACACCAACACATCCCCAAGCTCTCTGTGCTGCTGGGTTGGGCAGAGCAGAGATCGAGCACAAGGCAACTTTTGCAATTCGTGTGTGCAGGGAAGACGGCCAAAGTGCGCCCAGGGCATGGTCTGGGGGCATCTGGTGCAGGCTGGCACCATCACAGCCTGTGGCTGGGGTTGCTCCTGCCCTACGTGCCTCCTCCCTGCCTGACTCGCGGCCAGCTATGCAAAGCAAAGAGTGCCCCCAACTGTACCTTAGTCTCTGCCTGAATTGCATAATTCCCAGTGTGTGGTCTGCTTGGAAAGTGTGAGAAAATCTAATCTGGAAAGTACTGGGGGTAAGGGTGGTAGGGGAAGGAAGAGGGAAAGAAGGTAATTAAGGAGTTGCGTATAATGTTTTTCCATTCTTAGTCAACAAACATTCTTTTCAGGCACTTTATTTGAGATAGATCAAGCGAGATTGAAAAAAGTTAATTACTTGGGAAGGGGCGCAATATCGCCTCTGACTGCTTGAGCTCTGAGTATCAAAAGGTTAGTGAGCTGCATGTGCGTAAATCCGTTAGAAATTGAAAAGGTGTGACGAACAAATGGCAAGAGGTACCCAGAGCTAACTCAAAACATGAAAATACAAGAAAATAGCTAATTGGCTTGTGCTTCATGACCTTTCTTGAGTTATATGAAGAACAGACATGAACTGTGGTATCTGCTTGGATTGTTTACTAGTTTGTATACACAGGTTATTTAATTAAAGCAGTTGCATGTCAGTGAGGTCTTTTAAGTATCACTCCAAAGTGATGGGGTTCTAAATTGCCTTTGTTTTTCATTTATCTTGGTTAGTGACTATAAACCTTGCAATATTTGCTGTAGGAAACTGCCCAAATTTGCGTTTGTACAAAGTATTTTTGTTCAGAGTAGTTTCATGGCTGCAATCCATCGTGTTGTGTCATGTCAAATTACATCACTCCTGTAATACAGCCGATACTTAAAATGGTTGTTTTCTCAGATTGAATAATTAGTCTTAGTTTCCAGGTACCTTTCTATCTGTGATATCCCAGCTTAGGCAATAGCATGTCTCAGGTCAGTGGCTGTCTTTCCTCATTTAAACCTGAGTTTTCATTTGCTTCTGCTGAATTCCTTCCCTTGACACTTTTACAGACAATGAATTTTGCCTGTCCAGGAACATGGAAATTTCATCTTTTGTGATTGTTACCATTGCTGAAATCTAACTGGAGCCTCGGGGCTCTGCTCGATATCAGCAGAAAACTTCCAGTGGAAACTAAACTTGAGCGAGTGCAAAGAAAGGACTTATTTTTCTAAGCACTAAGTTATCCAGAGAAGGAAATAATTTTAGGGTATTCAGTTATAAAATTTTTCAATTTCGAACTCAGATGTGAGTCTAGAAAAAGTTCAAGTAAATACATCCTCTCACCATTTTGGTTCTAATTTTGCGTGAATAGGTGCTTTGCATAAATCCCATGGTACATTAGCGACACTTGTAAAAGGGGTGACAGTTTTTATACAGATTCCCTTGTAACATCAGGAAGAGATTTGCACAAAGAATGTGGCTAGAAAATGGCCAGAACTGAACAGCTTGCTAATGTGTTTGGGGTAATTCATCAGCAAATATCTTTCCTTTGTAACTGGCCTTTGTGCTTTGTATATAGAACAGAACAAAACAGAAATTCGCCATGTCCATGGGACTAGGGGTGGGGTCTGAGCCTTGCCTTTAGCACAGCAGCGGCTGTATGGAGCAGGAGGAGGAGGAGGAGGAGGATGCCTAATCGTTGGAAGCCAACTATTCTTCAAGCAGAAGAAATGTTTCAGGATAGGATGCAGGAGTGTGGCTGGCTGAACAGCGCGGAGGCACTCCTCCCAACCGTAAGGACCCCTTAGGGATCATTACAAGCTATTCGACTAAAAGTTGTCTGAACCTGCAATGAATTATATGTTAGTTACTTGGCTCAGAGGTGATGTTGCAAGACCTAACGGCGTCTTGGGGTGCGTTTTCTGTATCTGGCAAGAGCACGATGTGGTCCAGTCTGACCCATATATCCTTTTTTCTACCATCCATGAAGTGACCTGCTTATCTTTCAAAATTACAAGGTTCAGATTTAAATGGGAGAAAAAGCAGCAGGCCAGAGAGCTAGTTCCTATTGGAAACCAAATCCAAAGAGACCTTAAGGACTTTCAAGGGTTTACAAAAGGAGCCATACTACATTGCAATAGGCAGATGTTTTCCATATGTTGTTCAAGTGAAACTTAAATATATCGAGGCAGGCATGTACAGCAATGTGAAGTTATATATTTTGGTATGAGCCTGGGCTTCAAATTGAATTATGCACAGACATCTTAAGAAAATGTGTGAGAGAGGGTTTTGCATATCTTTGTCTGTCTGCAGTTGACTCGTTCTGTCTCCTTTCTATTCCTGGAAATGGCATCCTTGACTATTTATGTTCAAATTTACTGTCATGCATGTTTAGTTCTCTTAATAACCAACTATTCTTTCCATATGCTGCTTATTTAATTTGAAAGTCTGAATCTCAACAAAGGAGAAACACAGCTTTTATGTGCTTTCTAGGCTTCTTTTTTTCTTTTTTCATTTTTCTTTTCTTTTTTCTTTTTTTTAATTTAAATCACACTTAGTTTGGTCTAGGAGTCAACAGAGTGCCATCCAAATCTGAAAGCTCATTAAGCAGCCTTCTTGTTGTATTGTACTTGAGAATGAAAATTCTAATTTATAGGATTTTCCTTTTTTTTTTTTTCTCTTTACACCTATGTTGTTATACCTGCAATGATTCATTCTACTTAAGTTATTTATTTGCCTTTTTGGCCTAGTATATATTTTTCTACAGTGTGTTTTATGCCTCCCTGTATTTGTACTGATGATTCTTGAAAACTGGTGTCTCCAGGGATGTGCTGATTTTTCTAGAGTTATCTCTTGCTGTGGGATAGGGACATACAGTGACTCACTGGCCTCTCATTTGCTCTGTTTTAGGGAACCTGATGCTGCTGCGTGTCCTGCCTGCTCTGTATGAGAAGCAACCGCAGCCAATAAACCCCCATCTGAGGGAGCTGGTGGCACTGATGGCTCAGCTGGATCAAGCCGAACAACACCACCTCCTCAGGCTCTTCCAGATCGTGGCTAGGAAGAAAGAACCGGGGGTAAAACCATGTTTGGAAGATCTTACTGCTAAATGCTGCACCTCCTTTTGGAGGAGTTTATTTGTTTCAGATGACTTGGCAAGGTCTGTCTGCTAGCTGCTCTCCGAACAGTGAGGAGTCCCATAATATGCATGACAGTGCTTTCCTACGCTAATTCCCCATGAATTCTTTAATTTCATTCCAAATTTTCCATCTAATCATAAAGAGAACATAACAATGACTCTGCTGGACCAAAACTTTTGTGTTAAACCAGTTTTCTACTTTTTTGACTCTCTTTCTGTCAGCTGAGCATGAATTCGCTTAACTGTGTTTCCGTTAGAATATATGAAATGTATTAAATTACATATCAAGGAAAATAAAAATTAATAAGGAATTGATTAGGAGTGAGATGTAGATTAATTAAGGCAAAATATATCATGATTTGGAAATAGCATGTCATCGACAGCACCCAGTGCATTAGAAAAAGGCACAAAAATACCTGCTTTGTGAATTTATGAAACTCATAAAGTCTTTGGAAAAGAAGAGGCAACAGTAGTTAGTATCTTTCCCCAGGTAGCCAAGGAAACTTTATCATAATATGCAGTCCCAGATGAAATAGGGATCCTTTCAGAAGCAACGACTTGTCAGCTGGAGGGGGCTGGGGTGCACCACTGGCTATTGTGGGACTCCATGCTGGCATTGCTTTGTAGTATCATTATTACTACTATTATCATTTATTACTACTATAACATTATCATTTAGTACTACTGTAACAATTTATTCAGCCACCCACCTGCAGTGTTTTGCCAGAGTGATAGGTATCGTCTTGCTAAAACTGATAACCCTCAAAAAAACCCCCAAAAAACCAGAAGAACGAGTCACTTTATGGTCCATTTCTGTGTTGAAATGTCTTTTACACAGATGCAACAGTTTCTCTGAATCAGAGGTGTATTAGTGTACATGTGTGTTTATGTAAAAAATAATCCTGCATTCAATAGTTGTATACACAGTATCCTGTTTGTAAGGTGATTTTAAGGACTACACCCCTTCAGCCTCTTGAAAATTGTGGTGTTACAAGAAATGACAACTTGCCTAAAGCATTTTTTTGTGCAGTGAGGATCTTGCCTCTTATTTTTCCCCTCTCTTCCAGCTATTAACCTTGTCAGGTTATTTAGTTTCCGGTAGAAACCAAAAAATTCTACTAGTACTTTAATTTACTGTATTGTTGGGGAAGGCTAAGTCTTATGTTGTTTTATTTAAAAAAAGTATAGGACTGGCCCAGAGCAAGGGAAGTATTTTGGTGAGGGTTTTTTTTTTGTTTTTGTTTTTTTTTGTTTTTTTTTTTTTTTAACAATTGGGCATTTCCTTACTTATGTATGCATAACTGCAATATTTCAAGGCTACAGCTTACCCTTGTTCCATATGTTGAGCTGAACTTTGATTGACCTCAGCGATAGCTCTGTGCAAAGGTCAGCAAGGCGGAAAGCTGTTTTACTAAATCAAATTTGAGTGCTTTATTTCTATCACCCCAATGTACAGTACCTCTTTTGGTTATACGTGTTCACAATTAAAAAATATATTCACAATTTCCTTCTGTCTAATTTTTTTTTTTAATAGGTGCTGAAAGAGTGTATTTCATTTCTATTTGGACACTTGAGAGACCCTAACCATAGTGACATTATTCTAAACATACTTATAGAAATAGCAGGCTATGAACCAACAGCCTTAGCCGCTTTTCTTCCGATGCTGAAAGAAATTGGTGAGAATTTTCCAAGTTTGATTGGGCAAACAGCAAAGATCTTTGGAGCTGTTGGACGTATTGACGAGGTAAGTTAAAAACAAAAGGAGTTGGTTGGTTGGTTTTGGGGTTGGATTGTTTAGGGTTTTTTTTCTAAATCTTGTATAAAGTAATACATCTAAATATTCCTTTCTTCACAAGTAACCAAACTACCCTACCAAAACGTATTCCTAGTCATAAGACCATGATAGGTCTAGACTGTAATACCCGTACGGCTAGGAGAGTAAGTACCGCAAAACTCGGATGTGGGATTTTAGTGTCTGCGACTGCCCTTTGATCTTCTAACCAAGGAACAGTCACGTAGTAATGGGTCTCTGTAGAAATGGTGTGTAGGTTAGTGGGAAAGAAAGAAATTTTCTAAAAGAGCTTAATGAGCGTGAAAAAGACGAATATTTAAATTCTCATAACTGTAAAGATAAATATATAAATTATTATTATTTACTGTGTATCTAGTCTGTCCACATATATGTTCTGCTTATATGATTTGTCTTTTTATGGAATAGCTAAAACTCCTATTTGACAAAAGCACATAATTGTCATTATTCCAGTGGCTTAGCTAAATTAGGTTGCAGTGTACCTATATGTGAAATGAAAGGCAGAGAAAAAGACAGACATATTTTGCACACTCTTTGTATGATATCATATTTTAGATGCATATAGCCTTCAGGAATGTTGTAATCATGCCGTGAAATATGAACTTCCTCATATAGTGTAAGCCAGATATTTTGGCTTTGTAGCCGTAGTTAACTGGATACTTCAGACAAATGTCTTTGTAATGAAAACAGCCAGTGGTGATGCTGGGCTTAAACCTCATCACAGGAGCATCTTGGTTTGGGATCTGACCCACTGGGAACATTATGCCTAAAAGGGATTTACAGTGACAAACACGTAAAAAAATTATGGTAGTTTCACGGCAGCATAATGAATTTGTATGGAAGTTTTTGCTTTAGTCATAACTGTGTGCTCTGGATGCGGGAGCGATGTTCACATAACCCAGGTGCCGTGACCAGACTCAAACACACTGTACAGAGACCGTGGGCAGCTCTCAGGTCCCAGAGCCCTCTGCCCTCCCCAGAATACCAGCTCCAATGAGCAGCCCAAAGGTCCCTGCGTCCTCAGCAGCGAGGGATGCTGCTCATGAAGATCCAGTGTTAGCCCTGTCCCACTGGGACTGGGAAGTGCCTTAGACCCCGACAAGACCCATCCTACCCTGCTGCTATCCACTGCTCCTAAAAATACAGCCTGGAGAAGATTACCACCATGAGCTTGTGAACTACCTGTTTGCTCAAGACTTTGGGTGTCCTGAGGACACCAAACTGGTTAAACTTACTTATCACATATCATGATTTTTGATGAGATTTTATTTTCATTCCCAGGTATGAGCTTATGTGTCTTTCACGACTGTTAATAGACATTTTCCTTCCACATCAAATCATCGTTCTGTAAAGGCAAAAATAATGTTCTGCTGAATTCAAAGAGTTTCTTGTAAATAATTCAAATTTTTATGTCTGTGACAAAGCTCAATTACATAGCAGAAAACAAACAGTATGTAATACCATTTGCTGAAGTGTGGCACTGATGCCTGCCGCACAGTAACCTGGATAATTCATTTCAGCAAAGAACTGAATCCTGCAGTTTCCGTGTCCTTTCAGTGATCCTTGAGGCAAAACTTGCACTAAGTCAACTGGAGCTTGTCTGTGTCAAGGGCAACAGGTGTCTGATTGCTGTGGGTACAGCACAGGAAGACACTATACTTGCAACTTCTACTGATCTTGAGCTTTATATTCATTTAAAATGCAATTCATCTTGTAAGAATCAAAACCAGATTTGGTTTGGCTTTGTAAATCTTATTTCTGTTGGGGGAAGAAGCCAAAAATCACATTTGAAGACTGTGAGCCAAATTAAGTTTGTTGTTCTCTCCTTGTTTACTTACATTGCCCCAGCAAAATTTACCTTTGTAAGAACTGCAGCTGACCACGTTTAATTCTGTGTTTAGGACTTAAGAGTCAACATCTCCTAGAAGCTTTACAGCTTATAACTAGCTAATCCTCAAATGAGCATAGCTGGGATCACCGTTTAAGAATTTCATTCGGATTCTGTATTTTAGCATGTTGACCCCGCTCTTGCCATTTGAGTGTCTCTGAGGCTCCTATTCTGCTGTGTTCTGCTACTTAAAAGGGACAGAATTTATTTTGCTTTATTTTGTTACTGTTTTATACCAAGAATAAGCAAGCAACCAATTGGACATGTATTGTTGGAAATTATAGACTACAGCAAAGTTTACAAAGAAATGATTTGCAGAACATTTTCTCCTTATATATTGTAATCCATTGGTTTGTGTGCATACATGTAGCTACCACGTGTTACATGCGCAGCTTGGGCAGGCCTGCATTGAATGATTAGTCTCCAGTCTCTCTCTTGTAAGTGTGGACTACCTGGCATTATGTCCCGTGTCGTATGCCTTATTTTTCTAAGAAGCTGCGAGCTGCTGACCGAGCAGCAGACTGCATTCCAGCCCGCTCTGCCTCCACGAGCGCCACGTGTTTGCAGAGATGGCATGCTTTTTGCTTGTTTGTAATGGGCTCTGTTTTAGTGGCGTCCGGGAGACCTTTCACGAGGTACTCAAAAACATTGATAAAAGCAATATGCAAAGGGTGCCAGAGGTGAACTTTCCCATGTGAGACAAATGGCTCCTCTCCTCTTGTGTTCTAAAAAATATCCAAATAATGGAAGAGCTGCCTTGATTGAAATGTCTACGTAGTTACCAGTGCTCTGGTGACTTGATTTTGTTTCTGCAGTCACCTTTGAGCTGTAACAGTCGTGAGGCTGCTGAGGGGTCACGCTGGTCTTGCTGGTGGTTATCCCTGCATGGAGGCTACCAGAGGCTCCTGCCACCAGTGCCAGACTTGCACAGCACTGTCACCCAAACACAGATTACACACGTTGAAACCTCACCACTGGATCTTCTCCGGAGGTTGTCCCCACTCTGTCCTGTCTCCTCTGTGCTAGGCAGAGGAGCCAGGGTGGCAGAAAGAGGCTCTTAATGCTGTGCCCCAAGCCAGGGAGAACATCTTGGTGAGAAAACAAAGGCAAGCTCTCCAGGTAAGGAGATGTCCAAGCACAATGTACAGGACCTTCGGGGTGGCCTGAGGACGAAGTAGGTCTCGGGCGCTGTCTGCAGAGCCCTGGTGCCCCAGCCCAGTCTGGCAGCCACCTCTGCCAGCACTGCAGCTCCTTTCTGCGTGCCTCCTGCCTTTCCTTGGTGGGGTGCAGAGTCACTGTTGCTCTCGAAGGACTTGAACCTGTTTCTGGAGCTGCCACATTGCCAGTTCAGTTATTCCCTCTGCTATGAATTGTGCAGAAAGAACCTTAAAATGTGCTTGGGTGATGGCTGGGCGTTGCATGCTGGAGCCAAGGCAAGTCACCATCTTGGGTGCAACTCTTATGGTAGAGTTGCTGAGGCAGGCTTAAAGTTTCCCATTTTCTCCTTGCGGAATACATTTGTTTCATGATGTGGGATGAGGTCTGCTCTCCTCATCACCTGGACATTTTCACATAGTAAGTTCCCTCTTCCTTCATAGACATTGTAACTGATGGTCTTTCCCTCACCTTCTACTTATGAGATTTGTCTCTTTACCATAAGGATTTTATATTTTATTTCAGGGACCTTGAGTGCTTTGTGGCCTGCAGTTCTGTGGGGGTATGAGGAGATAGTTTGGCGGGCAACTTCGTTGGTCCATAATTGCCTGGGGTTGCAGCAGACCAGGCATGGTGACTGAAGGGTCTTTGCAGCTCTCGTGTGTTTAGTTACACAGTGGGTCTCTCATACTCCTCCTTTTCCTTGTAAAGGTTTTGTTTGCTTTATTCTGGCAGCTCCTAGTGCAGATTTTGCTCCCACCCTATCATGAGCCAAGAGACAGGTCGTGTCTCTGGATGTTCCCATGCAGATCAGGCTTCTTGAAAGGGCAAAAAAATGCCTTTTTGAACACGCCATGGATTTCACTGATGTATGGAGCATCACTCACTGCAATGCAGGCAATCAGCCTGTGATAAAATAAGTAGAAACACATCTGGCATCATAAAAGCTGGACAGATCTTAAAGGCTCAGTGTATAACAATGAGTACACCCACAAGAAAGAATTAAAATAATACTCTGATCTATAAGCGTAACTACTAAATTACAAGCATTACTGTGGCCAGTTAATTTATTTAGATGAGGTCCAAATAGAAACATGCAAGCAGCAAAATAGTCCCTGCAGACACATGTGCTGCTGATGGTCTTGCCTCACAGCCCGCCATGGCAATGCCTTCCTGGAAACCTCTCTTGTCACTTCTCCCCCGCCTCCTTTTCCTGTAACGGTGCCGTGTTACAGATATGCTGCTGGCTCTTACTTATAGATGTGCATCAGCATCCCCTTCCCCGCCAAGCAAAACAAGTGGGAAATGAAACAACAGTGGTAGTGTTGGAATTTTATTCATTGACATTTTATTTCACTGAGAGGTTTAGTTGGGCAAAAGAGGCAGCAAGGATTGAGGCCTGGCCCTTTATGGTATAGACTGCAGATACAAACAGAAAATCCTTTCTGCTGGCTTCTAGAAGCAACCTCTTGTGCTTTCACTGAACTGTGCTCTCCACCCTGGCAGTTCAGGCAGACCCCTGGAGAGATGAGAGGTTTGGCTGAAAATAGATCCCTTCATTTTAAATGTTGCCCCCTTGTTCATACACGCCACTTCTGCTGATGTCAGGGACAGTCTCATGAGTGAAGTTGAAATCACAACTTGTGCCTCAACCATAAATTTGTGCAAAGCAAAACACCATCTTGGGGCATAGGTCAATCGAACGTTTTAATAACTTTTTTCCAATAACTGTATGTTTTGAACCAACTGGAAATCAGAGATACTTCTGAAAGCCTTGTGATCTCTCATTGTGGTCTCCTGAACCTGATTTTAAGATAAAGCAAAATATTTTGCCACGCCTCATTGCTCATATTTTAGATCTTCACCTACTGGCAGATGTAATGCCATAAAGTGCAAGGGATGCTTATGAAAAAAATACATGAATACATAAAATAAGCATTGTTAAATGGGTTATGTATATATACATAGGCTTTCTGAAAATTTTTGGATAAAAATTGTGGGAGGAATAATGACTGCTTTCATGTTGAGCTATTTTGCTGTAATTTTGTTTTGTATAACAGTTACATATTATATTACTCAGTAGAGTTTATTGTTCTTTTACCTCACTCCAGGCGAGTAGCAGCATTTCAGCATGGCTGGAGACACTCCAGCTGGATCAAAGTGACACAAAAATGGTCAAAACTTCTCCTCTAGTTATGTCTGCTACACAGTTTGTTTAGGAAACAAAAATGTGTTTTAAATGTTAATTGAGCCTGTGTTTATCTCTTGGAGGGGGGATTGTCTTCCAAATAAACTAGTGAATATGTACCAAAAAGTCAACCTCTTTCAAACCATTGAGGAAAAAAAGCTCATTCCGTCACACCAGCCCAGCCCAGGATGTAGCTGTAGTTTTTCCCCATATGGCTGAAGGGAAGCAATTTGTCTGATACGCTTTTCTCATCTATCTCTGTCATGGCACAGTGTAGCAGATCCTCTTTTGCTTAAAATAAGTTGACTTTTTCTTCAAAAAATGTCTCGCTTGTGACGCTTGGGTCGTGTTCTTCCGAAGTCCCCCATGTATTTTTACGGCCCAGCTGTACTTGGAATTAAACTTTCAGCAACTTTTTCTCTCCTGTTACACAGTCCCAGAAGAGCCCAGGTAATAATGCTATTGCCCTGCAGTTTGAGGATGTGTATGGCACACCACTTCCACTCCTTTTCTGCTAACCCTTGGGAAGAAGAGAATTTTTATTTTCCTAAAGTGCCTTTGTTTGCATTTCAGCACAGGGTCTAAAAGCACAGTATTTCCCAATTTCTGTAACAATCTGCTGAGCACCAAGTGGGTTTCACTGAGCAGAGCCATACCTGGTTACCCTGGTGGAGGGTCTGATACGAGCTCCTGTGTTAATTGCTGCTTTCTCTGCTGCTTTTCCCACTTAGATATTTTTAGGACCGTGGAACCTAATACACTTAGGACAATTAATAACAAAACAGGGGAACCCTAATGCATTTCTTGACCTTTTGGTTTTGTGTTTTAGTATGTGAATTTGTACATGTACACACAGAAATAGTTGGAAGTGGAATTGTGTGCCCTTGCCAAGCAGAGATGATAAAGTATCTTTGCTAGAAAATATTTGCATGTTTAATATTATGATCTGAAACATCCCCTTTAATCCTAATTTGTGGGGGATGTGATCTCGCTGATAAATTGGTGAGATCACATCCCCCTGATAAATTGGCTAGCAAAACTTTGGCTACAGAGGGCATATCAGACTTCAGTGTGTTGGCAGTGATTGATACAGCTGCCAGGCAGCGCCTTATCACCTGTGATGAGATCTTAAAATGAAATCTCATTTTAAACTTCTCCTCATGGCAGCGTTAGTCACGGGTCTAATCTGAGTGTTGCTCCAAAATGAATTGCTATGAAAGGAGAGAACCCCCCCTGTGATTTACAAGGTACTTTAATCTCTCGCCATTAGTGAGAAGAGGTGCTGATAGTCCCTCGTTCCTGCCTGCTGCACCTCGCTCCTCTGCCGATGCAGTGCTGGAAGAGTCCCACTAAGTCTGGGTAGCACCAGTGACGAGGGGCTCTTAGGTGACACTGCTCAATATAGCAAATCAGCAACACCCAACAGGTCCAGAAAGGAAGTCCTGACTGGGAAACATTCTATGGTCCGGAAAATAGATGTTTGCTGCTGGCTAAGTATTTGTAACAGCTAATGGCATATGCAGAATTCACTGCAATTGCCTGGTGACACTTGATTATTTGCAGTTACGGAGAGTAACATGGACAAAGAAAAATCTGGAAACTAGCCCATTAATACAATGAGGTTGTAATGAAGACACAAAAACACGGTCAGTCATGGGTCATGCAGTGCCACAAACCAGTGCAGACCTGAGCCATGGGGTCCGCTCCAGGCTGAGCTGAGGTCTTCCAGCGGGTTATAATGGGTTTGTGTCTGTGCTAATGCCTCCGTGAGCTCCATGTGCAACAAGGTCGCGTACAAACACGAGGAAAAAGACCCTGTGAACTGGAGCAGTGTGTGTCAGCACTTGGCCCCTTGCGAGAGAGTTTGCCTGCCACAAACAGCACAGAATAAAGCAAAAAACAGGCACGGAAACTGGATATATGGAGGTGAAGTAGCTTGGCCAGGCTCATAAGGCTGATCAAAGATGAAAGGGGAACTAGGTCTGCTGCTGGTGCACTGAGTGATCAGCCAGGCTGATCTACCACCCTAGAGCTATCAGCCAGGCTGATCTACCACCCTAGAGCAAGGCAGAACCCTCCAAAGAGGCATTATGGATTCTGACTCTAGTGTAATGTCAATAGTACATAAAAATAAATTGTGTGCTTGGTGCACTTGCGTTTTTATTAGTTATTGTGGGGTAGCCACTATTCCCCAATAGCATGCACACAAACCTCCCTTGCACAAGCAAACAATGAAATAATTTGTTTAAAATTGTTTTTGTCCCCTCGTGTTGTGTAGGAGCGAGCCAGAATATGCCTGATGTATCTGGTGAACCAGCTGGCCAACATGGAGCACTCATTTCACCATATTCTTTTGCTGGAAATTAAGAGTCTCACTGACACCTTCTCGAGCATCTTGGGCACCCAGAGCAGAGATATCTACCGCATGAGCAACAGTTTCACTGCCATAGCCAAGCTCCTCATCCGACAGCTAGAGAACGACAACACGTCAGGAGCCAGGTAAAGCTGGTTTTTGTATGATAAAGCCACAGCCATATCCATGGCTGTGTGAGGCAGTATAAATTTATTTTAAATATATTCAAGTTGTGATGAACGAACAATCAGCTGGAAGGAAGACGTACTGCAGTTCTTCTAAGTTGCTATATTGATATTTTCATATTGATCTTGGAAATATCTCTTGTATCATTCCAGTATATGCTCATTCAACTGTTGGATTGTGTTACTTATAGGGTCAGGTAAGTGTATAAAATAGTTTACAGGCACCTGATGGGCAACATCCCTACTTGTAGAAGTATCTTGAGGTATGCGTTTCAAATGCAAGCATAAGGATGAGTGACACTAAAGTAGGAATCTGTAATTAAAGGGTGACAGTAAGAGCTGCGGGTGCACTGCAGGCACCAGCTCCATGCTACCAGGCAGAATGACCTCTGAACATCGTACAACAGAAATTGTATCATTTGGCACTGAAGAATAAAGAAGCTGTTCAAGTTTTAGCACTTAAAGAATAGGAAGAAAGCCATGTCTCGGATAAGTAGACTAAAGCAATCTAAAAAGCTTCAGTTAAAAATAAATCAGTGAAATCAGGTTGCGCAATTATCAAGATAACCACTGAAGCTGATGAGAACAATGACTGGCATAGCTCCCTGATAAAGATTTGCTAAAAGAAAATCTGAAATTTTTTTCTCAAGCTTGTACAAAAGGATGTTCTGCTCACTCATCTTCTTTTAAATGAGTATCCTAAGGTTAAAGCATTGGAGTGTTGCTGCATTTGTCACAGTAAGAATGTAATTGTTATTTAAATTTATGGTAGTAGTCACTTTTGATAGGGGAGAGACTTATAATTAGCAGTGTATACTGAAATAGGTCAAGAGGGCACAAAGGAATAGTAATTCTGTGATAAAATTTAACACAGATGTCAGAAAACTCATAACCATGAAGGATAGCCTTGGAGACAGACTTGCGGAGTTGGAGCCAAAACATTGAGGTCATTCAAGAAACAATTAATTGGTATCCTGGAGAGAGTTAAAACTGAAAAAGGAGAGGAACCCTGACATAGTCCCTCATTTTACAAGGCTGTAAGAAATGGCTGAACTTCACCTGGTGGCAGAAACCTCTGCTGAAATCGAGCCCTCGGCACTCATTTTATGAAAAGTTTCAATGAAGATAGTGAAAAAGCCTTAGTGAAGATAGCGCAGTGAGCACGAAATGACATACGTGTTTCCCAAACTAGTCAAATTCAACTGTGAAGGAGAGTATGCCAGATGTCACTTAATGAAAGGGGACCAGAAGGGTGTCATGTATTCTGGGAACTGCAATGAAGCAGGACAGGAATGGAGGCTTCAGTAACACAGCATAATAATTATTTACACTACTGTGGTGTCTTGATTTATGGTAGAAAAATTGCTTTATTTGCTAAAATGTTGATATTCCTATTCCTTATCGCCTCTGCTTAACATTTATCTCTAGAGGTGCTAAAAACAGTAAAAAAAAAAAGAAGAGGTTTTCATTAAAATGTTGTTGCTGTGTTGCCCCATTTCTCTCTAAAATTCCCCTTTGTTAAGAACTTGCTTTGCTGAGGAGTAGAAGCTTCTTTATCTGCCTGAGTGTAGTTACAGGTGCAAATACTGTTTGGGTGGAGAGGCTGGGGGAAGAGAAGAGAGGAAATTATAATATTTTTTTGTGGATTTTTTCAGAAAACATCCTTATTTTCCTTCAGGAAAAAGCCTCTACTGATTATACTGAGCATGAAGGGAAAAAAGCTTTGGTTGTTTGCTTGTTTAAGTTGTATTTGCTTCCAAGTACCATCACAGCCATTCATATAAGCAAATGAAAATGTAACGGCTGTCTTTGGAGCATGACCCTTGCCATGGGTTCAGGGGGCCAGGCTCTGGAGGGCAATATGTGGGGGAGACCATGCAAAAATTCCAGGGCTGCAGCGGAGCTGCTCAGAGTTTATTCTGGTTTGAGGGTGGGCAGAGTTTGGTCTTAAGTCTGCAGCAAAAGCAACTTAAAATAGACTTTCCTCCACACTATTTGTTTTGTTGTTATCAGTTTTTAACCTTTCTGTTGCATAAATTGCTGCTTTTATGAGATGGGATGGTCCCTGTGATACAGCTGTGCTCGCCATGAGGTGGGTGTGAGCGTAGCCTGAAGCGATGGGAAGGAAAACCTGTTCCTGATGCTCCTCAGGGCAAGGAATGGTGTCCTGGGACATGTCTGCCCTGCACGGAGCTGTCTCAGGCCAGTGGCAGGGCCTGGACCCTTTCAAACAAACTTTTCTGAAATTATTTCTTATTCTCCATCTGCCTCTTGATTTATTTTTTTTTTAATTTTATGTTTTCCTGCTTCATCTGCCTAATCCTCCATGACCCTGGTTCCCTGTACACTTGCAGTTGCCATCGTCTTGTTATCACAATGTGTCTATCAGATCAGAGCAAGACACTGATTTTTCACAATTACAACTTATAGGTATTCTTTGGGTTTACAATTCAGGCCTGAATCAAACATAGTATCAGCTAAATCAGACAAGAAAAAGTATGGAGCAGCGCTTAGGGATAAAATGAGAATTCTCTGCTGGTTTAAGTGGTGTTTCTTCTGACTTGTGAATGGGACTGGTTCAGACATAGACATGGAAATTCCCTCCTAGATCTAGAGCTGCTACAGTTGCTGAACTGCAGGGCTTTTTAAAGAGCAGCAATCCAGAGTATTTATACTGTGAAAGGAAAACACGATTTTAAAATGTGTGGCTGGATTATAACCATTCCTTCCAGAATCATGTGTTTACATAAGAAGAAACTGGTTTCTTCAGAGCGATGGCTGGCTTGGAGTTGTTTGACACAGGGAATTTTACATGCAGTTAGTGGAGAGTATAATTAAAACCATGCAATGCTCTGTTGCCCCTTACTGTCACAAAATTGCAAGTTATTCAGTCTCAGAGGTGCTTTTTAAGAACACATACAGAGTTTTAATGGACTGATCCAACCTAGAAGCATAGCATGATCAACTAAAAGAAGGAAAGAAAGACAGAAAGAAAGACAGAAAGAAAGAAAACTTAATGATGCTTTCAGGCCCTCGTTCTGGGTAGGAACTGAGCGTAACAGGCTATACCAGTGCTTCTCATTTTAGTGTAGTGCCTGGATGAAATTATTTCCTCTCCTTAAAGGAGCACATGGCATCGTAGAGCATTCTTTCACTATTGTTTTACCTTTCATTTTCCAGAGCATTTGTCCTCCTTCAAATCAAAATTTGTAGTGGTAAAGAGAGCTGTAATGGCATCTAAGACTTTCCTATGTTGGTAAGGCACTATGGTCTGATTTAATTCAGTGCAGACTCCAGGAAGCCTGTCTGCATGAAGCATCCATTCCCCTTGCCGCTCCATGTCCCCTGCCAGTGTCTACCAGCATCAGCTATGACAAAGTTCTGGCCTCCCCCATTAGCACCCTGAGTGTGGAGGCTGGGGGTGAAGAGACGGAGGATGCAGCCTCCAGTTCCCTGTGGCACCTCAGCCTTGAACATTATCTGGCTGATGATAGTTTCCATGATCATTCCTAGCAATATTTGGAAGCTCTTGATGGACTTCCCAACTGTGAGCTGGAGGTTTTGAACTCACCATTGCTATCCACCACTTGCCTTCTTCAAACCCGCGCTTCCATCATATTTGAGGTGATTATGTCTGTACATTAATGAACCACAAGGACCTGCACTTGATCTATTCGTGTTGCCTCCATCCACACACAGTCAAAGCCCTGGAAGCAATCCCATCTCGAGTGTATTTTTAGCAACTTCTATTTGTGTATGCTCTTTTTCCCCTTTGAAGCACCTGACTGGTGGTGTTGATAATGGTGCTGGTGGTCTGGAGAAATGCTCTTCAAATTAATGCATCACTCTTGACTTGCTGACCTGTATGTTTAGATCTCTTTCTACAGAGAATTTAAAAGCAGCGGAATGGTGATGAGCATAGCATTATCTTCACAAGCCAGATCCTTATGATTTCTCAATAGGTTTGTGCATCCTTTTCCACTTGAAAACAGTCTGGGCATTGGTGTAAGCTGATCCTGCTCCAGCAACCTCAGCAATGTACCTAATGTCTCTTGCCAAGATTTCAAACAATAGTTTATTTTACTGTTGCTGGAAGGGGAGGCCAGCAGGACGGTCTGCCAGGCGTCCCATTGGGTGTGGGGTGGAGGCTTCATTGAACGTTTCACTTTGGGTATGTGCTTTTGGCTTCCCGGGAATTGATGCGAGCGCAAAGTGGGTACATGTGAGACCAAGTGATCCCCTGGGGTTGAGCACTCTGCCTCTCTCCCGCAGCGATTGCAGTCACTCTGAAATCTTGGGAACCCGCAGGGTTTGAGGAGCACTGGCAGCAATGAGCCCTGTATTTACTGACTTGCTGCTGCTTTACGTATGGCCAATAGGATTCATTAATACATTTCTTTAGCAGAAGTGTTTTCTTCTGTTTCCTTCACAAAACCGCCAGAGGAGAATGCTGGACAAAAGGGTGCTGTTATAAAAGGCTATTTTTATTTCTAAATATCATCGAGGCTTGCTGGTTTGGGTCTGTCATTCATAAACCCCATCAGTCCATCAATAGCCTCTCTGTAGCCAGAGGGCTTTATATGTATATACCTATATAACAGACATTTTTCTTAGTGCTTAGTTCCCACAATGGGAGCAGTGTTGAGAGTTATGTTGGACTGGCAGCTTTCTAATAAATTAAATCTTGTCCCACATCTCCAGAAAGATTTGTTGGTAAAGGTCATACCGAGGTTCTTTATTACAGAAGAATAATTTTTTTTCAGTGTTCTGCAGTGTTAATGTATTATGAGATCTTGCCTAAATTAAAAACAAAACAAGACAAAACTTGCCAACTCCCCTGAGAAACACCCTGAACTGCCTTTATCAAAACAAATGAAAAAGTGCATTTTGTGATGCAGTATTTATGGTTGTTTTTTTTAAAACATGCTTTTTTCTTTCCACAATTTGCAGTATTTGGGAGTTTTTAATAGGCTTCCTGACTGTGACCGTGACTCTGCTGCTTTGGAAGTGCTGTGTTAAAACTCTCACTTGTGGCTTTCCATACCCATATTTTACAGATTTAGTTATTCAGATGTTTGCTCATCAGGGGAAAAAAAAAAAGCCCAACAAAGAAATGGTCAGACACAAAACGAGCTTGTTTTAGAGCTGTGGGTAGAGTTTAAAAAGTAAATACTATCAAATACCCCTTAATTCTCAAAGAGATTTCTCATTGTCTCTGTATTGGCTTCATGATTTTTTGGTCCAGTTACTCTATAGCTGCAGGAGTAAGATGAGGACATATAAATCCCTAGCAAAAGGCCGAAGAGCCGGAAGAAGAGGGGAAGGATCAACAGTGCTTTTGCCACAGTATGCTCTTGGTCCCCTGGGAAATTCGGTCCTGCTGCTGCTGCATAAAGGCCAAGGAGCATCTTCAAGGGTGCGGATATCCAAGGTTTAGGTTTCTGGCAAATGGCCCACTGTTCGGAGGAGCTGAGTCTCGCCACAGGCCGCGAGTTGTGTAGAAACCCAGCAAACTACGTTTCCGGGAGCCCTCTTTTGGGGAATCCAGCACTCAGACTGAAAACCTTGATCTGGGAAACCTGGTTTGGGGCAGGGAAACGGCTGCACTTGGGGCAGGGTGTGACATCGGTCTGCTTCCCCTTGTCCTGGGTTGGGGTGGGGGGTCCTTTATCCCGGGACCCTTCTGCAGATGGTTGCCGCTGGGCCCTCTGGCTTTGGCTGGTAGCAATTACTGCCCCTGTGGCAGCCCTGCTGGGCCTCTGGTGAAGACAATGTTTTTCACTGGTCAGAGGACATTTTCGTCACTAAAAAGCAAATTTTTACCAGCAGTATATTTGAAAGCAGATTTCTTTTTGTCCTTTAAGATTAACAGCTTCCCTTCAATTTATTTTAAAGTTATCTTTGAATTTTGCATAAGTTTACATATTCTAAGACTAGCATAACAATCAAATTTAAAATAAAACAGCTTGTCCTGCAGTCCTGCAAGTTCATTTTAACTCTTCGTTTTCTCTTTCTCTTTTGCTGAACTTCAGTCACATTGCTTAGAACTTTTCCTGAGCCTGTTTCTGTCCACGTGCTTGAGTTTTAAAAGATGTTTTTCTTACTCAAGAGTACAATAACTTGGTAGGAACTGCATGTACTTTTGTCAAATCCTTAAAACCACAGACTTCTATAAACTCTGCAATTAGCTCTACTTTTGGTTCATGAAAATAATATAATAAGTCACTGTTTAGCAAGCTTGCGAGAATGGTTTAAGTTCCGTTGAAAAACTTTGCTATGGGACTATGAGGGAAAGAGTCGGGGTTTGCTTCTGCAGACATAGCACATGCAGTTTCTAATCCAGTGTTGTCAGAGATGTTCAATGTTTCCGATCCATCTGACAGAGACATTGGTCTAGAAGATGTTTTTGAAAATGATTAATCAACCTCTATGAGAATCTCTGCTGAAATGTAATTATTTTACCAGATATATAATACAGGTCACAGGCAGAAATGCAGCATCAGCATCACTATGAACACAGTGTGCCAGAGTTAAATCTCTGCTTTCTGCTTCCTTAGGATGGAAAATGACACTGAAACAGAATCTCCTGTACAGCTGGACGATTTAAAATCTGTGATGAATGGGAATGAAGAAGATGAAAAACTTCAAGTTAAAATACAGGCTTTTGAAGAGAAAATAAATGTCGACAACAGTACTCCTGGCTCAGTGCGGAGATACAGTTTAGGCCAGGTTTCTAAAGAAGAAAGGAAGGATATGAGATTTAACAGGTATGGCTCTGTAAAATGTGTGTTTTCATGAATATAAGTTTTGTAATAAAACTTTATCCAAACATTGAGAAATTGGTCCACTTGCATGATACCTACGGGCATCATAAGTCTAATTTTAACCAAGTCTCATATCCATGAATTCAAAGGCTGGATAAAATCTTTCTAAATTATTTATTTAATCTCTTCTGTGCCCTAAAACAGCACATGGGATAGGAAAATATTTGCATACAGATATTACTAGAAAGGAAGATAGAGTGATGTCTCCTGGGTGTTATTGCTAACGATGTATATCGAATGTTTGAATCCAATTTTGCCTGTGTGCTATGCAAGATGAGCGCGACTCTCCCGGGACTCTGGGTGCGATAAGGGCTCAGACAGCAACATGTACCCGTGGTGGCCTTAGGCTGCCTGGGCACCGCAGCTCCACAGCAGAGGTTTTCTCTTCCTGCTCCAGTATTTGCCCATTCAGTCACTTCACTTCTACCCTTCTTACTCTTATGGAGGCTTAACTTTGTCCTCAGCATATGGGTACGGGGCAACAAAGAACTGGAGGCTGAATCTCGGTTCAGTCAAATGGCTGCTGGGTGGCATTTTTATGATGCGATCAATAAACACATACTCCAGTCCTGGGGTTATAAGTTTCTTCCACGTAGGTTGACTAGCTCCCTCCATGGCATGCAGATGTTGTGATATATGGATATTATTTAGCTTCATTTGCTTATTAAAGCTGTGGCTTTGAGTTTTGCTTTTGAAATGCGTATTTACCAAAAGATACTTGCCTCAGGCTAAGCGAGCCCCACGTTCAGCCGTTCAGCTCTCTGAACCAGCTGCACAGAGGTAACTCAGAAGACCATGTGTTCGGGTGATTTTTATGTCTTGCCTCTGTTTCAAAACATTTTTCCTTTCCTTAATCACTTTCCAGGTCCAAAAGCCTCGCTTTGCATGCAGTCCGCATGAAGGGGGTAAACTCAGAGAGTGGACAGGATGAGGAGAATGAGGAGATAACTGCTGGCATCTCCTTCACCGAGATCTACGTTAGCCAAGAAAATGACAAATCGGCTTTTAGTGTTGATAGTGAAGCAATGCAACTGGGAAATTCTTTGGTTTCTCACCAAAGTATCGATTACACAGAATCAGCAACTTTGTCAGAATCTGCTAAAGAAAAGGCCCTCGAGGGAGGTGCAGAGGCAGTGACGAGCCCCATGGAATACCAGGACAAGCTCTACTTGCACTTGAAGGAAAACCTGGGTAAAGTGAAAGCATATGTCATGGAGATGGGGAGGAAAATTCCTGTCCCCGATCAGTGTGTTATTGAAGGTAAGAGGTCTGAGCCTTTCCGATTACGAGAACTTTAACACTACACTGAAAGTCCTCTTGGGATTCAAACAAATGGGTAGCAAAGATCCTCTAGCACAGAGCTCATGGATGGACAGGAACATTAGTTTTATGAAACAACGTCATTCACAAATTGCAGTGTTTTGAGATCTTCCAGGACTGTTGTTCTTTTCCTTCAAGGACATAGTGCAGCCCTCGCCTACCCCAGGCTCCCATGAAGGTTAATGTGAGGGTTGCCTTTTGGCTGTCATAGGGAACGAACCCTGAGACCTCTGGAGAAGGGCAGACCTGTCACACAGCTGAAGACCCATGGGTGCTAGCGAGGGCTGGCAATACCTCTGAGCATGTCTGCAGGGCGGGCAGGCAAGGAGAATGTCACCCAGCTCCAGGCTGTAAGTTACAGAGCCGTGTTAAGTTGTGGAGGGTTGAGTACAACAGCGCACACGTGCCATGGGTTGGACTCGGCCACGCAGGCATCTGGGTAGGCATGTGCTAATACTTAAGCCTCCTTCTTGGCCTGCTGGGTTGGGATAGAGCAAATCTGTGTCTCCTTCCTCATTGTCATATTATTAAATCAGTTGTCTCACAAGGTACACCAGAAATGGAGCAGGTCAGGACCCTCAGGTCAGCACATTCCAGACCAGAGGCAAAGCTCCTTGAAGGCGTAACAAAATGAGATCCCCAGTGCTTCGGGTTGGGTTGGATCCTATCTCACCGCTTCCCTGGGGTTGTTTAATGTTTTCTGCTTTCATCAAGGGTGGGTATTTGTTTTCAAGTGCGAGAAAGTTGGGTTTGTGAGACTGCGGGGGAGGTGGGTGATACACTGTGAGATGGGTCTTTGATGCTCCGCTTTGAAGTAAGTAGGTTGGGCTGTGGGCCTCTCGCTTACACCGAGCAGCAGCCGCTCCCTTTACCGTGGTTTTGTGTACATCTACCCACGTGCTGGTGGCTGTGAGCTATTTACAGCCCAACCCTTCAACAGGCCACTGTGATTCCAAAGTGTAGCTGACTCAATAAATTAAATTAATTTGCAGTCACTTAAACATCATCTTCTAACACGACATAACCTCAGGTCTGTTGAATATCAACTTTTGTTGATAAAATATTTGTTTACTTTTTCAGTGGTCAAGAAGTTGAAAAGCAGTTTCCACCCCTAAAAGGGATATAACCATATATATTTTTAAAGCTTATGTTTCTGAAGAATTTCCTAAATATCTTAAATTCCAGGTTTGCTATTTGAAATAGTTATTTGGTAGAATTAATGATAAAACTTTTGTTTCACAAAATTACAGTGGAAACATGAGAGTGAACAATCTGGCTTCTGAAGTGCTGAATGCTATGACCTTGCATTAATCAAATACAATACGTTGAATACTTTTAAATATATTGCTCAGTTTCCTTTCTGAAGTACCTATTATGATATGTTCTAAGCATGTGACTATTTCTAAACTCATTCAAACTATTGTAATTTCCTGAAAATCCTCAACTAGCATTCCTAGGGAAATTCTTTGAGTAGGGACACATGTGCAGAACAGGAGATTTATGTGACTCATTCTAAATATGTTGAAGAAATGCAGTCTGGCTCATTACGCAAGGGACGGTTGTTAATATTTCAGATATTACATTAACCACTCCATCAAAAACCTTGCAGCTATTGGACTTCTCTGATTCCCGGACACTATAAAGGCCCATTCAAATGTGTCTGTTTTACTTTTCAAATAAGATGTTTATAAAATAGTAAGAAAATGTTAGAAAATATTAATATACATAGTTGGCTAATTTTATGTTGGTTATGTAGGAGTTTGTTGAACTGGAAATGTAAATCAGGGAAAATATTAAAAGAAAGGCACTTCAGAGCAATTGCCCATGAAACAGAGTACTTGAAGGAAATAGTGGCAAAATGTTGCAAGAAAATAGCACTGCAGTGTGCTACCAATGGAGAGTACAAATTTCCCCACATACCCCTTCATTAGAGCCATGCCATTCCTGGGCTTTCAAGTGGCAGCTCTCACACAGCTCAACAGAGCGTTAATGTCAGTTGTAAGAATTTCTAAGTAATAATGGGCCAAGTTCTGCTCACTTCACTTAGAATTCAAAGCCCTGCTTGCATTTGTAATGAGGAAGATGCCTAACCTTTGGGCAGACTGTCTGTCAACATGGTGAATTCCTTATTGCTTAAAACCGAGGCTGGGTGGCATCCCCGAACAGATGCTATGATGACATACTGGTGAGGACAGAAGCAGCTTGCGTGCCTTTGGGTACATCCCAAAGGCATGAGCTACCAAGCTGGTGAGGGGTCTGGAGACCAAGTCATATGAGAGGCTGAGGGAACTGGGCATGTTTAGTATGGAGAAGAGGAGGCTGAGGGGAGACCTCATTGCCCTCTACAACTACGTGAAAGGAGGTTGTAGAGAGGTGGGTGTTGGCCTCTTCTCCCAGGTGAATAATGACAGGACCAGAGGAAATGGTCTGAAGTTGCAGCAGGGGAGGTTTAAATTAGATATTAGGAAAAATTACTTTACTGAAAGAGTGATCAGGCACTGGAACAGCCTGCCCAGGGAGGTGGTTGAGTCACCATCCCTAGAGGTATTTAAGAAATGTCTAGATTTGGCACTTCAGGGCATGCTCTAGTGACAGAGATTGTAGGGGGTTTTTTTGTGTGTGTATAGTTGGACTCGATCTCAAAGGTCCTTTCCAACCATGAAGATTCTATGATCCAGAATTAGCGTGCATGGCCCTTGCCACGTCTGGGGCACGAATACCAAGAGCAGTAGG
This sequence comes from Alca torda, assembly GCA_008658365.1. Taxonomy (NCBI): domain Eukaryota; kingdom Metazoa; phylum Chordata; class Aves; order Charadriiformes; family Alcidae; genus Alca; species Alca torda. The sequence continues at coordinate 9,183,988 of CM018081.1, forward strand.
AATGAAAGCAGGAGGCTGCCGAGGTTTTCCCAATACAGAGTCACTGCCTTGTAGAATGGCAGGGCACTTTCAGTTCAGTGTTCAGCAGCTGAGAAAAAAGCAAATGGACAAGAGAAAAATTGGGAGTGGTGGCACACTGTCTGTCCTGATACAGGTGCTAGAGAACATGTAATGAAGTTGTCAGGAAGCAAATTCAAAATACACAAAATAGGCACCTCTTAACACGTAATTAGATAAACGTAATCAAATGCCAGAACTGATTGCTACAGTACATTAAGCATGCTGAAAGGGTACCTGGTTTCAAAAGTGATTGGGTAAATTCATGGATTAGAGCGATTCAAGGGTTATCAAAATAATACCAGCCCTGACTCTGGAAATGCTGAAGCCACTGATGGAAGTACCAGGAGAGCGGGAGGGAAATTACTGCTGTGTGCTTGTTCTGTTCTTGTACTCCTTGCTTACAGCTCTTACTTGCCCTTTGCAAGCTAATGCAAGGTACTGGCAATGCAATGTAAGGTACTGGTGGGACTTTCTGACTGAATTAGAATTGCCGTTCCAACATCCCTTGAAAGGACAAAAATAAGTAGGAGAAAACTGAAGGAGGACTTGACAACAATTTTTAGCTATGTGCAAGACAGTTAAGGGAACAGCCCATGCTGGACAAGGCAAGAAATAATAAGATTAAATACTACCAATAAAAATCATTCAGCTTCAACAGTAGAAAAAGCTCTCTAGCTCTTGCTGGCAGAGGAGGTTGTGGAGGTTAAAAGCAGGTTAAAGAAACCTGAAAGCTGGCCTAGGCAAGGCAGGGCTGCAAGGTCTGACAGATCTGAAGAAGTGTTGGTCATCCCTAAAACATTTCTATTTTTCCTATGTACATCAGTTGGATTAATATAAGATTTTCTTTCTTCTGAAGCTTGCCTTACACCATCAGCCAGCTGTACTTCTACAACTCCAACATCATCGGCACTCTTGACTCTGAGTGTGGGCAAGGGGGCAGAGCTGATGACCACTCCAGGTCCAGTGTCTCTGATTGCATCCCCTGCTCTATAACATTGTCCATGATTTGCAATTTTTCTTTTTTGCTATTGATTCAGGTATTTGCTGTGTAGGTATTAGCCCTCACAAAATATTTTTGCCTTACTTACAGGGTGTGGTTTTTTCTGTCTCCTTGTTGATTTATAACCTCATTTGATTTATACTATATGTCAAAATTTACGTAATATTAGCTTGAGTGACTTTACAGCTGTGAAAGGGATACTGGTTAAGAAATGTAAGAGTGGATCCATGGTCAGTCTGTGACAGTTAATTTGAAACTGTCTCCTATAAATATTGAAAACTTTACATGTCCTCAGCTCTGTTATCTCATTTAGTATTTGCTATTTTTGGTTTCATGTGCTTCAGGCAGAGAAGAGCTGTGAATTGGGTGATGATCTTACAGCAGAAGCAGGATTAAGACTGGGCTGTTGGCCAGAATGTCTTAGTCTAAGAAAATGGTCAAGTTGAGGGTGTTTTGAAGAACAGACAAGCTACAACAGCTACCAAATGCATGTGTGTATGTGCATAAGTGAATCTTGTGGAACTAACACTGCCATCAGAGAGGGGATTTAAAGTAGGGCAGAAAGGAGGCATACAAAACCACAAAAATCCATTTATTTTAGCTCATTTCAGTTTGAGGCTGATGGTTTGGTTCAGTTGCTGATTAGTTTGGATGACTTTACCCAGATTCACATCTCTGCCATACCTTAAGCAATTTGAAGCATTCTTTTATGTCATGTTGATCACATTAATCCTGTTAATCCTGTGGATCTTTTCCTAAACAAAAAAAATAGAATGCTACCCTATTTGTCAGGCACTTTAGCTTTCATGGAGCTAGGCAAAGTAGTTTTCATCAGCCCATATTTTTCCGGATGGTTTGTGATCTTATATCTTACAGTTACATCCAGGATCTTGCAGATAGCAGTGGCCCATACTCATGCATCTATAATTTCCTGAATGCTCACAAGTTTCATTATTGCTTTTCAGCGTACGCTGGGCAGAATATCTGCTACCTCGGTGTGGCTGGGGTCTCAGTGATTAAGAAGATTGCCCCATCCCTGGAGGTGTTCAAGGCCAGGTTGGATGGGGCTTTGAGCAACCTGATCTTGTGGGAGGTGTCCCTGCCCAGGGCAGGGGGTGGAACTGGATGGTCTTTAAGGTCCCTTCCAACCCAAACCATTCTATGATTCTGTGAAGAACAAGAGCCTGTGACTGAAATTCCCGCATTGCATTTGCAGTTTCTCCACTGGCTGCAGTAGGTGCTCTCTGAAAATTCCTTCAGCCTTTCTGTTTTTCTAGGTCTCATGTACCCATCAGGGGAGGTAGGGCTGGCAATGGTTTGAGTAGGTTGCTTTGAAAGGCTTAAGTGAAAGATGACGTTCCTGTTTTACCTGGTTTAGCCCCGATTACCCCTGCATGCAGCAGAGGGTTCTTGAGCAGCTGGCAGGCTCCACCTGCACTAGCCTCGCTGGGTCTCACCTTGAACTCTGTGTGTTGGACGATTATGGACTTACTCTTCTTGTTTCCCAGATTCATTGGGATGGTGGATCAAATGCATGGCCATGTGTATCCTGCCTCTGAGAGTGGCTGGTATCAGATGGTTCCCAGACACAAGCCTGGATGACTGCTGGATTTGCTTATAACTTGAGGGCAGGTCCTTGTTTTCCACTCTAGTTCTACTTGCTCTTTAGATAATTGGGATAAAAATGCCACCATTAATGCCTACAGCTCAGAGCACTGAGTGTCAAGTGAGCTGCTGGAAAGCAAGCATTTGATAATATATGTGTGTAGAGGATACTGAAGGATTTGCACATCTTCAGCCTGCCTAGCCTCCTTTTTAAAAGGATAGAGCCCAGGGAGATGTAGTGCATCGTTCCATCCTTGGTCACTGAAGCTGCATTCAAAGTGCAGTGCCATTCAATGAAAAATGTTATAACCATTTTATAGTAGTAAGTCACTCCTGGCTCCTCGGTGCCCTACAGGAGGAAATATGAACAGCAAACATTCTATGGGATTAATGACAGAATGCTGAAAAGGGAGGAGGCAGCAGGGGAAACAGGTTGCAGTACACTGGCCCTAAATCTGGTTGTTATTATGTTTTATGCTGTACTGAGAGATAATCGGTACCATATGACGGTGTAGATAGAAAAGCTCATTGCTCCCCTGCAGTGCTTGCCCCTTCACCAGTCTGATAAATTCCAGCATTCCATAAGCCAAACGTTGATTTGGAACAGATGGACCTCTGCTCCTTCAGTGGGACCACAAAGTTGCATAGGCTCAGGCCAGTGTTTCCAGAGATCAGCTCTGCTGCTGCTAGGCCAAAAAAAATATTAGTTGGCATTTTATTCTACAGGACTGGTATTTCAAATGCATCCCAAATGTCAGGGCTGGCAGTGAGAATGGAAGTGCTAACTCACAGGATAGCCATCGCGTTCACTGTGATCTGCCTTGTCAGACCATGGAGAAACTCCTGGCCCAACGGGGAGTGTAATAGGAGCATGAACACTCTCATAACTTGCTGCCCTCACATACATGATAATAGCAAATCATGTGTGCTTTACACCTAATCTGGAAGCACCAGGTTAAACAGGCTGGTCTCCAGATGCGTTTTATCTAGTAGCTGGGAGATTCCTGTTGGGGTGGTGCTATCACTCTCCTGGGGGGAAAGCCAAACCAGAGGACTTGGAATGAGTCCAGAGGAGGCCACAAAGATGATCAGAGGGCTGGAGCACCTCTGCTATGAAGACAGGCTGAGAGAGTTGGGGTTGTTCAACCTGGAGAAGAGAAGGTTCTGGGGAGACCTTATAGCAGCTTTCCAGTATCTGAGGGGGGCGTACAGGAAAGGTGGAGAGGGACTTTTTACAAGGGCATGTAGTGATAGGACGAGGGGTAATGGCTTCAAACTGGAAGAGAATAGATTTAGATTAGCTATCAGGAAGAAATTTTTCACTATGAGGGTGGTGAGACACTGGCCCAGGTTGCCCAGAGAAGCTGTGGCTGCCCCGTCCCTGGAGGTCAAGGCCAGGCTGGATGGGGCTTTGAGGAACCTGGTCTAGTGGGAGGTGTCCCTGCCCAGGGCAAGGGGTTGGAACTGGATGGTCTTTAAGGTCCCTTCCAACTTAAATCACTCTATGACTTTGACTTCTGAGCTTCTGTGTTGGACCAGGACAGGCCTAATATAGGCAGTGGAAAGGTAAATGCGCTTTTGTTTCTGAAGATGGGACAATGTGGCAGAAATATTTTGCTGTTGTACCTTCCCAAATGACATAGGCTTTTCGTTGCCCCAATTGTAAAGGGAAGGAAGATAGAGGGGTTTATAAAGCTAAGCTAATCGGTATGTTCCCAAATGTGGCTTTTGCCACTCAGATTTGGACTCTGTGTATTGAGTGCATTGTAGCGGCTGTTCAGGCCCCATTTTGTGGTCATGCCCTCTTCATTAATTTTTGTGTAACTTAGTGGAGGTGAAATCCGTTGGACTGAGTTATGGCATGCATGCAAAACTAGTAGTGTTAAAAAAAAAATAAAGCAGCATTTCTTGAAGCTGGTTGCTTTAAAAATTACTCTTTTCTCCTATAAACATGTGTGTTGATTGCGTTCTTATTTGTAATCCAGACTGAAGAGATAGACAAAGGAAACTAAGGAAGCTGAAAAAGGCTTAAAACTGAAATTTAAGAAGTTGTATCCATTTCTTATTCCCTGGTTTCATGTTTATGGGTGGGTTTGATTCTGTTTGGGAAATTTATGAACATACTTTTACTCCTATTAACAGATTTCATTTAATAGTAAAGGATTACCAATGTAAACCAAATAATGCATTAATTGTTCCCAGAACCAGTGACTCTGTACCTACTTGCCTATGGCCCTCCTGGTTTAGCCCAGCATGTTAAACTGGAATAAACAGCAATTAACAACTCTACTGACATTCTTCTGGTTATATTTTGTTCTTTTCCCCCAGGAATAACTACTTAGTAGTGAACTTTAAAGTTGCAACATGTATTCTCTTATTTCCTTTAGGAAAAACAAGTTGTTGCTTATTCTCTTGCTAGAAGTTTGAGACTTGCCAAGACATGTGATGAAAAATGTTTCTTGACTGGAGGAGTGTTTCCTTGGGATCTTGATCAGTCTCTGCCATCTGGGGCATTTGGTGATTATGTGGGGTTGTTTTGTGCCTTGCATTGCCTTTCACGTGGTCTTTGTCTTTTAAAATCCTTTCCTTGTGTTAATTGGACTCTCCTTCCAAGCCAAGGCAAAGTCAGGCTGAGGAAGGAGAAGAATTCATCCTTCTTTATGGAGAGGATGTGCCCAAGCATCAGCAGCTGCTGCCGCCAGGGGTGCAGGAGAGCAGGATGCAGGCACAGCCGGGTACGATGCCCAGGGGAGGCTGAGATGAGGAGTGGTGGACAGAGCTCTAAGATATCTCAGTTTAGGTTTGCTATTAGGCCCTCGTCAATAGGGATAATTCATAGTAACTGGATAAAACAAGCAATTTTTCGGTCTGTTCAGTGTGTTACGCCAGATACTCAGCAGCAGCAGGGATTTGCTGCTAATGAGATGAAGCAGAGCTACAAAACTTTCTCCTTTGCTGAGTTAACCAAGCTGGTGTTTCGCCTAAACAAAACTTTCATCAACATACACAGACTTCTCACCTGATAAACCTGCTTCACACCAGAGTGGGCTGGCATCTCCCTGAGCCAGGGGTAGATCCAGGCTGGCCACCTTTCCACCTGGATGTGGGGGCACAGGCTGAGATCCCGAGTGCTGAGAAATTGGTTTCTCTGCCGTTACCAAGGGGAATGCTGACAAGACGTACAAAATGTGCCATAATTCTCTGAGAAAGTCAGAGCATGGCTCAGCCGACAGCAGTTCACGTGTCCATGAGAAGCTCATTTTTCATGCAAATAATACAGCAGCAGCACAGCTATGGGGGTGGCTGGTGTTCAGACCAGGGTGGTGTGTGCATTTACCCATGACTGCCCGTACTAAGCTAACACCACAATGAAGACATACCTGGTGTCGTATCGTCCTGTCCTTGAACTGTCCCTTTCTTCCCCATGCAGTATCTTTTGGCATGTTGACACGTACAAGGGATTTTCCTGGTCCAAGCAAAACAATTATATCCATCGTCCAGCTCCAAGAGCTAGCACTTTTAAATAGTTGTAAGCCAAGTCTGTCTCTGGGGGTTTTTTTTTCTTTTTTTTTTTTTCTTTTCTTTTTCTACAGTCAAAGCCTTTACGAGCTCATGCAGTATAGAAGTGCTGTTAGAGTCACAGTTGTAGTGGTTGAAGTGGTGTTTCCATAAATCCTAATTTAGGTCAGGTGGGACAGGTTACTCAGTGAAATAGAAGTTGGCACAAACACCCTGCTTCAAATTTGCGTTCTGTGTTTAGAAGTGACAGTATTTTTTAAAGTACAAAACTGGTTCTAGAGTCTGTAAATGTGTAGCTTAAATGTGACCAATGTAATAGGCTTAATGTCCTCAGGGAAATTAGTTAATTTTTTCCTTCCTCTCCCCCTTACATACTTTTTACCAATTATTTTAAAGAGTTGCAGATCCATCTTTGCTATAATTTGGACTTCGTTGCTTTAAATCACATTAAAAGGACCTTTAGTCAACACCGGATTACTGGCACTCACCAAGATGTGCCATGTGCTGGGGGAACTGTTGCAGAGCAAGTAGGTTTTGTTGAGAGGGTTCTCCTGTGTGTTGTATCTTACTGATATCTGGAAAGTTTCTTGGGGATAAATTAATCTTTCCTTACCAGGCAAAGTCAGGGTGAGTGGTTACATGTTTCCACATGAGGAATTACGCAGAGATTCAGGGAACTAAATTGTCTCCACCTTCGTAGGCTGAGACTGGTTTCTTTTCACCTTCAAAACTTTTTTGCTAACTCAAGCCGGCAAGTGATTTGTTTCTGTTCTTTACAGCAAAAATGTTTACGTGATCCCCTTTCCTAGCTAAACCTACAGGCCTGATCCCTGCTCACTCATCAGATTCCCCTTTGTCAGCCGCTGTGCATTGCCAAGTGCAAATGCAGTGACTTGTTTTCCCTAGAAATGACTGCCTTCAAGTCTCGCCAGTGTGAACAGGTCTTACTATGTCGTATTATCTCTGCTTTAACTCCTCTGAAATCCACTGGGATTACACAAGGTTGATATTTGGTTCGTAGTGTTTTATATAACTTGCAATGATGGACTGGGAAAAATATGCAACTGAGCTGACCTAAAACTCAGCCAACTGATGTGTTTTAGGAAAGCCCAAAATGTACCTTCATAAGCTGCATAACATACTGAGTACATAAGTACATACAATTTGTAAATATTACAATGATTTTAAAAGCACCTTTTTCATAATCTGTTAGAGCGTGTCTGAGCACAAGTATGAACACAGACGTGTTACACGCATGCTTCGCTCCTAAATGATCCTGCCACACTTTTAACTTAGCCACAAGGTAGAGCAAAAATGACCTCCTGTGATGGACCTTTTGAGATTTAAATAATAGTCCTTTGGGATCCTTGAATAAAATATTATAGAAGTGCAATACTGTACTAGAAATATAAAAATCCATGGTGAATGGTGTTATTCTGCTACAGTGGGATACTGTGCATAGGCCCTGAATCAAAATTGCTACATAAGAGGCAAAATACTTGTAAAGGGTAATATTGTCACTTCTAGAAACACTCAGTGCTTTGGTTTGGCTTCTTAAAAATGAAAATGTAGCATACAAAAGTTAGAGCCTAGCAATGCCTGGGTGTTAAGATAACACTTGCCATATAAAATACAGACATTTGGGGGGATATTTTGAGCACAACAGGCTCTGATAACCTGTTGAATAAAATTTACAACATCTGCAGTGTTTTATATGGGATGTAGCACAAGAGAACTCTACTTCCATGGTTACACTGGAATAAAAGTTTAAACCTATTTTATTATTCACAATGCTAGAAAGAGAAAGCTGCAGCGATTAAAGATCTCTGACAACTTTGGCCAGACACTTGAGCGCTTGGTTGCTTGTGAGCCGAAGGGTACATTCCTGGGTGGGAAGTGCTGCCATGGGCAGGGCTGCAGGAAGGCAGGGCTTTCAGTTCTGCTCCTTCACCTTTGGTGGACGCTGTCAAATTTTGGAAAACTAGGACTCAACCTATGTGACTGTTACAATTCGTATTTTCAGCTAGAGGTCTGTCTCTGCGCGGCAGTTAGTGACACAACGGGCCACTGGTGGTTCTGCAGCGTGTGGTACGTCCAGTGTGCCAATCTCACATGCTGTGGGTCAGTCTCTGATGCTATTAATTAAAATGAGCAGGGTTGTTTTGGGTTTTTTTTCCATTTTAAACATTTTATGAAATGCACAATGTGGGTATTTTGCTGGCATGTCATTTTTTTGAAAATGTGCCCAGCTTCATTCTGGGCAGCTTCATGCACCCCGATGACAAGAAACTCATTTTTTCTTGCCTGTCTATTCACAGGTCTCCTGTGACCATAAAAATGAATTCCCGTGGTATTGGCATGATGGTTTGCACTTGAGAAAAATGCAATGTAACAGTGCTAGAAATGGATCAGAGTCATCTTAGTCCTCATCAGAATAGGTTTATTATTTAAATACCACTTTCCACTGACTTTGGAGTAACTGAGATTAGCTGTTATATGTTAAAACTGGTAGTTCATTGCGAACCGTTGAAAAACCACATGTAGTAAACTGTCTCGTTGTCAGATATTGCCAAATTCAGAATATCAAACGTAGCAGAAATAGCTATGAGTAATCACTCCTCTCATACCAAAGGTTTGAAGGTTGCCTGAGTAGGAGGCTTTTTTCAGTTGTTATTAACAAATGAATGCTGCTTTTTTCCAGGAACTAACTTTTTGCTCAGCCAGCATGGACTCCAGCGCTTCAGCTGACATTTATTTTGGCATGTATTATCAGCCTCAGAATTTTTCACTGTGTCATCCACAATGTCTTGCTAAGCAATTTGTTAGGGTCTTGTGTCTCTCTGTATATCCTATGCAATTTTTTGTTCCGCAGCAACAAACTTCCTTCACAATCCCATCAAACACAATCCCACCTAGCACTGAGCACCCTTTCTTAATTGCTAACCAGGAGCTGGTGTCCTGGAGCTCTGCCACCCCCTGCTCACAGCCGCAGTGACTTCTGTGGGAAGCCCAGGTGGGGTTCAGTCGGCTTGATGTGGACCTACTGTGGGTGACATGAAAGCTAGCTCTGGACTCTGCTGCCTTGGTTGTTTAATGCACTCCAATGTTTGCCTGCAGTCTTTAAATGCCTCCCAAGTTTCTTGTCAATTCATACATTTGTAACTGAAAAAATTAACTGCCGTACTCACTGGAGAGGAAGGCATTGACTGCCAGCTCCTTTTTGCAGTGGCAGTACATGGTTTATGGTCACTTTTAGCTCAGAGTGATTTCCCATAATGAAGCATTAAACTTTTCACATACATGGACCAAGGCCAAACCTCTACTTCTGGTTGAGTGTTTTGTTAGCATCTGTGATGCATGAAACAGGGGTCTTTAGTTTGGACCATGCTGTTGGAAGAGCATCCTGTTCAACAGCCTCTTTGAAGAAATCATTTAGTTTTGTGCTTTAATACGTCCCAGGATTTAGGGTTGCTCTAATTAACCCCTTCAGTTTCTCAAGCTCCTCTTTATATTGGATGTGAACACTGGCAGGTTACTGGTTTGGGTAATTAGATTAAACTCAAATTTTCCCCACAGCTACTAATCCAAGAGTAGGGGATTTTATGCCCCATCTTTTTCCTGCTAAGGTGAGTGTGTTGCTTATGGGCATGATGTACCTGTGATCTGCAGCTAAGTTAGTTTTCTTTTCAGAACTGTTATCTCAGTTTAGCAGCATTTGCATCTTTGTTGGCTTAACTTAAAGCCCTGGCTTTCTCCTGCTGAAAGCTTATGGTCGTACATTTCTAATATTGTCCCACTGTAGATCTTAGAGTATGTTTGTGCTCAGGTGATAGACATGACCCAAGCAACACTTCCACATTCCACAGGATTTAGTCAATGTGCACAAATCAATATTGTCTTCTTCAAAGAGCAGCCTACAAATGCCCAATGCTTGGAACCAAGCCACCACTTCATATGGATTCTTCCCTTCTTCAAGGTAACGTTCTCCTGAAATATATACATATTTTTTTTTCCAGGCCTACACAAGAGGAAAGAGTGCCATATTTCCTAACACCAACAAGTGTGCCTCTTTTTTTGGTATGCTCAGTAAAAGCAAGAGCAATGACCCCACTTAACTTCTCATTCCGTTGCTGTCTCAGAGCAAAGGAAATATCTTCAAAATTGTCCTCTGCTAAATGCACTCCTCAGAGACAAATAGAGACAGGTTTTCTTGTTGGCCCACCCATGGATTAGGAGAGCCAGGGCTGGTCTAGGTCCTTCCTCCTGTCTCTTTGGAGGGGAGTTCGTAGTCCTGTGCAGCTCAACATCATTTTGACTTGGTTCATGAACTCTCTGTCTAGGAGGAAAGCTCACTGCCTGGTCTGATCCTCTGACCTCCTAGTGCCTGTGATTTTTCTTCTGCTTTCAGTATTGCTCCTTCTGGCCCCATATTGGCTTATGCACCTGCCTATGATTAAAGATTAATGAACACCCCATTGGTTTCCAGATAATCCAAGCTTCATCTGCTGTAATGTTGCTGATTATACCATGCAAGTGTTCCTGTGAGGAAGGAGTGCTGTTGTCATCCCTTTCTCTACAGTCAGTACAATCTGGTTTGGTTCTTGTGCTCCCTTCCAAACATTATATGTTGCCTTGTGTGTGTTTCCCCACAGTATGTGTCATGACTCTACTGGTTTTTGTGGAGCCTAACTTTAATCTTCCCATGCCTTTACATCTCAGATCTCTTCTCCTGTGCTACAGTGGAGTCTCAGTGAGCTCTGCAGTCCCAGCTTGACACTGGTGACTTTCTTTTCTTGGCAAATTCAAACAGCTTTGTCAAAGAATAATAAAGTGGTTTCCACTTGCCAGCTTCTGAAGTTTTTTCTCCCAGCCTAACAGGCATCTGGCCTGTAACATCTTAGGCAGGTTCCAACATCCCGGTTTTGAATTTTCTGCATTTTTAGTGACAACCTGATCCATTGATACTTTTGCTCAAGGGACCCATCCTTTTGTACCTCTGGTAAACTCATTCCTCTTATGTGGTGTTTTTATGTGAAATACAGAATTTATTACATTTCTCTCCTATGCTTTCACATCTTGATTAAACGAAAATTGTTAAAACCAAGTATTTCAAGATGGTCTGTTGTTGGACAGATAGGCTGCCTTCTGATATCAGTCTTCCTTGTGGCTGGTGCTCATTGTCAGTAGATCTAGATGGCTGTGCTGTTCAAACTGTCTCCCGTTAGCCACATTTTCTAGAAAGTTAGGACTCATTTTTCCAGTTAGGGTATTTTCTTACAGCATTTTATTCCTACACCTTCACCGTGCGGTGACTCACAAGGATAGCATGTGACTGAGTAACGCTCCCCGCGCAGCTGGCCCGTGTCAGCCCCCTCGACTGCCTGACTCATCCGTGGATGCTGCAGGCGAGACCCGGCTGGCCGACACCGCAGGAGCCTGCGCTGCTCTCTCTTCTCCTCGAAACCACTTTGGCTCTCCCCCTGCAGGTGCTGCCAGGACAGGGCCACAGGAGAGGTGAGCAGCGGTGGCTTTGTGCACAGATCAGTCTACCAGGCTCATGAGCCATGGCTTGTCTGTCTGTCTGTCATTTCTGCCTTTAGCTCAGAAACAAGTTCGGCAGCTGCTGGTGGGACCGGTTGTTCCCCTCCCCTTCCAAGTTCAAGTCTCCAGCTGGGTGAAGAAGGTGCAGCTCTCTCCTGTTTTTCCATTAAGGTCACTGTTTAAGGATCTCTGTCTCTTGTTTTCCACGCCTTTTTACCTTGGATAGCCGCTTGTCCCTGTTCAAAGGGGTTATAAAATGATACCGCTGTTTTAAGTTAATAAAGAAGCCTGGTTAGGTTATGCCTAACATGCTGTTATCATTATGAGTAGTCATCCAAAGACAGAAAATAAGGGTCCAAGGTCAATATTTTGCAAAAGCAGAACATGCGTCTCAAGGGCTTAATTTCCAGTTAAAACCAGCAGGGAAGTTCAGAGTCAGGTAACATTACATAGCGTATAGCTTTTGCTCTGAGCAGTTGATCCCAAAGGACACCTTCAGATTGGATGTAATCATTTTTTTATCAATGACATGATCACAGATGGCATAAATGGTCGGTATTTGACAGAGCAGTGAGATTTGGAGATGCTTTCTCTGTAGTGCCCCAGAGCTGAGGCTGTGAGTCAAACTGCACTTTTGGAGAAAACCTCTGTGTTTGTGCGTGTCGCTGAGTCACAGCTCTGGACAGACATTTCATACCTTTCCCAGCATATTACTGTCCCATGTCCTTGTTGGACCTGGAGCTCCATTCCTTTTCCTTTCCGTGTGGGTTTTTTGCTGCAAGGTCTGTTGCTGTGCTGGCAGTTGTGGCCCGTGAGCTCTGCCAGCGGCTGCCCTTGTGCTGATTTGAGCAAGTCACTGTGTCACATTGTCCCTTGCCATGTGGCAGCAGCGACGATTCCTGTTGCTTGTGTGTTGTGCCTCTTGGAGAATGGCTGCAAAAGCTGCAGCTCCCTGGCTTGGTGTGTAAAAATCGGGTATGACCAGCAGATTTATGCTTGATAAGAAGCGGGTTTTGTAGGACCTGGAGCCCCTAGAAGCCAGGCTGTAGCCAGAGCATTTCCGCAGGGGCAGGTTCAGGTGGACCTGAGCTTGGACTGGGGCTCCAGGGTGGACGGGGAGAGGGGCTGCTGCTGGGAGCAGCCTGGGTCACCCCTGTCCCCGCGGTGACACAGGGCTCGGTGAACACTCACTAACGCTCTTTGAAACTGTGGTATTTCTGGTGATGAATTAATAAGATGGCCCGTACAGCAAACATGCTACACGCACAATAGTGTTGTAAATTGATTTACGCATCTTTTGGCTCCGTGAGGATCCACTGCGAAGGGGAAGTACCCCAGGTTTTACCCGGGGCTGAATGAGCCCGCTCCTGGCTGGGAGCCGCACGCCGCACTCCTCCGTCCCTATAGACACCGGCTTTCAGCTGCGCAAAGTCTCGGCCGGGATCCCACAGACGTCAGGCCCACATATGGCTGTTTCCTAATATGGGATGTTTTTTTTTTCCAAGAAACACTTTAAATAAGAATAAGCGATGCACAGTTTTGACAGGTCTGTCTGGTTTGATAAGCTAAACCACGGTACTGAACGCGTGAGAAAGAACGGAGAGGATAAACAGCCCGAGTGTGCGCTGTCTTGCACCTTTTGCGTTTGGGAGTAAGTTATTACTGCGTAAGATTTAAAGCACTCAAGACTAAATTTCTCTGGTACTGTCAGATGGCTAGTGTTTAATTTAAGGACGGAGGCACAGCGATGCCCTTCTGGACGTTGCAGAAGTTGACCCAGACTGAGATACCCCCGCAGTGGAAATGTATGCCCAGGCACTGCTTGATTGCTGATAATGGACAGTGAGGTTTCTGTCTTTTATGTAGTTGATTTTAATATTCTGTATATTTATTTCTAGATACTGTTAGAAGTTGTGTAGCAAAGCTCTTCTTCAGCTGTCCCCTGAAGGGCCATTACTGCTTGTACAGTAAATCCAGTTTCACCCTCATCAGCCAGCAGCCTCCGCTGTGGATCCATATCATGTTCCTCTTTCAGCAGGTGTGTGCAATACAAATTAGTGGCACCTCTTTATTGTTAATGTTATGTTTTAATGGTTAATCTCTTTAAATATGTTTCTAATCCACCCTGCTTTGTGACCCTTGTGATTTCTCAGAAAGTCTTTATAGTACGTTGAAGTGATTTTGCAGTTTGTAAGTCTTTATATTTCTATTAAATACAAGTTCAAACTGGGGAGATTACAAGGTCTGGAGATAAAAAAGTGGGACCAAGCCTTATTGTCCTCATTCAGGCAAAACTTCCAGGAAGTCCCAGGTGCATTGCAGTGGATTTGCAGGGGAGCAGAATCAACCCCGAGGCTGCAGGTTGGCGCTCAGAGGCACAGCACACACCGGGAGGTTTTACTGCGGGAGTTTTGACTGAACAGAATTTGCAAATCTGAGCAGTGTTGTTCTCCTACCAACCCCAAAACTATTTTCTCACATTTAATACCGTTTCCAAATACAGCCCAGTATTTGGACATAGGTGGGATTTCCTAATACGTTACAAATAGCATGAAATTGTAAGAGAAAACCCTACATTCATACTTCAAGATGAAACAGATGGTTTTTGTGTTAGAACAGTAAGGTTCAGTTTCTTAATCTATACAGAACCGTTCACGCAGTTCATCCCACCCTAACGTTAGATATATAGAGGATTTATCTGAAGTTTAAAACATGCGCAGCAAGTTATGCTGTGAATTTAACAGCTCAAATCACTCTTCCCTGTGTTTGCTCCCAGAAATAAATACAAAAGATGTTTTTCAAAACCACAGGTCAGTAGGAGGCGGTCAGGGAAGAAGAGGACAGTAGCAGAGCAAAGGAAGCAAAGAAGTGCAGAGGCAGAAGCAGGAATGAGAAGACAAGGTGAAAGGGGAAAATAAAGGAGATTAATTACTCTGTAAATGAAAATCTGAAGAAAGAGGTTGAATTTTAACAGGATCTAGAGAGAACAAATGAATTATGTTACAAAGGTACCACTTTATTCCTGATGGGAGGAAAACAGATGTTGAAAAATACGGACAAAAGTACTAAAATGCACAAAAATGAGAAAGGAGGAGCAGAAGCAGAGGAGATGGGTGGCACAGCTGGCACGTCGCACTTGCTGCTGCGCAGCCGCCACCAGATTTTAATACACTGCCCTCTGCTCTGCCCGTGGTTCATGGTTTGAATCAGTTGCAGTAACACTGCAATCCCCGATCCCACCTTTAATCCCTGGTGCCTCACCTTTTCCTGATACATTTTTCATTGAAAAAAACCTCCCCCTTTAACCCCTTCCCAGATTACTCTGAATTTGGCTCTGTCAGTTCCATCTTTTATCGGGACTATTGAGCTCCACAGAGTTCCCAGCTCGCAGGGGCAATATTGTTTTCCTTCCCCATCCCTCTGCACACCGGTCCCCAAGGCTTTCCCTGCCCCGGGCTGGGTAATTGCATTTATCCCACTGAAGTTACTCTTTCCAAAACTTTGATTTTATTCCCTACAGTCTTGCTAGTTTGCTCCGGCTGTGCTAATGCTACCCCTGGCTCCAGCAGAACTCCCCCACGCTGCCAGGGCCAGGCTTGAAGCAATGCAGTTTAGTTTGTGTCTTTGCAAACATGCTGTAAACACAGCACTTAATATGCCTTTTTTTAAGGGAAAAAAAAAAATTCCTCTTGTGTTGCACAAGTGTTTGAGCCTGCTGTGCATCACAAGGGTGTTTAATGTCAGATAATTTATGTTTTTCTTTTGTTCGAAATCCTAAAGCTTTTAAATACTGGACATATAACTGGTATTAAATTAAATACAGGATACTAAATTCAGCCCTTGGATAATGTTATTTAAGCCTATGAAATTGTACAAGAGATAAATTTGACATAGAATGTATTTATAGTGTGTTAATAGTGAGTTAAATGAAAGGCTAGTGATAAAAATGTAGTTTTCAGCAGATCCATCATAGATTTACAGACAGACAACTAATATACGGCTTCTGAAGATTTCAATATCAGTTATCGTATTTTTATTCCTTTTTTGCCAATTGCTCCATATTCTGCTTGACATTGCACTCTGCAAAAGTAAAAGCAAGAAGAGAGACTTATCCTTAACTTCATGACCCCGCTTTCCATTTAATTTAAAAAATATTAGTGAATAGTTATGTCATGTTTCTAAACCCTTGGATAGAAGTTGTGAAATAGCAAATGATTAGTGCAGGGCGGTAGGAAGAGAAGCGTGTGTCAGTGGAGATCTGAGAAATTGTCTTACAGTTCAGCAGCGATTAATATAAAGAAAAAAATTAGAATAAGGGGTGAGGTTAGAGAGGTTATTTGATAGACAGGATGCTTCATTTCACAGATTCATGCATTAAAATCATCCTCTAGTGTTATATGATTTATGGTTTAATTTCCCTCATCAGGTGGGACAGTGTCACACCACTGTGGTGGCACCAGAGAGCACGGGGCTTCCTGACAAGTCCCTTTCTGACACCTTCCGTAGAGTCGCTCATAAATTTGCCAAACACGAACTAATTGGGCTGCCATTTTCTCATGCCAGTGACTGTCTGGAGCTGACTGCTTCTCCCTTTTAATTTGGACAAAATGATCTGTCTGTTTCTGGCAGCTTAGCTGGAAAACAGACATTGCCTCGGCCACGATAAAATCCCTGGTTGGGCCTGACAGAAGCGTGTCTGTGTCAGTTGGATGCCAGACAGTGCGATTAGGATTGTTGGGTTGCTGTTTAGAAAGAGAAGAAGGAACATCCATCCAGGAAACCTACATTAAAAGGACATTGTTCATATTGCAAAATCAAATACTTGAAATACAGAAAATCAGATTTGCTTGTGCACTCTTAACTTGGCTCCTGCATGCAAATGCATTTTTTAATGTCAAGATCATTTAGCAGACAGAGTAGAGGCAGAAATGCTAAGCTCTCTCAGCCACAGTAGTGATCTTGTAACACTGACTTTTTGCGCAGTTTATACAATGAAGAACTTCATGCTGTTGGGAGACTAGAATAATTCAAGGCAGGGTAAGGTTGTGTCCTTCCTGCCCTTCGAAATAGGGAGCTTTGGAGGTGGGAGCACCTAACACAGGTTTCATCTTGTTTCGTGAATGTTCAGGGGCTGAAAAGTTCCTGTACTCTGCCAGCAAAATCTGGGTTGAACTTGTTCTGTGGAGGGTTTTTTTTTTCTTGTGTTTCATCCCACTGTCTGTTCAGTGCAGTCACAAACGTTGCACTGTTACGACTCCCCGCACAAAGGCCGAGAGCTGCAGCCAGCTCCAAATAACCATACACAAACCTGCAGTGGCGCTAAGCATCCCTTCGCATTAACTGTAAATGACCTGTCTTTTCCAAAAAGATGCGAGTCACTGAGATCCACGCCTGGTTCACAAAGGCCAGTGCTGCTCACATCGTGATAAACTAGCATTTCAATACAAAAATGACGTGCAAGTTGGTATGCCTGGTAGTAGTTGATAGATAATCTTTGGTGAGCCGCAGAACTTAAGGCATGTAATGTACAATAAAAAAAACAAAAGCCCCAAAGGAAATGAAATATTTGAGGATTTCTCTAATTGTGTGCATGTTGATCCAACGTAGCTCCTTACAGAGAAATGAACTAATCCCTGGTTATTCGCATGGCTGTCCCACTGTAAAAACAAAATGCTCTTTTTTAATAGCCAAGTAAAAAATTATTGAAATCCTGTTTTCAACATTTTCTCCAGAGCTTGTTTGCAGAACCTTTGTCCATACAGAGTAATTCTGTGCAAGTCCTCAAGGCCCTGTGGGAGAAGACACAGCTCAAGGGGACACACAGTTTTGAAACTGCCATGATCCAGTCTACATTTCCACACCAAAAGGTAAGCTTGTTTTTTTTTTTCTCAGGAAAAAAAAAAAGTAGAAGAACTTTGCCCTGACTTCTAGAACAGCTGTACATAGACCTTTACAATAGCTGCAGCAAGTCTTTTCCGTGCTCAAATTGTGAAAGTCTTTCCCTTTCCCTGCCCCTTCCCCTTCTTTCCCTTAGCTCTGGTGTCTTCCAAGCATTTGCACTTACTGACAGGCCAAATCCTCTTCTCCTGGATGGCCATACAGCGATCCATAGTGTGTGCCTGACCTCTCTTTTATATGAAGCACTCAGCTTGCGGGGTGGTTGGAAAACCTTCACCAGACGTTATATTTTCAACCTCCGCAGAGGGTGCGCAGTGTTGTTTTGTACTGTGCTTTGAAAGGTCTCCAGGCTTGTTCTCCGCCCCCTCCTGCATGCTTCATATGGATTGTTCCCAACGTGATGAAAACTAGTGATGCTACATATGGATTTTTTCCTGCTCACAGTTTCAAACTCTAGATTCAGATTAGCTGCCACTGTGGACTGTTTGGCAGTCACTTGGAAATTCACCTAGTTAAACACAGACTTGGATTTTATGGAAATGATGATTTGCACATGCACCATTAGTTACCCCCATCAGTTTAAAAGATTACTCTTTCAAAGCTGTTTACTGTCTCTGGGATTTCAGCGAATGCTATTTCAAAGCTATTAATCAGGCTTCTTGGAAAAGGACGCTGTAGGATTGTAAAACAAATATCTGTTTATTCCTGAACATCTCCATCCAGCTCAATTGGATGAAATGAATTGTCAAACATGATTTTAAAATACTCTCTCTCAGAATATTGTATGCATGGAGATGTCTGACTGAACAAGATTAATTTACTGAGGTTATGGCTGATTTAAAAACAGGAGTTTTGTCAGAAACACCTCCTGAACCCATAAGATAATGTTGCATTGAAGTGGGAACTCCTGCTGCAGCTTGTAAGAGGAGTAGGAGATCCCTGCATCCGAGACCCACCTTATGGGCCAGTTTTACTTAGACAGAGTGGAGCTCGCACTAAGTATTTTAGCTGCTATTGAAATCCTAGCCTGACTCATCTGAAGGCATTAGAACTGCTTTTCTGTTCGATACTGGCTTAACTTGAGTCTGTGCGAAGATCTACTAGTCAAAAGTCGGAGCTGGTGGAGTGTAAAGGAGTTTGGGGTGAATAAAGATCTTAGGGAAGAGCGTGCCTTCGTGGGTAGGATTAGATGCAGTGCATCGTGCACACACGATGTGTGTATCTAAAAAAGATGTCCCGCACCCTAGAAACATGATTAGTCTCCAGCACATCAGTTGCATAATCTCACTACTGCTCAGATACTAGCATTTGGCCTATTTTGGGAACTTTCGTCACACCATGACAGTAAGAGTATCTTTGAGTTCCTAAAATAGCAGAGCTGGAAAATGAGATACTGATCTTTGCTGATTTCATGAATTAAGCAGTGAATTGAAGTTTGGAAACTCCAGGAGCTGCAGATTGCCTAACAGCCTTCGGAGGCTGGAGACTGTCAGGCAGATGTAATACATCTGAAATGGCAAGAGACTTTAACGTTCATTCTTGGTCTCCACAGTATACTTTCTCCATTTTGGTTTTGCTTATTAATCCAGAACCTGAGTTTGTTTCTAGTGCAATTTCCATTCAGTTTACTGAGAAAAGTCCCATTGAGTTTCCTGGGAGCGAGACCTAGGCCTACCATAAGCAAGGTTTCCTTTAGCTTTTACATCCCCAAAAAAATCTCACCGGCGCATTCCTGGCATGACCTAGTCCTTACTTTGCTTGACAGACTAAGCTTCTGCAGTAATCTGAAATTTTCATTTCAGAAGTTCTTCCCATTGCTAATAGAAACTGAAATATTGTGCATGACTTGACAAAATTATTGTAGTTGTTAATATTATTCCTGTATATTCCTGTACTAGTAGTGCAGGAAGCGAAATTGTGGGGGGGTGGTTGTTTCAATAAGCATAGCACTTTTGATTTAAAAAAATTTGAAATCTGTTGATACAAATGCAGTGTGAGCATCTGTATTATATTTTATATTGTTTCATGTGTCGTGTGGCAGCAGCGTCTGAATCCTTTATCAGAACTGAGGAATTTCTATTCTGTGAGCGTGTGGGGAAGGCCCGACCCCCAGCAGCCAGCAGCAACCACAGCGGAGTCCGTGCTGCAACGCTGCGCTGCAATCGCTCCGCTTTTGCCCCGTGACCCTGTGGCTGATCCAGAGTAAATTGATTTAGATTTTTTTTTTTTTCAATATGTATTCTAAAGCATTTTGCAAACCTGGAGAAAAATCTGTTACATCAATGATTTACTCCAGAGTAAATTCTGAGAAATAGTTTGAGATTTACATCACTGTAAGCGGTCTCTGAATTTGGCCCAGGATGCGTGTGCAAGGAATTGCAGTGAATACCTGGCTTACAGAAAGCATGTCGTGTTTCACTGGGCAGCCTGTTCATGCCACAAAAAATATTTATACAACATGGCTTAAGATGTGCCAGAAATAAAGCATTTCCAGATGTACATCCTTACAGATTTCCGTTTGGTTGCTTCATAGTTCTTTATCAAAGTACACGCAGGCCACATTACAAAAACTAAGCCGGTTTTGAGCTCGTTGCTGAATTCTTTGTGTTGACTCATGCTGTGTCAGAAGAGCGAGATGGTGACTACTTTACGAGCCCCATGTGATGCCTTAAGAGAGTCTTTTGTTGAGCAGCCTTGCTACAGAATAATTGACATTTTTAAGCCATTGTTAGTTCTGTTCTTCCCGTTCTTTTGTTTGCTATCTCAGTTTACGTAGCAGAAAGAAGTGCCACATTTTCACAATGGAGTCACTGAAGTTTTCAACATGATGGAGCATGAAGAGGAGATAAATCTCTCCTCTCCAATTCCAATTAGTTTTTTTTTCCCCCATGCTTCCCCTCCTGAAATAAGTGGCTTATTGCAGATTATTTGAAGTGAACTAGAGTACAGAATGAAAAAGATTGCTGCATTGATATTTCAGTGATATTTGTTCTCTTTCAGTCTAGACTTGACTCGTTGCAGCCACTAAAAGATTTTTCCCAGGATGGAGAAGCTCCTAGGCTTTTTGTTCAGTGGGATCCACATGCCTTTATGTCCTGCACAGACCCACTGGGAGCAGTACCATCGTTATTTTGCCCATTTTGTGTCCTCCCAGATGCCACAGCAGGAGGAGGACCAGGACACGTCAGGGCAGGGCACATCCCTGAACATGGTCTGCTCTGCCGTCCCCTGCTCGCAGGGACATCTGCCCCTCCACTGGGAGCCTGCAGCTGGGAGGACACCCCAGGAGGCTGGCATGGTCTGTCCCTCCTGAGGACTTGGCTCTCCTGCCCAGGGGGATCTGCTCAGGATTCCACACCATGCACAAAGTGTCTGAAGGGAGGCAGAGAGCCTCAGACCATCAGATCCACTACTCACAGGCCGGTGGGAGAAACACGGAGAGAAGCTGCACAGCGCTTCTGCTACACAGCACAGCAGCCAGCTGAATTCCTCAAATGTACAGAATTCCTCTTTGGAGGAAAATGGGAATTTCAGTAATGTATAAAGAGCTGTTACAGAGCAAAATAACCAAGTTTTACTCATGATCCCCAGTATAAACCAGTTTGAGCGTGCTGGGGCAGGGCAGCCCCGTGGTTGACTGCACAGAGGTATGGACACAGCCCTGACCCCGGGGAACAGGCACAGGAGGCGTAAGGAATTGCACAGCCAAGCGTTACGA
The DNA here is from genome assembly GCA_008658365.1 of Alca torda. Taxonomy (NCBI): domain Eukaryota; kingdom Metazoa; phylum Chordata; class Aves; order Charadriiformes; family Alcidae; genus Alca; species Alca torda. The sequence goes on from CM018081.1 coordinate 9,205,329, forward strand.
GGGAGCCCACGGAGGCAGCCAGGGGGAGCAGGAACCTCCCTGCTGCAGCCTGGCCGCTTGTCTCCCACGCGAGGATGGAGGAAAGAGCCGGGCTGTGGGGCTGCTGCCTGCAGCACCCTCTTGCAAGCAAAGCCAAGGTGTGTCCAAGAACTTCAGCATTGTCTTCCCGTGTGTTGTGAAGCCCATTTCTCTGCGTGTTCCTGCTGGAAAGGGAAGAAAACCTTTGTCGTTTGGAGGTCCTCAGGTCATGAGTCGTGCTCCCCGTTCTGCCTTGCCGTCCTTCTTTCAGACAGCCTAAAATCCATCAGGAGATGGCCTCTGGCATAGAGAGGGTGCGTGTACTGAGAGCCCTTGTTCATAGAATCACAGAATGGTTTGGGTTGCAAGGGACCATAAAGACCATCTAGTTCCACCCCCCTGCCACGGGCAGGGACACCTCCCACTAGTCCAGGTTACTCAAAGCCCCATCCAGCCTGGCCTTTAAAACTCGATGTTTGGCTCAGCTGAGCTTGTTATCCAGGGCGATGGCTGGAGGTCTGAAGTGGTCTCCGGTGTTTTGATTCTTGTGAAAACAGCATTTTCCTGGCCTTTTTCTGGGTTGAAAGAGGCTGGGGAGGAGGGATGCCGTGCTGCCGGGTCTCCCTGAGCCAGCCAGCCTCCTGCTCCCTCTCCTTCACTAAAGCTTGTCTGAAATGGCCTGAATCAGCCAACACCATCCTTTGCACCAGCCCTGTTCAGTGCATTGAATTAATGTCCCTGGCAAGGGATGGTATTTTCCCCACTGACTGCGTAAATCCGTGTTTTCTTTGGGCTGCTGCATGCGACATTGCAGATCCGTGGAGACCCCACGCAAATAAATAGGAGTGTTTTCTGAGCAGTCCTGGCAATTCCCTTTGTGTTTGCACTGAGTAACTTGGTTGGTGTTATTTTACACCAACGTTTGTTTAATTGGGAGATCACTATTTGTTTTAAAATTAAATAGCAGGGTTTAAAATATGCTGAATTATACAGTATTATTAATTGCCTCAAAAATAGTACCCTCTGGCTTTTCTTGTACTTGAAGCTGCAAGTATACTTTCTGTAGGTTTCTTTGATCAAGTCAGACATTCAGTTCACTTTGCAGGTGCATAATCCTTACTTCCCTGGCTTGTCACTGGCAGAATGATGTCACATTTACCTGGGTGTGTTTTGTGTGAGATAAATTATCCCTGTTGTCGCTGGGTTTTTGGAAATGTTCATGTTAACATTCATATTAAACGTTTGTGTTAGTGCTTCATGCAGGCAGCTGGGTTCAGAGCCTCTGTTCTTTCTTTAAAAAAAAAAAATAAAAAATAAAGTGGTCCCCAGCTACTAGCTCTCGCTCTGATGGCAGATCTGGGTGGACAGGAGGAAGTCCCCAGCACTGTTAGCAGAGCTCGCTACCTTCTGGATCATTAAAAAAAATTCTGAGAGAGGACTGGAGGTAGTCAAGGTGGTTCAGCTGGTGGGAGAGGTGCTGGGCAGGACTGTGGAGCACGCTGCTGCGGCTGGCAGCAGTGTTGCAGAGGAAAAAAACAACAACAACAACAACAAAACCAACCCAGACCAATCTTCTGCCTCCTACAGACTTGTTATTTATTTTTTATATATATATATATTTATAAAAGCTGATATCAATGATAGAGGGAGAGATACGTCCTGCCTAGCACATTTGCCCGGGTAGGTTGTTTGCCCCCAGGAGACAAATGGAAGAGGATGCTCGTTGGCACCCACTGTGCATCCCTCTGTGATTTTGGGTTACGAGCTGTTAACCATGCAGCGGATCACCTCGTGAGTGAGTTTGTTTTTTGTTGTTATTGGCTTAGGACCTGGACCACGTGCAGATGCACCTGGAAGAAGTGAGGTTCTTTGATTTATTTGGCTACAGCGAGGAAGCTGGAACTTGGCAGTGCTTCATGTGTAATAACCCTGAAAAGGCAACAGGTAAGTGGTCTGCCTTCGTCGCTGGTGGGCTGTGTGTGCTGGGTGGAGGCTGGAGCCAAGCTGACTGTCTCTGGTGATGGCGGCAGAGGTTGAGGAAAAGGGAAAGCAAACCTTCCAGCATAGCACAGGCAGTGTCTATTTTAACTGGAATTCTCCATTAAACTCCTCTCGTCTCAGCATCTCTGGTGAGATATAGTATCAAGCACAAACCTTATTTGGTGTATGCTTAGAGGGATGCAATCCGAAATTAATGCAGACGCATAAATGTGCATGACTACCAACCCCTGGGGAGCGGGAGGGATCTGCACCCATCTTGCAGTGTCCAGATAAAGGAGTTTCATCTGCTGGACCGTGTCCCAGGCCCTCTGGAGACTGCACAGGTGCCACATGTCAGGCAACATTGTCATAGACCTGATTAATGTCGTCTTCATTCTCAGAATTATTTACTTTAATATAATTGAATCCATAGTACACAACTTCTTAGGAACAAGGCAATGCCTAACAACAGCCATAATACTTCAGCTATATTAGAAAATAGGGTGAGTGGAAAATACCCTTTTTCCCAGGTAAAAGATCCTGGTGACCATTTTTTTGAACCTTTCTGATAGTCATGTGTTTTAGATCAGTGCACTGAAATTTAGAGGAATGGCCTTTTTCTTAGATGTTTTTTGCCACTCTGTAAAAGTCTGCACAATTCTGGCCAAGAATTTTGAATATTTTGGCCAAGCCTTTGAATAATTGGCCGTTTCAGCTATTTATTTTCACAGCTAGCATCTCTTTATATTTCATCAACCCTGAATTTAGTAAGTTTTGCAAGAGTGGCACAGCCTCTGCTGCAGGCTCTGCTGCCCGTGCTCATTTCATGGGTGTTTAACCATATTTCTCCTCCCCCAACTCTCATGGGACTCAACAACCATAAAAGAAATCACACTTAGAGGTGAAATTTCATCTCAGTTACCGTAGACAAACCATCACATCAGTGATAGATGACATACATCAGGCTACAAGGAAAAGGAGTCTGTTTTGCTTAAAATTTCAAAGCTTGATGAAATAGCTTTGTTTTGAATTTTCAAACACATTTAACTAGTCCAGAAACTGGAGTGATTGTAGCAAGCTATTGATGATGCTGATAGGGCAGCTGTCTTAGAGCCAACAGACCAGATGAAGGTGGAAAAGGCAATCCTTGGGGGTGACATGGGGCACCACTTCCTTGTTGATGCCATGGGTTTGGCTGATGACACTAGTCTGGAGACATCAAAAGACAGCTGACACCTTGATTCCCTGTTGCTCTCCTGCCAAAGTGCCATCTCCTCCAAGGAGAGGTCTAGGAAGGGCTGGAAGCAGGATGTGGTGTGGAGAGGTTGATGTGGCACAGCACCATGGCTCTGCTGCCAGGTGCGCAGTGTTGGGTCTGGGATCCAGACCCCACCAGTACTATCAGTATAGAGCTGGTATTTTCAAATGGGTCTGAACGGAAGGTAAAAGGCAATAAAAGACTGCGACAGCAGGCAGCAAGTCCCAGTGAGCTCGTCAGTGCTCTTGGGTTAGTACAACAAGAGCTTGTGAAAGTGGGGACTGTCTTGGTACCACTGACAAGGGGCTCTTGAGTCTGTTTGCAGAGCACTTGAGCCGACATCTCGAGTAGGGTAAACTGTGTACTCTGCCTGATGCCAACGGTCCTCGGGAAGTGGGAGCAAAACGCCTGCCGGGAAGTGCCTGCGGCGGGGGCTGGCACACCGCCTCTCGCTCATTCATTGTTGTTTCAGCCTGGTGAAAAATCCTATCCAGCGTTGTAGGTTGTAGATTTGGTGTTGCAATATCCCACAGAGACGAGGGGGAAGGTCACATCTCTTCTAAGGCTTCGCCATTTCCCCCAGCTGCTGTGAAAAGGCTGCAGTGAAATGCGCGTGCTGATCCCACTTCCCTGGGTGCCTAAATGCGGTTCTCCATTTACACACTGGGGTCAGCAGGAGGGATTAATACATTTGAAGCTCTGCCCTCCAGACTGAAGGGTTTCCACCCATCAGCGCGGCAGTTCTGTCCTTCCCAAGTAGTGCCAAAATCCGCTCTGTGTGGAGCACTTTGCCAGCCGGGTAAGGGGGGGCTGCCCTCATCACCCTTGAACTGCAGAGGGGGGGCAGGATCTTCCCCGGCAGCCCCAGGCACAAATTGGACTTTCATTCCTATATGCTGGCACTTACGAATTATACTGCCTCTTCTTAGGAGTGGAAAAACAAATATTTTTTTTTTTAGTTACCTTTTATCTAGCTTGTATCTGTATGATGTCAACTAAAGCCCAATGGAAAAAAAATGCAAATATAGCATTAAGGTGCTAAGTAAAATGCTACCTTCTGGAACAGGCTGCCCAGGGAAGTGGTGGAGTTGCCATCCCTGGAGGTATTTAAAAGACGGGTAGATGTGGTGCTGAGGGTTAATAGTTGGACTTGATGATCTTGAAGGTCTCCTCCAACCAAAATGATTCTATGATTCTATGACATTTGGAAGGAGCACTGCAGGCACTGAGGGTGGTGCCTGGCATTTGCAGGGTTATCACTGCCCACAGGTGCGCCTCCCTCTCCCCCATCCAGCCTGTCCTCCTCCCTGCCCAGCCACCGGGCTGTCTCTGCAGCCATAGCCCAGGAGAGGTGGGAGAAGACTTGATTATATGTTAGCATCTATGAAATCCCCATTTCCCCTTTGTTTTAGAGCCAGGGCTGAGAGTTCAGGGGTACCTTTGAGGATAGTCAGGAACAGGAGGAGCAGGGCAAAGAATTTTTTGGTCCTTTTTATGAGCAATTACTCTCTTTGTCTCAGTTTAAAGAAATTTTTGTAAGAAAGGCACATTGTGAATGTCATGATTTGCTTCTCGGCTCTAAAAGCCTTTAGAAGATCAAGAAAATAAAGTATTGAATGGGTCATATGAGGACTCGGGTGTAGGAAAGGAATGTGGAAGATAGCGCTGAAGGGAACAAAAATCTGCAGGTGAATGACAAATTCACCTTAGTATTGGTGATGTAGAGCTGCGGCAGCTGGGAAAAGTCATACCAGAGTGGGAGACACTCCAAGGTCTTTTTGGGTTTATAAGATCTGACACAAGAAAGAGGATTCAGAGGTCTCCTTGAATTGGTAAGAAATGTAAAGGCTGTAAAACATCTTTTATTTTCATTCCACAGTGGGACAGACCCTTTGGAATCTCAAATGCTTTTAAAAGACAAGAAAGTAATTTCTTCCTCTCAGCGATGCTGTTTAGCAACTAAATTCTTCCCAAAGAAGGAATTCAGAGGCAAATTCTTTTTCTATTATTGTCTTTTGGTTTTTGTTAACGTTGGGTTTTGTTGCATTTTTTGGATGCCGTGTTGCAAGATGCCATTTATCCAGACTTAGGAAAGCATTATGCCTTAAAGCCTTGATCTTGCCTTAGGATGCCAAATCAATGATGGGTTTTTTTCGGATGTAGCTGGGAGGATATTTGGAGCTGGACTGCACTTGAAGGCTGAGTTTGTGAGGAAAGAAGCAGTTATGCTTAAGCAATGAGGTGGATCTACCCAAAGTGGCAATTAACCCAGAGAAAGTTTGAATATTTCTCATGCATTCTTCTCGTTGCAAAGCACTTCTTATACGACCACACTTTTCCAGAAGTGCTGTTAAATCATCCCAAATTGTTTTTTCCCTCCACCCCTGAGCCAAGGGGGAAGAGCATTCCCACAAATCCTGCTCATCTGCTCAGATACACGTGTGTGCCCTGACTGCGCGCCTGGTCTCAGAGCTAGGAAAACCAGGTTACACTGTTATTTTTTCTTAAATGAAAAAGCATTCAAGCACAGGCAGAAGGCATTTGAAATTTTGGTAAATGCAGTGTGAGCCTCTTGTTAGGAAAAGCTGGCTTTAAGAGCCTCATTTCAACATAACCTCCTGTATTGACAGTTGGCTTCACAAGCTCTTGCACAAAAAAATTCAGTAAAACCACTTGATAGCCGGAGAGGGAATTGCAGTACATTCCCCGCTCTGGAAGCTTACAAAGAAATTGCAGTAATCCCTGTGGGCTGCAGAGGAGACATTGTGCCCGTGGGCAATGATTCGGGTAAAACTGAGGGGTTTTTATATGAATTCCTCTTTAAAAAAGCAATTCACTCAGAATAGCCTACACCATATTAACTCCTGAATACATTTATCTTTAGCTAGCAGTGGTGATTATCCAGTGAACTGAAATATCCCAGCTATAATACTTGCTTGAAAATTATAAAAAGTGGCATTCAGTAATGTGTCCTTTCCAGGTTTTCAACAAAACCAAATGTGATGATTAATGAGAGAGAGCGAATCCATATCCCCCTAAATTGCATTTATCTTTGTCTGCTTGCCACCCACGCATTCCATTCTTTCAAGTTAAGAGGAGTTTATTATCATGGAGATCACTCATGATTGGACTGAATTTTTGTGGATGATTTTATGTTTCATCAAATGCAAGATTTAATGCTTTGTTTTTTATCTGTCTTGAGTTCATCTTGGAAGAGTTTGGAAGATTTTTTTTACTTTTTATTCAGTACCCAAGCTACTTAAAGCTCGATGCATTGTAGATCTGCAAAGAAAGCAAGATACAATTAATAGAAAATAATTCCAAAGGACACTCATGTCAACGGGTACCGTTCAGGGTTAAATTGATTTTGGAGTTAGGATCCCAATGGGTATTAGAAGAATTATAATACCCATTAGAAGCAATGGGTATTATAGTAAATATTTTTTCATGTTGAGTTTGGATAATATTTGTAGCTTTATTTGTGTTCTGCAGGAAAAAAAAGAAATGAAAAATATATAGTAAATATAACCTTTTGAATCCTTTAGCTCCATGTTTTCAAGCTTAAGATCTCGTCATACATGCCAGCATACCACCACATAGTGTGATTTCAAACCCAGAGATTATGTGATCATCTAGTTTCACCTTCTATAAAACAATAGTCAAAGAATCTAATCCAGTAACGCTTATATCAAAGAAATGTTTTCTCTTTGATCTGTATTACTTCTGCATATTTTTCTAAAGATGTCTAAACCTGATTTTTAAAAGGCAAGTGAAGGACAGTCCATGACATGCCTAAATTGTTGCTTAGATAATTTAACTACACTGGTAAAATGGGAGGTTATTTCTAGTCTATCTCTAAACGCCACATCACATTATGCCCTTCCCTGCTATGCAGAAAATCTCTATTTGTAGACTTTATAATGGCACATCTTGATTTTCGCTTGGGCAAATTAAGGAGAATATACTTCATTAGTTTTTTATGATTTGAATAATCATATGAAAGATCAATCTTAACTCATTCTCGTATCACTTTTCTGAAGTTTTTTGATTTGTCCTTATTCATGCAATGTGAAGAAATCAAAATTAGACATAATTTTCCAATAATTAATATGCATATAAGGAATGTGCACACTCCAATTGGCAGTTGAATGCGTTTTTAAACAATCTAACTGTAGTGCAGATGCTTCTTTCATTGTTTCCATTGCTCTGCCATGGAAAGAAGTGGGATCACCAGCTACTGCATTTGGTTTTGGGAAGAGTAAAGCTCTGCGTTTCTGAGGCAGTACAGATTTACTCATGATGTCCCTTGCTAACAGAGCTCCATGCACTTACTCCTGCTCTGCACGCAGCAGGTATTGAACCGCTACAGTGGTGATCACGTAAAATCCCAATAAGGGTTGGGACAGGCTCCACCAAGACATTTGGGGGCTGATGCTCTTGCCCTGTGAGGAGGGACAGGGACAAGGGCTGGTGCAGGCAGAGCTGGAGGGGGACTTCACAGTAGTCTGTCCATTACTACAAGGAGGTCATCAAGAAGATAGAGCCAGGCTCTTTTCTGTGTTGTGTGGTGGGGAGACCAAGAGACAACAGGCATAAATTGCAACAGGAGAGGTTCACATTGCCTACGAGGGAGAACTTTCCCACCGTGAGGACATCAAACATTGGAACAGCTTGTCTAGAGATGTTGAGATTTGCAAGTCCCAGATGGATAAATCTGTGAGCAACCTAGTGTGACCCCATAGGTGACCTTGCTTTGAGTGGGAGGTTCGATGAGAGACCCCTTGAGCTCTCTTCCAGCTGAATTATTCTGTGATTCTGTGAAGTTAACCGCAATGAAAATAAGCAAAAAGACTTAGAAAAATATTGGAAAAGAGCTTCATTCTTATCTTTCTTGGATCTTTTTCTTCTAAGCAGACCCTCAGACATACTGGCATCAGATTCATTACGACGACTTTGGAAGCTGACATCAGAAATCCCCATGGGATTCTTCGTGGATGTACACAAGAAGTGCTCTGTTAGCTTTGCTTCTAGCCACTGGGTGATTAAAGAAATATCAGCATTTCTCTAGTAAATCCTGTTTTTGAAAAATTTTGGCCATAAAAATCCACTTTACGCCAAAATCGCACATTCTTTTCTTTTCTCATGATGCATTCCTGACCACCAACCATCTCGGTATCTTCTGGTCTCCGAACGTTTTACACCTCTTTAGTTTGGGTGAAAGCACGTTCCTGCTGCACTGGAATCAATATCGAAGCTGTTCCCATGGGACCAGGAGCCAGGTAGATGCACAAGACCCAACCACTGAGCAATTGTCTTTTCATATCAAGTCCTTCTTTTGCTGTATCTAGATATTTATACAGTTGCCATCATGCTCTGAAAGTTACCGTGCACATTATTAATTCTTTAGAGTTAACACATAGGAGTAAAAAATCTCTTCCTGTCCTATCTTTGTCGTTTTTATTAAAGTGAAGTTCTCTCCTCTTTCTTTTATGCATGCTCCAGGAAAGCTTGCTACTTGGTGCTGCTGGTTTGTTTCTCAGGCTCACAGCTTTTTGCTGTCTCTCTCTCACTGGGTAGACTTTCTCATAGCAGTTCTGATGTTTTTGTCCTGGGAGATGATACAGAGCCATGCCTTGTTATTATCACCCACAGGCTACCAAGATGGTAATTTCCTGACACCAAACTGCATATTCTCACGGTGACAAAACATCCTCCACCAAGAAAGTGCACATGTGAATGGTAAATGATGAGAATGAGAGGGATATTACCCCATACATCATTAAGTTAGAAATTTGATGAGGCGTTTGCACAATAAGCAAAATATCAGCTTAAATGCTGTTTAAAACTAATTATAAAAATTTAAAACTATTTATCTGTATTCACAAATCAGACAAATTATAATGCTGATTGTATAAAAGGGGAACAAAGTCACCAGAAGATGAAGTGGCTGGTAGGAGAGCGTGAGGACTCATACTCAGCCCTGCTAGGCAGCTGCTGGCCTCATGGGTCTGTCCTTTTGCTCAGCTCCCAAAGAGGAATGACCCTTAAGGATGACCATTGTGGGTATCCCAGCAAATCTCAGCTGCAGAAATGCCAGGTAATACCCGATACAGTCTCAGAAAGCTGTTTAGAAAGAAATACAGCCCTTCTGTTCCCAGTACGTGGTTCCCTTGCAGAGCCGCTGTCAGCAGATGGTGTCCCTTCTAAAGGACATCACTGCAGCTGCAGGTGGAAATGACCACATGGTCCTGCTCGGGTGCAAATGCCAAGGCTCACCTCTAGTCTGATGGTCCATGGACCCAGTTTGTTTGCAGAAACAAATGTATCTAAAAAAAACCCAACAACAAACCACCCCAGCTTTTTCCTTGCTCAAAACAGATTATTTTCTCTGGTATTTTTTTGTTCAGTGGCATTTGATGATACCTGGTCTGCACCTTGTTGCCTGTGTGAGCTGGATTTCAGCTGCTCTCTGCTCTGTTTGACCAGGGTTAGTTGTTATTAGGTAGCTTTGCCACAGGATGCTCTTCCTCTCATCTAGAAAATGGGTAGTGTGCCTACGCAGGATTTTTTTGCCATCGATTCATCAGCAGATAATTGTAGGTGTTTTACATGAGTGTAAATTCAGCATAGACTGCAAGGCACGAGGCTTCTTCACAAAGACATCAGTGCTTCAGAAACCCATGTCAGGGAGGCAGAGGGATGTATGGAGTTTGGGGCTGTTCTGTTTTGGTTTTCCCTGCCAGAGAGCTGGGAGATTCCCCAGGGCCTTTTCCACCCCCCTCTGCCCAGCCTGTTCAGCAGAGGCTTTAAAAAGCTCTGCCCCAGATGTAACATCCAGCCCCAGATCCCATTCCTGTGCACATCCCTGACAGCCAGCTGGGGTGTGGAGGCAGGACAGAGCTATCGCAGAAGCACCACGTCACTGCACATCACAATGTCCTCATGGCCAAGGAAGACTTTAAATCCTCCCAGCTTTGCCTTTTCTTGGTCCCATCTCTGGGATTTTCACATAAACTGAATATTTATTTGAAAACAGCCCCCACCCTGGCCACGCTTCTCTGAAGGGCCGGGGAGAAGAGATTGCCAGTTGAGCAAATCTCTAAAACAATGAAAATGTCTATCTGTAGTAGTTCTGAAAACAATATTTAACACAATTGCAAAGTTTTTATTAAGGGGCATGTTGTAAAATGATGCTCTGACCTGCTAAAGAGCCTGTTGAGAAATGGGCTCAAACAGCCCCAAACCAGCTTCTCTGTAAATTTGTGCCATTTTGCAGTGACAAAAATTACACAGGGAGAAAGCAAGCCTCCGTTTTGCTTTGTGCCGTGTCAGGTTGGGTGCTGTAACGTATCGGTGCTGGCACGCAGACATACAAGGAAGAGCTGCTGCGTGGAGCGAGGGATGCAGCGGGCTGTGAGGAGCAGAGCATGACCTTGGTTTTAACATGGAAATCACAGCTGCAGTTCGGAGCTGAAACTTGGCCACCCCCCTTTTCATTCAGTCCGTCTCCTTCCAAAAACTCCCTATCTACAGACACAGAAATATTTATAGCCTTTCTTGAGGAAATTGAAATAGTACACACTGAAGACCCCCAAAGCCTGCCTCTCTGCCAATATAAATAACGCTGGGGAAAAAATACATTCTTTGTCTAAATCTGATGCATTGTATTTGCGTTGTTTGTTTTTCCTCTACCAGCCAGGAGTTAGTGAAGAGAGGTATGTGCCCAAAAAGCTAGAAAGCCTTTGAAACCCCAGGTGCTACCTTCGGTGGTTGTGCTTGGCTCACCTCGCATCCTCAGCATCTCACCAACTCCTGTGTTTGGGGCTCTGAAAGGCTCACCACAGACAACAGCAAACACTTCCAAGCAAAAGCATTACTGCATAAACTTTCATGCTAAGGTATGCAAGTCTGGCCAGCCAGAGGATAACTGACCATCCGACAGATGCTGGGAAGGGCTCCAAATCAAACATCACATCAAAAAACATCCATTCGCAGGCTGCTTATGCCTTGGACTGTTCTTCAGCCTATCTGATCCATCATGTCCTGTCTATCGGTGTGAAAATAGAAGAGAAAGGAAAAAGAAACCCAGCTGTGGTACTCGAGAATTTTTAAACCGTTTGCTTGGGTTGCTCAGCGGTCATGGGTTAAAGCCCCCACTGGTCCCCTTGGTTGGTGGGCTTTTCTTGTGCTGGAAAATTCCTTTTTGCATGTAAGGTTTGGGAACATTCTTTCAGCTCCCAAAACCTTGCACGCTTCCAGCGAAAGCAAATGCCAGGGAATACTGACCACAGGTGAGCATCATGGTCGCAGGGCTGGCGGTAGAGGTGGCCACAACCTTATAAATATGCTGTAAATGGAAATGCAAGGCGTCGCAACATTCATGCAGTGCTTGGAATTCTGCAAGTAATTTTAAATATAGAAATAATTTTGCAATAAGAGACAAAAAGGGTTTATTTCCCTTTTCTAGATGCTTAATTTGGTTTTTATTTTTAAGGGAATTGATTGAGGGAAAACCTATAGTGACAAACATAAGTTATTTTTCTAAGGCAACTTGAAGCCACTTTTCAGACCACTGTAGAAGATGAACGGACTGGAAAGTGGCTGAGCTGAAGGGAAAGTAGCTGAGCGTGCCTGTATTTCTGCTTCCATGCCGATTACAGTCATTACAGTTATTGGACTCGATACTGTATGCTATATGTACTTTTAATTACATTTTAGATTATTCTTGGGCAATGCACTGTAGCGCAGGTCACTGGGGGGGTGGGCAGAAGCTTTTGTGTCTCTCCTCTTCCTCCTTCCTCATCTTTGGCTTGGGCAGAGTTGCCCATCCTCTATTTAAAGTAGGCTGAGTAAGGACAGCGTTTACGCACACGCGTGGCAGAAATGCTGTTTTAGCTCTTGCCACCCAGGGTACAAGCGAGGCAGTGTTATTGCCCAACGACACGCTAATAGTTTGTAAGTTAATTGTGCCCCAAGATGGTAAAAACAGCAACGTCCTCAATGGGTAACATGGTGAAAAGACCCTGACTGTTCCTGAGGGAGCAGGACAGACACTGGGTCCCTGGGGGCGGAGCTGTGAGTTGCTCTGGCCTTTGGCAGTCCAGATGTCAAAATAAGTTGTGTTATTTTAGAAATGCAAAAGTGACAGAAAACATCACATTCCCAACCGGTCAGTGCTGTGATATTTACAGGACGCAAATAACTCTGGGTTTGTTTTAAGGATTATTTTTTATGAAACGGATTGCTGATGTTAAATGACTTTTGAAATATTCCTAAAGAGAGAACTAGAAAAGATAATAAAGATGTAACAGGGAGTGACCTCTACAAAGTGCAGGGCTAGCTTGCTGCTGGAGCGCTGGGTAAGGGAGGGCTGATAATAAACACGTCCCTTTCCCAAGGGAAGAAGGAGTTGTGCCTTGGGATGGTTGAGGAAAGGAATGGTCATGCCTGGGAGACAAAGCCCTGGGACTCACCAACCCCTTTCTCAGCAAAAAGTCACATTTCTGGCTGGACTTACCCATGAGAGGTTGGCAATCGTTCCGGTGGGATGGCACATGGTCTCTCAGCCCCAGATGGACATCCCACTTCTGGCTCTTGATTCCTTCTCCATAGGGCTGCTGCTGCAATGAAGCAAGCTATTGCAGTTAATGGAGAGTGATATCCTCAAAATATTCCTATCCAAAATACAGCACAGCAGGAATATAACTGTACTGAACTCTGTAGCGTGGATTAAAGCCTCAGAGACAACATAAATGCCTGCCTTCAATTGCATGAAATTCTAAGTTGTTATTGCAGGGCTGAGGAACAATTAGGAGGCGTAATGGTGGGGAGAAGTACGTGATGGCTAAGGGAATAGCAAAAGTGATGGACAGGGAAGTCGGAGCTGTCAGCTCCATCTGCACGGCCTCCCAAGCAAAATACGACTAAGGCCTGAAATGTCTTTCTGAAGCGACAGCTGAATGCCTGAGGTCAGGAGGAATGTGGTCTTGGGGCTGACACAGCTAAACTGCAAAAAACCTTTTCTGCATCGCAGCAAAAGCCTGGCTTTCGGCTGGGGCAAAGGGAGGACAGAAATAACCCCCTTGTTGTGTGTTCACCTCCCCAGTTGTAAATCAGGACGGCCAACCGCTGATTGAAGGCAAGCTCAAAGAGAAGCAAGTCCGTTGGAAGTTTATCAAAAGGTGGAAGACTCGCTACTTCACTCTGGCTGGCAACCAGCTGCTTTTTCGGAAAGGAAAATCCGTAAGTCAGAAAACCCTCAGTTTGATTTCTCTCTCTCCCTCCTCCCCAGCACCATTTCCCAGAGGTTTTTACCACTCAGCTTTGCCCGTGGTCTCTGTACGCCACATGGCCAACTTCAGCCAAGGGGTTGCTCACTGGCTTTAGTTACATTTTTCTCGCTGGATCAAGAACGTGAGACTTTTGAGAGCATTAGATTGGTGCTGCTTTTGTTCTGGCAACGAATGCCCAGGGCTCAGCTCTGCGACACCCATGTCTCAGTCATTTATCCCCTACTAGCTGGTGACCTGTGCCCGAGCATCGTCCCCTCTGCCTTGCGGTCACTTCTCAGATATTGCTAAAGCTTCTGGTCCTGAAGGAACTACAGTGGGTTAAAAAACAGTTTCCAGTCTTGATCAGTGATTCTTATTTCCTTGAATAAATGCAAATTCAATAAATTCTGCTCAGGTAAACATATTTTTTCCACTTGCAAGGTAAGCAAGGGAAGTAGCCACAGCCAACATGCTACATGTGAGCTGTGGTTTCTGGGTTCCCAGTTTTCATGGGACCAGCAGTGTTTGGGGGGGAGATGCTTATGTTCAGCGTGTTGGGAAAGTCAGGCCCTCCTGAACACCTCAGGGCAGTCTCCAAAACCAAGCAACTGTTCACCAGTTTTGAAAGTCTTGCCTGCTTTTGTATATTAATAACTGTTCTTGAGATGATGACGTTATAATTGGTGTTATTTGTGCAGGAAACACAAGTGTGTTTAAAGCAAGGTGATGCTAAAATGCTTTTCTCCCAAAGGAATGGAATTTTTTTTGCTTTCACTTCTAAATTCAGAGAAATTCTGCTGAAATTTCTGTGAAATTGTTCGAAATTTATACCGATAGGCCACAGAGGAAAGTGTGTCCCAGGCACAGCAGGGCAGGTAATTGAATCCAGTCCTCATTAGTTATTACTTCTCAGTTAGGAGAAACTAATTTTCTTCAGCTTTTTGCAATGAGAACTACCAAACATTATGCAAAATAGTCTATTTATTTTTATTACAAGAGCTCTCTCTTAGATAATCCAAAAATAGCAGCATCTTCCAACTATAGCCAAACCTTAATATTTCTGGTAAATAATCTTTATTTTTATAGAAACCTAGTAAAGGTCTTTAAGCTTCTTAAATGGCTTCCTGAGCACCTTCCTATAGGAAATACAACAGGGTGTCCTGCTGAGGAGGAACATGTGCGTTTCGTGGGACAATAAAATCCTTCTGAAAGAAAGTAGTTCGTGAAACAGCCTTTTCCTTACTTTCTAGTGACTTTTCCTGGTGTTTTGGTTGAGATGCTGAAGACAGTTGAATCCATAGGTGTACCACAGCTGCAGCTCAGTTCTGGCTGATGTTCCCTTTGGAAAGAGTGTCAGAATAATTGTCATTTTGTAGCAAGTCAATTGGCTTATAGAAATGTATTTAACAGAATGCCTTTAATTAGCTCTCCAAACAAGCCAGGCATAAGGCACATCGGAATACCTTGATTACTCCTGGGATGTGATTAGCGTGCAGAAATCACCTCTGTGGATTTGCATTGTCCCTGTGTTCACGTGGGGAATGTGAAACGCATGGCAGGCGGGTGACGCTGGCAGATTAGATTGTTGAACAGCAGATTTTGTTCAACAGTGTAATCCATCTTGATTAACTTTCCCTTTTTAACTGGCAAACTCAAGGTTTGCTTGCTTTTTTTTTTATAAAGTTGAACACAAATAGCTGGACTGGTTCATCAATGGAGCAGGCTGGCATCCAGCAGCAGGCTTATTGCACCAGGGTAATCAGTCTTTCAAGCTGGTGCATTATATCCTGTTACTGCTACATTTTTGGCCTAAATTTGAGAGTCAAATCCTTCCATTAACCATTGCTTGGACCCTGGAGCAAGCCTGAGCCCTCTGGTTTTGGTTGCACACATGCCATGGGTTTACTATTGCAGACACCAAACAGAAAATTTTAAGTCCTTTAAGCAAGGCTGGAGGTATGAAGCCTCACAGAAGTGGTTTGAACAATAAAAGAGTGACTTTCAGATCCCACGGGAGGTCCACTCCTGTGTACCTCCAGCACCTGGCAGGAGGACCAACCCCACACCTTGCTGGCTGGGTACCAGTACCAAAAGCATCGTAAGATGCGGGGCCACAGGCTGTGGCCAGCAAAAGCGGTGGTAGAGGCTCCTGCCCAGCCATATCTGGTGCTTGTTGCGGTCTTCGAGGACAGATGGTGCTCGCCTGGCTGAGCACGACAGCTCTGCCCGTCGTCTCTGGCGTTGTGGAGCAGGGCTGGGTGCTGCGTGGGTGTTTGGACTTTACACGCTGTTCATTTAAAAATATAAACCTAACACAGAAGAAGTATTGTGAGATGGCCAGCTGGCTGTGCCTGCTTGTTCTTGGAGCCCCACCATGAACCTTCCCTTTGTACGAGTAACCATGTGGACAATATTTGTTCTGTGTAAGCAACTGTATGGCCAGGAGAAAGCCAAAATATAAGAGGTCTGAAAGCAAGCCACATCCTAAACTCCTGGAAAATTGTGGTAAACTCCTTCACAGAAATGTGCCTAGGGTACAATCAACTCTCTTTAGCAACTTGCGGTCAAACACTATGTGGTAATGAAGGAAATATATCATTTTTGCTAGATAGGCTTCTAAATCTAAGCGTCGGGCTCATGGGGTGCAAAGTTTTGGTTCTGGAGTCTATTGCTGCTTTGCATTTTCTGGGATAAATCCCAGGTGAGATTTCAGTGCAGAGCCAGCTTAGTGCTGTTGATAAAGTCTTAATCGGTGATCGTGGAAGTAGGGGAGGGGGTCCACTGCTGTGGTCCCGTGGTCATGCATGAGGAATCGGTGATGGCTCTAGAAACTTTTGTTCCCATGTGAAGTTGGAGATGAACTTCATTGTCCATGGCAAGTCGTTTGGTCAGAACTGAACATTTTAGTGGGAAATTATCCATTTAAAGAAAACTTCTCAGGTCTGGAATGGGGTCCCTGATAAAAAATGAATGAGAGAGACAAATAAATGCCTCATCCCAGAATGCACAGCAGTAATGCCAGGGGATGGAGATGTGCTGGGAAGGTGATGGCTCTGCGCTGTCGCTGCCGTTTGCAGCCCAGGGACCTCCCATGTCCCAGAGGGGGTCTGTCTGCTCACTGGGCCACTGGCCCTGCCGAGGGGTTCAGGCCAGCCTCTCTTGCTGGAGAGCTGCTCTGGTCCGGGTATGGATTATATGCTCATTTGAGTAAGAAAGGAGGGGATTGCCCAGGGATTATAGCACTCCAGGAATGTAGGAGACCTTGACTGCAAAGAGTACGTATGTATGCAACACAGAAGATCTCCAAAAGTTGGAGATCTGGGTATTCATTATGGATGTGAAAAGATGGCAGATCAGTGGTAATGGACTATCAGATCCCTTAGAGGAATCACAGCCATTGGGCTTGGCACTTCTTTTGGATGGTCTTTTCAGATGAACTTTTCCTTAGTACAGTAAAACGTTCCTGGTTCTTTCCCAGAAGGACTGAGCCATTTTTGCAGAAGAAGTCTTCCTGCCCTGTTCTGGTCCTGCGTTTCAGACCTGGCCAGCTGAGAGAGCAGCTCTGGCGACAGCAGTTCCCACACCGAAGCCTCTCCCGAGTCCCGCTCAGCTCCCGCAAGATAATTAACCCCTAATTCTCACTCAGATTAGTCCAGACCTTTCCTGTATGATAGGAACAGAAAGCTGTTAGAAAATCTGCCTTACTGCTCTTGGTAAAAAGTATAAGCAGCTCAACAGGAGAAACGTTCTTGAGGAATCAGGGCCTTGGGCTTAAACTTCTCACCTGGAAACATAATTTGTACATTTTTATGAGCTCACAAATCTCTTCTCCTGCAGGAAACTTCCATGATTTTGCACAACTCTCTCTTATGCTCCCTGCATCATATTTCTTAAAATGACACTAAGATTTCCTAGATGTACGTACCTTATACATTTTCAAACAAAATTGCAACTGAACTGTCCCGTATTTTCCATTCCCCACTGAGAAATGCCATGATTTCGCTCACGTTCCCAAGTCAGACTGAAAGTATCTGTTCTGTTTTCAAAATCAACAGAAGGAGTTGCTGCTTCCAATTTTGAGTGGAGACTGTGAGAAGGGGAACAACTTATCACTGCTTAAGCAGAGACAGCTTTCTTCACTCCCCAAGGACTGGCTGAGTTTTGTACCTAGGAAGCATTTGCCATCGGCACGAGTTGTGCCTGGCACCATTAACAGACATCACTATTATTAAAGGCCAGAGGAAGAAAACTCCCAAGTTAAAAGCTGAAGCTGGAACTAAAAAGTGCAGATACTGAGAGGGAAATGCTCATGGTCAGTGGTCTGGACCCTTGGCCATTGGGTGCAGTAGGCCATGACAGCCCATGAAACCCGATGGTGTTCAGCAGGGGAGCGTGGCACTGCGTGGGAGGGGGGTTCTAGCTCCCCTGAGGCTCTTTCGGGAAGTCCCCATCAGTCTGTTTCCCCACACAGGCAATGTTTACAAGCCCAGCTCTAGAGACATCGACTGTTTATTAAGACGGTGGAAGCTCTACTACATGAACATGGTCGTGTCTGTCCTCCCTGTGTTTCAGAAGGATGACCCCGACGACTGCCCCATTGAGCTCAGCAAGGTGCAGAGCGTGAAAGTGGTGGCAAAGAAGCGCAGGGACCGCAGCCTGCCCCGGGCCTTTGAGATCTTCACCGACAGCAAGACTTATGTTTTCAAGGCCAAAGACGAGAAGAACGCCGAGGAGTGGCTTCAATGCATCAACGTCGCTGTTGCGCAGGCTAAAGAGCGGGAGAGCCGAGAGGCGACCACCTACTTGTAGAGCTGCTGGCACCTCTGTGGCCATGCCAGCAAACCAAATGTGTCTGGGATCGCTCCGACGCAGAGGTCCATACTGTGGACCTCTTACCTCCAAAATCGGGCTGTGGAAAACCATGGGGGAGACCACCTCTTGGCAGGGGCCAGGGAGAGCTTTGTGCAGCATGAGAGGTCTAAGGCATCGATGACCTACCAGGTGATGGAGTGCCACCATGCAGGAGCGCTCCCTGGCACCGGGACATTTGCTGGTGTAGAAGCAGCTTCCATGTCCACGCGTGAAACGCAGGTTTTTTTCTTCAGCCTGTAAGCCAGGAGGGGTGCTTAGAAACAAGCCTGGACCCCAGCCCCTCAGCCTTTGCTTCTGGGATGCACGGGGTCGCGGTGGCTTTAGACGCTGCTGAGATCATTTGAGCACATAAGGACTTTCTGCTTTTCTCAATCACTGTCTGTAAAAAGATAATTTTCCTTCTTATTTAGTCTCAGTGAACTTTATCCTTTTACTGTTTCTATACGTGTGTGGAAAAAATCAAACTTTGGGTTTAAAGTTGAGCAATTTTAAAGATGTAATACTGCTGAAAAATAATTTTAAATATTTAATTGTTTTGACTTTCCCTCTTTTTCCTGCTTTTTCCCTCCTTCATAACTGAATGTAATTTTAAAAATTTATTTTCCTTTCTTTTTTAAATTGTCTTCTCTGTTCTTTAACTTTTCAAAATTTCTCCAAAACTGTGAAATTCCCAGTTTGTTTGATTTTCTTTGTCACTCAAAAGATTCCAAAGTGGAGGAAGTACTGTAGAAAAGACTGAAAGCAAAAACGGAAAAGAGGGGGAAAAAAATGAACGAGAAGTCTGCGGGTGAAGAAATGATCTCAGAGATCATTCAAGGCTGAGTAGAAATAAAATTTGACATTTTCCAGCCTAGAAAAATGTATCTTTTGCAAAAAAAAAAAAAAAGTTATTGTGAAAAAGGGAGAGTTAAGATGGGGGCGTGGGGGAATTGTAATGATTTTTACTGTAATATGTGTCTTCCACTCCGTAGCAGAAGGAGCTCACAGCTTTTTTGAAAGTCCTTGCAGAGCACGGCAATACAATCTGCTGTCTGAAATATTCTCTTGCCCACTTTCTGTAGTGTTTGCTGGGTGAGTTTTGGCTTTGGCTTTGCGGCCAGGAGGGCAGCGGGGGCTGGTAAGGGCGGCTGTGACGGCGGGGACCTGCCAGGGGTCATCAAAAGTGCTTGGGGAACAGGGAGCAAGAGGAATAACCTGGGAAATAAATTCGGGTTAAAGCCTATTGAGTGAAGCTTGCGCTGGTGCTGCTGAGTGAAGCCTGTTCTCAGCGGTCACCATGAGGCTTGTGTCCCATACCACTGGGGTGCAGCTTGAATGACAGCATCCCTCGGAATTTACAGCCTGGTTTTTCCACCATCCTAAACGTTCCCAACTCTCTTGATTTCACTGGGGCTGCTGGTCAGACGCTCTGAAAATGGGTACCAGGACAGCTCAGAAATGTTCATCTGCCTGCGTTGAACTTCTCTCGCTTTGGGAAAACCACAACAGCGGCTGGAGCAGGGATGCTCGGCCACCGCCAGGGAGCCCAGCCGTGGGCAGGTGAGCTCCCTTCCCGTGCAGCGTGCATGGGGAGGAGAAGACAGGCATGAAGCTGAGCAAGGGCTGGAAGAGGTATGGAGGGAGAGGGATCTGAGCGATTAAACTCGATGGTTTGGTGCTTGATGGGGGTGTTCAGCAGCGTTTATGGCTCGAAGCTTGGAGTCTTGTAGCATGCCGTGTAAATATTTAGCTTTGGAGTTTGATAAGTTGCGAGCACGGAGTGTTGCTGGGATTTGTCTCTCCAGCCTGCCAGAGCTCTGTAATTTGTTACGTTGACAGGTAAGATGCTAACATTTGGTAGTGAGCATGTACTCAAATCAGAACCAGAGAAAATTAGTTTATGGTACCATCGGAGTGCCTGAATTCCGCTGCCAGGTCAGCGCTAAGGGCTGCCTGGTCCCTCGCATCTGGTGGCTCCAGAGAGGTATTTCTCAACCTTATCCATCAAAGCACTATCAAACCTTTTGGGGAGAAACGCCACAGACCTTGGAGCGATACCAGTGCTGTGAATTTCCATTTACAGTGAAAAGACAATTAGGCTAAACTTTAAGAGGCTGTTTGCTATTTCTGTGTCCGCCTTTTTAGTTGCCTGCATTCATGGGGATGTCTGTGTTTCTTTGCTTGTTTTTTTTTTCCCCCATTATTTTTAATCCCCTCTACTCTGCTCTGGTGAGACCCCCCTGCAGTGTTGCGTCCAACTCTGGGGCCCCCAACATAAGGACACGGACCTGTTGGAGCGAGTCCAGAGGAGGCCATGAAGACGATCGGAGGCTGGAGCCCCTCTTCTATGAGGACAGGCTGAGAGAGTTGGGGTTGCTCAGCCTGGAAAAGAGAAGGCTCCGGGGAGACCTTAGAGCCCCTTCCAGTATTTAAAGGAGGCTTATAAGAAAGGTGGGGACAAACTTTTCCGCAGGGCCTGTTGCAATAGGACAAGGGGTAGTAGTTTTAAACTAAAAGAGGGAAGATAGATAGATACAGGAAGACATTTTTTACAATCAGTGTGATGAAACCCTGGCCCAGGTTGCCCAGAGAGGTGGTGGATGCCCCAGCCCTGGAAACCTTCAAGGTCAGGTTGGACGGGGCTCTGAGCAACCTGATCTAGTTAAAGATGTCCCAGTCCATGGCAGGGGGGTTGGACTAGATGGCCTTTAAATGTCCCTTCCAACACAAACCACTCTATGATTCTATGAATCATTTCCCAGACCCGACGATGATGTTTATGGAGGCCCTGGGGGACAGCGGTGCACCAGGGAACTGGCAGAACGATGCTGAGACCTTGTGTGCTGCGGCTCTGCTGTAGCCACGTGTGGGCAGGGTGCAGTGAGTGCAGGGTGGGAAACAAAAGCAAACAAGCTCAACACTGCTTGGGGGCAGGATTGATCCGAGGTGACCAGGCTCTGATGGTGAACTTCTGGTGGAAGGAATGATGTCAACAAGGCAGTGTGCCACCATGCTTCCCACCCGTAGCCCTGATACCACCTTTCCAAACCATCCCTCCAGCCTGGAGACGTCCTCGTCCTTGGCCTATGCCGCCTCACTGTCCTCCTCTTCCTCCTCAGCCACTGAGCACCAGCTGGGCCAATCCCAAATCATGTCTTTTCCATATCTCTGTGTTTTCCCCAAATCCTCTTTGAGATAGTGAAACAAAACTGGTAATTCCTTCCTTATGCTCTGGCGCTCCTTCCCTGACTCCTGTGGGAGTTCATGTATGTTTGTTTTGCTTTGCCCTGAGGGTTTCCAGTATTTCCTGAGACGTGGTTCCTCCCAGCGCTGATGGGCTGGAGCCCTCCTCCAGCCTCGGGGACATCCTGCCCCAGAGATCTCCGCAGCGTGTCTCGGCCAGCGCTCCAGCCCCGACTCCTAACGTGTGTTGAACAACTGACCTGGCACCCGTGCCCTGGAAGGTCAGGAAGCCCTGGTCTGAAAAGACAATATTTTATTTCCAACATTCCCATGCTGACTGGAGAAGGAAGTGCCAATAGATCACACCAAGCGGACAGCAGCTGAGAACAAAGCGGTTGCTGAAGCATTCCTGGATGATGGAAAATGAGGGAGAGCTTTAAAGCTGGCTATAGGTTTGTCGATCTAAAAGATAAATTTGCATTGACGCTAATGATGTCAGAGGGGAAAGAGAAGACCTCTGTCAATGGCCCATGCAATGCCTTAACCGGCTCCAGACTTCCCAATGCTCTCGGCGCTCCGGAGAGGACGCTGAAATGTTCAAATTCCTGAAAATTCTTGTAACAACTAAAATGTGGAGGTGAGTGTTGGATCAGAGAATGTAGCAGAGTGATCAGGACAACTTTGTTAAAGCTAAATTTAGATACAGAAAATATGGAAAGCCCATCTGGGACCAGTCTACCCAAGGAAGTCTATGGACACCTGTGTAGGTCGCCTGGCTGGGCAGAATCTGGCTCCCCGGTACCGAGCTCCGTCCCACTCCCTGTCATTGATACGGAATCAGGCAAAGCGTACTTTGTGCCAATAATACAATATTATAATACTTAGAACTTCTGTTACCCTTCATGCCTCTAAAGCACATGAAGTCAAATCCAAGCCTGATGCTGAGCACCAAAAGCGGGTTTTTTTGGGGAATGTGCACCCTTTTCACCTGTGAACCTTTATTTACTGTTATCTCAGTGATATGGGACAGTTTGTTTGGGGTTGCTCATGCACAGAGTACGAAGCAGGCCTGATGCAGACAGCCCGCTCTCCAGGACATCATACAGCGCATAGGGAGTGGGGAAGAAGCCTACGGTAAATTGCGTATCACGTCCATACAAATAGTGCAGGTCTGCAGACAGACGGCCGCCACCTCTGCTGCTGCTGGATGGAAATGAAGCCGTGGAGCCAAACCTTGATTTAAAGGCAGCAGTGCAAGGGTAAGAAAAGATATATGATGGGAAATTTCCACGGCTTCTCTGGCAGATGAGGAAAGGAGATTTCAGTCATTTAATTTTCAATACCTGGACCAATAAATCCTTACTTTACCCACAGGACACACCATTGAGTCTAATGGGAATGAAGTTAATTCATAGGTGTGAACTCGTGGATTTATGGTCTTAAGTTCCAGAATTACATCCTTTACTAAACACTGAATTCACCCACCGAGAAATGCCACTGGAGTTCAATGATGCAGTAAGTTGGCCATTAAAAACATTTTTTACATACAAAATAGTCTGTATTTCTTAACTTGATGCCAAGTCTCAGTCTGCCACCTCTGCATTACACCGTCAGTTTACTGCGCCTGCTGATCCCTGTCTGTGTACGTACACACGCGTGTTGTCACCTACCTGACAGGGTGCGGGGATGTGCAAATCGGGGCTGAGCATCCACTTCGCCATCAGGTGATTCCCAGGTCTGAGTGGGAAACTGGTGTATGGGGCAAGCATGGCTCTGCTTCACCTGCTCTCTCAAGGCTTTGTCATCAGCACTTGGCTGTCACCAGGCACTGACATCCTTCCTTTCAATCTCGACGTGATTGAAACAATATGGAATGCATAGCTATGTAGTTAGAGAGACCCTGGGTTCTGTGCCAAAATATAATTGCATAAAATAAGAAGCTTAGCCACACTTTTCCTGTCTTAAATTAAAACTTGGAAAAGAATAAAAGAGAAATTCAGCTGGCAACTTATTCTAGTCATCCTTCTAAAAGGAGAAACACAGAAATCATCAATCTAGTTATGATGAGAGCAAGGAGATTGAAAAAACAAAAATTAAAAATCCCACTGTTGCAAATTTTCTTCTTGAGCAAATATATAAATAGTTTTTATTGGTTCTTTTTAAAATAACGTGTATCAAAACACTCCAGATTTAAATGGCTGCTGCCCTCTGAACAGGGAACACGTTGGTAGTTCCTGCTGCGCTGCGTTTTCTTGCTTTGTTTGTTGTCCCTTGCAGGATCCACCCCAGCCCCCCGCAAAGGCACTGCGGGAGCTCCCCGCGGCCCCAGCGGAGGGTCCCGGGGCAGCCGAGCGTGTGTGGTGGTGCTCACGGAAAAGGGGATGCAAACTCCCTCCTTGGCTGCAGCGCCGGGACTCTGCCGAGCGTCCCCTCCTCTCTGCCAAGGAACAGCCTGCCTCTGTCCTGCACAACTTTCGGTACAGAAGATGTCATTGTCCCTCTATTGGGGGGGGTGAGCTCACCTTCGCTGAAGAACCATGTTATTCGGCCAGTGTTTGGGAGAGGAAAGGAGCCTTGCTCCTACGGAGAGGGGGACAAGTCCCAACCCCGGCCGTATGGGACACTACACCCAGCTGGTGCCTCGGGTACTGCGCTCCCTCCTGCTCCCCAGGGGCAGCAGAAGTGCCATTTCCACGGGGTCCATGAGAGAAGACAAGCTCGGGGGGGGGGTCCTGGCTGCGATGCTGGGGCTCAGCCAGGCAGTCCCCCCATTACGGCGAGGCATCGCCTCCCAGAGCCATGGCACAAGGTTGCCCGGAGCCCAGAGCTCGCAGCCCAAACCAACACCTTCCAGCCCTCTGGGGGGACAGGCCAAGGTTTAGGACCTAAACCTGAGGCCACATCTAGAAAACCAGACCAAAATTGGGACCTAAACACTCCTGAATGTGAGCAATTTCCAAATCTAACACGAGTTTTACAGATCAGCATAACTTCTCTAGGAAACATAATTCTTCAAAACATTGGCTCCAGCTTACATGAAGACTTTCAAGTAAGAACAATAATCCCCTTTTTTCCTGGAAGAGTTGATGTCCACCATAATTTCGATGCCACATCACATGTATCTTCCAGGAATCCAAGTCTGGGCGAGTGTGTGGCCTCACATTACACTCAAGAACAACTGGTACTTCAGCATCACTTCTTCACTCGTCTGATGGCACGACAACAAAGGGGAGCAAGCTGAGGGCTTTGGCACAGCAGAGCTGGCTCGCACCTCGCGGGCCATGGACCAGCCTCGTCACGTAGCACTTCTGCGGAGAGGACGGGACGTGGGCCCTGTCCGCAGGCTAACGCAAGGCGGGGTGGGGGCTGGCGAAGTCGGAGCCAAGTGGGGTGTCCAGCGGTGGGATGAGCTGCCTTCCAGCTGTGTGCGATGGCAACGGTCTGCAGTTCCTTAAAGCACCGACCGGTGCGATCCACCAGGGATCTACTGGACCAAAGCCCTGCTGTGAATGGGAGTTGGAGGGGACGACCTCCCGAGGTCCCTCCCAGCATAAATTATGCTGTGATCTATAGCGGGGCAAGAGGATTGCCAAAAATGTATCGGCCGCTACCATCACTTCTCCTAAAACAAATTGCAAAGCGCTGCTGCAGCTCTGCGTAGCCCCCAGAGCTGCGCTACGCTGTATGGGTACAGCTGCGTGCGTTTCTCCTCCTGTGGTGACTGCTAAGAGAAGAGCAAACAAAGAATAGCCCTCTGTAAGCAGCGTGGCCAGCGATGAGCTGCTGTGGAAAATTTCCTCATGGGGAAAATCTCTTCCCCTGTTTTCTCATGACCATCTTTCTTCCTGTGCTTGTTTTGTTTATCGTAGAGTCACAGAATGATTAGAGTTGGAAGGGACCTTAAAGACCACCTGGTTCCAACCCCCTGCCCTGGGCAGGGACACCTCCCACTAGACCAGGTTGCTCCAAGCCCCATCCAGCCTGGCCTTGAACACCTCCAGGGATGGGGCATCCACAGCTTCTCTGGGCAACATGGGCCAGTGTCTCACCACCCTCACAGTCAAGAATTTCTTCCTAATATCTAATCTAAATTTCTACTCTTTCAGTTTAAAACCATTCCCCCTTGTCCTATCACTCCCCTCCCTGATCCAGAGTCCCTCCCCATCTTTCCTGTAGGCCCGCTTTAGGGACTGGAAGGGGCTCTAAGGTCTCCCCGGAGCCTTCTCTTCTCCAGGCTGAACATCCCGAACTCTCTCAGCCTGTCCTCACAGCAGAGGGGCTCCAGCCTCTGATCATCTTTGTGGCCTCCTCTGGACCCGCTCCAACAGGTCCACGTCCTTCATGGCTGTTTGCATCTCTGTAAGCCTGAGATGAGTTTCTCCTGTGCAGACCCATGCCCCTGTGAGGACTCTGGTCATTGAGAGATCCATCTGATCGCACGGATTGACCCGAGCCCTGCCTGGGTCAGAGCAGGGACCCGCAAGTGTCTGTTTGCTGGCCGCGCACCTGAGATGTGCGAAGTGCGGGATCCCTTCTGCTGGTGGCTCCCTTCTTCTTCTCCTCTCATCTCCAGAATATAGATATTATAGATTTCTTACCTTCTGATTTCCCGGTCGTGTCTCGCGTGGTCGGACTGCCTGTGGCTGTAGGGAGAGGAGCAGCGAGGACTGGTTCCTGCATCCAGCCCCGGTCAGGGGAGCGGGCGGCACCGCGGGTAGAGCAAGAGCAGCTGATGCTGGCGCTTACGGCCGCTGCCCAGCCTGGGTTGCATCACGAGTCACACCACCGGTTCCAACAGCTTCAGAACACGAAGAATGAGGTTGTTCCATGGTAAAAGGTTTGTAAGATAAATATGAAGATTAATGATATTTAGCCAGGCAAATGGTACGTAATCATTGGTTTCTCTTTAACTACTCCATCTATTTCTCCCTTGCTCACAAGCAAATCGTTCTTTGTTTCAAATGTATTTGTTTTATTATTCCCTGAAAAATTATTGTATTCCTTCTTGTGAAGTTTTTGCAAATGGCTGTTTCTGATCACTTGACACCTACGCCGTGCCGGTCAGTTTTTACTGCCCAAGCAGCTATTCCTGTGCCCGCAGGGCAGGATTGTACCTTCTGGAGTCGGATGACAAACAGCAGCGGTCTCCCACAAACCTCCTTATTAGATTGTTGTTTCCTCCCCAGTGCTAAACCGCCTGTGCTTGAAAATTCAAATTAAAATTTTGGACATTTTTGATGTGTCTACTAAGTCTCAAGTGGATCACATTCGCAAAAACAACCGAACAACGATTTCCAAGGAAGTGCTGCGGGAGCGTGCCGGCGGGGCTGGCCAGGCCGTAAGCTCTCCCAGCCCTGTGCGCTTCCATGGGGCCGTTAGTAGCTCCTCTTGACGGTATTTCCTAGAAACATGAACCATAGGTTGTACACTGAAACTGCCTTCCCAGGGCTTGTTTATGAGCACTGAGCCCAGTTCTGGGAAGTTTTCCAAGGAAATTTTACCCTACAATTCCCTCCCGCCTCCCCGAACAAAGCGTTCCCCAGCGTGTTTGACAGGAACAGAATAAAACAGGCGATAAATGCTTAGGTATTGCATACAGGCATCACATGCGGCGTGGGTATAAATGGAATAAGCTGGACATTATTTTTCCAGCTTTTCCGATTCCAAGCTCAGCAGCCCACGGGAATAACCTTGCCTGCTTCTTGTTGACAAGTCGTTTAATTCATCTCGATGCTGATGACTAATACTCCTCGGGTAAAATCCTTGGCCCCACCAAGGTCAAATGCGAAGCTCCTATTAACTCTAATAGGGCCAGGACTTTACTCGGATCGTTGCCTGCCGTGGTGGTACCTTTACAGCTTCCTGCAGCCACTGGGCTCGTCCAGCTGCAGAAACACAGACCCTTCCCTCCCCACGGCCAAACCTCAGCCACCAGGTTTGTGAGCGAGGAGCGTCTCGGTGAGAAAAGCTGCTTCTCTCCCTCCTACCGGCACCGAGCATCACCCATGGCTTCAGCAATGTGGCAGCCGCCCCGTGGGATGCGGTCACCCTGCAACGTCGCTTCTCGTGCTGCGGGGCAGAGATGGTGCTCCCGACGGCCCTTCCTGCTGAAATGGCAGGGGGAAGCAGGAAATAAACAAATCTTAGGGGTTGCGTTTGGTTTCTTTTCATAGAAACATGCCCGCACCAGTTAGGAAGTATTCGTATTGCACCTGTGAAGGAACTGGACATTGATTAATTAGATGTCAAATTACAGCAACATTGAGTTGGCTCAGTTATACCATAAATCTCCCTGTTGTCTAATTAGGTGAAGAAAGAAGAAAAATCAGACTTGATTCATTTGACTGCTTCACTGAAATGACCTGGCGCTTTCTGAGTTGTCTGTGTGGGGGTTGGTGGTGTCAGGACCTGGATGTCCCCGGCCACCCCCACCTGGGACCCCCACCCCTGCCCCTGCCCTGGACCCCAGCCCGGCCCGGGGCCTCCATCCTGCCCCAGCAATGCTGTAGGAGCCTGTCCCGGCCCCGACGGGGGATGCCCTGGCTCCAGGGAGCCCTGACAGGTTTCACACAACCTCGGGAGATCAAAAGATTTGGATTTATTTGCTTCTATAAATGCGGATACTCTAATAAAACTGCCCTGTCCGTCTTTTGTGGATATAAGGCATTTGGAAGGCAATCCTGGCATTTAATTTACTGCAACTTTTACTACACACTGAAATCACTTGGCTTTTTTGGGACAGAAGTACCAATTTACCAGAAGCTTAAGCAATAGCTATTGTCTAAGAGCCAGGTTTTGCCCGCTGATCTCTGCCCTCCACCCCTGCCCTTCCCTTCTTCTGGCTCCTCCTCAACAGGGAAATCAACCTGCACGTGCGATTTCTGTCTGTCTTGCAGATAAAAGCATGGGGGAACTGGAATCTGAGGGGTCCTTACAAACCAGGCAATGCTTTTGCTGGCAGTAACCTCAGAGAAGATTGCTCACTGAGGTCGGTGGCATGGCAGCCCCCGGGCCCCCCCGGGTGCTGCTGAGCGCCTGCCTCTTCCCTCATTCAGCTGTGCAGTGTGTGGTTAAAGATCATCAAAATAACGTAATCACAGAAGGGGCAGCAACGCCCCCAGGTTAGGAGCAAAAAGACCTGTTTTCTAGTTACTGGCGGTTATTCATGGAAAATATGTGTGTCTGTAACAGGGTCCTTTGTTTTTACTCATTTTTTGTAAAAGATAACTTTGCGTTACCACCTAACACTCTTGTCAATGGCTACAGATCTGCATTCAGTGGGATGACTCTTTTTATTTAAGAGTAAACAACAGTAGAAGGCCATGTGTCACACGGTGCAAAACAGATTTGCAACCAAAGGTCCCTGCCTGGTTGTGGTTTGGGGCTTCCAGCCCAAGGGAAAACATTCGTGGCCAGTGGTGATGTTTTTCCTTTGAAGAACACAAGTGTGAAGATCCTTTGCTTCAGCGCAGGTGGTGTTTAGGCAACAGCAGAGCATGTTTTTCCAGCTGTCCATGGCTGCGCCTCAGTTCTGACATGGAGAAGCCACGGCTGGGTTTCGGATGGCCCAGCACCACGCCAAGGACGGCGCTGAATCCCGGCCACGCACTCGCGCAGCTGCCAGGCTCCGCTTGCCCATCCAGGGGATCATCAGTTTTCCCCTCTACGTGGTCTCGATTCTGCTCTTTGTCAGCCCTTAGTGACGGCTCATTCCTGTTGCTGAAACATTCACACTTCTGTGTTGGGTTGAATGTGGAGGGTCCTCCTGGTTTACTTTCCCAAGTATTTAAGTTTCGTTAAGACCCGCCGTGCTCTCCGAACATCGGTGCCGCTGATGGTCAGTCACTGGGGCAGCGGGAACGGGCAGCGCTGTGTGCGTGCCCCGCTTTCACGCTGCCCCCCAGCAGCCCACCATGGCCACTCTTTCTTTTGAAGGGAAGAATTGAATCTAAAACGGATCAGTTCAGAAGGAAACAAAAAACCAGGGTCCCTTTCATTCCGGCCATGCTTTAGCTAGCCTGCCATTGGCCGCTGGTTCGATGAAGTCCCTCTGCATCCCACTGCCCAACCAGCGAGGGATCAGGACCGACATCAGCGTCAGAGAAATGGTGGAAGCACATTTTCCACCGACACCTACAAGGTACGTCTTTAAAACGTTGACGACAACCCAAACTCCTAAGAATCAAAGGCGCTTTCTAAACGCATCCCATGTGTGTAGGGGACTGTGGCTGCGACACTGGCTCCCCGCCGGAGGTTGTGCAGTATCGGGTTCACTGTGTTTTCGCCATATGCCTTGCAGATCTGGATCCAGCACGATACGTCTCCAGGATAATTGGGCCCAGCCAGTTTGAGATTTCCATCAGCAGGACAAACAGGACTTCAGAGGAGCTCCACGGTACTCCTGCTCCACGGCTGGGGGGACCAGAGACTAATCCTGGTGGCACTGCACCAGGTAGATGCCTTATGTTAATAAAAGAGGTAAATTACCTGTCTGAAATACCACAAGACCTCTGACAAACCTAAATTCTATCCCCAGTGAGGATTGCTACGTGGGAGCGGCAAGAAGTGGCCACAGGAGCCACCTTCATTTCATTGCACCGGCCAAAGTCACTTGGATGCTTCCAGCATCAGTGGGTGGCGGAATTGCTGAGAGCCCAGTGCAGGGCACCTGCAACTACCTTCAGCATGTCTTATAATTTATGGGGACAAATTATGTGACACTCTTCACTTTGCCAAATGTACTACTGGCCACTTGCCATTGCTTCTGCTTCCTGACAGAATGGCTGATGCTGCCGGACAGGGAAATTAAAAAAAAAAGATAGTAATTGTTGGATAGGGAGCAACATTTGTCCTGTGCAAAGTTATTCCAGCCAGAACTCATCAATAGCTTGGTAAACACCTTGCAGCCCTCCAGATACTTGTGTGGATAAACAAAAAGCAGCAAATTGAATAGAAGCCGAGTATTCAAAACTCTTTTTTGCAAACCGTTTCAGCTCTGTTGAGTGCCTCACATCTGGCTGTATCCCGGTCCCTTTAATCACCAAGGGGAAGGCATGTGAAAAGCAGTCGCCCTCTTCAAAAAGTGTATTTCTGCTTTTGGGCTTCCCTCTCTGCTATCTATTAGCTCCCCGTACTCGCAGCAGCTCACTTTCTCACTCGCGGCCTCCTGCTGCTCTGGTCGTCTTTGACAAGGGCAATGCAATGGGGGTGGGGAAGGATGATGGAAAACATTATGGTTTTATCAGCAGCCTGTTGTACATACTATTATGAAACGAGAAATAAAACCCATGTGTAAAATACCAGTATTGGTACTGAACTCCAAAGCCCATAAGCCTGTTAACCATAGGGAAGGCTGTGATGGGGTGGATCAATGGTCTCAGACGAAAGCCAGGTGCCCAGCATCTTGCCTCTGACAGCAACCAGTAGCAGATGCTTAAGGAGAATGTAGGAGACAAATATTGAGTGACCCCCTCCCTGCACCATCCTCTTTGCTATCACCAGTAGACGCTTCAGGGACCTCTAACACCGCATGCTTCTTCCTGGTCACCCCGTTTAATAACGGGGTTTTGCCCAATCCTTTTTAAAGCCATCCATACTCTTGGCCTCCACAACATCCTGTGGCTGCGAGTCCCACTGTTTAATTATGTGTTACTTGATCGTTTCAACGTCCTCATCTGCAAATCTTCTAATGGCAGCCTGAAGGCACCGGAGAGCACCTCAATAGTTCGGTTGCTCAGCGCTGAGGTTTCCTGCCCCTTTTTCCTTCCACGCGAGCCCGGCGGGCGCTGTGAGCAGTTTTTGAGGAGTCACAGCAAGCGCGGCAGGCAAACGGGAGCTGGTGCCCGAGCTCCTTGGCTCACCGCAAGAAGAGTCAAAGGGAAGATGACGCAAGATCATCAGGCTTATCTGAAATCTAAGCATCCAAGCACTTAAGTGCAACAGGATCTTCAGGATTTTTCTATTGTTTATTTCTTCTGACCCTCTCAGACAGAAGGAGCAGCACAGAGTCTCATACCATCCAGCGTAACGGCAAACTACACCACAAAGCCCATCGAAATATGAGCAAAATAGGTCTTTCCCCCCCCCCCAAAGCAGCTAACGGGCCTTCTAAACTTTCACAGCTCCTGAAGAATTCACCACGTACATCCATCTCAGTTAAAATATTGTCAGCTGCCAGTTCTGTAAACCTGGCCTTACCCAAAGAGCCTCAACCAGATGGACGGCTGTGAGCAGCGTTTGAGGGCTTTCTGTGTACTATGTTTTGCCTCTTCCTTTCAATCTTCCTTTCTTTGAATCTATGGCTCTAATATCGGTGTAGGAAGACCTTTCCTTCCACTTCTGCATCTATATCAGTCACTTTCTCCAGTCCACTCCTCTCTTCATTTTTCTTTGAAAAAGTTCTTTCCATCTAAGAGATAGGATTGTGATTGATGGAGGCAATGGGAAAGTGAGAACCTGAAGATCTGGGATTAAAGTGCAATGTAGCGGTCACCTATTTGTTTCAGGAAAGATGAGGCTTGCCAGAGCAAAGCTGTTGGCAAAGACGCCTATTTATATGCAGACATTGTCTGTTTATTTGGAAGGGAGGACATTTTAGGACAGATGTCAAATAAGGCGCTGCAATGTAGCTTTTCAGAAGGTACCACCAAGCAGGTAGATGACCTGCAAGGGCACAAGCGATAGGTGAAGCTCACACTTGTCTGTGGTGTGGCATCTTTGTCAGAAGGTCTCACACGTTGATGGCACTTTGTGTGATCCACCAGCCGGGGAGGAGTTCACAGTACAATAGTGGTTTGAATTCCCCAGCTCCTTTCTGCCAACTTTACAGTCTCCACAGGATGAAGTGTCCCCACGGTAAAGGCTCTCTGCTTCTAGCACCTGCCTTATCTCAGGTGTCCCCCAGGACAGCACTGTGACAGGTACGAAGCAGTAGGAGGTAAGCGAGATAAGAGAGAGAGAAAAGAGGGAAGGAAGAAGTTTCATGGACCTTCATGTAATTCTGAATAAGAGAAAGATAAGCGAAGTCTCAGCGGGATGTGACTAGATGGAACGTGTCTCTGTGTACATCGTAAATCATCGAGGAGGCCCAAGCACCGCTAAGTTATTTACTGCACACCCAAGGTGCCGGTGTAACAAGGCGCCTCCTGCAGAGAGCGTCAACAAATGCTATGGATTCACTGCGTTTCCCACCAGGCCCGGTAATTTTAGGAAACATCTAGATATATGCATATTTTTTCAATAGCTACTTTTTGGGTCAAAAAATACAGCTTGAGGTGAAGTCCAAAAATGCCAGAAATGCCTTTCGTCCACCAGTGGATTTCAGCAGCCTGTTAAATGTTCACAGATTGTTTGGACAGGCTAAAATCTGACAGGCCCCGGGACGGCCCATTGCAGACATCCTTCATTCATTCGGCCTGATGCGTGAGCTCACGCAGCACACTCCCCCTTGATCATAGCTGCATCCCAAAATGTGACTTGGGAAAAAGAGTATTGCAAAGCGGTCAGCTGGATTTTACCAAAACTGTCCGGAAAGTTCCCATTAATGATTAAGCAAAGCAGGTTTTCTCACCTCCTCGGGAGCAACTGAACTTGAGGTGGGGATGTAGAGGTGAGTGCCTGAGCTTACAGAGCTAATAGAGAACCAGCTGCCGGGGTTTAGGTAATAACCTGCAGGTTGCAGAGAGCCATAAATTGTGTGGCTGTGGCAGCTGGGGACATGGAGAGTTAGTGGTGTGCTGTGAGTGGTGTGCTGTGAGTGGTGTGCTGGAGGGTGGAACTTCATGAAGGCTCACAGAAACCAGTCCAGGAAAAGTCCACCCAAAAGTACAGAGTTATCAGCTGTAGTTCATGAAGCTCCTGAATTTGCTGGAAGCTGTGTGATCACCTGAAGAAAGCCATCGTGTGGCCTGCTTTGGTCTTGGGCTCTTCAGACTCTCACTGCTGCTGGGAGCAGGATGCTGAGCCACAGGGATGCTTGCCCTGATCCGGTACAGCCGTTCTGGAGTTAGAGGTGACACCACAGCTGACCCCATCTCCTTGCAGGGATGCCTTTGCAGATGCTCTAAGCCACAGTAGATGTTGCTCTGGCTGCACAAGGGAAGCAGGAGAGCGTGCGGTGGCTGGTTTTTAGCCACGCTATGCATTGAGCTTTGAACACACGGTGGGTTATTTCAAGGCAGCAGAGATGTTTAGGGGAGGCCACATTCTGCTCCAGGGGCACAAGAGGGAAGGAGCAAATATCTGGGGGAGCACGGCCTGCAGAATACATCTCATCTGAAATCATGTATTGGTTATCTTGATGTGATGTGGACATGGGAGAATCAGAACTGTCTGGATAACTGGTTGAGATTCTGATGCTTTTGGCTGATTGAATTATTTAGGTCTTCTATTAAGCTCCAGTGCAGTGAAAACTATAATTATTGTAAACTGTGAATTTTCTTTTGATAATGATGTATGCAAATAGGCTTAGAAGGGCACAGCTGAGTTAAGCTGATCACTTCTATGGGTTACACCGCAACACCAAAGGAGACGTCTGACATTTTTCAACAGAGTGGAGAGTCAGCATGAGTCTTGTTCTGTTGCAAAATAAAGTCAAAAGGTCTTTCTTCCAACTCTGCTGGTAATACCTGCAGGTGCAAAAGGATCACAAAATCAAAATGAACGCACTTTGAATCTGACATGTTCCATTATTAGTACAGTCCTGTTTGCAACTAATGCAGGATAAATGTGGAATTTCCCTTCTAAAGATCTCTTCCCACCCTCTCCATGTAGCTGGCTCGGCGTCTTCTGCCACCTCCCCTGCTTAGGTGGGGGATTAGTACCACAGGATCCACTTGTACCTTCTGCACGAACCTCTACCAAAGCTATGGGAGACAGGCATAAGATGATGGGTGTTATTTTGATTTTTCAGTTCAATTAACTTCAAAATCTAGTTTTACCCAAGGTCAAACGCAAATGTTCCTAAGTTTTGGTTGGTTTTGTAGTAAAGTGCTGCCTCCTGCTGGGTAAAAAGCCCTGTAACGAAGCCTTTCTTCAGTAATTTACTGTAAAGCATGTCTTTTATCTGAAGTCTAGGAAAGGGTTTTGCAGAGATTGCTGCGTTGGCAAGGGAATAGCATATCCGTTTTGCAAACTCTCTGGCACAGAAGGAACAGACCTGCCTGTGGACTCAAGGGCTGCACAAGAAAATAGCCTGATATTTGAAGGCAGCGTGTTTATCCCTCTGAACACGGCGGGATGCTGTCAGAGGGACACCTGCACAGGGGCAGAGAGCCACGCTGCTGCGTTTCTGCCTGACCCTCGTTATAACAGGCATGGTTCAAGCCAAACCCTTCTGCTCGTGCTCAGTTTGGTGCATGTGGAAAGATGAATTCCTTAGGAAAGGAACAGGGAGTGCTCACTTCTCCTGCTGGAGCTCTCTATGTCAAGCTGCTTCTGAGGTGGCCACTGAAGACCATACAAGATGTGTTTATGAGCAATTATATGGTTCTCCCCACGCCCCCACCCTTCTCTAGCCTTTCTGACCCAGTGGTCCCATATATCTCTGCCCACGTCTGCATTACCAAGCACGTAATGCTCATAAAGGGGAGCGGGTGCTGAGGACTGGTGTTCTCAGTACACCTACTGAAGGTTCTCTGGACCTACCCTAGGGCAGTCCAGTGGGCTGGAAGCCCCCAACATGAGTGGGCTCCTGGAGCACTGGCTCTGGTGCAGCTCCATCTGAGAGGAGCGGAGGTGAAAACTGAGCCTGACCCGAGCACCTTCTCTAGCAGTGGATCCCAGAGGGGCACCCAAACCTCCTCGGGGTTTGGCTGGAGATGAGACCCTGCTCACTACGGGGGAAGAGGGGACGTGCAGGGCTGTTGGGGAAGGGTCAGAGCTGCAAGATGCAGCTGTGAATGAGTTCCAAAGAGGAAGGGGAGCCTGGGACTTGCCTGCGTGCCATGGGCTTCTTGCTGGGGCGCGCCCGATCGCCCCGTCCCCTGCTCTGCACGGGGTGCTCTGGGGACCGGCGCTGGGCTGCAGCCCCCTTGGGGTGTGCCCGTCTCCCCGACCAGCCCCGAGGCCTCTCCGGGCTCTCTCGCACAGCGATCCCTGCAACCCACGCAGGATTCTTGCTGCTGCATCAAAACACGCCTATATTTTAAAAAGTTTCTAAAAAGGAGGGAGGGATGGATGAAGGCGTTTACTTGCTTGTATCTGATACCCAAGTATCAAATTACATATACTTGCCAAAACCTGTTTTTTATTAATTTAGAGAAATACTAGCAGGTGATATTGTCAGTCTTTCCAGAAACTAGATAAAGCTTAGAGCGTCTTTAAGAATCTCCTAGTTCAGGCTGTGATCTACTCTAAAAATAAGAAGTGACAGAATTATTCAGTTATGTTGACTAAAAGGAGAATTATATTAAACAAAAGCCTTACCCTAATACATGGTACTATACAGTATGGGGGAACTTTGCTTATGTTAGAAGTGCTGATTTCTGATTTCAGTTGTTGAACAAGATGTGCCTACCCTAACAAATGACCTGCTAACATGAATTTTCAAGTCTTCCCTTGTTCCTAATTAACTGGTACTGAAAATATTCTGTGTACTCTGTCTACGTTCACACGCCGGTTTTCTCTCCGCACTATGGGGACAGAGCTCATTGATAACAGCTATAACTAATTATTTCAAACCACCAGCTTCTTTTATTTGAAAATGACTTGTAGTCCATTGGTGGCAATATCTGTGTGTGTTTAATATTGCTGTTGGTTCTATCAGTAAGGAAAATCTTGCCCACACATTAGCAATTTAATTTCCTCTCCATTTGCTAGTGAGGTGCTCGGTATCTCAGCATCCCTCCTCTGCCAGTGAGCGGGGACGATACAAAAATCACCTTAACGCTTTTCTGCAAAATCGCATCAACCCACTAGATGGCAAACAACCACCTACAAAACCCCATAGATACAGTTGTCTTACATAAACAAAGCCCCATCAAATTCACTACTGGTAAAGAGCTAAAGGAATTAAATTTCTGCTTATCGTTAACCTCATAGAGTATAGCGAAGCTTGTCCAATAACCACTAGCAAGATATATTATTAAAACCTCTTTCGCGTTCTTGGATCGTTGAGCTACAACATGAGCTTTTGCATAGCTCCGACGTGAGCTCCAATGAACGACGGCATATTTAGCATCGTCTCCTCCTGCCAGGACTCCTAAAGGTGTCTTTCCAGTAAGTTTCCACTTTACCAGTGAGTTACTTTTGGCAACGTGATATATAAACTCGAAGAGGCTGTGCTATTTTTCTAATCTGCCCCACTGTGCCCACAAGGACAGAATTTCACCCTTTACTGCAACCAGTGGGAAATTTGCCACTGACTGGGAGCTCAGTAGAGATTTCACTTAAATCCTTTAGGAGAAATAATGTCCCTGATAGAGTAGCAGAGATGAAGAGGCAAGGACCCGATGGACCTGATCTTTCTGTTTTGAATCTTTCTCTGGAGAGGAAAAAAAATAGAATAAAAGGCCTCTTGAGGTTAATAAGACCCTTGAAAAATCTCTAAAGGCAGAAAGAGCTTGTAAAACCATGAAGAAATGCTTGAACAGCTCGCAGGCTGCTACAGCGATTCCTACAGTGAAAGAAGGCGGCCAGCTGACATGTTCAAGTCGCCCCCAGCACTGCTGCCTCTCTGCTCCATGCCCTCTTCTGTGGCTATAGTAACAATATGTTCAATATTGTTCGATATAAAAGCAGCTTTTTATATTATATACACAAAGGGCGCCTCTTCAAGCTAGCAGAGCAGTGGAAGTTCTTAAGTTCTTGCTGTTTAAAAAAAAAAAAAAAAAAAACCAAAACAAAAACAAACCAAAAAACCCCCAAACAAACAAAAACACAGCCCAAGAGGGTGCACAGCCCCTCGGGTGACCCTTGCACCCCTTTCAGAGAGGTTTTGAACAGCCCGAGAGCCCTTTCTGGTAACTCCCGCGTGTGCCCGAGGCGTGGCGTGCAGATAGTACTATCACAACCCGGCCTTACACTCATTCTGCGCTCATCCACAGTTCAGCAAAGACAAATATGCAAATGGATGAAGCGGTGAACGTTTTGCTTGATATTTACATGAGATGAAGCACTTCTGTCCTGACTGTATCTTTGTCTGTAGGGGAAACACCTGGTGAAACTGCTGGCTGGCTGCAGCTCGATGTTTTCTAGCCTGTGCAGCTGCTCCTGCAGTCTATCAGATAATGTTTTGGGAGACGGTCACCCCCCCCCCCAGCACCGTCACCCGCAGCAGGATGTGGTCCTGCGGCCTCGGCACGCTCGCCGCCGTAGCACGGAGCCTCTCTCGGGCTCGCAAATGTGCTCCACAACCTCACCGTGCCCTGAGGAGCCCGGCTGGGCTGATGGCAACGCTGCAGTGGGGCTGGGAAAGTCACCTCTGCCTCCTGCTGCGGAGCAAGGTGGCCGTCAGACCGAAGCGTCTCGCTGCTGCTGGACCAGGGCTGCGAATGCAACCTGGATGGGCAGAAAACAAGACAAGGCTCCTGATGCTCTGAGCCTACACAGCACACCTCTGTTAGGCAGTTCCTGGGTAAAATCGTTCAATCTTAACCAGTTTTTACTAGGAAATGCTCGCTTGGGCTCAGTCTGATAGTCACACTGCTGCTTGCGTGGCCCAGGATGAGGACAGCACATGTGATGCTGGGGTTTGCAGCTACGAGTGTCACTGCCTGTAACGATAAAATCAGACATTGCACTTGCAGCAGCACTGGGTGGCTCGTACACACGCCTCGGCTTCCCAGGGCTGTGTGTGCATCGCTCTGCTCCGCCGCAGCAGGGTCAGCCCTCGCCAGACAAGCCTCGTCTTTCCTTTTCTGTCCTTTAAAGCTGCAGACTCATGATGCAACCCCTAAAAATAATTCAGGCCTCTCCCCGCCGTGACAAATATCCTCCAGCACGAACCAGAGCTAAATCCGTCTCTGATGTGTGCCTTTCAGGTTACAGCCTGTTCTTTTCCGTCCCGTCGGTGCTGGCTTCTGTTCACGCTCTGTGCCGGTGGCTCTGCTGTGACTTATTCCCGGTTAACACCGTGACCCTGCGCCTCCGTGCTCTACCGCCCGCGGCTACCGGCGCACTCGGCTGCGGTGTGCCTGTGAGAACCGCACCTGCACGCGAAGGACAAACCGGGGCACATTCCCAGTTCAGGTCTGTCACCGTCACAACGACGCAGGGTGCAAGAGCCTCTCGCTGAAGCAAGGGGCTCTGCTGTGAGTCTGGGGGATCTGTCCCGTGCTCGACGCCGTACTTTCCCATTTGCTATTTTCCCAGTTTTCTTGCCTCCAGATGGACATACTGTCAGACCCACGGTAACTTCCCCGGGATGGATCTGAGGCAGATGTTTGTATAGGCATGCCTGCAGAGCATCTCTTTCAAGTGCTGACCACCCGGTGGGG
The DNA here is from genome assembly GCA_008658365.1 of Alca torda. Classification (NCBI taxonomy): domain Eukaryota; kingdom Metazoa; phylum Chordata; class Aves; order Charadriiformes; family Alcidae; genus Alca; species Alca torda. The sequence continues at coordinate 9,244,325 of CM018081.1, forward strand.
ATAACATCGAGCCTAGTCGTCTTTTTCCCCATTCCCAAATCTCGGTGGCATTGCTGACCCTCCAGGGACAGGCTGCCCCAAGGGACGGGGACAGCAGAGCTCACTGCCCGCTCCTGCAGCATCAGCTCTGCCAGGAGCGGTGGCCTGGCAGCTGCCGTGTACCTCAGGGACATGAAGTTGCTTGTTTGTGTAATACCCCTCCACGTTTTTGGGTATTAGTGATGAGTCAAACGGTATAGCAGAAACTGCCCGCTTCTCAGAGCCACTTGGCAGCAGAGATGTCATCTTACTGTGGTCACACATTTTGGGTAATTAGCTACACCAGTGCAAAGCAATACTTACACCCTCTCAGATCTGCCTGCCTGCATTTTACACACAACTCCAGCTGCTCCTGATCGCACGAGGTCCATGTCATAGACAAACACAACCTGTGGAAGACCCAAGCCTGCTAAGCTTCTTGCATCCAGCCTCACGAGATGATGAAGCACAGGAGTCCAGCCTTAATGGTCGTTATCTTCATGTTTTGCCCAATGGGGCATTTAGAGACACAGGCAGGCATGTGTTCAGGCACCACTGTCCAGTCCATCCCCCTGCCAGGGTCTGGTACTCCTGGAGTCGGAGCAGGTGTACCAGCAGCGCATCACCCCTCCCACCTCCAGGTGCTACTGAACCGGTGAGGGTTCATCTGCCTCCTCCTTATGGGAACAGCGACCTTGACCCAGAGGACGAAGGTCTGGGCTGTCCCTGTGGTGACAGCATTGCTGGGACCAGCCCTGCCCCTTCTCAGAAGCTGCCGACCACAGTCCAAAGGCCGGTGCGTTAACCTCAAGTGTCGGTTGTAGCTGGACACATTTATCATTTTCTATTTCTCAAACACATTTATTTAAGGCACATAACTTGTGTGCAGATGAAATGGGCTCTCACCGGTCTGCATCCGAATATGACTTCTGCTGCCATATCATTGTCTGGCCATGATAAGGTCTGATAAATCAAATTCCACGTGTTTTTTCTTCAATACCAATGTATCTCGAGGAGGCTTGAATTTTAAATGTGCTAGAAAACAGGTCTGAACTAAAATGACTTTAAACATGTTGTTCAATTTGCAAATGCATCAAACTACTGTTTGCAAATAGGTGAGCTGGTAAGTACGGGTCCATAGGAAAAGCTTACCAATTTTAAAATACAGTGAGCATTCTTTATTTAGACTTATTTTCCAAATGCTTTGTACTTCTTTTGGTGGAACGCTAAGCAATTAGTGTGTATTGCGATGCGAAACCTCAAGCCCCAAGTCCATGAACTCAAAAAATGAGTAAAGGACACAGGCTTCGACTATCCAGCATCCAAATGCTGCAGAGCCTGCGCTAGTCTTCTGAAAAATCTATAAAACACTCTTACAGAAACACAGATTTACTGAGAAAGCAAAAGGCAACAGTTACTGGATCTTGAGTACGAGGTTTGAAGAACACAAATATTCCAGTTCAGCAGCATATTTTTACATTCTAGATGACAGCATCCTTGGGGGAAAAAGAAAAAAAAAAAAAGGTTTGTTTTCACACAGGAACAATGTTTTAATCTTTTCTTGATAACGAATTAAAGCCAGCCACCAACTGTAGCTTCAGGGGAGTAAGTGAGAAATGAGTAACACCAGGAGGAACGTGGAGGAATGGCACTGAAACCAGCCCAGTGATAGATTTAGGGAGGGGAAGGTAAAGAATCAGTTAACATGAAACAGAGAAACACTTGTATAAAAGGCTGTATTTATAATTACACTTCTGGTTTCACACCAAGTTATTCGTAGTAAAAACTACAGGATATAAGTCACGCTACTGAATTCCTCTTTTCTCTTTCAAAACCAGTGAGTAAGAGTTTAAAGAAATCACTCTCTGGGAACGATTTCAAATTATCTTCATTGTTCCTCTGAGCTGTTAATTTAGAGTCCAAAACCGGAGTCTCTATAAATCTTTTATAGAAGTGCCTAACTAATTCCTCTTCAAGTCCTAATTTGACAGAGTAAAACACTGTTTCTGCAGCCTGAGTAAATTTCGCTGCCAAGTCTTCTGGTGCCAAACTCGTTTATGTCAATGCAAACAGTATTCGCCCCGCACTGGAAGTGTACTTGCAATCAGAAGTCCTATTAGAGTTGATAAAGCATGTTTTTATCGCTGACGTGGCAGATAATTCTAGATTCTCGGTTAATTTATCAGATTCAGCATGAAGAATTGAAGTCAATCTCCTAAATGATTTGGTATTAAAAAAAAAATCAACTTTCTAAAATCTCCAAAGTGAAAAATTAGTTGAACGCAATGAGTGAGTTGATCTCTGTTCTCTTAGTCTGGTCTACTTGACGTGACAGCAGAAACTTTCAGGTATCAGCTCACGTCAAAATACTTCACTGCCTAATTTCCTATCATTTTGTTTTCTTACATACTGACATCTATCCTTGTTTAGGGAAATTAGATTTTTCTGTCATGGCAGCTTCTTATTTTTCCAAACAAATCCTTTGTATTCTGTTAAGGTTATTGCACGTTGCAATTTGCAGTTCTTTGCTAAGAGCCTGTTCTTGTATTATCTGTTGTGAAATACTTGCTGACAAACCTGTAAAATCCTCAGGGGATTTTAGGCACTGAGGTGGTCTAATTACCCGCTAGGAGAGAGCTGTTAGGATATCCTAAAACTCCCTTCCCACGAGGCTCACTCGGAAACTGGCGCTACCTTCTTCTCAGCTCAGCTCTGGAGTCCGTAACTGGGATTGGAAGCCTGGAAGAATGAAACAAACAGCATTGCCAGATGGCATAGAAATGCACGTATGATTCTGTGATTCTATGAAAAATATGGACACAGGACAGACACCACAGACTGGGAAGACGTGATATATCCCTGTCCCAGGTGCATTCGCCTGCTTGGGAGTTGTTCCCTCCCAAAGGGCCAGCGGTGGGGCTCGTGCTCCGACGGTGCCTCCTGGCAGCCCGGTGTGGGAGTCTCCACAGCTGCAGGCTGAGGAGGAACAAATACAAAAGACTGGAGGCAACACGGCACTGACGCCAAATCTACCCAGACACCAACGCTGCAAATGCTGTAGGTGATTGTAGGCTGTTATGCGTGTACATACGACACCAAACACGTATTTTAGTGTTCAGTTTAATGCCAGTAGCTATCTGCATACCGAGCTTCCATGAACTCTACAGTCCCAGACCACAGGGCACAAGAGAATTAGGCTCATTAACGCAATCACATTCATGACTCAACCAGCAATTACTGATTGCCATTGTTTTCCAGCAGTGTACTGTCCTGGCAACAAAGCATGAACTTACCATGCCGCTTCGTTAACAGGTTTACGTTGTCTGCTGTGCACATCTGGGCATGCTTCTAGAGCCAGGGGGCCACCCAGGTGGGCACCGCCTTCTATGCACTGTGTTGCAAAATAAAACGTTAATGTAACTCCGTGTTTACCAGTTTGGAGACATCAGGTACCAGATCACCGGCTACCGCAGGCTGTTTGCACTCTTTTATTTTTAAACACGCTACAGCAAACCTTTCTGGCATAGCGAAGACTTCCAATTGTGTAACAGCTGAGGGGACAGCACATTGCTCAACTTTATTGAATTAAAAATCATACATACGAAAAACATCAAGAACTGGTAAGAATGGTACGGGCAGGTTGAGCCACCTAAGGAAAGCAAATACACTTCAGGTTTTTAAAACATCGAAGTGTTACCTGCCAAACCGGAGCAAATTAAAACTAATACATGATGGGTGTGTGCATGGAAGAAAAAAAAAAAAAGGAGGGCAAATTCCACTGCAACGAGTGACACCTGCTGCTCGCATGACTTGTTTTTCCTTCTTTCCAGGCCTTTTGGCACACATTGCGAACTGCTATGAAAATGGAAAGAGCCATTTGCCTTCTGCAAATACCAAGGAACCTGGTATTGTCACCTTCAGAATAATTTGAGGGTTAGAGAACTGAGCCAACCATGGAAATTTTTTTCCCAGCTCCCCTTTTTATTACTATTTCTTTAATCTTCGGTGTATTCAATGGACTGTAAATTGCTTTTGCATCGCAGAGATGCTAAGCGCTAGCATTATGGGTTCACTGGACTTTTTTTGGCTGTGTTAATGCAACACTGGAGACTGTTGGAGGTTTCTTAAAAGAGGCCAGTGATGTTGCAGGTTGGTGCTGGGATTTTTTTTAATCTACATAAAAATTGTTTTTAAAATCTCGGTGACTGTTCAGTACACGGCTAAAGGGAGGGAGCTTGCAAAAGGACCAGGAAAATAGGGTGAGCACACCAACCCTTCCAACTAACTAGAATCCCTGCTGAGTCATGAACCTAAAAGTACAGCACCTCCCAACTAAACGCTCTATCTCTATAAAAAGCACTATTTCAGTGACAGTTACAGACTGGCTCTCAAACCCCAAATTATAAATGGAAAGGAAGGGTAAAAAGCAAACATTGTGTACTGACGACTTGGTGATCTTTCTGAAAGACTTTCCTGTAGAACTTGGAAAGTTTGACTGATCGTTGTAACCGTGACACAGAATAAGGTGCCGCACCCAGCTATTCCGCATCCCATGCAGGTGGCTCGGATGAAGGGCAGCCCAGGCCACCTGCACCTCAGCCTCCTTCAGCAAGGCCACTCCTGGGAAAGCTTGGCAGACCAGGCTTCTGCACCAATTTTTCTTCTCCCTGACTACAGATCTTGGATTTGTATCTCTCTACAAATGCTTTTATCTCAGGCTTTCTTAGCACGGCAAACCCTGGCAGCACTGAACTACTCTGACCCTTTGCTCAATTAATTATTACGCTGCAACCTGGCCCCATTCCATGGGGGTTAGGCAACCTTACTCTCTGAGCCCTCTGCTCTGATCAGGTTTGCTCATCCTCGACAACCAACGGAAAAACATAGTTCGTCTTTCCTGTGCCCTCCACAGCACAACCTCACCCTCCCCGCAGAGCTCTCAGCTTGTCACACAAGGTCAAAACTGCACTGATGAGCCTGTCTGGCTGACAGGTGTCCTACAGGCATGCAAGAAATTATCATGGGTAGCTTATAGCAAGCACGTCCTCTCTAGCAGATCCTGCGGGACCTGAACTTTCGTCTTTGACACATCCCCTGCTGCAGTAGTCATGGTCTCTTTTCTGGGTTTGCAGTCCCATAGCTGTTTGGTGAGTTGCTGCTGGATTACAGATCAGCGTGCTAGTTCAGGAGAGAGGGGTTACACCGCATGACTGCAAATGTGCGGGGCACTGGGCCCTTCTAGGCTGGGAGAGGACGAACAGAGAGCAGCAGACTGTGCCCAGGCAGAGGACGAGAGATGGTCCCTGCTCCAGGCAAGGCCTGAGCCGGCCAGCCCAGCCTTATCTCCTCCTCCAGACAGGGGCCTTGTGGAGGCAGCGACAGCGTCGCGCTGCGGGCAAGAAGAGGCACCGGATCTCCTCAGGACCACCCACCCTACCCGCCGGGGCGATACCGGCCGGTTTCTCCAGCCCACAGAGCCAGCTCAAACCCGCGGCCGAGGGGAGTGGCTGCCGCCAGGGCCCCGGGCGTGCCAAGCAGCTCTGGGCCCGGCGGGGACACCCGAGGACACGGCCGGCTGCGGGGACGGAACCCAGCTCCCGGCTCAACATGGCGGCTGGGGGCGGGGGGCAGCTCTGCCAATCAGGCCGAGCGAGCCAATCAGATCCCGAAGCTGTCCAGCGGGGCGGGACTTGCCTTGCCGTTCGCGTGCCGCGGGGGGCTTAGTCCCGGCCCGGGCGCGCGGCCGCGGAGGGATATAGCCGGCGGGGCGCGGTGCGGCAGTTCCAAGAACTGATGCGAGCAGCGGGAATTTCCCGCTTTCCGCGTGCCGGGCGGGTCGCGACAGGCGGACGGGTCGCGACCGGGCCCGGCGACGATCGCGGTGGGGTCTCCGCCGTCGCTGCTGTGGCGGCGTTCGGTGGTGGGAGGCAGCAGCGGGTGTCGCGTCCGCGGCCCTTGCCACCCCGCTCCCCAGGTCTGCGCTGAGGTGACGGCGGCCGCCCCACCGGCGGCGGGCCGTCGTTCTCCTCAGTGGGGGACGGGTCGGGCACCCTCGGGCTGTGCTTTTCGGCCCGCAGAGGGACCGTCTCCCTCAGGAACAGGGGCAGGCAGTGCCCGAGAGGGCGGACAGCCGAGCTGCCCCCGCCACAACAGGGCGCCGGTGGCTTTTCTTTCAAAGAGGAAACGGGGGGGTCAGAGAGGGCAGTTGGGCGCCATGAAATCCTGGTGCCGTATTTATGCACTTTGCAGGATCGTAATTAAACGATCCACGTTTGGTCAGAATAATCTTTTTTCAGGCAGCACGTAAGATTGTAATGGGAACGTTTATTACAGTAACAAGGCCCTTGCCCACTGAAAAGGGGCCGTTTCCAGCTCTCAAAACACTCTCTGACTGGAAATAAACGCGTCACCTGGCACACGCCTGTCATCAGAAGTCAGTGGAGCTACCCTACCGCCTCGCGTGGGGTAACCGAGAAGTGCTGGCTTATGAAAATAACGAATTTCTAGCAAGTAAAACCCAGAATAGTGAGTGTAGGTAGCGGCCTGTGTACCCCCAACTTCTGTGCTTGTGGGGGCAGTTACGCCACGAGCAGCTAAATTGAGGGAAAAGCCTCCAGAATTGGGTCTGTGAGCGGTTTCTGCGGGGCCGAGGACACAAAGCTGGGGTACCGTGGGGCGATGCGGTGAATGGGGCGGGCAGTGGGCAGCTATGGAGCATGGGAGTCTTTCCCCAACGCTTCATAAACATTTGTATATGTACAATGTCTTAACCCACAGTAACCTAAAGTAGCCTTTAACCTTTTTTTTTAAATCTTCATTAATAAAACCATTTCCGCTTGGTGGAAGGTGAACTTTTTTGCTCCCAGTGTGGCCAGGCACAGCCCACCTCCGGCCAGTATTGCACTACAGACATACTCTTTTATTTTCTTACTCAATTTTATAGTTTTTTTTCCCTACGGCGTCACGCATTTCAAGCGCCAGGGGCCCCACCGCTGCTCCGGGCTGAGCCCGCACCGCGGGCACCGACCACCTCACCAAGCTGCTCTTTAAAACACAGTGTAATTTCCTTCTCCTCTGCCGCTGTAAGGCACGCAGCGCGGTTATTTTTCACTGTTTAAAACATTTTTTCAGTGGAAAATGGTGTGGGGAAAAAAAAAAAAAAAGAAATGAATAATGCCAGCCGCACCCCGCTTCTCCTCCACGGACCGGGGCGGCGTTGCCGGTTCCTCCCCGCGGGAGGGCCCACGCGTGTCCCGGTTCCCCTCAGGCGGGGGACAGCTCACCTCAGGCGGACACCCGGGACAGCTCCCGCCTCATCCCCCCGCGGGGACCCGCAGCGATCGGGACGGAGTGGGTTCGGCCGCCGTTTGCGGGGAGCGGGGCAGCGCCCGCCGCCGCTCCCCGCCGAGCCGGCGGCCATCGTTGGAGGCCGCGGCGGGGCGGGGCGGGGCCGGCGGACTATTTTTTTTCCCGGCGTGCCGCGCGCAAGCGCCGCTGTGTGCTGCGTCACAGCGCCGGGCCGCGCTAGTCTGTGCGTGGCCGGCTGCGGGTGCGGACGAGCTTCGCCGTCATGGCTTCCTCCGCCACACACCCGGCCCCCGCCGTCGCCACCGCTGCTGTTGCCGCCCCGCCGGCTCCAGCCGTTCCGGGCATCCTCATCGGCGACCGGCTGTACTCGGAGGTGTCGCTCACCATCGACCACTCGCTGATCCCCGAGGAGCGCCTCTCGCCTACTCCCTCCATGCAGGACGGCCTGGACCTGCAGTGCGAGACCGACCTGCGCATCCTGGGCTGCGAGCTCATCCAGGCGGCCGGCATCCTCCTCCGCTTGCCGCAGGTGAGTCCGCGTCCCGGAGCCATCCCGGGGCGGCTGGGGTCGGAGGAGGGGGGGGAAGGGAAGGAGGAGGCCGGGCGGGCGCCGCCATTGTGGCGCGTCGGGAAGGGCGTGTGAGGCGGCCGCGCGGGGGGGCGGCGGCGCCAGCTGGTGCCTGACACAAAATGGCGGCGGCTGGGCCCCGTAACTGACTCCCCGCTCCTTCTTCCTCCTCCCTTCTTTGCGTTCATAGGTGGCGATGGCGACGGGGCAGGTGCTGTTTCATCGGTTCTTCTATTCGAAGTCCTTCGTCAAGCACAGCTTCGAGGTGAGGCCTGGCGGGGAAGCGGGTGGGGGGGACGGGGGGTGGAGCGCGCCGGGCGATATTCTGGGCGACCAGGGAATTGGCCAGCCAGACGCCTAACACGCTGTTTTCTATGAGCCTTTTGGCCACGGGATGTATTTTAGTTGTGTGATTCTAGTCTTACCGGGATTAAAAGTAATTTTCTTATGGAAACGGGGCTTCCTTTCAGATTGTTGCTATGGCCTGCATCAATCTCGCATCCAAAATTGAAGAGGCGCCTCGTCGTATAAGGGATGTGATCAACGTGTTTCATCATTTGCGTCAGTTACGAGCAAAAAGGTAAGATTAGCTTCGTTATGAACATAAGAATCTGTTATCACTAATGTACACTGCAGTTTTCAATTCACAGTATTTTTCCAGGCTAAGTTCAACGACCTAAAATTGAGAAGGGAGTGCTCATTGGCTGCTATGTAGGCAGTACAGTTTAATGCTGACTTCTTCTACCGTTACTTTTGATGATTTGGTAGACCCGTTTTCATTTATATAGCTGCAAGTCATGAGTATTTGGTTCTAGTTTTAGGCCCGTGGTTGTAGTTTTAGGTCCGTTGCTAATTGATTTTTGATGTCTCGTAGTTCTTGAAAGGTAGTCTTAGGTATGAGTAGCCAATTAGTGGGTTGCTGTATATTCTCCAGATTTTTAACCATGTTCAGTAGTCTTAATGCTTCTCTCTTGTTAGTATGTAGCCGTCCCAATGTGGTTTTGGTGCCAATAAAGTATCAGTTAACAAAAGATGGAAACTGAACTTTTTCCAGTGGTTGGTAGGACTACCTTTTAGAAAAAGCAATTTTAGAAAGTATCTGAAAAAAAGTATGGTTTGGTCTACAGTGTTTGCAGCTTTAATGACACTGCTTCGACAAGGAATGTGTAATTGAGTCTTGGAAGCTGAAGGCATCTTTAATTGCAAAAAGTGAGACTTGTGTTTTTCATGGTACCGTGTGCTTGTGTCGGTGAAGTTTGAGTGCAAGCTTACCTGATCTGTGTGCAGATCTGGATAATTGTCTGCCAAGTTTTAGAGCTGTTCTCAGTTGTGAGTACCTAATACTGCTTTTTTTGTATGTGTAAAGCGATGTATGTTTCCATGTGTAAAGCAAATTAATTTGATGTATTGGAAGGAACAAGGAATGGTTGAAGAGAAGGAGTTTTCTAAGTTGCTATTAAATGCAAAATTTTTTTAAATCTGTCATGCAGCAGTATTGTAGTCTGTGAGATTGGAGACATCAGCTGTGATGAAGTAGCTTTACTTTTAGTGGCCGATTGCTTACAGTGTAAGGTAATCCATAGTTACAAAAAGACTTTCTTTTCGGCTAGATGCTTAAATTCACGCTTTCATTGCTCTGCTTTGTATCACCAGGTTACAGCAGGAGTTTAAAGTTGAGTGTTGTGAGAAGTAGAGTAGAAATCCCTTAGGGAAGCCAGCTGTTTCTTGGTGTCTTTATTCTGGTTATGCTTCTGTTGCATCTAAAACTTGCTTTTACTGCCTTGTACTCATGTTTTCTTAGTTAGCTTTCCATAAGAATGATTCAGTGTTCTACTTTGGAACTTAGCTTTGTTCTTTTTTTTTTTTTTAATGTTGTTATCCCTCATGGCCCTGCAAGAGTTTTGTGAAGTTACACCGAATGTGAATTCGGTGGTATTGTTTCTTACCATAGTTATGATAAGGGAATTGGGTTATTGGAATTATTGAAGCTGGTTCAGCTGTTCTTAATGTGTTGGCCCTGATCCAGGCAGTGAAGATTAATTAATGACATGCAGTGCTTTTCTTTGCAGTGAGAATATGAATTAGGTGTTTCTTTGTGTTGTGCAAAGGATCAGAGAAACTGAACTTAACCTGTGAACTTAAATCTTTCCAGCTAGCCTGTTCCAAATCAGAATGTCACTTGTGCATGTTACATGGTGTCTAAAATGCATCATGTCAAGAGAAATCATGCACTTCTACCCATTTTTTTCTGGAGAGATGGGTATTGTTGCTCTTGAGATTCTGAGTGAATCTGCATGAAATTAATCTTAAAAATGCTGAAGTCTGGCATTCAGGCTTGCTTTTTTTTTTTTAACAAGCAGGATGTAAACGTTTTTTTCTGTACTTTTTACAAGATTACAATTACATAATAATAATCTGTACACGTTATTAACTTCAACTCTTTTTTCCCTTGCAACCGACTATACAGCGACCAGCTACATTTACCAAAGCCTGGGTGATGTGGAGTGGTACATAAAGATGAAGCTGTCGTCATGGCAACAGTGAGTGAAGTATCGAAAATCCCCAAGGAGAAGCCAGTGCTCTGAGAATAGGTCACTGGAATCGGGGGACTAACAGGTTGGCCGCTGGTGAACCATTTGGAAGAACTCCTGTATCTTGTTATAAGCTTTTTTCTTTGCTGTCCAGGTTTTTAGAATACTAGCTTAATCTTTTTTTTTTTTAATCTGAAGCTAACACTTAGGCTGTAGTTAGTTTCTCACACACAACCCAGAACTGAAACAATCAGTTAGGCTCTGTACTTTCTTTTGCCTCTAGTCTAGTATTTCTGTTAACTGAAGCTCTTAACCTGCACACGAAGTTTGAGTAGTTTGAGTAGTCTGTCTGTCTTTCTTAAACAGTTTTGGGTTCTTAGTTCCAATTTCTCACTCTGTATAATTGCAGTTTGAATTCATAGTAAAATATGCCTTCACAAGGATACGGAAGTCTTGAATTTGTAAAGCTATTTATATAAGTTATTATGTAAGCAGTCCCTTATGTGTATGTGTTTGCAGAACTGGGAATTGCATTGGAATTTTCTTTTTGTAAGACTATAGTGCCAGGTGGTATTACTAATACTGAGAAGTAAGAAAAAGCTAAAGTGTTTTGGGCAAGCATATTTTTTCAGGAGCATATGTCATGTAGTACTGCATGTAAAAATGTTTGTGTGCATGGAGAAAAGCTCGTATTATGAAAATACTGCTTTTTAAAAAATTGTCTGCCGAAACATCTGTGTTCTGAGCAAAGTGCAACTATTGTTTAACATGTAGAATGTAGTTTGAAGTTGATTTTATTTATCTTAAATGTGCCTGAAGGCTGCAGAAGGTCCTTATGGGATTGGAAGCAAATGTGACTCCTGTCGTGTAATCTCAAAAATGTTGGTTTGAGATGCTCAGTGAGCTGTTCTTCACTTCTGTTGCAGCAAACAGGTTCATGCAGTTGTGCTGGAAGTGGCCTGTGTTATAATACACACTATTTAGTATTCTTCTAACTGTTCTATAAATCTACGATGCTTGTATTTACAATGTTGGAGACAAATATAGAACTTGCTTTCTTCTCTGGTATTGCCTGGCATAAGAGAGATCTGGTCTTTGAAATGAGATGCTGATGTTATGCTGTACTTGTCAGAAGTACTTTTTGCATTATGAACAAAACTACACGCAGGGCACTCTTCCTCCAAAGAATTAGATATGCCAAATACATCAGATTTTAATATTACATCAAACGAAGCGGTAGTTGTGTCAAGAACTTAGGTTTCCTTTTTGTCAGAGGGATTTTAAAAAAGGATATTTGTCATTATTGTTACAAACACATTACAGCATGTGTTAATCTTTTGGGTTATTATGCAGTCTCTAAATCCCAATGAAGTTTTGCAACTGTGGGGTTGAATGGACTCAGAATGGTCACTGTGTGCTCTCTGTTCTTAAGTCTAAAGTCTTGGCTGGAGCTCTAGCGCTGATCTCTAAGAACAGATCCAAAGTAAGAATTTGTAATACTACTTGGCTATATAGGGCTTGAAGCTCATATTTTATATATAAGCTTATAAATTATTTTTCTCTGGTTTGTTACTTGGACCAAAAATGATTACTTCTTGGACTGAAAACTTAAGTGCAGCAGTTGCAGTGGCAATGTCCCTCTTTTTTCTTTTCTCAGTAAGAAAGCTAAGAAGTGTTCCAAAGGGAAATCTCTGAAGTTTCCAACTTTTAAATAATTATGCATACCAACGCTTCGGAGCTTATGGCAAAAGTATTAAATTGGTAAATGTTAATACAGTGGGGAACCTGACTTCTGGCAGTAAGAAGGTGCTCTAAAGTCTTCTGCAGATCCTTGTTTTTGCATAAGTGGATAAAAGGCTGCATTTACCTTTCTATTTCTGGAAATGCTGTCTGGATAAACTGATGGTTTTCATGACTTCCTTAGATTTGTAGGTTTCCAGAACTTCTATGTCATAAGTTATTGGAATAACGTGGGACAACAGAGTAAAGCACACTTTTGAGTGTCTTAATTTTGAATTTTCTGTCGCTTTGCTGTTGAACGTGTACAACCACAGTGTGAACTGTTTGTGCTGATCCTATGGCCCTGTAGGACAGTGAAAACTTAAAATGCAGTAAGGCTCATGGTCTTCCCTGTTGTACGTCTAGCTACCTTACTGTGTTTTTGTAATACTGACTTTCTTACATAGCTTTCAGAGAACGCAAAGACATCTGGAAGGTAGTAATCCCGTGACAGGTTGTTGGATGATCCCATGCAGTCATGTTGTCCTGCTGCTGATTTTTTTTTTTTTTAAGTCATAGCTGCCCTAACTGTTTCATCCCAGATTTGTCACCTCTGAGAAGTGTTGTGTGAGCAAGATAAGCTGAACTTGGGCATCTGAACTCACTCTGAACGATTCCTTGCAGATCCTGTTAATGGCAGTGATCTCTAGATAAAATTGTATAAAGCAATATTGGAAGAAAGGTTTTTTTAAAAACCCAGTATAGTTAGTTGAAATTGATGGGAAGTGAGTCAGTTTCACTGACTGGAAGAACTTCAGCTTGGTTCTTTCAGTCTCCCACTCCAGAGCAGTGTGTTCAGAGAGCCTTTGTAGTGTTTGGAGTGTTCAGACAAAATCATACTCTCTCTACTGAAGTAGTTACCTTAAAGAAGTTTTAAAAGCTTTTAATTTCGAGTTAATTTATTAAAAAAAAAAAATATTCTGACTGCATTACATTTACAGTAGCTGAAATGACAAAATTTGTAAACGTGCCCTGATGAGTGAGAGTAACTCTTAACTAGAGAAGTTACTTTTACATAACATGGAAAACACTGCACTTTTTTAGGAGACAGAAGTAGTAAGGCTTGCACTTGAATTCTAGGTCCTTCCTGGTGCCAAGAAGCTGCAGTAGTTCATTTCAAACCACCTTGGAGCTGTTTCTCAGCCCCTTGGGAAGAGCAGGGGGAGCTTACTCTTCCAGTTCATGGTTATACAACTTGATGCTTTTATTAGTGAAGTGGATAGCTTGTTGTATCCTTTGACCAATGGTAATACGCATCCTTCCAGGTGACTGCAGAAGTCTTAGCATAAATTCTGGATTATTGAAGTTGGGAAGCGCCTCAGCTAGCCTTGTCATTAAATTGACCCTTTCTTCCTGGGGTGGGAACCTAGAGTTTTTGAGTGTTTTTTCTGCTCTGTGGATCACTTCTCTTCCCTGATAGGTCACTTGTTGAATTTGCATGCAATCAAAAAAGACAAGTTAGTAGTGAAATACTTTGTCTGATAAAACAGAAGCTGTATTTTCAATCCACTTTGCATTACTCTTTTTTTTTTTCTTTTGAAGGTAATGTAAAATTTGTCACCAGTGCTTGGGGTGTACTAGGTTTATCATGTAAACAGACTGGTTTATTAGAGTGTAAGTAGTTGGAAAAAAATTCTGCATTGGAAAGCATGTGGAATATGTGAGGTGTATTACAAACAGGGGAAAAAGCTGGTCTGTCTTTAGGAGGAAGTGGATTAAAATACACAATGTGGAATGTTGAAAGGTCAAGTCTAAGCACAGATGAAGAAAAGAATACGAAATGGAGTGTGACCCTTGTGCATAAAGTTTACAGTGAGTTATTTTAGTTAAAACAAAAAAATGCTTTGGAGAATTCAGGTGTTAGATTTGTAAGGAATTAGGACTTCATAGTGCTAGGCTTAAGAATCTCTCTTTGTGAAATGAAATCTTATTCTGCAGATAGGAGAAGTGACATGATATCCACTGATCAGTGGGTGCAGCGTTCAGCATCACAGGCAGATCTGTCACAATTTCAGAGATTAAATTCTTTGCTTTACTAGGCTTTTTGTATATCACAGTAGCAGGGCTGTTTTGTTCTCTGAAGATCTGAATAATCTTGTCTTCCACTGCATTAGGAAACTACAATTTATAAAGCACTGGCTTGCTACTGTAATATCAGTAAAAAAAAAAACCAAACCCACAAAACTGTTCTGTCTTACTTTTGCTTTGTTGTCCTACCTAGCAAAGGTAGTTGTATCCCACTCCTTCCCCCACCTCTATCGTGAAGCATAAAGGGTCTTTGAGATCTTCACTGCGAAGTTGACTTCCGTTTCAGCAGCTAGACCAGTGTCGTTTGCATACACAGTAGTAAAAGATTTTTTTTTTATCTTGGCCATCTAATCTGTATCTAGTCAAAAGCAGAAACTAAACTAGTTTATCTAAACTTGGACAGCACAAGATTAATGCTTAAACTTGCTTGCAGGAGTTGAAAACAGGTTTCTGTTGCCATTAGTTGGTTGGAAGGGAAAACAGAGATGAAGCTATTTTTTGATATGCAAAACAGTTTTGATTTTATTTCTTGCAAACTATAGGACTCCAAGCCCCCTGATACTTGATCAGAACTACATAAACACCAAAAATCAAGTAATCAAAGCAGAGAGGAGGGTACTGAAGGAGTTGGGATTTTGTGTTCATGTCAAGCATCCACATAAGGTGAGTTATCAAAAATAATAAATTGCAAATATTATCCTACCTTGATGGCATCTGTGTGAGCTGTGGGATGAGAAGCACAGGTGTAAAAGTGACCTGATTTCTTTTCTTTATTTCTTAGTAGTTATCATGAATGCTTTTGCCAGAGCACTTGGGCAAATAGTTGTGTTGACTTTGGTACAGATTGCTTCCTTGGGGAATGTTGAAGGTGGCTGGTTTTGAAAATCATAGAAAAATAGTAAATAAAGAATTGTCTGAATGTGGTTGGATGACATGTGACCTTACAGTGTATGATTAGAAAAGGAGGAGACACCATTGTTTTGGAACACTGATTATGTGTAGTTACTTCATTACTGTTGCTTTATATCTTAAAACTGAGAGTTGTTTTCTTTCCCTCTCCCCCCCTTATTTCTCAGATCATTGTTATGTATTTACAAGTCTTAGAATGTGAACGTAATCAGACCCTGGTACAGACAGCCTGGTAAGTTGTTATTTTCCATTCTTTTCCTAGCCAGGAAAATAGTAGCAGAAATAACAAGCCTGATGATCCATATACAAAGCAATGAGATGTAAGTTATTACACAAACACATGCTTCTAAAATATTTTAGTGCTTGTTTCTGCTTACTATTTTCATGGCTTGATTCCAGTATAGTAATGGAGAACTCAATTTAACTTTGTTCTTTTTTCTACTCTTTAATTAAAGGGTAGTCCATGATGGTAAGTCATAGAGCTCTGCCCTCTGCACCTCAGCCCATGACCTGGGGATGGCCTGTTTGGCTGCCCTTCTCTCCAGCCAACCCAGTGCAAGCTCATCCGAGATTCACTGAAGTGGTCCATATCCATCGGGCAGCATCTTCTAGTTCTGTCTGGGTGTCAAAAGGATTTGTATATTTGCTTTCAGAAGTAACTGTTAAAAATGTTTCTAAATGTTTTTGTTGCCTAGCTACTGTATACTGTAGTGTATTTAAAGGACACATGGGTAGACTTTCTGCCAACATTTATTTAGTTGATTTAGCATTTGGCTAAACTTGAGGTTTTTAAGGGAAAAAAAAAAAATGACAGTGCATGCAGCATGTTCACTTAGAAGCCATATTGGGCATGGTCTTCTGTAGAGTCAATACTTACTGACTGCTGTTCATTTCTTTCCTGTAGCTCAGTAGCTTAGAAATCGATGGAGGTCTCTGCTGTTCAAATGTATCTATTGGCATGTGTTTCTTGGCAGTGCCACGGAAGTGGAGTTTAGTGAAGTGCGAGACCAATTACTAACTTACAGGTCTTTTTCCAACACTCAGTGAGCAAATTGGATGGTTCTGTCTCTGGATGAAGTTAATGTGACTCGAGGCACACGTAGGATTTAAATACAATGTTTTATGAACTTTATAGGTTGCATCTAGCCTCTGGAAAATGGTAGGTTAAAAATATGCCATGCTTTCATGCTTGCAGTTGAGTTTTAAGCATATTGATTTTTAAATACAAGCGCATTGGTGTTCAAAGCAAACAACTGGACAGATGAAAAGTACTTTTTAGATTGTTAACTCAATGGACACTTCACGGTGTAACTTAACATGCCTACCTAGGAAGTAGCCATTACATATTACTTGCATTGGGGTTTCAAAACAATGGCAATGGTGCGAACTTTGTTACAAAAGTAACAAATGTAAACATTAAATGCAATAATTTGGAAGAAACAGTTTAATATAATAACAGAAAAAATAATAAAGTCAATTGAGTCTCCAGTATTGTTATCCTCTAAATAAAAAGATGTAAACCTGAGATCCAACCTTTCATAATTATTTTTTTTTTTTTTAGGAATTACATGAATGACAGCCTTCGAACAAATGTGTTTGTTCGCTTTCAGCCAGAGACTATAGCATGTGCTTGCATTTATCTTGCTGCTAGAGCTCTGCAGGTGAGTATTTGTCTGTCTGTAGTTAGCATTCCCTTTTATTGCTGGTAATTTGGTTTTAAGAAAATGAATAAAAAATATTTAAAATAAAAATCTGGTCTGTCATCTCTGTTACTAAGCTTTTGGTTGTTTTATTTTCAGATTCCACTGCCTACCCGTCCTCACTGGTTCTTGCTCTTCGGCACCACGGAAGAGGAGATTCAGGAGATATGTTTAACAACTCTTAAACTCTATACCAGAAAGAAGGTAACTTTGAGACGTTTGTTTTTCCTGTTCAATGTTCAGTGCAGCTTGAGCTGTGTCATGGTTGTCCAAGTGTGTCTGGGAATGCCTGTGTACAGATCTAATTGGAAAGGCTCTGCTGTGTGGCTTCTCCTTGAAGGGGAGTGTGAGAACAAATGATGGCAGTTAGTCACATTACTGGGCAGGTGAATAAAAGATAATTGAGTATTTTTCAGAAACAAGATGGAAATATGAATTGCATTAGTTCACCTTCTTACTGTATTGTTACTTTAACAGCCCAATTATGAATTCCTGGATAAAGAAGTAGAGAAGAGGAAAATGGCACTACAGGAAGCTAAGCTGAAGGCAAAAGGCTTAAATCCAGATGGAACTCCAGCACTGTCAACACTAGGTGGCTTTTCTCCTGCATCTAAACCATGTAAGTTTGTTTTCTGAATGGAAACTTGCATAATACTGTTTGATAAGTCATCTTAATCTGTGTGCCAGGCTGTTAAAAAAAAAAAAAATTAAATGTAGGTTTGCTTCTTGAAATGTTAGACAATTTAGGCTTTCTCACAGAACTAAGAAGCAAGACAAATTTTTTTAAACAAATTTTAAGAACGGTTGCAATACCTTGAAAAAGTGGATTAGAGACAAACAGGATGCCTTACTCCATACTGCCATAGATGGGAGAGTGATACACTAGTAATATGCACCCTTGAGATAACGTTACAAAAATGTCTAGACCCAAGAGTTTGTATATTACTGTGTTGTGAAGAGAGACTCTGGTTTTAATCTATTTGGGGGGGTGTCACAACAGCCTTCATGGTTCCTTTTGCAGCAGATATCTCTGAAAATTGCCTTTTCTGCCTTTTTGTTTTTAATGTAGTTGTCAACTGTTCAAGTGCAGTGAAAGAAGACAGCTTGTGGTCAGGAAATGGAGAAGGGAAGGTCACAGTGCTGTCTTGGCATTAGAGTGAATAAATTGTTGTGATGCACGTCCTGAACCAGCCAATAAATCTGTCTGAACTCTAATGATACAAAGAACAGTCAGTTTTGTCTTGGTGCTTTTACCTCTTAATGCTGTTATTGATCTGAAACCACCAACAAAATTTAAAGGCTATCACGAGCATTGGTCCAGTGATGGTGGGTAAAGCACAGCCTCTTTTGCCTTTCTGTATTTTTACATTAAACATCTGATGTCTACTGAGTGAGGGAGCTGTGGTGTAAGTCGTAATGCAGGATCTCTGCCGTACTTTCAGCAGGCCGGGTAGAAATGCATCGTTCTTGCATAGTAGCCCTTCCATGAAAAGGTGAATCCATCCCTGGGCTGTATCAGCTGTCTGTGGAGACAGATTGACTTCTAAACAAAAGTAATGGGGTTTTACTCATTACATTTGTACCATTAATATAAAAATTAAATTGATAATTTTGCTGGTCAGTCTTAATTCTTTCTGTAGTATTGGAAATTAACTGTCAGGTAACAACTTGAGTATTTGTGGGCCGTGAGGGCAGCTTCTATTTTGTACCACTTGGACCCCAGTGGATGAAATCTCACAGGAGCCTGGCTGCTTGGCTTGAAGGTCACAGTGTTCATCTCCCCTCGCGCTGGCAGCTGGCTTTAAACTATGTGTCTCCCCATGAGTATCTCACTCCAGTGCTCCCTTCTAGGAGTGTTCTATAAATGGAGAGGTGGAATGAAATTGAGTTCATACTTACATTTTGTGCAAATACTGGTAAACGTGTTTAAAGGATACAAATGTTTATTACAAAGCCTACGAATAAAATACCTAATTTTTAATTTAAATTTAATTCTTAGCTTCCCCAAGAGAAGTAAAAACTGAAGAGAAGACTCCAGTATCTCTGAATACCAAAACCGTTAAGAAGGAGCCAGAAGAGAGGCAGCAAGCTTCAAAGAGCCCTTACAATGGGTAGGTAAAAATCTCTTCCTGATGAAGACTTCCGTAAAAGCGGTTTCTTCAGCTGAAGTAGAGTGAACTACCTTTGAGCTACTTCATGGAAGTAACGAGTACCTCAGAAGCGTAACCCTATTTTATTCCCCCTCCCCAGCATGAGAAAAGAAAGCAAGAGAAGTAGAAGCAGCAGAAGTGCTAGTCAATCTAGGTCAAGAACGAAGTCAAGGTCTCGATCTCACACGCCTAGAAGGCAGTAAGTAGCAAGTTTTTGTTTGGTGGGGGGTCGTGGGGAGGGGGCAGGGGTTTGGGGGGCGTTGTCTTTTTTGTTGTCAGTAGCTCTCTGGGATATTTCAGCAGGGCTTTTCACTTCTTAGAAGTAGGGCCACTCCAAGGAGCTTGTAGGCGCTCAGCGCAAGCGTCTGTAACTGCTGCCCAGCAGAGGTGTGAGACCTGGGTCTCGCTTTGGGCTCTCTGCTCTTGATGTGAAGCAGTTCTGTTGGTAACTGCCGTTAATAGTTCAAACTGGAAAAGCTGTGTTGTTAAGTGAAAGCTTAACAGTATCCCAACTGTATGTAGTGAGTGAGTGCAACGTAGTCATACCTCGTTTGATGATCTTTGCAAGGAATCCGTTATAAAAGAGCAGTCTTTTGGAGCTCGGTCCACTTTGATGTTGTGAGAAGGGCCATAGGTGCCAGTTTCATGTGTTGCAGCTTTCTTCCAAATGCATGAGAGAATGGTTCTTCTGCCAGTGTTGCATGATGCACTGTCTGGGTCTTCAATACTCTGCCACTCTTCTGTGACTGGGGAAGAGGGGGAACTGTGCAGCGTGATGTGGTGGTAGCTGCTGGGGTATTAATATATGTTTTTAAAGAATCTTCAGATTGACATGTAAGCTGGAAAATGCCAACTTGGATCTCAGTGCAGTGTTCCCCTAAGTATTGTTGCCTGTCAAACCATTGAAGGAAAAAAGACAATAACCAATTTGCAATCTGCTGTTGAGGGGAAGATTCTTGACAAGGTCAAACAGCTACAACAGGCGCTGCGTTCTGGGTGTGGGTTTGTTTTGGGCTTTCTGTTTTCAAAGGGACTTCACTCAAAGAAAGGCATGTTCTGGGACAGTCACTACCATTCATCAGTTATCCCTGTGGGAGAAACAGTCCCTGGTTTCCTCCAGTAAGGCAGTTCCTAAGCATTGGTTTTTGTGGTTTTTTTTATTTTCTTCCATGTGGAAAAAATGTTTTAACTTGTAACACTTCTCTGTAAGCTACAACAATAGGCGGAGCCTGTCCGGGACATACAGCTCAAGGTCAAGAAGCCGGTCCCGCAGCCACAGCGGCAGCCCTCGCCGGCACCACAACCACGGCTCCCCGCACCTGAAGACCAAGCATGGCAGGGAAGAGCTGAAGAGCGCAAATAGACACGGGCACAAAAGGAAAAAATCTCGTTCACGTTCGCAGAGCAAATCAAGGGATCATGCTGATGCTGCCAAGAAGCACAGGCACGAGCGGGGACACCACAGGGACAGGCGGGAGAGGTCCCGCTCCTTCGAGCGGTCTCACAAAGGCAAGCACCACGGCAGTGGCCGGTCGGGACACAGCAGGCACAGACGCTGAGGTTTGCCCCTGCGCCAGGTTCTGGTTCAGCCTGTATATACTACAGTAAATGGACTCTTTATTTGAGAACAATGGAACTGATTAGGATTTGATTAATTTAAACCTGATATCTAATTTTCTAAAACATGTAGAAGATTTTTTTTTTTTTCTTTTGGGAAAGAAACCGTTACCAACTTTTGCACATAATACCTTAGCAGTATCAAATTGGTGGAAAACAATGATCAGGTTAAATTGTATGTATTAGAGTTGTGTATTGTTTATCGATATGAGAACTGGAGAATGGATTTCTGTAAAAAAGCAAAATGTACCTTATTTTTATACAAGTCAATTGCAGACACTTATATTTAAGTATAGTTATTTGTTTAAACGATGGTGGATACTTTCTTACACTGGTTTTAGTCTGCATGTGTTCAAAGATTTTTACAAGAAATAAAATATAAAGCTTTTTTTTTACTGCCTGTTGGCTGTCAACTATATTTACTTTTCGTAAATGCTGTCGGCTTTGACTGTTGCCGATTAATGGGACATATGGGATATTGATGTGCTTCCATCGCAAATGAAAGGCTGGGAAAGCTTTCGAAGCTGTGCCCTTCCTAGGGGAGGCAGCTGGGGGGGCTGGGGCCACCCCTGGCACATGCTGCAGTGGGGAGAAACAGGCAGGGACCTCTGATGTTCGGTGGGATGAGCAGCTGACGGGGGGGGAAGCTGGGAAGGAGCTGTGTGTCACAAGCCAGGGAAGGGCTACTCGTGTCCCAGCTTTGCTATCGCTGCCCCTGGAGTAGGGTCCGGGGGGGGGGGGTCTCTCCTGCTCATCTCCTGCAGCTGCTTCTGGCAGAAGCCAGCGAGTCGCTGTCATCGGCTGTTCTCTGGCCTGCTTGTGCTAGGAGTACAGGGCAGGACAAATCCTGTGCCTGGAGCGACCAAGTTTGGGGATTTTTATTTTCCCTTCTTTCACTGCTAATGGCAGGGTGATGGCAGCAGAAGGAAGAAGGATCCCGTTGCCAGTTCAAAGCTTGTGAGCTTCCAGCTGAGCTCCCCGGGGGCAGTCTGCCAGCAGAGCCCTCCGGGTGCCTGCTGCGCTGCTGCCGCTGCCTGCAGGGCCAGGCTGACTCGGCTCTGGGGGACTCTGGCTGTGGCACACAGCTGCTTGCTGCCACGCAGGAGGCGGGTCAGTTTGCTGCTGGCAGCTCACCCCTGTGCTGGGGGGGAATTTGTTAGCATCCATCTGCCGGAGCCCGTGCCACAGTACAACCCAAAGCGGAAGCTGGCACGGGGCAGCTGTGGGTGGAGTTGCGGGTAGAGGAGAGATGAAATGATTGGATTTGATTCTTTGAGTTGCGGCTCAGGTAGTAACCAAACCGTAATCCCAAAAGTGTGAGATGTTTGCCGTCCTTGCAAACTCCAGATGCTGCACCTGGAGTCCCCTTGGGTGCAAAGGCTAATGGAGCGTGGAAAGACCTTGTCTCTCCTAAAATGCTTCTTTCTTCCTCACAATTTAACTGCTGTGGCTGAAGGTGACCTGGGTGGGTTTGTTCACTCGCAGCGTGGCAGGAGGCAAAGCTGGGGCCCAAGCAAGCTGGTAACGGACTGAAACGGGTCTGGTGTCCTGTGCTACTGCAGAGGAGCAAGTGCCGGTCTCTGGCCACAAATTCTGCAGACCTCAAAAGGGAAAGAAAAAAAAAAAAAAATGTGGTTGAGCAAAAGCTTCACTGGAACTGGTACCTTCTCGTAAGCAGCTACCCAGCATCCTGCCAGGCCCCACCTGCAGCTGTTCTCTAGAAATACAAAAAGTGAATATGTTTTTTTGAAAAGAGGGAAAAGCTAGATGTCTTCCTCCGTTTCTTGGTTACCTCTGTGTCTTTTGCAATCATCTGCTGTATTTCATGTGTTTGTTGCTTTCAGGGAAAATAACTTGTTGCTATGGAAATTAAAGTAGCTTTTTTCCCTGGATACAAGTATTTAGATAGGCCAGGACAGTCATGAAAACCCGGTTTTGAAGAAACGGCACAATTGGCTCAAGCTCTGTTGAACGTCAGAGTTTTGTGTATCGGAGTGAAACACGAAGAGGTCTCAGCCTCCCTATTTGTGTTTATGCGTAAGCGCTAATTACCCTTCTGTGCTTCCAGCGCCCCTCGCTCCAGCGCTGAAGAGCAGAAGTTAACTTCCATGCAAAGCTGGAACATCTGGTGGTGTTGAGCATCTAGACACCATCTGCTGCCGATGGCTCAGGCAGGCAGCTTGCAGTCAGCTAGCAAGAAGGTCAGTGTTTGTTCTTCCAGGGGGAAAAAAGGTGTCTTCAGCCAGCTTCAGGGATGGTGGCCTTAACCACGCAACGCCCTGGCCAACGGCGGGCCATGGAATAAAGCAGCAGATCTCTCTGGAAGCCCGAGTGTGTCGGGTCAGCGCTGTGAAGCGGAGAAGATGTGCTGGGGGGTCTGAGTGACAAGAAGGACAAACTGGGTGATGGGATGGTCCGTGGAGCAGTCTGAAAGCAGGTAAAGGTCCTGAATGGCTGCAGCCCCATTAATGTCCCACTACCTGGAGGACTTGCCCAGAAGCCGCCTTCGTGGCAGCAGTTGAATGCTGAAATACACGGCAGCGTGGTTACAGCTGGTGGCCGGGCTGTACTCGGGGGCCAGCGGGGGCTGCTGAGCCGCCCCGGCCGCTGGGCACAACTGGAGCACCCAGGGTCTGTCCTGGCTGCGGCTGGGCCACACCTGAGCGAGAGCTGCCCCTCCTTTGCCTTCCCCCATGGCCACACCGTGGATTCCTCCCGTCTCTCCGGCTCGGTTAGACAGGAGGAAAGCTGCTCCCCCAAACTTCCTGTGCTGTCGGTTTGGGGAGGGGGAGGCAAAAGCAGTGACAAAGTCATGGCAGCTTGCTCGCAGCAGTCACGCGTAGGCGGCGCAGGTCGTGCTGGCAGGCGATGTGACCAGCTGAGGAACCGAGTGACATCCCGGGAGCAGTCTGGCATCAGGGCCTCGCTCCGCTGTGTCACACGCCAGCGCCAGGTCCTGCGCAGTAACCGCCGACAATACCGTGAAGCATCAGCCAAAGCCTGTTTTAAGGGAGGAGCTGCATTATTTTTACAACTAGAGCTCATGTGTCTCTCCCAAGACTTTAAAGTGTCACATAAGGACACAAAGGATGTGTTCATTAAACTCTAAATGGCAAAAATAAATCATTTGAGAGCACTGTTTGAGCTTTAAGCATCTGTATCAACCTCCAGGAGTCGCTTGAGGCTACACTGACAAATCTCAGTAGCTGAGAAGTATTTAATGCTTGTTATTTTTAAGTTCTTCAGTGTCTTCTGTGTGTTTGAGTCACTTATGGAAACCTTCATCAGCTGAAACTTATCTCTGAAGGATGTGGTGGCTTTGGTGACCCACCATTGACATCCGAGTGCAGAAGCGCCCGAAGCAGCAGTGCCTCAGCCGGTGGAAAGAGCAAGAGGGAAGGTTTCCGAAGCGCGTCGGGGTCGTGAGCGCCCTGCTCTCAAATTTTGTTTCCGACCGAGCCTGGTGTCATCTCTCCGGGCTTCATTTTCACAGCGGTACGTGACATGCTTGCACAGTGAGACCGCGTTCAAACACTGACGCTGGAAACGCGTTTCTGGTGAAAGGAGGCTCCAACGCCCCACTGCAGCGCTGTTTCCCACCGAGCCCCCGTGTGTTGGCGGGGATGCAGTGGCTTCCCCGGCTCGGGATGTACCCTGGTACAGCACCCCTTTCCCTTTGCCCCATCCCTGTGTGCTTGTTCTCCCACCAGCCTGGGGATGCCAAAGCAGGCAGTGCTGGAGCGTGCAGATGAAGGGCAAAAAGAAAGGTGTTTTGGTCCTTCCTCTCCATCTTTCCAGTGTTTTCAGCAGGGCGCAGCCTGCTGCCGGCACGCCGGGCGGGAAGGCTGCTCGGGCTGCGCCGGCCAGCCCAGGTGGCCACAGGCAAATGTTTGCTTAAGGCCGGCGGATCCCGGCGAAGCAGCAGATGGCGGCCGGGGCGAAGCGGGAACAGGAGCCACGCACCGCCCCAAGCCGCAGCCCCGCCGCTTGGACGCGGCCGGAAAAAACCCTGCTGTAACAGCAAGCGGCTGTGGAAGCCTCGAGCGGCGCGGTCTGAACCGACACCGAACTGAAGGGCGACCGCGGGAGGTCTGCGGGCGAACAAAGCAGGGTGGTGGGAGGAGGTTGGCAGGTCGGCGCTCGGGGACGGTGACACCTGCCAGCGTCCGGGGCCAGACACGGCACCCACGGCGCTGCTCCTGCTGCCCTGTGCTGCGGTTTCCTGGGAAATAAGGAATATTCCCGCATCGCCTGGTGCTGCAGCCGCTGTTAGAAATACTGCAATGGAAATAAAGTGCTGCCACTGACCTTTGAAGACTTGAGACGCCCTAGAGAGACCCACGGGAACCGGTGGGAAATGTCCCAGCCGACCCGTCCTCCTCGGGCACGGGAGTTTGGCTGGGTTGGTCTCGCCCTCAGAACCACTTTTCCTCAGGAAAAGGGGATTTTGTTAAAATGTTTTTGACTAATTTTTCAACAAAATGGTGCAAATACTTCAAGTGAGTCAATTCAAAGTGCTGTGACTGTCCTTCACTTTCAGCTTTGTTGCAGACGTTAGAAGTCTGTACACGGACAAAAGGCTCTGGATGGCTTGGGGAGAAAAAAATTGTGGAAAATCCAGGAGTATTCTTGATAGAAATTCTCCCAACACGTCCTCATTGTGGCTTTAGCTGCCCCCAAACCCACAGGCCGGTGGTGGCGGGCGCAGCAGAGCGTGCCTTGCGTGCTGCTGTTAATGGCAGCAATAAGGGTCCCTTTTCCAGGAAATCTTTCCCCCATCACTGCCCCTGCCAGGAAATGTTCGTGAAATCTGTCATTTCACATCAGCCCCGTCCATGAGCTGCCAAAGAATGTGGCTCCTCTGTCCGTGCTCCTTGTTTCTTCCCGCCCTCCAAAGCACGAGCTCATTGCTTGCAGGCCCTTTGGGGCAGGAACCGACCCCGCTGCGGCCGCCCCGTGCCCTGCGCTCCCCTCTGCCGCGGCGCCCGCCTGTTGGGCAGCGGAGCACCCGCAGCTACACCCTCGCGTCGGGAAAAAACCACTTCTGTAGAGGAAACAGCTTTCCAGCCCCATCTCCTGCCTGGCCACAGACCAGCAGGGCATTTTGAGGGGGGGAGGCGGGGGGAAGTTAAAATTAGAAAAGCTGGCCAGAAAAAATAGATCCTTTCAGTAGAAGGAAAAAAATTGCAGAAATTACCATCTTTGTCCCAGGAAACAGAATCCTTCTTCTCGGTTCTGCTGGAGAGGACAAGGGGCTCACAAGCCCCTCTGCAGAAGTCCTCTGGTTTGCCCAGGTGCCCCAGAGCAGCCCCCCCCCGGCCCTGCTGGACCGTCCCCCCGAGGATGCTGAGCACCCATCGGCTCCCAGGGCCGCTGCCGGCTGCACCCGCTGCCGTTCTGGGTTTTATTCTGTAGGTGGAAGTATTGCAAAGCAGACACCGGCATCCCCCTGCGTGCACACACTCACGCACCCACACGTACACGCACACGCACAGCTGGGATGTTCCTGACGACCCCACCAAAACGGAGCAGAAGAAAAGGAGGGGACGGTGACCCGTCCCAGGGACCCAGGTGTCAGAGCCCTGCGGGCGATGCGGGCAGAGCAGCCCCATCAGTTGGGGGGCAAACGCTGAGCGGAGCACCCAACTCCAGGCTGCCGGGAGCAGCGGAGCCGCTGGTGGGTGGCAGCCTCGAGGGACGGCATCTACAACCAGATGTGTGAGACACCCCGGTGTCCACCAGCCCAAAAGCAATGTGACAGCATCCGCACACAGCCCCGCGGCAGCTTAAATGGACCGGCTTGAATTAGAATCATAGACGCGTAGAATTATAGAACCATAGGGTTGGAAGGGACCTCTGGAGATCATCTCGTCCAACGCCCTGCCAGAGCAGGGTCACCCAGAGCACATTACACAGGAATGTGTCCAGGTGGGTTTGGAATGTCTCCAGAGTCGGAGACTCCACCATCTCTCTGGGCAGCCTGTGCCAGGGCTCTACCACCCTTAAAGTAAAGAAGTTCCTCCTCATGTTTAGGTGGAACTTCCTGTGCTCAAGTTTGTGCCCGTTACCTCTTGTCCTGTCCCCGGGCACCACTGAACAGAGCCTGGCCCCATCCTCCTGACACCCACCCTTCATGTATTTATAAGCTTTGCTAAGGTTCCCCCTCAGCCGTTTTTTTTTTCCAGACTGAAGAAACCCAAATCCCTCAGTCTTTCTTCACAAGAGAGGTGTTCCAGCCCCCTCAGCATCTCTGTAGCCCTCTGCTGCACCCTCTCCAGCAGTTCCCAATTACCCCTATAAAGCCAATTGCGACCCCAGCCACGGAGAGTCAATAAGTTAACAATGGACTAAAAAGAGGCGTTACAGAATTTTAAGCCACGACTTCTTGATTTATGTTCTTAAATATTCCTCTG
Source organism: Alca torda (assembly GCA_008658365.1). Lineage (NCBI taxonomy): Eukaryota > Metazoa > Chordata > Aves > Charadriiformes > Alcidae > Alca > Alca torda. Next base: position 9,271,346 of record CM018081.1, read on the forward strand.
TTCCTGGTTAGCAGGCTGCATCTGTAGGAGGAATCAACAGATTTGTTTCTTTAATGCAACTTTTGAAGTTCACACTTTTACTTTTCCTTTTTTTTCTTTTTTCTTAATGGGAGATTTTTTCAATGAAAAACTTAACTCTACAGACTACCCCTGATCTCTTTAACAGGCTGAAAATTACTACAGTCCGTGCATACCCTGTATACACGACGTGGAGGCTGGGGAGACGACATTAACAAGAACGTCCAGGAGAGTCAGAAAAATGCACTGAATTCTCTGCTTTCTCAGAGCGGAGAGAGAGGCAGAGCGCGATGCAGAGCTCCCAGGCTCGTTTCTGTTTGCCCTTCCGCGCCGGCACCTGTCTGCATGCAGAAAGCAGCTGGGTTTCCTCTGGTGCACGTTGCAGAGTTCACCTTGGAGGCAGTGGATGAAGTCTGATGGGAATTCCAGGTGGGCCATGATGGGAGCAGGCCCCCCCACCCCCCGCCTCCAAGGGGAGGGATTTCAGGTTGGCTATACCAAATCTCACCTTTAGTTTTTCTGCTTCTGGCAAGAAGAGGGCCAAGGCCAAGCGCCTGTTCCTGCTCCTCCAGCCACCGCGCGGAGCCTCCCGGAGCCCTCGGAGGGGCCGTGTGTGGCTGCACGGACCGCGCTCCTGCTGTTCCAACAATAATCAATTTGTCATCAAGTTTCCTTTTGAAATCACGCTGCAAACATCGCTGCCTCATCCGGGCCATCCTCCAAAATCACATCGCAAACGCCGGCACCTTCGCAGCCGTCCCTGAGGCCGATGGCGTCGCTGCGGTCAGGATTAATTACTGTACAAACACAGAGAGAGCGATCCAATGAGAGGCTGCGTGTGAGATCTGATTAACGTATTAGTACCCAAAACTGGAGGAAAACATGGGCTGTTGAAGCCAAGATGCCTCCCACCACCGCACTCAGCTCGCCCGTGCCATGGGCCTGCCCACGCCGGTGCCCGTGGGACAGCCGGGGCGCCAGCCTTCCCCCAGCCCCAGGGTCTGTGCACACAACTCCTGCTCAAACCAGACAAAACTTTGCCCCACGGACGCCCGGGTGAGACCGGAGATCTGCGGGATGGACAGGGACAACACAAGGGCATGAGCTGATGGCAGTGGAGCACGGAGAGCGATGGCAGAGCACAAGGAGCGAGTCCCTTCACCCTGATGTTAAAAAAAAATAAATAAATTCATACGTACACCCTTTGCTGGGTACTTGCGAAAGCAAAATACATCTGCAGGAGCGCAGATCATTGGTGAGCAAGGCAAATGGTCTGAACTTGTCAGCTCATTGGAAGGCCAAATTCATAGAACAGAATCATAGACTCATAGAATGTGTTGGGTTGGAAGGGACCTTTAAAGGCCGTCTAGTCCAACCCCCCTGCAGTGAGCAGGGACATCTTCAACCAGATCAGGCTGCTCAGAGCCTCACCAAGCCTGGCCTTGAATGTCTCCACTGATACCCACCCTAACTGCGTGCAACCTGTGGGGGCTCTGCCTGCTCTGGAGACTGTGCTACTTCAGCTATGCCTGGCTTTAAGCCTAGCTTTTTTTGATTTGGTAGGAAAAAAACATACACAACTGCAATTTCAGCCTCTTTCCCCCGAGGTCAAAATTGTTCACTTGGCCGAGTAAGTGCTCTGGCTCTGAGGGAGCCAAACAGCCCCAGTGCACTTGCCCGGCAGGAGCGGAGGGTACGGGGCCAGCGGCGTGGCGGGGACGCCGACCTGCGCATCCCTCCTCACACAGCAGCCTGAAACGGCTCCTGAAGTGCCGTAAGCGAGCATTGATCCAAGAAATTATATTTACCCACCGACTGTTGCACGGCCGCTGTGTAAATACCATAAGGGATTGACCGAGGCGGAATTATTAGTCTGGTACCTCTGTTCCCTTCAGAGAGCAGTGATGTCCCAGTGAAAAACAATCATGTAAAGAATAATTAAGTTCTCCCGTCTCCTGTGCATTTTTGTGGTCTTACAAACCCTGTTGTTAAAGGGTCTCTCTGCTGCAGCAAAGGGCCACCGAACCGGAGAGCTGGCCCAGCCGAGGCAGGGCAGGTCCTGGGCAGCCGAGCGGCACGTGCCCTGTGCTGATAAGGAATCAAGGGAGGAAATTAATAGCAGAATGATCTTAAACCAAGTGAATCTACTTCAAACACATCCATTCCGTGAAGCGGTGCAGCTTTCTAAAATACCTACATGCCCTAGGATGCTCAGGTTTGTAATGGTTTGGGTGAGGGGGCTGGACTAGATGATCTCCGAAGGTCCCTTCCAACCCCTACAGTTCTGTGATTCTGCGAGTTCACTGGGAGTTAGGCACCTTTTGCAGCCAGTTTTAAGGCCCATTTTAAAGTGGCATAGAAGTTGAGGAGCTGAAGCGTTGTTCAAAGCCTGTAGGCCTTTCTATGCCACACCACCTCCGAATAAAACCCCCAAACCCTTAAGCATCTTGCTCCAGCTGGCCGTGTTCCAAACGTCACCCCCTGCGCTGAGCGGACACCTGGCCTGACAGCACCCGTGAGGCTGACAGCTGACCGAAGGCAACAACCTGGAGGGGAGAGGACTGGAGCTATCACAGGCGTCCCTTTTAAGAGAATAAAATAGGTGTTCTCTGGGCACAGAGCATCCTCCTGCCTCCCCCGCTCCCCGCCTCCCCGGGGGCTCGCAGCCCTGGGTGAGCCCGGCCCCAAGCAAACGCTCTCGGTATTTCACGTTTTCATCCACAGCAATTTTTATAAAGGAGTCAGACGCTAAAGGATTATAGCACAGTAGTTTGCCATCAAGGAAACCGCAGGCAACAAACAAAGATGTTGCCTCAAACATATGGATCTCATTTGAGGGAATATGTCTGGGTACATGGATTGACACAATGCGGCTTGGGGCTGTTTTTTGTTTTATAACTACTCGTGGGTTCCCCTAGCAACAGCGAAGCTAAGGAGGGGGATGTCAGGGCTGAGAACACACAGGCAGGGCCGAACACCCCCCCTCCGCCCCGTGCACGTCCTCCACAGCCAAGCACAAGCGCTGGGCGCAGATGCCGGCAGGCGGTGACCTCGCGGCCGCGCTTTGCCGGCACTCCTCAGGCCAGCGAGCCGTGCCGGGGAATGTGAGCCCCAGCCACTCTTTTCAAAAAAACCAAAACACCCCGTACGTGAGCGCTTTCATGAAGCTGTGCTCCGGGATTCCTGGGGTAACGGCCCCCAGCGTTGTAACCCCTGCCTGCGGGATGCTGCCCATACCCTGGGAGCGGCGCTGGGCATGGCTACAAACTGAGAGCAAGCTCTGGGAGACCACGTCTCACCCCGGCACACCCCTGTGCAGGCAGTACAGGCACGTGAGGTCCCATTTCCAAGAGAGTTTAGGAAGCTGCTGGGTTTTTCGAAAGATTGGCAAAAAAAGGGTTGGGTATCAAAAGGCGGAGACGTGACTGGAGGGAAAGCCAAGCGCATCATGGGCTGCATCCCCAGCAGCGTGGCCAGCAGGGCGAGGGGGGGGATTCTGCTCCTCTCTGGTGAGACCCCCCTGCAGTGCTGCCTCCAGCTCTGGGGCCCCCAACACAAGAAGGACATGGACCTGTTGGAGCGAGTCCAGAGGAGGCCACAAAGATGATCAGAGGCTGGAGCCCCTCTGCTGTGAGGACAGGCTGAGAGAGTTGGGGTTGTTCAGCCTGGAGAAGAGAAGGCTCCGGGGAGACCTTAGAGCCCCTTCCAGTCCCTAAAGGGGCTACAGGAAAGCTGGGGAGGGACTCTGGATCAGGGAGGGGAGTCATAGGACGAGGGGGAACAGTTTTAAACTGAAAGAGGGGAGATTTAGATGAGATATGAGGAAGAAATTCTTGACTGTGAGGGTGGTGAGACACTGGCCCAGGTTGCCCAGGGAAGCTGTGGCTGCCCCATCCCTGGAGGTGTTCAAGTCCAGGCTGGATGGGGCTTGGAGCAACCTGGTCTGGTGGGAGGTGTCCCTGCCCAGGGCAGGGGGGTGGAACTGGATCATCTTTAAGGTCCCTTCCAACTCTAACCATTCTGTGATTCCGTAATTCTGTAATTCCAGCTGCCTGGGAGCTGCTCCCAGCTGGACACGAGCTACTTGAGTCTTCCCTGAACCCAGGCCCTTTCAGCAGTCCCAGTGTGTGTCAGGCTGCAGCTTTAGGTACTTCATGAGCTTTACAAAATCTGCTGAGCCTCAATAGAGTTGTTTACGGAGCAAAGGGAGAGGGTGTGGAAAAGGAGATGTGATCATTGCTAACTGCATTGGTTTAAACCTTGCTTAATTATGCTTTTGCCGGTTACCACAAGGCCAGAAATTAATTTTTACCACTAGATGTGTTACTTTAAATGAAGTCCCCAAACCAGACACTGAGGTTGTGCACAGCTAAAGCCAGGGCTTTGGGCGAGACGTGCCCGCCCGCGGTCACTGTGTCCTGCTCACGCTCCCAGGGTTACGGTGATCACGAGGTGTGAGAATCCAGGAATTTTTTTCCCTGGGTCAGGCTATGAGGGATCACTGGGGACTTTTGCCTTTTGGGATCTGTGCTGTAGTCCAGTTTCTGCTCTCTGTGCATCCCCTTAAAGCAACCTCTTCTGGTTCAGGAGCCTGCCAAGGCTTTTGCTCTCCCCTGTTTTTTATGGTACTGGCTTTTCAGTCATTTCTGTAGATTTAATGCTTATTACGTAAACGTGAGTTGGGCTGTGATCGTGGTGAGAGGATGTTCTGCGGACCTTCTGCGTGACCATACCCACCCGCGGGCTCCCCTGTCTCCGCTACTGCGGCTCAGGCACACCCCGGGAGTCGGGCGATGGACCCACGGCTCACCTCCTCCCGTGGAGTCCTTGGGCAAAGGACTATTCCCTGGAAAGATGGATGCACAGCAGGTTTGTGACATCCTTGCCCAAAGATAGCCGGAGGAAAGTATTTCTATGAATTTCTATGCATACTAATTCATAGAAAAGCCTCGTCGTCAGAAACAATTTTTTTATCCTTTTGTTTTATAGCACAGGAATTAAAAATCAAAATGCTCCCTGTGCACAGTTTTAGCCCATGAATTACTGTCTCATTCCAGCTCCCGTAACTGCTTCCATCACCCTCGAAGGAGGTGCTATTGTTATTTTTAGAAGGCATCTACAAAACCAAAACCCAAAAAAAGACATCAGCAAATATAATGAAGTTGGCAAGCGCTGATCTATGAGAGCACTGCGGCAATATTGCTACTTGGTTACACCCACAGCACCCATAAATCATTCCCCACAGCTGACCTCTTTCAGGACACTTTTCAGCTGTTGCTGATGATCCGTTTTCAGGGACTTTTCCCAAAACGCACATGTGGTTCTTTGTTCAGAACTTTACGATGATTAAAATGACCGCTCAGTCCTGGTAACTTAAAACAAATATTGCAGCTAGCACAGTGCTTCCCATAGACAGGAAACAGCTGGATAAGTGGATGCTGAAACGGATTTCCATAAAAGCCAATGATTCGTGAAAACTGGTGTTTGGCAAGCAGGGTCAGCTCCGGGTTCCTGAGGAGCTTCCTCTGCCGGAGACAGACTCCGCTGCCCCGTCCATCGCTCCATGGATTGGTACCCTCCCGCCCACACACAGCATCCCATGCAATTTTAGCAGAATAGTGGGAATTTGCAAAATACGGCCGTGGGGGCATGTTTCAGCTACGTTTCCTGCTGCCAATTAAATGCTTCTCAGCCGACCCGTACATGGAAAAAAAAAAGTGCTCTCGTAAGTCAAGAGAGGGCAACCCACATGTTATTAATGCTTTTGGTTCTTTTATTTCTCGGGGACCTGTAAGCGGTTTCATTGACAAGGGCATTTGGGCAGAACAGAGAGCGTGACCCTCCAACCAACCCCATCAGCAAAGGAAAACCTGCTGCACTTGCGGTGGACGTTGAGTCTCCTCGTAGTGCCTCTGTGACCACCAGATTTCTCCAAGGACTCAGAGTTCAAAGCAGGTACTCGCCAGGTGGGCGTTATTCATTGTAGTAAAGTGGTGGCAGGCCAAAATAAATCACTTTCCATGTCACATAAACTGGGAGATGGAAAATACCACTGAGGTCATACAGTTCATCAGCTCCTGCCGGTGCAGGGCTGCTCCTGACAGAACATTTTCCATAGCTTTTTTCCCTGTCCGTGTTGAATGACTCAAGCACAGGGGCTCCTCCGCTGCCCCCGGAGACCTTCCGTGGCTAACGCAACTCCACGTGAGGACATTTTTCCCTCTGTATCGCACTGAAACTTTCCTTTGCTAAATGTCATCCCGTCACTGCCATCGTGGACCACCCTGAATTGTTCCGCTGATGTTTGCCGCCCTCGGTTTTTATTCTGTGCCTGTCACCTTTGTGTCTGGGTACTTCTGATCTGCAGAGACACCCCGCCATAGATAAAAGGTGGCCGTGTGGTGCTTGGTGCTTGGAGAGGTGGCCACAAAGACACCTTGGGCGAACCGTCTTCAGTCTGTGCCTCAGGCAGACAAACCCAGACAACCTCTAAATTAACAAACTAAAGCGACCAGAGTAGTATGGCCGTTGTAGAAGAGTTCAAAAGCTTGATATCCACCTAAATTAAGCAAAAAGAAAATCAGTAGCCTGAACTGCTGTAATGGATGAGGAAGCCAGGGGAAAGGTCTTCATCGCACTTAAGAAGCCTGGTGGCACTCGTGGGACATATTTTCTGGTTGTGTGTAAATTAAGTGAAGGCGTCACCACACGTAACCTACTTCCAGCTACCCATCCTAATTGAACTGCAGATATGTGGGCTCCGTATGAAAATCTTAATCTTTGTGAAGCAAAGGTGTGGGCTGGGATGCTGTGAAAAGCAGCGGACGCTCACGGAACAGCTGGATGCTCAGCCTGAGCGAACCATTATCTTTCCGCGAAAACCATCAGAAACTTGGCCTCACATTCTTTCCTCTGGCATGACGCTGTGCTCTTCTCACGGGAACGGAGCACTCAGGAAAACGCCCGCAGGAGGCCTGGTCTGAAGCACACTGTGGTTACGGGGTCGAGTGGGGTCCCCGCGGTGTCTGAAAGCCTGCTGAGAGCAGAACTGCTCCCCTGCGCCGCAGAGGAGCGATCGGCGGTCGTTCGTCTGCACCGTGGGATGAGACGCAGTTACGGCTGGACGCCGCCATCCCTGGAGCACAGACAGGCGAGAAGATGCAGCCACAAAAAGCCCCATCACACCCTCTGGACGCCTTCCTGACACCGCCTAAAAGTTAATGAGAGTAATTCTTCTGCAGCCTGCTTTAAAAAAAAAAAAAAGTTAACAATTCTCTGTAATTTTTTTTTTTTTGGCAAGAAACACCACCGGTGTTTTTCTGCAACGCTGCGGCTCCTTGACCGCAGTCAGGGAAGAGCTGTGGGGCTGCACCGTGAGGACTGCAGAGCCTGAAGGAGCCCGAAATAGCCACTGGCCTCACATATCCCTGTAAATTCAATTTTCCATTAGCCCTCACCAAGCAGTCCCACAGGACGGAGTGACGCCAGTGCTACAAACCTGCCCTGGCAGTCTTGGCAGAAGGGCAGCCCGGGGCCAGGGGATGGCCAGCAGCATGGGAATGGCTACCAGATCCTCCGGCCATGAGTCATGTCTCCTGATACTGTGTTGAAATAGTAACTGACTTTTGTGTAAATCTGTGCATCACTCAGTAACCCCGGCCCCGTCCTAGCGCTGCCTGCATCCCCCCAGAGCCCACAGCTCAGCCTGCAGAGACCCATCCGGGTGTGTGAGCACATCCACGTGGGATGGGACAAACCTGCAGGGAGAGACGGAGGACGGGAGGCAGGAGGTGGTGACTCATGGCAGATCGATGGGGAGAGGAGGAGAAGGAAATATCTCCTGTCTGGGCGGCAAAGGGCGGAGAGGTGACCTGTTCACATTAATCCTCTACAGCTGCACTGTCTGTGGTGTGCTGGAAGAAAAAGGGAAAAAGAGACAATGCTAGCAAAGGACACAAACTTCCCAATTTTACTCCTTGGCCACAGGTAACCTGGAGTCCTTCACCTTGCAGATCTCCTTATCTCACTGTGGGTACGCACCCACGTGGCCAACTGACCTGTCATGGCCATTTAACCCCTCAGGGTTTGTTCTGCTTCAGCAACACCAGAGATGCCCACACACACAATATTTACCCGTAGCCATAGCTACAGTAAGCAACGCAGCTACAACAACCTTTCAGTGTCAGCAGCAGAGCGCTGGTGGAGCCTCCACCCCACCTCACCCACCGCTCGCTGCCCCCGGGGCTGGGATGAGGGAACTGGGGAGCAAAGGGGGCGACGGGAGAGCTCAGACCCCCCCAACTCCCAGCAAAACCTGGCACGGGATGGCAGAGCGAGACACCAGCCTCAGCAAACGGCACTCTCCAGACTATCAGCTTCCTCGCTGAGGGCACACGGGAATGGTGACATGCATCCAAAGCCTGTCCGTTCATGGCACCGACCAAGGCAATGGGCGAAACACAGGGGAGAAGGTTCCTCGCCTTCTGCGAGCTGAGGACACGGCCACCGAGACTGGAGTCGATCAGTGATGCTCGCATTTTCCTTTGTCGCAGGGTCTCTTCAATGCACAGCAGTTGTTGTATGCAGCCCTTCCTTCCCAATTTGCAAGTTTACTTTTTTTAAAAAAAAAAAACCCCAAAGAACAAGTAGGCAGCTCTGTTGCCGCAGGCTGTCCTGGCACCAGCCCGGGACTGCGGTCCTGCCAGCCGGGACCCAGCGAGGATTTCCCTCCTGACTCAGCGCTGGGCACAGGAGAACACTGTGCCCCAGAAATCCGGATCCAGCCCCCATCTCACACCCAGGGAGGGAGGCGGATGCTAGGGTGGCAGGATCGGGGCTGCCCCCGCCTGCTGCCGTGGCCAGGGCTCCTCGCTCACTGTCACGGGTGGAGTTATGCACTTCACTCGTAGAGAGAAGCAGCGATATGTTTATTGATACAAAACAACGATTTAACAAAGTTTGATAGTAAACGTGCCAGTGTTTTGACAAGATCCAATGGCAAGGCACACTTGGTTATTTACTGCGTGGAGGACAGGGTCAGACAGAGCTGCCAGGGAGACCTTCCCGTTGAGCTGAGGTTCAGAAAGGACCCTCTTGCTTTCTAAACTCCTTCTCCGAGTCTGGGTGCGGCTGGATCCAATCCTAGTCCCAGGATTGGTCAAAGGTTTATGTCTAAAGGATTATACATGCACAATCAATCCTTTATATCACTTAGCTAAGAATTTCAAAGTTCACCATGGTATTAGTGACTTACTGAGGACCTGTTGCAGCAAGGAACCTCTCAGCCTCGAGGAGTAACCTTGAGAGGCGTTCCTACCCAAGGGGAGATCCTGCCACGCGGGAGAATTCCAAAGGCTCTTGGGCTGTTCACAGTTTATGAGGGTAAGGTGTTTGACTTATAGCCATATTTGCATACTGACAACAGTACAAATATTGTGGTTAGATGGGTGCACTGCTCAAGTTAGCCCTTGGCGATCATGTAGTTATCTGTCTCCCCAAAACCACTTTAAGCCAGATGCAACCATCAGGACTAAATGCACCATTACGACCACCATGGGTGGTTATCGCCAGGGTTACGGGAGATAAAGGTCAGTTTGGGGGGAGGGAGCACACCGTCACACTCACACCTGGACCAGCCAGGGGCCACCACGAGACTGTGCCCAGTACGGAGCCCCTCTGAGCTTTCATACCAACAGCTGCCGATGAAACCTGACTCACCGCTGAACACATCCTGCCACAACGCCGCAGAAGGGCACAGTGTATACAGCCAGGCTTTCCTTACCGTGCACACCTGACAAACCAAACTAAATCTATCTTTCCTCACCCCACCCCACCCCCCCCCCCCCATGCTATTTTTTCTTTATTTTTAACTTCTGTGTATCACATGGTGTTAAGACGAGAAGGAAAGGACATTATAGGCCCATCTCTTTAGGAGCACATACACCTGCCAGCCTGGCCCTCCCTTCACCAGCAGCGATCCAGGATGCCCGGGGACGGGGCACTTGCACTGACCAGGACCGTTAACGTGATGCTGCAGCACACCCAGCTACCAGTAATTACCCAGGAGATGTCCCAGCCGAGGAGAAAACCTGAGAAAGCGCTAGCTAGGGAGAGCCAAGCTGGATATTGAGGCGGGCCAGGCCAGTGCAGACTCAGCACCTGGCTGGCATTGCCAAATCAGCAGAATCTCCCTGTTGGCAGCCGAGTCCAGGCAGTTCTGGCACCGGCACCTTCCGTGTTACGTACATTTCCCATTGAAACAAGACTTGGTTGCATTTTGTAAGAGCTAACGACTTTTATACGTGTCAAAATATTTCTACTGTTGCCCCTTGCTGGCTCTATCTCCCAGACTCTTCTGGGATGACTAATGATGGAGCGAAGAGGTTCTTGGCATATTCCTGTTTAGTTATAAAAAGCATATCTAAGGTCCTGCTTTCTGCAGTGAGAACCAAAAGTGGTAGGAGCATTTTCTTTGATTCTATTTCCAAGCCTTTTCCAGCAACACTCTACCCCAATGGCTCCAACTTTTCTTATCTTTTCCATAAACGACTTCATTATTTCCTAAACTGACCATGAACAAGCAACGCCAGGACTGCTGGAAGCGGGAGAAGGGGCCACCGTGTCCCCGTGGCTCTGTTTTCTCTCATCCCTGCCAAATGCATCTTTCAGAGAGCGGGTGGCCCGGGTCAGCTTATGAAGGAGAAGGACAAATTTAGACATTTTTGCGTGCAAAAATGCAGAACCGAGACACTGCAGTTTCAGCGCACACTGCTTGACTGTACAGGCAACAAATGTGGCAGGTACAGGACAGACCCCCGGCTTTTAAAAATCAGGCTCTGAGAAATAATATTTTGCACCTGAAATTCATTGCTAAGGATAATAATTAAATAATAATTAATTAATGCCAATTGCATTGACTTCAGAAATGACTGCTAAGCAAACCGCCTAAAGTCAGCAAACTGCCAGGGACAAGGTCAAACACTCCGGTGAACCACAGAAGACAAAGTGAGGAACACAGGCACCCCCAGCTCACTCGTCTGCTCCATTACAGCAAAAACCACTCAGACACTTCCCTTTATGCAGCAGTGAAGGACTGATGAATTTTTTTCTCCCTACTGAGACTTGCAGAGGATGAATTTCAACAGCAGCTTGCTAACGACTACTCAGGGATGCTCGGATGAAGTGAGCAGGGCTGAAGCCCTTAGAGAAATGCCTTCAAGGTACCAACTGCTGAGCTGGTGGAGTGCGATGGGCTCATCCCAGTGTTGTGGTGTCCCTGAGCCCACACTGTTCCCGCGGTGGGCTGATGCAGATTTCCACCCAGGCAGGGAAGTCTGCATGCCATCAGCAACCAGCCCAGCCTCAGGGTGGTCAGACCCACGGCTCAAGAAGGAAACCTGGAATAAAGTGGCTTCCACAGGCTTTCCTGCTGAGCAAGGTCACCCCGAGCTCTTGGCTGGTTCACCTCTTCAGACTCTTAAAATCCTCAGGCTGGGTTGACAAAACACCATGCCCTTGTAATGGAGACATCATTTCTTGTCAGGCCTCCTCACCCCCTGCAGATGTGGCCTCATAAGCTGCAATTCTGCAGAGCAAAGCTTTGTGCTCTGGTGAGATCCCCCCACCTGGAGTGCTGCGTCCAGCTCTGTAGCCCTCAACACAAGAAGGACATGGACCTGTTGGAGCGGGTCCAGCGGAGGCCCACGAAGATGCTCCGAGGGCTGGAGCCCCTCTGCTGTGAGGACAGGCTGAGAGAGTTGGTGTTGTTCAGTCTGGAGAAGAGAAGGCTCCGAGGAGACCTTAGAGCCCCTTCCAGTACCTAAAGGGGCTACAGGAAAGCTGGGGAGGGACTCTGGATCAGGGATTGTTATGATGGGACATGGGGTAAAAGCCTCAAACTGGAAGAGAGTAGATTTAGATTGGATATCAGGAAGAAATTCTTTACTGTAAGGGTGGTGAGGCACTGGAACAGGTTGCCCAGGGAAGTTGTCAATGCCCCATCCCTGGAGGTGTTCAAGGCCAGGCTGGATGGGGCTTGGAGCAACCTGGTCTAGTGGGAGGTGTCCCTGCCCAGAACAGGGGGGTTGGAACTAGATGATCTTTAAGGTCCCTTCCAACCTAAACCATTCTGTGATTCTGTGTGCTGAGGTGTCACTTGAGGAGACTGACCTGTTTCTGGGTCAGGATTTCACTTTAAATGATGTTTAAGAACAGCCCTGTCCCCACGCTGGTCATTAACCTCGAAGCTTGCCATGAAACCCACAACTCCTGGGAGCACACCTCACATTACCCGGGCTTTTCACCACACGTACATTTAGACTCGCCAGGGATGTTAGCGTGGCAGCCTGGCTAAATTACAGCCCAAGCAATAATAAGTGCACTAATACCCCATTCATTGCCATTTTTGGTTTGGTTTTGGTTTTACAATGGGCATGAAAAAGGGCTGGACCTCAGGTTGTCTACATGTTTGTGCCTAGAGCAAACTGCTTCCACAACAGACCATGGAGGGACTCTCACAGTCGTAATCCTGCCAGGCTGTCTGACCTGGTGGCTTATCTTCTTTTGTACTTTGTCCAAAAGTTGTTTGCATCATTAAAGACCTTTTACACACCGCCGACTGCAGCTGGCTTGCTTCGTGTGCACAGCAATCAACTTCTTATTTATACCAAATTGTTCTTTTAACTCTTACATCAGGGAATTCAGAAGCTTTGAAGCATTTCCAGCCTCTGCTGATGCACATGCCTGAAGCCGGCTCCGTCTGCTGCTGCCGTCCTCCCCGCACGATGCCCTACGCCCAACGTGACGGCCAGCACGGGGTCCAGCACCGGGTCACATCAGAGAGCATCTTCCTGCCCTGGGAGAGTTTCAGATTTCCACAAGTAAGAAAACAAAAAGTGAAACTTCCCAGGGTTGCTGAAATGCAATCCCATATGTTTTGATTTTCGGTTTGAATTCCAGCTTCTTTCATTTTTACCACAATTAAGTTTCTAATTGAATCCTGTATTTTATCCAAAAGGAATAAAATATAAATTTAAAGCAAAAATTTAACACTCAGTAGTGTCAAAACAGGGTATTCCATCAACTTGAAAAATGTTAAATGTCTTTTTGGAAATAGGAGGCTCCCCAAAACAGTTTCCTATAAATTTGTGGGTTTGAGGAACCAGCAAAACCAGGTTTTATAGATTAAAAGGGCTCTGTGTCATCCTGATGTTTAGAAAGCGATTGATTTTTAGGAGATATAAAAATCTACCCAGCTTTCAGAGCAGCCAGCATCACTCTACGTCCTATTAAAAGAAGAAGCACAGGTAACAGGAGAGTAGGGAATAAATGGCACATGCAGCGTGATTCAGGACTGCTCTTTTATCCTCTGGTACGTTAGGTTATGACTCACACAAAAAGATAACAGTTAAATGTGATTTTTGAAGAGGCTGGTGCAGCACTCAGACCTGAGACAGTGACATTTTTCTGGTGCAATCAGACAAGTGTCACGACGAAAAATGGCTGCTGGATTATTTGCACATCCATTTTGTTCCTAATTTGGCTGAGCGTGTGACAGCAAATACAGGATAAATAAAAAAAAGAAAGTACAATATCTGTTTATTCATGACCTGTGGACACAGGGATGTGCTGGCATCTCACAAGCAGCCAAACCACCATGTAGGGAGGAGATGGAACCGCTCTCGTTCCTCTCCCTGTGCCCCAGTTCGGGGCTGCCCCGCTCACAGCTCGGCACCTCTGTGTCACTTCCAGCCCACAGCACAAGGAGCCAGGCGAATACACAGCTGTTTCACCGTGTGACGGGCCAACGGCGTAAAACCTGCAATGTAGGGACTACGCAGAAGGTGGCCATGTACAGTAAAAGAGTAAAGAAGGAAGGCAACGTGCGCAGCGCAATCAGCGCCCTAATAACAGCCAAGCCTGATAACGACATAATTTTGCTAGCCTGCCAGTCTTTTCTGCTCCACTTTCAGTTTTAATGAGTTCGCATGGAGTGATGTACCCCCAGCCCCACACATGGCTGGGGTGGGACGGCGGGCAGGGCTGGTCCCACCACAGCACGATGTTCCCACCAAGCTCTTCTCCACCTCTCATGGACACCCAGGCCTTTACTGCAGCTCAGCCTCCGCTCCCTGCCTTAGCTCCCACCTGACCCCCCAATTCTGCTTTGATTCTTCAAACCCTTGTTGTGCCAAGCCCCAAGAGGTTTGTTGCTCCAGACCAAACCCTCACGTCCTCGTAGAGGGATCAAAGGCAACTCACGCTCCCCCGCCACGGAGCCCAGCAGCCAGAAGTCAATTCTTTGACACAGCAATTTGTACTGAGAAGCTCTTTAAAGCATGCTTCAGAGAGACACGAAACTGCCTGTGTGTCAAATTAATTGCTGAAGCCTCCTTCAGCAAAGAACAGGAATCATGGAATCATTGAATGGTTAGAGTTGGAAGGGACCTTAAAGACCACCTGGTTCCACCCCCCTGCCCTGGGCAGGGACACCTCCCACTAGACCAGGTTGCTCCAAGCCCCATCCAGCCTGGCCTTGAACACCTCCAGGGATGGGGCAACCACAGCTTCTCTGGGCAACCTGGGCCAGTGTCTCACCACCCTCACAGTCAAGAATTTCTTCCTAATATCTCATCTAAATGGAGCGATGGAGCACACAAAAAGGGCTTTCTGCCTCACAAAAGGTATGGGGATAAGGTATAATATGCATCGTAGATGCTTTTTATCTTAATACTTCTTAAAAGCAGAATTTTTAAAAAGTTCTAAATATTCTTTTATGGACTTTTTCCATGGGAAGCACACTGTGAAGGACTGTCCATTTAAACCGGAGTGAAGCAAAACATAACAGGCTGCTGTGATCCACATTCCCCAGTTAACTTCAAGGTAACATGGACTTGCTCTTTCCAGCGAAGCTCTGGTGGAACTGAACTCGTTTGTGCTGCACATTTATAATGCAATGGGATCCACTCAGCTATAACAGAAGGTGTCACTTTGGTAGGCTGCTCAGTGACCGTCCTTTGGCTTACTGGGAAGAAATATAGTCACATCCTGGCATTGACCTTAATTCACCACTCATTCAAGGCTCCAGATGGAAAACTGCAAGGAGGGACCGCGTGTCGCATGGTTGTTTCAGCGGACAGAGGGTATCTCTGAAGAGACAAGCAAAAATAATCTGCGGGAGCTGGCCATGCTTGCTCGGAAGAGTGGGTTTTTTTTTCATTATCTGGGAACAGTTCACAGTGCAATGCCAGATGCTCATATTTTCCATCACACAAATTATATTTCCCGTGTTAAAAATCTCTTCAACATTAATCTTTTGCAGTGCCCTTTTTATTATCCTATCAAAATTAATTTTGTACTATGCTTTGAGGATGAAGAAAAACCCACATAAGTGCTAAGCATATTTGATTATATTGTTTCACACCATTACAGTTGCATATGGAGTTTATTCTTCCTCCAGCAGAATACACTTAATCACCTATAACAATTGAAGACAGAATCGAACACCAAATTTTCATTATGTAATTAAGTCCCCATTTAAAATAACTAAGAATAAAAGATGTGTGGGTTTTGCCTGAGAAAGGAAATTTCCCCAGTCTCATTCTTCTGCTCTTTCTTTTGTATTAAAAATGCACAGTGCTTCTGCAGCACGCTGCAGGCTTTAAAGGAAACTGGCCATAAAACACGGGGAGCCAAATCAAGAATTTAAAGCAAAGAATACCTCACAGCACAACCGTTTCTGTAAGTGAAAAGAAAGGCAGTCCATCTTCTTTTTTTTTCCTGATTAATACCTTTTAATGACATATGGCATTGGGTCTGGCTCCAGTTTCTATTTTCATATACTTCTAATGCTGCTAAGATACTACGATGCGTTTTTTCTGAAGTCTAATTTCTTCCTTCATGGAAAAGCTCCATATGCAAGCCACAGGCTGGGATCTCAGATCATACACACCAACTCAGTTAAAGATCTATTTATCATTTTTAATACATGAGCCACATCGCTGCTTTATTTTGTAATATCCTATTAGGAATAAAAGTTTGATACATATGGCAAGCACTTTGACACATATGGCAAGCAATAATTTCATCATCTGTCAAAGGAGCAGCAAGACATCTCCATGTCACCAGAGATGGATTTGACTCTTTCTGTACTATTATCTGTGGAGAACACAGAAATTTTGGGCACCTTTCAATGAAAAGTGATGACCCATAAGAAGACATAGACCGACTGCTCCAGTGAGTGACCTGGGATAGGGAGTGTGCCTGGGGAAAGCCCAGGCTCTCCTGCCCCAGCTTCCCATGGGCTGGATCCGAGCCATTTCTTGTCCAACAGCCATCAGTTTGCATTTATAACATGTGCTTGAGATAACACTCCTGGCTCTTATTGTACATACTGTGGGCTCTGATGCTCATCAACACTTGAGTTAGGTTTGCCTTTCCCAAGGCAGCCCGTGGAGCCTACATGGTGGGTGCTTCCAATGCTGCCCAAGAACTCAGCTCCCTGATCTCCTGGGAGTCCAGGCTACATGTAGGTACTTGGTCACTCTTTCCTGTTCTTTTCTGCCCCTCTTCCAGAGTGAACCAGCAAGTTCCTTCTGAGATAAAGCCAAGGCACAGCTCTGAGCACAGCTAGAGTCAAGGACTGTCCCCAGAAGAGGCCCTGTCCTACTGTCCTGCAGGACGTCCCCTGTTCAAAGCTTTCCCCCTCCAGGCTACATTGGCCATGTCCATCTGGTTTTTACATCCTGGGATGCCAGTCTTTAGCCAGAAGAGGACAAGCCCTATATTGCAGTTGTCTAAATATTGCTCACTCATTCTTCTATGGCAGCCAAGCATCACTGTGGATACACACCGGTTGTGTAAGGCCTGCAAGCCAGAAACTCCAGCTTATCTCATTTGCACCTTCTACAGAGACTGGCAGAGCAAAGGCCTGGCCTGAGGCTGGGGAGCTCTCCCGACTGAACACAGAATGGGGCAGCAGCTTAAAAGGAGCGTTCAGAAAGCACATGCAGAAGTTTGAGGCATCTTAAAAGGACCTTGCTGTTGCCTTCTATGCCAGAAATGCTGTGATGGCTCCACTTGCCCTGTCCCACCTTGGCTTTGGATAGTGCCCTGCATTTTCCCTTCCATCACACAGATATACCTGCCTTCTCCATCCAAAATGATGGCTTTGCACTCAAGAGACAGTTAGCCAAACCACAAACGATGCCTGATGCTCACACGAAGCCTTCTCTAAAGCATCAGACCAATATTAGTGACTCTTTCTTGCATGCCCAATTGGGGTAGGCATGGTGGGCAGGCTGGAGAGGGAAAGCGTGGGGCAGTGCTGGCCAGCAGAGCCCACAGTGCCCAGTTCAGCCTCGCTGGGGGCTGCCAGGGGACCCAACCTCGCCACAGGCTCCTTTTCCCATCCACAAATCCACGAGTGCGACAGCAGTCCCCTCGCAGCCTGCACCCAGGCACTTCTGCTTCCTCCTAACGGTGCTGTGCTCAGCTATCGCGTGTAGACTCTCTCTGGTTAATAGTAAGACACTAAATATTTGAAACTTCCCTGGAAGCGAAGGCTACCGGATAAAAATAAATGGATAAATTTGGTAATAGCACAGTATGTTAGCGCATTGGATGCAAACTGGCAGCCTGCTAGTGGGATTAATAATTTATGGAAAGATTTAGGACTGTACGAGCTACTATTCTTGATCAGGCAACAATATCAGCTCTGTCAAGGAAGAAACAGAAGCCTTTGCATTAGGCAAGAACAAGACAACCCGTTGCCATGGGACGTTTTCTTGTAACCTTGAGAAGTGAAAGGATGGCTTACTGCCTACAGCCAGCGGGTCAGGATCCCACAGAGGCAGATTTGTTTCAAGCTTGGAGATTTTTTTTAGTATTCCCTTGTGCCATGAGTCCTAGAGTGCAAGGTCCAGCATACGAAAAACCTATTCATAATTGACACCGCTTCTGCAAGACGCATTGCCTCCAGGAAGTTTTATTTCCTGAAAATGTGGTGATATAATTAGGTGTCTACATTCTCTTTCTGCTGGTGTGTTTCATCCCATTACGAGAAATGCTCTGTAAACCTTCCTTGACTACGTGAAATTAATTTAATTGTTTTTAAAAGCTGGTAAAAAAGGTTTCCTGACATTTATGTATTTTTCTTATTGCTTAGCAGCAGGAGTTCTGGGTTTCTGGGAGGGAGGGGAAACAAGGGAAATACTTGTTCTTGACTTGTTTTGCAGCCATGATTTATACGCTCCCTCATGCTAGAAACATTATTTCTGTGATTGCTCTCGTTATTTTACGCGCTATTCCTCCTCTCTTTACAATTTATGACCACGAAGTCATTCTTTACTCCTGCTGCTGCTACAGGACATAAACACCAAAGCGATGGACAAGAGCCCAGATTTTAAATCTGACCTGTTTGCACAGCCCCAGCCGCACAAGGGGAGGAACGGCTGCTACCACAGGGAATTGGGGAAATAGTCTCTTACCGAGACACAACTTGAAACAGAAGAGGTTGCTTTGCACATCTGTGCTCTGGCTTTGCTTTAAGCACAGAGACGTCACTGCGCAGCGGTGATCTCCAGCCAGCAGAATGGTCCACAGGTAAAGTCCCACCTCTTCTTCGATATAAACATTCCAGCGTTAAACTCCAGATTATGACATCAGCTACTGCAGGGTTCACCGTGACGCCTGTTCCATAGCTACACAAGGGTGTAAAATTACGTAACAGCATTTACTGGATTTACATTATTTAAAAATTCTCATAAAACTGTAAATACAACCAAAGTTCATCTAAAAATTTTATGAAAAATCTACATAATAGAGCTCTGGAGCTCATAATTTTAAGAACTGCCTCAATGAAAATCTATTACTTCAGCACAGAAAGACTGCGGGTGGGAAGTGGAATAACAATTTTCAAGCTTGAAGAAGTCAGGATCTTTTCTAAACACAAAATCAGCATCACCACCGACCAGAGAAGGGGACCATCCAACCATCCTCCAAACAGGCCTTTGGGAGTGCTCCCCATCCCTTCTTTCTACATTTGTGGAATTGCTAAAAAATTAATTTCCCAAGGCTTGCATTTCAGTGGAATTGCCTTCACATCTTTGATATTTCCAATTTTCAACATCCTTAAGAAAAGTACAAATATCTGAGCAAAGTCAGCAGGTCCTGTAGACAGTTCCCACTGTTTCCCAGTTATCTTAGTTGCACTTAAGACTCACTGTCACCATTGCCCAATTAATTTGTCAATTGGTATTGAGCACAATCCCGGTTTAGTAAAACTAGAGGTGAGGTGGATGCAGCCTATCAGCACGTGCTTGGGCTGGAAGCTACAGCTGGGGTCTTCTGCACTGGGGAAGGCAAGGTGGCCACCAGGCCTCCTGTTGAGCCAAAGCTGAGGAAAGCTGAAAGGTGAATCATCAGACTCAGACCTCCACCAAGCTGAGTCCACGCTCTCCTGGGGACGGTATTCGTGTTTGATTCTAACACTCTCCAATCAGCTAATTTTTGGCTATGGCTTCTTTGGGGTCAGTGCATAAGACAGTCAAGTTTGGGTCCGTTCAATCTGCCAGGTGACTGCAGAGCACCTACTCTATGCAGCAGCAGCTGCCAGAGTAACTTCTACAATACTGATTTTTTTTGTTGCTTTTGGAATTTGTGAACAGTGGATTTTTCAGCTTTTGGATACACTCTGCTACCACTGAAATCAGGTAAGGCTTACTGATGGTTTCAGTGGGAACAAAAGCTAAGACAAAGCGTGCTTTCAGATCTAGACCCAGAGGCTAAATCTACAATGGCTGTTTCTTTCACTGACTGTATTGAATAAAATGCATTCCCTGCCATGCCATTGGATTCAACAAAACTTTTCTGATTTTCTCCATCATTGGAGAGAGACTATCTCATCACTCAGAAATAACAAGAAGGTCAAGGTTCATGGTGCAATTATAAATGTATTTGGGTTTACAGGTAAAATGTCCTGTGAAGAAGCAACTCCACGACTCCAAGTGAAGAGCAAGCCCAGTCCCAAAACTTAAACAGAAGCAGGCAATTTCAGTCATCATCATTCACCTGTTCATATGCATGCTCCGAGAGTCTCCAACTTGTTCCCCTCTAACTTACCTCCCATGAAGTTTCAGTCCAAGTCACAGCTGATGGTCTCGGAATAAGATGAACAGCGATCTTCCAAGAGAAGTGACTCTTGGGGCACTGGGGGCACTGACAGGGCTGAACTGCCCCCATACCTGGGGCTCCCACCTCTGCACCGCTGCCACCAGCCCGGGAGCTCAGCCCCAAGCTCCTGCCCTGGCCCAAGGCCTTGCCTGAGCTGGGTCTACATGGTAGGTCTACCTCTGCCCAGAGGCCTTGGCAGGATGACTTGGGCCTGTTTCATCACCTCTCCTTACCTGATGACCACTAGGCTGTCACCAGTAGTGGTTACTATCACCAAATGGGCCCTGTTTGCACTTATCTGACAAAAAAAATGAGTATCTGGTCTCACATTAAGTAAAATCTCAGACTGCGTCTGTGTTGCCCATCGCTGTTTCACGTAGCCCACCCAGTGCTCCGCCTTGACAATCTGTCCCAACAGTAGAGCTGCCTTGTTCGAAGAGCAGCTACTTCTGCAGCATCCACACCCTAACAAAGACAACCAAGACTTGCCTGGGCTTTTCATGCTCTGAAACAAACCATGGCTCCATGTATCAAGCAGTAAAATAAAAATATTGATCCTCCTGTGTAACAATTTTATAGAGAACTCCAGCTCGTCTACTTTGAAGCCAAAAATCATGCTTAACATATAGACACTTTTCTGATTAAATTCAAGAGGCAACCATCTTTTGGACAAAATGTATTAAGTCTTCAACTCCTTGTTAATTAGCACAGCTTGAAGACTTGCACACAGAGGAGGCTGTGTCCCTGCCAATGGCTAGTCTACCGAGCGCAAGGATTTGCCACATTTTCATGCTGAGCGACAGATACTCCACAACCAGCGAGTCTCACTGACCTAAGCATATTTGCAAATATAACACTACTCAATTAAATAATGGCAAAAATCTGATTCTAACCAAACAAATCACATTTTTACACAGAAATGAGCAATTAAGTTACACGGGAGAACACACAAAATAGGAAAATTTCAACAAAGTGGTTTGGGAAAACAGTATCTGAAATTGGCAATGATTTTAATTACACCTATTGAAGATGTGCTTGTCTTGGACAGACAATATTTTTTGTCTTTTACTTTTCTCACCTTGAAATGTAGATAGCATATAATTACATTGATATGCAATGGATAAAGAAACATTATTGCATAAAAAAATATACGAAACTCTAACTTAAAGTTGCAGAATGCATGAATTGCATTGGCTAAGATTTGACCCCAGAGGTGCACAAGTAAGTAGTCATTTGATGCACTGGAATGGTCTCCCGTGTGCTGTGTATGTAGCTGTCAGAGCTGACTCAGTTGTCTTCTCATAACCGCAGCAATCCTGCTCCTAGGCTCATTCAGCGAAGCCGCCCTTCCCCTTGGAGGATGTGGTGGGGTTAGGGTGGGCAAGCCCACACTGCTGGTACGCTTACTGGAGGTGGGTGCCTTAGCAGCTCTTGAAATACCAAACTGTCCGGAGAGATTGATTTCTTTCCCAGCGCCGGGACTTGTGCGGCTTTTCTGTCCGTAATCAGCAAGCAGGGCAGCAGAGGAGGTTAGGCTGCCCTGAGTCAGGGAACACGGCGATAACGGGAAGTTTCCACTCAGCTTTTTTAGTTCCAGTACTTGTTCCCTGGCTTGAGTCAAAGCTGCAGTCAGCTCATAGCGTTCCTCACACTCTCTGCGCACCGTTTCCTGGAGAAGAGTGTTCTGCAAACAGAAACAAACACTGGCTTTACAAAATGCCATCAGTCAAAACCTGCACCTATTCAGCTCCTCAGGCTTAGGGCAGGGGTGGCTGAAGGGCACTGATGCACACAAACCCTTCAATACTTCCCCATATTTTGGTTTCTCTGAAAGTCGCTCAAAGGACATACATCAGCATTTACACACCCTTCATTCCCTCATGAGACAGTGGAAAATATGAGGTAAGTTATCAGAAGTTTCTTCTGATCTCCTGCCCATCCTACAACTAGGGGGAAACTGGGAATGCTGTTCCCAGAAAGGAAAAGGCGACCTACGCAGTTGGAGTATTACCGTACCACTTCATTACGATAAGACGTTCAAGAAGTTATCCTCCTCTGCAGTTTAAATAATGATGCACTGATTTTTTGTGCCGGCATTCTTTATTGATTAGTATTTCCCAAATAACTGAGATAAATGATTTTCAGTCTAGTGGTTTGCACAAACTTTGCACTGTGATTCCTGATTTTTAAATGCTCAGTGACTGGTACCGGGCCTTGAGCAGACAACTGAAACTGTTTCAGCGTTACAGAAGTCCCCAATTGGTATATTATGTGGAACTTATTTATGATGCTAACGTTCCTGGTTTTCAACTGAAACAAGAAGTAAATAAAACACAATAGAACATCACTAAATTGAGTCATAAAAGTCAGAACTACCGAAAGTACCAACACAAGCAGGAAATACCCACTTTTTTTGTTCTTCTGAGCAAGCAATAGTTGTTAACGCCAGGAGGTCTGTGAGAATGGAAGGGGAGCAACCACAAGGGCAGTCTCCAACACAGAGAGTGAGGATCGAGTCAAACAGAAAACACTCTGTCACGCACAGCCTCATCGCCCGGACACAAACTTTTCTATGTAAACCTCCTTAGTGCTAAAAGTATGAGATGTATGCTGGGTCAGATCACTCATCACCTTCAAGTGAGGGCGAACATTTGTATGTGAAATTCTCCGGGTGATTATGACAGTGGGTGTATACAGGGAAGACTGTGTAAGAAAGATCCTCTCAATAGCACTTTTTTGATGTTTTGAAGGGTGAATACCAGAGTCAGTAAAGTCAGAGCACAGAACTGCGTTCCCACTAAAGTGGAAGGTGGTAAGCTCTGCTTAGCCAAGAAGAGGTTACTAAAACTACTAGATTTTTGCATGTGCGTTCCCGTCAAAACTTGAAAAATGATGGAGAAATTAAAAGTGCTTTGTTGATCAATTTTAGATTTTAAAATTTTACTTTGGTCAAAGCACCTGTAGCGGATGTAGAGTGGAAACACAGAAGTTCTGCTCAGGCTCTCTAACCTCTGTGCCAACTGCAAGCGAAGCTTTTGGAGAAGGAACGTATCTACATGCAGAAGCAGAAGTGGGAGGGATGTAAATACCAAAATAATTTATTCTCTGGATACCTAACTCTGCAGACAACTTTATGAAAGAAAGTTAGACATTACTTTCCCTGCCACTCAGATGGTCACTGACAGTCCCTGAAATTATTTGGGAAGTGTTACCTGCAAATCTGAGCAGTTATCCTGGTGCAAAGTTTATCTTAAAACCAGTTTCAATTTTCAACCACTCTTATCTGCCCATTTTCTAATACAATTATATTAGGGGAGGAACTCTGTTTCAGAGCGGGGAAAACAAGAACATAAGCAGAGCGGGTGGAATCTCACGATTGAGGATAACAGTGTGTTCCTTACTCTGCTGAAGCTCCTGACCAGCACTTGAGGAGGGTACGTCTTTCCAAAGAGCCTTTTCCATAGGTACAGGACAGAATGACTGCCAGCATCATTCTAATTTCACTAACACAGTGTTTCTGAACCTTTTTCAAGGAAGAAATAAATATCAACCCAAGCCCTAATTAATTTTGAAGAGTTTCATTTTCACTGTTTACCAATTTTTCTCTGCCACTTAATTACTTTGGACATTCCACTCCAATCTTATCTACAGTCCCTGACTTCACTGTTTTCACATTTCTCATGGAGCAGTACAGCTCTTTCTCCTCCCTTCCCATTATATTCCAAACATTCAGCAAATGCCTGTGGTAAGAATATCCATCAGTTAAATTTCTTTTCACATTTGATTAATTTTTATGCATTCCGGAGTTACAGAAAGTGGATTTACTAGTGGGAGCTGGGATACATCCCCATTAGCGTGGCAGGATGCACACACATACCGCCACATTAAAAGATGCAATCTCTGCCCCTGAAGCCAGTCAGAAGAGGACTGTGTCTACTCTTATTCCTATTGACAGTATCAAGTTTTTTCTTACCAATTACTTCGAAAATAAGTAAGATTACTGGGAGGATTTTTGCTGTCCTGTTCAAAAAATGAGAAATGTCCATGTCTTCTACTACAAAAACACAAAGAATGCTTTATTGTTTACTCATGTTTATGTAGCATGATGTGAGGCTAGAGACTAGGAAACAAATGCTCTGCAGGACCTGAAATAGATGTATTTTTTTAAAATAAAATACTAGTTTAAGTACTTGCTGAATTAAAAGTGTCACATATTTTGTGATACATTTTATTTGTGAAATTATGATGGACTCTTTCAATTTCAATGGGTTTTAAAGCAGTACATAACAGGTTCTGAAATACAGATGCTTTGAATGATTTTAGAAATCACATGTCTCTAAGTAAAAATAGCAAGGCATTTCCTCGGTCATGTTCCTACCTCCTCTTGAACTTGACTCAAATTGTGAATCAGTTGTGTCCTCTCCTGGGTTAATTTTTCCAGTTCATCTGACTTATGTTTAATTTCTTTCCTCATATTATCCAGAAATGATTCATTATTATTCTTTTCCATCGTCAGCTGAAATTCAAGTTCAGTAATTAGTCTTTTAAGGCTCTGAATTTCTTTTTCCTTATCTTCATCTTT
Organism: Alca torda; assembly: GCA_008658365.1. NCBI lineage: Eukaryota > Metazoa > Chordata > Aves > Charadriiformes > Alcidae > Alca > Alca torda. Next base: position 9,296,115 of record CM018081.1, read on the forward strand.
CTCTGCAAGTTTGGTTTGGGCATCTTGTAGCTTCTTTTCAAGAATTTCTGTCTCCATCCTTAAGCTACTAGTAGCACTGGATATTAATCCTGGTATCTGCATTAGATTAGACAAAAATTACATTAGTCTACATTCAGTGGATATCATTAGATATGTAGAATCAAGTATCAAACAAATGCTGACCTCAGAAAAAAAAATACAAATGCTACCATACATGTCCTCAGGGACAAAAAAAATAAATGCTTATAATTTACATAATACCCTCAAAGAATACCAGAGAGCTGTAAACTAATCAAAATTCACTCAGAATGGAGAGATTAATTAGTATGTCAAGATCAAACAGAAAAACAGAGGTAAAAATGGGAAAATTTAACTTCTTTATTGCAAGCCAGTATTTCTTCAGGGTTTTAAATTCATAGACAAATATTTGTAAAGTTAACTAAGCCAAACTGTTATTTTCAGGTTTTTAAAACACTGTATAAGGTAATGAATTTTAAATAACAATATGATTTCATCAAATGTATTTGATTTTTCCAGTATTCTCAAGAAATGTGTCAAATCTTTTGAAAACTAAAGTTATAGGTACAATTTTCAATTTCTAGATAAAACTTCAAAAACTGTAGGTCTGCCTGGCTGGCCACTGGAGCTTACCCCATTGGTGCTGAACTAATTTGAGAAGGAAGAAAACAGTGCAGATGGTTTTGTGACAACTTGTCATTGTCTGGAACAGTCCAAGGCCTTTAAAAAATGATGTTGTCAGTTTAAAAATAATTAACAACTGCAGTCTGTGGACATAGATCAACTCTGGGTAGAGAAAATGCGAGCAAAGGAAGAACTTCCACACCATTTAACTAGCTGGAATAATTACTTGTTAACCTGTTCCTTTAAAAAAAAATAAATTGAAACATACGGAATCATAGAATCGTTTAAGTTGGAAAAGACCTTTAAGACTGGGAAAAAAATACTGTATCATCTAGATAGAGTACTACACATAAAGAAGGTTTTACTCCTTCACATACTATTTCTGAGAAGTTTACATTATCTGCTGGCACAAAACGTTCCACTTGAGTGTTACACACCTTCTTCTGGAGCTCTTCATGGTCTCTCTGATATTTTGTGATTAGTTCTTGCTGCTTTTGTCTTTCAATGTCTAGTTCCACTCTCGCTTCCTCCTTGACTTTAAGAATTGCTTCTTTGTGTCGTGCTTCACCTTTAGCCAGATCAATCTCCATCTAGGCAACAAGTGCTTTTTAATGACATCTGGCAACTCATCTTAAAATATTTTTCACATTCCACACCGCCATAAATGAAGGGAAATTTGGCAGGCTGAGATTTTGGGTGCTGAACAAACACATCCGAATGATTGCAACTGCTGGAGCCTGGAGAGGGAAAGCTCCCGCTTCCCACTGGCACAGGCGGCTCCTGCTCCGCAGAGCATCGGCACTGAGTCATAGCCGGGAGCCCTGGGAAGATGTCTCACAAGCCCCATGGTGTCTCTAGTGGTGCTAGATGCCTAAATTTAGGCAGTTGGGCTTCACGGTAAATCACTATGAAACCCCTAAATTACAAAGTCCTTAGCTGGTTCTTAAAATAGAAGACTACTTTGCTGGAAGCATTTGCTCTGAAGGTAAAACTCAGCTCATTATTATTTTCAAATGCAGCAAAATTATACATTTCGCAGTAACGACATATACTGTGCTAAGATTAGGCCATAAACTCAGTATTAAAATATAAAGATCTTAACTCCTTCTTATAAAATCACGTTTTATTCCTGCTCTGCCACTCAGCCTTGTCAGGGAATAGCAACTTACCATATGAAATGTTTGTCTGTCTGCTCCCAGGGACCACACTCAGATGACACATACTCCACACATGCTGTCTTGCAATTTAGAAGCACAGTGCACGTTAACACCGCATACCCATTTTATTGAACATCCCCCTTCCCCTAAATCTATTCTAAATCCCAGCAATCCAGGGGAAGGAGCATATAGAGGAACCTCCACAGAACCTCTCAGCAAGGCATCGGTGGGATGCCTGCCTCTCTAACCATCCCCCGGTGACGATGGCACGTGGCCACCGCGCTGGCCCCAGTGCCAGCCCAGGTTCCAGGGAGCAGCGAGGAGCAGCTCCAGCTCGTTTTAGGGTCCCAGCAACACGGCACTGATGGTATGTATGTGGGACAAGCTCTGGACACAAAAAGTGGGGAAATGTAAGTGAAAGAGCTGCAAACTCTGGGTAAAATGTCCCAGTGCTCAAGGCATCTCACGTATTTAATACTATAAACTCAAATTTTAAAATTCAGCCATAATTTCCTGAAAACAAAAGCCTGGATTCTGGAGGAAATACTGAAGGTTGTATTTTGAAAAATATGTTTTCCAAACCAGAATGCTAATATTATATTTCTGCAGGCTGAATTCTAATGGACTTAATTGCAGCACGCTGAAAGAATACAAAAGGCACATTACACATGCACAACACTAATTACTTAAAATTATTAAAAGCAGAAAAGCCCAGAATGAGCTTAATTACAATTATCTAATTTCACACACTAATTGTGAGCAAAAGTATAACAAATCCCCCTAACTCTTTTTGGGGAAAAGATAAACTGGAAATATTTTCATTATTTTGTAAATCATGAATATACCCAATCCTGGGCATGGAACAGGCACAAATTCCCCACTGAGGTTTAGCTTAAAACTGGTATATTTGTAAGATCCTCAAAGTAGATTATTATTCTTATTATTGTTATTATAATAGATGTATCTTCTACATTATTAGATATGGGAGTTAGAATTCTAATCGTAGAAACCCAAATGTATTAACTCTACATATTATTACAGAAGCAGATCATATGTTGGAGGCTACTTGATTACAAAGACTAAAAAAAATAAAAGCAGTAGAAAAAACCGAGCTCATTTTGAAGCTTATACAAGAATTTTCACATTTAACACTTGAAGCTAATATAGCTGATAACCACAAAGGGAAATAAAATGGCAGTTGATCTTCAAAGAAAGCATAATGGATCCTAATTGCTTTAAAACCACTTACATGCCCCTTATTAATTAGTATTTTAAAAATCCATAAAACAAATGTTTACATCAATCTTAACATCTTTTGTAAGAGATATTTTTTTTTCCTCCATTAAAACAATTTAAGGTTGATCTGTATTTTAAATAGAAAACTGGAACACTTTATACTTACGCAATGGCACACTGACCCAAGAGAAAGATAACTTTGTCACTTTGTCACATTTCTGATTTTTTTGTCTGATGAGAACATTTTTAGAGCACTTGACATTCACTGCATTTTAATGGCTGTGATACCAAAGCTGTAATTGCTCTCTCTTACTAGTAGCAGCCTTTATCTTGTTTTAATGTCAGGTTGAACAATACGTTGTGATTATGCAGACAGTGTGACCTCATTCTAAAATTATATCCTGTGACAGAGAGGTTAAGAAGTTTTAAACGAAATGTAACCAATCTTAATTGCTAGTAGTCAAAAAATTTTCCTGAGACTAAATAAAGCTTTCAGACACTTATCACATACTCAACCAAAAAAGAAAAAGACAGTAATTTTAGTCATCAATTATGTAGGGCTTAAATCAGAAAAGTCAGGGTAATCATTCAACACTATTTTCAATTTTTCCTTCACAGATTTTTTTTTTCTTTCTTATATTCAGTTTGGGGTTTATTTTGTGCTCATGTAAAAAGCGTTGCAGATTAAAAGAGAGTTTACATGCTCCGGGTTGTTTATGGTAAACAGCTTTCCAAATCCCACTGGAAGAGACTGGCAGCTGGACTCTCCAATTCCAGTTAGAGTCTCCAGCTCAGAACTTTACAGCATGACACAAAACCAGAAGAAAAAGCTATCTGTCCCACAGAGCTGAGCCAAAGGTCCCGATTCCTGAGATTGCTGTTATGCACGGAGCCTGCTCACAGCCCAGTAGAAACGAGGAGCTGTAGCATTGCCCCATTCCACCCAGCTGTGCAATTAGCTAAGGAACCTATTCAATCAGCACACGCAGTGGACGTACACATTTATTTTTTTGAATCAGCTGAAAATATTTTTCCAGGGAAGGCCCTAAGCCCAAGTACTTGCTAAAAGATGACTCGCAAGTTATAACTTAACTTTGTAGAATGCAATGATACCCATCAACGATGCAGCTAGCAGTGGGAAACCCTTCTAACAAGGAAACCCATGTTAACAGGAGTTCAAGTTGTGGAACAGACCTGTGCAACACGTTCATCACCGGCATGGCCGTGGTGAGATGCTTGGAGGGTGGGCTGCCCTGCCTTGAGCTATCTTCATAACATTGCATCCTACATCCATGGACCAGGACTAGACCAGTGGTCTTTCCCACTCTGTCCCCCAACCAAGTCAGCTACCCCCTGAATTCGGGGTGTCCTCCTGGATGTATTTCAACCATCCTTCCCATCTGTAGCCTGTACTTAATTTTTTTTTTTTTTTCTCTCCATTAAATAAAGGGAAAATGCCCAGGTATAAAGGACCATGCATGTATGGAAGGTGTATCTTTCTCCCTCCCACCTTCCCCTTCCTCCTCACCATGAAAGGAACCATCATCCAATTACCGAAAGAGCCTAGGTGGGAAGGTGTATAAAAGTGTTTTTGCAGGCTTTTGTAAGAGTCAATGAATAAAATAACAAAGGATGGGCCGTTTCACGGAGAAGCCGAGTCATAGGAGTGTGAAACCTTTTCAAATAAAATATAGAGGTATTTTCACAGTAAATTTCACTGAAGTCTTTATTTTCCTACTGCTCTGATTTGAAGGGAAAGCAAGTAAAGAAACAGCAGAGTCATTAGCAGGAGCCTATATGTCAGAGATGCAGCTGCCTGAAAGGAACTGGTGATGGCAGAGGTCAGCAGAAAGAGCAGAAGCCTTTCTCACGCTAGAGGTCTGTTCTAGCTCCAGGACTTTCACTGCGCAACTCCTTTAGCTCTTTTTTATTGTGAGGATTCTCAGCTCAAGTGAATGGATGAGCCACATGCCTTATTTCCGCTGCCACGTCTCCCTTCCCAGTACCCCAGTCTAACCACACTCCTCCACCTACCTGCCGTGCTCTTTAGGCCCCCACCGCAGCCAACAGCCAGCACTACCTAGCTGCTGCCGAGGTTCCCATGCTGTAATCAGCTGTGTGTGTGCTCACTAAGCGATACCCATCTCCCGCTGAGCTGTTTTCTCAGCCTGCAGGCACGCAGAGCCTGCCAGGTGAGGCAGAATGAGGTGCCTCTCTGCTTGGAGGGGTACACATACCCCGAACCCAAGGTTGCACAAGCTCCTCTGCACCCCCAGGCTGAAAGCAACGCTTGTTCCAAGTACTTCAGATCTTGAACTAGATGACACTGCTAATTTGGAGTGTCACTTTCCTCTCCAGACATGTGGGGGACTTGTCCTGACACCAACAGGAACTATGGATTCATATCAAAACAACAACAAATTTCATGTTCACAGAGGACTTGGAAAGGATAAAACTGTCACGTTACTTCTTCATTTGTCTCTTGCCATGAGTGACAAAATTGTCCCAGGGATGGCATGAACACACATCCTGCATCCAGAGCTGCCCTGAGTACCAGGCAGGATATCCACACCCCTCTCGCCCTCCTCGTCAGCTGAACAGCTAACATCTCCGCTGCCTTTTGCTATTTGGCAACTCCTGACGGCTCCAGAATCGCTATGCTACAACAGCTTGTTTGTTTAGCTCTGCTTTGGTTTGCAAATACCTGTCTTCTAAGGAAAGGACATTTTTGCTCATCTGCTTATTATTTATTTTCCAGATTTGTTTTACAAATAGCAATCTTCAGTTTCAGTTCACCTAACCTGCACGTAGGAAGGCTCTGTGTTCTCTGCATCTTGTCAACAATGCCCAACCTTGTTTTTACTGGGAAACTACTTCAATATTAAATATATGCTTTCCCATGCTTCTTTGTCAGATGTGTCAGGAAACAAACGCAGGCACCGATGCACTCCCCCATGCAGAATTGTGGTTCAGGGTTCATAACCCGGACTGTTGCACACAGAACAGGGTGGGCTCTGTATGTTCACCTCCTTGGAGCTTGTGTAGAACAATGGCCCGTGAGACTGGGCTTTTCCTGCTGCACCCCCTCCTGCAGCGCACACGAGGAAAGCACAGAGCTCGCAAGATCAGAGTGTCGGTGGGCTCAGTTCTGCTCCTCACACCTGGGCTTGCAGGGGACTGCACTCCTAACACAGCCACTTTGCAAATACCCTGAAACCTGGGAAGTCCGGATCAGACCTGAACATCTGCCAAGTCTGTAAATGCTCATACTAAATACCTTCTGCATTCAGTTCCAACCTATGTAGAGAGATCACCCATTAAAACCTCCTGTACAAAGAATACTATTGACATGTTTGCACTTGAGGAGATAAACATCTGGCTCACTGTACTCATTTGTGACAGCTGACTACAACTGAAAAAATAAATAGAGAAATCGAAAGGATGCCAACTGCACATCCAGTATTACCTTCTCCCTCCAGTTATCTTCATTCCGCATCTTCTGTCTTAATGTTTCCTGCAGCTGCTCTGTTCTGTTCTGATGAGAAATCAGCATTAACTCCCTAGAAACCACAAAAACTCATATGTAAATAAGTGCTCTGCCCAGATTGGTGGTATGCCATTTTCTTGCAATTAAGCCCTTTGTGGCAAAGGTTCGTCTTTTCCTCTTTGTTTAGTATTCTGTGCAATAAGCCCAGCAATCCTGCCTGGAGCCCAGAGGCACAGCAGTAATCACTACTTAGCACTTGCATAATGCCATCACATGCTTTATGAATTTTATGTTTTAAAGACAATACTATAGTTGATCTTTCTTCCACACACACATATTTAAACCTCATATATTTTTAATATTTCTCAAGTGAAATGTTGAGGAACGCTGAATAAATGTTACAACGTTCAAACCAGATATTTTTTTATTTAATGAATTTGGAATATTACTATCATTAATTAAAAAATTGTAATAGGTTTTCAATTAAAACCACCGAGTTTTTCCATTGTTAGAGTTACTGTTTTTCACGTCAGGCTTGTAGACCAAAAGCCCTGGAGAGTTTAAATTCTTGTAACTTAGATTATTAGCAACGTACCACCTGGAACAACTCGTGTATCTGGGGTTTAAGTAGAAGGAAAATATTCTTAAATTAACATGTAATATCTTTTCATGCAGGTACTAAAGTACAGGGAATATTCAAACCCATTAAATATGAAAATAGCTTAATGCCTCTGGGTGTACATCACTCTCAGAAAATGTTTATCTTCTCCAAAAGCCACTTTTCTGAATATATTTTCAATTGTACACAAATCAAACAAATAATGTATTGACATGTCTTAAGTAGGGGACAGCACTTTCCTTTTTGCCAATAAAAGACAACCTATTCTATCTGTAACTGAAAATTTACTAGTAGGACACTTAAATAGCAAAACCAAGGCTGTGGTTGTTAGGAATAAAAATGGATATGTAGATTACACTCAAAGCAATTTAAAAAAATGTGAATTTAGGTTGGTAATTGCAGAAATCTAAAAAATAAAGACTCTCAAACTAGGTATCATTCCAGAAAATACAATCCTCAGAAGCTCAGTGCTTTATTTTCCACATCTGAAAAGTAATTACAGGGAAAATGGCAGCTTCGTTGATATTTGATAACCTTCAAAATAAGACTAGACTGGTGGGAAGTTGTCCATACGCTTCACTGAATACTAGACCACATCCAATAACCTGGCATACTGTAATATTTACAGCATTGTTACGGTTTGCAAGTTGCTAATAACATATGTTACAAGAATTTAAATTCTCTAGGGCTTTTGCTCTACAAGCCTCACATAACAAATAGCAGCTATAACAATGGCAATAAATGGGTGTTTTTATTAAGCTTGAACTGAAGCCCTGGACTGCAAAGTAAGGATTTCCACCACCCCACCCCACCCCTTTTTTTTTTAATAGGCCTTTTTCTTTTTTTATTTGTCATTCAAATTTTGTCTATACTGTAATAATTTAAAAAATCCATCCAATGAGTTCCAAAATTTCAGGATATGAGCTGAGGGCTGCCAAGGCTTTTAGAGTTTTGCCCTAAAACACGGAGATGAGAGGGGGCAGTGGCAGGGCAGGACTGTCCCGAGCACACAGGCACGTCCGAACACACAGCTGGGACCAGCAGCTCTCCCCCAGTCTAGCCAGTGCCATAGCCACACTCCTCATTCTGCTGCCTCTCCTCCCGCATCCCGATCGGCACAAACCACCTCTGGTGCTTTACAGAATCTATCTGTCCTTTTGGTAACAGCGAGTGAGGCTGAGGATCTGGCAAAGGAGGAATGTTTTATTTTTAATAGGTTACCCAGAACGCACAGTCACAGGAGATTACCCGTGGTGTCTCAGCTCCAATTACCTTTCTTGTTTCAACATCACCACCTCCTCCTCTGTTTGTCTAAGAAGAGTTTTAAGTGCTTCCAGTTCACTTTCTGATCGACTGGTTCTTCTTTTTAGATCTTCTTCTTTCCGTTCTTTCTCAGCCACCTCTTCCTGTAAATGTTTGCATACTTGCTGGCAAATTAGAAGAGATTCCTCCTTTTCCTTGAGCTCCTTTGTAAGTCTACAGATGAAATTAAAAAGTATCAGCATGGTAGTTACTATATTCATATTTACAGATGTATACTAAATAGACAGAAATCACTTGTACCTGGAAAATAAAATATTAGACAAAAAGCTATATATTCTTTATGAAGTTAAATCTAGTGATGTGAACACAAAAATAGCAATGAAAACCAGAAAAAAAAAAATACATAAAAGCTGCATTAAAATAGTAAAGTTTTTGCTCCCACTGCTCAGAAATCTATATGCTATGTTATGACATATAATTTCAGCATTTACCTTGACTCAGAAATTCCATTTTCATATTTCATTTTTTTCAGTTCATTTTGACAGACATCAAGTTCTGTTGATTTCACCCTAACAAAACATTAAAAAAACATGTATCTGTGTATTTGTCTGAGGAAATAACAGCCTTTACCCATGCAGTAATCTGAACATCAGGTTTATTGACATATTATCTAACTGGCATTTTCTATTTCAGTTAAAAGGCAAACAACAGAAAGTTCTGTTTGTCCAAGCTAACATTTTAAAGTAATGTGAAATTACACTTCCAATGTCATCTCAGCCTAACCTAGGATCACAACACGCTTAATGTTGGGAACAGAAAGTGAGATCTTGCAACACATGAAAGTTTCAAGTGAGATATGAACAAATAACAATTTAGTAGGTAAGAGGGCTGGAAACTTTGCAGATTTCTTGTCATTATGTCATCATTTCACCAATTAATAACCATGGTTAAACTTCGTATTTACATTTAAACAGATATAGAATATGTTATTTTATTTAATTGTACACCAATTACATTGAAATTTTAATATTACATTTGGAAAGCCTTTACTGTTTGTTTAACTGTGTTCATGAAATCTTTCTTTCATACTCAATACTTGTATTATCATTAAAATACCTTGTTGCTAAGCATTCCAAATATTTGCAACTTTGTTATGATCAGACCCTCTGAATATAGGAACTGAAACCAGAAAGTACACATCACAAAAGAACGAATCCTTGTTTAAATTTCAGGAAAACATACAAAAATACTGATGATAGCTGGTCTTGAGACTGGCAGTACTAGTTCATGACTCTGGAGCTTCATTTTTGAAACAGAAATGTTTATTTTCGTCAGTGAATTATAAAGGTTGATGCTGTTTCTGAATGATTTTCCATGCTCTATTCATTTAGGTTTTGCATACTCTCACTTGAGAGTGTAGGCACAACACAGTAAAATTACAAACCACAATATCACACTGATACATGGGGAAAAGTCACAGCAAATTTACATTTGGGGGGGGGATTTACAAAAAAAAAAAAATCATAGTCACTGATAACATACTAAAGTTTCTGATTAGTTTTATTGCACCCTTCCCTCCATCCCAAACCTACAACGTAAAATACCACTGTCCACATACATTTCTGGTCCAGAAGTTATGTGGATTTCACAAAATGTATCCTACTCTTGACATGAAGGGTGGGATGGAGCTGACCTAACCCTCCTCTTTGCTGTGTCATTAAACACAGCTGGAGGAAGAAAGCCCTGCTCAGTCAGTGGTTAGAAATACAGGCCATTTAATTTGAAGATAAAATATTTTCTCTGTTGTTCATAACCTTCTCAAATCACCCTGACGAGCAGCACTCTGAAAAAAACAGTGTTCTGTTACAGCTTTATGCAGAGTGGCAAAACAATCAAGCAAACAGAAATCTTACATTAACAGCTTTTTGTAATGGTCCATCTCGGCTGTTACTTTCTGCAGCTTCAGTCCAATTATCTCTACTTGATTTGTTAAATCTGAAAACAAAAACATGGGTTTCATGTCCGCACTTCTACCAAAACAATTCACTTTTATACATATTGTGTTTTATTTGCATCTCAGACACGTAGCTCCTCACTCCCACCTCAAACAGGCAGTACGTCCCAGCACTGCCTACCTCCGAACAATGCAAAACTGCCAGCTGGGAAGAGCAGAGTTCTATGATTTGTAATATTTGAATAGATTTCCCACTGCGTACAAACTGTATAAGCCTGATGTTTATATTTTCTTAAGAATAACAAATTACTTTTCTTGAAAAGGTCGAAATGCTGTTGCACCGCTGTACACTTCAGTTTCGAACAACCTTCCAATTTGGGGCCAGGCTCTTTTCAGTGGTGCCCGGGGACAGGACAAGAGGTAACGGGCACAAACTTGAGCATAGGAAGTTCCACCTAAACATGAGGAGGAACTTCTTTACCCTGAAGGTGGCAGAGCCCTGGAACAGGCTGCCCAGAGAGGTGGTGGAGCCTCCGTCTCTGGAGACATTCCAAACCCGCCTGGACGTGTTCCCGTGCGACCTGCTCTGGGTGACCCTGCTCTGGCAGGGGGGTTGGACGAGATGATCTCCAGAGGTCCCTTCCAGCCCTGACCATTCTGTGATTCTATTTGTACATTAGCAGAGACTGGCTTTATATAGCAAGAAGGTTTTTTTTTTTTTTTCTAGTCCTACCAGGAAACATCAAATTCAACAAACGTACGTACGAAATGCTTTAAATCATACGATTTGTGCATAATGCTGAGAGCAAAAGCATGCAGGAAGGCACACCTGAAAACAACCTGCTAATGCTACTTCATATAAAACAGTCACACTGACTTAATGGTACTATATATTCTGTCTTAGATTCTCTTAGCTAAATGTTATCTTTCAGAACACATCACTTATCAGTTTCAAGCAGCCATTGCCTTTTTTCCAGTATACATCCCCATTCTTTTCATCTGTACAATTAATTATCTTTTTTTTTTCACCTGGAAAAAAACCTTCCAAACAAAAAATACTGAACAAAGATAAAAGAACTGTTAAATATCACTCCTTCCGCACAGCCTCATATAAATGAAAAAGTGACAAATTCACTCCCAGCAGACAATGTAACACTTTTGATTTATTAGCTTTCAATCCTCTGGCTAAGCCAGGTCTCTGCAAGCCCGGCTCTGTGGGACAGAGGGCCGTCAGTTTGCCCTTGCAGCACGGGAACCAGGCATTTCAGTGCACGCAGGTTACAAGCACGCGGTACCCAAAAATACGGTCTGGTGAGAACAGAACAAACCATTCTTACCATTTGCAACTAAATCTGCTTGCTCACGGGTGCAAACTAATTTTATTAGACCATGTTGTCTTAAATAAAATAACCATTCAAACCTCGCAACCTTCTTAAACAGTTATATATCAAAGAAATATCCTCTAGTTTCGTGTGGCATAATATTTTATTTTTTTAAATCCTAAGCATAATCATAACTTCAAGATTTGAAGCCCTATAAAGTGACGTAACAGCACGTACCTTAATCTGATTCTCATCCTAATGAACATATCTAAATATGCTTACAAACAAGGAGAACTGGCTTTCAAGAAAACCTAAGAATGACCTAAAATCAAAGCTGTCTCTACAAAAAAGGTACCATCATAAACTACATGGAAAAAAAACGTACAATAGAATATTGCAACCAATCTAGAAGTGGAACAAAAACCAAGATTTTCCCCTCAAAATGCAACAGCTAACGAGATGAGCTGACTTCCTCTCTGAAGGTGAACAGCTACAAAGAGAGCTCAGCCTTCAAACCTCTCTGATTTATCCTCCAGGAAGCCAAATCCGTGATTCGTGTTCTTAAACTTATCATTTATGACATCAGAACTCACTGAATTTTTGTAACTTTTCCTACATGCCTATTTCAGTCATTTCCAGCAACTACCACGATGATGGATAATCCCAGTGTGGGATTTCCTGCCAGCGATCCCCCACGTCACATCTTATCTTGCTAAATCCTACTACATAACAGGTTCCCATTTTTCAATGAAGGGAAAAGGAAAGCTGTTCATTATCTCAGACTACAAAAAAAAAAAAAAAAAAAAATTCAGGGAGAGAATTATAAAGGGTAAAGTACACACTTTGTCAGCTACGTTCCCAAACTACCAGCATCTATAAAGAGCTTTTTAAAGAGAAAATTAAAATTTCTTTGGGTTTGACCAAGGCCTTGCAAAAGTCAGTAGAAGTTAATTATAGAAGCACCTTGTTTACCTCTTGCCACTGACAACAAAATAGATGAAAAATGTATTTGCGTAAGATACCATTGCCATCGTCTCTGTACATTTCAGACACAAAAATATTAATGCAGTCCTGCTACATTCATTTTTGCAGTTGTTTAGAGACATTGCCACGTCACTAATCTTTGAACAGTGAAACGGCTTCTACTCTGATTCACATCAGTCAGAGTCCACATAATTAAATGAGCAATCAGAGGAGTGTGAGTAGATATGCAAGAAAAAAATGCCTTTTAATAAATGAGAATGGATTCACACAAAGTGTTGCTCATTAGAAGCCCTGACCAATGAAGCAAACAGACCTGGACATTATAGATCCTCCTAGAGTTAATCTGTTCATTTTTCTAGCACATAGGGGATGCCGAGAACGCCCTTTGCTGTGCATGTAGTGAGCTGCCTCAGACTGGGGTCATCCACGTTTATTTTTTTGTCTCCTTGAAACGGTTCAACCTACTCCACAGAACACGAGACATCACAGAAAGCACAATTTTTGAACAGGTTGAAAAGAACAGTGTCGCTGGGAAAAAGTAAAAAGCGTGTTTATTCACCATGTATAGTTTATATCGGTATCACACTGAAAAATAGTGTGTATGCAAGTAATTTACTCATCCGGAAATAAAGGTGAAAGCTCTGAGATAAAAACTCTGACTGAAACGTTTTCCAATGGGAAAAGCAGCCCCTCTCAGCGGGTCCAGAGTGGCGGTAGGAAGCAGAACAAACCCTCCCCAGCCTGGGGAGCAGATTTTTTTATCCCCCCCTCCCCCAGCTCTGGCTCTGCTTCGTCATTTGCATTCTGTACTCTTTTTTCCATTTCAGCAACCATTATATCTGAAGTAGACTATTTTCTCATGTTGCTTTCCAGGTCTCCAATAATATCAACTTTTCATCAACTAAATTATCTGTCTCTTTTACTCCAAACTATAGCAGGTGATGCTTTATAAGTAAGTCACCACTATGGCAAAGGAACACAGCAGTGAATGGAGCAGCCCAACGTACTTGCAAAATCACTTCATTTTGAAAACAAACTATAGCAGGTTTTGAATCACTTTATTTGGTTCAGTTGCTTTTCCCCTAAAGAAATGGGGACTAAAAATCCCATGCTAAGAACTTTGCCTATCATTGGGCGACTGACCTAAAAAAAGTCAGAATCAGGAAGGCACACTATTTAAATAGAAATATATCCTTAATCACTGGCCAGGCAAAACCACAAGCTTACATTTATTTTTGCCAATTTTATGGATGCACCAGTACTCCTGCATTAACTTTCTGCATAAATCACAAGGAGGGAATATAGAAATGACACTAGGATCATTTCTCAGAAGACTCTTTAAAAAAAAAAAAGACACTTAGAAAACAAAACTTCCTGTCATAGGAGCACAGTGGTATCATCTCTAAAATGATTTTACAATTCTGTAATTGTACCTATATTTACTGTTACCTATTACTACTAATTGACTGCTATCTCTTCAGTTAGAGAATACTAACCGTTTACATCAGACTTTCAGAAACTTAAAGAATCAAAAGGAGCAATTAGATACAGTTCTACCTGAGAGCACCATATGTTGGAATTTAGACAAAAGAAGTCTCAGAAATCCATAAAGACTGCCCCTCTTCATCATAGAGGAAGAAGATAGTTCTGGCTTTGTGGTGAGGGCTGTTTTCCCATGACTATATTGAAAAGAAATGGAAGGTGAAAAGGTCTGGCAACAGTTAAATTAAGCCTCACACATAAATCAAGCTACGGTCTGGCAAAAGTTAAGTTAAACTTCCTTCACACTCCATTCCAAGTGGCATTTATTACCTCCGCACACCAGACCCTGCCCCATTTCCCCAGAGGCGAAGAGTAGGTTCTGTACAGAGACCATCAGGAGAACAGCAAGGATCTGCACAGTTCCACTTGTCCGGGCGTGCAGTCGGCTGGGGGAGAGCCAAGACCTCTCAGGAAGACTGTACTGACGCTGTCAAAAACACTGGTCTTTGCAGCAGCAGACACAGAATATGTTCCCACCATAAAACGCAGTGCAGTGCAGCAATAGCAGAGCTAAGAGAGGCTTGAGGCAAAGAAGAAATGTCTCTAAAGAGACATTGGCTCCAGACTTCACCTCCCTAACCACGGTGCTCAGCAGCAGCAATCCTATTTGATAGTACACACAACTTTGCTGCAAACTAGTCAGCTAAAACTTCCTTCGATATTTTTTCATCTGCTCTCTCCATTCTTCCTTAACCCACGATGACTGTATGTTTTCCTGGGCGATGAGTTAAGCAATTAGCAGCTTGGCAGGCATTAGAAAGGAATTCTCTTGAAAAAAATCTAAGCGTCAAATTCTACAGTTTCTCAGTATTCCTCATAGTGCCCCTTCTAAACTGGGTATGACCAAGGACTAGCATTCAGCAGTAAAAAAGGATTGAGGACAGCTGACTTTGACTCCTGGAGGAAAAAAAGAAATGGAAACTGGTACCTTCTCTTTTCCTGCTTTGATTAGGGGACATTCCCAGATGATGCATGGCTGCACCCCATTCTGATGCACTGGATGCTGGCTACACCTGGAATAATATTTACTAAATAACTGTTAGCTTACATTTACCCCTATTTGCTCCTGCCATTCTTGTGATACCAAGTCCTCAGGTGCTTCAGTTTGACTGTGCTCCTCAAACTGACAGAAGGTGCTCTGAAGCTCTTCCACAGAGCTATTTGCAACTGTGCCCAAACTTTGATGGTAGGGTACACGACCTCAATAAATGGTCAGGGTAGCTTAATTGCTTGTCAAAACCACTGGGAACCAGCGGTTTATAACCTTTCAGTACCCTCTTGCTCTTTCAGTTTTGTGCCTGGAAAACCAACCACATTTTCCCTCAGTTCCCTGGGAAAGAGCCACTGAGCATCCACACTTGCTGTTGAACAGAACCCATAGAGATAAATCATTGAAACTTACGACTATTTAAAAAACGTGTTTGGGTGACAGTGTTCTTGCCAAAACTTCCTCTCAGTGGCTTTAAAAACTTCTCTTACAAACTCCCATTGTAATCAAAGCCATGCAGTCACTACGTTATCTAAGTTCTGTTATCTGCATCAAAAAATGCCACAATAGACACCGGACCAAGCTGCAATGTTTGCTGCTCAGAGCTGGCATCTTCGCCTTCTCTACGAACGGGAAATCATGGCCAAGTACATGGAGGACAGATTAGGCCACCTGCAGTTACTTTCATTTACTTTAGTTTCTTCAACTGGGCATTCTTCAATAATGTATTGTTCTGTACACTTTTCCAGAGCTAAATAATTCAACTTCAATTTCCTGTCATTCATCCTGACATTGCCTTATGAAGTAAATGGCTCTGAATGCCTACAGAAAAAGGAGAAACTTTGGCTTCACACACCAAGCAGATGTCAGGCAGAGCACATGGGAACAATCTAACATTTACAACAGCAAGTTCTACTGCAATGCGACTCCTTTGTTAAAATAGATTAAGACCAAATTGCTGTAGATCAACACCACAAAAAGGAGAGCCCTTTGCCTTTCTTGACATGGGGACGGCCGCTACAGAGCAGCTTTTCACAAGCATCCCTTTTTGATAATTTTTAAAAAATTGTTATTATAGAAGATCTCTGTCAATACTGTGGTCTTTTTTCCTCTTCCTAGATGTGGGAGTATGGACAGAAGTTCTGGAACAAAGGAAAAGGAGAGGGATAATGCTGATTTTGTTTCTAGTTGTTTGGGTGGTCTCTTTCAGCTCTGTTTCTTCTTTTACTCAATTTGTTTTCAGAAGTTTTTGTAATGACTGAGCATTGGACAGGAGTTTTTCATGAGGAAGTAGATGGATTTAATTATACAGCTGGTTTCTGCAAGTCTTCTCTAGAGAGCTTTCCCACCAAATTCAACAGGAGCTGGTTAGCAGAAAGTCTGAGGGATCAAACCCACACCCAGAGAGACTAAATAATACAGATTTCAATCGTTTGAAAAACATAGTAAAAATGAGGAAACTAATAAGGAGAATGGTAATACAAATGGAAACTCATGCTGAAAACTCGCTGAATAAAGAAAAATATATTCAAATGCTTATGAAAAGTGATCTCCAGTAATGAAAATAAAGTTTATTGCAAAATATGCAAAACAAACAAGAAGTATTCTTGCTTTGCAATACTGATACTCATTTTAAAGCTTTAAGAAGTACCGCATTTTAAAGAATCTCCAGTCCAAATCCATCTCAATATCGTTCATGTTTCATTTTACTTATCTTTATCATTCACAATGGATCTTGCCATAGTCCTAAGCAGTCAACAGTAACCTTTCAGGCAGCACGTGCGATCAACCCCAAACAAGGAGAAAAGGGGGCTAAGGCAGAGACTGCCTCCCCTGTGCCTCTGTGTTTTAGCAGTAACATATTCTCCATAAAGTGAGACTCCTGTGATAAGGACAGAGACCGAGGGGGCAGAGCATGGAACATGCGGTAAGAAAAGGCGTGAAGAACTAAAGAGCCACCACCAAAGTTGGCAACTGTTTCTTCTTGTTTGGGCAAATTCCCATAGACGCAAGCCATAGTGTCTGCAAAACACCGAGCACAGAGTCTGCCCAGAAACGGGTTTCGGGAATTTAGCCACCCAGTTTGCATCCTCTCCAGCTGCCTGGCCAACAGCACGGTGCTGAATGAAGCCTCTAGTTCCTGCTTTGTAAATACCAACAACCGGTAAAGCTTTCAGTGAAAAAAAAAAAAAAAAAAAAAAAAAAAAGTAAAGTACCATGAACTACATTCACATTGAGTAGGCAGCCGCTCTGGAAGCCATCAATTCTGCAGCTGATTTGTAACAGATTCACAGTGATGTCAGTTCAGAAGCACATGTGATAGAACCGTGTAATTTTCTACTTTTCCTGCAAAACCTACAAAAACCCAAGACACTTTCTGAAAATGTTGGTTTCATCTAAACCAAAGCTCAGTGTTTTATTCACGTGTAAGAAAAGGAAGACTATTTGCCCGTAGTTAAGAATTTCTAGAGAGGTTAAGATGCACATCTCAAATAGCTATCGCCACTGAAGATGTGCAGACCCCAGTCATTACTTGAGACCCTCTTGCCTTTGCAGCACCAGCTCAGCTGCTGGCGGACAGAAACTCAACAGCATGGCTCTATTTAGGTCAATGCCAGTCACGGTATGAATCTGTTCTGTATCACTAAGTCTCTGGTCTAAAATGACTGTGCCTACCTAAGAATAAATACGTGTCTACAAAGTTCATCTGCTTCCAATTTCAGAAACACAGTCCACTTCTCACTACCCGGCTGGGGATTGCAAACAAGTGGATTTGCTACTTCTAACTAAATCACTCATAGAAAACAGCACGAGGAGAAAGTAGTTTCATTTTCCCTTTATTTAAGCGTGGTTTGGGAAACAACTGGCAGATGATTTGGTTTAAACAAGCCAAGCTCTGACTCATCATACAGGTCACTGCTGAGAATGAGCTGCTGGGGCAGTCCCATTCACGCTCTCACCGAGAAGCAGCAGGGCTGCGTAAGGTGCACGTGCTGCCCTCCAGTCCCGCTGACTAGAAATACCTAGTTCTCAGTGCACGTGGGCCAGCAGTAGACAATTACTTGCAGAAGAATCACAGATTAAAATATTTTTTCCTCTTATCAAGCTTTATGAAATTCTCATCATTATTCAGCCAGGTACATATTCGCAGAGAAGGTGGCTGGAAGGGATGTCCGGGGGTTGCGTAGTTCAACCTTCTGCCCACAGCAGCACTGACAACCAAAACCAGACTGGGTTATCTGTGGTTTTATTCAGCTAAGTCTTGCAGACCCCCATGGCTGGAGACTCCCCCAGCCCTCCGGGCAGCCTCTGCCTACACTGCACCACCCTCTGCTGAAAAAGATCTTCCTAAGGTCCAGCTTGAAGCTCCAAAGCTGTGGCTGGTGTCTCCTGTCTGACCGCCTGCCATCCCTCAGGAGAGTTTGGATCCACCACCTTCCTTCCTCTCCTCCAGTCACTCCCAGAACGCTACTGTGTCCCCAACATGATACAGTTGCCATGATCCTTTGTCCAATTAAGCTCATTTTAGGATCAATGGTTTTCAGACATTTAGTCCATACATACATGAACACAAGTACCCTATGAGACACTCCCTGGATTACCTCAGATCAAGATAACATTTGTCACGCTGGCGGACTGAACGAAACCTCCCTGAGGCTGATGGGTGTGAGAAATGTCCTTCATTTAGGAAACAGCGAGCAGCAGTTAAGCTCTTTTGGGCATGGGAATGACTGGCTGGAACAGAAACTCAGATGTAGGAGCTGCGATATTGCTGTAAGGGAACTGAGGCAGAGGGGGAGTGGGGTAAATGCAGCCCAGCAATGTTACAGGGACAGGCAGGAAGAAACAGAGAATCCGAAGGGTCAGGAAAATACTGGAAGATGGGCAGGAGATTGAAATGGAGAGAGCTGCACAGATTCCCAGTCAAGACAGACTGTAACCCAGCTTCTGTTGCTTAATTTCTCCAGTATTCTGGGAAACAGGAGGTTGTAGGTATTCTTTAAAACTTACCAAAGAACTGCTCCTTGTAGGGTGCAACCTATGAGGCCCTGAATATTGGCTGATGAGCTGGGTCAAAAGGGGTAAAAATATTTACATTTTCTTAGAACATTAATTCTAGACCGAATTCGGATGTATACTTAACATAAACACTTTTAAGCACATTTATTTAAAAAGCACAGTAGAGAAGCTGTGAGAAATATGAAATACATACATGAAAAATTACTGTCACATTAGAAATACTTTGCCTCGTATGTTTCTAAGGAAACCAAAGAAGTGAACTAAATACTCGAAGTCTTTGTACACACAGAACCATTTATTTTCATTTATAATATTTCATGTACTATGTTCTGTAAGATAAATTACTTTTTGTATACAAAAGAAAGTATTTCTTTTTATTTGTGACTCACAAGCACAAGCCTGTCTGGAAAGAGCCCAGGGACTGACTCCAGCCCTATAGATTTACATCCTTTCTGGAGACCTGACCAGTGCCACCAGGAAGCCTCTAAATCACTACAAGCTGCCAGGAACAGGGAGGATGTGCCAGAAAAAGGAGTGCCTGTTTCTTATCTCCCCCAGCATATGTTGCTGACCACTGCCAGGACCGAGCTTTCTGGACCTCAGGTCTGAACTACTATGTTAGTTCTTTCATGTTCGCATATAAAACAAAGCATAGAAAAAGCAAGAGAAGGGACCAGATTCCAATTTTTTTTGAGTGGGACAAATCTAGAACACCCACCTTCAGTGCCCTCAAAAGAATAAGTCAGCAACTGCATACACCATGCAAACGTGACAGCAATCTTTTCCAAGACCTTATAAAGTATTTAGAGAAGCAACACTATCTCAGCAAACCCTGCCCCCCTCTCTCTCCCCCTACTCCCTGAGTGCACAAGTAACATGTTACAAGCACTTCGGCAGTCAAAGAGACAGCTGACACGGTATTTGCTCCGCCATGGCCAGGGTTCACACTTCGGCCTCAAAGGATTTGGTCTTTAAGCCCGAATTTTCTGCATGTATTCCTGCCTTTTGAATCCAAGTTAATTGGGATGTGTCAGAATCGTTCCCACAGGCCTGCTTCCCCTATGTATTAAAAATGAGTTGAAATACCACCACTTACCTATTGGCTGGGAAAACTGAAGGTAAGAAATATGGAACTTTTGACCTTAATTTTCCTTGGAGACAGATTTTATTTTTCCTCAGTGTTTAGGCCAAGCAGATGAAACAAAATATAATAAATATACTTCCTTTAACATGGATTCCTGCTTTTTCTCAAGCAGCAAAGTGGGGCCCTTCTGTAACTAAATCATACTCAAACACAGCATTAGCCCAATACCTAGTTGAAGAGAACTAGGATGCTGTTTTTTCCATCATATTCATCTGTTTCCTCTTCCACTGTAAGAGACTGCTGAAAAGTGCTAATGAGCCACTGCTTCGTCTAACCGATTTGACACATTCTGTACAAACACCAACACTACATTCCCTAGCTCTCACCCTTCAAATTCTTAGTACCGCAGATGGAACTAATAAAAAAAAAAATATTTCAACAGTACTTGTAGTATGAATAGTGGATATTTGAACTGCAGCCTACCTAAAACTACAGGAAACTATTCTCCCTTTGGATTTGCAAAGCTCTTCAAAGCGGTCTTTACAGTGCCATTAAAGACACTTCACGTAGATGAAATACTGCTCCTCCTCTCCATGAAGAGTGCTAACATTCCCCACTCAAACTCCCCAGCTACTCCTACAGCTGCCTGCATTTTTCAATCATCTCTCATTAGTCTTATTATGTCAGCCGACCACTGCTACGTTTATATTTAGTAACTTAAGTAGCCTATGAAGCAGTAGCATCAAAAGATTTAAAAGACAGATTTCATGCGCATAGCCAGCAATTTAAACCCATACAGAAGTAAACCTGTAACTATAAATGGGCTGAAGAAAAACTGCAATGACTTTGTGCAGAAAAATTATTCTGTATCTGTGATTAAGTGGAGGAAAGGTTTTGGCTGGTAATAAAAATGAAAGCACAGATACCAGCTCCTCTCTTTTAGGAGCACGTGCTATTGGAGCTCTTCACAAGGCATTATTGATTTTTTTTTTTTTTGCAAGTCTATTTGATTAGACAATTATTCACCAGACCTTACCCTGCATCGAGCATTTTTTCAGAACCCGTCATCTCTAGCTAACTGGATGATGCATCATGAGTCTGAAAAGTGGTATGAAACCAGCAATCAAATTCACCTCTTTGGCAAAACATAACTCACACAGATAATTTTGGGAAAGTCATCAGAAGAAACAACTGTAGAAACCAATGCTTAGTTTCAACACTTGTAAATGACTGATATCTTATGAAATATTCAATAATTTACAATTCTATGATAAATACACAAAACATGACTCTTCAAAATAATGGATGCAGAAAGGAAAATCCTTCCAAAGCATGTAAATCACAAATCCTGGTAGCGTTTTTTTTCTGGAGCATTGAACTATTTCAGTACCAAAGAGGGATATTAGCTTCAAAGTAGTTTGTGGGGGGAAAAAAAAACGCAAGCTAAAACAAAAAAACAAATCCCCCCCCCAAACCATGGACACTCTAGATCTGGCTGATTTCCTACACACTGACTTTATATGGTATAAATCCACTAATTGGAATTTATTTTCACTATGATCAAGTTAGGCAATAAAAAAAAGTGCATTGTTTGTTCCCACTGATTTATTTTAATACAATGGCAACTCATATAATAATTTAAGCTTATTTCACAAAGAAAAGAATATTTTGTATTTCAAAGAGAACATTTTTATCACCGGTGCATTAGCCAGCTTTGTTACCCCAATTCAGCAACAAGTTCCATATAGATAGACCTCTTCAAATGCATATGGATTTGCGTTTTACTCATCTATTCAGGAAGGGTAGAATAAAAATGCTTGAGCTAGCAGTGTTTCTGCCTTGAAATCTCCTTCTGGATATCCACATCAAACATTTTATTACTTCTTAATAACTGATTTATTATTAAGTAACTGCTGCTTTTTTATTCATAAAAATAAATTTTGAAATGCTTCACAAAAGGACCTGCTTAGCTGATATTTTAACTGTTCATTAAGATTTTGCAGAGTCCTAATATTCTGTATGAATTCCATATACAATGGTTTCTTTGTGTTTTCTCCACAAAACGTCTGCTATTTCAAGTTTTTATTATACGCAGTTTAAAAAAGAAACCTGACGTGCAAAATAAGTAAATAGTGAGTCAAACAGCAGAGCACGATGAGCAGCGGTCACAGTGACCCTTCTGCTCAAGTATTACGCCGCCAAGATGCCTGAGAATCCACACAGTCACACTAACCACCGAGATAACTTTCAGTGAACCCATTACATACGCTTTTTTTTTTAATGCCTCTTTGGAAACATTTTAAAAGGGCAAGTGAGATAATGTGGCAGCACACTTCATAGACTTCTTGAGGAGTGGCTCTGTACAGCACTGTAAATTTTCAAATCTCTTTATATACATAAACAAGCAGCTTCCAAAATATTCCTTCCAAATGGATAGAAATAAGGCAAAAACATAGATGGCGGCTCATGCTTAGGTCACCTATCAATGTTAGCAGTGGAAAAAAATTAATAACGATGTAAGCATGAAGAAAACTTTTTCAGAATATTCTAACATTTTAGGCTTCTTTCAAGAGTCATGCCTTCACTTTCAGTTATGTCACATCAAAGTGAAAAATGATAATTTAGTTGAATAAATCCCAAGTTTTTTCACTCATCGAAACTCTGTAGTTGCTCATATTAACAGTGAATTCCACAAGCAGCATAACTGGTGAGATCTGACTCACAAACATCCTCCCCAAATTAACTTGGAGAAGGATTCTGGATGAAAGGAGTAATTTTGGAGAGAGCTCACGGACAGCTAATGATAAGTTTACATTCCATCCTTAAGACATGATACTCACCACCTGGGTTGCTGATTAATATGTCTTTACTTTGCAATTTCCTATAGAGGCCAACAAGCTTACTAGGTGATCTTCAGATCTTGTTAATACCCTTTGGAAGAAGGGTCAGTGAGCACTCTTCACTCCTGGAGGAACCCAGAGGCAGGAGAGAAGAAATACAGGAAAAGGAGGCATATCCACAAACGGGGCACATGGTACCACTTACAGCCTTGAATGCCCACCCATCAGAGGGGGATTCAATCCCATCACTGCTGAAACTCCAATGTACAGCTTCTTAAATCATAAATATAGAACAGAAAACATGAAAATGCAGAAACAAAAACCACCACCAGCGATGATACAGCTAAAAACCCATGGGATTTATGGGGATGGGGTAAAATTTTCATCAGAAGCAAGCGAAGGGAACATTTTCATCAACTTTTCTCTTCCTAAAATCATCATTATCTCCTGGTGATGGCACAGAGGTGAAAGTGAGCTGCAGTGTGTGCAAAACTGAGATGCCAGGACAGCAGGAAGAGAGGACAGTTTGCAGTCCCACTCCTGTTGACACCTTTGATCTGCTCCAGTGACACACTAGATAACATGGAAAGCACACGCTGTACGCTCCACTCCCTCGATCTACTGGCAACAGCAGAATAGAAACTAGAACTGAAGCACCCAAGAAGGACATGGGAGCTGCTACTCAGCTGAGGACACACAACACAACGAACCATTGCTAATCTTAAAATTCATCTGGAACCAGGCCAGAGGGGAAAAGGAAAAGTTCTTTTCATTTTCTTTCTGTACCTGCTGTGCTTAACCATACGTCATTTTGTAGTCATCTTCTCCTTGCACACCGCAAAGCCTGGAGAAACCTGCGCTTCCCTGGCTGCAGGAGAGATGAGGACGCTGACTCCAGCCACCCGCTCATTAGCTCTTTCTCAACACGTGCTGCTGAGAGCACCCTCTTCCCAGCCACCACACAGCACAGCTATCTTACCCAAACTGAGTTATGTCTTTGTAGCATATTGCTCCGGCTTCCTTCCGTGAACATAATTGCAGAATACTCTACAATGACCATGGATTTTGGGGATGATTCTACAAGAATGGGAGAGCAGACTTCGGGTCTCAAACCAAAAAGGAAATGGTTCTAGTCATGCTTCTCACTGAAGAACGATGGTGTGCAGGCTAGGCTGCAGGAGAGGATACATACAGTGCAACGCTCAAAAACTGCACTAGTGATTGTGGTAAGCACTGCAGTCAAACATATAAAAATATCAGCTGCTTTTTTTCATGCTGTATTAACTATGCATTACAAAATATTCATTCAGGATATAATCGCACACTGTTTTTTTTTCCCCACAGGATTCCTGCGTCTGTCACCACACGGGAGGAAAGAACTCCAGCTATTCAGGACTGGCATTTCCCTGCTCAGTGCGTGCTCCCCAGCTCATTTACAGAATGGCCGGCGAGCCAAGTTCCCCGATGTTCCTGTCACGACGTCCTAACCTCTGCCCTCCCAGGCTGGACTCAGCCTCATCCCTCCAGGCTGCTCCCTTCCCCAGCAGCCAGGGTGCTCGGCATGAGCAACATGGGGCACACAGTGGAGACAACCTCCTTGTTTGCTGTCCTGTTGCCCAGCGGCACACAACAAGCAAGGCCTGGGAACATGCTGCGCAGCCCTTGAATTGTGGAGACTCGCAAGCCAAAACCACAGAGAGCTTAGCCACCACATCAACAAATACCTATTTAGGCTTCAAAGGCTTAGAAGTCAGCCTAACTTGGTTCTCTATGTCAAGAACACTGTCAAGCCTCCCATTTCAAAGTACTTTTTCAGTGAACAGAAGGTTCATGGGGTTTTCAACAAACTTTTCTCAGAGTAAGACTTAAACATAAAATCCAATGACTTTTCCAGCCATCCCACCCTTGTGAAAGCTATGACCATTTTTACTGGAATTAATATTCAAAAATCATTGATTAGTTAGGTTTGGTAATATTTTAAGCCACTGAAAACAGTGAGCATCTTGAGCAACCTTAGTTTTCTTATACAGCAATACTTAAAAAAAAAAGGCAAGATGATCCACATATTGGAATAGGATTTATAGAATAGGCACTTCTTTGTAAGCTCAGATTTTTTCAGCACAAAAACTAGAGGTGCTCTACATGAGCTAGCCTGAACCTGCTCAAGATGTGGTACTCATACATATATATACACTACAGTTATTGCTCTAAGTTATGCATATCAATTAAAGGCAAGAAATTAGAACCTAAATATAACTAACTGCTTGACTAGATGGACTGATGCAACATGCCAACTTAGGGAAGTAAATTCAGATTTTGAGAAGATGAGCCAGAAAGCCATGCAAGCATCACAGAAATAACACCGAATAATCTTTAAAATAAAAATTACAGACCACGAGCATCTTTCTCTGGTCTTCTAACATAAGAACAAGACAATTCTCCATGGAGTTAAAAGTGGGAAAAACTGAAGAAGAAAGTGTATTTTTACACTGCACATGAACAAACTATGAACTCATTGTTTATAGGAACCTCTGAAGTTAAACAGCTTTACAAAACCAAAAACGGAAATCTAACTAAGGGTAGATTTCATATTAGCATAAATGCAATGATACAAATACCTTATGTAACAATATTAAACCACATATTTCAAAGCTTAAAAGATTGTCTTATTAGGCTCAAGGACCTCTTAGATCAAGACAAGACATGTAAGGAAGACAGATTATCCTCTAATTGCTGTTCTAGAGTTCCTGCTCCTTCCTTTGAACCCCACCGTGTTTTTCAGTGGTGAGGACAGGATGCTGAATTAAATGGACTTTAGCCTTTCTACAGCAGCAGCGAGTGCCAACATTCCAGCTCCCAAGAACGCATGTGAACTACCGCTGAATTCACAGACAGTTTCACATGCCCACATACAGCCACTTCACCAGAAAAATTTAACTCAGTAGTGTGCTAAATTGTCTGAGTTATATTGAACATGGCACCTTATAATAAGTAAAATCTACAGTTGTGGAAATTGTACAAAGGACTGTTTCTGAGGAACTCCAACAGTCTGCACACCAGCACTGAAAACTGAAGTTGTGTCATCCACAAGTTTTTTATTTCATATAAAAAAATTAAAACACTCTTCAACACAAATAAAATGTCAAAGTATACTTGAGAAGGAGCTGTTTTTGCACTGAGATTATTTTATTTTGACTAATTTTTCCACCTAAAAAATGCGTGTCAAATTTAATTATATTTTTCTCAAGGCAGGCAGGTGGTAGACCTATTTTGAATATTGCAGAAACTCAGATTTCTAGAGAAAGGTAAATAATAAATGATCTAACTGCTTACGACTTATCAGTACTTGTGTCTATACAGAGACAGAGGATAAGACATTCCTAAAAAGAAAGTGGAAACAAGCTTTCCAGTTATACTGAACACAGAAGAAAGACAAGTATTAAGGCAAAACGAGTATTTTTACATCTGCTGCTTCTCAAAGAATGTAACAGTGTGACCAAAACATGACACTACATAAGCATGTGCAAAACATTGGTGAACAGAGTATCTGTGACAGTCACCCTCAAAGTGACGTACAAATCATTGCAATTATCAGCATTTCTAGTAGCATATCCAGCCTGCTGTAGGAATTAACTTTTCCACAGTTTGCGTGGCACAAGACCAAACAAACTTTCCTTCCCTAAGTGCTACCCCACTAGCAGAGAAAACAAAGCTTCATCAGCACCAATAAATCTCTGCTGTGGGCTTTATCACGGGATCTATAACACTCATGCTGTTTTTGAGCCAGTCACCTCGGCTATCGTCTTTTGAGAGACACTGTCTGCTTGAGCGATTTCTAGCGCAGTAAGAGCCTCTCAGCTCCATCTCTAACATTACTTCAGCATAAGTAAAGACAGAAAGTGAACGTTAAGAAACAAAACACACAGAATATTCTGAAGTATATAATTCCAAATTTTGGACTGTGGCGTTGTGATAGTCAGACCTGGCGGTTAGATATATACACACAGTATTTTGATATAATATGAATCTCTTAATGGAGGAGAAACACATTTGTCTTTTCAACAAGAATGAATGCATTTTTAGCATCTTTTCTAAACAAGTTTCCAGTAAAACATGAGGAGTCACATGACAGGAGTCACATGCTCTTGGGACAAGCAACATGATTTAGTCACCCAGTGCAATTAGTTAATTTCTTCAATTTTATCTTTTCTAGTGATGTTATCTTGAGCTTATTTGGAATTTTGCCTTTTTAATTATTATTTTTTACCCAGGCTCTCTTCTCAAATATATAAGACATTTTTTATATATATATATAATGTGCATGTAATATTGAGCTTGTTTACTTTTTTGCAAAAAATTAACACAGCAGATACTATTTCTATACTACCAGCATTTTATTTCATGTTTCCTAAAAAAATTTCTCCTAGTGATTTTACATAGAAGCCAAACAAAAAGGTACAATTTTTCACACTGTCCAACAGTGTGTTCAAGATTGTCTTGAAAAAGGAAATTTAAATAGAATGGATGCATTTCTTTCTATTTACTCAGATCTTCAGAATGAGATACTGTGGCTAATGACTGACAGCTAAACACTCTTAAGGTAACCCTCTCCCCAGATCCTGCCTGCAAGAGTTTACTCTGAACAGAGGACTAAGTAACAAGAGGTAGCTACAATCAGACAATGAGCCTACCAAAAATATCATGGGCAAGGTTTTGAGATACTGGAACACTTAGCAACTCCCCAAGGGAAAAACAAACACACACACACACAAAAAAAGACAAAAGTGGATGCTGTGAATAGCCTACAGAAGAATCTTGTCAGAGCAAAATCTACCTGATTTTGCATTCATTTGAAGTTAGTTTTTTGGATAAATACCACAAAAAGGAAGACATATTAAGTCTACTTCTTATTCTGACACTGTCTGGAAAATTCTGTAGAGTTATCTGCTCATTTCTACCATTCAAACACATCACTAGGAGCTTTCCTAACAGTATTGTTATACAGTGACAAAAATAAAGACTGTCCTCAGCAACACGGGTCGATAACTCATTGGATGGTATCTCGGGCCTTCTACTTTGCAGTCTCACATTTGATATTATCACTGGTATTGAAGGATCAGGGAAATTCCTTCATCATGACGAGCACCGAGTGCTACTGCTTTAAATT
Organism: Alca torda; assembly: GCA_008658365.1. Classification (NCBI taxonomy): domain Eukaryota; kingdom Metazoa; phylum Chordata; class Aves; order Charadriiformes; family Alcidae; genus Alca; species Alca torda. The sequence continues at coordinate 9,324,420 of CM018081.1, forward strand.
TGACATTACATACCGTGCATAAGGCAGCATGGTAATTACTGTGCCAATTTGATGACTCAGAACCATGCCCGGAACAGCATCACCCCTATACATTCTGAAGGTTTTAAAATGTCTCTGAGCCAGCACTATGAATGCGATACTGCTTTAAAAAGAAAAGAGATTCAGGAGCTTCTAATATAAATAATCTTTCTGCAATGCAGCATTGTCTCAACAAAGTTCATGAGATATTATAATTTCAAGTGCTATCACTGCTCAGTTTTCAAAAGGACTCTCTAGAGTCTTGAAACAAATTATCAAGGGCAAATCATTAGACAGACTCAAGTTTAATGAATCTAGGAGAAAAGAGACCAGCTTAGCCTGACCTACTTTTCACTTGTGTTGCTGACAGCCAAAAATCCTGCCTGGCCTTCCACTCAAAATGAGAGCATTTCTTTTAATTTTAATCTCAGAGCCCTCTCCCTGATGTTTTACATAAGATTGACAAGTAACAGCATAATTGTATTACCACCATCTTTATTGTTTTCCTCCCTTCCTTCGTTTTTTCTCCCCCTACGCAGCTGACTCATGTTCCCAGCAGGGTTACCGACTCTTCAGAATGACATACGGTCTTTGTGACTTCACAACACCAACATTTTATTTGGGCCTGAGTTGAGCTGTTGAGTGCTTTCACAGCAACAGCCACAACTTAGGCACTTTAAAAAATTTTTTTTTTGCATTTCATTTTACTTGGAATTTTACTTGAAATGTCAAAATTCTCTTACCTAATGTTTCCTTTTGTAGTTCACGGCACCTACTTTGTAGCTCATTCCCTTGCTGAAGTGAAGTTTGAAGCTGTTGAGTTTTCAGCTCAACTGTGTCGGCCACCAATGTCAGATGTTTTACCTTTTCTTGGAGGCATTCATTCTCTCTCTGGGATTTTGCTAATCTTTGGTTCAATTTGGGTATTTCTGAGGAGGGAAAAAAATAAATAAAATCATACAGACTGTTGTCAAATTCACCTTCTCCACTAAGACGTATTACACCTGATTTATGACCTCAGGACCTCAGTATTCTGTAACCCTAGTTTGGGTATGGATCGGTGGAAACCACATAAATTAGCCATACTTCTATTGAGAATGGAGATGGCCAAAAGAAGTGCTTTGTGCAATACCTCTCTACTCAGATAATTTGTACTTAGCCAAATGCATATTATTGACAAATAACACAAATTTTATTCTAAGCAATAATATGTATCTCCTCTAAGATCTCAAAATCAAATTAAAATACACATATATATTCCACATGAAATAACAATAGGTGACAGAAATATTTGAATCCAAGCTTTTTATCTTAAGACATGTACATACAAAACCAATTGCAGACTCATTTTTAAATTAATTTGAGAAGATGTCAAGGGGGTTAGCCTCTGCTAAAGCTCAATTTGAAACTCTTGGTTCAGAAGACATTTGGGCATGTGTATTACATTTTATTTTCTCTCTCCCTAGATGACTACTGCTGTTAAACTAATTACAAAGTGCATCTTCATTATATTAAGGACAGACTTTGTCACTCTATCTCTCATCAGCTCTTCAACATGGAAGAGCAGCTGTCTCCAGGAAGTTTCCCAGGTAGCTTTTACTGCAAGGTAAATAAGTAAATCGTGGGGGCGTATAGTGGGTCTCCTACATTTTCATATTTTTTCCGGAGTTTAGTTAACCTTGATGAGTGCATTTGAACATTTCCAAAAGTGGTTGCAATTCCTTTCTATTCCTTCTCCAACTACAGCCCTAAATGTTCAGTTGTCCAAAGAACTTATATCACTTTTATTTACATTAATAATGACAATGTTCAAGTTAGATGAAGTCTAATTCTTTCGTCAAGTCAGCTATTACATGTGTTTTATATGCTGCCCACATGCAAATTTCAAATTCTTTCTTTGGTGCAAATATTTCCATTACTTACAATCTTTCCTAACTACTTCACACTTAAATCCATTTATTGTTAGACTAATCATGTAAAAACCAAAAGATTTTAAGTTCTTACACATCTTTTTACGTGCCATTAATTAACCAAGGCAAAATAATGTACATATACAAGGGCTTTTACAAGCTGTTTTCAAACTAACCAAGTAAACTGGTCTAGGCATGAAGAGTTGCACATCATGTAACACTTTTCTTCTCAAACTCTGAATGGCGAACAAGTTCTGAAAAGCTTGTTGCAAAAACAGTAAGGTAAAATAAACAAAAAAAATACTAGATGTTAACATGTTACCATATGTTAATAATGAACAACTCATAAAACAGAACATAAAAGCTTTTGAATGGCATTCACAGGCCAAAAAAAAAAAAAAAAGCATGGCTAAATTGTTTTGATTGAGAAAGCTAGATTTAAGGATGTATATAATATTCACAGTGTGGCACTATTCTCGGTGGGATATGCTGAATGCAGTCAGGGATACGTAGCATGTATCATGGTACATATAATTATTAAAGGAACCTGAAAGGCTGCACTTCTGCTTCCATACAGATATTCTATATATTTGCAGTATTAGAACACATAAAACAAGGAATACTCCAGAAAAGAAGCCTTAAAGTGTTATGAATCTCTTTGAGCCTCAAGATGTCTGTAGAAACACATGTTCATACTCCCTTTATTAGCTAGAAGTAGGCAGAGAATGAGCACAGGAAGAGAGGAATCCTTAGGGGCACACAATACTTTCTCTGCTCAGTCTAATCAGGAGATGAAGTCATGAATCCAAATGCGTGATATTGACACTGACATTTAAATTAATTGTTCTTACAAAAACTGAACACTAAAGAGTGATTTTTTCTGGTCACGCTCATCTTCAACGGGCAAGAGCCCTCCTCGCTTCTGGGCTCGCTGCTGCCCGGGCTCGGGACACCCCGACCTCTCTGCTCGGACCCAGGCGCTGTCTCAGTGGCATGCGTGCCTACTTGCTCCTGCGGCACAGCTGTCCCACTTATTTCTTCCCAGTCTGAACAAAGCAATCACTGAAAACATTAAAAATTACTTCTAAATCCACAGGAAGCATAGGCTACTGGGGCGCTACTATTTGAAATGAAGCTACATATTTTTTCTGAGATACTCCGGGCATGCAGGTTTCACTCAAGCTGTGAATTTGCACTGGAGTTCACGCGGTTTCACCAGCAGAGTGATTTAGGAGATGCACATCGCCCACCATGTCCTTATGTTCCTTCTCACTAGGACAGAAAGCATGACATCAGCTCACCTACTTCACTGTTACCTTAGAACCCTGTTAAAACTAACCTCCAGAGCAAATAGCAGCTCATCAACTCATACACACAGAGCACACTGAAAAACTACAAGGAAAGGCATACATATCTGAAAAGTATGTCCAGAGACGGTTAAAGGTGCAAAAGTCAACTTGGATGCTCTGGATGGTACAGTCTGTAATTACACTACAGCACACTTTTTTCAGCAAAACTAATCTCTTAACTGAGGCAAAGCAAAAATGGTATGCAACGATAATTCCAAGTTTTCAAGTCTGACCGCCAGCCCGAGGGCTGGGCACGACCTTCATGAACAAGCCATCAGTTGTGACTTGCTCCCAGCTTCTCTTTTCCTGAAGGCTACCCTTGTTTGAGCAGGAAGCAGGCTGTGGGCCAAGTGAATTATTCTCAGCCCATGGGCTGCTCCATGCCCCTTTCAATCCCGAAGACCCCTCAGATAAAGACAGCTGTATTTGGGTATGACTTGTTCTCATTCAGGGACGGAAGGAGGGAGTAGTTGCTACATGTTGAGTGCAGGTCTGTCCGTAGGCAGTGGCTTGTGCATTCAAGGCAACCCGATGTGTACTCAGTGGGTTGCTCAAGGGACAAGGTGCAGCCTGCCCACGCAGTGAGGGGGTGGCACTGCAGGACCCTCAGGCAGCTCCACAAAAGGACATTATACCATTGCCGTATAGTATTGTGTGTGTGTGTGTATGTGAGCATGTGGGAAAAACAGGCAATAGGTGACACAAGGCAAATGAAAATATCTCCAAGCCTTCGTGTTGCAATCATATCCATATACTCCTAGTAAGTATATTATTTATGTTTCAATCATGGTAAGCATTTATATTACTTCCATTTCAGTCTGACGTGACTAACTGAACAGCTAGTCCAGCATGCTAATCCCGTAGGAACTGGACTGAGATCAACTTTGTTCACACAGTGCCACAGCGGTAGATAGTGTCTTCTACTACTTTGCATACAGACAAATTAATGTCAGAATTAGAAATTATCTGATTAATTTTACCTTCCAGTTTACGGTGTTACACTCAACTACCAAAAAATAGTTTATCTTGCCCAAAATTATTGCAAGATGATGATTTACCTGTCAAAGCTTCTTTGCTAACAGTTTTTATTTGTAGAAAAATTTCTTCTTTCAGGGCAGCCCAGTTCTCTAGATTACTGGAGATTACTTCTTTAATACTGTCCAGTTCACTTCTAATAAAAGGAAACAGTGAGACAGCCTTGTTCAGAGTTGAGCAATGGTGTTCCAATGTACTTCTGCAAGACACAAAAATAATACCAGACACAGGACAAAATACTATTTGTAAACTTGGTAACTAAACTTGACAACTACTTTTCTGTCCTATAATAATTTATAGTACATTGGGTTACAATAATTCAGTGTATGAAATATGTTGTACTTTGAATATAAGAAATTTCTCCCCTCTAAATGTTGATTTAGAACTTATATGTACAAATTAAGAAAACTGTATTGACAACCGTACAACCACTTTTTACTGAGAAATCAGAGCAGTAGTGTCTCAATGACTATGTCCAAGCTTATGCTGACTCTTTATAAAAAATGTAAGACATACTGTATTTCTTATACATTAAAAGTGGTACACACTTTTAAGTGTTAATTAATGTTTTTAAATTTGTAAAGAACTTATCCTGTTGCTAATAACATCAGCAATGATATTTTCCTGTTACATTTGCTAACACTACAACATCTCGCTATATTCTGGAAGAAGTAAGAAACACTAGACTGGTTACAAACGCCCTTTTCACTCACAGTATTCCCCCTGCCTGTGCCTGCATCTCCCCTGAATCCTCTCAACTAATTGTACATGTCCACAGGAAGCACAATATCAGCATTTCTTTCTGGGTTCTTACCTGAGCACTTGTGATTGCTTATAGGCAGCTTCCTTTTCTTCTTGGAAATACTGCAAATCTTCTTTCACATTTTTTAATTCATCTTGTTTGTTTTTAAGTTCCATTGTTAGGTTTTTTATTCTATAGATGTAAATAAAATAATCAGGAAGTATTATTTGCACTACCAACTAACTTCTAACTTTTGTTTCAGCTTTTAATTAAAAATATGCTGAAAGTCTTTTCAAAGATGATAATCACATTTTTCAGATTGAGGTATCAGATCTTCAAATGGAGAGAAAATAATCTTCTGGGCACTGTATGAGCCACTTAAGCAACTCTTTCAAAATAATACTCACAATACATTTGTAAAATAATGCAGAAAGGCACATGTCCAATACCAGTTCATATGCAATGCTATATAAGTATCTCAAGAATCCAGTATTCATTCACAGGTGCAACACAGAACTCATTTGTCCTCCAAAAAAACATATGCCATTATGAAAATCTCAGTTTAAAGTTTAACTTGGGTACCCAGCATAGGGGCTGCAATAACTAAAAGGCGGGTTCCTTGTCCCAGCAGGGTGATGCAAGGTACCACAGTGAGCTGCATAGGTTCGACACACAACTACAAGCATGTGCAGGGAAGGGTAATGGAGAGCTCATCTTAGCTGAAGGGGAAATTGTCTAAAGTCAACCAATAGCAAATACTAAATATTTGGTTACTGTTATTGCAATTTTTTTTACATTCAGATTGTTTATCTATTTCTTAATTTCAGACATTTGCAAAAGGTGAATCCCAATTATTCACTCTCATTTCTCTTTGCCCTGAATTTCACACTCATGATCATGGAACTCTACCTCTGCGCTGCTGAATTAATTAATGGTGCTTAGCGAATAATAATGAAAAATACACTTGTAAAATATATTTCTGTCCACTATTTTTATGCCAACTGGAATTTAAGCCTCTGTTGCTTGACAATGGCTAAAGAGAAACTTTTCACAAAAAATGTTTCCACCAGATGTCACTTCTATGTACTCAGGCAATGACGTTAGCACCAAGATGATCAAAAATGTCAAGTTATTAAGATTATTTTCCTACATTTTTCTTAAGGAAGAATTAAGGATAGAGCAGGAAATTCTGGACTAGAGCTAGGTTTCCATATTCCCAGCTTGACCCACAACATGCCAGAAAAAACACACATTTATTTTCCGTACTTCCCCCTTTCCTTTCAGCCAAAAAACACCCAACAGATTTTGGGCTTGGAACACCATGGACCACAAGACAGAGTAGGAAGGCCATGGCTCTACCTGACAAACTTTGGCTGGGTGTTGGGTTCCTGCCAAAGCCTCAGCTCTCCTTGGGTTCCTCTCCCTCTCCTAACGCCCCTCGGGACGCCTGCAAGCAATCATCTTACAGAAGAGGATCGAAGGAGACACTGTCACAGCTCCCCTCTGTAAGGATTTGCCTTGAACAGATTGCAAAGTTTTTTCATGCTTCCTCCTCCTTGGTCTTTCAGGGTGTTTCATCACAACATGTAATGCATTTTTAAATTACAGTGTAGGTGAAGACTTTCTGCATTTTACATCAAATCTGCCACCAAAAAGAGATCCTAAATCTGGGATCAGAGGAAAAAAAAAAAGTTTACTGTTATCAGGACTCACAAATATACTATGTACCCTCCCTCCTATTAAAAATGCAAATTAATGTTTGTCACATCTGTGCTTCAATTGTGCTTACTTAAATGAGATTATGCCCCTGCAGAAGTAGAATATCTGTGCTGGGGGAAAAGTGAACAGAAAGATGTGATATATGTTCATAATTACATACAAGAATATTCAATTCAACACATGTAATAAGTATAAAGTGGGGAAAAAAACCCATTCTTTCACCACCACCGTGGACTAACAGCTTGTTTCACAGCCAGCAGGCAATGCTGGTTACCCAGCCCCTGCCGTGGCCACCCAGCCAGGGAGAAGGGGCACCCTTCGCTCTGTCTCCACAGCACTGCCCCCCCAGAAAAAGGGGGAATGAAAACAGACGCCTCATCAGATGAGGCTGATCTGGCGGAGACTTTTCCCAGCGATGGGATTTCCCACTCACACAGTCAGCCTGCCTGCTCCGCAGCCGGCTCAGCCCATTCCCACACTGGGGCACGATTCCTGCAGTCACCTGGAAGCATGCAGAGATGCTGCCTGCTCAGAGTTGCTGTTCAGTGCATTTGCTAACATTTAAACAACCTTTTCATTTTAATTGCTTCAAGTTTCGTACGTGTATTTTGGAAAAACAAAGAAAAGAACAAACAAAAAAACCAGCGCCAAGATAAGACACAGGAAAACTGACCCGGCATTTCCTTTACCACCATCACCTGCTCACAGGGGAGCAAGAGGAGGAGGGTGACCCCTGGGATTCACAGGGAGCTTTCCATCACCGCACAGCTGTGCACAGCAGCACACATTGGTCTCTTGCTCGCTTAGGATATGTCACACCTTCGTGCTTGACTCTAAGCCACAGCAAACACAGCCGCCCAGTTCAACGGAGCAAAGAGCTGACCAAGTTTTTCATTGCCTCTAAAATTTACCTTTTGAACTTTTTCATTATAGCAGCGGTTCTGACCTGTTTATTTTTGAATCATAGTGTAAATAAATATATTCTAAACGCTGTTCTTTCTGCAACTTAAGACTTATTCCCACAACTGTAATGAAATAAATGGAATTGTACGGGAATAACAGACAGTTGAATCCAGTTCCTTTCCTGTTATATGCGCAGAAAGAATACCACACAGTACATCACTACCAGTTTACAGTAAATCTTTTTCTTTTCCGACAGCTGTAGATAACCATTCTAATGCAGTCTTCTATCCCCAAGAGCACAACTACAGTGATAAGCAACTGTTAAAAACCAGTCCCTTTGTAAGCTTTCAACACTTACTGTTAACCTACCAAGCAGAGTAAATGATCTATTTGTCTACTGGTGACTCATTGTCACGAGTAAATAAACAATATTTGAATCGACAAATAGTTTGCAAAACCAAAGGATGGGCAGAAGCATTACCTCAGCCTCTGCTTCCATTTCAAAAAGCAAAAGAAAATATGAATGATTTACAGTAAAGGAAATATAAAAAAAATTAAGCCATGATATTAATGTGCATTCTTTACTGTTATCAGATAGATCATCTATAACATTTGCACCAAAATGCAGATTTAAAAAAATATTGGTCCTGATAAAGAAACCTGGATTTGCGGAAACCAAAACTGAACATCTGGTAGTTACAAAGCAAGTTGTTTGGGCTTAACTACGATCACTGCGGGGAAAAATTAAAAAAAAAAAAAAAGATAAAACTTATTAAAAAATTTAAGAGGTTTCTGGCATTACCTTGCTAGGAAAATTTACCCATACCTACCTGTAAATTTCTTGAGGGTGAAGGGCAGGAGGGGAGAGAATAAAATCTGTTCGATTGCATTTGGGAACAGAATCAGATTGGTGTCACCGAGTAATGAGAAAATGGCCATCCCCTTAACACTTACATAAATTCAAATCTATCTATGTAGATGATATATTGTGTTAACTATACCTTGAGGGGAAAAAAAAAAAAGCAGTGATTATTGCTGAACAATAGCAAATTAAAACTTTGGGATCCATGGAAAACTGGATGCTCATTTTCTACCCTTACTCATTCCAGAAGGGGCAGCATTTGAAGATCTTTCAGTTTAAAAAAAGAAACTTGCAAATAAGTACAGACACATTTTCTTACTCTTTCCATTCCAGAGATGTGATCTAATGAGGTTAGCACAGAACTGCAGCCTCAGAGTGCAAAGGGACATCACCAGTATGTTCTGGTCATTCGCACACAAAAGAACAGGTGGAGAAGGCGAGACAGTTGCACTCTGTCTACTCTCATCACCATGAGAAGGAAGAAAAATAAACGTGTCATTTTGGTGATATTTAGAACAAAGGGAAAAGTTTAATGAATCATTAAATACTGGTATTACGAGAGAATCGTGAGAACATACTGATCTCGTCCTCTGTCGCATAGTTCACATGAACTGTGAAAATTAACATCCTATCTTTGCAGCCAGCATACTTTCTTGGTGAATACAGCAGGAAGCCTGCCCAGAGTGGGAGTTGAATTATAACATGTTAACTACTGGTGCTGACAATGAAAAGAATAGCATGAGAAAAATAAAGAAGTAGTTGCAAGGGATTCTTGCCAGCAAACAAATATACTCATTGTCCTAAAAGTAATGACAAGAGCAATTACTGTGATTGTATGAATTTAAGACGTTATGTTTCACAGAAGTTAGGACCAGAGGAAATAACCCTGTTTTTGCAGACTCCACGGTGCACAGCCCCTGTACGAGCCCCAGCAGGACCCATTTAAACCCGAGTGAGCAATTGCATCCCTAGTTGCCTGGAGTCAGCAGGGACAGTATGCACATGGGAGGCTGGAACATACTGTCAATGAAAAAAGTTTCACTACAGTATTTTCAGCTCCATGAAACTCTAGGACCTGCTCAGAGCCAACAGTTGCTCACTTTCATTTCAGCATTTTGTGCTCCTTCCAATAGACAAGTCAGTGTGCACCTAACCCTATGAAGAAGCTGAGTATTCATTCATAAATTTGGCACAGAATATGTATAAAATTGCACAGTCTGAAACTCACTGCACGTAACACCATCCACAAGCTTCTTAATAATTGTCTTTTTTTATATTCTGCTCAGCACAGACTATTCAAGTTAAGACAAGACTATTCAGTAGTTTTCATGTGCCACTACAGAATCATTCACCTCTTGATTGCAGGTTAGCATACGGCCCAACTTGACTGCAAATGAAAATTATCTCTGACGACCAATCAAGAGACTCTTTGTGAAGGTCTCTATCAAGTCTCATGTAGGCTGACAGTCATTTCAAATTTTGCATTAATTGTTATCTATCTTTATTATCTCAGCAGAAAGATATTATGAAGACAGCCTGGGTAATTTTTGCTCTGCAAAGGTAAATCTCTGGAACAGGTCTAAAAAAACGATGATAGGAAGATGACTGCCTTGTCACAAACACTTCAAAATTTATCATTGAAGAAACCCAAGATTTCATGTCCCAGAGCTACCACTCCAGCTACCAATTTCGTCTACAGTAATTACAGTTTACATAATCTCAGTCACAGCAGTCATACTCAGTACTGTCAGAGGAGTGTAACTAAGGAATAACTTCTTAGAAGTCAGTGGAGTTATACTGATTCAGTTTTTTTAAAAAAATTAAAAATATTAGTTATGAGTAATTAGCTAAAAAAGAAATGGTGCCAAGGCAAATGTACATATATTTTTACTTATAATACAAATTTGCACAAGCAAATTCAAACAGAAGTTTCCCAAGTGTATGTTTGAGTATACTTCCCAAGCAGAAGTTTTCTTAGTTTCTAGACTTTGCAGGTATAGTAGATACCATATAACTATATGAAGTAGGACAATACAGTGCATTTCCCTAATATAATACAAATATATTTTGGTTTATGCATTTGGATCTTTTTCAAACTAGACAAGCGTCTTGCTGCTGAAGCCAACTCAGTTACATTATGACATCTGTAAATGGAAACTAAACTTTTTCCTCTGAATTCTAAACCAGTGATAATCTGAGTAAACCCACCTTTTCACTGCTTCTTTCTTGCCAAACATGAAATTTCTTTTTCTGTATCTTCCCCCGATGAGAGGCTCCCTGACCTCCAAACCCACAGAGCACAGCGATCTAGAGCAGCAATCGACCTTCATCCATCCCATACTCACCTCTTCCCTTTACTAGAGAATCCTTCAGAATGCAGCCATGGTCAAAAGAGCTTACCCCATATTTTCCTCTAGGTAGCCACCTTCCCATTTTGCAGTCTTAAAAGCAAAGTCAAGTGCAAGAGGCAGTCAAAAACAGAAGAGAAAACAGGTGTCTCAGTAGTCAAGGATTAGCCTGAGTTCACCCTCTAATCCCATCCAAGTTTCATTGCTAGCTGGCCACAGAGAACTCCAGAACATAACACCTTGTCCTGTATGCACATGCACTCAATATATTAACCTTCTTTGGTAAATAACCACAAAGCTTTCAAATTTCACTTCGAAAGATAATAAAAGCAGAACCCCTGTGGATTTCAGTGAGACATTCTGAGTACAGACTGAATGAAATTGTTTAAGGCTTTGCAGTTATGCCCAGAATCATTTTACAACTACAGATCAAGCTCAGAAGTCTCATTCAATTATAAAGTAGAGGTAAATGGAGGCACAAAAAAGTATTTTATTAAAAGCTTCCTGATGAGTCATTCTTGCTTTTAACCTGCGGTCACAAACTGGTTAGTAACTCACTATACCAAATCAATTGAAAGTTTTAACTTGAGCTTATAGTGTAAACAAATAAATGACCGCCTATTAGAGGAAATGAAAAAACTAAACAAACGTGCATCACACTGTTTTCTTATCTCTACCATGCAATACAGGATACTAAACACAAATTCAATTCTCTGACAATTTATGAATATCATAACCAGGTTACAATAAAATAATATCTAAGCATTACTTTAAGCTCTCATATGTAATTGTGCTGTCCGCAATGGGTTAAGTGACACAATGACCTAGTAAATGGGTAAATATGGCCTTTGCCGTTGTACGTGATGCTGTGCAGGGACTCAGTGCTGGAACCATGTGAGGGTGTAAGAGGAACTAGTCCCCACAATTGCAGATTGTAGTGAGCACTGAAATTGGAAAACCTCAAGAACTGCAGCATATGAACTGTTCAAACAATAAGCAAAGAACTGAAAATAAATGCCTAACCCAAATGCCTGAACTGAGGGAGATGAACCACTTTTACTTTCCTGAGAAAAGAGCCGTTCACAGAGGCACGCGTAGACTGATGCGGAATTTTTGCTGGAGCAAACATCTCTCAAGGCCATTTTTGCATTATGTGGCCCCATTCTCAGATACTAAAAACTGTGATAACTTTTAAAATGTAACTTTAAAGTTTAATTTTACCTATTAAATATGAAAATATTTTTAATGAAATATACATGAAAAGTATGCATGGAAGCAAAAATGCAGATTTCATGTTGCCTTTTGCATTTTCCACTGACTGCTGTTTCAGCCTCTTCCAGATACGGAATTTTGTTTCACCAGAAGGAAGTTCACTTTATCAGGAATTTGAGAGAAGGCTGACCATTACTGCAGAATTTTGCACCTCATGAATCACTCTTATGGACTATCATTGTGAAAAAGTTTGTCTTGCTTATTAATAATCAATCTTGGCACTTAATCGTGTTAATAGAAAAAAAAACCTTGTCCAAGCTAGAATAACCACAATTTTAACACATCAAGAGTGGGACAAGCTATTGTTCATCAGTAGCAAGAAGCACGTATCCTATTGGGAAGACACTGGCTTCAATATACTTCATAAGAATCTAATAGTGAGAGATGCCTTACCCAAGGCATGGTGCTGATTGGTTTTCTGAGACTGTGACAAGATTTGTCAGTGGTTTTAGTCATTTATTTTTTTTTAAAGTATAAAAGTGAAGTTCACTGCTGTACAGAGGACGAACACAGGATCTGGGTCCTTCTGCACAAGCCTGAGACACCATCAGGGCAAAATACACAGATCAGTTTGCAGCTATTAAAAATAACATATTAAAAACACTTTGGCATTATACAAAATTCTGCCTTTTCCTCGTCAATAAGTACACCCTAAAATTATCATGTAGCTAGTTAGAGAAGTACGTACTGTTATTTACAAAACAGATTTAATAAAAAAGTTGAAAGCACTATTTCTGAGTAAACTTCATATCCTCTCTTCAGAAAACTCACACACACGACACTTCCAAGTACAAACCAGCTCTTGTGCTGGTTTCTAAACACTGCAGCTTGAGCTACCTAAAAGTAGAATTAACTGCATGAAGAGCCAGAAGAAATCCAGCACTTATTATTTCAACCCAGCACTTATATCCAATGAAAAAACACTACATTATTTCCTTTCACCACAAAATGATGAGTGTGAAGCCTGAGGACTCACTGAATCCCATGCCCAGCTGATACCTCTTGGCAGCTTATTGCGTTTACTTGTCTCTTCCGAGCAGCCGCTGAAGGAGCACACACCTGAGACTCACACAGAACATCTGTAGCATGACGAAGAACACTCATTTACTGCTTTATGAACTGATTTCTTCTTATTTATTAGATGACACACCAATATAATTCTGAAAATGCATTACAGTGCTGCAGTGGTTATAATGTTTTGTTCATTAGTCATGCTTTCAAAAGATGTGCAATCTCCCAATTTACCCACATATGATAGCATATAATAAGAATAACCAACTGCATGCCCTAAAGCATATTCAGAAAAGGAAAGGTTAGTTCATTACCTCTTTGTTTATTTCGTCCAGATTTGGCTCTCAGCAATTTTTTACACCAACTCAACTCCAGTTTATCACTAAATATTCAACAGAAACAGACATAGTAAAAAAGCCCTATTAAAGTGACCTTTTTGCCTTATGTTCTTTCCCTTCAAAGACTATTTTTAACATGGTGACAGAGTTCTTAAAGCATGTACCTCTCCCCATTTCCAGTATTTTCAGTCTCCTAGGAGAAGAAACCACATGTCATTTCAACCAAACTGCTGCGTAGGTTGGTAGCTAAGGGCAGAGCAGTGTGCTGTTATCACTGCCCAGTCACTTCAGTGTTTTATTACAAGTTTAGACTTACCAAGCCAGGTAGTTGCTGTTGCTTTCCTAAGCAATCCTGTTGCAAAAAGGAAGCTTTATTTTAGGCAAAGTCAACAACAAAGCATTTTCCATGGTATTAAGTTTTGCTATTGGGATAGGAACTAGCGAACTCAAGAAAACACACACAAGCACAACCATGGAAAAAAATAGTTTCCAAAGTTAAAATGTGAGGCTTACAGGATCTTTAAGATGATGTTATTTATGGATAAAATTTTCAACATCTCCATGCATGACTCAGGAGCATAAGTTTCATGGTAATAACCAACAACTCCTCCTGCTAGATTTGTAAAAAAGTTTTCAGGAATCTATTTACAAAGGGATTTTTGACACAGGACTCACTAAGAGATATCTATACACCTCTTCAAATGTCTAAATATCATAAAAAGTTTTTGCTTCTTGTCACACTCACGATATTCAGCACTACTATACCTTTAAAAAGCATTTTTAATATTTAAATCTATTTTATATTTCTTATCTTGAATGCTGTGAGAATTATCAAAATTCAGACCAAAAACACAGTGTACCCCTCATGCAGGGTTACAAATGTCAAATGCCACTGTCAGGGAAAACCTGTTAATAAACTCAGCTCTAGGGACTCCAGGAATCGGGGGTGGGGGGGTGTCCCACACAGAGACATGGCTAAATCCAATCATACTTATAATTCCAATGAATTAGAGAAGTAAACCCCCAATGAAAGTGCCTGTCACTAATATGTTTAAATAAGTAACAGACCAAAAACAGTTAGTTAAATGATATACACCAGCATTTCAGCTTAACTAAGCACGAAACACTGCTCTTGCAGACAGTAGGCCGTATCTCGCAGAAGAGGAGGCAGCAGCGCCGAGCACAAGGCAGTACCAGCTGCACGGCCAGCCTCGAGTGGGCACGTGTATTGACTGGCATTGCTATTTCAAGCTGGCCACAGCCCTTCAGGAATAGCTCTCATGGATGTATTCTGGAATTATAGTGATTTCAACACGGAATAAGAATAAGACTTGAACAGCCAAATCAAATCAGTGTAGTTAACTGCTTGATGGTTAGTTCCCCTTCTTCTGACAAAATCTCAAAGCGTAGGTAACTAATTTCTGCAAAAGCTCAGATTCCCAGGTGGTTTTCACAGTTAACCACAGGTATAAACAACAACAATACTTTAACCTAAAAGGAATATAAAAATGAAACAGTCTGCAACTAACAAGAAAGATTAAATCTCTTGGTCTACCAGAGATTTTTTTTTTTTTTTTTAAAAAAAAAAAAGGCACATTTGGCTTCCGATAAACATTTGCCATTTGGGAGGAATGATTTGTCAACCTCGCAAGAAGCAGAAGATAGTATGTTGAATAGTTAGTTTATGCCAACGGCACAAGGTAACAAGAGAGGCCTAGGACAGTAAAGAGGAGATAAGGAATATTTAGACAAGCTACTTAACAAGGCACAGTAGTTGATTTATGGCCTGAACGAATGCCTACTGAAAGTATTGCACTTGATTTCAGTAGGTTTTAAATCAAGTTGAGCCTTAGGGGAAAAAATTGCAGAGATAAAGTTTTTATTAACTGTTCCAGCTTTACGACAAAAAGTCAGCTAAATGAAAATTTTAAATTCACCTCTGGCAAATGATCCTCAGCAAAAAGAATGTGCTGTCATTGCATTTGCTAACACACTGGATACTGCCACTGTAACTGCCACCCAGAGCCATTAAAGGAACAAGGAACAAATGTACTCTTCAAAAATATGATGTTAAACCAGTGAAAACACTGAATATTGGGGGCGTGGAAGATGTTCAGTTCAAATGAAAAAAAAATAATATTGCAGGAAACAATATGAGTAGAGTGATCTACAAGACGCACATTTTGTTCAACTTTGTGTGAGCTTGTGTTTTAAAATGAATCTTTTATTAGTAATATTACCGAACACAAGCCTTACTAAATCCATTAATAGTAACGCTAAATTCTTAGCAGTATTTGAGTGATTTGCAAAACAAAAAAAAAAAAAAAGAAAAGAAAAAGAATAAATGGATTTGAATGCTTTACCTATAGGCAAGCTGTCACTGTTTCTTCTGTAGTGTTTCTGAAGCATTCCAGTCCAATCTCTTGAGAGCACCTTAATACTCAAAATGCCTCATGTTACCAGTTCTAGATCACTTGCTACTAGGTAGGAGTCAGTCATGGAAGAAATACCCCTTTTGAGAGTCTTCGGAATCAAAATGACCGAGCTGATAATTAAAATCATAATCTCATTCTTACAAAAAGCTTCTGACAAACAGTTTGATTCAGATGAGTAAGATATTATCGTGAAGTTTCTGATGCTCTTTCTTGTACCACATTATTCTATCAATAGTCAGCTTTAGCAACTGCATTTTTATAAAGTATCTTTTATTAGCCAGCTAGAAATATCAATGTTTATAGTCCTACTGTAAACAATCAGTGGAATATAACAATAGATTCCAAAATAGGAGGACAGAAAATTAGAAAACCAGCACCATAATATCCATGTTACATCTGACTATGAAGAATAGAAGACAAGAGGAAAAAAAGGAAGGACAGTTCTTCAGAGCTTCAGGTCTGGAAGAGGCCAAAAACTTGTATTTCTTTCACAGAACTGTACAGAAAAGATACATTTTGTTATTATGAAATTTGGTATATTGTCATGGTGTTGTAAAACAGCGTAAAAGCAACAGAAGGTTAGTTAGAAACCAGAAATATCAGTCCAGAAATCCTACAGCAAAAATAAGACTAAAAAAAAAAAACCACTCATAATGCTAATTATATCACAAAATATTCATATTGACTACAAATATTTCCCTCTCAGTCCAAGCTCTTTATACATTATAAATAACTGCTGAGGATGGACAAATCAAAACTAACAAGCTAGCTTGAAGTTCATGGTTGAGAATCTGATGGCACTCTAATTATGATGGCACAAACCCTGACGCAGGTGGACACCAGGTCCTGCAGTCACTGCTGCTGTCTGGACTGCCTCCGTAACAACACTCTCAGGATATGAATCAGCCATGGATTTTAAAGTTAGTTTGGGTATAGCTACCTTTGCACCCTTTTCTGCAAACCCAAAGAATAGAAAAAACGTTAGAAATTATGAACAAAGGAAGGGCAGAGGGGAGAAAAAGTCTTTGAAACTTTCCTTTTATGCTTTGTTTTCTCATGTCTACCCAAAAATGAACTTTCATATTTGGTGTACCAATCTGAAGGTTTAGGAACCAAAGCTGTCCTGTAGGCTCATCAAAAGGACAAGTATTTTTGAAGTATGACTTCCTGTTTGAAGTTATCATATCACGATGTGATGAAGAAGCAGAACACAACAAAAGCATGTAAGTATGAACTGAAAGAGAACACACTTAAAGGTTCTAATCACTGTGCCCTAAAAATACAAATGTGGCTGTGAGATCTATTGTTAACTACTGGAGCTCCTAAGAGTACAAAACTCCTCCTTAAATTGGGACTTTCACATACCTGCCAGTAAGTATTTGCAAACTCCTGTTTCTGAGGAACAACGCTACAAGCAGTACCCAAGATTTTCACAACTGCTTTAGAATTCTGTATCATCCCTTCAGGGAGTGAACTGCAAGCTTCTCAGGGTAAGAACGCTGGTAATTCTTTACCACATTACTATGAGATAATAAGTAAAAATTTCAGAAGTGTGGAACTCCCAATACTGTGCAACTTCATTTAAAATATTACAATTTTATTCCAAAACGATAAGATGAAATATTTGATCATTTCCTTTTGGGAGTGTGTGCAGGGGAGATACCTCTGAAATGCCTTCTGGCCTTTCTTTCACTTCAAATATATTGACTGTTTCTACGCTAGTAAGGAATTTAAAACTTGCTTCCAGGGAATACTATGAAAGATGATTTAAATTCAGTACTACAGTATATATGTTACATCTGATAAAAGACAGACAAATCTTATTTGTATTTTAAACTTCTTAGGAAAGAAATTACCTAATACGCATTCACGAGAATAACATCAGACTAGAAAATATGCTCTGACCTTTCTGTTTTTGATTCACTGTCAGCTCGATAGTGTTCAAGGTCTTGGTAAAGAGACTGCAATTCTGCTTGAAGTCCTTTTTCCCGTTCTATACTTCCTTCATAAAATTTAATCGCCTTTTCCATTGCTTTTACTTTTTCTTCCATCACCTTAAATTCATGAAGTATCAAATAGCTGACTCCACAGTATTTACACACCGTCTCATCCCGGGGCATCTAGAAAAAGATAAAATTGTAAGATTGTTTGTAAGAAACAAGTAAGAAACAAAAAAATCTGAATGACACTAAATAAAAATAATAAATCTGAATAGTTTAAACTGCTTTCTGTTCTGGAGCATTGATGATCCAATGATGTTATTGCTTTAAAAAATAATAAAGACAAAATTCTACATTACCAAAATGAAATCAAGCTATAGCAGTACTTTTCACTTACTGGAAACTTCACGAGATATATCACCTATGCAATTTACAATGTGGGAACTCCCACTGGAATTCTAAACTGAAGTACTTCTGAATTATATTTGATGTATTAATTTAAAATAAAATGCTGTGTTTTACAAACTTATCTCCTTAATGAATTTGTGATCGCCTGAGCCAGAAAAATGTTATTTACTATGGTTTTTTGACTACTCATATCCAATTGAAGTAGGCAAGATGAAAAGTGAAAAGTAAATAGAATGATGTAATCCAGCAATCTTTACAAAAATAATTGAAATGAGTAAGGGACTAATTATTATGATGTAGTGTCCATGGCACTTGAGTATTGTGGAAAATGTAGCCCATTTACTAAGTATGAAGTATTCATCACTGATTAAAAAAAAATACAGAGTACATAATACATATCTAATTGAAAGACCATTTCTTAAATTGAGAAACATACTTTTGTAAGTGATCAAATTATTAAGCTTTGCGGTAAGCAAGGCTTCATAAATATGAACAGACAGATGTGCTCTGACTTTGATATGTACTTATCACTCAGTATATCAGTTATTTCTGTGTATTTTAATCATTTTCACCTGCAGAAAAAAATGCTCAGTTTACGAGTGATGCAGAATTGAACCTGCACAAGTGGATATTGAGTAAATAAACCTGCCAGACCAACCCAAGCAGGTCTGACACTTCAGCAGGGGACATGTAAGCATCTGCTTAGCGGCACTGATCCCATACCCCTGAACATGACAGGTTTGACCCTGATCTTGGGTCACAGCATAAAGGCATTTGAGAGGAGATGGTTAGAATTATGACTAGATCAGAAAACACTCATAATACAGCTAAAGAGACAACCTCAAAGTAACCAATATAAAAAGGTATCGGTAAGATTGAAGACAGGAAAGATGGAAAACAGGCTGCAGCTGGAAGAGCAGTGTGTGTTCATGTACCGAGAGCTTAAAACACACTTTAACCTTTCTTGCAATTATCAACTGTTAGAAGGGTTTTAACACAACAACTGATGAAAAATAAGAAAGCTGGAAAACCGCAAACAGTTTAAGTCAAATAATGTAAGAATCCCTTGTGTTACAGAAAAATAATAAAAAAAAAAAAGACATTTTGAGATATTGGGATAAATTGAAATAAATAATACTTAGATGAAAGCAAACAGCTTTCAAAAATTATAAACTAAAGACTCATTATCTCATGATTCAAAAATCTTCAGCACTTTAAATATAGCTTCATAAAAATGATACTTCAGGATGCCCTGGAATTACCGGGCCAGGCTTTATTTTCCAGTTTCTTAGTTTTCCCCCAGTTTGAAATACCCCTAGTTACAGTTACTTTGAATGAGCTGAAAATGCAAGTTTATTTTTCCTGGCAGCTTCAAACTGTGCTTGGAAATATGAAACTATTATTCAGGATAACTACCATAAAGTTCCAAAGCACTAAAATTACTATATTGAAAAAGGACAAAATGAGCTGTTATAAAGAGCACAGGAGGGGGGCTCTTATCCCCAAAAGAACATTGTGCTCTCTTGCAGCACCACCACTGCTGTCTTTCAAATAAACAGTTACAGAAATTTCACTGGGTACTAAGATCAAAAACAAAATAAAACAACTGGAGTCC
This sequence comes from Alca torda, assembly GCA_008658365.1. Lineage (NCBI taxonomy): Eukaryota > Metazoa > Chordata > Aves > Charadriiformes > Alcidae > Alca > Alca torda. Next base: position 9,344,325 of record CM018081.1, read on the forward strand.
TGAACTGAAAATGATTTATGCAAGTACTAAATTCAAATTCGTTTTCAAATTCAATTTTGTTACTCAACTTAAAAATAAAGTCATAGAACAATAAATATTATCCGCCTGGACATAGTGGAAATAGGCCCCATTCTTCTTCACATTCATTCCTCAGGTGAAGTAAAAAGTTGGAAGGACTTCAGATCAGATTGGATTTTTAAAGTATTTGCTACACAGTCAAAAATCACAGGAAAGCCCGATGGGTTCATATTACTGCAGTAAGGAAAGAAAGTTCTCTTTTAATCGGAACCTTGCTTCTGTACATGCACAATTATCCTGCATCCACTGCAATATGCTGTATATAGACACAAACTAGTATTGAGGTTTGGGATGGACTAGCTACCAAAACCTCAAAGCAGAACAACCAGTTTTAAAATATCTGTCTGTAGCGTAAGTAGCAGTTTCTTAATACCAGTAATGAATTTGGCATGGGTTGAGTGATGCTCAACAGGCAAGCTAGCCTGAACTAAAGTCTATGCTGCAGTAGAATAACACCAATAAGCAAGCTAACAAATTTAAATCCAGCAAATGTATGCCCAATACACTTAGAAAATTAACAGGACCCAGTTGAAAGTGAATAGCTCCAAAGAGCAAGGCCTGAACTGGGCAAAGCAAGGGGCATATTAACCTGAATTCTCATCCTAAATCCAATTCCTCTCTCATCCCCATAGCGGTCAAATCGCAAGCAGAACTTTCTCCCTTTTTTTTTTTTCCCTTTCCCCCCTCACTCATATTGGCAACATCACAACCCGAGTTCTCCTCACTGATACTTAAAATATCTCCTGAAATTCCTCAGCTGCTTGGACATTTTTCAGAAGCTACTGAACCTTCACACAGACGGGTACAGGGAAATACTGTGAAGCTGTACATGCTGATTTCATTCAGCCAAAATAATGACAAAGCTATCTTAGGGCTACACCAATTTAAAGGACAGAGCCAGAAGGGATTTTATAGCTTTGAAGACTACTTACAAACAAAATGGTTTTGGGTTTCACACAGCTTCCAAGAGAAATAAAAGTACTTCATCTGTGTGTGTATTTCTCTCTTGTCACCCTTCAGTAATTTGTGAACCAGAATGTTTCGTCGTTTATAACTAATTCTGACACTGAGGACAGAAATATTTAAGTTTCTAAAAGTTTTAGACAACCAGGTAGGCAATAAAGACTTCGTAAATTCCCTGCTGAAGAAAACTCTGGAGTGTGAGTGCAGTCCTTATCAAATAATCCATATAGGAGAGAGCCTTATAAATGGTCTGTCCAGAAAAAAAAGATTCCATTAGACTTTGTATCTTACACACCAAAGTTGGTCAACCATTACACAAAAGTCTGTAGGAAACAAATTTTCATTAGTTCTTATGCTTACAAAGCTACCTTTTCTGGAATAATATTATCACTGAGTAACCTCTAAGAACGTGTATTACATACACAATGACTTATGCTTTCAGATTCCCTATTTCTCTATTTATATTTGATCAAAAGACTCATCATCTTGTCAAGTGCAAAGCAGAAAAAAAAAAAAATCAGAGGGAAATCAGAGTTTGGAAGGAATAGAAACTGAAACTATCAGAGCTCTAACTAGGAAAGAGACTGTGTATGTCCTTAGCAGTGAATAGAAAAAATCAATTAGGAATAAAAAAACCAAACAGCAGGTAATTTTAGTACTGTGATTTTAGTCAGCCTGGTGAGGGAAACTCAGGGCAAACAGGACTCGAAAGGGTAACCGAGGGGTACTAAAAAAAAAAAAAAAAAAAAAACAAAAAAACAAACCCAACCTGTTATGTGAGTTAGCACAACAATACTGCGTGCACAATAACAACGTAAGAAAAACAAACTCACTAGGACAAAGTGCTTGAACTAGGAAGGTATTTGATCCATAAGATTTTGAGATACAGCTGTGATACACATTACACCAGATGCTATAAAGGATGGACACAAGCTGTGTCCAGGACAAACCATATCACAAGGTAGCATTTCTAGCTGTGATATTCCAGCAGCTGTTCCACTACAGCGTCTGTTCCACTACAGCATCTGTGGGAGTAGTTCCTACTCAGATCTGTGTTTGGTTTTGGAAGAACTAATATTATTCCATGGTTACATAGACTTCTTTAGCTACCAAGGGCAAGTGGAGAACTGAGCCAAGGTGGATAGTCACTCAAGTTACATTTGTCTGACTCAGTACTGTAAGCATCTGTAGAGCATAAGTAAGAAAGAAAAAAAAAGAGAAAAAAAAGAAAGAAAAAAAAAAGAGAAAAGAAAGAAAGAAAAAAAAAAGAGAAAAGAAAGAAAGAAAAAAAAAAGAGAAAAGAAAGAAAGAAAAAAAAGAGAAAAGAAAGAAAGAAAAAAAAGAGAAAAGAAAGAAAGAAAAAAAAGAGAAAAGAAAGAAAGAAAAAAAAGAGAAAAGAAAGAAAGAAAAAAAAGAGAAAAGAAAGAAAAAATACTTTGGTGGTCTGGACCATTTTTAGCCTTTTGAATGACAAGACAGGAATTTATATCATTTCTACTTGACCAAATAACTACCGGGAGCGTCAGCTTGTGCGCTGCTATTCTTCTCCTCTGATATTTCAGATTCCAACCACAAAAATTACCACGAGAGAGAGCTAAATTCTAGTTAAAAGAAAAATAGTCTGCTTTCTCGCTTAGCAGTGCCTTGGTATTACAACATCCAGCATATGGATCACTTATGCTAGAAATAGTCCATTACAAGCAGCTAATAAATACCCATGACTCTTAAAAGCCAGGACCTAAGTCCTCAATTAATGAGATTCTTTTAAAAAGCTATGAATATGTTTCTGTGCATTGCTGAAATAAAAACGTAGAGCCATGAGCACAGATGTACTCCTTGTACATTAATTTTACAGTGCAGGGGAAGGACAGCCTAAGGGAACTGCAGCACTCGCCATCCTCCTGCATCACCCGCTTCCTGAGGCACATAACGCAGTTGTAACAGCTCTTGCTCCCTCCCCAGTTTTATGTCAGGACTGAGACTGCTTTAGCAAGGACTGGCCCAGTAACAGAAAAAACCTCAAACAACTGTATTTGTCTGAACTACACTTGTAGCAGAGGAATACAGAAATCTCAAGAAAATAATTTAAAAAATCATTATGCTGCAGGTGGGCGCCCCTTACATTTTTTCTGTGTATCGACTGGTTTATTCTACCTCTACCTTATCTACTTTCCTTGCCATACTACTTTCATTTCTCTCATGCCATTTGTCCATCTCCTGACAAAGTAGCTAATCCCTGCTATGCAAAAAGAAATCATTACTCAAACTACACAATTGATTTTCTAGGAAGAAAGTGGAGTCTTCTGCTGTATATGCAAAACTGAAGAGTTATTTGATTGTAATTGATCTTTTTTTTTATTATTCAAATAATGGTTTTTAAGAGTGTCAGTAGAAACTTCACTTCTTTAAAAAAAAAAGTTTCTTGTGAGTCAAGATTTCAGTCAGTATCTACTCAGAAAGTAATACAGATTGTAATGCTAAGCCATGCTGCACACATAATTATTTGCTTAACTTCCATAAAATAGCTGTTGCAACATAAAAATCACAGTACTTGCTTTGAATACATATGAATAGTGTAGAAATAGGCATGTAGAAAGAACAACGTCCTGCTCTCAAAAGTTTCATTCAAAACATGCCCTGAAATAATCAGTTTGTCACGACAGGAAATAATACTCAGATTTCAGGTAGCTTTAATTTTTTCCTGCCTGTGAGTAAAGCAGACTAATGAATCATAAAAGACTATGCAGCACTGCTAGTAACTGCACACCCTCACACAAGTCCCGCAAATATTTAACACATGTCCAACAGGCCACGCAGACCATCCTTCTACTCCTGAGCTCTGTCAGGACGTGTTACGGCACTCTCCAGAACAATGTGGAGCAGAGAGTTCTTCCGAACTGATCCACAGTACATTGCAACAAAAGGATGCCTGCGCAGACAAAAGATAATTTAGCCCATTGTTAACCATATCTTTGCCTGACAACGCTGACTTTTTGCATCTGTAGTCGCAACTGTTGGGAAGCCCCTCCTAACTACAACCCAACTGCTTCTAATGCAAGAGAGACTGCAATCCCTCCCATTCCTAGCAACATACTTGGATGCTGATTGCCAAAAGGGTAGAAAAGCTTGAATACAGCCCTAGCCTTGTGAGTATAGCAAGAGAGAAAAATGCTTTACTGCCCTAGGTGATGACCAATGACTCCAGAATTCTCACATTAGGAAAAGAAGATCATTATCCAAGTTCAGAAGATCTGCTCTCACAAATCCTCTGATACCGCAATACCAGTGGTAACACAAAGCAGGTTGCCTTTGCTATCTGCAAGCTGATTTTGCCAAATCAACTATGGGTCCATGGCTAACCAGTTCACTGTTGAGAGCTTTCCACCTCTTTAGGCTGTAACATGTGGGCTTTATACCAAAAATAAGCAGATATTTTCTAACATTTCCAATGCTCATTACAGCCATCAGAACATTCACATAGAAGGAGCTTGTCATCCCAACAGAATCTAAAAGTTAAAAATTCTATAGCCAAATACTGAAAATCTCAGTGGGCATAAGGGCAGCTCATGAACATCATCTTAAGAAGCATTCCTAAGCTACATGACAAGAGGACTCTAAAAAGACCTCCTGCTGTTCTGCATGTAAATGTTACCATGTTCATCTGAAGGGCACCAGTGGAAATGCTGCTGCTTCTGAATCCATATCATATTGCAAGTACTAAATACATAGCTATGTTGTTCACTTCTACAACGCTAGTCTTGGTGGACGGGACAGACATTCTGTAGCTAACTGGAACTATGTAAGAACCTATTGAAAAAAATAACCGGAGGTTCAAAGACGCAAGAAAAATTAAAGGTAACATAATGTACTCATAAAGATACCATAATGTGCCAAATCTGTAGCACACATGACAAATCTAATAAATAACCATGTGCTACTAGTAACGTACATGATGTTTTGTGGGTAGTCGGATACCATGGAACGTTCTGTACTGATGTATAACACAGCTTCAAAGTTCCTGACCTGATCGTTTCTTAAGCTCCTAGGGCGAGAGAACTACTAATCTGTAAGGGCATCTTGTGCTCAATTAATTTTATGATTTATGTTAAGCAAAGGTTATTTATTTGCCAAATAAAATACAAAATTAAATATGACTTTTTGTTTGGTACTTTGATGACTCAAGGTCGGTCATTTTACTGCTGTTTTGTTTCCCACTGCAGTAAGATCTTCAGGGCAAGACTGCATCTTCCCATCTACTTACATTGAACAGACAACAGCAATGCTGAAACAAACAACACTTCAGAAGTTCACAAGTATATAAAAGATTTGTCTAGCACTAGCAACAGACAACTGACTAGGTGCAATATGATAGCCGTCTTTTCTCTTGAGGAAAAAAGCCAACAAAACTAACTGACCCCAAACAACAAAGAGAACTCCCCAAAAATACACATCCATAACAGTGGAGCAAAGGAAACACAACTCCTTTTTTACCATCCAGTGCTCTATGATGCCACTCAGACTGAGTTTGATGCCATAAGCGTTAAGACATATAAATACATTAAAAAATAGGCATTATAAGACAGCAATCTCTGCAAGGTTCTTTCTACAGTCCTGTGACAATACAGTTGACAAAAATGTAGTGTTCTACTAAGGTAGACGAACCAACTTATTCAATTACCTAAAACACCTGCTATCTGGCACACCAAATCTGCAAGCATGACCTCCCAGAGGTATACAAGTGTCCCTAAAATAAGGCTAAGAGGTAGAGAATACAGTCCCCACAAACTGTCACAGAAGACCATATAAGATATAGCTTGGACTTTGCCATTGATTGACCTCATTATTTCCCTCCCGGGAAGTTACTGATTCTCCTGTGTCTGCTGCCAAAACAGTAGCAGCTGTTCTCCACATTCGCCATCCCCACCACACCACATGGCATAGCTTCCTTCAAAACTTCGAAACCTACTCCTGCTGACTTCTAACATTGTCAAATGTTGCTCAGTGTGGTAACCAAACTGCTAACAGGCAAAGTCATAACTCTGGGGGTTTTAAATCTGTTTTAGAAACAAACCATGATTTAGATCTTTCCTAATAATTAGTTTCTAACAGGTATGCAACGTAAATACAAAAGAATACTATAAGCTTTAATAACTGACGTGGATATTTATTTACCTGTTGATTTTTTTTTTTTCATTTAGCATCCATTTTGCAATGTGTATCGTGTGAAAGAAGCATGAGGGCAGTAGAAGGAACAAGAGACAAAAAGAAACAGGGCCATGTAAAATTCTTACATGACTTTTCTAAATTGATCAACACCTGAAGAATCTAAGTCCCTTCCTATCTATCATTTCATTAACAAAATGCCAAGAAATCTCTTTCCCTCTAGATTAAGTTTTAAAGGAAGTTTTAATAAACATAGTGGGCAACACCTACTGGACCCAGTCTGCAAATGGTCAATTTATATCAACTTCTGCCCTGACATCCATGGCTTTACTCTAACAGGTGTTACTCTGTGGCAGACTTTGGCAGTAGAACCGGCTGCAGAACAGGCTGTTCCAGGCTGATACAAGGTGCTCCTTTCCCTTTCCATACCATCCTCTAGAAGAGTGCAATTTTGGAAGCAGTGATGTCACTGCTCTGAGTATTGATAAACAGCTTGTGAAGCTTCATCTGCTAGGAGCACAGAGAAGAGGAATAACGATAGCTCTGATCTGCATCCTTTCTTTTGAGACAGCTGCTAGATACTTTGCCAGCACCACAACCCCAACCTCCAGCAAGCCAACTCAAAACAGCACCTAGCAGTGAATATTCTTCATTCTGCAGCTGAAATCACAATGTTTAACATACTCCCGCCACATACACATGTTCCTCCGGTCTGCAAGCTGCATGTTGGGAGCATGCGCTCAGTTTGGCTGAGCAATCTACAGCTGGCACAAGTTCTGTTTATGTTAGGAGCAATCTAAAAGAAAGACTCCAAAAGAGATGCTATAAAATCCAAGAAGCAGGGAACGTGAAGGGAATAGCAACATGTGTACATAAAAGGTAGAAAATACAAGGACAGGAAATTGTGAGCATGACTTGTAATCAAGCTCTGTATCTTGTAACTATACTGCAACTACAATGCAAGCCAACTGAGTGAAGAGATGAGCAGCAGCAATGGATATGTAAAACTCCGACTCTTAACTGATCCCAAAATCTTGGGCTGTCGTTGCCTTACAGCTCACATATCTCACATTGAGGTGACAGGGTAGGATGGGACAGGAACATACGCCTATTCATGTACATATCTAGAAATACTGTGCCTTCTGCATACAGATCTTTTTGTTAAACACATACCACAGAAGTGAACGGGATCTGGAGAGATTGCCTGCCCAGTCCTCCACTCCAAAGCAAAAGTTTGCCTTACTTATCCCCCACAGTATCACTGGAGGAATTCCACAACTCCCCTGGGTGAGCCGTTCCAGTGCTCAACTACCCCTAACTCTAGATGTTAGGGTTCCATAACATTCAACTCCAGAAAGATGAGGATAAGATTAATTTGCAGCTGGAGATGAAGGAGAACCACCATCTTCCTACACATGTGAATTCTTTTACTCTGCCCTCACATACTTTCTAGAGTAAGTAAACCCAGTTCTATTACCCTTTCCCAAAACAACAGGATTTTTAAGATCTTTATTTTTGCTCTTTTCTAGATTCCCACCAGTCATGTTATTTTTCTTAAAGCCTGCAGCTCAGAGCCGATACCTCAATGGTCCTGAACTGAGGAATAATGACGGACCAAGTTTTATGTCCAATTCCTATACTAATACATAATACCTGCATTCTTTGTAACATCACTTTGTTAATATTATTCTGCTTATGACCTGATTATAGTCCTCAGTGTTAGGTCTGGCAAGTAACAAAGAAGCTTCATCGGTTACTATGTATTCTGTATTGATGCACTGGACTCACTCTTTTAAATATGCCTTATTCTTACTAAAAATATGAAGTTTAATGCTATTGCCAGAGTGCTCACAAGCCCTCCCAGACTGGTATCAGTGTATTCCTTATTATAATCTCAGATCCTCGCTCAGTGAGAAACAGCAGTGACACCCCTACTGAAAGAAATAATGTCACCCCCTTTCTGTTCCCAGTGTGTGCCTGCACTCGCACCTGCTTCCTCCTCATGCTAGCATACGCGTAGCACACACATCAGGAACTAGATCAGAAACTGATCCAAATGAAAGACAGGCGGCTGAAGTGCCACCAACCTACAGCCTTAAGTCGTTAATGGAAATATTGAGCAGTCCAAGATCCAGAACAATTCCCCGATGTACTTCATCCAACAAACTGGCCCAACTGTTTTTTTTCTGAGAAACTTACACTGATTTTTGCTAACCACCTTATCCTGTTGATGCTTGCAAACTAATTTATAAATAAACAAACATATCTGGTATCTTTCCTGCTACCAAAACAGCTGCTAACAAGTCTGTAAATTTCCGAGGTTCTTCCTCTCCTCTTCTTTAAGGGCAAGTATTCCTTATCCCTTCTTTTGGCTTTCTTACCCATCCTCTCAGAAATCATGGTTGATGGCTCAGAAATTGTGTCAACAGCTTCCTGGACTATTCCAGGGAGAATTTCTGCAGGCTGTACTAGCCTGAGTACATAAAACTTTTAAATTACTTGTTGATTATTAGATGCATACCAAAAAATGAGGACAGCAGGCTGTTTTATTGCCAAAGTAAAAACTTCATAGTGTTACAAAAAGTGATTCGCGTTCCACTTGTGCTCATGACCGCATATAAAGAGCGTCCTCATAAGTTCCCCCATATAAATAGCAGCAGTGTTACATTGGTAATAATCTGTCTCCCAAACAAAAGAATGGCCTCACACACAAACAGAAGATACAAGAAAAAATGAAGGGGAATGTTCTGTTCCTATTTGTATTGACACTCCTTTGGAACAATTACATGTTATGTTCTGCACTCATTCCAAACTTGTGGCAACAAAACATGTCATACAGGGTAAAATTTGAAACTCACCTGGCAGTGACAACACCATTACAGAATGAATATGTTCTTCTACAGTGTTCCTATAGCACTAGCATGTAATTACACTTCATATATAATGACAAAACCTAGAACACACCCAATCTAAAACCAGGACCAAAATGTGCCAGATAATGTACTAGTGTTCAGTGTATTAGGAAACATCCCTAAATTACTGTAGTATCTGTTCTCCAAATGGTTTGGGGTTTTGTACTTCCACAGTTTCATACCTTCAGAATCTCCTCGGGCAGCGCATGAATGGGGATGTGCCGCTCCATGGCCTCCCGAAACTCCACAGTGGGGTCAGGGAAGCTGCCAGAAGTCACAGGGAGAGTCAGAACCTGTCGTCAGCACCGGGGCCGCACGATTCCTCTGGCCCACCCGTGGAAATGCAACCACATGCAACACGCTACAGGCGGCCCAGGCCTCCCCACGCCCGCGGCGCCTGCTCAGGGACCGGGGAGCGGTGGCGCCGCGCAGGCCTTGGCGGGGGCAAGGGTAGAGTGGGGGAAGGAAAGGACGACCCGCCCCGGGAAGCGACGGCGCGGAAGCCCCAGGCCGGGGCAGCCGGAGGGAAGCGGGGTGAGGGAAAGCAGCCGGGGCGGCCATTTTCTTACCGCGGCTTCCTCCGTAACCACGGCAACGGCGCGTGGCCCTGCGCCTGCGCCTCACGTGGCCGGCGGCGCGCGGCCGCCCTGGGCCCAGGCCCGCGCAAAAGGCGGCGGAGGCTGAGGGGGCCCGGGGCCTGCCGTGCCCCAGAGCCCCCAGCCCCGGCGCGGCCAGCCGGCCCGGAGGGCCTGCATTGTCGGGGCTGGAGGTGGCTCCGCAGGGGGAGGGAAACGGCAAAAGCGCCATAAATGCTGACCCGATGCACCGCAGGGCCTTTGTTTCATTGAAGCTGTTGGGCCAAACGAGCCTCCCGACGGGGCCAATTGTGTGTCAAAGCCGAGGCCTGTTTAGAGCACAAGTCTTACGAGGAGCGGCTGAGGGAGCTGGGGTTGTTCAGCCTGGAGAAAAGCTGAGGGGAGACCTTCTCACTTTCTACGACCACCTGAAAGGAAGGTGTAGTGAGGGGGAGTCGGTCTCTTCTCCCAAGTAACAAGCGATACAATAAGAGGAAACGGGCTCAAGTTGCACAAGGGGAGGGTTAGGATGGATATTGGGAAAAGTTTCTTCACCGGAAGGTTTATCAAACATTGGAACAGGCTGCCCAGGGAAGTGGTGGAATCGCCATCCCCGGAGGTATTTAAAAGACACGTGGACGTGGTGCTGACGGACATGGTCTAGTGGTGGTTGTGGGAGCATTAGGTTAATGGCTGGACTTGATGATCTTAAAGGTCCCTTCTGACCTAGATGATTCTACATGCTCAGCCTCTGCACCAACTATCTTTGTGCTGCCAGCTGCCCGTGAAACCCACTGGAGTTCACAGTGAGGCAATAAAAATAAATAAATCGGGAAAAGATGTGAGAATGGGGAGTTTTCAGTATATAGCCCAGTTTCAACTGAATTAATTTCACATTCTGCCCCCCTCTCTTTTTCATCGCTGGTTATTTTACATGTGGCCCCTTTGAGGCGTGTCATAAAACCAGCTTGCCATGAGACTGAGCCTTCTTTATCGCATCCCATGAGCCATGCTGCAAGGGCCACCTGCTCTGTCCCCACAGTCCCCAGCGTGAGAGCCGGCACAGCCTGGGCCTCTCCACCTCAACCTGCGGCAGACGTGTGATGCTGCAGATGAAGGGCCATGAGCGCAGAAGGGCTGCTCGCCTCCCAGAGGTGATTTCCAGCCTGCCCAAAGGAATTCCTACATGCCCAAAGGAATTCCTACATGCTCAAAGCATTTTCTATATACCCAAAGGAATTCCTACACCCCCAAACCATTTTCTATATACCCAAAGTGATTCCTAGATGCCCAAAGCATTTTCTGTATGCCCAAAGTAATTCCTGCAGGCCCCAAGCATTTTCTATATGCCCAATGCAATTCCTGTATGCCCGAAGTAATTCCTGTATGCCTGAAGCAATTCCTACATGCCCAGAGCATTCCCTACAAGCCTTATACGAAAAGATACACCACCAAAAAAAATAATTTAGGGACAAAACTTGGAAAGAGGCCATGGCAGAAAAACAAGGCGACCTTCTACCGGCCTTATTAACCTGATTAAATTTATGCACGACTCCCTCTTCGCTGCAAAGGTTGGGTCTCTGGGGCGGCTCCGTGGAGGGGAAAAGCATCAGGGATGGGTTTTTTCAGAGCAACGATGTGGGGGGACGACACGGACTTTGTATTGGGGAAAACAGTGAATTTTATTGGGGAAAAAGGAAAATTGCATGAGTAGGGTTGTTGCAGTGATACAGGGCTGCAAAGCCGGGGGGGGGAGAGGGGGGGGGCGAGGGAGGGCATCGGGCGCCCCCCCCAGGCTTTGCAGCGCTGTCCCACGGGTGGCTGCCCCCCCCGCCAAGCCCTCGCGTGTGTTGCCGGCGTGACCCGATCCACGTTGCGTGCCGACCTCCGCGCTGCGCTGCATCGTTAATCCCCGGTTTGGCAGCAACCGGAGCCGCATGCCCCAGCTTCCCCCCCCCCGCCCCGTTCTCCATCCCAAACCACCTCCTTTAACCTCTTCGTGATCCCACGCGAGGTCGGGGATAAGCGAAACGGGATGGGGGGGGGGCGAGGGGGGGCGAATGTCCCGCGCGTGGGAATGTCACCCAAGTCATCGCCCTGCGGCAAACATTAACTCGCCCATCGCGTCCGCTCAAAGGTCAGAATGAAGAGCTACGGTCTGTCTGTGTGGTGTTTAAAAATAAAGAAAATTTAAAGTACAGGGCTTCACAGCCACCCGCACGCGGTGCCTGCCGGCGCGGCGGGGGGGAGGGGGGGGTTGCGTGTGAAGGGCGGCTTGCCCCCCGCGGAGGTATTTAATTAGGAGCGGCATTAACAGCGAGACGGAGGAAGGGAGCGCCTTTGATCGGGGCGGGGGGCTGGGTGCCTGGCCGCGCCTTGCCGGCATATGTTCCCCCTGCGTGATGGCGGCGGGCGGGGGGGGGAGCGGCGGGCCGGGCGCCCAGCGCCTCTCACGCGATGGCCGCCTAACGTGCCGGGGAAGGGTGTCGTGCGGCGCGGCGATGAGATCACCGCGGATCACCGCGGCGCTGCGGGGGAAGCAGGCGGGGGGGTACGGGGGGGGGGAAGGCGGCCGTCACGCAGCGGGCGGGAGATGCAGGGGGGGGGCGGTGGAGCGGGGAATGCTCCCTCCCCGCCCCCGGCTGCGCCCGCTGAGGGCAGCCTGCGGGGGGGAGGGACGCTGACGGGAGCTTGCCCTTGGAGGGGCTGAAGGGAGCGTGTGCTGGGGGCGCTGAGGAGATCCAGTCGTGGGGAGTGATTGAGGGGAGCCTGTGCTCGGGGTGGTGGTGGTGAGGGGATCTAGCCCTGGGGGGACTGAGGAAATCCTGGGCTGAGGAGAGCTTGTCCTGGGGGGCGCTGAGGGGAGCTTGTGCTCGGGGAGGACTGAGGACCTCCAGTCCTGGGGGGGCTGAGGGGATCCGATCCTGGGGGTCCGAGGAAACCCTGGGCAGAGTGGAGCCTGTCCTGGGGGGAGTTTTTGTGTGTATGCAAGCATGTAAAAAACACGGGGGTTGGAACTAGATGATCTGTAAGATCCCTTACAACCCAATCCATTCGATGATTGTGTGACTGAGGGGAGCCCGTCCCTGGCGGGGGAGGGGTGGGGTGTGGGGGCACTGAGGGGATCCTGTCCTTGGGGGGCTGAGGGGAGCCTGTCCCGGGGGGGTTACTGAGGGGATCCTGTCCTTGTGAGGGGCTCGGGGGATCCAGTCCTTGGTGGAGGGCTGAGGGGAGCCTGTCCTGGAGGGGGGTGGGGAACTGAGGGGATCCTGTCTTTGGGGGGGTGCTGAGGGGAACCTCTGTGGAGCTGAGGAGATCCTGTGCTGAGGGGAGGGTGTGAGGAGATCCAGCCCTGGGGGGTGAGAAGAGCCTGTCCTGGAGGTGAGGAGAAACCGGCCGGGGCCATGCTGCTGGCAGCCCGGACGCTGATGGGCTGGGGGCCGTGGGGAAGCACAGCCACTGGGGCCACACTCTGCTCGGAAGCGGCTGTTTCCCCCCTGCAGGAATCCCACACAAAATCCCCACTCTGTCATGGCCCCTGCCCCCTGGTCTGCACTTCAGGGGTGGCTGGCGGCTCCAGTGGGTGAGAGGGGTCTGTCTGCCCTGGCCCACGGGGCAGAGAGGCCAGGCTGGAGCCCGGCCATGTCTCACCCAGGTGGCATGGCAGCAGGCCGGTGTGCGTGCCAGCCAGAATGACCGGCACCGCTTGGGATCAGGTTCCAGGCGGTGCAAGCAGCTCCAAGGACAAACCAACAGGCAAGAAATGAGTGCGTGACACACAGCAGTCATAAGCCAGCTATTTCCATTGTTTTCCAGCAGGCTTTGTACCTTCTCAAACACACGTGGAAAGCCTCCCGCTGCTTAGAAATCCCAACCCAGAGGAGCAAAGTCCGTGCCAGTGGGCAGCTAGGGAAAAAAGGCTAATAAACACGAACACCCTCTTCACACAAAGCAGGACTAGGCAGGGTGTGTGTGAGGGTGAATAGCTGTGCCTGCGCCTGCAACATTGCCCGGGTAAAAGAAAGTCATACTTTTATACTAGCTCTGTTGTTTTAGGCTGTCCTTTCATTTGCTCGCTACAAAGACGAGTGCAGGGAAGCGTTTTTGCAGTGTTGTCTGAAAAGAGCTCCTCTGGGAAGCTGCGGGCAGTTCCACTTGTTTTGCTAGGGCAGAGCAAAGCTCGAGCGCTTGTCGCTCAGACCTGTGGTGCCACAGGTACGTGGGGGCTTTGCAGAGGAGCAGGAAGGGTCCCGGCACTGGGGCCCACAGCGGAGGCTGACAGGAGGAGAGATGGCAGGAGACATGCAGGGGGAGAGCTCAAGGGAGGGACAGGGCTTGCACGGGGTACGGCAGCAAGGTTATTTCTGGCGCTGCATGCACATCGTGTTAGTTCCTGTTTTCAAGCTGTATTGCTCGCTAGATTTGTTTGGTTTGCTCTGCCTGCCCCCCTCCCTTGCAAATGTCACAAGGATGAGACCGTGGTGGGAGAGCAGCCTCTGTGGAAGGATGTTTGGAGGAGGGATATGAACGTGAGGGCTGCCAGGGAGTCAAGGTCAGGAGGGTCGTTCTTTGCAAAGGGACAGCAGTAGGATAGAAACTCTCCAAAGGAGCATGAAAATGATAAAATCAGGAAAAGCGTAAAGGAGCAGGGTACTGGCGGTATGTGCAGAAAGGCAGAGGTGAGGTGATGGTACCAGTCTCCGAAGGTGCCGTGATGCCAGCCCAAATGGCAGAGTGAAACAGGACCGTGCTAATGACAGTGGGGCACGCCAGACAGGAATCGGATCATAAGGGAGGAGATCCCAGTATTCCCGTTGTGACATTGCCAAATCAAAGTCAAGCTTTTGGCTGCAAGAGCACATGAGGTGAATCAGAGAAGGAATCTTTATGATTAAGCAGCAGCTAAGTGCCAGAAGTGAAGAGCTGTCAAGGATAATATCAGGAGTGTATGTGTAGAGGACAGGGGGCTTATTTGCCACGATAGAAAAGGATTTGAAAGGGAATACAAGAAGCTTGTACTAAGTCTGTGAGTTGGCAGCAAGAGAACTTGGGAAGGGTGCCAAGAAAGCGCCACAGATACGAGTCTGAAGTGAGAAAGGAATACAGAGCACAGGGGCAGCTTCAGCAGTCGAGCGGTTAGGAACAGGCACGAAGGACAAGAGGGCACGTACAGCCAGCTAGCAGGACGTGATTTGGGAAGGAAATGACCAAGCAAAAGCCCACACCCCTGGGAGATCGGTGCAGAAGTGTTCAAGATTTAGTTCTTTATCTTTAAGGCGTTCAAGGGCCTGGGCTCAGCATATCTAAAAGATCACCTAATGCTCCGGGACAATGACGATGGTGGCATTTCTGATGGTTCCTTGGGTAAAACAGAACTTTTACCATAAGGGTGAGGTTCATCTGTGCAGGGCTCAGCAGTTTCCCAGGGGTCTGCTAGGAAACTCCCATGGGAACTCAGAAACCCCATAAATCTTTCCCTTTCCTTCCATCCACAAACAGGGTGATCGGCTTTTTCCTCATTTAAACACACAATCTGTAGGGAGAAAAACGTTTATACTGTTGGCTTAAAAAAAAAAACCAAACCCAAACTGAAAATCCTGCCAAAATAGAAACTGCACACAAAGCCCTCCCCATTGAAGGAGGGTGAGAATGGATGAAACAAGACAGATGTTACTTACAGTCTTAGTGAGCTACTGGAAGAAATATCAGGCAATGATGAAGGAACTATGGAGTCATTGTGAAACAGGAAAAGATAAAGAGAAAAAAACAAATGAAGGAAGCCTGGCTGTTTAGAGGACAGGACATACCAAGGAAGATGGTGAGGCTGAGTTGAATCTAGGAGGCAAGATCAATACGTATACATCATTCTGAGATCCAGAATGCAAAAATGGTGCATCAGTCTCACAGCCTACAAGGAAGGGAATGAGATTATCCATATGAATAAGGAATATTGAGGAGATTGTGGGTTTGCAAACCCTGAAATTGTATTATGATATCTACTGCTGACACGGTTCCGGAGCTTTTCTTGGGCTCCACTCCATCTCCTGATGCTATTGGCACCTTTTAAAAATACTAAATAACAGCATATAGTACTTTGCAGTAGATTAGGCTACTCCTTCCTCCACTTCACGTTACTACCTCATGATTTGTGATTGCAGTGTAATGTCCTGGCACATCCTGATAGGAAAATGCAAATTTTGCATTTCCATGGCATGGCCTGACAATTTAAATTTATCTCCCACAAAGAGATAACACCATGTGTATGTTGAATGCATGCTGTTGCTGCAACCTTGATGTTAAAAAACAGCCTTATTCTTTTATCTTGCTGTGTGGAACTCGGATGAAAATAAGAATAAGATTTTTCTAGTTCTTCTTTAGAATCTGTTTTCTCTTGCACTCATCAGTTAAACCCATTGACTTCAAACGGGGCAAGGTCAAGACCCCATCCAAACTGGGTTTGTTACCCAAAATATAGGTAACTTTTAATGAAGTGCGAAAGTGGTTATTTCTGGGATCTAAAGGTAGATACCGGGGTAAATGATGGCCAAGTGAGTTTGACTTGATTCTGCTCCCTTACCCCATGCACTGCTACGACCAACTGCAGTGCCGTCAGCAAATGCACCAAGCAGAAGCGAGCTCAGCAGTCATGGCCTGTGGCCACCCGAGGTAACCAGCGTCGCATTGCTCCTTGCTGCTCTGATGCCGGCTAAGCTGGCAGCTCGTGAGAGCTCTTGTAGTTAAATGAATTGTGGCAGGCATCACCATCATTGTGCAAGCTGGTTTATGAGAGACCTGGAATAGAAGTCAGCAGAAGTTACAAGGTGGTTGCTTCAGGTCTCCTGTAGCACGTAAGAGGAGCGTGATGACCTGCTCAGCACCACAATTCATTGCATTAATTTAGCTCTCATTCCCGTGAATTATCTGTCAGCAAGTCGTGATTTACATAATCTGTTTGCTACTTGTAATTATCCTAAGAGGTTTAAGGAAAGGAAATTCTAAATAAAATACTTGCTTAAAAGCTTTAGGCTTCTTTGCCATTTGTCCTGAAAAAAGCTATTGAAGAATTTGGCACAGTCATCAGCACAAGGCCCAGACTGTTGAGATGTGTGGGAGCATGAGTGCAGACTACAGCATGTTATCAGAGATACACGCAAAGAGGTGTTCATAGTTCCTGCTAAGAGCACACCTAGTGCCAGCTGGGCTTGGGCTGCAGCCTCTCGCCAGCAGCGTGCCCTTTGCTAGGCTCCAGGGGAGGTTCAGCACGTGGAGTGACCTTAGTTCTGCTGTCTGATTTCTACACTGCTTCGCCCCTGGATAAGGTTCATGACAGGTTAACGTCCCGCTGTTTACCAGAGCTTGGTGCCTGTGGTGTACATTTTAGCTGCCTAGCAGCTTGTCTGTAGGGAGAAGTGGGAGATCAGCAGTCCAGAGGCAGAGACATGTCATGATGTGCAGAGCAAAGTGCTGCTGAGGGCTGAATCCAGCTTGTCTTACTCACCTGACAGCAGTAGGCCTCGTCAGGAGAGCCAGCAAATAAAACTCAACCCATAAGAAGAAAGAGATGATTGTGAAATTGGACAGCAGTTCCCTGTCACTATGGAGTCACTAAGGGAACAGGCATATTTTCTTCCTGTTTACATGACATTTCACCAGTAGCTTTGCACCCATCTCTGGTGAACTGCAGCCACAATTTTCAAGCCACATTGGCATGCCATGGCAATAAAACTTACCAGAGCTTTTTTATGGTCTGAAATAAGGAAGCTCCCCAGCAGGCACAGGGATGGCTGTGCTGAGCCCGGGCTGGCCGCAGGGTGCTGCAGTGCAGGAGGTTGCATGGCGGTGGGCTGAGAGGAGATGTAGCCGTGACCGCCTCTTTGCTGAAAGCCCACTGAGGCTGCAACCGCTGAGGTACAAGTGAGGGCAGACTGGAAGGTTGCCTAGATGTGTCACAGGGGTGAAATTGCTCCCCAGGGAATCCGGAACAGCAAGGTACAACTTACGTTTCATCGGTATGTGTGCAAGACTGAACCTCGTTGGGAAGTCGGGCTTGAACTGGGGTTCCACCAGAGTGACTAAGAGGGTGTTGCCACACTTTCTGGGTCCATCTTAAAGTGCAGTAGCTAATGGCTTAAAACCAAAGGTATTCACATTTCCTTCGGGACTATACACACCCACAGGATACCACACCGGGGACATTCGCAATACATAACTTGCCATTTGTTCACAATACTGTGAATAAAATAAAAGTGAATTTGTTCCCAGTGGTTGTGGCAAGTGATTTAGCAATCCTCCATTTCATTGTAGAAACAATTTCATTGCAAAAGAGTTTTCATTTCATGTTGTGATGGTAAAAAGCGACAGAGTCCCCAGCTGCACCAGTAAGAGCAGCAGGCTCTGAGCACGGGGCTGTCACAGGGGATTAGTTGTGTCCTTAGCCACAGGAAAGCCACCGAGAAGAACAATTCTTGCATCCTGCGGTGTACAGGCTCCTTTCACAGTCAATGTTTTTCTTCCCTACAGAATACAAAGGTACACAAAAATGTAAGCTTCCTGACCTTTGCCTGCTGGCCTTTCTTTCTAAATGTGAGAGAAAAGGCTGTGGTTTTGTTCCGCAAGGTGTGCAGAAAGCCTTCTCCAGCCAAACCAACCAGCTGTTGGTGAATGGGTGTAGGCCACTTCCCTCAGCAGGGTTTGAGGTGCCTGGTGGGCTGGAATCAGCTCATCAGGACAGAATACGTCCCACTATACTCACTCTCTTCCTTCTGACCACTCCTCTGCGGGAGGGCACCATGCCAAACAGCAGAACCCCCTTTCTAGGATCCAAGTCAGATACGACTCAAAACCCTTGCGATTTTGGGAGTTCTGCAGCGTTTTGCTTGCAGAGCTAGGATTAGTGCCTGCGGAACAAAAGCACTCCCATGCTGCTGTTTGCTCTTTGTGCAATATCCCTCTGAGTACACTTTACAGTATCTTAGCTGATACTGTAGTAGATATTCAGCATAGTATCTTTAAGTACAACAATGACACAGTCACACAAACGGAGGATCAGCACTTCCTATTGGGGATACAAGTCGCATTCCCCACCCTGAGATTAAAGGCACATTAAATATTTATATAGCTGTCACGCCTAGAGGCCCCATCAGGATTAAGGTCCACAGTACTCGGTGCTCTAAAAGTTTACGATAAGAACAGTCCCTGCCCCAAAAGAATGCAGCCCCAGCTCAGGCTTACCCACTGCCCCAGGGTGGCTGTTTGCCTGAGCTGCCCTGTCATGACTATTTCATAAACCTTCTGCGTGTGGAAAGACCCGTCGTGTTATCGGTGGTACTGAAGGGCGGAGGCTTTGTTTTAATGCTGCGTTCTCGCGCCCGTTTGTTTTACAGACAAGGACCCTCCACTAGCAATGCCCGGCTGCTGTAAGGTACACCGTTCCTGAAGAGGGCAGAATGGGAGCTGGGGAAAAACCAAACCATACAGCACAGGGGATGCTTTCTGCATTGAGAAGTAACTCTTCTCATGGAACAACCTTTACCCCATTACAAGAGGAGGATTTCTGGTAGGTAGAAGTACAGTCCTTGACTGTGGGAGGTTCGCATTCAATTTCTGTTTCTCAGATGTCCTGGGCAAGTGACTCTGCTTCTTTCTTGTGCAACTCATTAGCTATCAACTATTGCTGTTTCACCCAGGCGTGTTGCAGGCGTTAGCACAGCCAAGGAGGCAAGCCTGCCTCCGGCGGGTGGCCTGCACGCGGCAGTGGGATAGGCGAGCTCACTCACTGCTGGGCACGATGTCAACCACCGGTTTCACAATTGGAAGGGGCCTCAGCAGCAGCGGGGCAGGAAGCAGAACCAGTGACTGGAAGTGACTAAGCCCAGGACTGGGGATGGGGTGAGAGCAGCAGTTTCTGGTCAGGGCAGCTTGGCATTGCCTGCAGAGGAAAGCCTGGAACCAGGTGACATTGAAGGGAAATGCAGGGTTGGGATTTGGACCTCTCGCTGGCAGGGACGGCAGTGGCATCAGCAGGACTTGTCTCCTAATGCAAGCCTGCCTGTGGAAATACAACCTTGTGAGTAAATAAGGTCTAGTACTCAACAATCCAAGAACGTGTGTAACATGTCCCTAACCATCTTCTTCATCTAGAAACTCAAAGCACTTGCTCCCCATGGTGCCTGCTGCGTCTGAAGTGGGCAGCTTTAGCACAACAAAGCAAGCGAGGCAGAGCTCACCTTTCCCTCCAGCATGACCTGTGGCTCACAGCACGCCAAGGGAAGATCCTATATGAGGCACTGGGCATAGCTCAAAGGTACAGAGCCAGACACAGCGCATCACTGTGGGCCAAACTGCGGAGGAGTAAATCAAGTACGATACCTGCTGCTGCTGCTACTCATTTATGCCTTGGTTTCTGTTGCTGCTTCCTGTGACCTGCTTATTCACGTGCACATTCCTGTACCTTACCGTGCCACAGCACAGTGCAGTGAGGACTCACTGGGACTTCATTAGCCTCCAGGGGTCAGCTTGTGACATGAGTTTAGGTCTCTAATAACCTGTTCATAGGCTGCTGCCTCGCAGTGTGTGTACGTCGACAGCGGTACTCAAATCGCCTGGCTTGATTTGCCAGTGTGTTTTAACAGCTTCCCCCAGAGATGCCAGCTCTTGCTGGGTGACTGGTGAGCTCTTCCCCCCAAGCACAGAGCAGAGGGCTGCTCTGAACGGCTCTGCTGAACTTTGTCCCCCTGAGAAGGGAGTTCATCCTGGGGAGATAAACTGCGGCCCTTTTGACCCCTGTTCCAAGAACTGGCTGTCACAGTCCTTGCTGGACCACATCTGCACAAGCTGTATTTTTGTGAGGCAGTCCGAGGGAACGATGCCAGAGAGCTGGTACGATGCACCGGGAACCTTTCCCCAGCTGAAAGCGAGCTGTACAGCGTGAGGCCACGCCATGCACGCTGCCGCTCTGCATTCCCCGTGCTGTGTGCGTTCCCTGCTAACCATGAATGTCAAAGTGCCTGGAGCTGCCATTTTGTTTATTTTAAGGATGGCAATGACTAACATTTAGGTATTGCCTTTCAGAACTCTTAAAAATAGAACTTAAAAAATTGCTTCACGTAATCCTTACCACGTAATACCTTCCTGGCTGAGAGGAAGGGACCAGCCACAGTAGCAACAGGACATGAGTGTTTTGGAAATTAATTCTGATCCAGAGAGAAGCCTAATTATGAGTTATTTATACAGAGTCTTTTTCCTTCACAGACTGCACAAAAAGTGGATCGAGAAAATGATTCCCATTTCACAGCAAGACAGGGGCGGGTTGCTTAGACAGTGGTAGAGCTGGAAGAGTATCTGGATTCTTCAGTTGATTTCAGCCTACTTGATTACAGCTTCCTTGCCTTGTAATAAATGCATGATCAGTAAAAGATAATCCTGTCATGCTGTTAAAGACAATTAGACATACAGGATTCATCCTGTATGTTTTCAAACATTTAAAGCTCCCTGTAGAACAACTGCCTTCTGCCAGTTCTTCTTTACAGGGATGAGAAATAGTCCTTTCCCTGATTTCTTGCAAACCAGCATTTCCCAGCTGTGTGTATCATCAGTGAATCAAATAAAGACAAATCTGGTCTCTCATTTCCAGTTAAGCCTGTCATGTTACATGGCACTACATAATATGTCAAGAAACCAACGCAGCTGATCTGGCGTGTCATTGCTGCAAAAGGAAATTAAAACAAACACAGATTTATGAAAGAAGGCCCATTTTTGGCACGAGGCAAGGATTTCCTGGCTGACTGCTAATACCAAAGTGCAGATCGTCTATTTTATGTTAGCGAAGGGAAATCCCAGCAATTCACGCCACAGCATTAAAACACAGGCTTCTAAAAATAGCATTAAAGAGCTGGACTGGAAACAACAATAAAAACAAAAAAGAAAACCTTGTCTTTTTGCTTGCATGTTTTTTTGAAAGCAAGAAGATTTAACCCCCAAGAGCTAATTTCAAAGTGACAGGGACTGAAAGCCGAGATGAGAATATCAGAATAGCCAGGTGGCTCTTGTGGGACGGCTGCAGGAGCCTCTTCGCCCTGCTTGGCATGGTTTCTGCTGCAGTCCCGTCCTTGGTAAATGGCAAGGTAGATGGGGCCACTCTCCACTGACTTGGGAAGTGAGGACAGGCAGGGAGAGGACTAATGGGCCACTGACAGTCCAAGGAGAAAGAAGACACCCCAAGTCTCTTCTTCACTGGGTTTTCTCATGGATCCCCCTGTCCTGCTGCTCAGAATTTCTCCTGGAGGTCCAACTCTCCTCTTCCTATACACCCAAATGTATTCGTAGGCTTCACTGTCTCCCACCTCTCTGGGCATCCCTGCACCCAGCCCTTACACTTGGCACCAGCTGACACCTCAGTTAGAGCTTTTCCCGAGCTAAATCAGTGCACTGCGGGTGCAAACGCAAGTAAGTCCCAGCCAGGGCATGGCATAATTTAAGGTAACTGGGTTTCAAAAGCAAATTAGTGAAATCAGTGCAGTTCCCCCAGAGCCAGTGTCCAGTCTGTGCGCTGTTTGGAGGAAGCATGAGGTCCTGTCCTGCAGTGAGCCTGGCTCCGTCAGACCTGTCTGGTGCGGAGCTGAGGTGCGGGTGGAGATAAGTGGGCGCTCAGGGTGAGCAGTCAGGAGAAAAATCATGGCCATTCAGAGATACGTAATCCAGGCCGCATGGCTTTCAGAATCCAGCTTTTTATTTATGTGCCTCATTGGAGGACACATAAATCCTCACACAGAAACATCATAAAGGACAAATCATCAATTTAAGAATGAAAAAATATTCCACCGAGGAGAAGAAAAGAACAGAAATACTTTTGAATATGACTGTAGGGAAGGAAGGAGAGTATCCAGATGGTCCTGAGCCTTTGAGAATTCCCCCCAAATGCCATCTTGCTTTCATTTTAAAAAAGTAATGAGTTGAATTTAGCAGGGTTGTGTACTACCTCAGGTACCCCAGCAATCACCTTCTGTAAGCAGGGGTTCTGCGAGGGGACGGCAGGAAGGCATCACATAGCAGAAGGCGAGCAGCAACGGGAGGCAGGGTTTGTGGTGGGATTCCAGCTGGGTGAAAAAATTGCTGCTGCACGGGGACATTTTTTCTGTTTAAATCTTACATTTAAGATTTTCAAAGCTTGCTTCTTTAAAAAGGAGGGCGATTTCCCAGCCTCCGCGTGCTTTATCACAGTTTCATCATTCGTTTTCAACTGCTCGTTTTTTTCCATCATCCTGATAATTAATCCACATGGATACATGTTGAATTCAGATGGTTCACTGTTTGACACGTAGTGCTGTTCCGGTACAAACCAAGCCCCTCACTCCAGGGTGCAGGGCATGTATGGTAAGGGATGAGAAACATCTTCACTGCTGAACCTGCCTCCTCTTGCGGTTACATTCCCTCAAACCCACAGGAAGAAGGAGAAATAGGGAAGAATCTTTCCTTGCTGAGGGCCCTTCACATACCATTGGGAAACCACATGTGAAAACACTTCTAATGTTATCCCACCATAATGTGGGAAAAATCAAGCATCCCTAGGCCAGAGAAATGATGTCAGGGGCTGCAGGTTTCTCATAGTTGTCTTAAATACGTACTGTCCTTAAAAATACCAGCTCAGTTTGCTCAAGGATGGAGGATCGTTGGATCACACAACGTTGTCCCTGGAGATGAGCAATCCTTGTAGCATTATTGTCCCAAGGAGATCCTCTGAGCCTTCTCCTATGCGTGACTCCCTTTGCAAACGCCTCTTCTTTGGCAGGTTGGGAAAGCAAAGTTTATGAGAATTTCTAGTGTTCTTCCCTTGGAAACAGAGTTTCTCAGGGAATTACACTGTCTGAGTGGAAGAGGTCAGGACCATGCAGTGGGATATTTATACAGCTGGCTGATCAGATTGCCTTTGTCTAGTTTTTCCAGAGGTCTAGTTATACATGGACCTACCAATTCATTCTCAAACCTGACTCGTTAAAATTCATTAAGTAAGCACTTTGGTATGGCAATATCCAGGATTGCTTTTCCATATTTTTTAGCATTCCTGCTAATCCATAAAATTTAGCAACTCAGAATGAAAGCCACAGTCAGAAAGAGTTAATGAGGTCCTCCTGTAAGGGTCTGTTCTCTGCTGGGTGTGTATATACAGCTCCCATTAATGTTAATTGGCCTTACAGAGGCACAGCAAAAAGAAAATGTACCCTAGAAGACAGAAAAAAAAAATCTACATATTTGTCCAGCCAGGTAGTGATCCCCTGTTTCACAGTTGGTGTTGATGACAGCCTTATTTAGTACAATAGCTGTAGCTATTTTTGCTTTACCTCTTCTCAAAAGCCACAAGACATGTTGCAGACAAAAAGATTGCTAAATAAATTCAGTCGCATTATTTATGCTATGACAGTGCACTATTTCATACAAAAAGAAGAATAAAACCCAAACCCACTACTAGCATTTAGGGGAGCGCTTGTCATCTGCTTAACTTCCAGCATGTATTTGAACTATAAATAAGATTTAAATACATTTCTGACTCAGATCTACAAGACTGATGAAATAAAAAAAAAAAAAATCTCAGCTAACGATGTAAGATACTGGAGGGTGTTGGGACTCTTGCAGTCTTGGCACCCATTGCTTCACGTGCAGACCAAGGTGGCCAGCTACGGTCAGGGCTGCTCCAGGGCGAGAGAGGAGGGAGAGCGATGTCAAGAGCTATCAGAAAGTCTCCTTGTGGATGCTGCTTTCCCCCCCAGTGCCCCCATAGCCTTGTGCTGCCAGTGCAGCTAATCTGTGCAATCTGTTGCTGTTACCCAGCTAATCCTCCCCCCGTGCTCACGCGTCCATCGAGTGCTCTTCCCTCTGCACCGATTGCCCTCAGATGGACTCTGAGCCTCTTAGGGCAAAGATCATCCGACTGCTTTGCACTCTGCTTTCTGCTGCAGGCTCGCCAACCTCTGGCTGTTATCGTAATACGACTCTTTTCAGTTCTTACTCCTTCCCAAGACAACCTTCATAGTCTTTCCTGTCCTTCCTCCTCAAGAAGAACTGCTGCCATGCTGTTATTATTGCCCCTTCCCCACAAACATGACAGCAGTGACCTTGTGCGTGTGGCTGCAGGACCGAACAGCAGCTGAGACCTTACTGCTGGGTGAACATGGAGCCTTCACAGGACCTTGCAGCCTCCCTTTCCCTCTACTCAAAAGGGACAGGCCATGGAATCACAGAATAGTTTGGGTTGGAAGGGACCTTTAAAGGCCACCTAGTCCTATGTCCGCCCCCCACTCCCTGCCATGAGCAGGGACATCTTCAACTAGATGAGGTTGCTCAAAGCCCCGTCCAACCTGACCTGGAATGTTTCCAGGAATGAGGCATCTACCACCTCTCTGGGCAACCTGGGCCAGTGTCTCACTACCCTTATTGTAAAAAATTTCTTCCTTATATCTAGTCTAAATCTTCCGTCTTTTAGTTTAAAGCCATTACCCCTCCTCCTATCACTCCACTCCCTGATCAAGAGTCCCTCCCCAGCTTTCCTGTAGGCCCCCTTTAGGTACTTAAAGGCCACAATAAGGTCTCCCCGGAGCCTTCTCTTCTCCAGGCTGAACAACCCCAACTCTCTCAGCCTGTTGATTTTCACCTAGAGGAGATCTAACCAGTGCCCCAGACCCAGCCAGAGCAGCGTCAGTGCTGCTGGGAGGTGACTGGAGCTGAACCAAGCTGTAGGCTGCATTTTTTTCCCATAACTATTCAAATAAAGTATTTCCATAACCAGAACAAATAACTGCAAACAGTTTGCGAAGTGGCAAAGAAAGTCCTTCTTGAATAAGTTTCATGAGAAGGAAAGCGAAAACATGGACTGAGCAGTTTTTTTTCGGGTCACATTAAGAAGCCAGCTTTCATTAGCTGATGTTTGCCTGCATGGGAAGGAGCTGGGCGAGACAATGTCCTTCTGCTCTTCACTGTCAGAGGGGCACGAGAAATGCCTGGGAAGAGCCCAGTACTTCTCTGATCTGTGAGGGCCAAGACAAGGCAGTGTTTCATTAGAAACCTCGTGTGCCAGCTGCGTCATTTAATAGACCAGGATTCAGATGCTGCCTATTGAAACAGTAAATAGAGTGGAGATAATCCAGCGCCCAGTTGGGAAGGTGGACTCAGCATGTGCTGGGAGCTCTCCTGGAGAGCAGAGCACACAGACAGGTCTTCTCAAGCCATGCAGGAGGCACCAGGTCTGTCCTCACTGCCCAGCGAGGTCCCCCCACATTGCAGCTGCCTGCTAAAGTAGCTCATTCTATACTCGTGATACATGCAAAACTTGAGCCATTGAAAGCCATTGACATGGAATCCACAACAACATTTCATTCTTAAGTAAGGCACATTTAAAATCAATCAGTTTTGAGCTGTTTGGGGTTTCTTTTGTTATTATTGAAACTACACAGCAACAAGAGGCAATTCCCTACCACTAATGAATTATATTCCTCTGCCCTCTAATCCCACCAGCTCCTACCGAAGGATGTCAGCAGTGGACATGGCTCTGAATTACCATGTGTCGGACTCGTAAAGGAAATCATTAAAATTCCCTATAGTTAAAAAGGTCGAGTAGTCTGGAGGTGTCCTGACGAGCTGAGTGAGGCATTTGAAGCGCTGGCAGAGGAGCTGCCGGCCGTGCGGCTGCCCCCAGAGCTGTCGCGCAGCCAGCCTCCCTCGCACACATCCTATTGACCCAGGCGATTGCATCACTCTGTCTCTCGAGGCAGAATCTGCATTTTTCCACATGGGCCCATATGGTACATGAAATTGAATACTGAATTCCTATTTCCGGAGGAGAGGAGCTCTCCAGCAAAGTGATGATTTGGGGAAGTTTGGAGGGGGACAGCGGCTGGGGCTAGGGAAGAAGATGTATGACAAGCAGAGGGAAAGACCAAAGGCTTTCCTTCTCACCCCTGCCAGGAGGGTGCCAGGCCCACACATATACATCTGTGTTCCTGGGTGTTTTCCAGCTGCTTTTTGGAGAACGCTAGACAGGAAATTGATGCCACAGGGCAAATATTCATTCTTCCCGACTTCCCTCCTAAAGCAAGTACAGATTTGCACTGGCTAGACACATTTCCTGCAGAGCACCGTGGCTTCCCCAGCAGCGTCCACAGCAGCACGTTCAAAAGCATGGCAGAAATGACTAAAATGCATGCAAGTGCAGAAAACCAAACAAACAAAAGCCTGCCAGATGTTTGCAACACAAGCCTAAGGAACACGGAGCTCATGGGAGAAGCTGATCCTTGTCTTGCACTTCCAAGCCAGGCTGGAAAAGCTGCCAAGCTTGTAGCTGAAGCAGGAGTGTGGTATTTTAATGCTGCATCCATTAGAGCCAGGTAGATATATGTTATGGTTTGAGGAACCCACAACAATTTATTGTCATTTAGACAATTATTTTATCACCTGATGACCCCTCCCCACCTGGGAATGGGAATCGGGGAAAAGACAAGAAAACCCAAGGTTTGAAATATAAACAGATTTCATAGAATCATAGAATTGTTAGGGTTGGAAGGGACCTTAAAGATCATCTAATTCCAACCCCCCTGCCATGGGCAGGGACATCTCCCACCAGACCAGGTTGCTCCAAGCCCCATCCAGCCTGACCTTGAACACCTCCAGGGATGGGGCTTCCACCACCTCTCTGGGCAACCTGGGCCAGTGTCTCACCACCCTCACGGTGAAGAACTTCTTCCTAACGTCCAGTCTGAATTGACCCATCTCTAATTTTAATCCATTCCCTCTAGTCCTACCGTTACCCGACATCCTAAAAAGTCCCTCACCAGCTTTCTTGTAGGCCCCCTCAAGATACTGGTAGGCCACTATAAGGTCTCCTCGGAGCCTTCTTTTCTCCAGACTGAACAACCCCAACTCTCTCAGTCTGTCCCCATAGGAGAGGTGCTCCAGCCCTCTGATCATCCTCGTGGCCCTTCTCTGGACACGTTCCAGCACATCCATATCTCTCTTGTAGTAGGGGCTCCAGAATTGGACGCAGTACTCCAGGTGGGGTCTCAACGAGAGTGGGGAATAAGACTAGATAATTAACATTACTAATACTAAAAAACCAATATTGATCCCGATACCAGTATAAAATACACAAGGATCATACTCAGCCCATTCCATCAGCAGAAGCTGTGCGCTCCCAGCAGGGACAGCAACCGTGGGACGCTGTGAGCGCTGCGGCTTTGGGAGGAACGGAAGGGCTCAGGGCTCCAGCACTGGGGCAAGAAGTTCCCAGCATCACAGCCGCCAAGGAAGAGACAACTCCTCAGCAAACTTCCTAATTTATATTGAATGTGACATTCATGGTATGAAATAATCCTGTTGGCAGCTTGGCTCAAGTGCCCGGGTCTCGCTGCTCCTCATCCCCGCACCTGGCAAGCTCAAAAACACTGAGACCTTGAAACCCACACACCATAGCTGGCTATAAAGTGAATATTGTCACAAATTCAAACACTAGAGTCTTCTAAAAGTGCAGTTTTCCTAAGCATTAGAAGGCACTTTACTGAAAAGTGAAATTACTGAAAGATAAAATAGTCCTGTGTCACTCAAACCAGGACAACATACTACTGCATGTTCCGTATTTGCATCCTGGAGCTGCCCCTTGCAGGGAGAGATTGGAGGTGGTGAGAATTCCGGTCATTGGAGGCACCAAGGCGTCTCGCAGCCGCAGCCGTGCTCCTCTGCGCCTCGCCATGCTCCCAGCCCCTCAGCTGAGACGCCAGAGCACTCCTGGGCTGTGGGATTGAGCGGCTCTGCAGGGGGGCTCAGCTTCCCTGGCCCTCACTTGGACCTTATCACCCTTGTCCCCAGGGTTTGCATTTGACGTTGGCTGTAATCCTGCCCCAGTCTGGCGCCCAGCTTAGGCTCGGGACAGCAGGCAACATTGCAAGTGAAGAGGAGTTAATGGCTAAGAACAACCTATTGCGGCATTTGCAAATCTAGTTGTGCTTGCTTCAGCTCTCACAGCACTTTCGAAACGTTATCAGTGAAAAGTCATTTATCAAGAGCTC
Organism: Alca torda; assembly: GCA_008658365.1. Taxonomy (NCBI): domain Eukaryota; kingdom Metazoa; phylum Chordata; class Aves; order Charadriiformes; family Alcidae; genus Alca; species Alca torda. Next base: position 9,373,062 of record CM018081.1, read on the forward strand.
TTGCAGCTTTTGATACAGCCCCTTGTGAGAGGCTCTCAGCAAAGCACACCGGCTGGAGGGGAGAGGCAAAGCCTGGCTGCCAAATAAGTGCTGTGTGTGTGAGAGAGAGGGAAGCAGAAACAGCCACGTTACCACCCTGGAAAGAGTAGCCAGCCTAACGACAGCGTTTTCCCGCACTTCTGTTAAGGCTCAACCTCGAAGAAGCAAAGACCAAGGCAGCAAATTCTACCACAAGCGATTCAGCCGGAGCTCGGCAGGACTGTGGCAGAGGAGCTTGTTGAGCAATAGCCCAGCACATGAAGCGCAGGGAAGACACAGGCAAGACCCAGCGTATCAGAAGGAACAATCTGAACGACTCACACGCCGAGTTCTCATGTTGTAACAACCTCCGTGAGCACAAACAGAGACATCTGGGGAGGGCAGATGAACTCTGGACGGTGTTGAGTGAGCCTGAAGCGTGAGCTGCGGCTCTGGCTCTTGCAGCCCCTTGATGCTGACAGCATCAAGTTTATTTGCCTTCTTGCCCCAACAGTGAGGAGGCCTGGGGGCATGTTGCTCCTTGAGGAACCTGGGCCAGAGCCCCTGGGCTGGGTCAGCCACCACCACCCGTGTCCCACACCTCATCACCAGCAGCCTGGGCAGAGGGGCACCAGCCCACGTGCCTTCTAAAAGGGGTGTGCAGGTAGGTTCAATTTCTTCTTTGAGGGCAAGCGGAACCAGAAGATGCTCAAAGAAAGTCAGTGAGAGCAGTCTGAGGTTTGGGAGGCTGTATATGCAAGGGGAAGAGCAGGCAATCCTCTCCATTACACACACGTTGAGGTGTGCAGGGCTCATCCAACGCAGCCCTAGCCACTGGAATACAGCGGTTCAGAATACAGGTACAGCTTTTATTTACATAAAGCCACTGCAGTGGCCGAGAAGACTTTCCACCGCTTGTGTTTCAGGCCTAGATTCACCCCTTTTGAAAAACAAAAGACACATAAATCACCTCTGAGCCAAGTTTCACAACCCCTCCCCAGCCCCAGCCGGTGTGAACGTCGGTGATGAGCACGGGGAGGGGACAGGGCTGTGTCCCCCCAGGGAGGAGGGAGGAGCCGCCACCATCCCATGCCTGCCCGCGCTGTGCCCGGGCAGGAGATAACGCCAGAACAACTCGTTCCCAGAAGCACCACCAGTTACAAATGATCAACATCAACCACCTGTCTTCAGCCGTTTTTTCCTTTCAATCAGCCATTTGGGTGCTGATATAGGACCTGACAGCGCTGCTAATTAACACCTGCCCCATGCAACATTCGGTGTCCCAGCACGCACCTCCCACACGCTCGAGAAATTTTGTCAAGCCACATAAATATCACGCGGCAACAGAACAAGAAATCTCCAATACTTCTAAAAATTAGTTCACAACTCAAGCAGTAAATTAAACCTGCCCCCGCAATAGCTCGTTCACAAGGAGGTCCTGTATTAGAGCAGGGCCATAGGAAGAATTCGCCTTCTCACCCCGGAGCACCTCCAGCGCAGAGGTCAGACGTGGCAGTGAGCGACCAAGGAAGGTTAAGTGGAGTTCACTCCATGGTTCGCTGCGTATTTGGCTGTCTCAGCATTTTATAGGACTTATACTGAAGATCTGAGGTGATGAAAACGGAGCAGCAACGTTTGGTAGGTACAGCTGGTCACCGTTATGGAGGCACGTCGCCAATGGTGCTGCTCTTCTGACTGTTGCAAGTGTTGAATGCCTTGTCGTGGCCAACTGATGCTAGGGACCGGCCAGCAAGCTGGGCTAGGACACATGGTGTGCTTCTAATGCAAAACAATATTCCGCATTTAACTGGTATGCTGCTTGCAATAATTATTCAGTTTTGTGTATTATAATGGCCTCCAGCATGTAGTAAAAATGTAGTCTCCTATAAACACTTCTGTGGTTTTACCGAATGTTTCTAAAATCTGCTTCACATGCTTAGTGCCCTGGAAAATGTTTAGGAATGAGAGAGAAAGCACCTGAAACATGTCCATCAGCAGGAGCCTTCTGACTTCAGCAGATCACAGCTAGAGATTATCTGGAAAAGGCGTCAGTTGGTGTGTCGGCCTCATCGTTACATCCAAGTGAAAATTAAAGCCATTTAGTCTGACTATACAAATATTGAGTTCATGGGAAACAAACAGCAATTTCATTCCATAGTGGTATTTACTGCAAAATTTCCTTACCCAGTCCTTCATGCGACCTGGCACGGCAGGCTTTCTGTAATGGTATTTTCAATAAAACCCTGTCCTGGTGGGCAACAGTATGAACTCTTGCATAAAACTTAGTTATTGAGGATTTTTCTGAAGGAGATCCTGGTTCTTACACATCTGTACATGGTTTGTCTTGGCACGCAAAACAAAAGAAATCCTGTAAGTCTATAGTATCGAAATATCATTGCATTTAAATATCAGGCTTTACTTTTTCCATGAAGGGAAGAACATAAAATGCCTTACAAACATAGGCCTGATCCACAACATTATCACAGCTGTTTAAATTCTCACCCTGCACCCCAGCTCCTAAAGCAAACCAGCCTATCGCTGTACAAAGTAGCTCTAGAACTGACGACCCTAAGTTCGGTGAACGCTTTAGGTTTTGAGGCTAGATCTGGATTTCTAAGGGTATGCACCTCCTCTCTCTGCTCCCTGAGAGATACCCTTTCTTAGTGCCGATAAAGTTTCTGCTACTGCTTCTTTATGGCTGTGGTAGGACCAGTCATAACCAAAGCTGCAGGTAACAAGCACCAAAGAGTGACCAACAGTCTGGCCAAGAGCTCTTCCCCCGTGTTTGTTACAAAGCCTTGTTTCCAGTAGTCTGCTATTGGCACGGACGAGCACACAGGGTCTGTGAAGGTATACAATTATTCATGCTAATCTTGTTTTACAGTGATTTTAGCTTTTTGAAGTTATTTTTGGCAGGTGGGAATCCGTCTTGCTATCAGTAGTGTCAGTACATCAGATTACCTATTTTCTGGCACAAGACTGATGCTACACTCTCACATTTAGGTACCACAAGCCCAGATACTCTTCCTCCAGGCTGTTTTCTTGGGAAATTTTACTACACATATAAGTTCATGCAAGAGGACAGCAGCTCCAGAACGGCTCTTCATGGAGGTATTGGCACTGCTCCCTCTCTCTGAGCCACCAGGGTTTGGGGGTTTTTCTGTCATTTGGATGAAGGCAAATAAATATTGTCCAACAAGGAGTATATTTCTGGTGCTCCTTGGAGATCTGTAGGGACAGTAAGAATGCTCTTTTTAGAAAAGAGAAGTAAGAATTTCACTGGTGGGCAACGAGCAGAGATGCTGCTGAGAACCAAGGTGACCCGTACACCAAGGTCTGGCCACATGGGCAATTCTGCAAGTTCAGTGAAAGCTCAAGTCAAGACTTTGCCATTGGCAGTACAAGAGCTCCAGACACCAACAGCCAGCCATTACATTCCTATCCCAGAGCCTTTTTGGGGGTGACATATCTTCCAAACAGGAATCAGCTATAGAGGGGACAGGGAAGGAGAGTCCATTTGCACAGGTCCATAAAGAAATTGCCCCAATGACTGAAAGGAAAATAAGGAGCAGATCACAAAATTCTAGCCTAGAAAGGTGTGACAACAGCCATCTCTAATGAGGGACTATAGTAACATATTTCTCTTCCAGGTCCAAAATCTGGGATTGAATTCTTCCAAGTACTGAGTATCCCCAGGCCCAGAGAGAGCAGGACAGTCCACTGATGAGGACACTAATTTAACAATGGAGCTTGATCTCTTGTTCTGGCCAAGGAATACATATGATCGTGTAAGAAGCTATTTATGCTCTCTGGACCTCTGTTTTCCATCTTCCTTACCAGATCTCCTGCAGCTTGGATACAGCGAGGTTTGAGGGGCTGGTGATAGTCTGGTGGTTGGAGACATGCTGTATTTACCACAGGCACAAATGACTTAGCAGATGCACAAAATGAGCTCGTGGTATACACAATAATTGCATGATGTACACAAGTCAGGCCAGAAGAGCCCAGGGCCTGGAAGCAGAGAGCTGACAAGCAGCTCTGGTGGGAATAACCTTGCAGATGGGAGCACAGCTACCCCATGTTGTGCTGTGCCCACTGGGAGGACCATTATAGAAGAAGATTTGCTACTAGCAAAATCTAGCAGCATCAACAAGGCTGTGTTGCTTTTAAATGAGAAGAGTCACAGGGAACTATAAGCCTTATCCCAGGCACATCTGACCTGCCCAGTCAGACCCAAACTGGGAGACGACCCCCCCGTGCCCCAGTGATGTCCATGTAGGCAAAGCCACAGTGGGTGCTGGGAGGGATGCAGCGTCTTTGCAAAAGCTGGGGATTGTGAAAGGCCTTTCAACAAGAAGAAAAATCTTTGGAGCAAAAAGAGAAGAGCTAATGATAAAGAGATTTGCAGAGCACATCCCGTCTGCCCAGGATGGCCCTGGGGAGCCCGTGTCCTACCCTGAGTGCTGACCTTGTGTCAAGGCAGCTTTGCTCCCTGCTCCTTTTCCAGCTCTGCCTCTTCCTTCCCTCCGGCCATTTCTGGCTGGAACAAGGAGGACCAGCAAAGCTGAGCCTCTTGCGCCAGGCAGTGCAACCCAAGCAGCACAGTCCCGGGAACTTGGGCTTCTCTGGACATCGGAGGAGCGAAACTGCACGTGGGCAGGAGCACACCCATCACGCAGGGAACAGCCAGCACCCTGCAGAGCCATGCTCGTCAGATAAAAGCTCCCAGCCCAGCTTCCACACGGATATTTCAGCAGAGAGCTCAGGTTCTGATGAAGCAACAAGACCCTCTGCACAGGCGGCAAATGAACTGCTTTTCTTTCCTGGAGGCAGAGCCATTGCTCTTGTTCTCCTCGCCCCTGTCACCACCGAGCACGCCGACCGCTGCTCTCCAGCACAGGGCAGAGCGTGGCATCAGGAGATGAGCTCCCCGCTCTCCCACCCGAGTTCGCATTTCTTACTTCTCCAGCCATGAGAATCGGCGCTTAACATTGCTTCTGCCCTTTGGAGCGACTGCTGAGCCTGATCACGGCCCCGCGGGGTGGCCTCAAGGGATCCTGTAAACCTACCCGTGTGTTTGTCAGGGTTTGTCCTGTGTGGCTACGCAGCTGCAGCATTTGGGGGGCTGTATACTCTCACCTTTCCCAGCCCAGCCTCAAAACACAGAGTAGCTTTGGAGCAGTCTGCACAGCATTGCTGGACTGTGATGTTTTTATCAAAGCCAGTTTAGGCCCTGTTAGCTTTAAATATTGCGTACCAGCTCCCTCCCTCCAACTAATCCAAAATCACCTATCAATCACACATATCACCGCACTCCCATTGCATTGCGGCTACTCGCATGAACACAGCGAGCGAAACCTAGCCCCGGCACTGTGACCCTCCTAATTCAAAAATCTATCCTTTTTTTCTGCAAATGTTCCTTTGAACGAGGAGAGTTACGCTTAAAAGGGCACTGCACATCCCCTGAGCCACTTGATCCAAGAAGCAAACAGCTCTTTTGGTTAAGCAGGCAAGTTACTGTGAAAAGTTTGTGCATGGCTGAACTGGTGGCTGGTCGGAGGGGGAGGCACCATCACAGATTCTGGGTATTCAGCCATCTGAAAAAGCCAGAATCAATTTTTTCAATCAAATAAGACAGTTAGCCTTTTATTTCCCATAGTTGAGATACTGCAAAAGCTGGAAACCTGTGAAGGTGGAGGAGAGGGATAGAAACGTGCACAGAGTCATATAGCCCAGTGTATCTGACATGGAGCAGAGAGGGAAAAATCCCTGCAGAGAGGGTTTGACAGGGTTCTGCAGGAAATCGATGGAGCCTGCCTGCTAGCAAGCTGCTTCCCGTGGTTTTCCATGAGGAAACACAGGAAAAAACTGCATCATTTAAAAAAAAGAACAGCACAAGAGAAGCAAGGTGCCCAGTGTCAAAGCTCGCTGTACTTTGGCTGCCTACACCTGCATGGCCAGAGGATGCTCAGGGGCCGGTGAGACCCTGCAGTGTCCCGCTTTCTGCCGCCAGCAAAGGCTCGCAGTCCTCCTGGCTGCTGTTTAGGCCACGGGAAGGCAAGCCGTAACAGACCACAGAAGACACAGGGCTCCTTCACTAGACAGGACCTGTTTCAAGAAGGTTTTATGCTCTTCCGTGTCCTTCTACCCTCCTCTGAACATTTGCTGGTGGGGGCGGAAAACAACCCCAATGGGACCCCTGCCACCATCCAGCACAGCCGTTCGTAGGAGGCATTGGGTGCTGAGGCCAGGGACGGCTTCCATGGAGTACTTTGGACGTGCAAGCCAAGATGAGAACAAAACGTCTGTACACAGTGCTAAGGCAGGTTTTGCTGCTCCAACACCCCTGCGTAAAGAAATGCATTAGAATATTTACCAAAAAATTGCAGGTGTGGAAGCTGTAATTTAAGGGGACTGGCAGCAGAAGTACTTCATAGACATATATTTCAATTTGGGAACTGTTTTGACAGCTCTTTGGTAATACCCCCTTTGGGTTTTGCTCTGTGAGCAGCGTTCAACAGGAGCTATTTATAGAAGAGTAAACAAGGCGCAGGGTGCAATCTGCAGGAGAGCAATTATGGGGCAGAGCATTTCCTCGGGGCTGGCGGGGCCCTCGTCCTGCTGCAGTGGATTAAATCACAGAATGGTTAGAGTTGGAAGGGACCTTAAAGACCATCCAGTTCCAACCCCGCTTCCGCAGGCAGGGTCACCTTCCACTAGACCAGGCTTCTCAAAGACCCATTCCACCTAAATCCACATCGATGTGTTGCAGAGACAATTTGCAGATGGGGTTCGAAGGCAGACCTGGATTGCTGGTGGGTGGATGTGTGTGCGTGCGAGCCGTCCATGGAAGGAAGAACGCAAGCCTCGGAGGACATTTGTGTGCGTTGGGCTAAACCCAGGATGAGGTTGGAATGGAGGGAGGGTGATGGAGCAGGGTGTGCACATGGCTGGCGGCACCCTCAACACCTCATGTCCAGCCCTTTCCTGGATGTCAGGTTTAACTGGAGAGCGATGGACTGGATGCAAAGGCTGCCCGGTGCCGAGGGACGCGTCCACGAGCAGGGCAGGGGTCTCAGGGAGACACGCTATCCTTCCACTGCTGAGCTCTGGCCGGGAGTAAGCAAGGAAAAGGCAGAGCCACGAGGGCATGTGTCTTTAGCAGAGCCCGTATGGGTCAAATGAGCTTTAAAAAAAAAGAAAACAATCCAAACCCAACCAAAAACAGAACCAAAAACCACAACCCAAGCAGCCCTAGTTTATTTAAATGGCAACGTCACTCCTTCTCAGCTCCTAATCTCCAATAAAGCTGGTTTTAATAGCCTGTTGATATTTAATTAGTAAGGACACTTATTAAATTTAAATTCAGTACACATTTGAAGCACAGCTCTGGATGAGCAGATGCCCTCCGCGAGTGCAGTGGCCCATGTGCCTGAGCCCGCCTTGTCCCCAAGCGCCACAGAGATCCGGCTTGTGGGGTTCCTGTGCAATTGAGTCGATGATGGTGGCTTTCACAAAAAAAAAAAACCAAAAAAAAACCAAAAAAACCCCAAAAAACCCCAAAATAGCAAATGTCAGCCTGGTTCTGCATAAGTGCTGCAGAAGGATGTGACCGAAGGCACTGGCCGCGCCCAAAGGCACAGCCTGGTTTGGGGCAGGAAGGCCCCAAAGGGGGATGGACGAGCATGGCCTGGGGGAGCCCCCAGTTTGGTTACGTGGTGGCAGATAAGCTGGAGGCACGGGATGACAGCACTCTGGAAGTATGTAAGAAGCTGGTGCAGAGGGAAGGGTACAAACTGCCTGTGGCTGCTGGGGGAAGGACATGTAATAACAGGTTTACCTTTCAGCAAAGAAAAGTGAGGCTCATCATCAGGCTGGGGCATTCAGGAGGCTTCTGGATTGCCCAGCTCTGAAGGATTTCAGAAATGTGCTGGACTGAGTTTAATCAGGGTGAATTCAGAAGTGAATCCTGCCTCAGGACAGGCACAGAGGGCTTTGATCCACGAAGCGTTCTCTTACTGCTCCGGAGCAGGGAAGAGTTGTGACCCAGGCAGTGCTCTGCCAAGTGAGCCAAGTGAAGGCTCGGTACAAGCCTGAAGCCACCTTCCAGGCAAGGAAGGGAGGAGGAACAATCAGGATGTGATGAGACTGCTGAAGGCTGTGCTGGACAGGCTCTGGGAATCAGCCGTTCCCCGGCCATCAAACCAGCGTGGGGACCCACCCCCAGCACTGCCGCAAGCAGCTGCCCCCCAAATACTCACGACTAAACAGTGCCCGGCCCTTTCCTTTACTCATTGCACCTGTAGTGCTCTGCTAAGCGAGAGACACCCGTAGTAACGCCAACGAAATTCTCTGGATTTGTGCGGTGTCAGTAACTGGAAGCCAGTCACCTTCCTATTGCTACGCAAGGAGGAATAAACATCAGCTCATCCTTAGCAATGTGCTTATTTTTGTTCCCTAGCAAGGATGCTGTTGATTACGATGAGGTATTTTTGCAGAACAAAAATACTTTGGCAAATCACCCTATGTTTTTCTAAAGAGTCATTTCCAGTTTCACTCTATGGAAAAACATTAGCAGGAACCTCTCCAGGCCGTGGCTTCACGGTTTCCATTTCCTCTTGCAGAAGGCCTGGCCTTCCAAAAAACAAAAAAAGAAGTAGGAACAGAGATATCTGTGTGTCCCACAGGCAGATTTGCCACTCGCTGGGTTGGGGTTCCGTGCCAGGCTGCAGGAAAAACCTCAGACCCTCAGTGGAGGGACCCTCAATGCTGGCCAGATAGGAGACCTCCTTTCCGCACCGCGTCCTCCCCCTGCTCCCACCAAACCCCAGCACAGGTCCCGAGCTCCTGCCAGGGTGGGAGTCCACGCGTGCTCCCGGTACGTGCTTTGCCCAGGGTCAACTGGGGCCATCTCCCTGCTGCAGCCCCTGGTGGGAACCAGAGAGTTGAGCGACTCCGTCATTCCGCTGCTTTTACAGACCTGGTGTATGTTTTTTGTCTGGTTTTAGATGCATCTCAGCACGTCCCGCTCGACATGTGAAGGAGGGCTGACGTTTCACACCGAGCGGGTGTTGTACAAGCAGCGGCGGACATGCAGGGGGAATCAGCGACTGCTTTTGGAAGACCTACGGCCTCAGTTTTTATACTGCTGTGTTAGTTTTTTATAGGATCGGCTAGGGGTGAGGGGGGAATGAAGATAATAAACCAGTACACACCCAAACAAGACTTTGCCTCGCCTTCGCTCCAGGAGCACCAGGAAGCCCCTTGGGAGCACAGCAGCCCAGCACAGAGCATCCCAGAGCATCCCGCATGGAGCCTCACTGCTGGCAGAAAGAGGAGCAGGAGCCGGCCCTCCAAAACCTACCCCAAGGCAAGCATGGCCCATGAGAGCCTTCTTTTAGGATGAACGCTAATGAAAGGGGAGCCCCGAGCACCCCCAACGGCTGCGGAACAGAGAGGGTGCCACCCCGGCCCGGCTCATTTCTGTTACAACCCGGCTAATATTCATTAGGAGTCAATTGCAGCCAGCCCACAGGCAAGGGCTTCGTCTGAGGCTCAGCTGGCCAGGCTTCATGCTCAGATCACACACTCATCACTAGTGAGTTTTTTTAGGCTTATTTTCCAAGTAACAGGAAATATAGAGCTTTTTCAAAGCAATCATTTACACTTTTGTTTCAGGAGTAGCCCCAAGAGGAAAGAATAGGAGCGATCAGCTCGGACAACACAGAGCAACTCGCCATGACTTGGGTGCTGGATTTAGAGCTTTACCAAACTGGATTTCATTTAATTCCCTGCTGCTAAGAGAATAAAAATAAAAATATTTTTGTTTGTGTTCTAAGGAAAAAAAAAAAGATGACTTTTTTTTTTTTTATGAGCTATTGCTCAGGCAACTCACTAATGTAAACTCCTCAAAAGGAGACAAGGGGCAAGCCCGGGTTCTCTGCCAGCCTCTTCACAGGCAGAGCCAGACGGCATCAGCGTAAGTGGAACTAAGGGAAATTATGAGAAATCAGGTCCAAGCCTTGCCCTGGTTGCACCCTGTTGCCAGCCAACCCCAAACAGAGCCTGTGAGACACAGTCCCATCCCCGGGGGGTGTTTTCATAGAATCATTTAGGTTGGAAAAGACCCTTGGGATCATCGAGTCCAACCATCAACTCCACTCTACAAAGTTCTCCCTTACACCATATCCCTTAACACCACATCTAAACGGGTCTTAAACACATTCAGGGATGGTGACTCCACCACCTCCCTGGGCAGCCTATTCCAGTGTCTGACCGCTCTTTCTGGGAAGAATTTTTTCCTAACGTCCAGCCTAAACCTACCCTGCTGCAGCTTCAACCCATTCCCTCTTGTTCTATCGCTAATTACCTGTGAGAAGAGACCAGCACCAAACTCTCTACAATGTCCTTTCAAGTAGTTGTAGAGAGTGATGAGGTCTCCCCTCAGCCTCCTCTTCCATCCAGCTCCCCCAGTGCAGCGCCGGCAGAGCCGCCTGCCCCCTGCCCATGTCGTGGGTGGGCAGGAACCCCCGGCCACTGCTGCCGGAGCTGGGCAGGTCTCAGCAGTCAATAAGCTCATGCTGGGGGATGCTCCCTCATCACCACTTCAGCGTCACCCAGCTCCCAAGGACAGGGGTGTAGTGGGCGAGCCTGATGTGGGAAAAGCACCCAAGAGCCCTGGTAACCGCTCGGTGTTTGGAGCGAAGAGCGGAAGGTGGGTATGCGCAGCATCTCCACCCATGGCAGCAATAAACCCATAAAGTGTTGATCTGTCGCCCAGCGCTCTCCTGTGGGCTTAGCCACCGTTCCAAGAAGCTGTTGGCGTGAGAGTGCTCAGAAACTGGCTGGGCACATGAAACACAGCCCTGCCCTGCCTGCAACCCTCATCATAGAGTCATCTAGGTTGGAAGGAACCTTTAAGATCATTGAGTCCAACCATTAACCTAACACTGCCAAAACCACCACTAAACCATGTCCCCAGGCACCATGTCTACCCGTCTTTTAAATACCGCCGGGGATGGTGATTCCACCACTTTCCTGGGCAGCCTGTTCAGCTCCACGGGAAGCCCCCGCATGCGGAAGGGCAGCAAAATTCCTGGCACGGCAGTCCACAGGCACTGGCTTTTGCAAAGGGTTTGATGACAAGAGCATGGCTTTATCCAGGTAAAGCAGCTCTAATTCAACTTAATTCTTCAGCTTTTAAATCCAGGCTGGAGTGCAAGATTTTTCATAAGCCCTCAAAAAAACTAGACAAAACCCACAAATGCTTTACAGTGTGTCTGCCGAGTCCTGCCCAGTCTTTCCAAACACACAGCTCTCCTTTCATTAGAAGGCCATGAAAGCCAGTGGTCTCATCAGAAATGGCGGGCACAAAGGGTTCCAGCAGCTGCATCCACGTTCAGGGGCTGAGGGTGTATTTGCGTCCTCTAACACGATGCCAAAAGTTAAGTGGAAATTTGAAAAAATAAAAAAAAAAAAAAGAAAAAGGGAAATCACCTGCCCTTGCGAGAGCCCTCCCCTCCCTCACTCAGCAGTGGGGTTTTACAGCCCCACACTCCTGTCCATCGCTCCCTGGTCACCAGAAGAGCCGCGGGGCAGCAGGTCCCACCAGTGGCCAGACCCTCCAGGAGGGGACACGGAGCAGGTTCTGAATGCGAAACACCCAACAGAGTGATTAAACCCTTGCTAGAGCATGCCAGAAGAACAAGACAACCGTCTGCCCCTTTGCAGCGCTGATGTCCTTGCAAGGCCATCAAGGGCAGCCGGGCCCCACGAAACCCCCACACACCAACCCCCCCCCCAGCATCGCCCCACTGGCAGGCGGAAGGGAGAGACCCCAATGCACAGGGGAACACGTAAAGCAGCACCTGGTGTCACAGCAGCACCCACTCCTGACAGAGCACCCGTAACCGCACCCGGGGGCTGGATTTCTGTGGGGTTTGCACACCCTTATTTTTTTGACTGTTGATGATTTCTTGCCATTGGCATCTTCCTTTCCATTTCCTTATGTTTCCTCTTTCTCACTTTCTATTTGTGTTTTTCCCCTCACTGGGCATTTCCTTGAGTGCTTCTTGTGATGCCCCGTTTCTGTTCCTGCTCCTGTCACCCTCCCTTCCTCCTCCTCCTCACAAGAAACCAATTCTCACTTTTCTTAAATGACTTCCTCCTTTCCTTCTCAGTCATTCGTCTCCTCCTTTGCTTTGCTCCCCACGAACACCGGCTCCCTGGTGAGCTCTGTTGGCTGCGGCTTTTCACTTTCACCCACTAAGATAATCATAGAATCGTTAGAGTTGGAGGGGACCTTGAAGATCATCATCCCCCTCCCACACCCCTGCCCTGGGCAGGGACACCTCCCACTAGACCAGGTTGCTCAAAGCCCCATCCAGCCTGGCCTTGGATATTCAGCCAGGCAACGCCAAGAGAGTATTTGTGTACAAGTAATCAGAGACAGCATCTTCTCCTCCGGTATTCAGAAGGTCCTGGGCACGTTTTCAGTTCAGTTCTCTCTCTTGTAACCCTCTCCTCTCATCTGGGATCAGGGTGGAGTTACAGAAGAGGCTCCGTATTTAACGGCATGCTGGCAGGAGCCACAGGCTGAGCCTGCTTTGGTAGCCCATGTCTGCTTGGGCAGAGGAAAATTGCTTTCCCATCCATGTGCCCAGGCAGCAGTGGGGGAACCCAGCAGAGAGTCCCTCAGGAAGCCACCACGGCATGGAGATACAGCCAGGCATGGCCCTGGGATGCTGCACCATGGATAACAGAAGTGAAAATGGTCAGGGACTTGCCCACCGTCGACTGTGATGGACAAAAAAAAAAAAAAAAAAAAAAAAAAGAAAAAAGAGAAGAGAATTCTCCAAGCTAATCCATGACCTGGTCTCAAAGCAGGCCAACAGGTCCATGCCCTGTCCGCGTGGACAGCAGGTCATCTCCACTAACCTGAACCTACACCTCAGGCACCTGAGATGTTTGGTTGTGTGATTGATTCCTCTTCCAAACACTGCTGGGAGAGAGACTGCAGATTCCTTCTCGGTGAGGTTGGATAGACGCTTTTGTGCTGGTCAGCTGCAGAGGTATGAGGATTGCACAAAGTCCGACAGACAAAACAAACCCCAGTGTGTATCAATGCATGAGAATGTGCTCCTTTGGGGGGGGGGGGAAGGGGCAGAAGATCATTTATAACAGTCTAATAGCGCTTGAAACAACTCGTACCCAGTTAACTGGAGAAAAGGGAGCCCGAAGGAAATTGAGGAAAGAACAATCCTTAGGTCAACCTGACATTTGTTGTCCAGTCTATGGGAAAATATTCTCCTAAAAACAGACTTTGTAGCCATAAGAGAAGAAAACAAATAAACAAAAAAAAAAGTTAACGGAGACGATGTTTTTGGTTGCCTTGATGTTAGTGTGGCGATGACACCATGGACTGCCAGCTATGGAGAAACCTCAGCAGCAGCCAGAGGGGCTTCCTGCTTCCGTAACCCAGTTCTCACTACCCTGCGAGAATCTCAGATTTACGCATTAAAATAAAACAAAATCTCAAACACCAAGTTGTGTGCACTACTGGGGGCTTTGATACCAGGAAGCAAAAAGACTCATCGTGGGTTATGCTTTGTCAAAGCCTCATGAGTCAAAGCCTGGTTTTTCAAGTAGTCCATCGCGTGAGGTCTCAGCCCTCAGAGCCAGCAGCATTGAATTCCCCTCCAGCAGAAGGAAACCCCGGGCCAGATGGTGACCACCCTGCTGCGACACTGACAACAACGTATTCTCCTGGCCTTGTCTCGCTCCACCTTTCCAAAAATCGAGAGGAAAAAGGTTTTTTTCCAGGGCTGAGAAAAGAAAGGCTTTAGCAATCTATCAGAGAGCTGCAGCAGTCCTATGGAAGCCCCTGGGAGAGCCATCCAGCATGAGTTCTTGCAGCCTGCTGCCAAGAAGTGTCTCACTATTGATTTAGTGTCTCTCTCATCACCACCACCACTTCTGAACCCCTCCCCATGCCAAGTTTGGAAATTATACAAACTGATTGCAACGTATGGACACCAGAAGCCAGGGAATGTAATCATGGGGCAGTGTAATCCTGGATATCAGGTGATTTATTTTTTTACCCCACAAGGAGGGCGTTGCGGGTGGTGGAGCAGGTCGCCCAGGAAGCTGTGCAGCCTCCACCCTTGCAAGTTTTCAAGAGCAAGCTCCGTGAAACCCTGAACTACCTGGTCTGACCTCAGAGATGACCCTGCTTTGAGCAGCAGGTTGGTCTAGACAACCTCCTGAGGTTCCTTCCCACTTGAAGGACATCTCCTGTGGAACCTTCCCACTACAATCACCCACGGCTTCCACGTTTCTTCAAGCCACTTCCCCAAACACCTCCCGCGGAGCCGTCCCAACAGCTGCTACACCCAGAGGCGAGGTCTGCACAGCAGTTCTCAAGCACCTGTAAGGGCAGGGGCACAGGGGGCATCTCCTGCTCCGAGACTGTTATTCTCTGAAGAAGTCTAGAAGCTTGGCAGCCCTGAACATCACTTGTACAAGATACAGAGGCCAAAGCAGATGCGCAGCTGGGGCCTCTGCCAGGGTGTTCTACAGCCCAGCCAGGCTGAAGCCAGTGTCAGGAGAGCAGTTGGGCAGCGGGCAGCATGCCCGCACATGTAGGAAGAGCGGACGGGAATCACAATGCTCTGGCTGTCCTCACGTGACCTCTTGGGCAGCTGGCACTTAAATGTCTCCTTAAGGAACAGCCTCCTGACCTTCTGCTCAGCTCCCAAGTCAGCACATGCTCGAACTGTTCCTTCCTCCCAGCCACCGGGACGCCTTCATCCTGCTGCCCAGAACAGTTTGTTTCATGACAAAGCCCTCCATCATCGCTCGCCGTGCCCAGGCACCACCAGTGACTGAAGCAGGTGTGACCCCATCTTTCACTGTTGGGCAAGCCAGTGCTCAGACTGCTGCCTCCAGGAGCTGGGAACGTGACCCTGGCAGGGGTGTAAGTTAGAGGAGCCCCTCGGGATGCCCATCGTACAGCCCATGCTGGTTTTCCACAGGTCTGGAAACACTAAGCAGAGCCCAGAAGGTCCCTCTCGGCACATGCAGTTGTCACTGCCACCCCCACACCACCCACGAGTTACGCTGATCGGCTTTTCCTAATGACACGGCTGTGCCCAAAGCATGTGTCATCACCTACAATTTCAATAACGACACACTGAGATCTTTATCACAAATATTCATTTTCAACTAGTTTCATCTTCGAATTCTTGACAAGTGACACCACCAAAAACAAGGCAAGAAAACACTGTTATTTATTCATACCGTGGCAAACGCCCAGGCCCTGCGGGCAGCCGCCGCACAGCCCTGCGGATCCACGGACGGGGGCAAATGCTGCCCCAGAGACCTCGTGCACGGATACGGGCAAATGCTGAGTTCAATAACAACCAGCAAGGGGGAGGTGGGAGGGGTGGGAATTCTGGTGACAGGCGTTTAAATAGACTGGCCGCGAGGGCTGCCTGAGGGTTTCACTTCAGTTATATTTATGTATGGTTTTTTTACAGAGATAAACACAGTTGCAGCAGCCCCCCTAAGCGAGCAGGAGCACTGCCGTTAGCAAGGCTGGGATCAGGCCCATTGTCTCCTGATGTTCCTCTTGGGGCAGCTCCAGAGCAGGATTTAGTAACAGCCGGTTTCTCAGTGTATTCTGCTCAGACACCCCTTGAGCAACTGGTGCTATGGAAGGAGCTGCGACGATGCACGTAGGAGGCAATTAACAGCCTGCTCAGTGATTAGAGGCATGCTCTGTTCCCACTGGGCTCTGCCCCGATGCCCACGCAGCTCCGTGGCTCCTGCCCAGATCCTGCCCCACAGGCAGCCCCAGGGCAGGTTGGAAGCCAAGAGTGATCCTCCGCTAGCCCTGGGAGAGCGATGGATGGACTCCAGAGGGTTATCGATGCACGGCAAGGTGGCAACATGCGGTGACATGGCGCCTCTGCCCATCCTCTGCTGCTGCAGACCAGCCGTGCCAAATTTTGGCCAGCACAAGCCTGTGACCAGCTGGGTTCCCAGTGGCAGCAGCAACACAAATGACAGGGTCGGGGTTATGTGGGCACAAAGGGGCCATCGGGTGCTGTGCCCCCCGGGCAGCACCACCCCACTCCACGCCTGCTGATTTGGTGAGCCTTGGCGGGATGGTTTATACACTTGGAACAGGTTGGCATGGAAACAACATAAATATTTTCAAGGCATTGTCACCAGCGTGTCACCAGAGCTGGTTATCGCCGATCCCCGCTGCCGTTTCAACAAGAAAGTCCGAAGAGGTGAAAGTTCAGGAAAACCACCGCGGGAGCATCAGCGGGCAGCGGGCACAGGGCTGCGGGAGCATCAGCGGGCACAGGGCTGCGGGAGCATCAGCGGGCACAGGGCTGCGGGAGCATCAGCGGGCACAGGGCTGCGGGAGCATCAGCGGGCACAGGGCTGCGGGAGCATACGGTCGGCAGCAAGCCAGCAGCGGGGAGGAGGTCTCAGAAGGCCAAAACCCCATTATAGCATCCAAGTAAAAAAATACAGCCCATTTCCCCAGGGATAGCTTAAGAAGGGAGGGAAGCCTCCGATCCCCGGCCCGAGGCTCTGTATCCCCCAGCACGCCCTCCCCGACGGAGGCGTTTCCCCACTCTGGGCAGCAGTCCCACCTCCCGCACGCATCCTCCTTATCCGAGGCTCAGAGCCTTTGGTGGGGGAACCACTGAACGCAAAAGCCATGAGAACATCAACCCTTACTCAAAGTCTTTATCTCTATAAGTAAATCTTAACTCTCCATTCTCAAGTAACTTCACATCCCAACGTAAAGACGCTTCTACAACACGCAGATACAGCCGCAGGTGTAATGTAACAGCCTCAGACAACCAGCTGGTGCTGCCGGGGCAGCTCCTGGCCCCAGTCACCCCCCAAGACGCTGCCCCAAGCTCCCGGCGGGGACAGGGACAGGCACCGAGCACCCCCCGTGCCGCGGTCGGCAGCACCGGTGCTGCGGGGCCCAGCGGGCAGCGCTCCCAGCCTGGTGTCTACAGAGCGTGCAAGCAACTAGAGAGAGTTTCCACCTTTCCACCCCAATTCCACTATGGCTGGACCAAACCGGCACAAGAGCACACCACCACCTCCCCGCAGCGGGGCTGCCGAGCTGCTGCGGGAAAGCCTGGTTGTCAGCAGAAAGAAGGGAAGGGCAAGCCAGAAGATTTAGCAGCTTTCAAAAGGAGACAACCTCAGCTTTGGAGAGCTTTACTTCATCAACAGCCACAACCCCTTCCTCCACAAACCACCTTACCTTTCCGAAGTCACCTCTTGGAGATGCAAGCTACGGCCAGGACCAGCTCCTCAGTGCTGCACATCCCAGCTGGTAGCTCCCATCCCACCATACTCATTTCTCCTCCTTCAAGCCAGACCCCCTCAAATTTGAGCTCTTCCCTGGACTGCCAAGAGCCTCAGAAGAAATTGGGAGTTAACTGGAACCAGCTGCTTCCATCTTCCCCCTCTTCTCACCTACCAGCTGGTTTGAACTACAGCAGGCAACGAGAAGTGATCCAGGGGGACAGAAGCAAGCAGGAGCACTGGTGGGAGTAAATAATTTTCTCCCGTGGCAAAACGTGTTTTTATTAGGCCCCAGAGAGAAAGTGGACACGGAGCAGGTTACCCCAAAAGCGCAGCTCCAGGCTCAGCTGAAGAAGGTTTGCTGCTGAGCCGCAGAACACCGGGTCTGAAACTCCCTTCCCATCCCAGAGACCCACCAGACCTGCTCCTTGGGCTGGCAGAGGCACCGGGGCCACCCGAGCTTCCTGAACATCGGGCGAGCGCTCCTCGGCCACACCTGCACGAATGAAACAGGTGTAGCTTTTATAATGAGATACGTAACACTGTGTGAAGATCCTAATGAGGACAGGGCATCTCAGGTACATCTAACTCAGGCTGCTTGAGGTGAGCAATTATAAAATTAATCTCACTGGGCTATAAACTACATCACCTGCCGTATAACTAAAATTTTGTCATGCTAGCCAGCCCATTGCAGCGCTGGTAAGGTTAGCAGGGACCTGAGCGTGCCTGCAACAAGCTCCTAATGACTCTGGTGGAACTAGCTCAGGAGACAGCCAGTAGGTGAGTTGGCTCCTGGGGTGGCCCAGTGGCTGCTGAGCATGTGGCATGGGCTCTGCCATGCCGTGGTGCTTCAGAGAAAACCCGACTGAGCTAAGAACACAAACTATGCCAAGGTTTGGAATGGAGGTCATTATTATTTATAGTCCTGCTGAGAAGGACTTGGTACTGGTGGGTAAAAAGCTGGACGTGAGCTGGCAATGTGTGCTGGGAGCCCAGAAACCCCTCCACATCCTGGGCTGCATCCCCAGCAGCGCGGCCAGCAGGGCGAGGGGGGGATTCTGCCCCTCTGCCCCGCTCTGGTGAGACCCTCCTGCAGTGCTGCATCCAGCTTCTGGGGCCCCCAACATAAGCAGGACACGGACCTGTTGGAGCGGGTCCAGAGGAGGCCACAAAGATGATCAGAGGCTGGAGCCCCTCTGCTGTGAGGACAGGCTGAGAGAGTTGGGGTTGTTCAGCCTGGAGAAGAGAAGGCTCCAGGGAGACCTTAGAGCCCTTTCCAGTCCCTAAAGGGCTACAGGAAAGCTGGGGAGGGACTCTGGATCAGGGAGGGCAGTGATAGGACGAGGGGGAACAGTTTTAAACTGAAAGAGGGGAGATTTAGATGAGATATGAGGAAGAAGTTCTTGACTGTGAGGGTGGTGAGACACTGGCCCAGGTTGCCCAGAGAAGCTGTGGCTGCCCCATCCCTGGAGGTGTTCAAGGCCAGGCTGGATGGGGCTTTGAGCAACCTGGTCTGGTGGGAGGTGTCCCTGCCCAGGGCAGGGGGTTGGAACCAGGTGGTCTTTAAGGTCCCTTCCAACCCAAACCATTCTGTGATTCTATTTACTTAACTTTTCCCGAATTTCAAATCATAGTTCTGGAATTATTCTGATCCCACTTTAGAGACTCTTATTTTCATAAAGCATAGTTAGATAAAAATCCCTAGTGCAACGGTTTCAGCTGTTCCACTGAAGTGTGCGGTGTAGCAGATGGGAGCCCCTCCGAACCTCCGCAGGCACCAGCTCTGCCGTGAGCCCACGGCATCACTGCTGGGGTCCCTTGCTGTCGACAGCCAGGTCTCTCCGTGTAACATCACCCCAGTACGGGTTTCTGCTCTGTAATTCTGTGCGACACACTGTCCCTCTTCCCCCCTTTGAGATACAAATGCATGAACTTGCCCCAGGGTGCGTTCCAGCACATGTCGTTTGGAAGAGCTCAGCATCCCAAGCCATGCGGGAGCTGGGAATGACCGACCAGCCTATCGAATCAAAGAATCATTTTGGTTGGAAGAGA
The DNA here is from genome assembly GCA_008658365.1 of Alca torda. Lineage (NCBI taxonomy): Eukaryota > Metazoa > Chordata > Aves > Charadriiformes > Alcidae > Alca > Alca torda. The sequence goes on from CM018081.1 coordinate 9,392,475, forward strand.
CCTTTAAGATCACAAAGTCCAACCATTAACCTCACACTGCCAAGTTACCACTAAACCATGTCCCTCGGCACCACATCTACCCGTCTTTTAAACACCCCCCAGGATGGCAACTAAACCGCTCCCCTGGGCAGCCTGTTCCAATGCTTGACAACCCTTTTGGTGAAGAATTTTTTCCTTATATCCAATATTCTACCATCTACCCCGGCTGGTTTGGGCCAGCCGCAAACATTGGCCACTGTTTTCTGTTACTTTTTCCATATCGCTGCTGAAGGTACTGAAGAGCACCGAGCCAAGCACAGCTGCCTGGAAAACACAAAAAATACCCTGGTTAAAAGAGGATTGGGTGTTGACAATTATTTTAATGTACCAATCATTTTTAAATTCACTTAACATCAGCTTCATTAAGTGACATTGACACAGATTTTCATCCTTGGTCAAATTCCAAACCTCATCAAAACCAGGCTTATGTTTGGGGCTTCTTTTCCAAGAAATCCCAAAGTTGCCCCCCACCCTTTAACTGGGGACGTCCAGCAGTGACAGGGACTGGTGGCACGTGCCCGGCTGTGCACAGGTTCGATGGCACAGACCTGGCCCTTGGCAGCCAGGTGCTGCCCCGGTGGCCTTCCCATCCCCACCACGGCCGCAAAAAGCGGTAAACTGGATGTCCCGTAAGCTGCTGGGACACTTTAAACCCTCCTGGACTGTGAGCCAGACCAACCTCCTCCTAATTTTACTTAGGGCTGATGTTAGAAAAACGATGTATTTATTTGTGCTGCCCTGTTTAATAACCCAAAGTATGAGCAGAATGTTAGTTCTGTAACCTCCCCCACTCTTTCTCAAACACAGTAATAAAAAATAGTGGTTGGGAGAATCTCTTAGTATACCTGGGATGAAAATTATCCGGTTCTGGTTATCTAGAAACGGCCATCCGCAAGATTTGGAGATCAGGGCATAAGCAATTTTCTAGCCGCTCTAACATGCGCAGAACGCAACTGAAATTATACACACACACACATTTTTAAACATGAATATTTACTAACATAAATAAACAGTGTTTTATAACAAAAGGCACAGATTTTCAACTATAAACAATGGAAAAATATTTACAATTTGCGCATACATAATCAAACAGCAAGTGCACAATTGGTCACTTCAGATCTTCTTCTCTATATTTTGAGATTTACTTCCTTCCAAGCAGGTAATTTAATCAGTTCTGCAATGTCCAAATTTTTTTTTTTCCCACAAAAACTGCTACCAATGCCAGGTAAGAGACTTTATTAAAACGAGCAATTTAGCAGCACAAGTTTTCAAATGGAGACAGTGTTGCTAACTTCTTCATATTGGATAATAAAATAAGGGTAGCTCTGATCATCATTAAAAATGACAAAAATCTGAGGCTCAAAGTAATTGTCCACACAAGAGTCATAGAGGTCGCTGGTAATGCTGCCGGGGTTCACCGGGGGAGGTCTCCTCATGGTGTGGTTACCCACCGTGTACCTTCCCGTCAGGACTTTGGCCAGGAACATGTAATGAACTCCCTTGGGTGACCTTTTGGAAAAATTATGGGAATAGCTTGCCTTTCTGGCAAAGTAACTGCCCTGTCCAAACATGGTGGCATGCTTCCCGCAGACGCGCGGGTCGAAGTTGTGCTTGCAGATTCCATCCACCACGTCCTGGGAGGTGCCATGGAACAAATGCCTTTCGTTCATTATCCTGTCAAGCCCCGTCATTTTTTTTGACATATATTCCTTTTTCCTGGAATAGAAAACGGAAAGTGAAGATGAGTATTCACCGCAGATCTGCAAGGGAAAAGCAGTTTTCGTTACAGCTCTTAAAATGTCAGTATTATCCTCTGGAATAGTAGAGCTGTAAGAGGAGATATGAAAACATTTTTGTACGGATAGCAGAGGGGGTTTTCCACTTTCAAATAAAGCTTTTGTGTGAAATAAGTACGTTTTAAAGGTCCTGGGCTGACACTGCTGGACGCAGAGCTCTCTCACCTGCACAGCAGCAAAGGCAAAGCAGCTGGACAAGTGCCTGCTTATCTTTGCCTGCATTCCACCTTGGATGCGGAAGGAAATCTTCCTCAGAGTGAAAACAAGAGCTGTGCAAAAATTAAACCCCGCCACAGCCTCAAAAGAGGCCCCAGAGAGGAATTACTGAGACAGGGTGGGTGAAGATGCTCTGGACCAGCATTAAGTCAGTCTCTGCTCCCACAGCCCATCCCTCGACTTCTCCTGAGATTCTGCATTTCTCGAGAAGGGGGAGAGAATCAACAAATCTAATTTCATCTCCGTTACGAAGCGGTCAATGGATGGTAACTTTCAGACGCAGCATCTTTGGTTTGAATGGGACCGACTGACACAGGAGGTGTCTTTGTGAGACCACTGCAAGACCCTGGGGCACGGTGTTCTGGGGAACCAGGGCACTGACGGCTGTCTTCAACACAGAGATTATCTCATCAAAACAATTCCTCCTCGTTCGGCTTGAAAGTGAACCGAAAGATTTTTCAACTAGATATCTTAGATTTATCTTGAAATTTCTGTGCAGATGTGTTTTACCAAAGCTATCAGTAGGCAGTATAGTAAACCACTTACACAGGAAATTCCAGGGTAAGATATTTTTCCGCATTTTTCAGATAAAGTCGTTCAACTGAAGATGCTCCTTTTCTTCAGAAAAATCAGGACTTTATTATTCTACTTAATGATCAATTTATATTTTGCAGCCCAAATTACATATTTTAAGGTATTTTTCCACTACTGTAAAAGAATGACATTTGCATTATCTTACCTTTTGTATTTCTCCCAAAGAAACTGATTCTGGACTCTCAGAATTTTCAAAATTTTATATTTGGTCTCTGGCACAGTCTTGTGAAACAGGTTATAAATGGTTCTATAGCTTTTATCTTCCTTCAGTACAGGCACTTGGATGAAGTCCTGAGATGGATCCATACTAATCCAGGTTTCAGGATAGAAGTTTGGAGAGGTAACAGCAGCGGGAGATAAGACGTGTGAGGAAGCTGGTTCGGCCGATGGGGAGGGTACTGGAGAGGTGCCACCCAAGGTCCTAGACGGGGAAGGAGAAAAAGGTTGTGCTTAAACATTCACAAACAGAAGAGCTTCAAATCACATTTATTTCATCGCCAACATATCTTAAGCAATTGCTGCTCTTCAGTTCTGTCACAATTTACATATCTTTAATGCTTGTTTAAAACAAACATGCCAGCTATTTCTGCTATTTTAATAACTCCTCCATCCACAGAAACTAATAAAAGCTTGGCTTTCAGGGATGCTGTTCCACCTAGGGAAATCTTACCGCTTGGTGGTGTTTAAAAGCCTGCTATCGTCATTACTGACATTCTGGGCTGGGTTATAAACTACAGACAGGCAGAACGCTACCAAATAAATACAATTATTTTGTACATTGGCTATAAAGTATTAGTGAATTTAACATAGCAAATAGGACTACAGAATAAGAAAATATTAATAATGTGGCAACATTTGACCTAATTTCCTTAGAATACAATACAAGGAGTAGAAACATATACTTTCTTGTACAGTATGAATAACGAATAACCCCAACTAATAACAGTTTATAGGCAAAACTCGCCGATATTTCACTGCCTTATGTAGAAGAGGAGATGCTCTGTTTCCAGTACTACCCAGCATCGTGCCGAGGAAGGCTCTCTTCTTTTCATTTGCACGGGCCAGATGTAGATTTGCATTTGCAGTTGCTTATTTCCATGCGACAGCCCAGCCCCTCACTGTTGGGAATGCTGCCAGGGACGGAGTCAGGAAGGGGCGAAGGAAAGTCAGTAATGGCCGTGGCAGGAAAGCAGCAGGGATGCCAGAAAAAGAACAGACACCAGTAAAACCCAGTTAAGGACACCAACTCTGGTGTGTCGAGACTTAGTTCTCAATAAATACCTGCACCTCTGCGGAATTTTTCATGCTCTTGAAGCTGCTAAATTTAGATAGCGAGTGTGGCATTTGTGGCTTATGTTCACCTGATTATAATCCCAACAAGCAAGCCTTACCCAGCTGAATAATCCTTACTTACTGGAGCCTCCCTCTTACGTCAAGGAAAATACTTGGAATGTGTAAAGCTTGCAGTTCGGACTCTGGTTTTCACAGCTCTTCAGCTCCTGCAAGCTGGTGAGGCTCCCTTTCAGTTGCAAGAATACAGGGAACTATCTCAACATTGCACCAGATGTGTATTTTACCCAAGTATTTTTATAGGAAAAGCTGCTATTGACTCCAGGACCAGCCCACAGTGAACATAAGCGGGTAAGGTGTACTCAAAAGACAGAGGTACCCACATCTGGCTGGAAAGACCCAAGGTGAATCTTGTCTCTAAACCCCACAAATGACCTTAAATTAAATTTCATTAAATTAGAGTTTAATGAACATTAAAGTTTATTAAATTTCTCAGGTCACTTGTGTTCTGATAATGTGTCACTGCCAAAGCATAAGGAGGAAACCTGTTCTGCCTAGGAGGAAATGGGGAAAGTGAATCCTTTGTCTATTCATCTCCGGCAAGCTGAGGTTCGACAACATCCAAGGCCAAATCCTGCCTCCCTGCACATACGTAGTTGGATTTTGCACAGATAAGTGACAGGCAAACTAGATTTGTAAAAAGAAAGTTTACTGGGGAGCAAACAAACTCTCCAAGCTTTGTGAAAAGCAAAGCCATTTTCTCCCGAGTGACTCTTCAGGAATGAATCTTCTTTTGTTCCCGCGTGACGCTGCCGGAAGAGCCGCGGACCCGTGACATCTGCGTGCGGCCGGTCTGCTCTTGAGGCACAGGGAAACACAGTCACACAGCAGCTGCCCATCGTCCCTGCTCCTTGGCCTGCATTTCTCTGCAGAGCCAACATAATTATCTCGAGAAATAAGAATTCTACTGCTATTCACATCTTACCTACAAAAATGTCGATTAAGGCTGCCTTTCAGAATACTTAATGCTAGCGATATACGAGCCTGAAAGAACCATGTGGGACTTTTTTTGTGTGACCCAGAAATAATTTAATGTGTTTTTCGGATTGCAGGTTGAGTCTTTCAGGTTTAGGGAAAAAAAAAAATTGAGGGGAAGAAAAAATCTGTTTTAATATTGACACATTTGATTTGGATCAGAGAGACAGTGAAGTGTAACAGCACTCACACTTTTCAGAGCAGAGATACTCTTTAAAAACATGTTCATGTGGCTTTCACCTGCTCTTCAAAGCTAAAAAGGGATCTCACTTTATTTACATGGATTTGACTCAACTCAAAATTCTTCTCGCTGTTTATTAATAGTTTAACAGAAACACGGAAGATGGATTTTTCTAAGAATGATTATTAAAATAGCAGTCTGCAATATTACAGTGTGCATTCAACAATATTTGTTTTTCCCCCTCCTAAAATCAACAGCTAAAATATATTACTGTCGAACCTCATTCATTCACACTTGGACTGGAAGACCAAGCACAGATTAACAATAAGTTATGGATTAATGAGTAAGACATCCAACACAATAAAAATAACTGCAATCCTCTGGTGTACTTTGCTCATTTCTTCTGACTAGTGTAAATTATTTGTAAGCATTTATTATACACAGCAAGCCATTAAAAAGTCAACATTTGTCAACCACTATCACCCACTTCCCACAGTTTCTATTCAAGTATTCTTTCCCAATTTTATACCCAATTTAAGCAGGTAGTGGGGGGGAGGAAAATAAAAAATCTCAGGTAGCATTGTGTGGTAAGTGGAGGCAAATACTGACTTCTTAAGGATAGCTCCCACAAATATTTAAAATACGCTTTTGTTCCCTGCTAAGAATTGGTGGATTTTTAAGTAAGCATTACAAAGTGTTTAGGCAAAGAAAATAAAAGACTGAGGTTTACTGCAGAACAACAGAAATTTCAGAGCTTAGTTTATAGATTTGGTAGCTAGCACAAATACTCAGAGTCAAGCCCTCATGAGTGTAGAACCCTCAAGAGTCCATTAAAATTAGTGGGAATTGCATAATTTTAGCATCTCTCAAAATTATAGATTTACACTGTAGTAAAAAAGTCACTGGTAGCAAAACATCAGGAGAATACCCAAAATCCTTATTTATCATTAAGATGATAATCAGAATTGCTATGAACAGCAAGTCCGCACTTGCTCTTTTTACCCGTATCCTCCCTCTTTAATAATTTGGGTTTCCTTCCTCTAAAACCGTATCTAAAAGTGTTTGTAACAACCACGTGTTTTGAGGCTCTGACCAAATTCCTGTTCACCTTGCAATTAGAAGCGGTAACGATCTGCAAGCTAATGAGCATTCTAGCCCTACTGCAGCAGTTAAAGCTCCTTTGATGGGCCCAGCATGCCAAGCTGCCAGTCAGACTAACGACTTCCACCCCTTTGCTAACAGGACAATATGTTCCTAACTGCTGGACTCTGACAATAATATTTCCAGCTGTGCTGGTGAGATCACAGAAATGGCATTTTTATGAGACGTAATCAAAAATTACTACAATGCAACACCTTCCTCGCTCTGCCTTTGATGGGCGAGCGTGTTCACTCCCAGTTGAGATGACAATAAAAAACAAGGCATGCGTTAATTGTGCTTGAAAATTATAAAGTGTTTTTGAATGCTCATTTTTATGGGACCTAGAACTGATAGCCCGGCAATCACTATAGCCGGGGAGATGCCGAAAGCTGGACGATACTTTGGCAAACTTGAAGGACATCTGTGCTTCTGATGTTCTGCAATCCACAAGGTACATTCTAACCTTTAGATAACAAACAGAGCCCAACAGTAAGGACCTCCTCAGATAATATTTATCTTGAAAAATGACAAGTGAGAGCTGGCAATATGACCGACATTTTGTATTATTTCTTCTGATTTTTCTACCCAGTGATGCCTATTTCCTTGCCGCATCATAAGGAATGCAATTCTCACAGACAGAACAACATCGAGAACAAATGCAAAGTTTCCATTTTGCTGGGATACGTACTGTAAAAACGGCATCAGCACAACGCATGAGCGAAGAAGGGGTCTCCTCTTGATTTCTCTTCTGAAACACGCATTTTGCTGGAATCCATCTTTGATGTTTAAGATATACTGATTATGCCAGGTAACAAACCGAACCTCTTTCAGACCCCGGCAGCTGGCTTCTTCTATCAATCTTACAACAGGCTGTTTCAAGAAAATTAAAACAAAAACATACACATGAAAAATGACATCCTTAAAAATTAATATTTTTGCCAGAGACCTCAAAGAATCCCTCTCTCTGTTGCCTTCCCCTCTCCTCTCTTTCCCCTGCTGAGGCACAAGTACACTTAGATCACTAAAAAATGTTCCATTACCTGTTTGTGAGATGTGCCACAAGGCAGGTTTCACAGCTTCCCTCTGTAATTGGTGCTGGTGCTATCGTATTTTCACATGCCCAGTGTTATTCCCCATAGCTAACCTAAAACTCCCTTGACACAAATTAATTATTGTCTTTGCTCACTGAATGTGAAAAGCAGAAGTCTGCTGCAGAACAATCTTTTATATATAAATATATTCTTCATAACTTTTTTTTCCCCTTTTCTACTCTAGAGAAACCCAGTTCTTTTCTCCTCCCAGGCCAAACATCCTAAACTTCTTGGTTTTGTGGTGCTTTCTTCCAGACTCTGTCCAGTTCTTGCATTTTTTTTTTTTTTTTCATTTGGAAAGTCCCAAACTATATGCAGTGCTCTGCCTTAAGCTTCCTACCACATGAAAAAAGCCTGACGCATGAAAAAAGATGAACGTGATCTGGTTTACACTGGTGGAGGTATTTCTGGCACTGCCAAAACTGTAAAACAACTGATGAGGTTTTATTCAAAATTTAATGTACAGCTCTGGTCAGCCAAAGATGAGCTCTTAACTACCACAGGTATTTACAAGGCTTGCTGGAGAGCTTACTGGAAGGAACAGAAGTATTCTGGTTTTGCCTAGCACAATCCTGGTTGACAGTGGATGTGACTGCTGTGCCTATCACTGGGGTGAAAACCTGATACAGAAAAATGTTGCTGTTAAAGACGAAAGGGCAGTGGTGACACTGGAATGAGCGTGAATAAACCATGGATGAACAGCTTTAAAGTAGATGTTTAGGAAGAGGTCCCGAAGGAGCAGGGCTGGCAGCTGTGGGCCCGTCTGGCTGCAGCACTGTGCAGCGCAGACTCCCAGACAGCAAGGAGCTGGATCCAGCAGCTCTGGAGGCTCACGTCCTGCCTTGTGGTATCTTTGGGGATGGGTAAATAAATTAAAAACTGCAAAGATAAATGGTAGTGGCGTTTAAAAGGCTGCAGAAAGCTGTCCCCCCATCTTAAAATCAGATTTATAAGGATTAGAAAGGACTTTCTTGGTACTGACATGGGCCAATTTACTTTCAAATTTGACAATTCGGTCACCTGCTGTCTCTCTGATGTTTCTAGGGAAAATTCAGGGTGCAGTCCAGCAGAGCAGGGTTCTCCTTTTATTGCCTTTTCAGTTCAACACTGACCTTCTTGATCATCTTCCTCAGCAATAAGTCTAAGTAACTTTCCCGAATCATAGAATGGTCAGAGTTGGAAGGGACCTTAAAGACCATCTAGTTCCAACCCCCTGCCCTGGGCAGGGATGCCTTCCACTAGACCAGGTTGTCTGAAGCGGAAACAGACTAAAAATGTATATATAGTTTATAGTATCTACTGTACACAGAGTTTTTGGTTACAAGCCAAAAGCAGGATTCTGGAACATGTGAAATACCTCCGAGTATTCTCTCCAGCCAAAGTGGTCCCTGCAGAAGTATTTCCAGACGGTGTAGTAGTTGGAGCTGGAGCTGGGGCAGGAAGGTGTGGACAGCCGCCGCATTTGGTCAAATTCAACAGTTTCATATAATTTCATAACATTCAAATCCACCCAAAACTCATGTCCCCTGGAAAGAACAAGAAAAACAAAGAATTCTCACCTTCTGTAATCCATTAAAAAGAGCATTCAGAGGAACCAAAACAGACAGTCAGAACTACAGTTGGCATAGTCCTCCTCAGCGAGACCCTTGGTCTGGCTGTCCTCATGTCACCCGGTGACCAAGAGGATGTCCCCTGAGCTTGAAGTAGGCACAACACAGGAGCAAGTGCAAAGAGCTGTGAGGGCAAAGGAACTCTTCAATGGCTTCCATGGACAGTGGTGGAACAAACATGGGCTTTAGCACAGCAAGACAAAAAAACAAACCCAGCAGTCTTCCTAGTCCAGTGGTATTTATTCAGTATGCATGAACGGTACAAAAATCAATATACATATCCTTGACATTTTGAGCATACTAAGTAAATACAACACACAACCATACTGATGAAGGAGCCACATACCATTCAAAAGGTTATTCTTGTGAAAGTTAGTGCTTCAGGGAAGAAAAGAAAATGTAAATGGCTCCAGATGAGGAGCATCTGCTGCCAATCCACCAGAGAGTTCGAGTATCTTTCACCACGTGCAGCAGAAGGGAACTAGCATAATATGAAAAGGAAACATAATTTCACAATTATGGAGCCTACACTGAGGAATATTGCTTTTTTGGAGTAGCTATATCACTGCTACAAAAATCAACGCCACTATGCAACTCCACGTAAAGTGACTGGTGCTTTCAAAAGGACCTAACGACAACAGGGTGCTACAAATTAAGAACCAGAGTACACCCTTTAGCGAAAGGAGAAAATAGAAGTGCATTTCCTCTACACTTTACAAAGCCATGTTTAACAGTGACTGTGAAATGCCTCAAGCAAACAGCTTCTAACGCTGCTTCATTAGTCAATGTTGAGAGAGAGACACCAAATCAAAGAACATTCTCAAGTAGAGCACGGAGTTCTAAAGCTCTGCTGATCATTAGACAATCACTGGTTTATTAGCAATCAAGAACTTAAGAAATTCATGGAAATTGGAAAAAATGACAGTAATATTCATTCCCTTAAAAAGCCAATTTTTTTTTTTTACAACTGAGATTAACATACTTCCAAAATACTGCTGTTTACATAATTAGTTTTCTACTTTTATAATCTCTTTACAAGTTGTCAGCTTACTGCTATTCATTAACAGTTACTAATCTTTGGCAACTGGAAATGCAGCTTTTGAGACTATATAAAATAGTTTCTTTGAATTCTTAAAGAGTAAACATAAATCAAGCTGATACTTGAAAACTACAGTTTATTTTCAAAACTTTGGCACACTAATACCATAGAGATCACAGTACTGTGTATGAAATTTGCCACATGAAGTGACAGCCATTCTAAACATCTATACGATTTTATGAATACAGATTTGCTTGAGAATGGCTGCAATTTTGCTAGCTATTTCACACTCTTACGGGTACAGTTGCTAAAGAATTTTCTTATGCTACTTTCACAGAAAACTACTGAAGAGTTCTCACTTTAAAAAATGACGATCAGCTGGAATGATCCTTCATTTCCCAACAGGAGGTACAGGTGCGTAGCTGGTCTTAGTGTTTATCATCATCAATTAATTGCATTTGGGTCTAAGAAGTGCTAAGCACTGCTTGAAGTATTAAGTGCTAATTAAGTATTATTTCCTGACATAGACAAAAGGACGATGTATCTGGTCCTACAGGCTCACCATCGGGAGATCTGACCCACTGCTCTTTGGGTAAATTTAGATTGCTCTCTTTGTTTTCATTCAATAAGCTTTCATATAGATTTAAAGATACACAATAGTCCCAAAAGGCAAATCAAATACCTTAAAAATGCAACTCCATGAGCTACTTTTAAAATTATTTGGACACAAAGGCATTCTTTTTGCAGCCCCCCCCCCAGCCCAAGCCCAAATCAGCACGGGTTTTGCCCAACCCATTTTGGGGACAATTCCCCCCAAGGGTGGCTGTCCCTGTCCCTGTCTGCAGCAGGGACGGCTCCAGCCAGCTTTCTGCCCTTTTACACCGAGAACTTCCTACCCAAAAGGAACATCCTGCCAGCTCCCTGCACATGCATCTCTAAAAACTGTCATAGAGCCCCACTAATTAAGATGAAAATATTGTCAAGACGACGCTATCGCACCAAATCTGTCAACGGTTTAACAGTGTGTTCCCTACTTGCGTCAACGGTATACAAAATCATTACGGTTAGAAGACAAGTACAGGAGGAACCCAGCTATTCTGCGTAGGAGGTGTCTTCTAATAACCCGTGTCTTCCCACCATCCCTGCAGCCCACCGCGAGGAGCTGGATATACTAATTAAAGCTGACATTCTGCATCAGGGGCTGGTGCGGGGCACCCACGCGACTCCAGGAAACGCATGTAACAATAGCCTGGCAAGACAAACGTCGGAAAGAAGACAGATCTAGCCAGAAGGAAAACTAGCACAAAGCAAAATAAGTGACCAGTACCAAGGGACTGAAACTAACTGCAGAGCTTGAAAAAATACACACACTTTCTGGAGTGAAAAAAATAACAGATCGCCCCACCTTCCTGGTATGTAGTCATTTTGTTCCATAACAAGCAGCTATAATCTACTTTATTTGAAAACAATGTGTGAAATCATGAGGAAACCATCTCCCTGAAATACCAAGCTGTGTTATTATTTATAGTATTTGCAGGCAGCACCATGAACATGATTTTTTTGAGTTAATTTCATCATTAATATATTTTTAATGCTGTTTTAGGGACGTTCTTATCAAAACCTAGTCTTACAATTCTGAATATCAGTGCCTATTAAATCTGTTATTTTTGAGAAAAGTGTGTTTAGCAATTTATATTGTTTATATTGTCCTTTTGGAGTGAGGAGCTGACTCACTGTTTTTGGGTTATGTTGCACTTACAAATCCAAGTCCTGAATCAAGACTCCCAGATACCGTGCTGCATATTGTATGAAACAAATACGCCAAAAGGTATTTCTCAATACAAAACCTCACAATTTGAGCATTAATTCTCAGTTTGATCTCTTTTCAAGTCAAATACCGTAACCTGGTTCTCCCTACTCCAAAGATCTGTAACCTCCAAGAAAGTGCAAAGAAATGGAAAACCTTTTCTTCATGAGTAAATTATTTTCTTTTAAAGGTGGGAAAGCCCAGAGGATTATTTAATTTTATTATAACTTTGTATTTTGCGTGTGTTACACTGGAAACAGATAACGCAAAAATGTTTGCAGTAGTTCTATGCTAATGCAGTGCAAAGCAAAGAGGATCTGAAAATCAACGTGCACTCTAAACACGATAAAGATTATCCATTAGCATGCTGAACTCTACTTTTAAAAGTAAGCACATACAGGTTAATATCCTAAAAAGTTAAAGGTCTGTGAAATTTTGAAGACTGGAAAACAAATTCCACAGGCACTCGAAACACGGCTGGCTTCCAATACGTGACTTGGGTATTTCTAATATGGGCTCAGCTGTGTTAAAATACGGTTTCCAACAGCCCCACAGCTCTGCGGCACGGCAGGGAGAGTCGAAGGGCTGCAACGGGGGGAAACCTGTGGAAGGAAAAACATTCTGAGACGAACACAGTACGAGACTGCTTTGCCTCGTGCTTTTCACGCAGAGCAAGCAGATCTTCAGGATGAACTCCTAAAACTCGAGGTTAACAGTGCATATGCAAAAAAGGGTATTTGTGTGCAGACGTGTTCTAATGCAAAACAGGTGGGGAACGGTCGGGTTTTTACACGGCTCTCTTCTACCAGCGCTATAACAACATCAAAACTTCACATATAATTCCAATAAAACAAATTGCGGTAACTTTTTTCCTACAACAAACAAAATCTGTGCACAGCTAAGCGTGCATCCATGAATCTCCTAAGATTCTGTTTAAGATTTATAAGGCTGACAGCTAACGACAGCTTACAGTGAAAACAGCTTCTCTGAAAGCTAAACATTTTTCTGAGAAACCTGTATAGAATGTGCCAAATTATTTCTCAGTCCTGAAAAATGTTATGACTGTCTGCTGTTTGGAATTTTTTACATTTTTGTAGCTCACTGCTTCTGCCTCTTCTGGATCAGATTCCTTTCCTCTGTAAGCAAACAGCGGACAGGATGGTCATTGCTCATTGACTTATGCTGACAATTCCCTGTAACAAGAGTGCAGGCATTAAGCACCAAAACAGCTGATTGCCAGCCCTTCACACACTCTTCTTGAAAGCCGAAGTACGATACAACACATTAAGCGTTCTTATTTTCCCATTCCTAAATAGAACTGCTCAGTCTGTCTGACTGCGAAGGTCACAGTGTTTCTAAATGACCCACATTTGGTGCGTGCTCGTGCCACAGAGCAGAGCTCAGCTCCTGCTCACCTACCACTGCCTTCACCTTGGTCAATACAACTCCATCACTCCTCAATTCAAGATCCTAGAATCACAGAATGGTTAGACTTGGAAGACACCTTAAAGACCACCCAGTTCCAACCCGCTGCCCTGGGCAGGGACACCTCCCACCAGACCAGGTTGCTCCAAGCCCCATCCAGCCTGGCCTTGAACACCTCCAGGGATGGGGCAGCCACAGCTTCTCTGGGCAACCTGGGCCTGTGTTTCACCACCCCCACAGTCAAGAATTTCTCCCTAATATCTCATCTAAATCTCCCCTCTTTCAGTTTAAAACCATTCCCCCTTGTCCTATTCCTGATAGCCCCTTTAGGGACTGGAAGGGGCTCTAAGCTCTCCCCGGAGCCTTCTCTTCTCCAGGCTGAACAACCCCAACTCTCTCAGCCTGTCCTCACAGCAGAGGGGCTCCAGCCCTCGGAGCATCTTGGGCTCCTCTGGACCCGCTCCAACAGGTCCATGTCCTTCTTGTGTTGGAGGCCCCAGAGCTGGAGGCAGCACTGCAGGAGGGTCTCCCCAGAGCAGAGCAGAGGGGCAGAATTCCCCCCCCTCGCCCTGCTGGCCACGCTGCTGGGGATGCAGCCCAGGATGTGGTTGGCTTTCTGGGCTGTGAGCACACATTGCCAGCTCATGTTGAGTTTCTCATCAACCAACACCCCCAAGTCCTTCTCAGGGCTGCTCTCAATCCATACTCCACGCAGCCTGGATTTGTGCCTGGGATTGCCATGACCCACGTGCAGGACCTTGCACTTGGACTTGTTGAACTTCATGAGGTTTGCATGGGCCCACCTCTCAAGTCTGTCCAGGTCCCTCTGGATGGCACCCCTACCCTCCACGGGATATGGGCTCTGGGCAGTTGCTACCTGGGTTTACTTAAAGTTTCACTCAGAGTAAGAGCTGCACCTCAGAACCCCAGAAAACTCTAATTATTTCATGAAGCAAAAATGGGGTCAGGATTTCTTGGTATGGTATCCTCTGTCCATTCCCCTTAGATGTGAATAGTGAGAGGTTCAGCAATTTCAGGACATAACATAGCAGAATTTTCACGAAACTCAAACTACTGTTAAATTAGGGATGCTTTAAAAATGGTATTTTTATTTTTCAAGTTGGTAAAGTGATCAGAATGCTACTTCCCATTAATTTTAATGGAAAATTAAGTGACCAAAATAGATGAACCCCCCGATATCTACACAACTGTTTTATTTTTTCCCTGAATACTTTAACTGAAAACTTTTAAACTCCACACACATTTTCTACATAACAATAAATTATTTGGAACAGTGCATTATTGTATACAGCTGAAAATTTTAGACAAATTTAAGTGACTGCATCTGAAAAATATACTATGTGCCCAAAAGCCTACCTGATTTATTTTTTTTTCCTAATTATAACATTGGGAATAAGGAAAGATACTCTTTCGCAAAAAAACTTGATTCACATAAAATATGTATTACTCCAATGCTCATTCTTTACATTTACATTCTTTAACAGTGTATTTCTCTATTCTTTAACAGTGTGTTTCTCTATTCAGAAGTATTGACTTTTTCAAATTACAACATTTACTGGCTTTTAAGCTCCGAAATATGAAAATATATTTAGCAAAGTTGTTTAATAATAGCTCTTCAGTTAAAGCACTTCCTCTGTATATTAAAAAGCCTATTATCAGCTTACATAATGCAAAGCCATGAAAAAAAATGAATTGCGATTACATCAAGTAATTGCGTGATTACATTCCTGGCTTTAGCTTTAAGACACCAATGATGAAAGCAAATGCGACAACTGCACTTCTCAACTGCCTGAGGCCTAAATATAGGCGACAGACCCCAAATTTAGGGTTCAAGAACAGTAAGAATGCAAGATGCTCAAGGTTACGTCTGAAATGTTCTTTACCATAACATCACTTTATCTCCAGTACAGCATCATGATTTACTACTACTGAGGTACAACATACACTATCTAAAGTAAAGGGTACCCTCCATAATGAATAGAATATGGATAACATAGACTGGGAGAAGGAAAACCCAACAATAAAGCAGCAAGGCACACATTGCCTTGGTTTGTGCCCAAAGGGAGGATGAAAGAGCACGTACCACATCCCGGGCACACGATTGCCAGGCTAACCACCGCCGGGAGATGCTCGCATGCACTGGTGATGAAACACTCCGTACTATGGTGATGACAGAGGCAGAACAAACACATGCAAACCCAGCAATTAAAATCCTTTCTCGTGCGCTGGGGTGAAACAGAGCCATCCCAACACTTCCTCCCAAAATGAGCTCCACGAATGGTGTCCAATCCTCTTCATACTTTCCTTGGGCCGCTTGTGTTAAGGGAAAGAAGAGTTTTGTAGCTAACATAGTAAAAAAAAATAACCTAGTGTTGTTAGTCATGAACTTTGAAGTCTCTATCTGGAAATATCCATCTGGAGAAGAGCGAGAAGGAGGTGATGAATGCTACAGTTTGTCAGAGGTTTGGGAAAGCAGGGAATGTATTCAAATACCTTGGTGGGGCATGGCATTACTCCCACTGCCTTTCCGCATCACACAGCAGGAACAGCCTTCAGCACAGCTTGAAACCAGTAATAAAAACAATGCTATCTTCTTCTACAGAAAAATATATTAAATGTCTCTGCAAACACCACAAAACTTTGCCTCAACTTGCTTCTAAGGTAGAAAATTACATCCTCATTTTTCCCTGGAAAAAACAGATGCAGAGAGAGACTAGAACAGCTTCTCCAAAGTCACTCAGAGAAACTGCGACAGAGGTGGGAACAGAGATTTCTTAAGAACGTCTCTTCACCAACTATCCAAATAAAGGTCTCTATTTATAAAATAAAGCAGTTCAATGGAATTATTTGCACTGAAAGAATAAGCATATGGGGCTCTCTTAAGAACACAGCACACAATCCCAAATTTGGTGTGGTACAACAGCACAGTTCAAAATAAAATTCCACAAGTGCTCTCAGCCTGGTTCCTTGAATAAGTTACATTTTCTCCGTACCCTAACTATAAAAAAACACCCCAAACCAAATACCACCACAAAGACATAATCTCTTCAGGACACTGAAATAAGTAGGTACTAGCAAGTTACAACATTGAAGTCTTTGGTGAGATGAATGTGGCCTGCCAAAATAAGGGTATTTGGGCTCACTCTTCCTTGCATCCTTCTGAAGAACTTCAGCCTAATGCATGAACCTTCTGTGCTCTTTCGGTTCAATAAGACAAACGTTCTTTAGATATTATGTACAAATAGATGACTAGGAGAAATATTTTTTTGTAAATGCTGTGAAAATGCACGTGGTTTCGAACTCTTCTCCTAAGTTCAGTTATATGTCATGAGTCTTACCACAAACAGGGTCCAAAAAAAAAAAAAAGAAACCTACCGATCAACAAAGGTCTGTACAGGAAATGAAACTCGGTTCCCATCAGAACAGCTGTGATACAAACCAAGACTGAGAGTTAAACACCACTTAGATGATGAAACTGTTGATTTTCTCCCTATGACTAAACCAGTTCCTCTCTGCAATAGCAACAACCTGAAAGCCACCCAGGGGAACAAATGAGCTTAAAAGATCCAAACAGGTACGAAACCCTTTTGTACTTAAGGTTGAAAGATTAGTCAAATCGAACTCAGCTACTGTAGGAGATACAAGTCACACATTGACACCTTCTGGTGACCCCAAATCGGCAAAATTTCATCTTATTTGTAGCACACAGTTGTCTAAAGTTGCAGGCTGTAGTCCAGCTTTGGGTGAGGGACCAAGCGTTTAAACTCCACTGTATGAAACTGAACTTCACTTAAAGTATATCCTCTTAATAAGATCTTTCTTTTTAAACAAAGGTACTGCAATAGGAATGTCAGATCTTAGACAACAGCAGCCAAAACTTGCTCCCATCGAAACCAATACCGATTCCATAGAAAGTAACAGCACGGGCCCAGGTAACGCTCACAAAGGGACGTTCTTCAAACAGCTCTTCACAACACAGTAATAAAAATGCAGCCAAATCCTAATTGCTATAAGGAGCGTAAAAGGAAAACAGGAACCTTCCCTCACAGAAGCAATACTTTGCATCAGGCAAGAACAAAAACAAGACAGTAAACACGATCCCACAGTCTTGATCTTATCAGTCTCTCATCAGTCTTAAACTGAAAAGAGGGGCAGCTGGTGACAGGGCAGGAAATTAGTTTCATGTTTTACTTAATTTGTTCCCTCATCATGTCACACTGCTTCTCTCTACTGTGACTGTAAGCCATGCTGGAGGGGTACAGCAAGAAAGATTCAGAAAAGAGAAAGGTGATACAAAAAGATTTACCTCTACACTTAATGGCTCCACCAGGGAGGAAAAAAAAAATTAAAAAAAATAATCTATCAATATAGTAGCTTTACTGCTTTTCCTATAATTTATTTTTTAAAAAGTTGGAAAGGCAGTTTTTCTTGTCTTTACAATTGATGCCTGGGGATGCTTGAAAAGTAATGTTCTGTAATGTTCTGGCCTGACTCACATATTTGTAAATCTGAGACAACTATTGGAATATTGGTCCAGATATATATACAGCTTAGATGAAAGTCTGGCCCCAGATCTTTTCTGTCAGGGGAAAAAAACAAATAAAATCTCCACCAAGCTGTCTGACACACAGACACCATCTCCGGATCAGGAAGACATTGAGGCACAACTGCTGAAAGACCGGAAACTGTACTGAGAAGTATGTTTGTTCTGTTCCACTCTTCCCAAGAAACCCACCATTGGCCACTTTTGGACATGAGGTACTGGGTTAAAATGGTCCTTTGGTGTGAAGAACTGCTAAGTTCCAAAGATCTGTAGCAACAAGGATGTTAAATACATACAAATCTTCCAAGGATTGCTGTATGTACCATATTTCATAATTCAATTCCAAGTTACATCTTCTATTTGCAGTGGAGTATAAACATGGATGTCCTTGCCTGAGGTAGACTACTGGTTTCAAAGGTCCCCTACCCACACCAGTCAGGGATATATTTTGCAGAAAGTTTTGTTTGTTAGCTTTAATTTTTATATCAGTAGATGTTCTAGAGACAGCACAAGCCCAGCTCCAAGTGGCAACTGAGCTGATACAGGACAAGGCTTCAGATCACAAGAGGCATTTGCTTTCACAAAGCTGTGATATGAACACTTCCCAAAGCACTTAGATGGAGCCCCATTTTCAAAGCCCCCTTTTTCAAAAACGTTCTGCACAGAGAGGCCTGCTTCTTTTTTTTTTAGAATTCTATCCAATTTCAGGACTTAAAATACCTCTGAGACTTATGATAAATAATGACACTGCGTCAGTTTAATCAATGCTTTACATAAGATGGTCATATACAAGGCTAACGCTCACTAGCGATCACCAGTTCTGGATGTTTCAGTTTCTGAATGTTCCATCCAGTGTTTCGTGTCACACCCTCCACATCCAGCTTCCCAAAAAAGGACTCCTTTATACATTTAACTACAAGCACCAAATTTTGCAATTATTACTCAGCTCAAATCTTTACTGATTTCAACAAATACATGTACTGACTAGGAAGGAACTTCACGATCGCTGCTCTTGCTAAGCAAATCATTGTAACAGACTCTTTCTGTTCCTCTGCTGTATGGAACCGGGCAGGGCAGACAATGCCACACCACCGTGCCGGCTGGATTACCTGCAAGCAACTCTTCTGAGCAATCTGTTTCACCAATTATAAATCTTTGTTTCAGAAAGGGCTGTTTTATTACCGTAAGTACACAGGGAACAGACTGACCTCAACCTGAAGCCAGGTGACAGCTGTTTCCAAAACTGTAATCTGTTTATTGACGTGAAACAAGAAAAGGGATATACGAGTGGTTGCTGATTCCTACGGCAGCTCAACATAACACTTCTAACTTCCCTAGATTTGTATAGCTAGAAGCCAATTAGTTTTATTTCATATGTAAATTATACTATAAAGTGGAGCAAATAGGAATTCACTGAAGCACATTATTATAAAGCACAAGGCAAACACTCCTAAAATCACTTCACATGCTTTTTATTTAGAGTCTGTCTTGCATTCCTTCTAGCAAGGAATTAAAAGAAGTTCAAAACCATTCAGCTGTGTATATTCAAGAAACACCACACACAAAATCACCAAGCCCAGTGAATTTCAGCTGTTTTCTCATCTCCGGTGTCATCAATAACACATGAGTTATCTCATACACTGTGGCAGCTGTGCAGATCAGAAAGATAACTTCTGAAATTTAACTGTTCAATTGGTCAGACAACATGCAGAAGTCCCCGAATGACTGAAATGCTTCCACTGTGCTCTATATGATTTTAAATCACATAAACGTACTCTAACAGGATCAGAGAAACAAGTTATCCCATGAACACAAGAACAAAGGAAAACTAGTTTCCTTTACATTGATTTTTGTATTTACCTTTTATGTTTACCTTCCCAGGCACCTCCATATGCCTATCGGGGAAACATACAGTATTTACTCTGACTTCATCCAAGAACCATGCATGTATGCTAAGTAATTAGCTCCCAGGCAGAATATGTACCATTGGAAGTCCACCTGCTTTTCCCTGACTGGAGCCATTTCGTTTTGGCGTTTCTCTTCTAGCTAGAAGCAGCCATTTCATAAAATTTACAGAAATTACAGGAAAAAAAAGAAAGAAATCAAAGGAACTATGAGCAGGTGTTGTTTCCCATGAGTTGGAATATGCCGGGGTACACACAGTTGAACAGACGCTGCAGTTCCCATAGCACACAGGGACGTCTCTTTGCCAAGGGAAAAGGTGGAATTTTCAGCCAAGGAAGGGGAACTGATGGGTCAGGAACTGCAGAGTTGTTTTAAACAAATCCTCGTGTAATCTGTCATGATGTTGCTTATTTTGAAAAGCAACGTATGCATGATTGGACAGGTGTGTGCGTGGGGAAAACCTGCTCAGTTCTGCAGCCAAGTATTTCCCCTTACTAAAGAGCATCTTAAAATATCCCAGCTTGGGTACTCTCAGGCTGGAAAGCAGTACTTGGCAGGGCTCTCAAACACTTAGCTGCAAGCTGGAACTTCTCCAGGGCCTCTCCTCACACGTATGAAGAAAACCAAGTGCTTCTAAGTATTTTAACCTGCTTAAGTTCATATTCCTCCACTTGTTTAGAAAGCTTGGTATTTGGCTCTAAATACTTGATCGACTTAAAGCAAAAATATAAACAATTTATGAAAAAGTTTTATATTCAGTTTGAAGCCAAACTGCAAAAAGTATCTGAGGCAGTTGTATTACAAAGAAGTAACTAAACAAGGTTTAACACTTCTCCTACTTTAAGATCACGTTCCTTTAGGTGAAAGACGACAACTGAATGTATATGTTGCATTACTCATCTCAATAACACTGAGATGAAGAAAGAGTTATATAGCTACTTGAAGAACATCATATTTGAATTTGGAGCTTATTCTCTAATTGAGCCAACAGACCAACACTTTCTTGCATGGCCCAACTTTCTTGGAGCAGCACACAATGGCAATATTATGCACGCAGACTGTTAACGATTACTTACTATGCCGTATAAACTGTGTTTAAAACAAAGGAGAATAAACAGCTACCACCCACTGGTTGTCAGGCTGGCTTCTGCAGGGCCTTTCTTGGACATGCAAACTGCTGAACGGACATTTCCCTGTTGTACGCAATCTGTATAGATAGGCCTGTAAAGCTAGTCTGACCACAAGAGATTAATAGCTTTAGCCAAATAATGCGGTAACCATGTGAACGATGAGCTGTTCTAGCATGTTTGCGAGCCTCTCAGCAAGGTTCGACACGCTGCTATCTGCATCTTGTTGCCAGGAGACACAACATCGCCCAGGAACACGAGGGAAGGCAGGTTGCAGTGACCACCAGTGAACTCCATGAAGAGTCACACTGAGTCCAAGCAGTCCACAGCTAAAGGTTTAGCAGGTTCTTCCTAAACAAGATGACATTGTGAAAGAAGAAACTGGTGACGATACACAATAAAACCCCACAGCATTTACCCCATGATTCAAAATCTAACTCAAACCGTGCTAAGACTAAGTTTTAAGGTATATCAGATTCATTCAATGTTTGAAATCAGAAGTTCTAGTCTTAAAGCTTCACTCCTAGGTTCTCACCGATACTTATCCACAAACACAAAGCCCTTCCAAGGGATGAGATACATACAAGAGTTACAGAAACTGCTAATTTGTCACTCCACGGTAAGCGTGTGTTATAAATTTACAACAGCCATCCTGCTTTGCACTGGGGCATGATTTTGTAGCACTGACTGAAGCAAAGATCTTCACAACGTCTTTTATGAGAAGTAAGAAGAGTACGAGCTATAGCATCAGCAGCTCAAAACGGCATTTAGTTAGAAACTACCAATGTTTAAAGTAATTTTAACCTCAGTAGACCACTTTTACCTGAAGAAAACAGTTAGGCAGACCCTCGCTGGGCAGCCAGCTCAGGTCAGCGAGATGAAGCCTAGTTTGTATTCAAAGAATCCGCCTCCGCTTTGAGAGCAGAGTTTCGCGCCGACGCAGAACCCGCAGCAGAGCTCTGACCCAGCACACCTGGGCTTTCCGAGACCACGCTGCTCCTCCGACCTCACTCACCCTAAGAGAATGTCATGTGTCTGGCAGCACACCCGCCAAGGTTCAGACAGACAGAAACTCTGTGTACCGAGAGACCAAAATACCCACCAGACTGGAAACCTGCAAAGTAAGTGCAAAGGCGGATAAAGCTATTCAGCCAATTTTACAGGCTGGAGATGACTAAGCAATTATGAAGCATTGTTTCTTTTAAAATTAATCATGCCATCATTTACAACACGTAGATCATGTGTGTAGCGATGGATTCTGTGATACAGGCTTCAAAAAAGAAAACTTTTTGCTCATTTGCTCAGAACTCAAATTACTTTCACAGGCTTGTCTTATTTCTACATTTGCTGTTTTGTTTTCAGAAATCATTTCAAATATTTGGGAAAAATTGAAATTTCTCTGTTGTAACATACAGCACATTTTATCTGCTATGCAGTTTCAAGATTATTTTGGTTTTTTTAAACAGACTGGCATATATTTTCAAGACAATTCTATAAAATATGATTACTCCCTATTACATATAATTCTTATTTCCTACTTCACTTTCATTTTCAGTGTGGAGTATCTATGTTCTGGCATTGCCTTCAGTAAAAAGGATGAATCTGTAATCTGATGGAGACAGAGTTTTAGTGCCTAATCCAGCATCCAGTTAGGTGAAAGTAAAGACTATGTTCACATAGACTTTAAGCCTTAGATTGGGTCTCTCGTGCCTAATGAGAAATCTCAGCATATTAAATGAAAATTAAAACATTAAGGAAGAAGGGATGTACTTCTTCAGGAAGTGGAAGCAAGAAGAGACAGAACAAATCCACAAGGACTCAGATGGCAAAGGTAATTTGAAGTTTTTACTACACAATTACAGAAATGTTGCTCTGAACTGCCCACGACAAGAATGAGTTGCAGCAGGCTCACAGACTATGGCAGGGCAGATAAGAGAAATTTGCATTGTATGCTTCCTCCAGAAAAAAAAAAAAACAAAAACAAAAACAAAAACACAAACCCCCAAAGAACCCAGTCTACACCCTGTGCTCATACAAGTATGGACTATATAGACCCGATGAACTTGTAAACATCAGCACTCCCCACTACTACTCAAAATGGAGCCTGCATTATAAAAGTTGAAGAAGTTTTGTTTTAGATCTCAGGGTGCAGGACCAAGCCTAAATCAATAACATAACCAGGGAAACTTAAAAGGTGCTTTCTAATCTCAGAGAATGAGTAGATAAATACTATTATGTATAGAGGAAACAATAACTTCTAATGAACAGTTTAACATGTCTAGATGACAATTTAAACAGATGATCAGCATTTCTGAAGGTATCACTCAGGTTGTTCATAGTGAATTTTGCTGAAACATCACCACATATTAGCAACTATATGAAATTTCCGGTCAAAGGACTTAACAAAGCACCTATCTGATTTTAGTTGCTTAGAATGTAATTATGAAAGCTATGCTTGAAGTGCATACAGTCAGTCTGGATTCACAGCAAGAGAAAGCAACAGCTGTATCATTCTTGTTTCAATACCTGCAAAGGCTCATTCATGCTGCCACTTTTCCTAATACAGAGAAAAGACTAATTAGGAGCTTCACGAACAAGTACAACAGCCTCTGTCAACTCTTTGAATTTCTGCAGAACCAAGGTTTTCTTATTTCATGCACTTCAAAGTCCTTCAGCTTCAAAGAATACTTTCCAAATGATAAAAAGTAGTTTTAATAGGTGTGCAAGAATTTTCTGTTGTGGCAAACATCACTGGGCTTGTAAAACACTTGTATACAAAACATCAGGAAAAAAGAACACACATTCTGTTACATTTCTGGACAGCTGCTCGATTAAGCACCCTCGCTATAAAGGGAGTAAATTCAGTTACCTACCGATATTTCACTTTGATCCTATCATTGTCAGGGTTGCAGTAGAGTCTTTCCAGATGCTCCTGGGAATCATTGGTCACACTTTGCCAACTCTGGGTTGCTGTCCTTCTCACTTGCCAATGGTAAGGCAAGACTGTGTGATGTTTGGGACAATCACTGCCATAAACACAAGTGCCTTGGAGAAAATCCACACAGATTTCTATTCCGTCTTCCTGATGGGTGTGATATTGCAGCTGGTTCAAGAGCTCAAATACCAGGTCAAGAGAAGCTTCTTCACTTTTATCCTGGAATATCCCAGCACTGAATTTATTGCTTGGATTCAAGTTGTATTGCATCGGACAGCCATTCTCGTGGAACAAGCCAGATGTGTAGCTTTCCAGAATCTTGTCTGGGAACAAAGAGCAAGCTGCACCATCACCAGCAGTTGGGTGCAAAGGATGATCCTGGAATGATTCATTATTATTATCAGCAGCAGTTCCAGGAGCAGTTTCTGGTGAGAAGCCCTGTTCTCCTGACTGGATATCCTGTTCCGGATGCCCAGAAGAAGGACGAGCTACTGGCAATTGACTCTGCACATCTGGAGCTGTTGGCATCAGCACAGTCACATTACTTTCTGGTTGGGGGCAAGAAGTACCAACATCCAGAGACTTTTTCACAGCAGGTTCACATAAATCACTGTGACTGCCACCTTGGCCTCGGGGCAAAAAGACCCTATCCAAGGTCCCAGCTCCCAGCAAACTGGTAAAGATTGGCCTCAAAGCCCGGAGAGTTTCTGTGTCCAGTCTCTTCTGCACTTGCTGCTTCTTCTTGAAGCAAGGCTTCACGGGTGGTATCTTTTCAGACAGTCTTATCTGAGGAGGAAAGTCCTCTGAAGGAGGGCACTTCATCCCTGGGCAGCGAGCCTGCTGCACAACACACGCTGGCTTTGGTTCGGTGTCCATCAGACACAGACTTAGCTCTTTGCAAATCACTTTCAAATGTCTCAGAGCCTCACAAGAATCAGTCTAGGGCAGAAAGGAAAACAAGACAGTTAATCTCTCTAATTGCTCATGGTTGACACGAACAAGATCACCCCTGGAGAGGATTTTGAGCCAGCAACAGCTAACTCCTCCCCTCTCTGTGACTGTGGGTAGCCCCTAGGCACGTAAAGCATGAAACCAGCTAAACTCAGGCTAATTAATCCCAAACACACACTCATCGTCTTCTCACACATGAAATCTCAGAGACGCTCAGGCACGCACGCACAGTCCCCAGAGCGGGGGTAGGAAAGGGGGATGGTCTGACGCCCTCCTCCTTGTGATGATGTTTATTATTAAACAGCGCTTTTAGTTCATTATATTCCACAAAACTGAACATTGCATTGTTCCTTTTTATGCATCCCTCACACACAGACCTGAGAACAGAAGCGTTAGCAGATGTACAGCCCTGAACGTTCCCACCACATTGCAATGACATTCACGCACCATTTCTTCTCCCATCAGATAAAGGGGCAGACGTACCCATTCCCATTCGGTTCACATAGATCTTCCCTCGTACCATCTCACACATCCACCCAGCAGCGTCACCAGAAACCTGCTGCCTTCACTTAAACGAAGAGCCAACTTCATACTGACTTCAGCAGGGGGCAGGATTTAACGTTTGGTTTTTTAGACACAGGAATTCAAGTGCTTACACCCTGTTCCTCCTGCTAGGCATCTGACAGTGACAGTCTGAGCCACATCCAGACACTCCCACCTCACACACAGCCATCCTCACATGCCCACACACTCCCGCACTGACTCAGACGCACAGGCTGCACTCCCTCACCCTGCTCTGACACACCGAGCTCGTTTGCCTCTCGCTAGGCGAGTCAACAAGAATTAAAACCGGGCAGCAAAGAAAACAAAGGGGTGCTAGTTACTCAGGAACAGGGGAAAAAAATTATTTTCAAGATGATTTTTTTTTTCCCTGAAGTACAAACAAATACTGTGTGTCATATGTCACCAGAAAGCAAGCTCTACACCTTTTAATCAGGGATCTTGCAATATTTGATTACATTTAATTAAACCCTCTTCAATCTCCTCGCACGTAGCCTCAAAGCTTAGAGTGGAGCACATTAAAAATTATTTCCTGGATAAATGCATTCCAAGTAAAGTAACTTCTCATTACAAAACAAAATCCCAGGAAACAGATGAAGTTTGGCAATAATTTCTTACTACTGATGATTTGCTCTGGAAAATTTCTCACTCGGTCTTCCTTATTTTGGAACATTCATTTATAAGGCTTTTGCATTACCCTGGGAAACAGCATGTCAGGATTCCCACGAAAAAGAAAAGAAGTTGCACCTCTCCCATTTCCCAGTTTTAGATCAAGTTTAAAGCAACCGGTGTATTTGTTTCCTGGTTAAAAAAACCTCCAAAATTATTAGTATCTCTGTTATTCTTCCATAGACATACCAGGCAATTCTCTTTCTAAACCACCAAGGGTACCTTAAACCTTCAATTAACTTCAAAGGTTTAAGAATCCTCAGCTCCAAAAGGAATCAGATGCTTCAATTCATCGTGCCTAGGTTTAATAGCCCTGTGATATGCAAGAGGATCTGCCAGGGTTCAGGGAGTCCTGCTGTGCCGAGAAGCTAAATAAGTAACTTATGGTCACTTTTCAGCCATATCTTTAATGCTATTTCAATATTGGTATTGCTCACTTGATTATCATTTAAGTTTCGCTGCTATTTTTAAAGAACTGCCTTACTGTATAGAGTTGAATCCCTCCACAACTCTAAACATCGAAAGCAGTGTGCATGAAGAATATCAGAATTCGCTGGCATTTCTATTTCAGCACTTTAACATCCCAAACCAGCCGCTATTATTTAGAAACAACATCAACAATGACCAAGAGCAGTGCTATATTTGCACAACACATTTCAACAGAGGTAGCTCTCTCGGTGGGAGATTTCGGTCCCTAAGTACCAGCCTTCTCACGCGAACCACACCTCCTTTTCCTTTGCTGAAGAAAACAAGGTCCTAAAATAATTAAAAAAAAAAAAAAAAATAGAAAATAAAAGCACCAGCCCAAAGGCAAACCCTGACAACAACAGGAGCGAGCAGACCCCGACACAGACCGCCGGGCAACTTTCCCCCCCGCTGAAACCTACCGGCTTTTGCTCCCCTCCAGTGAGACTCCTGCGTTTTGTCCCAATTTAAGAATGCCACCAAAACAAGATCAGCCTTCTGGTAAGGAAAAAATCAAAATTGAAAAAAAAAAAAACAAAAACAAAACCAAAAACCAAATTGCCTGCTGCAGCCGGCCGCTGGCACGCCGATATTTCCACCCTAAAAATGCAGAAACGCCGGCGTCGCAGGTCCCGGGCTGTTTCTCGAGTTGCCGTCGGGGTTACCAAGAGACGGCGGGGAGGGAGAGGAAGGCAGGCGGGGAGAGAGGCAGGGAGAAGGCAGGAGGGCGCAGGGAGGGAGGCCGAAGCCGAGCCCCGTCTCGGCGGCAGCTCCGCCGGGCTCACCGCCGCCCCGCCCGCCCAGCTCTGCCCCTCAGGCCGCCCATCCCATTCCGCCCCGCCGCTCCCTCTGCTCCTCACATCTTCTCCCGGCTGTTTTAAATATCGCTTCCCCAGAGCGCCCGGCGGCAGCTGCGCGGCCCGGGGCGGAGCCCGGCTCCCCGCCGCCCCTGCCAGGAACCGGCCCGCCCCGCCGCGCCGTCCCCCGCCGGCGGCAGACAAAGGCGGCGGGGCTGGAGCCGGCCCCGTCCCGCGGCCCTGGCGGCCCCTCGCGGCCTTTCGCCTCTCTAAAGCCCCCCTGTCGACACCGCAGCAAACTGAAAGCGTGACTCGATCATTCCCAACAGCAGAGGGATGAGAGATCCCTTCGCGTTCGATTCACCACGCATGAAGCATTTCGTTTCGCCCCGGTGCCTCACCGAGGAGGGTGCCCTCAGGCAGAAAGACCCGTGGCCGGCCCAGCCCGAGCGTGCCGGCACACAAGGCCCAGAACGCACCGGCACCTCGTCCCGCGGGGCTCGGGCAGCACCAGAACGGACGGTCTGCACAAAGGCCAGAGACAACGCCCTCAGCTTCCAAACGGTACTGAATTTCACGGGGTAACTCCCTCGGAGATCACTAATTAATGACTAAGAAGCGAACCAGTAGCCCATCCTGGAACAAAGTCACGGTGACTCAGTTTCTGCGCCCGCACAGCATGAGCTTGGCCCCCGTCCCGGCCGCCAGGATCCGGCCGGTGCTCGCTGCTGCCCAGGACGCGCTCGGGAAAAGAACGCACAAAGTGCAGCAGATACAGTGAATTACATTAAGTTACTACTTATTCACACGGCGTGTTCCATCGTTGGACTTCGTTAAGAGCACAGTGAACTTCCTGCTGCCCAAAAGCCGCGAGCATGCTGTCCCCTCCTGGCTGCAGGCTGTGTGTGACAGCCGGGGACGATGTCCCCTCCTGGCTGCAGGCTGTGTGTGTGTGACAGCTGGGGACACGTCCCCGGCGAGCCGCACGCCCGGACTGCTGCACCCCACTGCCACAGGACACGTCAGCTCACACTGAGCCCACACCACCAAAATTAAGTGCATCCGCATCGCTAACTTGTCCAGATAAAATAACTTACAAAGAGATAAATAACTTCAAAAGCTAAATTTTATGTTGATGGAAGACCCATTGTACTATTTGTTATTGTTTTCTTTTTAAATAAAGCCAGTCTTTCATTCTTTATGCTCTGTGATTTTATGAAATTATGCATACAGAAAATACAGGCATCTGGAAAGAAACTGTCATTTCAAGATGGCACGAGTTTTGCAGTGTGTTTTGAAAATGCTGCACAGCTGCGTTTATAATGCAGGGAGAACATGCCATTTCTGCCAACAAATTACCAAAACTGAGCTTTGTGCAGTTGAAGCTGACTTCTTACAGAATGACACAATAGAGGCTGAGTAAAGAAGGCATCCATATCTACAGGAGCTGAAAACAAATTATCATCTGTAAATTAATTGAACCCTTGAGTGTCTGAAACATCAGACAGGCACAGCCTTACACTGTCTGGACTCAACAAAACCAGAGCTTTACCAAGCGCGGTGACTGGCAATGTGTCATATCCTCAGTTACTGAGAAACAACTGGTATACACGCGTGCATTTATCTTCTATTACCAGAACAGAAATTATCTGTTTGGAATAGCTTATTTCATGCATGAGATATAAATAAGTAGCACATATGGCTGGACGACACACTAAGGTACGCACAACTCCCACTGCAGTGGGATTGTAAGGACGTAACTGAGGAAAGACGGAGGCCTGGAATAACCATCTTTCTCAAAACAAATGTATAATTAAAGAAAATATATCACGGCACACCAGCAGATCATACACCCATTTCTGAGGCTACCCCACACAAATATATAAAGAAACTATGACCACCATGAAAGTATGATCTCATTTTTAAATACACGTTTAAATCTTAGGCAAGAGAAAGGAAGCTTTAATTATTTCTTTCAGATGGCAAACTGCATCAGACTGAATGCAGTAATTTACAATTCTGACTTGCAAATAATGGAATAATCAGTATGCACACTTCACTTACTTGCTGATGAAAGAAAGGAAACGTCTTCGACTTAAATGTTCATGCTAAAAAAAAAGTTCTCAGGCTCCAACACATTTTTTTCTAGTGACAGAAACAAGACCTCCTTTTCTGCCTCTATGGCGGTGGGTAGCAGTGGGTGTGGGGAACCCTCTCATTAAAGATTAAGAATCCTTCCAGATGCAGTTTTGAGGGTGTTGTGGGCTGACATTTTTGGGAGCAAAAACCATGCAGTATATAGACCAACGTTTCAAAACCCTTTCTTCCTGCTTCTTTGTATCCAGGAAAAGAAGTTAATGAGGCTAAAAATACTGCCCTGCCTTCAGGATATCTTTCTGAACTGCATCATCTAGTTCAGCCAACTGTCCCAAAATTTTAACATGTTTACATTTTCATTTTCTCAATTAGAGAGCAGGTGAATATTGTAACAACTGACAAAAACCGGCAGGACGTTATGTGGCGTTACGCAGCACATAGCTTTCCATAGTATCTAAAGTGGCCATTCCAGAAAATAAGGCAGTCTTTCCAGAAAAAAATGATTCAAGGTCATCGTGCTAACCATCAGTACTGCAAGATTACTTTTCATTGATAGTATGATAATTCATTTAATTGATAGTATGATAATCACAAAACCACTGCTATCATTCCAAGTTCTTGCTACTCCGCAGAAGTTGCGTGACTAAAACTCATGCTTATAGAAAGTTGTATTGGTGGGAAGTTAACTTATTTAGAGATTACCTGTAACACTGTTCTTAGGTGGTCTTCATTGATTACAAGGCATCAAAAATTCCTCCTGTGAGGAGTATAAGTGCTACGGTTCCCAAAGTGCTTATACTCTGTATATCTAAAATAATCTACCTCACTTTACACAGCAAATCAGAAGAATGAACCTGACTTCAGTAATACAAGAGTTTCCTTCAAAAACTTCTCTGTCATTTCTCCAATTTGATCAATCACTACATAGCATTTTACTTTTTTTTAAAAATTGCTTTTTAGCACTGTATCTTCCACTACATACGAGTAAAGAAATCAGTACATATTATTACTACATAAAATACTGAAATATACAGTTCCAGGCTTTTTTCTTAATATTATCATTTTTATGTATTATAATTATATTAATATTTCCTTAATTGTCCACTATAACAATTAAGCAAAAACACAAAATGAGACATATCCAAGGCTAAGCAACAAGTCCATGGTGACTGGAAGAGCACACAGGTCCCTTGACTCACACAATGTAGCACTTCAAAGTCAAAGAGAACACACAATCTTTGCTATGTAGCAGCAGACATGAATGCCAAAAATAAGAATAACAACTTTCATTCCTTTTTTTAAGCTACCGAATCCTTATCATTATTTGCATTTCAAAACAGACTGCAAAGTTATACCGCCCTTATTTTAGTAAAAATGCTGAACTTCTGACTTTGATTTATCAGTGTCAATCAATCTATTAATGTTTTACAGGACTGAACAAGAGATGTACGTTTATTACAGAAATCAATATGAAACTCGGGAATTCATTTATGTAGTTAATTTTTACTGTAATGCTTTAAAATTAACCAAAGAGATTGTTCTTTTCCATACCAATGCTTGATGACAAATGCTAATCACTTTCAAATAACGTTTCAACCCTTGTTCTGCCATCAAGTCAGGTTAGGTAAGTACCAAGGGAAAAGAAATGTCAATGATGCAGACATTTTTTAAAAGTTAACAGATGGGAAAAGAGAATCTCTGATCAGTTCACCCTGTTATCAAGATGTACTAACTCTTCTGTACCTATTAGACTTTTTTAATCGTCCATTTTTCATAATATGATATGTCAACCTATTTCTTTTTTCTCCCTTACAAGTTGCATAAATAAAATATTCATAAATTTTATTCTCTGTGCTTATTTCTATCCTCCCTCTTACTACTACGACTGGTAATTTTAATTGGGGTTGATTTTTTTTTAGACGTGAAAAAAGTGCTTGCTGTGTTTATATGAAGGTGAAATAATTCAAGCCAGTTTCACTAATGAAGAGAGAGGAGGGCAGCAAAGGTTTAGTCAACACCTGTATTTGGGCAGCCTTTTCTGGAGTGACACCTAGTGGGCCACGTCTCGCTTTGGTCTCCTGAAAATTAGGAGGGCAGAAATGTCAAGATCCAAACATGCTGAGATGAAATTTTGTATTAAAATCTCCCTCCACTGGAAACGATCAACATTGACTCAACTTTGGCCAGGCTGGTACGTGTAACTTCAGGTCAGGAGGAAGGAAATGCTCCATGCCAGAACCTGGGAAAGAAGCTGGGAGTCTACTTTTCTGGGGGGCACAGAGGGGGGCATCTGTGTTGTGTATCTATGTTTTTAAAAATGGCTGATTTCCACACACTGTCAGAATGAAGAATTGCTCCTGAAAATGCCATTATAGTCAGAGCAAGATGATGGGTAAGTAAATAACTACAGTAATTACTATTCCCTATCAGATAGAGCCAGGAATCTTAGATAACTAAGCAGTATTGCCTATCTGACTGGTAGGTGCATTTGGCTCTTTGGAGGACAGCAATGACCTAAACCCACAGTGTTTTTAAGAAAAAATATAAACACAAATTATTCTTCTGGTACTAACTACAAGCAAGTAAAAAAATAAACCCTTATCTGCTTACACATGATAAACTATAACTGGTGTAAATGGAAGAAGGTGGCTACAGTCCTTAAAATAAAAATCTTCTTGATAGTTAAACAACATATTCACTGTGTGGTGGTGATTTTTTAGTAAAATCCCATATTCTTCTCTTTTACACTGCTCAAAAGAAAAGTATCAAAACTAGAGTAGTTCCGATTCATTATTATTAGTAAATGAAACCTTTTGAATCCAGACCCAATTTTTACATTTGCAGCCAGCAATAATAAAAAATAGTAATTTCCTTGGTCTCAAATTCACCTTCTTTTAGTATCTTGTACTAGTAATTAAAGGTTTTTAAAGCACACCATTATGTTTCCCTCATTTAGTAAAACCCGCAAGTTTGACAGAACACATTTCTCAGAAAAGAAAATCATATACTACACATCTGAGTATCACCACACTTCTAGTTATTTTGCTGACTATCAGATAATCTTATCTCTGTAAGCGATTTATGATTCATGTATTCACACAGGGAATGCATGATTCAAAAGCGGGCCCTTTTCCTGGAAAATTTGTTAGAGTTAATCATTTCTGCAGAGATATCTTACTATTCTAAGAACTGCAGTCTCAGAGGAATGGACCTAGAACTGTGGCCTACACATGCAGAACACTTTAATGCTTTTAGCATATCAGTACAGTAACATTATACAACTTCAGCTGAAGCGTTACTAAGAGTTCTCATCCATTTTATGAAACAAGAAGTAACTTTATCACAAAATAGAAACAAATAAAAAATGTATCAGTCATACTCAAGTCAGCTGTCTCTCAAGAAGTCATCTTTCTAGATGGACTTTTCTTCTGCAGCTGTACTATCGAATGTTGTACCAGTTAGCGAGGAAAATTAATGATGCTTCAAAACTAAAAAAGTAAATTAAAAAAATCCTAAAATTTTATTTTTAAAATGCATGTAGCAAACATTTGCAGGGTGTCAGGCACAAACCAGGAACAGGTAAAGTATTTCACTAAAAAAACCCTGAAGTCTAAATAGCATTCTGTGACTGGAGTCTGAAGACAGTCTTTCATCAGTGTGATTGGGACTTCTGGAAACAGTGCCTCTTGTTCAAAATTAAACTTCCTGACTTGCTCACCCACAAAGTGTCATGCATCCATTCACGTATCTCGTACAGACGGGGGAGATGCTATAGGACATTAAATTGATTAAAGCATCCATTCAGTTTTGAAGTTGATTTAGATGTATGAGTTAATACATAAAATAATAGTAAATATGCCCACAATGGGGACACACTCATTTGGTTTACATGGGGTTTTGTTGAACTGCTGCACCCTCTTGTGGAAGTCTTAAATCAGTATAAGCCATGTAGATTTAGTTAAGGCCAAGACAACACTTAGCATGCATCTTTGACTAATACAAGCAATACAAACTGATTCATATTACACCATGTAACTTCTGAGATTTTTTTGAAGGTTAGTTCTAAAATGCTGATGATTCTGTAACACAAGGATCCCACCATAGGGTAAGTAGTGATGCGTGGATGGCAGTGCTTTGGTTTTACTCCTTTACACTGACTCCTATTTAAACTAAACAGAATGGAAATGTTCCTTTGTAATACAGTGTTGACCAACTAAAATTTGAACGGTTCTAAAATTAACTGCTACTTCTACCTAACACACAGGTAGTTTAGTATCTACATGTAAATAATGTCCAACCTTCAACCAAAAATTCCAACAAATTATAAAGGGCCACCTGGAAGGTAACACTACCATAATATTTTACATTTCAAAACAGCTAAGAGGTGCTGACTATACCTTCATTAGAGCTTTAGTTATGCAGTAAAACACTGATTCTACAAAGACCTGCAACACCCTTGAAAAGTTGAAGGTATGAATGAAGATCTCAGTAGACATCTCTTGAAAAGGTCAAGTCTTATAACACAAAAGGGAGAAGTATTATAAATTTGACTGCCCTTTCTCTGCATGATTCAAACAGCAAGGAGGAATACAGTTGCATTTGCATCTTAAATTAAAAATAAAATAAATGAACAGAAGAAATTAACACCAAATTCAACACAACATTTTTCTTCTAAAGATGCAGGAGGTGAAGAACAAAAATCTGAAGCTGAGGAAATACTGTTAATGTTCAAATCCTCAAACTTAATGGTGCCTCCTGAAAACGGCAATAATAATGGAAATTATTTGCCAACGTATCATGCACATCCAAGGAGCTAGGCATGGTTCCAGATCAGCTGTAGCAACACAGTAAAGTTCTAACCCTGATTAATGATACAAAACCATCTGGAAGAAAATGGGATGAGTCCTTCATTTTGCCTAATACGTATGTACTCAACCAACTAGAAGAGACGCACACGTTGCTTTAGAAATCCTGCATGACTTCCTTCGGTACGGCATGGCATACAGTCCGTCTCAGTGTTGACTCCCAAAGCCTCCCTGCTGGAGGCAGGGAGGATGGATAGTCTGCAGAACACATAAATAAAACCACAGCGTTAGGGAATACCATGCAGAAAACAGGAAAATGATTGCTATATTCAGCAGATGATCTTTGTCTGAAATAGCCTTAAGTGACTGTAAGTAGCAGAAATACTCTGCTCTATGTTTTAGAATGAGTATATGCATTTGAAAGATTATTTCTTTATGGAAGAATTATTGTGTGGGAGTACACTATAAATGTTTTATTTCTAGAATTCAGCAATCTGTGTGTTGCTGAATTCAGTATTCCAAAAGGATATAGGATACTGCCTTGCTATATTAATTCTGTTCATGAAGATTTTTTTGCTTTTAAATTTCCTAGGGTTTTTTAAATCAGGAAAAAAAACATCACGTGGAAGAATTTCCTCTAACATACAGGTCCAGGTTGAGTGTAGCCATGATTGGCTAGCTTGAAAGCACAAAGCTAATTCTGTTTTCTGTGGATGGATTTATCTCCAATCTATACCAATATGGCATGAAATAAATGAACCTGAATCAATTCTATCCAGAGCTAGCTCAAATCTGCACTATGTGCAAGATCACCACAGGTGTGTGGCTACACTGCTGCTACAAGAGTTCTACAGCTGTGCTGCAGAAGTTTTGAGTAGCTTTCCCATAACACTGGCTTTACATTAAGCTCAGTAGATCCAACCTGGAGAAGAACTACACCACCTGAGTGGCTGTCTGTAGTTATCCTGGCTCTTGTCCTACTCATTAGGTCTAGCTCCTCACTAGACTCCCTGGATCCAATGTTGCTGCTGCAGAGCGCACCTACACATACCTGGACCTGCTTCCCTGCGACAGATAACCTGTGAGGGCCAGGCTGGGTGACATCGCTGTCCCAGCTAGGAAGCAATGGACTGCTACACCCAGCCTGACTCTTACAGAATCCTCAGGATTAGTATTAGTCGGATTTCCTCTCACCTCCAGACTTTTTATTCAGTATACCTCAATCACTACCTAAAGTTCTAAAGCTGACTGGATATAATTCCTATGTACTTCATTCTGCACAAAACATTACAGTGAAATGGATATTACCATGACGAGTTCAAGTGTTTGCGATGTGCAAGGCTAGTCTGTGTTACATATGATTACAAATAAATATTCAGAGGATGAAGTAGTCACAAATAGACCATTTTATGCACTCGCCCAGTTTCTAGTTTACCCTTCTTCAGATATTCGCATTTTAGGAGCCATAAGCACATGGATGGCCAACTCTTCTGACTACACATTATAGGCTAAAATTTTCCTACGGCTAAGATCCAGAAGACGTTTGCTGAACTCAAGGATGCAGGAATGGGAAACCCCAGAGATAACTCACAGGTGGAAAGTGACACCAACCACCATGAGCTCCTCCTACGCTGCTAAAGGAGCAGTAGCAGGTGGGTGGGTGCCAGGATGACACATTTCAGACTCAGAAATCCCATCTGGCTGACTTCCTCCCACTAACAGGGATTCAGACTGCTGAACTGGACTAGCATAATCTCGCTGCAGATCACCTGATATATCCCTAGTGTGGGGACTACATGTGAACCGTTTATAATCTGCTTGCTGTTAAAGAGACACAAGCTGACTATCCCACATTTAAACGATTGTTTCTGATTGCCTAGCATCCTTTGTGCCTAAATAAATAATCACAGCAGCAACTAAATGAATAGTTCCAGACTTTACTATGTAGACAGCAACAAACCTGGGCCCTACACCAGTGCTTCACTGCCTCAAGTCACACCCTTACCTCATTTTGCCATCCTCCTGCCTACCAATTGTTTTCACAGACACAAAACACGATGTGGTGTGTTTTGTGCTTATATCAAAGGCTCATTCATTCAGCTTCCTCAGCCTCCCCTAGTGCAGCCCTTGTGCTGAAGCATTAACGACACATCTCCCAGGCTTACTTTCACCCTGTATTTCTCCACCACATCATAGAAGGCCAGTGTGACCTGTAAGAAAACTTACAGCGCCTCCATGTTAGGTGGCACACTCAGAGCTGCACGTCTAGAAGAGTCCCCCTGAGCGGGTGAAAGTTAAGAGCTCCCCAGTGGCCTCCACAAAACAAATGGCCTGACTGCCATCCTTGGATGAAGGCTGGCTGGATCCAGACCCTGATGTTTGAGAAACAGATGCCCCAAATCTTGAATATTAGGTTCACTCTTACCTGTAGAGTTTAGTTATTTTCCAAATATTGCATTTGATATTGCTTTTCAAACGTGTGATCAGTTCATGCTCTACCTGGGATAAATGCTGAGCAAGCCAGCCCCCTGAGAATCTATTAATAGACATTATTTCATTCATTTGGTCTACACGCAGAGAACCTATCAACCAAAACTCTGAAAATGCTAAAGGAGGAAACTGGAGCAGATGAGACCATTTCAAGACACCAAAAATGGGTCACATATGCTACACTGAGCTCCCTTCAGATACAGCAAACGTCACAGAAATCCAGCAATTTCCAGCTTTTAGAAATTAGAGGTGAGCATAGCAATCCATTATTTCAATGCAGTGTTCTCAGCAGGTAAATGAGAACAGCTCATGAAGCAACAGCACTGAATAACGTACTCTACTTCGTTCACCTCAGTGATTATTGCAATTATCTTCCCTTTTCCTAACACAGAGAATAATAACTCCGACATTCTCCTCCCCTTACAGAGTCACAGATTCTTCCTAGATTCACACACCTTTCTTAGCTAAGAAAGCTACCCTCTCAAAACTGTGTCTGGAAACACCACCGGTTCAAGACAGTGCCATTCCTTACCAGCCCCCAGACTGCCCCTCCAGCTGTGCTCTTTTGGGGGCTACATTCTAAAACAGATCTGATTTGGCTGAAAAATGATACAGCCAGATTATGTCTCCAATTTTAAACCTCAGACATCACGGAATGCTTCAAAAAAAGCAGAGCACACAGAATTTAAAAGCTTCTCATCCACCTAATTCACACAAAGATAGCAGAAGCTGCTCAGTTTATGAGCGTCATGCATGTTTATTCAAAGAAGGTTTTTCTTTTGTATTTCAACAATCCCCAATCAGCTGATCCAAAACTCAGAACACTAATCCCTTACTGCATGATAAATTTCAAAACATCCAAGTAAACACAGGGATTTCAGAATATTAGAAGAGTTCAATTTTGAACAAAGAGGGGTTTTTCAGTCTTAACTATAGTGAAGTTTTTGCTCTGCTCTAATTTAAATCTTGGACATAGTTTTAATCCACTGACACTGGAACAAATGCCATTGAGAAAGTTAGTTTGAATTTAGATTTAGATGTGAATGTGAAAACCTAGCAGTTTTCAAAACTACGGAATTTATTTCCCAACTAACAAGTGTTGGGAAGGAGAGGGGGGTTTCCTCCACGTAAGAGGAAACACGGAAAGAAATCTGTCCAGATTTCTTCTAGCTAGAATGAGGAGAATACACAATTTTCCCTGAGAATTGCAATAGACAGCTGCAAGATTAAGTCATAGTCACAAACTTTTTAGACTGTATCTACACTACTAGGAAGCGTTCTCAATTTCAGTGAATTACTTAAGTTAAAACAACAGAGTAAACAGAAAGTCTTCCAGATATGTGAAGTGAAATGGTTCAGCTAGAACAATTACATAAGGGCAAAAGGAAGTGATCACCCCCAGAGGACTTGGCAGTGAAAGTTACCAAAGCAAATAATAGATATTCCTTCTGTGCTGAACAAAAACCCTTTTGGGGAAGCAGACAAAACCAGAATGGTTGGTAAGTAGGCAGCAAAATTAATGGCTGCAAGGTCAGCCAAGTTTATGCTTTAGCTTTGAATGTAGATTCACAATATAGTTGCATATGGAATATAAAACAGTATTTTCATACGAGTCTGGCTGTGGTATGAGTTAAACTAAAATCCATATAGCACTAGCATATAGATAACGAACTGAAAAAGACACGAGACTGCACAGAGGCTTCAACTCCACAGTAAATCATCAAATCCAGGGTAATCACTGACACAAGGCCGAAGGCACAAAATCCTTTTCAGACTAACTTAAAAAGAAGAAAACACACACCCCCCCAAGTATAACAGAATAGACACCACTGGTACTGTTGAGAAAAACATGCAGAAGCATCTGGAGACAACATCAAAGAAATGAGACTCTCCTTTTCCAAAAGACAGCTGGACTCATTGCTGTCTTACATTCTATAACCGTCTGAAATAAACAATTTTAAAATATCAGGTATCTCAAAGGTATCTCTGAAGATTTACTCTGACAAAGTAGTGTTACAAAAACAAAGAACAGAGAGGGTATATCAAAGTCCATACTGAGAACATTTGTTTTGTTATAGAGATATGAAGGGTGTGCACTGTAATTCTCCAAAGCACACAATGTTCTACATTACTTCTATGAACATGAATTGTGCAAGAACACAGAAATCAGCTATAATCACCACTGGAGTGACATGTATTTTAATCACAAATATTATTTTCTGTGGGACTCAGAGAAGATTCTTGCCAGTTAGTATTTCTTTTTGATACAACTGGTACTGTTGGAATGCGATTGAGATCGCTATCCTGAAAAAGACATGTTTCTGTCTGAAGGTTTTTAAGAATTCTTCTGTTAAACAAGATGTCAGCTACTACGGTAGCTAACAACAGAGCAATTCACTTAGCCACAAGAAATACCGGAATGTCCTAATATTAACACTAGATGACAACAAAAATGGTCCTATTTAGTCCATTCACACACAATGTATTAATCCTGAGAGAGTTTTTCCCCCACAGGTTTTGCAAGCTAAAAACCAGTTATCAAGAGCCTTTGAATTAGGTTAGAAGGACTGTATACACCATCAAGCTGTAAGTGCTTGTAATCTTTTCAGCAGAACAATGCCAAGAAAGAACCATAGCTCAAAGCAACACAGAATTTTCAATACAGTTAAGAAGTCTTACTCGCAGAAACAATGTCTGCGTGTTCCCAAGAGTTTAGGTAGGCATAGCTGGGCAAGCGTAATCAGAATCTGACAGAAAGGTCACTGTATGCAACATGAAGAAACACAGCAAATGTAGTTTGAAAGAACTGATACACAAGATTCTGTAATGCATAATTATTTACTGTTAATCACCTGCTTTGGAGATTCTATTTTTCAATCCAACACAAGTGTGTTTTGGAGTCTCCACTTCACCCAGCAACAACAAAATAGACCAAAAAAATCCTGCTAGGCAATGCCACTGCCCTCATTTAAAATTTTAAGATTGGTCCAGTTTACAGATTTAGAGAAAAAGAGAGAGCAGTAAAGATAATCCTTGTATTTCAAGAATATTTACTGCTGCTTCTGTGGTTTAGGAAGAAATTTGGTAAGAAACATACTTCATAAGTTACAAAATAACAGCATTAGTATTTCCATTACCAGGAGAACTTTTGCTTTTGTGTCACGGAGACGCTGTTCCTCTGATTTTGATGCCTGATGTTCCCAACAGCTTCTGAATGAGGATTCAGACAAGATGCAGTCAGCACAATGCAAATTTAGGCACTTAAACAAAAACTTCAATTGTTCTGACAGAAATCAGTGGCCCGATTTACTTTTCGGGAAGCAACTATGACATACTTAAAGTGAGTATGAAGCTTCAGTGACAGCTGCGTTGTATGCAGTGTTCTGCTTAAAGCTACAGTTTGACAGTGCCAGGATTTTTTAAAAAAACAAAGTGCTCATTTCAAGGAAATCTTTCATCATTTCACTGCCTAAAACAATGTCATACTTCATCTTAATGGAGAGACAGATGGTCACCAGGAAGATTTTGTTCCAAAACGACAGCATCCTCCTCATGTAAACCCAAACCAAGAACAAAAAGTTAGGTTTAATTACATTCCACCACAACACAAAACAAGTTTACCCAGATGAGCACAAGGAAGAAGTCTGTGCAAAACCAGAATGAATGACTACATCTGAATCTTCAAACAAACTTCAACTTAATCTTTCCCATGACTTCCAACTACTTTATACAACTCTAACAATGTTCTTTAATAGGAAAATTCTTATGATTGGTAACATTGATCAAATAGTGACGTTACCTACTTCGCATTTATTTTTAACACGTTTTACAAAGAAACCAAGACTATCTCCACTCCTGGGTGAGCACCATCCCCAGTTCAGAATGCCATCTAGTGGGCGAGCATTTCCCACCAGTGGAAGCCAGAAAGGGCTGAAGCCATTTCAGAACAGATTAATATAACCCAGAGGTGCAGGGCGTAAGGAATAGAGACATCAGAAAGAAGAGGTACCCGCGTGTTTCATGTAACAGGTACTCATCAAAAAGAAATAAATCAGTGGAATTCAGACAAGTTTGCAAGTCCAGTGAAATACACACGTGCATCTTTAGGTGTCATATCCATCACTGGTATGTGACTTGTGGCATCACTCCTGACCGCGGGCAGGTACCACTGCCCATGCGATGAGGAGCATGGGATGGATGAGGGGTATGGCTGGCTCCCCAGCTGCGCACAGGCATGGCTGCCATGGATCAGTACTCACAGGTGCTTCTGCTGGTACTCAGAGCTCCTGCGCTCCATCAGATCAGTTGATGCGTCGGCTAACCCAGCTTGGGAATCCCTGCTGTAGGCGTATTTCCAAGCCAAGAAGGAAGGTCTTGCTAGCAGAAGCGTAACTCCCATAGTTGCCTGTAGATAACATATGAGCAATATCATTCTGCTACCACGCTACATTCAATACACACTGCATCATGAAAATCCATTCAGTTTGGTCTTGTAAATTTATTACACAGTCAAACAGCAGAGTCGTACTGCACTGAAACTTTTTATAAAGCTCTATAACAAATTATCACTTTTGATCATACAAATTTAACTTCATTTCCAGCTAGCATTTCCTCATTGCATGTACCTCATATCTTTTCTTGCAAGCAAAGAATATTAGTAAACAGGGGGGAAATAAGTGGGAAGAATTACTTTAATTAAATTTTAAAAAGATATACACTTTGTTAAATGAAGTTTCCGCAAACATGCAAGAAATATTAAGGAAAAAGCACTGCCCCAAGAGACAAGGAGTGCTACAGTCACCCCAGGCCATCGGTACAACCTCCCTAAAGCTGTATATTACACAGGTGAGCCCTCCACACTCTCAAGCAAGACACGACTGTCAATCCCCAAAATTTCTGTGGGCTCCCACGTGCTATTATCACAAACTGCGGGGGGCCATTAACAAAAGCTGCGTGGACCACTGCCCATGGCTCCCCAAGCTGGTGTGTGTGGGAGAGACCATCAGGGAGCACTTCCAAAAGTTAAAACAATAAATAAATACTTTTTAGAAGTATAACTAGATTTGAACACGTCAGAAAAAAAAAAAAAAGAACAACATGCCAACACTCGTACCAATTCTATGGGGGCTGGCGTTTAGTTTTGGTTGGGTTTTTTGGTTTTTTTTTTCCAGATAAGAAAAATACAAAGGGAGAAGCACCGGTTCCCTGCGGTGCTTCGCTGCTTCCCCAAGTCAAGCCGTTATCGGCAGCCCCGTCGGGACCGCGGCCTCCGCCGCCCCCCGAGTACTCACTTGCCTCAGCCACCGGGACCCGCGGGCCGCGGCCTCCCGGGTGCTGGGCCGCGCCGCCGCCTGGCCTCCCCCGGCAGCCCGGGGTGGGGCGGGGAGCGGGCAGGCCCCGCACCGGGGCGGCCGCGGGGGACCAGCGGGGGAGGAACGGCCATAACGGTCATGACGGCCGGGGGAGGTGGCACCTTCCCGCCACCCGGAAATGCTGTGGGACGGGCCCGCCCCCGCCCCGCTGGCGGGGCCCGACCCGGAAGCAGTCGTGGAGCGCTGACGGTGCCAGTGCCTGAGTCCAGCCATGGCTCCCAAGGGCGGTCCCGGCGGGCGGCAGCAGTCGGAGGAGGACCTGCTCCTGCAGGACTTCAGCCGCAACCTCTCCGCTAAGTCCTCCGCGCTCTTCTTCGGAAACGCCTTCATCGTCTCCGCCATCCCCATCTGTGAGCGGCGGCGGAGGGTTCCGGGGGGGGGCAGCGAGGGGCCCTGGGGGGGGACGGCAGGCCCTGAGGGAGCACGGCAGGCCCTGAGGGAGCCCAGGGGCTCGCCGCAGCCCGCCTCGGGCTCCTGGCCCGCTGCCGGCTGCTGGTGGGGGTCCCCGGGCTGCCGGGGCTCGCCTTGCCCCCGGCCTGGACGGCTTTGAGGGGTCCCCAGGCGGGATTGTGTTGGCTGTGTCCGTGCCGGGTGAGACCCGGCTTCAAAGCCGGTCCCGCTTGGAGCAGCGGGCGGGGTGGTCGGTCTGTGGTTCGTAAAGATGGACGAGGTAGAGCACTGACGCGTCAGCATCAGCGCTGGGAGAAGCTGGCAGGCTGCTGCGCTGGGCTGCTGCTCAGCCGCGTTTGACGTGGTCTCATAAGGCTCCTTTCAGCCAAAAGCAAAGCAGATTTATGTGTTCGAAAGTATTTTTTAATGCCGTTCAGAAACTCCGCAGTGATTTTGCAGAAGCTGTGCTTGGTCTCTAGAGCCACTGCTGAATTACAGAGCTCGTAAACTGTGAAGGACTCCTATGGGGGCATTTTTCTTGGAGAAAGAAACCACTCAAAATGTCTTTTTTTTTTTTTTTTCTTTTAAGGGCTTTACTGGAGGATATGGCATATGGATCTTGTTCAGTCTGCAGTCCTGTATAGTGTAATGACCCTCATCAGTACCTATCTAGTAGCTTTTGCGTATAAGAATGTCAAGTTTGTTCTCAAACACAAGTAAGTTTGGTGGCTATTTGAAGCAGAATTTGTTATTTAATAATTTAAAAAAACCCAACATGTACAACTTTTTTTTAATGAATAAGAACATCTGAAATATTACTCTAAAAACCATTTTACGTGGAAGTATCTCCTAATTGTTTTCTGTCATCTCTCTTGTAATTATGGAATAGACTAGTCTTGTCAGCTAAGAGTATGATGAAATAGCAAAACTACCTTCATTCTCGGTGGGTGTTGCCACAAACTATATTTGACTAATACTTTTAGTAGTTTGATTATTACCTGTTGTCCCTTCAACTTGTCAAAACTGTTCAGTGTCTTGGCTAAGTTTTATTCTTTGCTGTAAACAAAACTTCCTATAACCCCACGGGTTTTTATTTTCATTTTTCAACTTCAATGGTGTTTCTTACAGAGTAGCACAGAAAAGAGAAGACGCTGTTTCCAAAGAAGTTACTCGCAAGCTGTCTGAGGCAGACAATAGGAAGATGTCTCGTAAGGAGAAGGATGAAAGGTAATTCTCTTTGTTCTCTTCTTTCTCTCCTTTTTTCGTAATACTGCTTGGTATCTTTAATGCTCTAGGTAGGATATTAGGGACTGTTGCTTGGACATTTTTTGTTTTCTGTATGCGCATCTAACGGATACAAACTCACAAAAAGTGTTATTTGTAAAGCGTTAGGTTTGATGTGCCTGGTAGGAAAACAAGCGTAAGTCACTCAAGGGTAAAAGTGCAGAATATATGCAGGGATTTGGCTTTAACTAGTGAGTTGACTGGTAGTTCTTGCTGCGCTCTGTCTTTTAGAAGCTGGCTAGAACATGAGCAGCAGTATGTGGTTTACTACACCTCTGGCTGTCAGTCACTTTATAATGGTGGTTGTGCCAGGATGGGCATTAGTTGAAATATGTTTGAAATAATGTCTCTACTTGTTCCTAGAATTCTGTGGAAGAAAAATGAAGTGGCAGACTATGAAGCAACAACTTTCTCCATCTTCTACAACAACACTCTCTTTCTGGTCTTGGTCATCATTGCTTCGTTTTTTGTGCTGAAGAACTTCAACCCCACTGTGTATCCTTTATTACTACGCTTGAAACGACCAGAGTCC
The DNA here is from genome assembly GCA_008658365.1 of Alca torda. Lineage (NCBI taxonomy): Eukaryota > Metazoa > Chordata > Aves > Charadriiformes > Alcidae > Alca > Alca torda. Next base: position 9,436,682 of record CM018081.1, read on the forward strand.
TGTTCCTACTTGTCATTAGTAGCTATATTTGTCATGTGGGTTGTGAGGTTACTCTTTTGATATGTGCAGTTCATTGTAGTACCTCAGACTTTAACATAAAAATAGAGAATACAAAAAAAAAATCTCCGAATTATGTAAAAGTTTAACGTCTGACAGCAGATGTTTTGAGGGTATTGCTTGGACAATGCACAGAAACTCTTACGGCTTTGCCATTTCAATTATAATTGTGGAATGGGGAGGCAGCTCATATTCTTACAGAACGTCTATCAGTGTGAGTCGCCATGTGCTCTTACCTTACAGGATTGTTTAGTTTCAGTAACTTCAGAAGTAAAATTTTTTGTTACTTAAGTAAATAAGTACTGCCCATCAGGGCCGCATATGTTAATGAAAGATTTGCAGTATTTAACAGTATTTATAACTACTTTTAAGAGAAAAGGCTAAACTTTACGGGTGTCTTAATTTTGAAGTTAAGTACATTTCAACATCCTGCTAACAATCTGGATTGGAAGCTGTATTTCAGGTTACAGTGTTGCAATTTTAAAACTCTTACAGAGGAAGACCGTTTCAATCCCTTGTTTTTCATAAAACTTCTACTAAATGTTCTGTACAAAAATAGTGGTTTCTTTACAAGTATATGTCCTTAACCTTTTCCCTACAGCAACTATATTCTTTCTATAAGTGCTTCATCTGGACTGATCGCCCTGCTCTCCACAGGATCCAAGTAGACAAAAAACACACACCGATTTATTTCTGTGAGAGGGTTCAACTGCCATACAAAAGTTTAAGGGTGGAACGGGAATTCTTTTTTTTATAGTCTGACTGCTTGAGGGAATGTGGGGGGAGGGTTTGAATCCAAAATGATTGAATTATGTTTACTTTTGGTATCTTTACATGGTATTATTCAATAACTGAATTAATTTTTTTTTACTTAGCCATGAAAGGAAATGGTGTGCGAGAAGTTACCAAACAAGCTTTCTGAAGCACTGCATAGGTGTGACGGTACTACAGACTATTAGCCAAGCACACCGCAGTGGGCTGCTGTGCTGCAGCACAAATGGTCGTACTTAAAACCTGTAACGGAATTCCCCTGGAAGTTTGGTGACTGGGTTAAGAGCTGAACTCACTGATCATAAAAAGTGACAATCCGCCATTTATCATTGTAACTTGAAAAGTTTTAATAAAAAGGAGGCTTTTTTGTCATTTAATTCATTGTATTTCCATTCTTCATTTAAAAAAAAAAAAGGATATTTTCATGGGCAAGCAGCATGTGTCCGTTTGTGAACTCCTTCTGCTTAGAGAAAAAGAGGACTCTTCTACAAGTCACCATATGTATTGTTTTCATTAGAAATACTCCTCAATTTTCAGTAACTTGGAGTCAGGACAAAACTAAACCTAGAAAAATGCTTTTGAAGTGGTTTGAATGTACTGGGGTTTTTGTTTGTTTTTTTCATTCATCTCTAAAGTTGTAAATAAATAAAAAAAACCCACACCTGCCAGTTTTCCTGGTACAGCTTAGCGAAAATGCTTTAGCTAATTTTTTATAATGGGTTTATCAGACAATCCTTTTCCTTTTGTTCATACTATCAGTAAAGTAGCTGTTATGTTAAATGCTGAACTCGACTACTATTAATGGAATTGTATTGTAGAAGTTACAGATATTGCCATTACAGACTTGGAATCCTAAATGGGGAAGAAAGAGAAAGCTTATAGTCAGATTTAATGTAACAATTACTTTGCTAATCTTTACTTCAATAACATTCGTATTTATGTAAAACGAAGATTCTGAAGTGCAGGAAACAGTGTTTCTGGCTTGCCTTACAGAATGCTGAGTTTGTAACATCTCTATTTCTGGCAAATGCAACCAGGACAGTCTCACAAAACTATTACCTAATTACCCGGTGCCTGCTGACTACTACAGTACTTCTCTGTCCAGCATCCCTTGGGATTGGGGCTTGGATGAGTGTCCTCAATCTCAACACACTGCTAATTTACTTTTACTTTGTTTCCCAGTAAAGGTAATACTATTCACGGGCTTACGTTGTGAAAATTCCAGTGGGTTTCGTGCACTTTAGAGCTACCATTGAAATTACTTTTCTCGTCAGTCATTTAACACTCTTCAAATTATCTTCATTGTTTTCCCTCAAAATATGTGGATTTTTGTTTATTGCTTCTGCCTGCTTATTCACTACTGAAAGGAGACTTTCCATATTGCTGGTGCCTGCCTTGCATAATTTTACTTTCCTTGGCCCGTCACTTATAAAGGGTATAATTTGTATTTATTTAGTCTAAGTATTTAGCACATGTAAAACAAATTTCTAACAAACTTCTATAAATGGTCAGAATCAACCATGAGGCTAAGTTGGCTGCTCTGTAAGCCATGGGACTTGAACATGGCTGTCATGTTGGTCACTGGTGATTTGCTCAGCTCCTACCAAAAGTACACAGTACTTAAACTCGGGCACGTGAACCGAGAACCCTAATACACTCATTTTACTTGTCAGCATTGGTAGGGACAAGAGTGCTCTATTGGGTGTTTTAGAAAGCGGCAGGCATATTTTCCAGGAAATCTGCCATCTAGAGAAAAGTGATTTGAAGCAGCGCTTTCTTCTGCTATTATTGTCAGTTCGCCGAGTCTTTTATCAACAGCTTTTCATCTTACCTTAGTTTTTCTGGCATTGACAGTTGCTGAGGCCTGGAGCATAGTGCGTGTCGGAATTTTTCTGGGGAGAGAACGTTGCAGCATTGACAACCTGAAACAAAAGCGGGTGGGTGGGTGGGTTGGTTGGGTTGTTTTCTACAGAAAGCCTGGTCTTTTCTGTGGACTTCTTCACAGAAAAGCACTGGGGGTTTTGTGGGTTGTTTTATTATTATTTTTGTTTCCTTTTTAAGTTCGTTGGTTTTTCTCTTGCAATCTCCACTGCAAGCTGCACCTAATTTCAGTGTGATGCTGAAGTTTAGCCTAAAGTTAGGCTGCTGCTTGGCATCCCATTGCCCTCAGAGCATTTAGCAAGCTGACAAGCTTTTGCTCTAAGTAAGGGATAATGCCATCTCGTTTTCAATTAAAAAAAAAAAAGTTTCGGAATTAGTATATTTTTAATATGTTGTTGGATTCCCATGTATCTGAGAAGGGGAAGAGAAAACATTAAATTGTACCCCCAGAGGTAAGGAAAGGAGCTGGTCTGCTACTGGGAAAAGAATTATACTGTTAAAACAATCAAGATGTTAACTGTATAATGGTCAAAGCCTTTGTGCTGCCCATGAAGCAGATTTTAAAATACGTAAATAGTTAATTTTCACAGCTAATAGTGCAAAGTTAGGGAATGTGGCCCAGGGCAGAGAACACAATACCGGGGAGGTGAGAAGTGCTGCGGTGGCAGTCTCCACCTCGGCTAGCTGTGCCTGACCGGGGTGGTTTTGGAGAGGCTGGTGGCTGAACTGCAGCGGGATCTCGGTGAACTGTCCAGAGGACAGTTGTGTTTATTTCAGGCCAAAATGTTGCATACGCCTGATGTCTGCCTTAGGAGACCAACTTCGAGAAGTACCTTCTCTCCAAGATGGGCAGCCAGACCAGCCCTTCGCTCCCCGGCTGCACCCGCTCCTCTGCCTGAGGTCACTGTCCCTTGCCCGACCCGGGTACAGCTGGAGATTAACGTTTCCCTGTGGAACGATATACATCCATTTTCAACGTAAACCATTGCTGTTTCAAAGTCAGTCTCGCTGTTAGTAACAGGTCTCTTAAGTATAAAATTAGATACACAAAATGCTTTTATTGTGTCCAAGCAGAAGTCAGACTGCAGTTCTGGATATACAGCAGCTAAGTTCATTTACACATACCATAGCTCATTGGATTAAATACAGGAGAAGACAACCCAAGTATCGGTATCTGTCTACGTGGCCCGGGGGAAGGCTGCACGCACTCTCCAGATACCTTGGAGTTAAGGGGACTAAAATACAAGGGTCCTACAAATACTGTACATCGCTGTACCCCTAGGAAGTATGTGCCCAAAGTCCGCGACTCGGTACGAGTGAGAAATATTTTACTGAAATCATAGGTGCGTTTTACAAAGCAAATTCATGGGAAAATATGACGCGGTTCTTAAGATGGGCAAATTAATATGTAAGTGCTTACTATCAACTCCTAAAGAGAGACGAAATGCTCACAAAAAAAAAAAACCCTACCTGTTTAAAATGCGTCTTAAAAATACTATGCATTTACTTATGCCCGATTCCAGAACAAGTTAAAGCAAATGTAGCCCTCCAAAGTACGTACCTGATATTTTCTGGTATTTTTCAGCAGCTATATATTATATATATATATATTTATAAGTATCTGTATCCTTAAAAGCTCATGAATATTGAAATTTGCAATAGCTATGTCTACAAGCAGGCAAAAGTAGAGGCAGGTTTCTACAGATGCAAAACCCAGTATTTTATCATGGTTTTCTTGGTTTAAGGTTGATGTAGGATTAGAATTTTGCAAACAGCTGTTGTTTTTATTCACCTGACATGCGCGTTTGGGTTTTCTAACTGTGCTCTTCTGGCCTGTACTCAGAAATACTTCCCAGGAGCACTCCACAGCTGAACTAATTGTATAGTTAGGAGTTGAGCTATCTAATTTCTAACTAATTCTCTGACTTACATTCTCTATTCAACTACAAACGAAATCTAAAGCATCTATTCAGCATAAAAAAGAAACCGGAAAACTTGAGCTTGCCCCTTCTATCTGTTAACCTGAAGAAACTTTATAGTTGGGATTTCCCAAATGTGGTTTTATTAAAACCTGAAGTTGTATCTGGCTTTTCTTCATTGAAAAAATAGATCTGTACATCCTTCTTTAATTACCAAGTACCTGAAGGTTATAAATTATTTTTTGCTTTACACGTGTTTTTCACAGCACAAGCATGAGGTGCTAAGAGTAAAGTAAAAATTGATGAATTCAGTCGAAGGTAAGAAAATACAGGATTATTCTCGGTTAGAAGAGAGATCAACTGTGCTTTTAAATTTCACTGCAGATTAGTAGCAACAGCACACATCTCCAAGGATCCAGTGACAGTAGACACCGAGCAGCAAGCTGCTGAATGATTCTCATGACCGGATACTAATTCGGGGCTGTACTTCTGTACAGAGCACTTGGAAACCATGCAGTCCAGGTGATTCATGCATTGCGTTATGATCTGTAGTCCTTCTTGCTGTAGGGCTTATTTCCCAGAATATTATCTATTTCGTTTACAATATGGGATGTCATCTTTGGAAGGACCTAGGGGTAAAAGAAAACCGACGTTTAATCAAGCTTCCATTAAAGGTTTTTCCAATTTCAAATCTAGATTTTATCAAACAACGTTTCCTCTGGCTTTCTGTGTGACAAGTATTTAAACGTTCACCTAATTCTTTTCTCCCTTAAAGGAAAAACTACTGTAGCATCTTTACCCAGTGAGAGAATCACAGAAGTGCTCCTAAACTTCTTCTGCACAATCTTGCTCAGCTGCGGTGGAAAGCGAGCTGGTGGCAAGAACATCAGAGGAAGCTCTTGTTGTGAAAAGCAACAGAGAATAATTAAGGTGGGTGCAAGTGACATGTGCCCTGTGGGAGACTTGGCGCAGAATGTATCACAACATGCCCCGGAATCAGGTCACTTGCTTTTTCAAGTAAGTTTTTAGATAAATAGTAGAACAATACATTAAACCCACTGATGCCACCCTCTTGTTGCTGGATACGGCTGTAGCTACCACAAATGGTGGTAAGTCACGGTGATGCACTGTAGGTTTACCTCATTAACATGCATAACTAGAAGTGGAAGATATCTGAAACAAAATACAAAGTATTAAAACTATATTAAGAAGAGGGCGCTAGTGTCAAGGTATGCTGGTGTTACCCGCAAAGGGAACTGGACAGTGGCCAACCCCCCCACCTCTGTTGAGGTGCCACCACCACTTGCACTTGCCTGTATGGCTCCAAGGTTCTCTATCAGCTGCTCTGGGTTGGAAGATCCTAGAAGAACAGAGCTCACTCCCTCGTTTCTCAGGCACCATGCTGGGAATAAAGGCACAAGATGGTCAGGGACATGGGCTTCACAACACGCCATCACTCCAGATCCTAAAGTTTGTCAGGGTTTCTATTTCTATTTGAAAAATAATGACAGTGTTACTTGTCAACCTTCACTTTACTCCTCCAGCACTACCAGGAAGATGCACGGGTCAGTTAACAATACTGATACTTAAACAAACGATGGGAGCACTATCAGAGTACCTGTAGCTTTAGGGGTTTCTACAAGGTTTCACCCGCACTTATCCATCAACAATCCATAAGGCACAAACTTTCGGTCTGTGTTTCAGAGTGTTGCCCTTCACACTACAAGAATGTGAGCCAGGTGATGCACGTGTGACACCAGCAATGGCCAAAAGGTACTGGGACAGTGGTCCCGTCCCCCATCCCATCACCTACCGACGGCCAGCTGAGGCAGCGTGCACCCCAGGCGCTCCGCGATGGGTGACAGGTCTTTCAGCTTCACCTGCTGCTTTCTGCCTTCCTCGCTTATGATCTTCTCTTTCAGCCACTGGTAGCACTGCAGATGAATTACATTGCAATTGCCTGTTAGCTTTCACCTCCAAAACTGAAACATTTAAGGCAATTATAAACATCTCTTAAAAAGTCACAGCCAACCCAGGAGGTAACGGGGGCTGAATAACACAATGCTTTGCTACCCAAAGCAATTAGGACAGGACCAGGGTGTCTCCTGCGAGAGCCTACGTCTGTGTCTCTCTGGCTTTACGCAACTGTTTGGCTCAGTCTGGAACGTGGAACCTCCTCAGTTTTATTTTCAGACCACTGGATCCCATTGCAGAGCAAAAAAAAAGTGAAATATTAGTCAACTTGAGAAGATTTTGACAAACAGAACCCCCAAAAATTTCTGAGAAAACATCTGATCATGTTTAACATTTACTGTTACCATTCAAGATTAGAAAATTAATTAAACGATGCTGAGATTTCAGTTCTCCCAGCTCCAGAATTGAAACTTGATTCTGCTTCACTTTCATCAATTTTAATTTGGATCCCTCTCTGCAATGCTAGCTGCTTAGCTAGCTTTTACCAAATATTAATAATTATTTTATTTTGGGGGAAAAAAAAAAATCACAAATGCAATGAAATACCACATTTGAAAGTGCTGCCCTTTGTAAGCAAGTCAGCATATACTGCATCTTTCCTTCAAAAAGCAGCAAGCTGAGGAAAAACCAGCAAGGGGACTTAGATCAGTCTGCTGGCACCTCTCAGGTGGCCTTGGCTTTTGCCCATCAGCTGATACATAACCTCAAATATGGTTTTGATTGGGTTTTTCTCCAAATCCATGACATTTTAATGCTCTGCTGTTTTTCAAACCACTAAATAGTATTCCTGCCACAGGCACAATATGGGAGGACACGTCATAACACCCAATAAGAGTAAAATCAGGGTAACTGTGGGAGAAACCAAGGGCTGTGGTGACCACAGCGCTGCGCCTGGTGAAGAGTTTTTGAAGTCACAGCAGCTGTATGGTTCAGCTGGGAGCATCAAAAGCAACAGAAACCCGGGGCTTGTGCCTTCTCATTGACGATGTCTGGGCAACGTAAGGGAGGTGACAGCATCCTTCTGCAGAGCCTGGCTCCGGTGGCGTGCTGCCCCACCGCCCGCTCACAGCCATCAGCTCACTGCGGTGCGGAACCTGAAGCATCTTTATAACCCAGATTCTCCCGCTCTTTGGAGCGTGGTTGCCAGAGAAACCGAGCTGATCCATCAATACAGCAGCACTCATGCCGGCCTTCTCATGAGGGAACTGTTTTCCCTTTGTTATTTTCCTGCCCTCACAAGAGCAGCACATCTAGTTTTCTCAAACATGCAACAAAAAAAATATACCTTTAGTGCAGCCCTTGAGCTTTCAGGGACTCCGTTGCCGTATTTCCCTGAGATGATCCCACAGGCTAGTGGAGACCACGTCATTGCTCCGACCCCTGCAGAGAAAGCAGAGAAGGAGATTTTAGGGGACTGGGAGAAATCAGAGTTGTATCAAAAATAGGACTTTCAGTTAAAAAAATAAAAGCAAAACAATTGCTGCTTGTTTCTATTGCCGCTGGCAGCGATGTTCACTTAGCAATGCATCAACACCATCTTCCTGGAAGACAACAACTAGTTTACTCATCAAAAACCTTCTTGTGAGAGCCTCCAGCCCTGTCCTAGATCCTGCTGCAGCAAAGTACCTGAACTCCTGCTTCTCAGCCCAAGCATGTCCTACACCCATGCTGCCCTGAGTCTCAAAGAGTAAGAAGCAGCCATGGCAATTAGCACTTATTTTTATTAGGGGCACAGTAAGCTCATTTTTCTCTTAGGTCATTAGATGGATACTTGTCTTGTCCCCTTCAGATCCAGGGGAGGAGAGCGCTGTTCCCATCTAGAGCCCAGGTCAGCAAATGAAATAGCCAAAAGGCACAGCAGTCTCAGTCTTACCTATTTTATGATATAATTCTGGCAGCTGAACCTCCACTTTCTCTCTTTGGAAAAGATGGTATTCGGCTTGTTCACACACGGGTGGTATCATGTTAAACTGCCTGGCTACGGAGTAGGCTTCCTGGAGAAAAGAAATTAGTAGATAAAATACTTTATGAAGTAAAACATAACATACCAGCCAACACTCCTTGAGTGTACAGGAGCCAATAAACTCAAGTTTTGCTGTCCCTTAGCAAGGCCACACACATCCCTGGGAATGCCCCTGTGTTGCCCCCGTGCCGGCTGCAGCAGGCCACGTGCCCACCTTCTGCCTCCTCCAGCCCAAAGCTGCTTCAGCGCCAGCGCAGCAACAAGGCAAACAGCTTCCCAGCTGGGATGGTGGGTGCTGAGCTTGTTTGTCCTGTTCTGACCCCACCACAGGAAGCAGGGACCAGCAGGATTCTCCTGGCATCTCTTAGAATCGCAGAATGGTTTGGGTGGGAAGGCACCTTTAAAGGCCATCGAGTCCAACCTCCCCTGCCATGAGCAGGGACATCTTCAACTAGATCAGGTTGCGCAGAGCCACGTCCAACCTGGCCTTGAACACATCCAGGGATGGGGCATCTACTACCTCTCTGGGCAACAACAAATGCTTCTGGCAAAGCATTAAGGATGAGCCATCAGGCCACTGGCTCCCTCAGTGTGGGGTTTTGCAGGCAAAGCCAGCTAAGAGGTCCCTTCAGCTGAGCAGGGATATTTCCCATCTGCACGTCCGGACGGGACATGCACAGAGCAGTCAGGGCTGTTCCCATCACAGCAGCAGCTCCAACGGTCCCGTGGGTCAAGGAGCTGCTGCCGGGAGCCCCATCTTAAACCAGGCATCAGTGGCCATGGGTACAGACATCAAACAGGCACTTTGCCAGAAGTCTTAAAGTCAGCCAAATAAAGCCAAAATAAAACAACCTCCAATTAAACAAGACAAGAGCCCCAAACCCACTAGATCAGCCCATCTTCTCCCACTTAACATTGGGCTCATTCCAGAACAGGGTTTAAAATTATTTTACGTGAAAATGTGCTGGATGGAGTAAAACGCAAACATCCCCAGCCCCGACCCACGCTTGTGGTTCAGCTCCCAGCTGATAACCAAGTGCCAACGCTTTCCTAAAAATTTACTTTACCATGATCTCCATAGCGCTCCAGCGGGACGTTCCCCAGTACATCGCCATGCCTTGATTTATGACGTGTGTCATCGCTCGGACAATTTCTAAAGAAGGAAAAAAAGAAAAAAAAAAAGCATATGAGAACTGCAGAGAAGCCAATTTTTCAGCACCAAATCCTCCCAAAGACACTTAGAAATGCCAAGTACACCGACAAGCCTGAGCAGCTTTGCATTAAATGCTGCTTCTGCTGTGTCCTCTTGCTCGAGCGTGGATGAAAAAGTGTTGACAGTGCGAATGTAAAGACTTCTAACCTGCAGTTGTTTAGAAACTTCTTTTACCAACCGTCTGTTGCCTACCTCCGCCTTACAATATTTCCTTTAAAATTTAACACAAGAGGGCAGCACAGTCGAAAAATAAACCAAAAGATAAATTAAATTTATTTTAAAATTTGTTTACTAAAAGCATATATGCGGTCCTGCTTCTTTTTACTAGGAATATTAGGATGCTGGGGACAAAGTTAGATGTCTGAAGCCGGCCCAACCAAGGGCCCCGCTGCCCACGGGAGGAGCAGGCGGCACCTCCGCAAAACCCGGCACAGCTCCTTAGCACAACGGTCCCGGTGTCCTCCTTTTCCTTTGGGAACAGGGAAGCCTGCAAGGCTACTCGTGCTGGGGCAGAATCTTTAATTTCCATCCATCGGAACCTCTGCCAAGCAGCCCTGCCTTCTTGTAGGCGGGGGGAAAAACCCATCATAAACTTCAGTTTGCAAGAAAAGGAGAAAAAAGATTGTCTAGCCCTCATGGTTGCCCAGAAGGTTACAGAGCCTGGTAGGATGCCTCACTAATGCTATAAATAAAATAGCCCCTGCTTACTGTTTGCAACTCATTTTTAAGCCTGATTTCTCCCTGGAAGAAGCCTGCTGGGTACACGGCATGGCAGGGGGGGCCAGGCAGTGCCTGTCGCATCCCTGCTGCAGAGGAGCCAGGGACCGAGCGGAGTCCCCAGGGCAGGAGGCGCCGGGGATTGTCAGAGTCCGCAGCCCTGGGGTCACAGTCCCAACTGCCCCGGCTGCGGTAATAAATCAGAGCAACTAATAGTCTATGTCTATATGATTAATTTCTGACCCAAGGAACTAAGGTGGAAAGTCTCTGGTTGGAGGCAGGGCTGCTCAGAGAAGCCCTGTGTGTTTATTACGTCCCTTGGGGTGTCTGCTGTTGCTTGGACAATGACTCTAGGCATCGCTGTCTCAAGATCAAGGGCCTTTTATATCATAAGGATTCTCGTACTATGTAAGGGGGGAGGGGGAAGAAGCTTGTCAGAGAGGAGACTACACTGTCAATCTTGAGGTTATTGTGAGACTTCTTCTGCAGGCAGTGACAAGCAGCCACAGATGATGAAGTCTCCATTTATAACCCCAGAGGGCTGTACAAGAGAGACCGTGCCTCTTGCGCTGGACTTCTGCCTTCCCACCAAAAAGGGAAATTTCCTCTCCAGGGAAATGTTGGCTTGAGGAGTTTTCCCCCCGCAACGAAGAGTAGAGTTCAAATGCCAGATATTGTTTTCCTTTGTTTTTTTTTTTTTTTTTCCTTCTTCGTTTTGGCCAAAGCCATACTCTTCTCTATTTCTAAGCATTTTATTCTCAGGCATGTATTAGTCCAACAAAATGTCCCGTTATCAAGCAGCCACCCTGCTCCCCGCAGGTGTGCTGTGCGTGATGAGCAGCTGTACGGCAATCCCTCCCTCCCTCCTCGGCAGCGCCACCTTCTCACTGGGTCTAGTTTTCTATTTTTGCTGCACTACCATTTAGGAATTTTGATAAGCATTTCATCATACGCCTCTTACACATTTCAGTCCATGGTTGTTTTCATTTCTCCCACCTCTACTCCTTTGAAGAAAAACTTAGGTCAACTCATAAAAAAAAAAATAAACATATTATTTTATATATATCTTCTTGTTTACCCAAGCCTGCTCCCATGGGTACGGTGATGGGATGGCTTGTGAAGAGCACATGCCTGGACTGCTCGGTCTGCCAGCTGAGTGGCACAAATGGCATCACTTAAGAAGATTATTTTTTTTTTTAATATAAATGAATAGTTCAAAACCCAGAAAACAGCGTCCAGCAGCATAATAATTTTGAAGTAGCTTAAAGTTCCCTGATAGGGACAATGCCACCTTCCCTCCCTGCTTGCCAGGGCTGTGGATTGGGGCTGGCTGTGCAGCGGGCACCTGGTCCCCTGGCACAGTGACAACGGGGGGTCTCACCAGGGAACCCTCCTTCCCCACAGCCCGAGCTGCTCTGCTTGTCTGCTGGAAAAGCTGATCGGGATGAAAAAAAGCATCTGCTAGCACAGTTGGGGGATCAGATCTCCAGCCTGACTAACAAGGCATGAAACTCACAGAAATTCAGGAGAAGCACAGATCCCGCCTACCACCCATATCCCAAGGTGCCCGTCCGGGGGATGCTGTGTGATGGCAGAGCTGCCTGGGCACAGCAGGGGCAGCATCGCCCCACGGATGGGTGACCCCAGCAAGGATGGGTGACCCAGCGAGGGCAGCCCCTCGTCTTGCCTGCCCTGTCTGAGCCAGGACCGGCTGAAGGGCGAGGAGGGACACGGCTGCCCTGGCCAGGGACCTGCCAGACCTGACTGCAGCCTTGTGCATAGACCCTTCTGGAGGCTACTCATCTTCAGACTTTTCTTGAAGCTAATATTGCATTGCTTTTATGATGACAACCTTTTTTTAACTTGCTCTGAGACTTTTAAGAAAGGTAAATACATTTCCGAGTTTTTGATCAAGCAAGCTTTGCCTGCTGCTTTGGGGACCAGGGTCACCTACAATAAAGAAATCTGTATTAAAGGCTCATCTTCTCCTATTAGGTCTCCTCTACCTGTGCCTCCGAAGGCAGCCTGAGCTGGGCCATGACCAGCTCAGGGGAGCGGGAAGTGATTCTGCTTTGCCTGCAGGGGGGCAGATGAGTGTTTCTATATGGCTGATCCGTCGCCTGCTGATGCCCACAGACACACACAGCACAGCAGGCGGAGGACCCCAAAGTGACAGCATAGAAACCTCACCCGCCTTCCACGCAGCAAGTGACAAAACCAAAATGAACATTCAAAGTTTATCCTTTGAATAATTTGGTGGCACCACACTCTTTGCTCATGCAGGGCCCCTCACATAGAATCACAGAGTGGTTTGGGTTGGGAGGAACCTTTAAAGGCCAACAAGTCCAACCCCCTTGCCATGGGCAGGGACATCTTCAAATAGATCAGGTTGCTCAGAGCCCCGTGCAACCTGAGCTTGAATGTTTCCAGGGATGGGGCATCTACCACCTCTCTGGGCAACCTGGGCCAGATTGTCACCACCTTAATGCCACCCTGACGTTGGCATGAGTGGCACAAGCAGGAAATGTTTAAGGTTACCTACAAATCTCTCCCACAGGGACAAAAGCTGCACCCTCCCAAGGTCACTGCCGTGCGATGACAACTGCAGAGCAGCTTGTGGCTTTCCCGCCCTTCCCGAAAGCACCTGGAGACTTTCCAGCCATCTCCTTCCATCCACCCAAGTCCCCTGCAACTGTAACACGGGCAAGAGGCCGCCTGCACGGAGCTAAGGAGCAGCTATTTGCTCGTGGGAAAAGCACAGGCACGTAAGGAGATGGAGCGGGGATTGTATGTCTTGTGGAGGTAGCTCAGCACTTACTGTGCATGCCAGATAGTGCAGAACCGACAGATGGTTCAACAGATGCTCTGGGATAGAAGTGGCTTAGTAGGTGAACCATAAAAAAAGCATGAAGTACATAGAAAGAATCAACACCACACCATTCATAATAAAAATGTCCCTTTTTTCACCCTGCTCAAAATCTCACAAAGCACCACAGTTTATACCTTATTGCCAAGCTCCAGCGCTGCTAGCAGTATCTGTAGCATCTTAAAGGCTGCAAACGCCTGAGATCAGCTGTGCGGCGCAGGCATGGGAAATACATTCCGCACTGCCTCGCTAGATGACAACTGACTGAGCAGAGAGGTCATTTCTCCCTCCAAGACACAACATGTCATGTTCCTTGACCTCATCAGCTACTAAAAAAAAAAAAAAATCTGCATCGGTCCTAAAATCCCAGGCCAGTTCCCTGAACCCACAGCTGCCAACACTGGCCAGCCGGGGCAGTGACTCTGCCGCCCACCCACGGCTTGTGCTGGGTCACACAGCCCCACATTTGTTAAGAAAATAGGCGTCACAACCGCTGAAAGACAAGCCAGGAGCTTGGGAGGGGCCTGTCAAGCTCCAGGTTTGCTTGATTTACATGTACTCATCCATGACAGCTTCTGCAGCCTGCAAGTCTTTCTTCTTGCTATTTTTTATTTAGCTGTGAAGCTAATCTTCTGCCACAGTGTGAACGGTTGTGTTAACTCTGATGGGAAAAGAGAAGGAACAGGAATAAATAGGGCACTGACCCCAAAACTTATTGATGAAGGTTCCCGGGCTATATGGCCACGTACCAAGCATGAATATATGGTTATCAGCAATGAAACACAATTAAAGTGCACAGATAGTCACAGATCTTGCAAGTTCCTGCATTCGTTCCCCCCGTCTGCATGTAAAAGGACCGTTCTCCCCCAGGAGAGGGGAGCCAAGGCTGAGCCACCCTGGGCAGAGCATCGCTGCTCTCCGTGCCCAGGGGGACACATCCATGCCCAGCCCCTTGGCCAAGCCCACCGGAGGCTTGGCTTGTGCTGCTCGGGGCAGCGAACCCTAAAGTTTGCCAGTTGTTTCTTGTTTCTGACCACGCGCTGGATCGCACCCCTGGTTTTAGCACTGGAAAAAGCACATGCTACCTGGGCAGCCCAGGAGACGGGGACAAGGATGGGGACGGCAGTGCTGGCACACTCCCCTCTCTAGAGCTGTCCACGCCAGGATTAGGGATATACAGGTTTCATTCAACAGAGATCAGCCTTAAACAAAAATTCACTTTATCTGAAGGAATCGGGGAAAAGGAAATAAAGAGACAGACAACGTTAAAGCCACCACTGGGACATAAAGGAAACTTCAATTTCCTTTCAAGAGACACAAATTCACTTCATTGAAGTGTAACTATATAGGGCTCCAGGACATCACAAATCAGCTATTGTATATTTAAGCTGCCCTACCTGAATGTTTAAGAAAAAACATTTTTCATTTCCTACCATCATCAGTCTAAGCCTGTAAGCCAGGATCAGTCACATTAAAACCTTTAATTCAAGCTTCCACTAACCTTCCATGGGGGTATTATTGTCTGGCCGGTTGGCGAAGACGACGTCCACGTACTCCAGCTGCAGCCTCTGGAGAGAAGCCTTTAGCCCTGGAAACAGCAAAGCATGGTCAGAGCAAGGCAGGAGTGCGGCAGCACAGAGCTGACAGGGCCAAACCATACTAGGAAAAATAGAGCTCATTATATTTATATACATACCTACTATACATACACACAACCATATAGCATATGAGAAGGATACCGCATAAAGTTGTCCCACATCCGTGCAGCCATATTAAGAAAACACCAGTTTGTCCGCACGCAGAGGGTCCGTCCCCCGCCTTCCATGAGAAGCTGTTTAATTTTTTAATTAGGCTGAGATTTGGATCAGAACAGACACCAGCTAACAAGCATGTCCACGGCCGGCCCGTCAAGAGGCAGCTGCCAGGGACAGGCTTCAGCGCTCTGCTTCTGTTCAGAGTTAATTTAATAAAAGTCACATCACGGAGCGTGCAAGCTCAGGGCTCCTGTCCCACCCAACCAAGCCCTGCCCCGGGGGGAGACCTTCCAGAAACTCCAGCCCGGAGCGGAGGATGGTGGGACTCGGTCAGATATGTTACGATGAGCAGAGAGAGCACCACGGAGGGCTCTGCCCTCTCTGCAGGGTGAGCAAGCTGTGCCCACCAACGCATGGCACAGGGCAGAAAGAGTTTCTGCAGAGCAGGACAAGGCTCCGTTTCACAGCTACAGTCCAGGACTGCCCAGGCTTCAACAGCTTCTCCATGAGGATCTGATGCGAAGTGGCATCAAAAGCCTACATACATATGTATGTATATATATATATGTGCGTGAGAGAGAGAAAAGAGGATTTCTAACACTTATTTTCTATGAATCTTCCCAGGAACAAAATGTTTTTATCAATGTTCATGAAGAATGAGCCAAAATAGAGCAGTCTGAAAATGTTCGCTGGATTTTGAGATGAAAAAAATGGCCATTTTTGCCAAATGTATTTTTAGAAAATAGCTAACATTGACCTTAACATTATTCACTATGTTTTCTTTGAAGTTATTTCAACTGCTGCTGGTATTTTTCTGTCATTTTATGAAGTACCCCTACAAAAAATGGAAAATGGATGAGTTTGGACCTCCTGTGACATGGCTGCAGCTTCCCCGAGCATGTCTGGGTCTAGTGCCACCAGTGGCCGGGACACCACCTGATGGGTTCAATGAATGAAAGTTCAAAAGTGTAGCTAAAATACTTTCTCCAGCATTACCTTAACATGAAAGTCACATCCTAATGTAGCTGAACTCTGCAAATACTAAATAATGAAAACTTCCCAGGATGTACAAGCTGGTTACTATGAGGCAAAACCCACCGTGATCCAGTGATGCTCCTTATCTCTGCAAAATAGCTCCTTTGATATGGAAGGTGACCAAGTCTGCACCCCAGGGAGGAGGTTTCCCTGCTCATCCAGTTCATCCCACATCACCCGCTTGGGATAGTATCAGCCAGGGTGTGGTGTGGGAAGCAGTGGCATCCCAGGCGAGGGGTGGGTAATATAAATGTAGTAATAGTATTTTCCATATAATCAATGTTTTAATGCATACAAAACAAATGCTGGTCATTGAAGGTTGTGATGAATGGGCCATTGCAGATCCCGGTGATAAAACATGCAAATGGTGAAATGCGAGTTAAAGCTGCCGTTTCTGGCTGGCAAACCCGATTCGTTGCAGAGGGATGGTACCTTCTGATAAGCAAAGATCAAAGCATACCCCGGCCTGTTCTGCAGTGTGAACCCCCCGCGCCATCAAACTACTGACACCAGGGCACACTGGTAATATAGACGAGCCTGATTTTCTTTCTCTTTTAATTTGTCTTGGCAGCAAACATTAGCTTAACCAACCACCACCGTAAACAATTAGGGCTTATCTCATAAATCAAAGAGGAGGCTAATTACCCCAGCATACACAGTGCAATATCATTGCTGCAGCCGTTGCGGGTTGCTGGGTTGTGAAGGGTGCTGCTCCCATGCGTCACCAGGGCTGGCATCGGCATCGCCCAGCGAGGAGCAGCCGCTCCCCGGGGACCGGCACAGCCCTGGGCTCCCCCGAGGACCTTGGCACTGAGCTTATCATCTCCCAGGAACCCACAGAACACATTTTGCACGTCCCTCAGCGGCAGCAGACACAAGTGGGTCAAACAGCAACAAGAAGCGGGCGGTGCAAAGCCCTCTGTGGAGAGCTGAAGCACAGGTACCAAGCCTGATGCTCCCCCTCTGCCCCAAAAGCTTTCTATCCCCCCCAGGAGCCAGGACACCCCCTGTAACTCCCTTCCACGGCTTCACACGTCTTTTCTCTAAAACTATGCTATTTTTATTCAGGATTTATGTAGAAGACAGACCCAGGCCCCCGTGCTGCTAACTGCTTTGCTGGGTCTGGGACCCACTCGGGATCTGCTGTTGGCCCCAGGGCCCTCCTGGGGGGTTTCAGGGTCCGCTCCAGCCCCCATCAGGAGCCAGCTCAGGCTGGCACTTCTCGCTGGGACAAGGTCGTGGCTGACACTGCTCATCCTTAATATGACAGCAGTGTGTCTTTTTATGGGCGCTGCTCTATTTGCCTCCTGCATGTAAAATCCTGTGCAAATTATAATTATGCTCATAGTCACCATGCCTGGGTACCTGATCCGACACCCAACAGCCCTCCGGATAGAGCCAGATCAGGTGAAACACACTTGTCTGTATGGAAAAACGTATGTGCTCTCTCTCTCCTACGCTAATGTATCCGAGAGAACAAAAAAAGCAAGCAGAAGGAAGATGAGGCACATGCATTAGACGCAGCAAAGACCTGGGTGAATAAATCCCGGTGGATGAGTAAGGTAGCGCACACATCACTCAGCGGGATGCAGGACTGGATGCAAGGAGCTGGGCAAGGCAACGTACATGAAAACAGAGCACCTGAGAAGAAGCAGCACCGAGAGCAAACCACAGCCCTCCCCAGCCAGCCTCTGGGACCTGGCACCCCTCCAGGGGCTATTTCTGCCAGCTGACATCACTCCCCCATCCTCATCTCTCCCTGCTCCGCCAGGGAGCCCACACAGCCACAGACACATCTGCCCACCACGCACTGCTGCTGGGAAAGACCTGGGGGGGCGTATATGTGTCCCCTCCATGTATCAGCAGAGCAGCTCGAGGCCAGCCAAGCCTTCCTGCCACACGGACCGCAGCCGATTCCGCCACAGCAGTTGGGATCGGGGCCGTTCTTGAGGACAACAGCATAAAGCTGCTGGGAACCCGCGCGAGGCAGCGGGAGATGAAACCCCGGCATGGGAAACCCCGACTGCTGCGGATATGTGATAAAGCAACGCACACACAGCCGGCCAAGGACAACACGCTTGCTTAGCATAGCAAAAAACCCCAAAGGTTATTGCTGCATAGAGACGTAGAGAAGGCTTTTTGTGCGCAAGGTGTTTGCTCACACTTTTTGAGGAAAGACAGAATAATTCCTTCAGTGCATTTTTGGGCACGGCCAGACCACCCTACCCCACAACACGTACCTTCAATGATGTGCTTTCTTGAAAGCCCTCTTTCTGTTTCAGCTCTGCAAAGCAAGAACAGGTACACGGCTGTTAGAGGTCTGAAGTGCTAACAATCGAGGAGCGCTAATTTTGTATTCTGGTTTAAACGTCCCAAAAATGAAGTTACAACTCATACAACAGGGAGATCCTGCAGCTCTCTTGGGTTCCCAGCCTCAAAGACGACAGCATCTGGGACAAGTAAGACCATCGTTAGTGTGGTAACAGCCTTGCTATGGATATTGCCTGGCCCTAAAGCTAACAGATGACATCTCCCTGCTGGAAAGGGTGCAGCAGAGGGCTACAAAGATGATGAGGGGGCTGGAACACCTCTCTTATGAAGAAAGGCTGAGGAATTTGTGTCTCTTCAGTCTGGAAAAAAGACCACTGAGGGGGGATCTTATCAACACTTATAAATACTTAAAGGGTGGGTGTCAGGAGGATGGGGCCAGGCTCTTTTCAGTGGTGCCCGGGGACAGGACAAGAGGTAATGGGCACAAACTTGAGCACAGGAAGTTCCACCTAACCATGAGGAGGAACTTCTTTACCCTGAGGGTGGCAGAGCACTGGAACAGGCTGCCCAGAGAGGTGGTGGAGACATTCCAAATCCGCCTGGACGCGTTCCTGTGCGACCTGCTCTTGGTGACCCTGCTCTGGCAGGGGGGTTGGACTAGATGATCTCCAGAGGTCCCTTCCAGCCCTATGATTCTATGATTTCTAAGGGGTAAGGATGCTGGCAGGGCAGAGGGGGCTGCTGGGGCCCGACAGCGCAGGGATGGGGCTGTGTCCCAGCCAACTGTGCACCACTGTGGCTCCACTGGCAGCATCTGCCATTTCAGAGGATCGCAGCATCCAACCTGTGCTCCCAGCGCAAAGCTGGCAGACAGCAAAGCCACCAAAGCGCTCCTCCCAACCCAGGCACAAAGGTATAGCCAAGGTTACCCCCAAAATCATTACACTCCATCTGCTGGGACCAGACCCCCTCCAGGCAGGTCACCTTGCCAAGG
This sequence comes from Alca torda, assembly GCA_008658365.1. Lineage (NCBI taxonomy): Eukaryota > Metazoa > Chordata > Aves > Charadriiformes > Alcidae > Alca > Alca torda. The sequence goes on from CM018081.1 coordinate 9,456,097, forward strand.
CAAGGCAACAAGGGACAAGACCCAGACAACCGTGGCCCATCATCCATATATAAACTAGATTCAGAGGCAACACATGGCTTCATAACTTTTCTTTCTGACTGTTTAATTTTGCCTGTCCCTCTAAAACACCAGGCAGATCCTGAGCCTGCTGCGAAGCAACAGCACAATGAAGTGGGACAGCCACTACAGACCCACCTTACCAAAATTCATGGCAGTGTCTTAGTTATATCCCAGCTTTCCCAGAGAAGCACAGGACTGTGCTGCACCTCAGCTTCTCTACACCATTAAATAACTTCAGTGAAACGGGGGAAAAAATAATTACAGCCATTTGCACAACATCTCTGATGAAAGCTTCTCCTCAGGTATTCCAGTAGATTCAAAAAATCCACATTGATATTTTGTTCTGGGGCCAAAAACCAACCCACGATGGAAATGAGCTGAAGAAAGGTACGGGGGCTGAAAAGCAGGGCTGGTTACCCCTCCTGGTGCCGCAGCCCTGCTCAGGGCCGGGGCACGGCCTCTGCCAGGCTCCAACTCCTTCAAAGAGTTAGCAAAATGAGGAGAAAGAAAACAATGGCAAGAAATCCCCCCTCTGAGGTGCCAATTGATCTCCACCTGGTTTTACGGCTGTAAAAGGGAAAAGCACGCAGCAGCAAACACCACGACAAGTAACTGTGAGACTTACTTTCCACCCCAGTACAGTTTTGTTGTTATGACCAGGCTGGACCTCCTGCAAACAGAACAGAAAAATTACTACCATTAAAAGTAAAATTGATACTATGAGTAGCCAAGCAGGATGCTGCCCATCGACAAGCGGCCGTACTCTGGCCGCCGGCAGCGGCGGCTGTGCCTGGTTTCACCACCCCGGGCTCAGAGCAAGCGTTCACACATCACTATAATCCTTTTTACAACAGGTTTAGAGGCCATTTCTCCTCCCACCCTCAGGTCTGCTGCGGGCAGGGAGTGACCGTAGGCTGGTGTCTGGAAACCGAAGCTAATTCAAGTGAAGTCACCAAAAAAGTGACGCTTTTTTCACTATGGAGTAAGCATTCTCCAGAGCCAAGGGCTCTGGTGCTAGTCCTTCCTGGTATCCAAGTCCAGTCCTTCCCATTACCATGCAGTATTCCAGAGTTATTAAAATCCCGAGAGTAACACAGTCACTAAACTAATCTATGTTCCAGTGTGATACTAAATTAAAGATTTATCTTTCACAAAGTACCTTGCTGATTAACTGTACGTGTACAACACAATTTCTCCAGCTTTTGCTAGACTCTTTTTTTTTTTTTCTTTCTACCACAATACCCAGGATATTTCTTATGAATTATCATCCCCACTAACACAGAGGATACTGATTTTGGTGAGACCACTGCCAGGAACCACTCTTCATTTAAAGGCTGGATATGACACACACAAGAGGTCTTTAAAAATTATGTAAATGCTCTTAAAACTACACAACATGTGCTAACATGCATCATTTAAATTAGGTATTATCTCCCACTGGGCTACCCAAGATGAAGGCCCATCACAGCTTTGCATTCTTAATACATAGTCTTATGTACAGAGATAAGGATGCCAGCACAGAAATCATCCGTCTCGATAGACCGTGCGTGGAAAAGATGATGGATATGCCCAGAAGTTGTGTTAACTGTGCTGCTCACAGAGACGATGGTCTCGTGTGAGGGTCGGGGCAGCACCGCAGGCTGATGATCGCAGCTGGTGTGCACTCCCAAAAAAAACAGGAGAGCATTTTTGTTTGGCACTTGAAAAGTCTGGCTGCCACAGGAGCCCTGGCTGGCTGCTCCGGGCATGGCCCTCACACCCGCAAGCTCCTGCTCCTGGGCCAGCATCACCTAACATGCCTCATTTTTAGAAACCAGAAGAATTCTCGTATGCCATGGGGTCCCGCTCAGTTGGGGTGACAGGGAGGGGAACAGTACCTCCATCCCTTCTTCTTCAGGATGTTTCCCAGGATGACCTCAGCCCTGCAGGAGAAAAGGAGTCCTGCATGAGGGGAGGCAGGAGGATGCTCAGCGCCAGGGACACCATCACAGCTGCCACCTACCCCAGCTCCCCCGGACGGTGCCACCCCGATGCCAGCCTGCAGCCCCGCTCTTGGCTGTGCAGCTCTCCCTTCCCCTCCCCCGGTGACAGTGACCCAGCACAGCTGGGACAGGTCCCCTCCATCAGTACAAAGCACCTTGTGTGTCCCCCCCTCCCACGGGGACGGACCTGCACCCCCGTGCCCTACATCTGCTTGAACCTGCTCTGGGAAGGCAGAGCCACTTCATCCCCGCACCAGGGATGTGACGTCCCAGGCCACCTTTCACACTAAATACAAAGCCGTATAAATCAGCCAAAGTCAAATATATTATGGATGGATATATTTTTTTTTCCCCAGTCCCGCAGCAACACTAAGAGCATTAGCTCCGCTGCAGCCAGAGCGATTCCCCGCGCCGGGAGCTGCACTTGGGAGCTGTCACTGGCACAAGCCATCCGTCACCATTAAGATGCGCACTGACTTTTCATTTATTCAGGACATTTTCCTCCTTGTGCCAGAGGCAAGTGGCATGAGTGATACGTTTCAGGCTTCAGCTGGGTGCAAGGGGGATTGGGATTGATTTTTTAAAGTTGTTTTTTTTTTTTTTTTTTACTATTATTTTTTTTAAGAGTGCTCCAAAAATAAAGGTTTTTCTGTGCCCCCTCAGGGAGAAGGGGGATTCCCAAGCACCAGCAGAGCCCTATCCATGGTGAGGGACTGTGGCCCAGGGAGGAGCAGAGCCAGGTGGAGGGGCGCTGGGGAAGTGGAGCGGGACGCTGGGCACTCACTTGCCGGCCGCGTACACCTCGGCCGTGTCGAACAGGTTGACGCCGCTCTCGTAGGCAATGGTCATCAGCTGCTCGGCCACCTTGGGAAAGCAGAAACAGAAAGGTGAGGGGTGGCAGACTGCATCCCGAGTGGCCAGCAGCTCTTCCCACAGCAGGAAAAGCCCCTGAAGGGGCTTCAGTGGGGCTGGGAGGTGGTGTCAGCAGGGGGTGAGACCCTTCATCAGGGCACCCAGGGAGCCGTGTGCTGGTCCAAGCAGCACCAAAACACGGATTTACATCAACCTCCCTTTGACGCATCCTGGGAGGAATTAATCTCTTCTCATAGGAACATCCTAGGCTTTTCTAATAGGAAAGCAGCCAAGAATTTAATAGAGTTATAGAAGATACTCTGCAAATCTGTGGAGTTTAATACAGAAAGGATATTTCCATGGAAAGAGTTTAATATTTTTTTGGCCACCAGACAGGCTGTCCTGCAGCTCTCTGTCGGACTTCATGGGGTATTTAAACAGCTGAAGGTTATTTCATGTGATCCTTATCAGAGCCCTGGGGGGTCCCGGTCCTCCTGGGGGGGAAAATTCTGCACCCGGAGGGGGCTGGCAGGGCCAGGGGAGTGGATGCCCAGCCACTGTCCTTAGGGTGGGCATCCCCAAGAACAGGTCTATGTTGCAGTCCTCTTTTTCCATGCACGAACACTCGGCACTGACTAATTCTAAACAAGGAGGCCAGAAGAGCCAGAGAGCAAGTTTATGACCAAAACAAGTCATCTGGCTTCAGCCTGCAATGCCAAGAAACAGGAATGATCTCAGTGATCTACCGTCGGCAGAAGCAATACCACCAAAGATGAAGAGAATTAAAGAAAAGAAAAAAAAAAACCATTTTGAGTTCAGACTCCTGGGCCATTTTCTTTCCGCAAGTTATTTTAGGGTTTCTGTCATGTAATAGATGGAGGGCTGCCGGGAGGTCACTCTCCTTTTGATGACTAGTATCCGCAGCGTACCCGAGATGGAGGGAAACCCATGTGCTGCCCAGCACTTGGGAGGATTATTAACCAAGATTAAGAGCTATCCGGTACAGGCAAGAGCACGTAGGAAACCCAAGCTCATTTTCATTTGTTTCATCTTATTATGGAAAAAAAAAAAAATCAGCCGGCAGCTCCTTGTAAGCCGAGCCTCTGCCTGTATTTATGCCTGTTGCTGATTAGATACATGATGCAAAAATAGTTTCCAATTTCTGCGCCAGGAACAGTACCGCTGCCAACAGTAAGGAGGAAATATCGCTCCAAACAGCACGGAAAAGAAGATCACTTTAAGGGATAGATGGGGTTTTTTTTTATTAAAGTTGATCTCTGGAAATGTCAGATTCATTAAGGTTTTTTGTAGCATAAGCACAAGCCTTCTATTGCTTTGCATAGTAACTCTCTGCCATTTCCTCGTTCAGAAACAGGCTCCTCTGATTTTGGTAGCCATGGTTTCATTTAAAAATATCTCATATTGGTTTTTACTTCGTGCTTTATACTGACACCAAGCATTACTTACCTCGTCTGAGATTTGCCCTCCAAAAGTGACCCACGTCCCTAGAAAGAAAAAAATAGTCTGTTAATACAAGAGGTTTTTGCCAACAATAATTCACTCCACCAAAATGCAAGGTCCTTGGGGTTAAATGGGTTTTAAATGGCGTTAACTGACTCAGAGGCTGCTGCGTCCCCGAGCGAGCGGGACCAGGACCGGGACAGGCACCAGGGGAAACAGCGGTGTTGGGGTGGGAGTGCGGACCCAAGACTGGCCCATGAACCCACTCAGGGAAGTGCCGGCAAGGTCCTGTGCTGCCAAAATACACAGTTTTATTGAACTCTGAAGCTGTTTGCCAAAACCAGTTCATTTTCCAAAGCTTCAATCTGACAAATTGGAAAAAATTCATGATGCTGCAGAAAACTTGTCATTTGGGGAATGAAACTCCTCCTTAGTTTATGCTTCAGCATTTAGCATCATACAAGTCAAAAATTAGGGGGAAAAAAAAAGAGACCTATTTCTATTGACATGAAGCATTTAAAACTCATTCAAAGCACCTTTTTGCCAGGAACTTTTCCATCAAGCCCCACGTCCGACACCAGCCGATGAGCAGTCCTTTCGCCAGCTGGCTCAAAGACTATCTGCAGTTTAAACTCAGCAGCAGACTCTGGTCTATTATTAGAAAAAACTTGGGGCGTTATTTCTTTATGACTACTGCTTCAAAAGAAAAATATATATCCCATGGTGGAAACAATGTGTGGATTTCACGGGATATTCCTAAGCTATAGGAATATTATTTCCTATATATATTCTGTACGTGTACAGATAAGGAATACATATTTCCTAAGCCACTGGAAGAAATAGACGGCAGCGAGCTGGGGAAGTGCCAGGTCACATATGGGACACTGATCAGACGGCACATCCTCGCCCCGGCAGACATTGCTCCTGCCCTACTTATCCGAGCTTACAAAGCACCCCATGGAAAGCGATGCTGAGACACAGAAGAGGAGGATGTGACGTTACCCATGCCTTTTGCCAGCTTGTCACGACGGCACTTTGATTTACAGCACAACTTTTCCCCGCGCTTTTCAAGACTGACACACCAGCTCCGTATAAAATTACACGTTACTCATTTAATGGATGGGTCAAAGCTCACCGTAGCTCAGAGAAAATCCTCCAGGATTTAAGATTCTACCTTGTATCATCCCTCCATAAGGAAGGCAGAGGGGTTCAGGCCCTGAGCTGGAAAATTGAGTGCGATTTGGGCAAGGCAGAGGAGAGACCACCCTGCCAGGGAGGGGTCGGGTTCTGATGCTGTTAAGGGGGTAAAAAATTAAGTGGTCCCTGCCTGTCTGCTTGACTTGCAAAAGGGCCTGGTGCAATAGATATGTAAACGCTCCCACATCTTCATTAAAAATGTATGGATTAGCTCATTGCTCAGAGGAGCGGGGAGGATGAACCTTGCGCAGGAGTCAAAGCGGAGAGCGTGCCGGCTGCTCCCGCTCCCGCTGCTTTGATCACTCCCTGCTTAAAAACAAAACGAGAGGCGGCTCTGTTAGGAGAATCTTGCTCTCTTTCCCTCAAAAAAAGGTCAATCCAAATCATTATTTTTTTTTTTATATACATCAGGTGCCTTTGAGTACAAATAAAGTTATTTTTAAAGATGCATGTTTGCTCTACATTTAAACTGAAACCCTTGATCTCCTGCAGAATAGCCCCAGCCCTGCAAAACCCAAGTTTTCGCAGATCAGAAATGCGTAACACAGCTAATGCTACTGAAATAAAAAATGAGTAAAGAGTACACACATTTCTAACTAATTTTGCATTTGCCTCTGCTCTCCATGGGCAATAACAGGGCAACAGCAGCACCCACCGAGCCCAGAGCCACCCCCGGCTGCCCCTGCTGCACCTTGCTGCTTAGAGACCTCTGGAATGGGACTTTCTCCTATCCTTAAAATGCTCTGGTCCTCCACAGTAAGGATAAAAATGAAAATAGGTTTCACTTTATCATTAAGCTTCTTTATGCATACAAAAAAAAATCCAAATGAAGCCTGATTTCCACGCTATAGCTTCAGAAGTGTTATTTTTATAGGAATGCATTAAAATGCATTTCTACTGAAAGATGTGTTAAGACTGTTTATCCAGAAGTGATTTTTTGGCTCAAATATGCATGCAGGTCCCCAGCACAGGTGAGAAGAAAAGGAATTATTTACTCGCCTTGTGGACTGCACATCCTCTCTCGAATTTGGGTGACTCTGACCCTACACAACAGGTCACGTAAGAACAACAAGCACTTTAGCTCTTTTAATATAAGTAGTAAATACATGCAATACTGGGTACACCTGCCTGTCTCCCCCCTGTGCTCTCAGATCCCAGTGCGGGGGACCCAAGGGGCCCAGGACCACTGAATGACAAGCATCATCGGGACCACACAGGTGGGGAATCCTTGGTGTATTTTTTTTTTTGTTGGTAATTGCAAAAAACAATCGGGAAGGCGAGTTTTTCTCAACAAAGTGATCTCTAAAGCATCAGATTTGATCGGGACAGTGACATGCGTTGTTAGGGTCCCAGCCAGAGAGTCCCCAGGCAGTTGGTGTGGGTGGTACCTACACCCAAAGCAGCCGGGCAGCTGCCGGGGCTGCGGCACAGCACGGCACCCGCTGATTAAAAAATAAAAATAAAAAAAACACTCCAGAAAGTGCAAGGCACACTTGACATTTCAAACAACAACTGAGGATGATTCACAATCTCAGCCACGGAGAGTATTTTGGAAGAAAAATATGCTAGAGAAAGATTATTTTTTTTTTTCATCATTACTTCTCCCCTTACCAAGTCATCTTCTTTCTCTTGTCTACCCCAATTCGCTGTTTATAAACGTGTGTGCGTGTGTGTCCCCCGACACAACCTGGTGGTGGCCGGGGGACCTCCCACTCCTGCCCTTCGCCCATCACGTCTCGCACTGGAAAGCGATTTCCCAGCTGGATATCCTCACCTTCGGCAGAGGAATTTCTGTATTAAAACTAGTTTTGGCTCCATTTCCATCGCATCCCAGAGCCTAGCAAGGTGTGATTACTGCTGGGTTATTTGCTGATGCAAAATTCACCACTCGATAATGTCATTGCCAGCAGATGTGTCACCTCTGCAGGAAAAAAAAAAAAAGGGTTCCTGGATGAAAGCCAAAGCTTCGCCTCCTGCCAGTACAATTTTATCCCTGGCTTGCTGCTGGCGAGGACGATGCCACATGGAGATTTGGCACGTGGGTCTGGTCTGGCGCTCGAGCAACCAGCAAATGCTTGGCTCTGCAGGCTGCGAGCACCTGGGTGCAAATGGGACCCCTTCACCACCGTCCCCGGCCAGACAACCTTTGGGTCGGGTGAATCTTACACGACAGGTTTGCAAAAGCTTTTCCCCAGAGCAAAGCACCAGGGGGTAATGGCAGAAGCTGAGCCCTTTCTGCTCAGAAAACATCTATTTTTGTACCTGATCACAAGCGTGGGGTATCCCGCCGGTGCCTGGAGGAACCGCTTGTTTTGGAAGGTTTCTCCTGTGCTTTTGTACACTGAATTGGATTTGCGGGGTTTGGGATGGCTGGTTTCACCCTGCTACTCATTTCCTTGGAATCAGGGTTAATGACCTTGTTGGAGGCTGTCTCAACATTTTCTAAAAATCAACAGGCAGCCTCTACAGGCAGAATTTGCTCTGAATTAACTACAAGAAAAATGTGACCTTATTTTTCCCCTGCATCGCAATCACATTTCAGAGCCAGCATCACAGGAAGGGCCACGTGTCTGCTCAGGGTTAGACTATTAAAATTCCTCATCCAAAGCCTCACCTGGCATTAGATTGCCCAAAGGCGGAGGTGAAAGCCCAGCCCGGAGTCAGGCTCAGCACCGGGATGCTGCAGGAGCTGGGTCTGGGGGAGCTCAGCCCGGCAGAGCCGTCCCAGGTCCACTGGGAGAGGAGGGAGGTTCAGCAACCCAGGGGTGATGCTCAGCCCCTTCCCAAATCTCTCTCCTTGTGAAACACACCGCTAACGCAGCTGACCTCATCCACTCACTTAATGCTTCTCACACCACAAGCAACACCCAGCAAATTAATTAATTAGAGTGCGAGCTGGGAGAGGCAGGACGTAATTAAAGGCTATGCATTGACTCGCACTGCCTACCTTTGATTTCTCTCCTGCTTCACATTTTTCTCCACTTTTTCATACTAGAGGATGAAGAACACTCCCACCTTGCTGAGATTTTGGAAGGCTTTTAAGAAGATTGCTGAGTCTTCAGAAACTTTAGTAAAGCTTAAATTAGATTTTCATGCTGCAGAGAGTTTAGGGAAACACATTTGTCTTTTAGGAAACTGCGAAAGAGAAGCTATTTAGAAAAGTCATGCAAGCCGGTGCTGGAAGCAGACACCTGATGGATCTGCGGTGGGAGGGGAGGACGAGCTGCGCCGCAGAAGAAACACCCATGTATTCAAGAGAAGGCGGCAACTGAATTTCAGGCTTTCCAGTTCTCCTCTCCCCAACTCCTGCACACTGCCCAGAGGCTGTAGGGCTCACTGCTTCTGCAACAGGCTGAGATACCCGGCTCCGAATTGATGCCCAGCAGCTCTCCCTTGCCCAGAGCAGTCACTTGCTCCCTCCTCAGCCCCCACTCATCCTGCACAGCTGCACACACAAAGGCTCAATATATTTAGATGCTGCTGCAGTTCCACATGCTTGAAATTAAAGAAAAGCTCTGCAAAATGTTTTCTTTTTTTTTTTCCCCTGATGCTACTTCCTTCCCATAGCGATTCTCCACCACAACAACATTAGCTCTTGGTGATCTCTGAGGATGATAAATAAAATCTCTGAACCAGATAAGAACACAACTCCTTTCAATGCCTGGGTCTATTTTAACCAGAAGAGCTCTTCTTGGTGGAATAGGCCTTATTTATATCACTTGTGATACAGGGTGACTTTCACATTTCACTCTATTTTAAAACCAAATCTCAAAGCGTGTTGGAAAAAATGAGCCAACCCCTCGGACACCTGCCCCGTGAGGACAACTGGCACCAGTGGGGAGCTGGAAGGGGATGCCCAACGCCACAGCAGGCACAAAATACAGGCAGAGCCCTGGTCCTTGCCCACTCCTGCCTTCACCAACTCGCCCCTGAGGCAGCGGCACGGGAGGAAGCCCAGCACCCCCAGCCACCGGTGCCCCCACCTCCCCATGCTGGCACCTCTGAGCCCAGGGGGACACGGACCCCCCTTTAACACAGGGCTGGAGGGGCCCTGGCAGAGCAGAGCATCCACCCCTGGGGGTCTCTGCGCATCCCTGCAACCTTCGCCCTCCTGATTCCCCAGCCTCGCACCGCAGGAAGGGGCTGCAAGAAAAACAGCCTCCTTCTTTCTATGGTGTTTGGTTTTTTTTTAATATATACACACGTACTTTTAAGCGTTCTTCACGTGAGCAGTTCAATTGCCATCAAAGAAATTACTCGCATGAGTAAAGCCATCAGGAGGTGCCCAGTCCGTCGCACACGCTCCTCGCCGGCAGCGGAAGGCCAGCAGCACCGTACCGTAGCCAGCGGGAACCCCAGCATTCCTACAGGACCAGCACTTATGTGCTGCAGTGCTTATAGATGCTCTTTGTGATGAAACATTGATGAGATGAGACATTGACACGATGTTCTTTAGTTTTCAAACCAGTATGGAGCAGAAATAACAAGGTGCGCACACTGAATAAAATAAAAATCTGCCCACAGCCCAGGCAGATTGCCATCCCCCAAGGCTGGAGCTCTGAGACTTAAAGCTCTTGGGGGCATTCACATACACCTCAGATGTGGTCTCTGTGGGCTGTGCCTCGTGGGGATCAGGCTGTATTAGAAGGACTTTACTCCAGAAACCTTCATACAGTTCCACCTGGGTGCTATGGGTGGAAAGCATCGCCTCATGCTGCGGGCAAGCACCTGGGCTGATGCACAGAGCTGTTATCAACACATGTAAGGGCCTCTGCCGTGAGCCATCTGCAGGACTGAGCGCGGGCTAGGGCTCCGAGGGAGCACAGGTTGTTGGGGTTTTTTTGTACTAAAATCCAAGAGCAGCCACCACCACTCCGGGGCAGCGTGTGGCTGCAGTGAGTGCGGCGGCCGCAGAGGTTACTCACCCAGGCCCAGGCACGAGACTCTCAGTCCGGATTTTCCAAGGTTTCTAGAAGGAAGAGAAAATAATTAGAAAATATTGTTAACCCTCAAGGGACACACAACTTAAATAACCCGGTGCGAAACCAGTAGCTGGAGAAGACGAGACCCTGCTTTTGTGCAAATCATCCATTCTCCTCCAAAAGGGACACATTCTCCCTCTCCGGGGATGCCGGCTGCCCAGTTTGGAGAAGGGTGGATGCACTGCCACCATCCCTTGCCTCACTAGGCTGTGGGAGAAGCTCTGATCACTCATGAAGCTGGGAATAAACCCAAATACATTCAGATGTATCTCACCTGATGTCGCTTGGAGTCCCATGAATAAGGCACACGCATTCCCTTCACTTTCATCATCGTTCAGTATTCATTGCAGTAACACCGATGGACATATTCACCTTGTTCAGATTCACTTTTTGTCTTATTCACCCTCACACTTCTCAAAACATTCCCATCCATCAGAGCAGACCCCTGGTCTGGTTACTGTGGAGGGTCCCAAGCTCGTAGATTCCCCCCCAAACAAAACACCCCACGATTTCCCAGTCCGAGGACGGGCAGCGGCTTCATCCCTAACACCGGCTGCTTTTCCACATCAGTGAGATAAAGTTATCACCCTTCTCCCCACCTCCCAGGGCCAGGCTGGAGACAAGATAATTAGCCCCAAGGCCATGAAATGTGCCATACATTAAACCCCTACCCTAACTTAAACCTATCTCTGCAGTACAAAAGACCCTTTTAATTATACCCTCCTGCTTTAACCTTTATGTTCCAGCTGGATCTGTGCAATTTTTTTGCCAGATCAAAGTATAATTTCAGGACCATCTATCTACCTTCCACTACAGAGCACCGTGAACAATCACTGCACTTTTTGCTATTCCTAATGAATTATTTAAAGCCAAATAAAAAAAAAAAAAAAAGCCCTGCTCACCCACAGTGAAAGGGGTCGGACAAAACACTCGACATTAGCACAGGTCCTGCCCTGCTCTTTCACAGAATGGTAGGGGTTGGAAGGGACCTCTGGAGATCATCTAGTCCAACCCCCCTGTCAGAGCAGGGTCACCCAGAGCAGGTTGCACAGGAAAAGTGCTCAGCTCTTTCTCCTTTTACACACTTGATTTTGTGGCCATTTCAGGTATTTGCTCATATGGCACGATTTCCCACGTGGTAGAGCAACCAAAGGCGTCCCCAGTGGAGCCAGCCCAAGTGGTACAGGCAGCCCATGGGTGCCCACCCTCCCGCCCCTCCCCAGAGCCTCCTAACACCACCGCTCTACCCAAAATTTAGCGCTGCTGACGGGAATTTAAAATTTTGGGAGAGACAGGAACTTGTCCTCGAGTAGCTATTTGAAATGCTGCAGCTGCATTTCCAGCACCACGAGCCCCTGGGCTCACAGCACGGTTGGGGCAGGCACTGACCTGATTTTTTTTTTTTTCTTTTCTTTTTTTTTCCTTTTTTATTATTTTTTGAGTGAAAGCACAGCTGGACTCCTGCATAACAAAACCCACAGAATAGCACAAATGATGCCAGTCGTCCCCTGCCCACCAGCTTAAAGCATAACCCTCAGAAAGTTAAAAGGCAAATATCAGGCAGCTGCCTGCGTGTTCCAGACAGAGTTGCAGCCCTTCTGGCAGGAAAGAGGAGCCCAGGCTCCCGGGATTGGGATTTCCACCTTACTTCTGGAGTCAGCCCACCCACTGCATAATGCTTTTTGGAGAAGTCAAGTCCTCTTGGCTTTGGAGACCTCAGCACAAGAAGGACATGGACCTGTTGGAGCGGGTCCAGAGGAGGCCACAAAGATGATCAGAGGCTGGAGCCCCTCTGCTGTGAGGACAGGCTGAGAGAGTTGGGGTTGTTCAGCCTGGAGAAGAGAAGGCTCCGGGGAGACCTTAGAGCCCCTTCCAGTCCCTAAAGGGGCTACAGGAAAGCTGGGGAGGGACTCTGGATCAGGGATTGGAGCGATAGGACAAGGGGGGACTGTTTTAAACTGAAAGAGGGGAGATTTAGATGAGATATGAGGAAGAAATTCTTGACTGTGAGGGTGGTGAGACACTGGCCCAGGTTGCCCAGAGAAGCTGTGGCTGCCCCATCCCTGGAGGTGTTCAAGGCCAGGCTGGATGGGGCTTTGAGCAACCTCGTCTAGTGGGAGGTGTCCTTGGCCAGGGCAGAAGGGAACTAGATGGTCTTTAAGGTCCCTTCCAATCCAAACCATTCTATGCTTCTATGATTTCCAAACAGTTTACGCTTATTTTGTAGAAGAGGTTTTTTTAAGTCGTATTTCTCACCAAGCTAGTCTTTGCTTTTCAAAGTCTGGCTCTGTCTCTACGCAGGCACACAGCTGCGAGGGCACAGCTTGGCCATGCAGCTGGACCTCTCTCTCTACATAGGTGTATATATATCCACACACATATACCCTTTTCATATGTAAATGCGTATACATACCTTTTATATATACTCCTTTATATCCACGCATACATATATCCACGCATACATATATCCACCCCAGGTGATTGCAGGCATTGACAGAGCACACCACTCCCCTCAGCAGTGGGGTCTGCCTCAGGGTCTCAGCCCAGGTACCGTAAAGCCACGTCAGGGCTCGTCCCTCCACACAGTGGGGATTTTGGGGGGGTTAAGCACACACACACAGGAGTCAGGCTTTGCTCCAGAGAACGATAACCAGCTCCTTGCAGAGTCTGTTCCACTAACAAATCTGGGAAGAAATATTGTGTTTGAATTTCCAAAGCTGTCTTTGCCATTTACTTAGCACATGTGACCTGGGTACTTTGAAATTCTTATATCTGTAGTAAAGAGCCGACACTGAAAATGCCAAGTCTTTGCAGTGCAAGATCCCTCTTGCAAAATGAGCTCAGAAGCTGCTCGGCAGCTCGGGAGGAGGTTCCCTGAGCCTGTGGTCCAGCCTAGAGAGCACCGCAGCCCCCAGCTACTCCCATCGTTTCCAGCCCTCCTTTGCCTGCGAGCGCTTCACTCAACTGCATGCTCTAATTAATGGGCAGGCAGCGAGAAAGCAGAACGGCCACACCAACACACGAAGCCACAAAACAGCTAAAAACTTAGCCCGCTTGGCATGGTTCGCCTCCCAGCATGGACCTCGTGCTGCTTAAAAGCACGCAGCCACTGATTTGATTCCCGGTCCTAGGGCAGAGCAGTAATTTGTCTGAAACAGCAACAGTTCTTGAGAACTAGTTCTCCTCCAGCCCCCTAAAAACAACAAAAAACCCCACACCAAAAAAACCCCACTAAGCAAAAAAAAAAAAAAAGTACACATTTACATCAATTTTGCAGCTTTCAGGTGCATGTATATGTGTAGATATATTACACACACACATATGTATAGCCACACATGCCTGGAAGCTGCAAAATTGCCATGTAAAAATCAATGGTTGGTTTCTAAGTAACCGGACAGTAAAAGCCCTTTGTGCTTCCATTGCACTAATTCCCAAGTCTGAGACAATTAACCAGCTCAGTCCCCGGAGCTGAACCAACAGCAGCCCAGGCAGAATCCCAAGAATGGCTGCGCTGGGACCGCAACCAGGACAGCAAGACAAGCAGAACCTGGTAGAAGCCCAAGGTGCCCCATCGGCATCAGCTGCTCTGGCCATGTGTGGGCTGAGCATCTCCCTGGGCAAAGCTGTGGGAGTGCCGGTGCCTGCGGGTACCGGGCAGAGTGCTGCCAGACGGCTGCAGGTCCCTTCCACGGGGATAGAGCCCTGCACAAGGGGATAGCACAGGATGGGGGGGGGGCAGGGGGCAGAAAATCAGCCAGGAGAGTGTTGGGGGGGTTCTGCCATCACTCTCCCAAGCAGTCACGGACTCCTCGGGTTTTTCTGGGCCAGTGGTGGAAGGTCCCAGCAATATTTTCAAGGCTAGAAATGATCTTTGTATACAAAATGACCTTATGAGTTGGCACTCAGCTGTTGCTCATGTGCTTTCCCTGGGGGATGCTGAAGCTCCCGGCCCATGCTGTAGGGACACCATTGCCCCCACACCCCAAGGTCCATCTCACAGGTCTTTCTCTCAGGAAAGGTGGTGTTTCGTGCATTACTTTTTTTTTGTTAGTAATTGTCAGTCAGCGCATCAGTGTTATTGCCCTGGTCGCCTGTCTCTGTTTGGCACTTGCTAACAGCCGGCGGGGAGGAGAGGGGGGTCCCCCACGAGCGTCCACAAGCGGTGGTACCCACTGTCCTGCTTGCGCAGCATCTGGTGTCAGCAGTGTTATTTGCTACCATTAAAGTCCTGAGCGTGTCATTGCATCTCTGACCCCCAACCAGGCAGCCCAGCCCACCGCCCAGATACCCAGCGCCGCCACCGAGGGCTTATGCTGACGCTATTTAATTACTCTTTCAGGAGGGGAAAAAAAAAAAAATAGCTCTTTTCAAATTGGAATTCAGTGCTGCTGAGGACATTGCAGGAGCCTCCAGTCTCTCAGGATTGCTTTGCCTAGCCTAGAAGCAGCCGATTAAAAATCAGCCTCTTATACACCGTTTGTTTTCTGGTTTTGATTTGATTTTTTTTTTTTCCTCATTAGCACAGCTATCTTGCTTCTCCTCTCGCTGATATTCGGCTTCCCTGGCACTTTGCAGAGCTGGAACAACTGCACCGCTCCCCACAAACCACCGCCTGACCTCGCCGCACACAGAGAAGCGCCAAATTACTGCTGAACCCGGCTGCCTGGGCACCGCCTGATCCAGGACCCTGTCCCTGCAGCTCCAGCAGCACCTTCCAAACTGCTTCCAGCTGCCAATCTGCAAATGCCTTCATTTCCTTTACCCCAAACTTGCGCCGCAAGCAAGACCCAAATGTATTTAATACCTCACTCCTGAATTATTTTAAAACCAAAGCCTGAAGCCAAGCACTACCCTGCTGCCCAAACCCGGGACATGGCAGAGCAGAGCTGAAGGCACCAGAAGGGACGGGATGGGCAAAGTACATGGGAGTGGGGGCATTCCCTATTGGATCTGGCTTTTTTTGTGGGCAGCCCCACTCACCATACCCACAGCAGGAGCTGTGCAAACCTCACTGAAAGCACACGGGTCACCAAAATGTTCAGTAAAGGACATTTATAGCCAAACACAATACATTAAAGAACACAGGGCATTAATTGATTTTTGGGAAGGGAAGGGACACACCACACTGTTTCTGCTCTTTGTAGCTCTAAGAAAGATGTATTTTAAATTTAATTTTAAGTATTTCCAGTTTCCTTCTCCAGGGAGCAGGTACCGCCCTGTCCCAGTGCCAGGGGCCAAACAGGGCAGGGGACAGCGAAGGGTGTGGGGACGCAAAGTGCCCGAGAGCCCAGCCTCACACACTGGTTTAACATAGCTCTTCTTTCCCGGCGTAAACCAAAGGTGACATTTTCCCTGCCCGCGCAGCCGGGAGTTTGAGCTAACACAACCATCCCCGCAGCACCGGCGGCTTCACCAGATTGCGCTGGGTTAACGAGCGCGGGAGATGAACGCCTGATTCATTCAAAACACAGCTTGCAACTCAGAGATGTTGTTAAAAATACACCGACGTACCAAAACAGCACGCGGGGAGGGACGACATTTCCCTTGACTAGGCTTTTCCAAGCAGAGGGCACATCCATTTCCCGAGAAAGCGCAGGTTCTTGGCCATGGGCAGCGATGCGGGAATGTCACTCTGGGACACTGGCTTCTGTGGCAGCACCCATGTACCAGCAGCTGCTGCTAAACACCAGCCAACACCACGCAAACCACTGGGCAGCACTTGCAAACGGCCCAGGTGGGGAAAAGGCTGGGAAGGAGGTGTTAGCCAGGGAACAGCACCTTCCCGCTGGAAAGGAGCAACTCAATCAGCGGGATCCAAAGGGACAGCACAGCCACAAGGCTGGTTACCAATCCCTCTGCCATTTTGCAGGTCTTCGCCAGGAAAAAAAAAAAAAAAAAAATCAAGTTCTCATTATCTCTTGCTAGTGGAGGGGGTTGCACATGCACCGCGCCTGCTCCTTCATCATCATCCTCAGGCTGAGAGCCGCAGTTCCCAGTGCTGTAGGGATTTTGGCCAGGATGAGCTTGGGTGTTTTGCCTGGTGGCCTGGCAGGCAGCGCCCCGGCTGAGCAGGCATCAGGTCCGCAGGTGAAGGGTTATTTCAGCTGCGCAGAGACCTGGAAAAATCTGTGCTCAACTGCTGACGCCTCTTCCCAGCCCACAGCAGAGAGCGGAGCCTCTGCCTGGGCAGCCATTACTCGGTCCCTCTGACTCCAGGGCATGAAGCGCTCTCAGATTCGCTTCGGTGACTAACCCCATTTCCCTTGTTCCCAGCAGATGCACCGCTCCTTATCTGTGGCTCCAGCCCCGGCTGGATGCTGGGGACCAAGCAGGGGTCCCTGTGTCCCACCACAGCTGCTCATTTATAAACGGAGAGGAAACAAAAAACAAAACAACCAACCAAAACCCACCACACAGCTTAGCTTTTAAGCATGGGAGAAACTATATTCAGAAAAGATACTTTGGTTCCGGACCCAACTGCAACATTGAAGAAGCCCGAGTTAATTATTGTGCTAGAAACAAGTGGTTAAACAAGACGGGTGCTCACGGGCTGACACCCACCCATGCAGGGATGGGGAAACCAGCTACCACGAGCACGGCCTGGACCAAGCCCTAGGTACACGCTCAGGGCTGCAAAATCCCTCAGTTTCCCAAGGCTGGAGGGGGTAAAAAAAAAAAAAAAAAAAAAAAAAAGCAAGCACATTTTTCTTGTTAGCCATTTCCTGTGAGCAAAGTTATGGGCAAAGCCAAGGAAAATGCTAGAGAGAGATGTGTCAGATTTGAACGACAGGTAAGGAGAGCTTGTTGCCCGTCTGAGGAGCCAGGGTTTGACACGCGTGAGAAAAGGCGAGGTGGCAACTTTTGACTTTAAGAGTTCTTTGATTCAGCACCAGGAAGTCAAGAAGGGACACAAAGGGAAAAAGAGGGGACTAACGCGTTCTGCAGAAATACAGAGGGGTGACAGGAGCAACGAGACACATCTGGGATAAAGCCTGACAGGAAAAATGCATGGGAAAAAAAAATTACAGTTTGTCAAGTCTCAGGAAAAAGGATATCCATTCCCAGGGGATTTTTTCCTTGTAACATGGCTGTGTAGGAAGATTAGATTGCGTCCAGAACATTAATTTCGGTTAAAAAGACAAGAACCCAAGGTTTAAAATTGTGATTACTATTTGGCAGTGAAAAGTGAGAATAATTTGACTGTGCAGCAATTCTAAACCCATTTAACCCCTTCTCAGGAAGGGCATTTGATGGGAGTACCATCCTAGAGCACTGTTGGCTACCTGTAAGTCTGAAACCATTCTCCTAATGACAAAGAAAGAAGACCTACAAGTCTGTTGGAAAGTTTTCCCCTTGTTGACAGTTTTGTTTTTGAATGCCTTATTCAGGCTACCCTGCAACCTTCCAAACCTTCCCATGCGGCAGCAGCACCCCAGGGTATCACCTCATCAACATAAATCTGCATATAACAACATAATACAAGTAAGTGTTAATTGTGCGGAATATGTCTATAAAAATAGACTTGGAACTTGCTGTGGACTGGGGTTTCACGGGCTCTCCCTGAGCTTGCAGAGATGGGCACTGGGGGGTTCAGGCTGAGCGTGAAAAGGGGCAAAAAGGACAAAGCCACCAAGAGCCTCATGGCGGGGCTTATTCCTGGTTTCTATCACGTAAGAGCTCGGCTCCTCTTGCAGAATCCAACCCAGCAGCGATCTGGCTGCAGCCCAGGGTGCACGGTGCCATTCCTCTGCTGCAGGGACAGCCCTCCCCGGCCACCTACAGCAATTCAAGAGAGACAGGGAACTACTGGAGAGAGTCCAGCCTAGGGCAACAAAGATGACTGAGGGATTGGAGCATCTCCCTCATGAGGAAAGGCTGAGAGAGCTGGGACTCTTTAGCCTGGAGAAGACAAGGCTGAGGGGAGGCCTTATTAATGTTTACAAGTATCTAAAGGGTGGGTTTAAGGAGGATGGAGCCAGATTCTTTCCAGTGGTTCCCAGTAACAGGACGAGGGGTAACGGGCACAAGCTGGAACATAGGAAGTTCTGATCAAATATGAGAAAAGACTTCTTTACAGTGAGGGTGACAGAGCACTGGAACAGGCTGCCCAGGGAGGCTGTGGAGTCCCCTTCTCTGGAGACTTTCAAGACCCACCTGGATGCAGTCCTGAGTAATGTGCTCTAGGCAGTCCTGCTTTAGCAGGGGAGTTGGACTAGATGATCTCTAGAGGTCCCTTCCAACTCTGAAATTCCATGACTCCATGATTGCCCTGCTCACCAGAGCCACCAGCTCCTCCTTTCAGGCACGCTCGTCTGTTCCCTCCTATTAGGAACCTTCTGCAGCATTTAAGCAAAGCTTTTTATTTCCTCATTTCCGCTCCATTACGCCGTTAGCAAAGCCTTTTCACCGCAACAGCTATTTGCAAGCCTCATCCAGATCTCCTCTGCTTAAGCCAGCTTTTTAAATAACGCTAAACCATTTCTGGCTGAAAAAACAGTCTTTCCCTGGGATGCTGCTGTCCCAATTAGCTCACAGGGTACGTGGGGGGGTGGCCAATTATAATCCCATGATTGTTAAGGGCTCGCCTCACCCAAGCTGAGAAAAACCTTTTCAAGTGGTAATTGCACATAGGTAAGAAGCGCACAGCCCTTGCCTTAAACCAGTGGTGCCCATTCCAGCCGCCGCCTAAACCTCATTTAACACAGGTACAGCAGCGAAGATTCCAAAAGACCTGAAAAATTCCCAGGTCCTCATTTTGCCTCTTGCGCTCACCCAGTGCCTCCTTAATGGCTTTTATGGTGACTTCTAGTTTAATTATTTCCTTGGAAGAGGACATGCTGATAGTGCAGACGGAGCTGAACAAGACCAAAAGGAATATATAGTTTTTATATATCTATCTTGTGGGCAGCGAGACCTGAGCAAGAGGCCGGGGAGCCGGGCAGCCCTGCCCCGTACCCTCCTGCTGCTCTTCTGAGCCAGGTTCTGGGCAGCATGGCAAGGCTGAACCGGCTGTCCCTGCGTCAAAGTCTCCCTCTCCAGCCTGGGGGAAGAGAAGAGTTTTAGGAGGGACAGGAAGAGGGGGTGGGTGGGATGAGCCTGGAGCAGAGAGTTCCCAGGAGCAGCAGGCTCAGGGATCCCAGGGAGCCATAAGAAAAGAGAGGGAATCCAGAGAGCAACAGGGACACGGGGGGCCTGAGGAGGACAGGCTTGGCTCTGGCAGAAGGCATCCAGAGAGAGGATATGGGGAGAAAACCCACCATAGTGATGTTCTCTCAGGCTGAGAGAGTTGGGGTTGTTCAGCCTGGAGAAGAGAAGGCTCTGGGGAGACCTTAGAGCCCCTTCCAGTCCCTAAAGGGGCTACAGGAAAGATGGGGAGGGACTTTTGATCAGGGGAGATTTAGATTGGATATCAGGAAGAAGTTCTTGACTGTGAGGGTGGTGAGACACTGGCCCAGGTTGCCCAGAGAAGCTGTGGCTGCCGCATCCCTGGAGGTGTTCAAAGCCAGGCTGGATGAGGCTTGGAGCAACCTGGTCTAGTGGGAGGCGTCCCTGCCCAGGGCAGGGGGTTTGGAACTAGGTAGTCTTTAAGGTCCCTTCCAACCCAAACCATTCTATGATTTTTATGACTAGCCACTGACAAGGCAACACATAATAGCACAGCCCTGCACCCCTTGTGACACCCCAGACCTCACACACCTCCAGCAAGGCTCCTGGGTGTCAGCAGATGGGAAGGTCCCCATTTCATGGCCGAGCACCTTGGCCTCCCCCAGGATGGGCGGTAGCTGAACCCGCTCAGACCAGGCTCCATGCACCCAGGGAGCTGCAGGACAGGGCTTTAATTAAGAGCCCAACACAGCTCCTGCATTTGAAGCTCCACATTTGCATGGGTGACGGGTGCCTCCCACAGCCATTGGGGTAGAGGGCCCCCCCAAAATTACGTGTAGAGACACCCACGTCCTCCCACAGTGCTGTCAGGGCCCCCATCCCCAGCAGCAAAGCATCACTGTAGACCACAGCCAGGTCTGCCCCAGGCACCGCGTGGGCAGCGGTGTGGCACACCAGTGCCCGGTCAGGTCTGGGGGATTTTCAGAGCTTACAGTCTCTTTAATTAAAAGAAAAGGGGGAGAAGGCGGGGGAGAAAACGTGTCTACAAAGCAGCCCGTGCCATATGGCAGGAATGGTATTTGTCTCCTGTGGCACAGGGCAGAAAGCGATTGTAATTATTCACTTTTAATTAATTCTAGTGTAGGGGAATCGGTAAGGGACCCCATCAATGGCAGCAAACTGCAGCTCTCGAGGCTGCTGTAGCACCGGGCTGCAGGGAACCACGAGCGGCCACCAAGCTTGGTCCCTACACCCCACCAGCACTGAGTACCCCTCAGCCACCGCTGGCAGGTGCTTTCCCTATCCCTCCAGAGACATGCCCAGCAAGGGAGAAGGCCCAAAACCACACAGAGCCAGCTCCCCAGGTACATCAACAGGAGAGAGCACCTACCCCAGCACCCATCCCTGGTGCAGAGCAAACCCATTTCCCCTTGCCCTTCAACAAGCAGCCAGGAAGAATAATTCCCTTCTTTAAAGACAACCTTCACCATTAACCTTCCATCCCTATCTCAGCACACCATGCACAGTATCACCTGGGTACCAGATACTTCCCATCGCACAGGGCTGAGCAGAGCAGCAGCTTGAAGCCCATGACAAGCCCCCTACACAAGGGCTGAGCCAGCACTCTCCCAGAAGGGATTTATGGTCTGAGCCACCTGTGCTGCTTAAGCAACTCATTAACCTACAAGTGGTTCCTCCCATTGTTAAGGGACAAAGCAATTATAAGAAAATACATCCTGGTTATCCAGGTGGGAGGTTTGCTTCGTTGCTGCCCTTCATTTTTCAGAGTGGGGAGAGTTTGGGTTTGGTCACTTCCATTAACACACACACACACAAATCAGCCCAAACCTCCCCTTCCCGGCGCTGGGCAGGGCTGCCACACCATCAGGTGTCTGAGCTTGCATCGGCCTCTGCCTCCATAACCCCACCGGTTCCCCATTGGTTTGCAGAAGGGGAGGTGGCTCCTGCTTGGTCCAAAACCATCTGCTTCCACACACAGGATAAACTTGAGGTGATGCCCGACACCAGGCTGAGCTGATCTGCTGCATCGTGCTTTAGTGAAGCTTAGGCTGATCCCAGCCGGGACCAGCTCTGGGTGCTGACGGTTCCCCCCAATCCTGCATCCAGCCAGACTGGAAACACCTCCAAAACAGCCTCATGTTTGGTGGAGGCTAAAAACAAAGAGTTTAAGATTTTAAAGCAGTAAGTGACAGCTGGGCTGCTTGAAAGACGAAGCTGCCGAGCAGCTTTGCTTTAGTCTGAGGTGCGCTGAGCAAACCCTGCTTTAAGCTTATCTACTTCTAGTATTCCCCTCTGTACAATGGGATCAGGATAACCACCCTATCTACCTGTCTATCCATACATCTGTCTGTCTCTCTGTCTATCTATCTATCTATCCATCTATCTATCTGTCATGAATGAGAGAGAGAAAGAGTGAGAGTTTTTTTCTAAGCAAAAACATAAGTTTTAAATAAAATCTCTGCAATAACACATACAATGACTAAAACATTTTCGACTCCACACCCACAGAGGAATCATCAGGCTTAGAAGAGCTCGACAGAAATCAGATAATGCTGTTTTTTTTCTTGTTCCAACCCCAGTTTCATTGCTCTGTGTTGGTGGTTTTGCCCACAGAGGCCAACCTCTACCAGAAATACAACACCCAGGGGATGGATCCCGTGTGGGTCGGTCCTACCGAAGCAGCCCTGGTGGCAGGTGACCAGGGACCCCATTTCACAAACCCCCAGGGGCTGCCAGGGAGGGATGGTGGGTGGGGGTCCGGGGTCCATGGGGGCACCACCAGCTCCCGCTGCCCACGCCACAGTGCCCACGGCCACGCTGACGGCCTCAGCATGAGGGAGGTGTGTGGAGGAGGAAAAACCCAGCGCTCCTCAGGCATTTCTGAGTATTCCAGCATGCAAAAAACATGCGGAGAGAAATAGATGGGGGGGAAAGGAGGTGGGAGGGGAGAGAGGGGCTTTGAGCAGAGCGGGGGGAATTGGGAAGGGCACAAAGCCAGCCCCTGGGAGAGGCTTCAGCATTTTCAGGGGCAAGACCTGCCTGCAGGCGTCTCCATGGACATCCTCCACCTCCACCATCAAAAAGGAGGGCCTGGGGCACGCGAGCACAACACAGCCTTCCTCATACGCCTGCATGCACCCTTGTGGGTGTGGGGTGAGCCCCAAGGCGGTGATACAGGCCCCCACCCATCCAATTAAGCAAAACTGGGGAAACCATGGCACATTTTTTCCTGCATATAAACTGCAGACAGTTTGGCTTGTTGCTACAAAAATGTAAAAGAAAAGTCACTGTTCCCAAAGCTGGCGGTGGGAAAACAACGTTGCTTAGAAACATCCCCATTAGTGCTCCAGAACCGTTCCTTTCTGCACAGAAAATGAATAAAATATGTAATTTCTTCCCTGAAAAAAAAAAAAAGAGGCTGTTTCAAGTAACAACAAAAACCCAATGAAAGTGGAGACCCTTTCCAATTGCCCTCTCCCGCTGCAGCACATCCGACATCCTTCACCTGTGACCTGTGGAGTGGGGAACAACAAAGTGTAATCCTGGGCTTTGGAGCCGCGCTTGGCCTTAGCGCTTCTGCTCGCTTCGTACCGTACAAAACCCTCACCGGTTCAGCTGCTTCCCATGATGATGAACCCTCCTTAACACACCCCGCTTCTCTCCCCTCTCAAATACCAGAGAGAGCCACCCCCCACACCCTGAGCAATTGCAGACCCCCGTCCCCTGCACTAGAATGGGGGACGGGGGGCAGCTGTGGCTCCCCGAATTTCCCCGTTTGTACCCAGCAAGGTGAGGTGGGACCTGCCATCCCTGCCCCGTGGGGAAGGGGCTGTCCCTCACACCAGCAGAATGTCCATGGGGTCCCCAGGCCACAGGTTGCCCTGTGCCAACCAGCGCTACGTGGCAGGGAGGGGAAGGGACAGGCAGGAGAGAGTCCATGCCCTCCTGCCCGGTCAAGCTCTCCTTCCCACCACCACCCAGCCTTTCCCAAGCCTTCCTGATGCAAAACTGTTGGAATTTTTGGGTGATGTGTCTCTTGGGCTCTGTGATGTTGGAGAGACCTACCCCTCCAGCCCCATCTGCAGGGCTTTTGCTCCTCTGAACTCCTCCCAGGACATGCAGATATCTCCTTAGCCTGTCCATGCCAAACCAGAGAGCAGCAAAGATACGGAGAAAAGACACTACGTATTTCCAAGTGCTCTGGGAAAACACATCATCTCCACGTCTCCTCACAAATTTCTAAGGTGACCTGTCAGCATCTGCTCAGGCTCCAGAGCTCCCTGCCTCCCCAGGGGAAGATGCAAATTCCTTCACTGAAGGGTGCTCAGCTCTTCCTAACCTTTCGGAGCCACGTAAAAGCTATTTGTCACGATTCATCGGGCTGCAACAGCCCCCAGCACGGCTTAGTCTTGCTGTGAACCAAGGGTGAGGCAACATGGAGGTGTTAATTCTCTTCTTTAATTAACTTGGGTGGCTTCCTGCTTTGAAGGCTGGATTTCATTTTGCCTCATCAGCTCAAAAGGACCTGCAGATTTTTGACAAGCAGTAGCTGCCCCTCAGCAAGCTCCGATGGCAGGAGGTTGTCTCTAAGTGGTGTGGGTGGGAAGAGAGAAAAATAATGGTTTCTGTCTCCCATTTTTGCGAACAAAACACTTCACAACATGCACAGCAGTTTCCACTAAATTACCGCCCGTATTAGCAGTAATTGCAGTGATGCAGAATCACAGCTTTCCACTGTTTTATGTATTTTAAACCCATTTACTTGTGCAGAGGTAGCGAAGTGAGGGAGGTCTGTGCACCGCTGGGACACCTGCACACCCTCGGCCAGCTTTGGTTACGGGCAGGTGCAAACCACTGTACCCCACTTCATTTTGGGTAACGCTACAAAAATTGGCACCATGCCTCACCAGCCGTGTTTGCTGCTTTCTCTTGGTGCTTGCAACCGCCTTTCAAGCCAGCATCGCATTCTGCCTAGAAAATGGTTTGTTACAGGATGGAAAGCAAGAATGGTGATTTTTACCCAGGCTCCTATGGAGTATCTTTCCTTACTCTAATAAAAAATCCCTTCCAGTCTGTCCCACAGAAATATTCCCCATTTCTAAATGGAAATTGTTTCACCTTAATATGAGTTGAAAGACCACCTGAGCCACCTCATATGGGCACGCTGGAGCAGCACGGAGGCTCCTGGTGGCATTTCTGCATCCCACCGGTGGCCAAGGAAGACAGGGTGGCTTTGGGTTTTCCCCTGGGAAAACCACCTTTCTCAGAGCCAGGCAGGATGGAGGCAAGCTCAACCCTGCCAGACATGGGTGCTTTCACTCAACACCTGTCAGAGACACCACCAGCCAAGACCATTGCCCGTCTGTTCCCATGTCCAACAGCCCATGGCCATGGGGACCTTCGGATGCTCAGACCAAGGCACTGCATCTGAGCAAAGGCTCCATGCTTGGGCAGGAGGCAAGGATAGCTTCAAGCCATAGTGCTGGAGCAAAGACAGAGATACTCCTGCACCTGATGAAGTACTGACATTTATGCAAAGCATCTAATCTCAGGAAATTTTTAACTCCATTTTCAAATGACAAGAAGCAGAGATGAACATGCAAAGCGGTAGCACAAGCTCAGCCACCGTAGATGGCCCAACAGATACATGAGTGAGCTGAAAGCACAGATTTATTTCCTTGGTTGAGCACGTGCATTCTTAAATTTGCTTTAACAGTCAACCTTACACTTGCAGCGTTTGTGCTTATGTTTGCTGCTTCGCAAACTGCTTTGTAATCTCTTCTACTTAAGTTGTTATAGGAATAAAACAGAATTTTATTTTAACCATGCGTATCTGCAGTAGCATGGTGAAGGTGCACCTGGAGCAATGCTGCTTTTCTAAGCTATTTCAGAGTGGAAGTGGATGGACCACACCATCCCAGGTGCTCCTCTGAGCATCTTCCTTCCCGTCTGGGTTTCTGCAGCCATGTGGCAGGCGGTGGCTGCCCTGTGGTCCCCGCTGCACTAAAACGGGGTTTGGGGGAGTTGGTGACTGTCCCCACTGCTGCAGCGGTGACGTTAAGTATTAGGTCAATGATACAAAATAGGAAAAATACCCCGTTACTAGTGGAATAGCTGCAGAGGCAAAACAGAACAATATTGATCAGGTGAAAAACAAGAGCAGCAAAGCCAGGAGGTGGGTCCTGGGCAATGGAGACGCCAGCCCAGCAGCAGGAGGGACAGCCAGCCCAGGCTCGGATGGCGTGAGAGGACAGGCAGGTGCCTAAATGGCATCTGGCCCCTGATTCTTGGCTCTCTTAACACTTTCCAACTTATCTCCTGTACTCGTAGGGCCACCGGGTGCGTAGGTGGTCGCTTCAGCTGAAATTCCCCAGGATTTTTTTTTTTTGGCTGCAGCCTCAGAAAAGTTGCAGATGACGCATTAAAATGTAGATAAGGTAAAATAGATGGGCCACAGCCAAGCGCAGGGGCTGCCGCGTGTGGCTCTGGCAGACGTGCCGGCGTGCTCAGCCTCCCCGCGCGGGATCCGTGCCATCAATGAGGCTCCCGCATGCGAGGCTCTTTCCCACTCCTTCCTTCCCACCCCAGCTCCCAGCAAGCCCGGCCGGGAGGCAGTCTGCCGGGCGGCTGGGTGCCGGCACCCAAGCACAAATGGTTGCGGAAGATTGCTGCGATGGCAGCAGCTGCCATCGCTATTCCCAGCGCTTTCCCGGTGGGGAGCACAGGGTGGGGATGTCGGAGGGGGTGCAGCACTGGCACCGGCGTTCCCAGGGGAATAGCTCTGCCGGGGGGCACAATTCCAGCAACTGCATCCTGGAATGGTGCACAGCCCACGGCTCTCCTGCCCCCACCATGTTTTGTCAGCCGTGGGACACAAGGATGAAAGAGAGGAAAAGAAAAAACATTTGTCATTCTGCAGTGATGCTTTTTAAGTGCTGAATTTCAAATGTCTGAGGGAATTACATTATCCTTGTAAAAAAAAGAAAAAAATCTCACCGTTCCTAAAGGATTTGAATGAACCAAATTATGTCCAGAAATAGGAGAGGATCAGGGAGGTCTCCATCACACCTGTGCATGGGTTAATCCACAGCTTCCACATCACCCTTCAGTGGTACCCGATGCCGCAGTGCTACACATCTCACACCGGGCAAAAACCTGGCAAACCTGGGACACGTGCCCAACCCTGTTACAATGCCCAGGTTGATTCCACTTTATTCGTGTAGGAAATTAATAAGCAAATCATACCTACGCGTAGGGTGCTGACTATGCTGTCACCAGTCAACACATCCCATAGGGCTGTAAATAATAGATGCCATTTTCTCTCATTTCGGTACTACTTCAGACTGAAAGAGGCAAAATAAAAAATTTAAAACCCCGCCACCCGTTTTTCGTTCCCCATCCGTTGACCCACCTTGGAAAGTATTAGTCACTAAGTTGAAGTGATTGAACAAGCTGAAACTGGAAAACACATATTTTCTCCACAGGCAGGAGAGGCCACTTCTGACAAAAATCACAAGACGAACGGACGGGAAAGAATCTGAGCAGCCCCGGACAATGCTCGGCACAGCCATGAGCAGGTCTGTCCCAGCTGCAGCCGGGAGCATCCACAGCGGGGTCAGCCTGAGAAAGGGAACCTTTCGCTTTGGAGGGGCAATTTTTCCCCGTATAAATATTTAGGTAAAAGTTATTTGGATGAACTGTTCTAAAAATAAGCAGGCTGAGGCAGGGAGACCACTGAAAAGTAACTGAATTTTTGTTTTAATTGCTGTGCGTGAATTTGACCCTTTCAGAGAGAAAGGAAATTTTGGACAGATTTTAAGTACTTCTGCAATCAGTTGCAGCACAGTTTCACAGTCGCTGTAGCAGGAGCTGTGACCAGGCAGTGCTTGGTTTTTCTGGCAAACATAATGCCAACGGGAAAATATAGGTATGCCATGAAAGTTTTATAACTTCCTACCCAAAAATATTTCTGCAGCAGCTTGTTTACTTCCAGGGCACATGTTTTCTGATGACTTACACAACCCCTCGGCGAGCAGCGTGCCAGCCCGGTGTAGGCGCAGGCAATCCTAACAGCCTCAGCCCAGCCATCGCCTCTCTCGTGCCCTTTCCGTGCAAGGAGGCTGTCTCACTTATCGAACCTGAGGTTCTCTGGATGTGCTGCATCCAGCTGAATCCACACTGCCGGCAGGCCCTGTGATAGACTCTCACACTGCTGTTGCGTGCTGTAAGCAAAAACTAGGCATCAAACACGCACCAGCTTTTCTCTTTGGGAGCTGCGAGAGACAAGGCATCAGGACCTCGTAGGGGTGCCAGGTACAAAGGGCTTCCAGGAGCTTCAGGACCTTATTTTTCAATGTGCTCCTTCTGCTTCTCAAGCCCTGTGTCCCATCGATTGTTTCTGTTCTCCAAGCAGAGCTTTGTCAAAAAATACTTCCCGAAACTCTTCAGCACAGTGCCTGCAGAGCCCTGACCGAGTGCCCAACCACCCCAAGTAAGGCATCTCGGACACCAGGCACTGCTCCCCACTCCCACCCACCCACCAGGAGGTTTTCCACTGCTACAAAAACAGTTTGAGAAATATTTCCAATACATTTGGATACCATGAGGAGCAAGTCTCAGTTTGCTGAAGGGACGATGCTGCATCTCCCGCAGGGGATGCTGCTGTGGGGAACAGCGGGGGCACCGTGGTGAGACAGCAGAGCTGTGTGTCCCACCAGCCACCCAGAGTGACCCCCAGCACATGGCAGACGGGGCACAACATGCCCCAAAAGGCTACCATCTCTCCTACATGCCCAGGGCCACCATGCTCTCATGGGGGCTCCTTCATCCTCTCTGCCTCCTCCGGAGGGGTGTACAGCGAGCACAGCAGCAGAGGACGTGGAGAGACAGCTGCATCTCAGCAACTTCTAAAATGGGTTTGTTCAGGAGCAAACACCTTTGAACTGCTCCGGGGGCTCCCACGAAACACTGCTCTCACTCCTGCAGAGTGATGGGAAACATCACCTGGACCAGCCCAAAGAACAGGGCTGGGATAAGGGACACGTTAGCCAAATCCCTCTTTGCATTAGCAAGATCCATCCAAACCATCCACTGACTTTGCATCAGGTATCTGCCCACCACTAAGCACCATGGGACTTTGGGTTGTTGGATATTTTCTGAATATCCAACAGATACTGAAATCCATGGAAGCTTTGCTGTAGAAGCAGCTCCACAGAGTCGTCCCGCTCCTGCCACAGTGCTCAGCACAGGCTGAACCCCAGGCAAAGGGGAGATGTCCACTGACTCGTAGCAGGGAAAATGTCACCCCAGCTTTAACCTCTGGGCTCACACCAAGTCTCATGCAGCGCATTTTCTTTTCTTTACTGAGAATTGATTTCTTAACAAACGTGTTCTACAGATGGCGGTTTATAATGCTAGTCTAAAATAAAAATAAGCGTGCTCAAAATTCAAATTGGATTTTGCCAAAGCAGCCATGCTAAAATAATACATTTTAAATATCTTAAACTGTGCGCTTCACAAGTAATTAAATTAGCAGTGTTTCTGCATTACATCTTTTCTTCCGTCCATTTAAGCATTAGATTAATGTTGTCATGCAGGTTTTAGATGGAAAATATCACGCTTTGGGGAATGGTCCGGGACAAGCAGAGCGGAGCAGGATCAGGTTTGGCAGCCAGTCCATCAGGAACCCGCTTCAGCCAGCGCCGCCAGCGGGGAGCTGCCCCACGCTGCCTCCTGCCAGGGGGACAGCCACCGGCTGCCACCGCCCCGGGAGAGGGGACACCGGTGATGGGTGTCACAGGGAGCAGCAGTGCTGTGACAGCCACCCACCGGTGACGGGGACAGCCACCTGGGCTGCTCCCATGCCCTTGCACCCCTGCCCTGGGCCCTGCACAGCTTCGAGAGGCTGCAGAGCTCATCACCAGCACACCATTGCATTATTTAAAAGCTTCCTTGAAATATCATCATTTTGCTTCTGCTTAACAAACCCGACATGAAAAGCGTGCTCTCTAAAACACCGTTTGTCCTTGAATTCAATCTTGCTCTCCTTAGCTCATAGGTCTCTCTTGGGATTAAAATGGGGGGGCTGGAATCGATGGCAGACCAAGCCCTGGCTTGTTGCCCTGCGCCCCCCCAGTGCCACCAGCACCGCAGGACAGTGTTCCTGTCCCCCACGGGACACAGATGCTGGGACAGGCAACCTGGAATCCCCAGACCTTGCTCTGTATGGTCCAGGACACCTCTCTGGGGGATGATAAACAGCTTGCATGTCACGCTGGCTGGGGAAGTGGGGACTACCACGGCGTAGCTGGGCAGAGATGGTGTCAAACGCTGACACCCGTCCTCTGTACTACAGTCCCCCGCATGAGCCAGCACCGCTCCAACCAGCTGCGTATTTCTCCCTGAGCTAGACCTCACTGGAGGATCTATAATTAATCTGGTGGACAGACATTTCCAAAGTCCCTAATAAATTAGAAACATTTTTACGAAGAATATTAGAACACTTGGAAACAATGCTAAAAATGCATTTGTCAATAAACCAAAGTTGATGTAGGATGTTCTTGGCCTGGTTGGATCTACGGGGGAGAGAGGGGAGAAGGAGAAAGCCTGAGCGGAAGAAATCCCTTAAGTGCATTGAGGGAGCGGGGCAGAGCCTGCAGACCCCGCAGCGCTGGGCATCGCTCCCCCGGCAGAGAGCTGGGAAGCAGCCGTGCTCGACTGGGCAGGCACCACCTGGGCAGGCTGCTTTAAAAAAAAAAAAAGACAACTTTGCTGTATCTGAAACCTGGAAGAGGAGATACGTTTTCAGTGCTTACACTCAGCCCAGCCATCTGCGAAGTCTTCATTTACTGAAGACATGAAAGCCAGGGAGTGAATACACCTTTGGCAAACTCCATGCACTCTCATATCTTTAGAGTTTACACGGTAAGTAAATGCGTATTCAAATCTAAAGTTCACTTGGTCTATGCTGGTTTTAACACTGCAATGTTAAACATGGCTTTTGCATCGATGTAATGAGAAGGGGAAAATCCAGACCACACCGGACCCACAGCCTTACCTAGCAGCTACAAGCTCCTGGAGAACCATTAGGAATTTAAGAGCAGCACAAACCCGCACAGATTTTGTTTACTCAACTGGCTCCTTTTTCTCCTTCTTTGAGTTACTCCTCCCTTCTTTGTAGCCATTATAAGCTACAGTCCTGGGGGAAAATGCATTGTGAATTCAGTCTAAATCCATTCGCTTCACTGGATTGGTCTTAATTTACAGCAATAAAATGAAGATCAGATGATGAGCCATAAAAATCAACCTGATGTGGAGAGCTACTGAAATAATACACAATTTTATATCAAAATAATTGTGCCATTTGCATGTGAGTGCTTAAACCTACTCATAATTGCAGCAAGACTTAAATAAACCATGGATTCCTAAATATATGAGGTAGATATTATGGTCGATGGTCATAGTACGATGCAAGGAAAAAGAAGACACAAGACCTGAAACGCTGCTAAGAAATGCCTGCTTTCACTTACACCCTTTGAAAAGAGTAAGAGCTTTATCTTCTGTTTCCAAACTAGTTTTGCAGCCCAAACCGACCCGTGTGCGTTTCCAAACCTGGCCGGTTGGAAGTTTGCTGTGGACTCCTGTAAGCCCTGGCTCACCCCGGCTGCACGGCCAGGCGTGCTGCACAGCATCTGCATACAAAGTGTGCGCCACAGGGCAATTCTAGCGTTAATAATACCACGCTTCTACATAAGGAATTTGCACTTTAATAAAAGCATTGCAATTTTTGCTTCTAGCCCATGGGTCACCTGGGGTACGCTCAAGGGAGTGGAAGAAACCGCCAACGGTCATGGAGGCGAAAGTCATTTTCCTGATGGTAATCACAGGTCTCAGACATGGCTCTGGGGCTTTGTAGGGCTCCGTCCCCCACCGGCAGCGGTTCCTCCTCCTCTCCAAGCACTCAGCATCTGCACTGGGAACCTCTCCAGGGAGGGGGAACGACTGTGGGATGTTTCCCAGGAGCAGGTTTGCTCTTCTCCCCGCTCCGATGACCCTGGGAGGGAAGGTGCTCCAAAGCATCGCTCCCCTCTGGGCTGGGACCTACCAACCCACAACACTGGAAAGGTTTGAGTTAACCATAGGATTGAGAGTTTTATACTTGTTACACGCCTTAATTATGTTTGCCAGCGGGTATTTATTTAGGCAGAAAAGTGGGATGAGGAATTCTTTGTGCTGTAGTATTTTTATTGTGCCTTTTAATGTGTGTAATTGGTGTGCAGAGCCAATGGAGCGCTGCTCTGACCCTGGCTAAGTCAAGCCCGCGGATGCCTTTCCAGGAGGCGGAAGAGAGACATCCCACCGGAGCCATCGGAGCAACACACCCACCTCTGCGATGCAGTGCATTAGCAGCTCTTCAGTAATGCGCTTCAACAAGAACCCACTATTTCAGGCACACAGTGAAGAAAAAAGCCTTTGAACTGCCGATGAATTTTTAGCCGGCAGGATGTAACGACCCTCTGCTGGAATGTGGCCAGGGCACTGCCTCGGTGCCACCGGGGACACTGGAAGGTCTCACAGCCTGCAGCCTGGTAAGCAGCAGCACCCAGGCAATGGGCCAGAAAAAATCCCACTTAAGACAAGGACTGACCAGACCACCCTGCACCAGGCTGGCTGTAAGCGCAGGCCCCCACGGATCCGAGACGTACCGGTTGCCCTGGGAGAAGGGAGCAGACAGGCAGCAGCATCGCGTGTCTTGCCAGCTTGGCCTCCTCCAGACCCTTCGTGCATGCTCGGGTTCATGCCGGTGCTGAGCAGGTAGCTGAGCACTGCGGCACTTCCCAGGTGGTCAGGAAAGGTCTTTGGTTGCTAAAGCTGCTCCAGACCTTGCAAAATGTGACACGCAATCCTTGCACATCCACTGCTCAGTGACCGCAAGAAGCACTCTCTCCCCTCCCGCGCCCACAGCAGCAGGGCAGGTCTCCTCGCAGACCTGACCGAGCAGGGACGAGGTTCCCAGGCTGGTGTCCCCACACTTTAATTACCGCTGCCCGTCCTCAGAGACCCCCGAGGCACAGGCAGGAGCCCCAACGTGGTGGTGGCACGGGCCTGGTGGACATGAGTGGCCCATGAGACAGGGGTGGGCATCCCGCATCGGGCAGGAGGGATGGGTTTCCCCTCTGGAGGCCAGTGTCCGGCCCCTCTGCACCTTGCTCCAGGCTCTGCAGGACGAGCATGGACTATTAACTCCACCAGCTTGCCTTTGCAGTTAAAATTCTTTTGTTTAGGCTCTCACTGGAGTTAATGGCCAAAGCTGCCACCGTCAATTATTTATGAACACAAATAGATAGTTGAGCTTCATAAATTGGGTCCCTCATGCCCGTGTGCAGGCAGAGCTCTCATAAAGGGCTATTTTTGAACTGCTGACAGCCCCGAATCGGCAGCGCTGCGGCTGGAGCCGGAGCTGAGCCCCAAGCCCTCTGTGGCTGAGCTCCCTGCCACCTCCTGGGCACAGAGCAGGCTTGCGGGGAGCCAGGGTGCTCTGGGGAGAGGCTTCGCCCTGCGGCATGGGTGATGGCAAGGCTGCCAGGACGAGCACGGGAAGCCTGGTACAAGTCTCAGTTTGAGAAGTTGTTCTCTGTGGTAGTCGTGGCACATCCCAAATAGCCCCGTGCACCAGGATCAGGGCTGGAGCCACCTTACTGACAGCTTGAATTGGGCAGACAATAAATTTTAAAATAATACGGCAACTTAGGAGAGAAAAGAACCCAGGCTGTGACCTTCTGATGGTCCAAATCCTGCCAGCCGTCCTCCCATGCTGCGCATCAGAGGGAGGCAAAAACACATCCTTTGTTTTCAGCAGCGGTGCGGCAAACAGCAATTGTCCAAGCCAAGCACCACAACTACACCATTTTCAAGGAAAGACTTGAAGTGATCCCAAATATTCTCCCCGGGCACCTGGGCAGGCTCACTGGTGGGACTGAACGGGAGCATTAAGAAGCATAAAAGGGAACAGCCCCTCTCCCCGTTGCCTTCCACGCACAGGAGGCAGCTGAGGCTGTCCCCGGCGGTGACAGCAGAGGTGATGGCTGAGGAGGTCCCATCCGCCTGATGCCACAATCCGACAGGGAGGCAGCGAAATGGGATTTGACAAATGCAAAGCAGAGGTTTGCTCACACGAACGCCGCGGGAGCACACCTGAGTCCTAATATTTGCAGATGTTCCCCGGTGAACGTATTTATTCCCGCAAACTTGGTCTTTTATATTCCAATTGGGGCTCTGAGGTGGAACGGGTCCACAAACACGCCGTTTGATGAAAAGCCCCCCGCGCTGGCTCCTCTCCCGCCCCCACCCCTGTCACAGCTGTAGTGGCTGTCTCTCATTTTTACATAATCCCAGTGGCACCAGGAGCTCCTGGCAGCCGGGGGAGGCAGCTCTGGGGACGGGCAGGTCCTGGGAGCGGAGCAGGAGCCACGGGCAGCCCTGCCAGGGGGGCGGCAGCAGCACTGAGGGTCAAAAGGGGGGAGCAGCTATCCGTATTTTTAGCGTGAAACAAGGGGCAGCTGCGCTAGCATGTCATTTTAAGCAGCGCACACTGTCTAGCTCAGCATCAGGGACATAATTCAAGCAGAAAATGAATTGGGAAGGACTTCAGCTTCAATGGGAAGGGAGCTGAGGACTTTACAGGATTATTGTTGTAGCCGTTGGGAAAAGCCTTTGGCTTCTCCGGCCACTGGATTTCCCTCGGACTGAGGAACCAGGCGCAGAGATGAACACGAAATATCAGCTCCATCGCCATTGGTAGGCGTCTTCCCTAACTAAAGGTTATCTCAATTCAGCAGCATCGCAGCTGAGCCTGGAGGTTTAGTCAGCTCTTCCTCCAAATTCCCCTTCACGTCTTCTCTTGGGGGAGAATCAGCTCTAGATATGGAGAGATTTGGGAGCAGAAACAGGGATTAGTCATAAAGATAAAATATCAGCCTTGTCACAAATGAGATGCTATTCCTGATGCAATTCCCCAGGTCTTGGGCAGCCAAAGCCGGGGGAGCCGTCAGGGCTGTGCTGAGCACCAGCGGGAGAATTCAGCCCTTCGTATTGAAACCTTATCTAGAAATAAGCCAGAAAGGATTTACAAAGGCCCAACTTCGGAGGCTGCAGGAGCATTTGTGTCACGTGGGCAGCAAAGAATTGCAATTACCCGGCGTGTCGGTACACTGATAGCGCCGGGAGCCCGTGGGAAATCAGCAGAGATAACTTCTGACAATTAGTACACAGCGTCCGTAAGCCTAACAAGCAGAAGCCCCAACTTGGTAACAGGTCATGTCTTCGAATGACGTGATCAAAGACACATTTCCCTCAGATGTGCTGGTGGGGGAAACTGAGGCAGGGAGGTGCAATGGCTTGGGCAGGGCTGCGGGAGGAGGGAGGGGTCACAGGGAGCTCCCAACTGGCAACGCTCCATCCTCCCCTACTCCACTTGGGAGGCTGCGGGCATTGGATTAAAGGGCAAGTTATATTGATTTTGAGAGTTGACTCCCTTTGGGCAGAACCCACCGCCATCCCCCAAATACTGCCCTCCCCACAGCTGGGGCCAGCCAGGAGCTGGGACTGTCACCCCCCGGGAGCCCCGCGGAGCACTGAGCCTACCCCAGCACCCCAGCTGGCTCCGGGAGATATTAATCAGCATTTCTGCTCTCACCGCAAGTGCTGCCCGGACGTCTCCTGCTGCTGACACCGTGCTGATGAGCAAGCGGCAGGAGTGTGCAAAGCTCCTGCTAAAAGTTGGTCATGGCTGAACGGCAGGAAAAAGCAGTTGGAAAGGCCGGGCTTCCACTCGGGCAAAGCCTCTGTGTTACTTATCAACTGTTCAAGCAACTCATGGCAAATTGCATCTGAGCATCCCGTTCACTTTGCTTCCATGCACCCTGTCTATGTAGTTCCTGGAAAGTTAATATTGAAATTTTCAGAACTACAGGATTGCCTAAACCAAGCCCTGCGCTGGGCTGCACGCACGCTTGAATTCCGTGTAACGGTGCTAAAGCCAGCTTTGCTTTGCGTCAGCCCCCACGACAGTAAAATCAGCGTAACAGCAAAACTGCATCCCAGCCCGGCACCACTCCCTCGGAGCGGGTACAGCTGCCTCTGCAGGAGCATCCGCCACTATTCCATGGACTGGAAACAAGCACAGCTAAAGTTGCCCGGAGCCCTGCGTCCCTCACTGCCATCCTCACGCCCGTGGGGAACCCCTCACTCCAGCCATCGGGAGCTCAGCGCAGGGCTGCTCGTGGGGGCAGAGCACCCCCAGGCTGTTCCCTTTTCCCACTCCCAACAACGTCACCCTTTAGTGGCTGAAAAGGGTCATCCTGACCAGGCAGAAGCCAGATGCCAAAGAAACCCTTCTCATTTTCAGCTGAAGGCATGACAGAGAAGCTTATCAGCTACCCACACTGAGCGCTTCAGGCTGAAGTCGCAGCTGTTTATTATTTTTCCTGCCTAGATTAGGAGGAATAAAATCTGTAAGATGCATGAGACATTTTACATGAATGCCTGTGATTTTTTTTTCCCTACATTTCACCTAAAATTGGCTTTGATCTCATCTTCACCAAGTGAACCAGGTGAAAAGTCAGTAAGCGATCACCATGACGAAATGGTACCTAAGGCAGGTCCTTTTTTTCGCTCCGTACAGCATACTGCAAATGAACTTTTCCTGTCCAGCCTCAAACACGCTTTGCTAATTGATTTTTATGCTCATTAGTACCAATACAAGTTATATTGAGCACTTAATAGAAAGCATCTTAACACAACTGTCGTAAATTCACAATGTTGTATATCGTCTACCCAAACAAGTGATTTTTTGTATAAAATCACAAATATATATGCCTGTAAAAGCATTAACACCCAAATGCTATTCAGCTATGCTCAAGTTTAAAAATCTATTAATAACCTCAGTAGAGAGCTCCTCTGCAAAATCAAATGCATCCAGACAGGCAATTCTTTAGAAGCAAAGTAAAGAGCTACAACGTAACAAAGAACAATACCGTGACCATACCTATATTTCATGCCCGTTTGCTTTGCGGTGGATTCTTTTAATGAAATGTGGTGCTGAGGGGTAAAGGTCCCCAAACTGCGAGCAATAATAGCCACTGTCCGAAATTTTGCCCGGGCTGCATTCACTACGTTCGGGGTAGTGGTGTTCTGCTTGCTGATGAGCCTGTCTTCACCATTTCGACTCTTCAAGTTGTGGTCTGTGCAGGCGATGGACACTTGCATCGCGCCCTCGGTACTCCTTCAGTCACTGTCCAGAGCCCCCGGCCGCCCCCACGCCGGCCACAGGCTGCCCAGCAGCGCAGGGCTCGGTCCCAAGGCAGCCAAGGAAAACTGCCGACCTTGAACTCTCAGAAGTAGCCGAGGCAGCGGGGGTCTCCGGGAGAGCCGGGCTGCCTCCCTGCGATGCCAGGAGGAGAGAAGCCCCGAACTTGACGAAGCGATCGCTAGTGCAGGTCTCAGCTCGCTCTCGGATCTCCCCTTGCGATATTTGCTGCTGCTTAGACACAAGCATCCATCCAGTCAGGTGCGTTCGGAAACATAAAGCTGTTCCTTCATGGTGAACCGCCCGCAGCAGCCGCCGCTCTGTCTTGATGCAGCCTTGCTTCTGCCTGCCGGCTTTAAATCGATGCAGGCGTGCTGCAAGCGCTGGCCCGCGAACTGCTGAGCAGGCAGCCTCGCCGCCCGAAGAACCATCCACTCGCCAGCCGCTCCCTAAGGACCAGCGGTATCCATGGGTTCTCCTTTGCCCAGCTGCGGCAGCCCGCTACATCCCCGCGCCGGGGCTGGCTCTGCGGCGGCTCCCGGGATGGCCCCGGCAGGAGCTGCGGGAAGCCCGGGAACGGGCCTCCTTTGTGCTCAGGGGGAAGGGAGGCGTTTCAGGCAGATGTCTCCTGTAAAAATAGCTGCTGGCATCTCTAAGCGAGGAGAGGACCTCTTATAGCAGGGAACAATGCGATGTTAAAACGGGCAAATTGTGAGAGGGAAAAAAAAAAAGGGGGGGGGGGGGAGGGAGAGAAAAATGGCTCTGCTACAGCGTGCCAGTGAGTTAACACGTTAATCCCGTGTTTCTGGCACCCGGATCCGCCGCCTGCAGACCCACGCTGGCAGCAGTGCCAGGGTTAATTCCCTCTCCCCCCAGCATCGCCAGACGAATAAACTGCAGCGCAAAGTCTGTGAAGCGATGAAGTGAACCGTCCCTGTCCCTGGCTGCTGTGGGGGCTGCAGCCGGAGCAGGGAGCCCAGTGCAGAGCCCCCACTGCCCACCACCGTGTGCCGCCTCTCCCGGGGCACTGGCCTTGGGCACAGAGGGCAGGGGCAGCCCAGGGGCGGCCTGGGCTGGTGAGCTACTCCCCAGAGTGGCGGGGGGGTGAGGCAGGGACAGAGGTGGTTTGGAGTCACCCCTGGGACCCCTGTCCCTTGCTGCCACCCAGCAGAGCGGGCCTGGGGGAGGACAGGCAGTGAGCAGCGGTTTGGGTGCACCCTGGGTGCAGACCCATGGGAGGGGGCACCCACGGGACGTGCATGGGTGGCAGCACAGAGCAGGTGGGTGGGAGAGGGCTGGGGTCGCCCGCTGTCCCTTCCCCAGCCTGGCACAGGCCGGTGAGAAAAGTTCCACAGGGGTTCCCCACACCCCACTCCTAAATCTGCCCTTAGACCACCAGGAGGGCTGGGGTGAGGGGGGGGCACCTCCAGGGTCCTCTCACCCACCCACTGTTCATGGCCCAGGCTACCCAGGACCCTGTCCCCTTGGGGTGCGAGTATTTCCCAGGCTGGAGACCCCCCCCAGCCCCTCTGGTGACCTGCAGGGCTCTCTCCTGCTCAAGGCACACCGAGGTGGAGCAGGAGCGGTGGCAAGAAGAGAGAAGCTGGAGGTGCTGGTGTGGCCACGATGACCTGTTGTGAACTCAGGCTGACAAACCCCTGATTTCCTCCCCTGCAGCGGGGGCACAGCATGGTTTTCTCCCCCACAGTGATCCTGCTGAGGAGGGGGAGTGCGGGAGCGGCTGGGTGGGCAGCCGGCAGCCAGCCAAGGCCACCCACCACCCAGGGTGACAGGGTGAATAGCTTCTGATGATCTCTTTGCAGTTCATTCATCTATTGGCTCATTAATGCTTATGCAGCACATTTCTTTGAGGAGGATGTGGGGGATGGAAGTTAGAAAGCTAAGTAATAACTAGCTGAACTAACTGCGGCAAGGCTGTGTCTCAGACACAACATTTAGCTTTGAGAGAGTTTCCAAACACCTAATCAGTAAGTTAGTATTGCATACCACAAATAAATGCACTTAGATACGCAGAAAAGAGCGTGTCATCTGGGGGCACAAGCCACAGGGTCACTGACACCAAGGTGTCCCATGGTGGGGCCTCATCCAGGACACCCTCCATGTCTCCATGGGACTGGGGGATGTGGCTGGCATGTTGGTGGTGGCACCCACGGGGTGCCTTGGCACTGCAGTCAGCCCAAGTAAGCAGGCTAAGCACTCACTCAGCTTTTGGAGCCCAGCTTTGCCTTTCAGAGATCAAAACAAGACTGACAAAACTGGGATAATTTCTCTTTCTGATGGACATGCAGCAACCTCTTGCTGGGCACGGGTATTTCAAGGAAGAAGATGTGTTTTTACATCTTGCTCTACACATGTCTGAAGAGTTCCTGTCACAGCCAGCGGCTGGCTTTGCCGGTGCTGCCGAGCAGCGTGACTTGTTCCTGAGGACGTGGCTGGGTACCATCACCCAGGTCCTGGTCACCATCCCAAATGCCACTGCTGCCCACGCCCTGGGGCGTCCACCCAGGGAGGGACAGAAAGGGACAGTCACATTCTGCACTGGCACATCCCGCAGAGCATATTAACTCAAGCCGCTTAGTTTCAGAGAGGTTACAGTCTCCGCCAAAGAAATATGTATTTAAATACGGGATTTATTTCATTTCCCTGAGCCAGATAATCACTTCTAGACTAAAATGTTAGAATAACATAATTTTGTATCATTAAAATCCCAAGATTATAAAACAAGAGATACGTAACAACCTCGGCGGCAGAGGGTGCTGGGGTGCGGTGGCAGGTCAGGCTCAGCCACGAGCCTCTGGCCGGGGTCTCCGTGTCGCTTCAGTGCCACCAAACCGCTACAGACCCAGATATTTGCCAAGACTTACATATGCATTTCCCCCCCCCGAGGAAGATGACAATTGCTCATTAAACAACTTGCTCAAAATGCTTCATCAAGCAAATCCATTTTAACACAGATGCTCACGACCACGCTGGCTTTGCCTTTCCTGTGATCCCCGTTAGCCCCCGCCCCAGGAGCCACTGCATCCATCCCGGGGTCCAAAATAGAGACAAGAGCCAAGCACAGACAAGCAAGATGCTCTGGCAAGCGCAGAAGCCAGGAGATGTTTTGCTCCTACACAAATACACATCTCCATGCCCTGGGCAGTCTGTTTCTTTGCCCAGGACCTTGCAGGGGCAGGATGACGAGCATCTCTGCGGTGAGCAGAATGGAAATATCCAAAAAGGAAAAAAAAAAAAAAAGTACTTGGTTCAGAGCAGGTCTGGTCCCTGCGGAGGCACAGCAGGGAGCTGGGGCCATGCAGCCCAGCGGGTGATGGACAAGCCCTTCCCCGGTGGTCCCTGCAGGCAGGGCTGGCAGCACCGGGGCACAGTGGGTCTCTGCTCCCGGGGCCAGGCAGCAGCACAGCTCTGGCTCTAAAGAGTGGGGAAAAGATACTTCTGCAGCCCAAAACATAAAAATAAACCAAGGTCCTTCAGTCTGGGTTGGATGAAACATTTCAAGCTGATGCAGACCCAGCCCTCTGGCACGGCTCAAGCTGAACGCACTGTTTGCTTCTTGCCTTTCTTTTTTTTTTTTTTTTTTTTTTTAAATTTCACCTTCTGGTGAAACAACTTTGAAACTTTATGCCAAGTCTGGCTTGAGACTTCACCTGATGGCTGCAGTCGTAGGCTGTTTACACTAATTACTCTGCTGTGCCATTCTACCAGAGCAGAGCATTTCACTGGACAAATATCAGTTAGCATCTTATTCATTTCATTAAATTTAAGCTTATTGCCAGCTAAACCTGTATTTTCGGTAATACCAATATGCTGTATATAAATTCTGGCAGGCTCTGTCAATCTTTTAAGATGGTTGGTCTTCATTTCATGCCCTTCTTGAGCTCAGACCTAAGCAGCAGGCTGCATTCATGGTAGCCACAGACGTTAATTAAACAATAGGCACTGCACAGGCAACGAGGCCAAGGCAGCTGGTGAGCACGGGGTAAAAGGTAGAGCAGGTCACCTCTGCCTCCCTCCATCCCTGCGTCGTTCATGCTTTACCAAGTAAAACCTTTTTAGGAAAGAATTTTCATGACCAGCTGCAAAGTTCATGTTTCTACCTAAAAAAGTAAAGTGGAAATTTTCATTGAAAATTCATTTTCATAAAAAAAAATCTAATTTTTCACATAAATAAACTGAGTATTTCTCAATCTTTAACCTTAATTTCTTACAAAGTTGTCTTATAAATTTTGAGAGCTGATAAAACAAATCTGAAGAGCTGATAAAGCAAATCTGTCCCAGTTATCTCCCTGGGACGAGGCACTGGGGCTCCGTGCCCGAGCGGGTGAGCACCCAGGAAAGTCGCCCCACTCTCTGCTGCAGGGACCTCGGCAGCTCCCCGGCTCCCCTTTTATCCCAGTTTTGCTTTGTAAGGGAGCGGGATTGGCACATCCGCAAGGACACGTGGAGGCCGTGAGCCAGGCAGTGACCACGGGATGTTCTCCGTGAATCACAGCGTATTTAGGGCACGTTTTCACCTTATTTCAGTGGGAGGTTTATGCACCGTGGAAGATGCCGCGTGTTGTTTGGCTGCAGGTTGCATTGCGGAGGAGAGCTGGACACCAACCACGTGCAGCCAGTTACATAAACCCACATCCCTGCACGCCAACCAGCAATCCAGGTCACCAATAATGATGCCATCTCAGCTGGTTTAAGCTCCTTAACTGAAATTATTCAACGTTGACAGAAGACATCAACTTAATACAGCAGTGAACGTAGCACCCGTCAGCGCCAATGTCAGCTGAGCCCCTCGGCAAAGTTTCTTTGCTGGAAGCCTCTCTTTTTAGCAACATGTCATGGTTTAACCCCAGTCAGCAACCAGGACCATGCAGCCGGTGTCTGCGTATACACCATATACTGGGGGGGTTAAGGTTTCCAGCGCCCTCGGGCACTGCGCCGAGAGCACCAGCCACTTCCACCAGGTTACACTTGCGCAGGCACAAGTCTCTTGCAGGGCTCGTGGAGGGACTTTGCCAAGCTGGTGTCCCCACTGGGTGCTGGGGCCCTCCTGTGAGCTGGGGACAGCAGGTGCCACCAAGCAAGGTGCCTGGGATGTGAATTTGGAGGAGCCCTGGGATGCCGAGGAGCCCTGGGATGCTGAGCACCCCCACGCCTGCCTGCGTGCCCGTACCCCGCAGCTGAAGCTTGTTCTGACCCTGGGGCAGCGTTCCCACGGCAGGTAAAGGGCATTTACTCCATGGCACAAAGCAGCCATGTGCTCTTCCCACTGGGGGCTGCTGGTTGCCTGAGCCCCATCTCTTCCAGAACATCCCCAGGGCCAGCCCCATGGATGCTCCCTGAGGGCTGTGGGCAGGGAGGCAGAGCTTTAGGGGGGGGCGAAAACAGCTCAAACTGCGTTTGTTCCTGATACCACCACAATGCTATGCATAAGCAGAAGTTTGTGGCTATCATTGCTCACTACGGCACTGCAAATGATCGGCGTTGCATCACCACTGCATAATTACATGCAACATTAAACGCAAAGTCTGAACCATTTTCCCGGTGCCACAGAAGCAGCCGCTCCCCGCCAGCAGCCGCCTGGGCCGGGCTGACGGCAGCTCTCCTTGCGGGACCTCAGCCAGGTGGCTGCGGAGGAGACCCCACCAGCACCCCTCACACCACCAAAACTAGCACCTAACCCTCCTCCTGGGTGCAAAACGCAGCCCAGTACTGGTCATTGCATCACCTCTATGCTGGCAGCTTTCCCTCTGATCCCTACGGGGAAGGGACCTGCCCTCTGCACCCATGGCCAGAGCAGGGCCACAGACCGGTGAGATGCAGCAGAACACCCAAAGTCACCACTTCCAGGCTAGAGACACATTAAAAACATTATTTCAGCATTTGTGATTGATAGAGTTTTAATCACATTGGATTGGACATTTTGACAGGGACTTCGCATGCAATGTAATTGGATCAGCCAAACTTCAGAGAGCTGCATGGAAGCACCAAAAATTCATCTGGCAATGCCGAGGTGACAGGATCCTGCTCCAGAAGCAGGGCCTGGGGAATGCAGAGTTCTGCCCATGGAGCTTTTCCACCCGAAAAACGCTCTTTATTTTATTTAACAGACCAGACCTTGCTACTGCAACCAGAGTCTGTCCACAGCTGCCTTTCCAAAACCCAGAGCAGATGTTCCAGGCAGCAGTCTCCAAGACTGGCTTTCATGAGAATTATGTTAACACACTGTAACAAATCCTTGATCTTCAGGGTGCCACACGATAACTCTCCCGCAGCACAGCAGGATACACTCAGGGAAATTCTGTGTTATGTCCCAATAAAAGTTTCATTGGGCCATAAAAGCTCTGATTATAAATACATCCCACACGCATCTCTCAGCCATTTCACTCCATCTCAATAGCTGTTTGAAAACAGGTTTCCTGCTGGGCTAATTACTTATGATTGCAGCAGTTCCGTTACATCTCCGTAAATTGGGCTGATATGGACACTGGCAAGATAACGAGCGCGGCCACCCAGGAGAGCGTGGAGAAGAGCCCAGGAGTGAGCTGGCGTTAGGATGTATCTCCCTAAAGGGCTTTTGTGGTATTAATTTCAATTAACAGCCAAGGCCCTGCTGCAGTGGGATGCTCACCCAGCTCAGCTGAGGAGTGGTCCCATCCGAAGCAGCAGCGACGAGCCTTGCAGCGATTTGTAGCTCTTTCAGGGCGTATCTAAACCCACAAGGAACATTTATTTTTGACAACAAAACTGGAAGCTTGGCAAGGAAACAAGCTGCATAACAAAAGCACTGCGCTTATCTAGCAAACAGTCGTCATATTTTCACTGGTTTCCACATGAAAAACTTAATTTGCATTTGCAATTGCACTTGAGGAGGACTGATGAAAATTCCCATTAAATGTTTTAGTTAAAACGCGTTGTTGTGGCAGGTTTTCAGCCCAGCTCCCTGCCTCTGGTAACACATGAGATTTGTTATCAGCTCCAGCCCCAAGCCCCGAGGGCTCCATCCTCCCAGAAGGGACCGAAATCGGGAATGTACCAGTGCGGGCAAACAGAGCCAGGCTGCTGGCCCTGCTAACGCGTGCAATGTGTTAAGGCTGGGGTATAAATAAGGCAGCATCGTCCCTGCCCCGGGGAGAGACGCCGTGCAAAACCATGAACGCTGCCCTGCTCTTGCACAAAGATGATCCCGACATTCGCGTTCCAGATTCTTCAGGATGCG
This sequence comes from Alca torda, assembly GCA_008658365.1. Classification (NCBI taxonomy): domain Eukaryota; kingdom Metazoa; phylum Chordata; class Aves; order Charadriiformes; family Alcidae; genus Alca; species Alca torda. Next base: position 9,500,299 of record CM018081.1, read on the forward strand.
ATAAAACGATAACCGAATCAAAACGGGCATGAAAAATACACTAGCTTTGCTAAATACTAATTAGAACTGAGCCAGATACCAGCAGAGTAATAAATGTGTGAGGCGGCTTCCTTGTGGGCAGCGCTGCCGGGGGTTCCTGCTCTGCCCAAGCGGGAACTGAGCCCCCAAGAGCAGAGACCCTTGGCTACAGCCCCGCCACGGCTGCGCCAGGGCGCCCTGCAGAAACGGGCCTTTAAAAATAAGCAGCACTGAAGGAGAAAATTGACCTGTTCCAACTTCCTAAACCCACCAGGTTTCAGAGCCCTCCTCTTCTTTTTATTTTTTTTTGTTGCATGCATTTCTATATGATATACACAATCTGTACATCACATAGAGATCCACTCACAGGGAACTCATGAACAAGCTCCCACTTAATTTTCAAGTCTCCCAGGTGTCCGAGGCACCTGCTTGCCAGCCCTGCGGATGCTCATCGGCTGCACCAGGAGCACCCACTGAGAGCCGACAGCACCGCCGGTACAGCCATCGGGCACTGAGGGAGCCGCCTGTTGCCAAAGAGCTTTGCAATAGTTATCCAGTTCCACACAATATTACATAAATTGTCACTTAATAGGACGTGAAAGAATCAATACTGAAACCGAGACCCAGAGCTTTCCACGTCTTACAAAGAGGAAGTAACCTACTGGGCACCCAATTCAATTAACCAGTCACTTATCCCTGCAGATGGAAAACATCCACCAGCTTATTGCCTATCGCCCTATTAGCTGCACTACTCCCCATTCCAAACCAGGTAATTTAATTTTTCCACGTTATCTATTTCATTTCTCAGATGACTGAAAGCCAGTGGCTTACAAGATGGGCTCCAGAAACGACCATTATATTAATGCATTGTACTACATCGAACACGATTAGACGTGATTAAAACACTTAGAGCTGCACAAAGCTCCATTGCACGGTACAAGAGGTTTTCTTGCTTTTTGTTCCCCCCTTCTACACAAGGCTGGAGCCCCTGGCACAGGTATCTGCTTACTGAGGGGTGCATCCCAGGCCTGGAGGAGAGGAGCATCCCCAGCAGCAGCAGCGTGGTCCCGGGGAGCCTGGCAATAGCCACAGGGTGGCCGTGCCAGGCTCAGGGACACCAGACGGCACGTGGTGGCAGGTTGCTCACCACTTTTCTCACTTTTGTTGTATTTCAGGTGTTTTCGAGGGAAGTGGATCAGGCCCCACACATCCTTTCTGTCCCGGGGAGCTGGAGGGCAGAGGCTGGTCCAGGGGCACCGGAGGAAGCGATGTCGGCCCCATCACCTGCCCCGAGCACAGCCCACGGCTGCCGGCCGCAAACCTGCCCCCTGCAGCAGATGTGACACAGCTACTAAAGGTTTTCAACTACAGACAGATTTTCTACTATAAAAATATGAAATGGTGCAAGGAAAGTGAAGAGTTAGAGAAACGCACTGAGGTTGGCCGTTTGTGGCAAACAAGTGTTTTTCTATTTTGCCATACTCATCTTCTAGACCACGCATACAGACAATGCAGATCTTTCCCAGGTTAACCTGGCTGATAAATTCATTCCAAATAAAGCTCAGCCCAAGCTGTGTTCTTCCAACTTGCCTGTGCTTATTGAATAGTAGATTTTAGGCAGTTACGTATATTATTCTGTTATCCATACACGTCAGCTATCACCCAAGCATTACTTGTAACAGCTTAAAACTCTAAATTAACTTATATGAAGAAATATGTTGCTAAGGTCTCAGTCTTGGATGCTGAATAATACACAACTCCATTCTGCCCTTTTCCAGGATGCACTGTAGCAGATGGATGACTAATTATCATGCAATAACTTCTGAATCTTTGAGATGAGCTGGCAGAGGGTCAGAATAAAGACAAGCTACCGGCGACTGCGTTTTTTGCAAAACTTTCTTCCAATGAATACCCCTTCAGAAAACTTCCCATTCGCCCGGGAACACTCAGCTTTCACTCCAGCTGCGTCCTTCTCCAGCCAGCGTGGGGACCTGTGCTCTTCTGTGAGCAAACTAACAGAAGTTGAGCGTCTCCATCAATGATTATCTTATACAAATCAATACTGAATAATAAGTACTATTAAAATATCACCTTCCCAAAGAGTATCTTTTTAAAAAGAATTCTCATTCTCCTCCTAAGATTCTCTCTTTCAGCTGCAACAACATTTCCGATTATTCAAGTGAGTGCCACAGGGTGAGAATCCCATCAGCTACATCCAGCAAAATTGGCACAAGACCTCCCTCCCTGCATCAGAGAGAAATCTCTTCCCGTTGACCAACGCTCCCAAAATAATGAGAGGCATCTGTTGGAATTAGTCATTGAGGAGAATTATCACATCACCCAGAACAATGTCATTTGCTGAAATGCAGCAGATTACTAAGAAGTGATCTTCAGGCCAATTAATTTTATCATTGCCTTTTCACACTGCCGGGCTCCTCTTTGGGGAACCTGATGCAGCAGAAAGCGTTGCGTCAGCACTTCCTCCGCAACTTAGTTACTAGCCTACATTGCTAGTTTAACAAAATCATCATTTCAGGGCTTCTGGAATCTGCTTTTTACCTGAATGGGTTGACTTCTCCCACCAGGAGGTCTTGCCAGAGCAGGCTTTGGGACCATTTTGTGTTTACCCAAGGGTGAAGGCAGACGCTCTGCTGCCGGGAAAAAGCCAGGGACTGCAGGAACTCTTTAGCCCCCTATTTTTTCCTCCGCTCCCTCTGGACTAAGGGGAAAAATATTGCTCTTTTCCCTTCCAGAATCCTCTGCAAAGACTTTTTAATTTTTATTTTTGGACCCGAGGCAGGAGCACGATGTACCTCAGAGTGCTGTAACGTCATTTTAGTAAATTAAATACAAGGCACTGTCAAGTCTTCAGGTGATCTCCAAGCACTGCCAAGCACTTCCAAGCCAAGGAAGCTGTACTTCCCGGGGCCAGTGCTGGTCAAGCAACTAGTCCCTGATCTCCGAGCACATCCCAAACAGTATCGAACAACCACTTTCATACTGGAATAGTGCCTATTTAATTAACAAAAGGATTCGCAAGAGGATTGTCACTTATTGCCAAATGCATAACCACTCATTAGATCCTCAGGGGAAAAGAATAATTATGCTTGCAATCTACAGGGTGCCTTTCTCTGCCATGAAAATTGTGCATTTCATCACCCCAGCTGGGATGGGCAACCAAGGGCTGTCGGGGGGATCTGCTTACCCCGCCTGCGTCTGGACAGCCAGGATAAGCAGCTCCCCTGGACAGCCTCACCGTGCCTATTTGGACACACCAAGGACACCCGTGTACTTCACAGACACCCCAGGAAAAAATAGCAACCATGCTCCTGCAATTATGGAAATGCTGTGTTGTCTTCTGGAGTCTTTCTGGCATGGGGATGAAGCCAAGTAACTATGAAAATGCACACTGAAAACAAGAAGGAAAAAAAAAAAAGCTTATCAGGCAGCAGCAGGTCTGCAGGAGGCAGTTTAGCCATGGGAAAAGCTGCCTTTCAAGTCAGCCTCCCCGGGAAGCGGCACACAGCAGAGCCGGGGGGGGCCCGGCTGCCCGCAGTCCCACCCAGGGGGGCTCTGCCTGGCGGGGAGACGCAGAACTAGACCGGTGGTCACCTCGGCATGGGGAAAAAAAACCAGAAGGATAAAAATACATTGCAGTTGATCATTTTGGCTTGCTTAAGCTGTTTAAAAAAAAAAAAAAAAAAAGAAAAAAGGCAACTTCTGATTCAAGGATGGGTGCAAAGACTGGCCAAGCTGAGCTCCATGGCTCACTGAGCACGCAGGGCCGATGCTGGTACTCCCAGAGCACACCTAACCCATCCCTACTTGCACCAGCACGACAGACTGCCCAAAGAAGAGGAGAGTGGTTGACTGAAGGAGCATCCTGAAATTCTGTAGTTATACTTACTATTTCATAGCAGGCAGCACTAAAAACTGTATCTAGAAGTCCCAAAGCAGAATCCCCAGGAGCTCCCCCCACCCCCATGCCGCTGCAGGGCACACCCTCCAGCTCTGCCCGTGGGAGATTTGTCACTCCTGTGTTATTTACTGGAGTTGGTCCCGGGAAGCAGCCGCAGGCTGGGGCTGTGCCATGGGGCAGCCCCACAGCGGCACCCTGGGAGCCGGCATTCCCTCCTCCAGGGCTGGCATCAACCGTAACCTAAATCTCCATCCGCTTCCCTGAGCTGGCAACTATGTTCTGATGCTGGAGTAAGTCTGAGGAAGAGGAGAAAACTGCAAACCACTGATGAGGGGTCCCTGTGCCCGACAGCTCTGTGTTAAACTTACCTGGACTGGAGTCACATTGCAGCTTCGCCTCCTCTCAGACACTCTTTGATTCTGCTAAATTCTTCCCAATATCCCCAGGTCTCAGAAGGACACTTTTTATCCACTTTTGCCTTTGGAATCTGCTGGACTGGACAAAATATTTCATTTCCAGAAAAGTTTCCTCTTTACATTACCCCAAGCCTGCCTGCCTTGCAAATTCTGAATGCAATGAAAATTCACTAATAATGACCATTAATGTACGAACTAGGATTAATAACCAAGAAAGAAAACCAAGAGAATTCTCTAAGCACAGACTGGGCCATCGACCTGCACTGCCAGCGTTGAAAAGGGGCTTTTTTTCTGCTCCTAGTGGGAGACCCGCAGTGGGAAGGATGGGGATGCATGAGGAGGAGTAACTGCAGGGAGGGAGAAAGATGTTGGAAGAGCAGCTGCCATGGCATTTGGTTATTTACTTCAATTAAGCAAAGCACAAGAGTTGCGATTGCATCAGTATTTGCATTGATTTGTATTGAAGGTTTGTACTGAAGGACGAAATCCATTTTTATTGCACCTGAACCGCGGCCATCTGCGATGCCAGGAGCAGAGTCAGCATTGCCGGAGCACACACCACGGGTGGTCATGCAGAGTCCTGCTCTCAGCCTGGCATTGAAGCTAACTTCCTCAAAGCCTGGCCAGAGCCTGGGTTTATGATCATTTCCTGAAGGATGGAGCCTTGAAACAAACCAGCAGCAGCTGCTAGAGGAGGTTTAGCTGGGATTTTCCTAAACTCAGCCCCACTTCTATCCACCGTTCAGCAGTTTGTGTTGGTGTGACACACAGCGAGGTCCCAGTCTCAGCAGATCCCAAAGTCAGCCCAAAGACTCCCAGATAAAAACCTGCTTTAACCAAGACCGCACAGACCGTTTCTTCCCAGGCCACACAATACACAGACTTCAAGCCTGCATATAAATGTATCCATAAATATCCCAAACTTTCCGGTCGGCCCCCTGGAGAGAGGCTGGATCCGCTCTGCAGCGCCGATGCCGCTGCGGGGAGCGGGGAGCAGGCTCGGCAGGCAGCCCCCTGCCCACGGAGCTGGGGATTTATTCAGCATCTGGCGGCGCAGGCTTTCAAGCTGGAGTTTGACAGGAACACAGAGGGTGTGTGAAAAGCAGTAGCAAGCGTGCAAATTCCCGCTGGGCGCCAGCAGGATCTGCTGCTCCGCACGCAGGTAAGGGTCAGCAGGGATTTACTGCTGGGGTGGTGAACTGGGAGGACAAAGTTTGCTCTGCCTTCCACCTACGGCATGGGGAGCTTCCTATGGGAAGGTGTGAGTAACCCTGGAAGTACCGTGATGCTGAGCTTTTACAGGGCTTTGCCACTGTCGGTGAGCACCTTATGCTGCAATAGGAAGCGCGTGTGCCCATGTGTGTGCACATGCGTGTGCGGGCACACACGTGTTTCTCGCTGGCGATGGCAGAAAGCAGCAGGGTGAGGAGCCAGCGCGGTACGAGCAGCTAAAGAGCTCCTCCTGCTGAAACCCCGCCGGGGAGATGGGGCTCACACCGCACGCAGGCAGTAGGTACCATTCTTCCCAAGGAGTCCAATGGGATTTCTGACTTCAGGGGGGAAATACCATGCTACAGACACCGTAGGCACATGCGGATACCTGTCCACGTCCTCACACTCGTCCCCTGTTTTCCTCTCATCCTCCCCCATTCGTTTGCAAGGGAACCCTACAAAGAACCACGGCAAGAACCCTACGTAATTACACAAACAACAAGCAGCAAGTGGAAATGGAAATAATTTGGAAACAGGATAGACACGGGAATATCTGCCATCACCGCTGCACTAGATAGCAGGCACTACAGTTTGAACAGACTGAAGAAGAAAAAAAATACACAGAAAAAGTTACACTGGCTATTAGAAAAAGGGCGCAGCTGGATGCGGCTCTATAGATCAATCTGCACAGGAAACAGGGAAAACATTAAGGCTGTAAGCTATATCCCAATAAATATAATGCAGCCGTGGTCTGAATTGAGCAGATTAGGATGGGATTACAGTGCAGGATTACAGGACCACATCAAGTGCTCTCATATATTTTGCCATCTAAAGATTAAACATTTTAAAGCTTTGATGCATGAAATGAGCCCGACCAAGGGAGCCAGGAAAAGCAGCTATGGCAAAGCGATAATTCCCAAATTCCCCTCTCTGTAGAAGCCCCGTGGAGGTATAAACATGACCCCAGAAGAAAGGACAAGGGCCGAAGAGCAGGACCTGCCTGCTCAGCCCCTGCACTTTGACCCATCTCCTCTTACACGGCACAAGCACAGCAAAGCATCCCCGCGGACCGGCCAGACAGCCCAGACAATGCCCAGGAGCAGGTGCTGAGAAAGGATTATAAAGGAACTGAACAAAAATACAGTAATGCCATTCCCAATATATCATCTCGGCTTTCTGCCATCTGCCATTTAAAAATTTGCTGTGCTAGAGGTTAAACCAACCCCTTTGTATTTAACGGCCTTTGATGGCATTGCCTGATCCCTAATAACATTTTGAACATGTTTGTACTTTCAGTATCCAAAACATCCCATGACAATGAGATCCCCAATTTCATTACAAGATGCAGGGAAAGCCTTTCCTGTGTCTTAAACCTGTTGTCCGGACATTTCATTTGCATTCCCCCTGGTTCCCGCGTTACGGGAGACAGCGAGTTACTTGCTACAGGCTGTTCCTGATTTTAAACACATCTGCCGTAATCCCTGTCAATCATCTTTTTCCTAAGCTAAAAGCCTGTTTAATCGCCCGGTGCAGGGACAATCCCATCACTCAGAGCCCTCTGTTTTCTGCAGCCCAGCTTACTGTATGGCCTTTGAAATGGAATGGCCAGCACTGACTGCACGATTTGAATTGTCAGGTCCCAGAAATTTATTTTTAAAATTGGTATTTTGCTGTTACGCCTGTTACATTTTCTAAAAGGGTGTTTGCCTTTGTGTCTACCACAAGCTGACATAACTCAAGGATGGCTCTTCTGCAGGAGTATTTGATCTTTTTGCCCATGCTGGTCATTGCCTTCAGTGGTCACCACAAAATCCCAGTACTCACCAAAAGCCTTTTGCTGTTTCAGGATTTGATCCTGTCACCCAAGTGGCGTAATTGCCTCAGTGAGGTTACCAAACTGGAGAGCCTCTCTAGTAAATTTAGCAAGTTTGATCTCAAGTAACGCTTAGAAAGTAACGATGTAGCTGAAGAACATCATTCATCCTGGCGCTGCGGACTGGGTATTTCGCAGCAATAAGTGCTTTTCCTGACACAGGCTTGTACCACCGTAAGACACGCACCAAATTAGACATACAAATCCCAGACCTTCTGTCCGAATTTTGTCCCTAGAGCTCTCTGGTATTTCCTCTTGCTGTACGTAGCCACAGTAAGTGTTGTCATTTTTCAGAATTAAGAGATATTGGCTATCTGGTCATGGCAATATTTTTATTACCAGCATGAGCCACCTCCTCCTCCTCAAACATCAAACAAGACTGCAAGAGATTTTGGGAAAAGGAAAAAGCTGAATGAGGGTGGGTTTACCATCAGTCTGACGATTTGCGGGTGCTGTCTCCTCCCCGCAGTCACCGTGCCCACCCTGCTGCACCAGCTGAGCGCTCGCCCTGCGACGGTGACATTTCCCATCGCAAGCAGAAAATAAAAGAAAAAGCAGGCCATCCTGCAAAGGCCTACCTGCTGTCCCGTCTTTGTACACGAGCTTCAGCATGACAATCCTAAATTTCAACTTTTTAATTCGTGTAACCAACAAAAGCAACATAAACTGGGTGGAGCATCCCAGCGCTTTCTCAGGACGCTGGGAGTCCTGCAGGAGAGCCTCGGGGGCTCGCTCCAAATGAAGTCAGTTTGCTGGGGGCTTGTGTGCTGCGGGAAGAATCCATCCTCCCTGAACAAAACCTCAACTAAATATAAAATAGATAAAATACAAATAGAAAACTATAGCCCCAGCTCCGAAGGCTGCTGCATGGGTTAATCCAGCAGCGCCTCGGGAGTCCATGACCTCCATACTTTCCACATATAACATTTGCCAACAGCATGTTTTGCAAAAGTTACCTGGGTGCTTTTGCAGACATATACATTTAACATTTCACCTCCGGGCTCCCAAACTGCAGCTGCCCAAGTGCAGAAACGCTATTTTAACCATGCATGAGCAGAATATCGAGAGGTTTTACAGTCACAGCTTCCCAGGCGTGAGGACAGACCCAGCCCACATAGTTCAGTCTTTAAGAGCTCAAACCCCAGCAAAGAAACCGTGCAACAAACACCCTGTTGGATAATCAGATGCCAAATTGGCTTTGTAAATGGCATTTCATCTGAGAGAAATACTACTGTCGTCAGAAACAAACTAAGCTCACGCACTGCTGCACTTTTGGTTATTCAGTAATAGGCTGAACTAAGATGTATTTGCTAAAGCAATGAAAGGAAAAAGAACTAATCATCCTATAAATAAACCAGCTTATGAGTATTTAGTAAGTGTTTCTTGTTAACAGTTCATTACTTTCCACACATAATTAAATAGCTTTTCATAAAATAGGATGTTTTTATTGTGCTGTCTTCAGACTAGACCTATGGATATCTAAAGAAACGTCTGGAAGGAAAAACAAGCCATGCTGGAAAATAAAACATTTAAGTTCACAGTAAGACTAGAAGAGCCTCTGTGCTTCTAAAGCTAGAAGAGCAAAAATCTACAGAAAGCAGCAAGTGATGACTGCTGGAAAGCCCCCCCCTGCCCTGCAGCAGAGCCCTCCGCACAGCCCCCCTCCTGCAGAAGTCTTCCTTCCCCTGGAGCTGCCATAGGTGAAACACAGGATGTTATAGCTGATTCTGACAACTATGAAAAATGCACGTGCTTAAAATGAAGTGTATGCTTGAATCCATCAGCTTCAACAGAAATTAAGTGCATGCTTTATTTAACAATGACTAAAGGCGCTGATGAATGAAGACCGCTCCGCTTTGTAAGCCAAGAAACAGAGAGGGGTATGAAGCTGTGTGCCCGGAGCCGGTGGAGTGTGCAGCCACAGCCTTTGGCGTTGGGTAAAGCCTCTAATCCAACACCAACTACCCCTGGAGAACAAGACGGTCCCAGAATAGCTCATGAATTACATCTCTCTGTGACTTAAAAAACTCGGTCTGCCGCAGGTTTGGGGATTGGATATCCATCCCTGCACAAGTTTTCTCCCCAGCCTCTTTGCAGGTTGTCTCCTCCAGGCTGGGCACACTTTCTGCGTGGCAGCAAGAGACGACGAACATCGCTGCCGATTTTGACCACTGTGTTTTTGCCTCGGTAGCAGCCAGGTTCTGTACCAGGGAGGAGTCTGCACATCAGGGCCACCTGCAGGATAACCTCCTGGGGAGGAATTTTAAGACGCCCGATCATAACTGCTTTATGAGAACTATGACATTACTTGTGCTTCTCTGCGAGGGCACCGTAAGTGTTAAACTGTGTCTGGAGTGGACCAACACCATAGAAATTACAGAATTAGCAGAGAAATAAGATAAATGGGAATTTTCGTGTGTGTACTAACACCAACCGTTTCAAACACAACTGCCACATGGGATTATGATCATCAGAAGGGGAGCAAAAGAGTTTCTCATTAGAAGGGAAGCAAGCTTCCAGATCCAGAAAACCCAGTTAATCAGAGTATCTCACTCTGGGACAACATCACTCCTGCTAACCCAGAGCGGCGCCAGGGATTACTTCTATCATTGCTCCACTCGGAGCATGACATCCCTGGGATGCCGTTCCATTGCCTTTGGACATTTTCCCCTTTCATCACTTGAACACCGTGGGCTCACTTCTCTACTTATTTACATTGGCTTTCAAGGCTGCGTAACCCCAGCTTGCTCCAAGGATTCCCAGCCGGCGCAGGCAGAGCAGAGGTACGAAGCCCTTTGCCGTTTCTTCTTATGCTGGCTCCAAAGCACTTTATTCACACGCTGAGTCCTCTCCGGACAGTGTCTCCAAACAACAAATTTCCCCAGCCAGCAGCTAAAGCTGTGAAACAACTGTGCTCTTTCCATAAAAATAGTACACATGTTGTGTTATTTCAATTTTAAACTGAGACCAGCCATGGTCAAAAGTTAATCTCTAGGGAAAGCACACAATTTGAAGAAAATTTTCTTTTATTAGAAGCACAAGAATGTATCTACTTTCCATAAGGGATGTCATCCTTTTAAATGAATCCCTTTTGAAACAAAAAACAAAACGACAACCGAAAGACTAAGCACACTGATGTCTTCTTCACCCGTTGTCCCCCAGCCTACAGCCTCTTTCCGCAGGCTCTCCCAGCTCCCTGCATGGATGAGGCCCTCTCCCTTGGATGCTCTAACGCACAAGCCACATATTTCACGGCCTGAACCCAGCCAGACTATAGTTCTTGGGTTTTCAGTCCAATTGCTCCAATTTTAGGGCAGAGCAGGGACAGACATTACATGAAACTACCACCCAGAGTCAGAACACCTCTGTTCTCCATGTTTTCTGTTTCACTGTTCAGCCATTATCCTTTTAATGCATGTAAATACATGAGTTTTCATTGAAACATTGGAAAGAGTAAATATTCCCACCTGAATTTGAAAGAGGCAGTTCAGTAGACAGACACAAACAACTAATGTTAGAAGAGAAAGATCAAATTCAGTTTTAAGAGAGTAGGTCACATGCATTTAGCTTTGCTCAAAGTTGTGCTAATTCTTACAGTGCTCTGAGAACTTAGAGGAGAAAAGCTACTAAAGCAGACAACACCTTCAGATTTTGTAAGCCTGCCTGAAGGCATGCATGGACGGGCACAGACTGACCATGGTGTCAGACGGTTGCTCGGTCAGGTTTCCTGTAGTTCTAGCTGTTTGCTGATGAACAGACAGCCAGCAAGTAGCCCAGCAAGGGACATGCAGTAGTACCTGTACTTCATTCCCGTCTCGGCTCGGACAGTCTCTTGCAGTGACAGCCCATGCAGGTGCAGGAACTTCTCCAGCTGCTTCAGCTCGGCAGCTGGGCTCAGCTTCCCCGGCCAGCCCGCAGCGGGAGGGCTGGGTCTAGGAACCACGCTTTGCTTTTTACCTTTCAGGAGCACTTCACTCGGCTTCTGCAGGCTTGGCTTGTGGAGTGGTATATCTGCACAGGCAGGCTTGTACAAATGCATGGTCCAACACACGGAGCTGCAGAGACCTTCAATGCCCAGCAGATACTGGAGTGTAGGGTCCTCAAGAGCTTCCACCCTACAGTCTGCTGAGAGGAGAGCCCAGTGCCATCACGCTCCCACCAGTACAAGAAGGCATGATCTGGGTTGTGTTGCCCAAGAAGACCACAGGACTACGGAGGAATAGTTTTCTCCCAGCCATTCTCTATATTATTGCAACTGGCTCATTTTTATTGATGCCCAGGATGGATGCTGGCCAAGATTAGCAATCTTTTTCATCTGCTGAAACCTATAATGGTCAAGTACTGCAAGGGATAAGGACTGCCAGTGGGAATACAGCACCGACCCTGTTTCCCAGGTCTTATATTTAGATAATGAGAAATATTTGTTTGGGATTCGGTCCAAGGCCAATAAATGTAAAACAAATATTCTCACAGGGTTTATTTCAGGCCTTGGCCTGGACAAATGAATGCTGCAAGCATCTCTTATGCAAGTCATTAAAACATTTTGTTTTCTCATCGTTCATTGTGAACTCTCACAGCTCAGGTTACAGGGTCTGTAAACTTCCCCAGTATTTGCAGCCTCCTGGGGCTTCAACAATTAATTAGAAAACAAAGGTTATGGAGCAGTCAAACACCCAGAGGGGAAAAAAAAAACCAAAACCAAACTAAAAATAAACAGACAAAGGAAATACTCGAATAAGCAACGAGCTACAGGTATTGGAGCTGGGGCAGGGAACAAGCATCAGCTTTTGGGACGCTGTGTGCTCCTGCAGGAGCCCATGCATGGATGGAGAGGGGCTGTGCGAGGGGAGCTGGGAAAGCCTCTGAGATGCCACCAGGTCCACAGAACTGGCTGCTTCTCAGCACGGGGCAGCAGGTGTATAAATACAGGTATATAAATAAAAAAATAAATGTTCCAAACCAACAACCAGTTATTTCACCTCTGCTAAATAGCAAATAAAGTCTCTGGTTCTCAGGGTCTTCATCCCTGAGGAGCGATGGGAGAAACTGCACAGGTTTCACAGCATCACCAAATCCAGCGCCCGAGGGCATCCAGCACCCCCCCAGTCAAGATAATATCCCAGAAGACCACAGTAACCTATTCTGGCCAACACCAGCCCAGAGCAAACAAATCATGACAATGTCTGATACACACCATGGAGGCAGATTTCTGAGACTCTTCTATTTTAAAAACTCAAGCCATTTCCTGACTGTCATTTCAATCCCAAATACACAGGAAAAACAAGTTAAATAATCAAGTGATGGATATATCATGAACTCAACTAATCCTTAAATCTTTCAAAGTAGATAAACAAGGACTGATCCCAAGCCCAGAACATATTTTAAAAGATTATAATTCAATGTCACAGAGGGGAGTTTGGCATGGACATTTGGATTACCTGGTTATTCTCTCTCTGCAACTGTTGTTTCAAGGCCCTGAGGGCACTAATGGACCTCGATGTCCCAGACTGGGCAGTGGGAGGGGTCCTGCCGTGCCACCCCGGCCCGCCCAGCCTGGTGGTACCCAGACACACCGCTGCCCAAAAATGGGGGATCCTGTTCTCATGGTGCTGACGGAGCCGAACCACCAATGTTGGGCTGCAGGCGACACTTTCAAGCTCTGCTTTTCGCAACACAAGTGCACCCAATGGAGGAAAAGGTGCTGTTTGGCTGCAGCCATGCCTGCCTCGTAGGAGCTGTGTTTGTCCCCCCCGAGCAGCGTACCACCGGCGGCTCCAGCTGTGATCTCTCCTGCAGCTGCCCTGCAGCAGGCATGGACAGGGCTGCAGCAACACGCTTTACCCGAGCACGGTTCATCCGGCTGGGAGCCCCGACTTCTCCCTTTATTGCACTCTGTGTCTCCTAAAATAAATCCCCCTTCTGTTTTACCTCCTGGCAGATCCGGCTCTCTCCTCATCTATAGCGCAAGGTGAACCGATAGGAAAAAAAATATTTCCACAAACTCTTATGAATTTTTTAGACATAAGAGTTTCACTGGTCTGAAGTTTTAGGGGCTTGTATAGATCAGCATCATTAAAAACTTAGTTTTCCCAAAAGCTATTCCCCAGTGCTTTGCCTTTATAGTGCCCTTCAACACCACAGGTACGTGACCACGGGCTGGTGTGGCCGGTGAGCGCTGTGCCGGAGAAACTGCTCAGTCTTAGTCTACAGACCCACTCATATTCCCTTCATTGGGCTTGTTAGACATTTCTGCACTGAATAACTGCTTTCTCCACCTCTCATAGTTTTACCTTGTTTTCCTTTCAGGCACCCTGTTTCTACTTTTTAATCTAATGACGTTTTTATTAAGTTTTAACCCCAGCGCATCTGTAAGGTCTCGGTTTGTGCCAGGCACTTCAGGCATCCTGCCTCTGTCTGGGGCTTGGGAAGATCTCACCCGACTTCTCAGCTGAAACCCCCGCCGTTACCGCTGCATTTGTGTATTGCTGGGCAAAACGCTGAAACCCCCTTTGGCAGCAGCCCTGTCCCTTGAGGTGAGTGAAACCCACGTCCTCCCTCCACCAGTCTCCGAAACTGCCCTGAGCGAGCACAGCCACCCTGTCCCTGCAATGCTGCTGTTTGGGGACGGCTGGGCTGAGATCGCAGTGCTGGGCAATTCCTATTTAGGTTCCTGTTTCATTAAGGGTCGTTCTCGGCACAGGAGATTAGAGAGTCACACGTCTAATTTCCACTAATACCAAGATCCCCTTATATAGTTTTTAAAGGCCCAAAATCAGATTCTGGAGGCTGCGACATTTAAGATGGACAGAATTAGAAATTCGGCAGCTGCGGGTTTTCCCTCCTGAGTGGCTTGTTCGCCGGGTCCGGAGAGGGAAGGGGGAGACAGGGAGACGGGGCCAGCAGCACCCAGCAAAGGCTTTCCTGCCCTTTTCTCCCCTCACGCACCCGGTCCCTGCACAACAGCAGCAACTTCTCAACTAAATTCAAACGAAACCACAGCACCTGGACAAAACAGCTGGTGAGAAATAAGGCTGAATAGCAACAGGCAGTTTGTGTCAAAGAAGTTACAGAAATTAAGAAACAAGTTGGCAGAATTTGCAGCTCTGTAACGCACATCCATGGCAGCGAATAATCAGGGAAAAAAAAAAAACCTGAATAATCAGAAAAGTTAATTTGTAAAGCCAAAAAGCTTTCTTTTATTATTATTAGTAGTAGTAGTAATATTATAGTGCAAATTGCTACTGCCTCAGCAGTGGGGTACGTACCTGTGGGGCATGCCGGTGGTGTAGGCGATGGTGTACTCGTGGGAGAGCTCGCAGACCCGCAGGTACCAGTTCATCTCCAGCTCCCGCAGCAGAGCCAGCCGCCGGGCACGCTGCTGCGGCTGCCCGCCCCGGCCCCGGCCCTCCTTCACGCTTTCCGAGGAGCTCTTCAGGGCTCGCTCCCTGCTCCCCAGGGAAAGCACCGACTGCTTCCTCAGCTTCAGCGCTTCCTCGGCATTTTTATTCCCCACGGTCCCCGTGCGCGCTGCCAGCATTTTGCCTCCTGCCTCTGTGCGAAGGCAGCACCCCCGGCACTAAGTCGCTGCCCTCAAATCGTGTAAACTGGTTTTCAGCACACACTTTCCTCGCTCTATAACCTTATGCCGGCCACAAAGCTGTAATTAGATATGTGTCTGCAGAGCTTAACCAGAAAGAAGAGCTGCAACCTTCTCATGGAAACATCTGTAGCAGCTTCCCGCTTGCCAGCAGGCTTCGTTTTGCAACGAATAAAGAGAACAGTTCGTAAAAAACAACGTATAACCACGTGCAAAGCAGCACACCTAAACTGGACTCACACAAAACAAGGTATGTAGATGGATAGTAACAAGGGAAAAAAAAGTCCAGCTCGCTAAAGCTGTGAAGGTCGTTGGGCTCCAGCCAGCGGAGGTGAACTCACGCGTGTGCTCCCCTCGATGGCAAACCCGCAGCCACGTGGGCTCATCCAAGCAAACTGCAGCGCGGTTCCTGCCGGATGCGGCCTCGGACCACCGGTGTCCTCACCGCCCCGGCTGTGTCAGAGCTGAGCCGGACGCTCCATCCCTCCTCCTCCTCCCACCTGCAGTGCTCCAGCTCCTTGGATCTCCCTGTCTGGCAGGAACTTCCATTCTCCAAAGGATTTGTAGAAATTCAGGGATTCGATCACCCTTAAGATGAGAACAAAGTTAAGACTCTTCCCAATTTGTTTGCTTGTTCAGCAAACGGTGTTTCAGGAAAGTATATGAAAGGAATGGATACTAGTATTGAATTAATTTCCCTCTCTGGTCTGAAATGTAAAAGCTGATACGGAGATTACAGCACTAATCACAGCAGCCACTTTAGAAGCACAAACATATCCATGTTTGGAGAGAGAGGCAGGCAAAGAGGAAGAAAAGCCCTCTAAAGACAAGCAGGATTTTAAAGCTATTTCATTGAAGAGTAATCGCACATCCATGCCCTGCGCGGAGGATGCGTGTGTCTCCAGGGAAAGCAGTTGCAGAGGGATGGGGCTGGATGAAGAGCTTCATGGAATCAGGGAAAAGGGACCTCTGGAGGTCTCTGGCCCAGTCTCCCACCCACAGCAGGTCTGTCACCAGCCCTAGATGAGTTTTCCCCACCCAAGCCCTACAGACCCCCGAGGGTGGAGACTCCTCCGGGCAGCCTCTGCCCATGCTGCACCACCCGCTGCTGAAAAATCTCTTCCCAAGGTCCATCTTGAAGCTCTCAAGCTCCAAAGCTGTGGCCAGTGTTCCCTACCTGACCACCTGCCATTCCCCAGGAGAGTTTGGATCCAGCACGTTCCTCCCTCCCCTCCAGACACTCCCAGAACACTGCTGGGTCCCCTCTTGGCCGGGACCAGCCCATCTCTCACCACTCCCTCCTGGACCTGGGTCCCCCCCTTTTTTTAACTGTGCTGCAGCAAAAACAAAATTGCTTCTTAGGTGTTTTTTAAGAAAGCAGTTCCATTCCCTTTTAGAAGATAGTCCCATAAAATTTACCTTCCATGGAAACTGGTGTTATCCAGCCCATTCAGCAGAGGTGACAGTAAAATGTTCTCTGGAAATTTTGCAAAACTCTAGAAAACTGACTCAAAATTTGAACTGTTAAGAAATTCTAGTTCTGTGCCTGTTCTAAAATGTTACCTCATTTGTCATTAAGCTTTCTAGCACTTCCCAAAAAGGAAAAGGTTTTCAGCAACCCCAGAAGCCTTTAAATCAACCCTGAGCAGCTGAAGTAATACATACTTCTTTTACAGAGACGTAACTTTCAAGGCTTATAAGATTCTTCAAGTTCTTTCACTTAGAAGTTGGCGAACAAAAGCAAAATACAGTACTTAAACAGTTGTGTAAAAGGCATATTGTGCTTACTCAGCCTTCCGTGTTTATCATTTCCTTAACCACGGAAACACCCTGTTGCTCCCGAAGACCTTACAAGGTATCAGTCACCTTAAAAGTAAACTAAATTAAAAGCAGATGCTGACAATTTGTTCCTCTCTAAATGGAGCATTGTTGGTCATACAGCAGGCTATTGTGAGGGGAGATGTTCCTCTAATGTCCCATTTAGGTAGGTAACGCTATCGGATATTGTCGCTTGGATGATTATATATTCTGGCAGGTAAAGAGACCCTGGCTCACCTTATAAAAAATGCAGAAAGATTGCTTTCCTGAAAGCAAAGCTAGTCAGCTGGCTTTAAATATTGATACTGCATTTCTGCGGCTGTATCGAAACGCGGGGCTGCCTCAGCAGCTCGCCGAGCAAGGTGACCCTGCCGAGCCGGAGCAGCACCGATGTCCAGCCTGGATCTCTGGGGGCATCTGCCAGCAGGGATGAACCCTCTGCCCCACCAGCATCTCCCCCAGCACCACAAATCCTCTGTCACTTGGGTGCCAACAGACCAACACCCTGCTCGTGAACATTGCTAGACCAAGATAAATCAGCCCCTATATTATTTCCCAGATGAGGGCTGGTGATTAATCACTAACCAGCTTTCCATGAGCTCCCCTCCCACAGAGAAAGGGGGGAGCAGCAGTGCCAGAGGGATGTCTCACCCCACACCCACCATGGGGGCAGGCGGCCGGGACCACAGGGTACAGTGCCCTGGCCAGTGAAACCTCAACCTGCTCAGGGCCAGGGGCACCACCTTCCTTTTGTATTGCTTTTTCCAGGCAAGTTAAAGTTACGGGTTAAGTAATTGTTGCAATTGTAGAGTAGTTGGTAAAGTTATTGGCTAAAGTAATAAGCCATTCTTATTACAACTATATATTTCTAACTTATTTATACACTGTATATATTTATAAAAACATGTTTATGAGCTCGGTCCTTGCAACTTATTACAAGTTATAACTTATTATAAGGTCTGGGGAGACCTTATAGAAGGGTTCCAGTACTTAAAGGGGGCCTACAGATAAGCTGGGGAGGGACTCTTGATCAGGGAGGGGAGTGATAGGACAAGGGGGAATGCTTTTAAACTGGAAGAGGGGAGATTTGGATCAGATACTGGGAAGAAATTCTTGACTGTGAGGGTGGTGAGACACTGGCCCAGAGAAGCTGTGGCTGCCCCATCCCTGGAGGTGTTCAAGGCCAGGCTGGATGGGGCTTTGAGCAACCTGGTCTGGTGGGAGGTGTCCCTGCCCAGGGCAGGGGGTTGGAAGCAGGTGGTCTTTAAGGTCCCTTCCAACCCAAACCATTCTGTGATTCTATGATTATTAGCACTCTTATTCCAGGCTTTAAAAATGTCTATAGCTCTTCTTAAAATGCTTTATAAAATTTGATTTTTATTCCAGCTGCTGTCCCTACAGTTGGATACATGATATGGAAACCATCTCTGTGCCACTCCCCACAGAAGCACCCCCACCCAGTGGTGAGGTCCTCCCATGTCCCCCTGGCACGGCAGGTTCTGGCTGGTGGCCCCGGGGCTGAGCTGGCCCCCGCTGAGTCCCTGACGGCCCCAGCAGGGTGGGTTAATCTCCTGCTGCCCAGCCTAATGCCCTGCACTTATCTGTATTAAATGCACAATCCCAAGCTGTCTGGAGTGAAGGGAGGTTACAGCAATAACAAGAAGTGCAGAGGTACAGAGCAGGCATTGAAGAACCCAAACAGTATAGTTCACGTTGCCAGTTTTAAAGCAGAACATTCCCATAATACCCGGCCTCGCCACCTCCGGGATCAGAACACAGGTTAAATACATTGTCCTCGGGCTCAGATATGCTTTTAGTCACACCTCCGATTTTTCAGATGTAAATAAGAGAAACATTTCTAAAAACCTCCAGTAGGTGTTTTCTGCTCAGAAAAGCATTAGGCGTCCATGATGAATTAGTACACTTCACACAGTTCACATTTTTGAAGTATTTTTAAAAAACTCTTAGGCATTTTTCTATCAGTATGTGCCATTTCAGTTAAATGTGTGTGCTGGTCAACAAGCGCCTCACAATGTTATGCAAGGGAAGTGTTCCATATTTTCTTCACAACAAACTTGTTTTGCCTCATTCCAAGCTAAAGGAATGCAGGATGCAAATTTGGATCCACCAATTCTCCATCAATTCTACTAAAACTCATTTAAAATTCATCCTCTCTTAAAATGATCTTAAAATCCACCCTAGCTGTTCAGATTCCAGGCTAGCCTCTTAAATAGGTGTTCCCCACATTTTTTCAGCTATGCACACAGATGTCTAAAATCCATTTGCACACACAGGTACAGCTCATCTCAAGCAGGATAAGTTACCAGCAGTTAATAACCTGGAAGGTTACTTAGAGGTTTCTAAGCAGAAAAACGCAAGCCTCCCGCAGGTACAGATTGAGTTGGAAAATATCTGTAAGTGATACCTAAGTAAACATATACATTTCATCCCACAGGGGCAGAGTAATTTTCAAATGCACGATGCAATTAGCAAGAGCCTAAACGATAGCCTTTAGGCTAAGGGTACTCCTGCTCCATGCTGTCTTCTACTTAAGGTAATTGAAACTCCATCAGGGAAAGATCCATTAGGGTACTTAACCGATTTTAAGTGGTTCACCCTGCTCTGACAGAGTTTAAACGTAGTGACTTATGCACAGTAGGATGAGGGGAAATCCTCAACCCCCTCCCACGCTGCTCAGCCAGCAGCAACCAGCTTTGTGCCTGGGACCTCTGCTTTCTGCCCTGCTCCGGGCATGGAATCCTGCCTGCTCCGGGCAGGGGATGCACAGGCATCCTCAGCACACGTGCTTCCCCACAACACCCGCAAAGACAGCCCGAGGGACACCTCCGGCTCCTCTCCTGATCCACCCTCATGTTTCTTAACTTCTGGAAGCATGGCGGAGCAGCCCCTGCGCCATGGTCAATACTGGCAACCCCTGAACGCAGGGGGAAGGATCCCAAATCAGCCATTTCAGCCTGCTTCCAAAAATAGGCAAGCTCTCAAAAAAATTCAGCGTAGCAGGTCAAGCATTCCTTGCTGCTTTCATCCTCTCTTGGAACAAGCTGGAAAGGGATCCGGCATCCCATCAGACCTCACAGGGTGGAGGAGCAGCCCTCCCTCTGTTCATTCCTCTATTCATGGCAAGCAGGCATGACCTGGGAAACAAAGAACAGGTTCAAAAGTATGTTTAAAAACCGCTACGTATCTGTATTAGGTTTCGTTTAGTTTTTAAAACTGCTCCTTGGCTCCCCCCTCAGCACTGTGGTTCCCCAGCCATGCCAGCTCCGCAGGTTGTCCTCCCCTGCAGGTCAGCCCCCCCCAAAAAATGTAAATAAGCAGCAGACGGGGGCTAGGACCCTCGTGGCTGCCAGGCAGTGGAGCCCAACAGAAACGTGAAATAGATTTATAAGCCAGCAGCACTGTTTCCCCCGCAGTACACACTCCCCCCCAACCTTTTGCCCATGAGGAGCGTCGGACAGGCACCGAACCCACACGGCCCCCATAGGGCAAGGAGTCCAACGTGGTGATAGGAACAGCGTTGCGGGGGGAAGAGAGGAGGGAGTGGGGGAAAACAGCTGCATCACAGGCGTTACTGGATAACCAAGAGTTAGATATATCTACATACTTCATGTTTTAAAGAGATATTTTGACATCCAATGCACCAGAAACTGGTGTTGATGTATTTCCACATACCCAGCCCTCTCCTGGCAGGGACCACAAAAGGCACTTCATCTCCCAGCTCGCAGGAGAGCGCTGAGGTTTGATGCCCTGCTCCCATCCAGGAGCAGACCATTACAGGTGTTTCTCCTGGGGAAGGACCGTCTGGTTTCTCCTTTTTTCCGAGACCTGCTGGCAAACCTTCCCCAGCACTCAGGAGAACCGGAGGAGAACCGCCTCCCCTTGGATTTATCACAGAGGATAGAAACCCAGTGCCATTAGCAGAGCCGGGGCCGGGCACTCCCGCGCAGGCAGAGCAAGCCCAGCTTGTGCAGTGAACTACGTGCCCGTCGGGCACGGGCTGCCCACAGATTCCCTGCTGGGAGAGCAGCTCCATCCCCTGCAGACAGGCAGATCTCAGATCAGCTCTCACACCCAAAACTGGCTGTCTTGCCTATTTCTGATCCATTTGCTGACCAGCGTAGGAGGGAGAGCAGGACGGACTCCCCCGGGGACGGCATCTCAGCCAGCCCGTGGGCAATTACAGCCACTTGCAATTTGCTGCCGTATTGCTATGTTCTTGTGCCGGCCAGATTTATTACATCTGATCAAAACACCACTGCAATTAAAAGCGACAGACAGTAAAAAGCACTGTATTTCTTCCTGAAACGGAGGTGGAGCACTTGCGTGTGGAAGTGTACTCCATAAATCCCAAAGGCAGCCCCTTGGAAAGCTCCCAGCTGCCGCCTTGAAGGGCATAAGGGAGCTGGGCAGCTCAGAGAGCGCTGAATAATGTTCAGCTTCAAGTGAGTCAATCTGCTGAAATTAAAAAATTGAAGTGGAAGTAAGCGCCCTTCAGCCTTTTATCTTCTCAAACAATTTTTAGCTACAATCTTAGAGCCCAATACCATTGCTATCACACCCAAGCAAAAAGAAAAATTCCAAGGTATGTTAATTAACCTTTTTTTTTTCCTTTCTCCTTGCTGAGTCCTCAAGCAAGATCACTGACGAGCAGCTTTTCTGGGTTTGCTCTGAGTTGCACCAACAGCAAATAGTGACCAAGCAATCCATGATTAGAAAGGGGTGGATTTTCCAAGGTCAAGGGGAATTCAGATGTTCAGACCTTTCGGGAGGCGAGCAGCTACCCAGGGCGGGCAGGCGAGGGAGGTCGTGCCTGGCTGCTCTTGGACACGTGCACCAGCCTTTGAAGGCTGACGATCCCCCAGTTGTTCAGCATCTGCTTTCAAACAGTACGAAAAGGTGCAGAACCACCCACGTTGTTCTTCACTTTTCTGCATAAATTTCAGACAAAAAGGCTGATCCGCTTTAGTCGACAAGGTTTTGAGCAGTTAATTCCCTGCTGAGCAGCTTTAATGCTCCAAGGATGCATTTAAAATTCTTCCTGGACAGGTTTGTGAGCTTGGAGGATCATGTTGGGTTTCCAAAGGTGGAGAACCCCAGCTCTGACAGTAAGCCAAATGCCATGGCACGGACCAGACGTGGGACATCAAGCTGCCATCTCCCCCCCAAAAACTATGGCCAGGAGCCCTGTCCCCACGCCTGTTCCTCGTGGTCCGGTGCCACCGAAGCAGCACAACCGGCACATCCATTGGAGAACTTGCGTGATGCTGTTACGTTACCATGGCAATCCGCACTACAGAAGTGACTAAAAATAAATGCCAGCTCCACAAAGCACAAAAGATCGTCCTGAATCCAAATCCTGACTCAGCCACCTTCAAACCCAGGCGTGTATGGTGTCAGGTTCCCGCTGGGCTGCCACCCACCTTTGCGCAGTGGGGACAGTCCTCCCGGTCCCCTGCACAACGCAGCGCAGAGCAGCGAGCTCCCTGCTGCACAGGTACAGCGCCTGCTTCAGTCCTGGACCACCGCTGAGCTCTGCCACCAGGACTGCCTGGACCTCCACGGGAGCAGGTGGACAACTGTCCAGAGCCCTCACGGGGCTGCGGTCAGCAAGGAAGTCTCATTTTTTTTCTCCCAAACCCCTAAAAACCTGCTGATTCCCAGTGTCCTGTGCAGCATCCCACCTCCACACCAAGAAACCTGGACAGCTGGGCAAGTCCCAGGCAGATCAGACATGAAAAGATAAACTGGACACTTACTTGTTGCATATCACCTTGTGCAAAAAATAACGAAAAAAATAACCCATGGAACAAACTGCAGTAGCAGCACTGAATCACCAGAGTACACCTCAAAGTGGTGTACCACTTAACCCAAAGGATTAAATCTGCACAAGAATGTAAATCCTGGGTGTAAAACCCAACGTGTGAGTGCTGTATGAACAAGAGCCAAGCACCACCTCGGGCAGAGCCGCGGGACCTAGAGGCCACAGGCACAGAAACGTGCTGAGCTTTCCTGTCCCCTCCAGCATTGCAGGTTCCCACAGCAGGTATAACAGTGCAGGGACTTGGGTGTCCATGGCCGGGTCACGGTCCCTGCAAGCCCGCGGTCGCATGGCAGCCCACGTCAGAGCGCCCTGAATTATACATGGCAGCTTTGAATTATTTCTTCTTCATTAAGGAAAGTGTGTGCACAAACACGTTGGCAAACACCCTTTTCTGCAGAGGGCAGGCCTGGCTCCACGGGGAGCAGTGGGGCCAGGGGCAGCCAGAGGGACACACATGGGGGGACAATACCCAAGCCCACCCCCGGCACAGCCACTCAGCTCTGTCACCTGCTACCAGACCCTGTAAGGAGCAGGAAGTGTTTCTCTTTAATTAACATTTCTCTTTAATTAACACACAGCTCAAACTCAGGCTGTCCACAAAACTTAGACTTACCCCAGAACATTTTTCCATGTTTTTTTCACTCTAAAAAAACCCACTAAAAAAGGAAGAAATCCTGCAAGCATCTTTATATTGCCCTTTGTATCCCAAACCACTCTTGGGAACACTCAACAAGAAAAATATCCCAACTCTAAGGGGGCTCTTGAACACACATTTAAACCAATTACACCATAAAAAAGGAACCTGTGGGACTAATGCGCAGCCACCAAGCCTGAAGCGGGGGCGTTTGTGGAGCCCCAGGTACACGCAGCTTGTGGTGGTGGAGTGGGAAGCACTTACAGCTCCCCACAGCTACACCAACTGCTGGAAACTGAATTACCTGTGTCATTCTCATCCCTCTATGATACTCACAGGAACAAAATCAACATTTCTGCGTGTGGTTGCGCACCCCGCTTTGGGGTGGGCTGGGCTGGGTCCTTTTTATCTGCCTGACCCCCGTGAGTTTAGGATGTCACCTTTAAGGACTGTCTTTGCTACCTTCAAAACCAGCCCGAGCAAAACCATAAAGGAACAGACAGTGCAAAAGCCAGCCAACACATTCAAACGTTAAAGCTATTCAATTTTATAATGAAGTAATTAAACTACAGCACTGGTTCAGTTTTCTGCAGTTCATGTTCAGGCAATTAAAGAAACAGAAATAATCCACTCCCCTTGAGGAGATGCAATTCCCCTCCTGGCACTGCACTTCCAGGGAAGCAGTTATCCTCGGGACAGCAAGAGCACTTTGTCTCAAGTTCTTGTCTGTGATGAGATGCGAGAAATTCAATGGGAAATTAAATTTTAGCAGGAAGAGTCACAAGGGACTCTTGATCTGATCTTTAGGCTGAGACATGGAAATGGTCTAGCTGTGACACTGTGCCTCACGATCCCACTTTACTCCTTTATTTATGGCTTTCTTCACATGTATGAGTTAGCCAAGTGGGTTAATGGCCTAAATCTCATTACAGTCAGTTGCAAACAGCTATTACATCATCGCACAGCAGTCTCTTTGCAATCTGCTTCTAATTCGGCAAAGAAATCAGCCAGATGTGAGAGCAGCCCCACAGCAAGCGCTGGGGACTGCAGGGGCCATCCGAGCGATGCCCCGCGGCCGAGCTGCAGCTGGCACCAACCTCCAATTCATGGTTAGAAACCTCGCCTTGGACCTGTGCTCACTGTAAAATGCGGCAGAAATATTTCAAGAGAGAAGCTTTTTGTTCTATTAGAAAGATCGTTACTGGATAGGGTACAGCAAGAGAGAGAGAAGAATAAGGTTTCCTTTAAATAAAGCCAGCACAGGCCATGAGCAGAACCAGAACAGCAGCCCCACAAGTAGACACTTTGCTATTTAAAGTAACTTAACTGATAACAACATCACCAGAAGACTAATTCAAGTACTTTTAACTGAGGAAATGAAATCAAGGGAAACTCCAACATGACACAGAGGGTACCGTGCTGCAGGATCGCAGGAATTGCAGGATGTGCTGAAAAGGCAAGCAAGCTTCTTCCAAATCTACGACAACAACAACAACAACAACACACTAACCCAAACTCCTTTTCATTTTGTGAAGTTTCTGAAAAAGCCTTTGTAGAAAGTTACAATTTTGCGAAAAACATTACGGCTTCATTTCTGCAACTGTTCTTTCCCCAGCTGCTTTCATGCTGTGAGGGGTTGCTCCCATGAACTCGTTCATTGCTGTAACAGGGTCCCTGAGCACCTCCCCGCTTCCTGGGTGGACATGGGGCTGCACCCAGAGCCGGTAGGATGTACTGGTGGCACCGCTGGCCCTGCTGCCAGGAATTGGGAGGAGAGCACCCAGGAACATCCCTACTCCTGACACCCAGAGTCCCACAACAAGCCCAACTGCGCAGCCATCACCTGGCTCGGAACCACTCCTGCTGCATCCCCAGCTCCCAGAGCGCTTCGGGGTGATGCTCAGTCAAGACTTGCATATCTTCCTTACCTCAGATCCTTCCCGCTGCTTCTCCCTGAAATCCCTTAATGCTCTCCTGAAAGGCTGGAAACTGCACTGAGGGTTTTGCCCCGGATTCTCCATCAGTACCAAGCTATGGAAGAAAAACATACAAAGAAGTGAGACATTTGTTTGGAAGACTCCCTAGAGGAAAATGAACCTTCCAAAAAAGAGAAGCCCTGCAGTCTCTGCAAGGTTCGTGGGTCCCAAGCGTGGGGCGACCGCTGCAGCTCCAGCTGCCGAGGCACAACAGGAGACGGAGCAGAGGGCCGCCCATAGCACCGCAGCCACTTGGAAATACTGCCGGGGGTCTGGATGGGAACAACTTGCTATTGCGCTCTTCGGGGAATAAGGGTTCATTTACATCGCAAGTCAGGGAGCAGACTGCAAGCAATGGCTCAATCAAACCCCGCTTCCACCCTGAGCCCCCAGCACAGCCCGAGCACAGGCACAGGCGCTGCCACGGAGCCAGCACCACCACGGCGCTGGACGCCAAATCACTTACACCAAAATTGCGTTTGTTCACTTTGATCATGGAATGTAGCTTGTGCACTGCAAGAAATGATCTTTAAACAAGACAAATGACCACTGCCCACTCACGTTCTCCCCTGCAGATGACAGCAACTCCTTACGACTGCACATGAAAGTTTTATTCTTAGCCATAATCTCAGCTGCCTTTTTCTTTTTAGAGGGGAAAACTATATGCAATCTTGAAACCGTGACCTACTGCTAAAGACAATTAAACACCAGCACCAGAGGTCTGCCACAAAACCAACTGCAACCTCATTTGCAGGAGGAGTTTCCCGCTAGGACACTGCAGACCTGCCACCAGCAGCCCAAGGGACAGAGCAGCCTGTCCCAGGCTGTGTGGGCATCACAGGTCAGGTTAATTAACAGGGCTGCTACAACAGAGCCCCAGAAAAGGCTCTATGCCCATTTTTACAAATAAATTACGTTTGCCATAGTGCATCACAGTACAAAAGCACACACAGGGCAAGCAGCACAGAGTACCCCGTTACTCTGCAGCGGGATGTCCTGTGCTGTCACACGGCAAGGGACAGCCATGCCCCGGCAGGGACATCTCACCCCAGCACGGTCTGCAGCCGTGGCACAACTGCCACAAAACAGCTTTTTCAACCCAAAATGGACAGTCCATTTATAATGTCGTTTCTGCACACAAGTCCTAAAAAATAAGTCACACCAATGTTCAAACATAATATTTTTATTTGTGGATAAAAATTAAGGCTCACAGTACTTTATCATTTCACAAGCAGAAAAATGTTAAAAATTGAGAATGATGGGGAATGCCCCCAATACAAATTCCTCTAACTGCTGACATGTTTTACTGAAGACTCGAGGTGAACAATTGTACAGGGCAGCTACAGTTATTAGTTTGTAAACTAGGTGCTAAATATAATTTTTTTTAAGAAATGTGAACAGAGTATTATGTTTCTCTCCATTTCTGGCTGTCCGATACACATGGATTCCATAAAAACACGCAAGAACCGCTGGGATGATAACACCAACCTTCCTAAGAACAACCCACCACATCTACAATGCATGGCACAGGTGTCAAACAGGGGGAAGAGAGCTAAAGGTCACAAATTTCATTTCAGTAAGACATTTTGATTATAGTGCAATAGTTTATGCCTAAAATTTTCAATATTCAACTTTCTGGCTTAGAAAAAAAACAAAACAAAACCAAAGTATATTCCTAAAGAGCACAGGAATTGCTGTCAAGCTCCATTTCATTACAGACATGGTGATTAATCCAGGTGATTAAAAGCTGGTAAAAGCGTATGTCAAACTTCAGTATACACATAGCATACAGGTATACATCATGCCTATAGTTAAGATGCAACTCCAAGAAGGACTTCCAAGTGTGCACCATGCAGTGAATAAAAGATTTCTGTCCAGGTACGCTGCAAGCTCATGGTCCAGAGGTACAACAGTTACCCTAAGCCCCAACCCACCAGGCATCCCCATCGCCACACAAGTTTTCTTGCGAGTTACATCCTAACTATGGGACTATATACTGCAGATTTATTTACATGGAGACCAACTGTGTGTCTCAGTCAAAACTGAGAAAGGTTTGGGTTTAAGAGGTCCTCTGTATTCTTTGCGTTACTTCTTAGTAATTCCTTCTGGTTTTGCCTGTTTGCTGTCAAGGCAATGCAAACGGGTGGCGGCAGCAGCAAGAACAAGCCTACTTACAATAAGCAACAACTGCTGTAGCATTAAAAGGCTGAAGGATTTCTGCATTACACCAAAAAGATTCATTTCTAGTCATTGCACCCTTTACATCCGAGATGCCAACACAGTAATGAAAACAACTATCCTCAGCTATTTCTGACAAAAAGTTAAAATGTACTCGAAGGCCACAATTTCATTAGGGAGATTTCTTTTTAAGACCAGCTACAAAGACAATTTGTTTTCAACGGAACCCATGCTATAACAGATTCTCCCACAGCAAACACCGATTTACAATGGTTTCGACCAACAGCTCTTAAAGATCACAATCCAGTAATAAAAGAACATTTGTACTGATAATACTTCACTTACATCACAAAAAGCTCATCCGAAGGGCTCAAAGAGGTTATGATGGATGTGGGCGAGAATTACTACCCCCATTCTATAAAGGAGGCAACCAAAATATCGATTAATATCAATTTGCCCAAGCTACAAAGCCTGCCGGGAGCAGGGCTGCGAGGGGGATGCAGTGTTCCTGACTCCAGATTGCACTGGCCATGGGTCCGCTGCTCTCCTGCACGCCTCTGTCCCCAGAGGGTTTCAAAGAGCACGGGGCTGTAACACGCCACCTCCTCCTCCAAGTGAAAAACCACCACTCAATGACACAGGCAAGAGAATAAATTTACACAAGTTAGCCATTTCCTATGAGCAGAAATTAAACTGAGGTTCCATAACGTGTAGGCAGTAAATGTAAGAACAACAGAAAAATGTGTGCAATCAAAAGAATGCAGAACAACGCTTTCAACTATTAATTCCAGTTCACAGATCTATGCAAGTGGAAATATAAGCCATGAAATACTCCACATTATTGAACAGTTTAAAACAAGTATTTTACTCCATAGTACTATGGTAATCTTGCAGCTGAATGAAATGCAACTGCCTAAATTAAAAAAAAAATATATATATAAGAGGGATGAACCTGGATACACGGTTACGGTTCCACCGGTGGACGTACCCAGCAGGCACCCAGCAAGCTGCTCACGTCAGAATTTAACTGTTAGTGTCACAGACAGCAGCGGCAGGACACACTCAAAATTCTCAGGTGGATGGAAATAGCTTTGCCTCAATCCATCAGAAAAGCACAGATGCGCAAAGTAACCATCTCTCAAATTATTGCTTACTTAACTACATAAACAGCAGAATACGAATGACGGAAGGGATCTATATGGATTGGGTAAATCACCTCCAATACCATGACTCCACACTAACGACTATAATGATCTTAACGATCAAGCTAAATATAATACATACCGAAAAAAAATATCCTGTAAAAGCAAATGCGTAGAAAATAAACTGTCATCAAGTATAAGGAAAGCACATTGGCAGCAGGCTGCGAAGGGACTGTTGCGCAAGCGTTGGAGGACAGAAATAGGATTTGTGGATCCAGTAGCTCTGGTGCAACAGTTTTCCAAACTGCACTCCCATTTTTACGCTTCTATCAGAGTTCCCAGAAGCACACAAAAATACTTCACTGTCTGGAATTTGACATATGCATACGTGCAGCAAGTGTATACTGAAGATTAGCCGGTGTATACACGGCTGTTACCAACACGCACACCTACCGAGCGATGCAAGAGGGAGTGAGTACAGAGAGACAGACAGAGGTAACTTCATAATATTTTAGCATTGCTCTTCTGGAGCTCAACGTTATTGCCATGAGCTAATACGTCAAACAATATAGGCTAAACAGTATACAACAGATACACGGTAATTCCACAACTCAACAGTACCCACTACTCCATTTGGCAAAATATTTATTTATAATAAATCCGTTCAAAAGCAGTTGGTCACAAAGAATTAATTTTACATTTTTAGGCTGTAACAATGCTTTTGGTTGAAGTAAATAAACTGTCTCTTTTTACACAGTGTACAAAACCAAAGAGACATTGAAATGACAATTAACAATAAAACACATGAAAACAGGAAGAATTGGTAAGACAAAGGCAAAAGCAAAAGGAATCTGTCTGCGCACCGGCAATGCTGCCATGATTATTTACCCGTACAAATCCTCAGCCCCACTCAGTTATTATCCCCAGCACAGCTCTTAACTGCAGGTTTATGCTCCAGGAGAGGAATCTGATGCGATGTAGCAGCTCCAGTCACTCTTTCACAGTACTGCATGTCAACACTGGGAATGGTTTCTGATATGATTTAGACTGCACACAGTACTTTAATAGAAAAAAAGTTAATTACTCCCACTCTGTAGTTCCTGGTGGCTTTGATGTCAAGTCATACATCACCCGAGAAATGCCAGGAATCTTCTTAATCTCCGCCACCATTTTTAACACAACCTATTGTCGAAAAAAGAAAAATATCAGAAGAAAGCACGTAAGACAGACCTGATGAAAACTACCCGAGAAAAGCTTAAAAAAGGAAAACTTTGTTCACACTAGTTCTGTTATACCCAAGAGAGAAAGAGCCTACTAGCGTACTATCACCACTTAAGAAATAAAATCTAGGCTTCACGATAAGTGCAGTTACATTTGGAATTTGCTGATTTTTGGCACTGACAATAAATCAGGGTGTCGATCACAATACACTTCCCTCAAGGCAGGTCTTCAAAACTATTTCTTGAAAGTTCAGCAGGAACATATGCTGTTAGGTGTTACTATCAATCATTTTCAGACTTTTCTCAGACCATCTCCAGCTGAACTACCAAACACAAGTTAGCAGCTTGAGTGAAACCCCTTTCAAAATAAAAAAGGGAAAGAAGCATCCAAAGGAAAGAGTTTCCATTGAGAGTTGTTCTCCCGAGCTCACAATTAATTCACATTAGCAAAAGTATTCTAGATGAGAATTTGCTGATCCTTAGAAGTTCAGCTTCCTTAAAAATCCCACGGTTCACAACAATGCCACTTCCATCACATGCTATTTTATAGCGCAAGCATAAATTAAACAACGCATTGCTCTCCATGCAAAAACACAAAAAATTTTTAATCAAATATGATTTTCCCCATATATTCCACAAGCTCTACTATTTTGTCACCGCATTATTACCTAGCCTTAAAGTGACCATTTTACATTTTGAAGAATGTGGGAGGGGTTGTTTAGTTAGTTATGGGTTTTGTGGTGTTTGGTCGTTTTGTTTGTGGGTTATTTTTTTTTTTTTAAACACAAACTTCAAGGTCAAATGAATCCTCATTTCATATAATGGAATAGTTTACATGGCAACTTAGTCTTGAATCATTTCTTTTTAAATGGATAGTCTTCCTTCAAGTAGAATACTTCAGTTACATACAATTACTAAACAATGTCTATATGCTTTTTAAGTATGTTTAAGTAAAAGTCAATTCTGTTCTTCAGCTACACTGCATTCCCAGAGAGACAAAGTACTCGAAAATGGACATGGATAAAGTTTCCCAGAAAAATATGCCTAAACTTGACTCCTAAATCCTTTTAGTGACCTAAATAGAAAACAGCACACTGAGATGTTAAACATCATGTTCCAGTAAAATCAGAAGTGGGGATCAAGGGCAATTCTGTGAGTCAGGTCATTTCCTAACGCAAAAAATTAATTTCAAAATCCCCAGAATAGTTAGGGTATTCTTTCTCTTTTAATTGGTTGTATTTTGGCTCATGTCTGTTGGAAAGCCTTTAAGTTTGTCATACCCATCTGCCAGCTTCTCATTTTGTTACAGTTTTTCCCCCAAGTCACCACTGGATTCTTCCTAATGAATACTATGAAAGAGACAAAAATTTGCAACAAAATCAAAGGCAAGGCAAGCAATCAAGAGAGAGGGAAGAAAGTCCAAGTGAGTCATCTGCAATACTAGCTCATGTTGAAAAGAAACTTGAAAACCTGTATTACCTCTTCTGGAACCTCATTACCAGGAGTTGCTGCAATACCAGTCATAAAATCACTTGTAATAAAAGTTCGAATAACCACAGATCTTTGACAGGAAGGTTGTTTCTGTAGGGGGTCCCGATCAAAGTGTAACGGTGTCAATATTATTGGCATCTGGCTAATTTTCCCGGCATAACCTTCAGAAAATAGTAGTACAAAGTGCATTAATTTGGTTGAAAGACACAAATGTGACAGAAGTTTTACAGAACTTCCCACATGTACTTCAAACTATATACTAGGAGCTACATTTACATCTTCTGGGATCTTTTCGCTACTGCTACCACAGCTCAGAAGATCACACTCATTATACAATTATGTAATTAGTGGTGCATACACTAAAACTACTCAAATTGCCACTTGAAATAATCTTCAGCGTTTGCAGTCACGCAGAACAAAACCAGATAACCTCCCGTTAAACCTGTAATTCGCTGTGAATGCGGTTCAGGATGTACTTTCCTTCCCACATAACATATCCATGGGGTTTTATCTATCCCCACATCAAGCCCAATAAAGAGCCATTCGCAAATATCTCTGTGTCTGACATATTTAAGAGAAAGATCTTAGGCGTCCCTGTTGCTGGTGGTTGATAGGTAATTCCAGATAACCATCTCTCACTTTTTTTTTTTAAATATCTCCTTCTGAAAACCAATACACAGACCTCCTAATTTCGCTGTTTAAATGATCTAGAAGTTGGAGATTCGGGTGTGCGGCAGCGTGCAGAGCCAGCCTAACACTGATGTGGGCTCTCACCCTCTGCTAGCACTGGCCCGAGCTGTTGGTACAGGGAGTCTTTTTCACTAAACAACTCAAGTCTTATTTTTGGGAGCAATTCATTCGCACAAAGCCCAGTGTCACCAAAACTTAGCAAAAACACATCTACAGTTTTACAAACACAATTGGCAGCGTTATCCTCACCCTTTGGGGGCTATTTTTGTACAGATTATGTTACGACAGCCTTGCAAACAGAATATATATTTTTAAAAAGATATATCCTTTGTAACTTGATTTATACAAAATATAGGCAAGTCTGATGAACTTGTTCCCACACATGTCGCATCTTCAAATACAATTAAGTAAAAAAAAAAAAGCCCCATGCCTCAGACTACTATCTTCCCAGACTCCACCTGTGTACCATATCACCAGGTATTGAATGCTCCCTGGATGTTAAGGGTTTGAAGTATTACCATCTGCTAGCCTGGAGTGCTTGGGTTTACAAATACGGCTTTCATTTTAAGTTAAGAAATATGAAATCACCATAAGTAGCAACTGTCATCACCATTAGACACTTAGTATTTGGGCTCCCTTCTTTCCACAGAAACCTCATGATTTAGAAACTATGTCAAGTTTCTTTACACAGTTTATTTACTTGTAAATACTGATGGCTGAGATCATCAGAACAGAGAAGTTATTCAGTTGACTTTCAGCTGGCTAACAGTACTTTTTGCAGAAGTTTGCACTGCAGTGAAGCACCACACCTCTGAGCTTCAGGACGTGTCAGAGGGAAGCCTCAGTCCCCCTAAATACCCTAAAGTTAATTCTGCTAGCAGAAAGGCTAACAATTCCTGTCCTTCAGCTATCAGCTTCTACAACTTTCAGAAAAGGCTCTTGCCTGTCATCCCATGAATTTATCGCTTCTTTGGAGATATTCAAGAAGCTTTTGACAGTAGCACTATATACTCAGTTAGGTTTGCAGAGATCTTGAAACAAGAGTCTAATCCATGGGATAAGGCAAAGTACCTACCAGACTCCCTGAGAATATTGTGAGCCTCAAAATCAGCTTGACGTAAAGTGCTGAGGACTCCTGTTGTCAGGAAAGTGGGGGTGACATCTGTAGGAGGTTCTTTGACCGGTGGACCGAACACGTACACAACTCTGTAAAACAAACAGGATGATAGAAAACACATTTTGCATACGTGGAATAAACCAGAATGCCTAAAAACTGCATCTTTAGGATTGCAGTGAAAAAATAAAACTAGGAAAAAGCGCGCAATATTTGATTTTGCTCCTTAGCTACTAACTACAGCTTAATACAACTTCATGCATACATTCTACGAACATGACGTGCACACTAGCTTTGTAAGTCAAATGTACTAATTCATTTTGGTTTGCTAGAGTCTAGCAACGGCCTCATTATTACTTATTGAGGAGAATAATCCTTTGAAAAAAACAGAAATACTAACTCAGTGGTATCACAAAGGGTGTTTTTTCAATTTTACTTTGATGTCAGTAAAAGTTAAGATTATTCTGAGAAAGCTACTTAGTAAGTGCTTACAATTTCTATCTTCTCTCCTAATAGAAAACCACAAAAAATACCCCTAAACAGTAAACCTTACTGTTAAATAGCTGTATTTTCAGCACGGGGCACTAACATTGCAATTTATAAATCTACATAACTACATCTGTAATAAAATACCTTCTGAATTCAAACCAGTCATTTTTTTTTTTTAGGCTCATTCATTGTGTTTAATATGTTGCAGAACAAAAAGCGAAGCATAATATTGTCTGATGGGCCTCACACAAGGATTTACTATGGTGTATACACACGAGTTATTTGAGTTTGTAGATACAAACCAAGAATACTTGTCCAAAATCTGAAGCAGAAAAATATGCAAGCTTTACACTCTGTATTTTTGTTTGTAATGTAAAGTCTGCAAGCATAGCTGGGCAAAAGACCAACTATTTCAGTGCACTCCTCAAACTGCCAGCTTCAATGTCCCTGTAAACAGCAATGAAAGATTCTGAAAGCATACCCCGGTACAGCAGAACTCCCAGAGATGTGGTATATTCAGAAGGGAAGTATTAAATCCAAAAAAGCTTAAAGACAACAGCAATGCTGTAAATCCAGCACATACTTTGAAATTGCACACGCAATCCTGATTTTATACCTCCTTTTGTTCCCTCTGCATTTAAAGTATCATCTTGCAATTCATGATCTTGCTTTTAAGAATAACAGCTCTTTCAGTAGGCGTCACTTCTGTGACAAAATTAAGTTTTGGTATAAGCAATTATAAGCAGTTTCATCAGAAATTCTACAGCCAGGCAAAGAGGATCTGCATTCTCCAGAACTGATTTAATATCTAAGCAACTTCAGCTGCTAGAAAAGTTACGGACTCAAGCAGCTAGAAAAATGCGTATTCACAAAAAAGCTCAAACTGCCCAGCTTTGGAGCTTTCCTATGGGCCATTAGAACTGATAGTCCCACGTAAATTCCCTTTTTGACAAAAAGCAAAAAAACACCACATGACATCACAACTCATCAACAGGCTTGGAATCTTTCAAAAAAGATTTTGCATAAGTTACATTGGATGTTGTCTAATCCAGTGCAAAAAAAAAAAAAGATAGGCTATCAGTTTCTTTTTCAAGCTAGTAATTCCAGAAATAAACCTATGTTTTGATTTATTGTGTCTTTGTAACCTCTGCACGATACACCTGTACAACATTTAAAAAAAATTCTACCATAGAATGCCAATGCTTGTGTATGCAGAACTTCAATATATGAAGTAGATCATTAGAAAAAAAGATAATTCAAAATACTTACCTGTTTATGTTGTGGCACATGCGTGGTATGAGCCTGGCAAGAAACATAAGAGACTCCCAGTGTGGAGCATCTTTACTAGAGATCCCACAAACATAGCTATATGAACGACAGTCACCCTATAAATTAAAAAAAATAATAATAACTGAACATGAAGTTTGCTGCCAAAATAGTTCACAATATTTTCCCCTTCATCCCATAGGTTCCAGGAATATACTTCGTGTCAACATTTAGCAGACACTAAGCTGGTGAAATCAGTATGCTGACAGATACCGAGTGAAAGACAAAATACAGAATAAGATAGACCTCTTGTAAGCTAACAAGAGCATACAAAAGGAAACTTTTCAGTATGGAAAGATTCATATAAGGTGACCTGAGTATAGGGATTGATTATGTATTGTTATTTCTGATGGCACCATCTGAAGAAAACTTGTGATGAAATGTAGAAATCTGATGATGATATTGCTATTTAAAATAGTAAGAAGAGCTGACTGCATGGAGTTACAGAAGAGACACAAAAGATTAAGCAGCTGATAATAAAAGATGTAATTCAATACTGATAAAGCAAAGAAAGGTACTTTACAGCTATAACTATTCAGTAAAGAAATCTTCCAAGATACTGCACACAACTCCATGAGAATGCCAGCTCGGCATTTGGCGACAGAAACACAGACCAAATACAAAGGACAGCCCACAGAAATTCCAGTGGTATTAGCAAAGGCACGAAAGGAAAAAAAAAAACACCATGCCATTGCACAGATTCAAGTGTTCCTCTACCCTGAACAGCCTGCGCTGCTCTGGTTCCTTTCCTGACAAGGATAAAGATATAGTACCACTTGAAAAAGTACAGGAAAGGGCAACAAGCACATTCAAATGTAGCAAGCACGGGGGTTTTGATCAACTTAGTCTAGGACTCCTCAGCCTTAAAGGTTACAGCAGAGGTCTACAAGTTATGAAGTCATGAAGAAACCGCCTAGAAGTGGCCACCATTATCCAACCTCAATGACATCCTCAAATACACTCAAGTGTATTTGCATTTACTCAAGTGTCTGTTTGGATGTCTTGACGCCTTTGCACTACACCAGCACTGACAAATGACAATAATGTAGGTATCACAGTCACTTGAAGCTTATGTTCTTGAGTCGAGCCCTTTATTTTCATTCAATCTTAAAGCAGCAATTATTATCCTTCACTGCAGCCTGCCACACTGCTAGGAAGCAACTTTGAGAACATCCCTTGGAATGAATCCATTCACCTGCACTCCCACAGTTTTGATTGGTAACAAGAAGGCATTCAGTGAATGTAGGCTTGTAATCTGCATCAACTTCTCCTGGTCTTCTTCGGTTGTACACGCTTTGACCCTTTGCAGCAAAGTATGTGGCTGTGTAATGAGAAATTATTTTAATTAAATAAAATCCCCAAGCACACAAATAGAACTCATACATAATAATTTTATTTGCACTGTAAGTAGCCGATTGCTTAAATTTAGTCCACATTTACCCCCTTGGAACTACTTAAAAAAACCCCTTTCATTTAACAACAAAATTTTAGCAGAAGCAGTTTTATTTGATTGGACTGCACGTAGTTTAAGATGAATCTCTCTCCAAGGCCATAGATGAAGCTCTTTTCTTACGCTCATTCTCTCTTTCACAAAGCTATACTTTTCATTTTTGTTTATTTCAGATATGGAACAAAGTAATATCCTGTTACACTACACTGCAATTCAACAAGTTTTCAAGGAACTACTCCCCTTCAGTGTTTTGGAAGTCATTTTGAACTTAAGACTTCAACTTAGAGTGGGCTCTTCCCAGCCCCTGCAGTTTAGTTCAACTGAGCTTACAGTAATCATGAAAGTTATAACAGTTAAGAGATTAAGAGCTCAAAAGTAGTCTATTAAAAACTTCAGGTTTCTCTTCAAAACATCTGGCAAGCCCTAGTTCCTCGCTCCTGCACTTTAATTCAGATATTTGGTGATTGTTAGGGCATGTAAATCTAGAAAGTTACAATTATTTTACGAAGGGAAAAACCATCAGAAATTCTCATCTGCACAAAGTTTAATTAAACCAAAATTCATTTACTATTTGAAAGGTGTATAAACTCCCATTTTCCAGAAATTGTTTAACACTTGCACTAGTCACGGTGCAAAAAAATTCTACTGTACTATACTGAATGGCTTCAAGTGAATTGTACTAGAACGTGTTACTCCTTAAATAGCACAAGTAAGTAGTTTTAAACATTTTGCAGCTTAAACCTCACAGAATCACAGAACAGTAGGGTTGGAAGGGACCTCTGGAGATCATCTAGTCCAACCCCCCTGCCAGAGCAGAGTCACCTAGAGCCTCATTGCAGGCCACTACAGAATGATCATACTATTTTATGCATATTAGAGTTTAGTTATTTTGTTACCTTCTTAACACTTGCAGAAAAATCTGCAACTATTTTCAAAATGTTGTTTGTTTCAGGAAAGTCTTTGCACACGTAAGGCTCTTCAGCACATATCACTCTGATTGCTAGACCAGGACCTGCAATGCAAAGTTGAAAAAAAATTATACTAAACAATGGGAAAGCTGACTTTCATCTAAAAATGCGCCAGCATCTGGAACAGCAGTCAATCACTGAGTACAGTGTGCTTTGCCATTGTACCTATACTTCAATTGTTTTAACACCCTACAAGACAAAAAAAAAAATTCACAAGCAGTTTAT
The DNA here is from genome assembly GCA_008658365.1 of Alca torda. Classification (NCBI taxonomy): domain Eukaryota; kingdom Metazoa; phylum Chordata; class Aves; order Charadriiformes; family Alcidae; genus Alca; species Alca torda. The sequence continues at coordinate 9,537,897 of CM018081.1, forward strand.
ATTCTGGAACAGTATTTCTGTTCAGTACATTTAAGCACTATTTACCTACACCTTAAATTGGATGGTTGTGTAAAGCAGCAGTTAGTGGTGGTGAAGTGTGGCAGAAGGCAAGCCAAAGTGAACAGGAACTTCCTCCTTCCCTTTGCTAGGCAACTGGGATGAAAGACTTGGTTGTAACACACAGTTGAGTCTACGTTGTTTTTAAAGACCCCTGTCAGCTATTTGACCTTTTAGCTTCTTAACACAAAAGCACATGTAATTTACTGGAAGTGCCTGAAGACAGCTTCTTGCATTTCATGTGATGCTGGTACATTAGCACAACAGCCTACGTGGTCTGCCAGTGACAACTACACACCCTGCAGGACAATTTTAAAACACATGGACAGAAAAACATAACCCCCCTAAAAGGATGTGGGCTTTGCTGTATTATATACTTTGATGTTTCCCGGTGGAAAACTCTTGTTATTTTCCACGCGATCATTTTCAAAACAGCAAATGTTCCTTAGAAAGGCAGGTAGATACAGGCCATTACTTCAAGTAAGATACATTTGACAGCTCAAGCAGCATTCAGCTGTACTTCACTGACAGTTCTTGCTTTGGCTTATGCAACTGAAAAGAAAAATACAGCTAAAAGCAAACTAAATTATAAAACTTTTCCTTTAATCTCTATACATAATGAAGCTGCTCTCAAGTGCTCTTTTTCTGAAAAAAGATCCTGCTTAAGTAAAGACTAATAAATCCATCAATTTTTTCCTGTTCAGAGTTTCAGGCTTCAACATAAATTTATTCTACCAGTTAAGTATATTCTAAACAATACTGACATGATCCATAGCCCTTCACTATGTAGCACAGATCACCACGCATACCTGGGAAGGGATGCCTCGAAACCAGCTCTTCAGGAAGACCAAGTTCTCTCCCTAGTACTCGCACTTCATCTTTGTGAAAGTCTTTCAGTGGTTCTATTACTTTACCCTTAAAAAAAAAAGGTAATTTAGAGTTCAGCTTACATATTCAAACAAAAAGCCTCAAATGTTTAGGTTATGGCAGTCAAACCGGCCTGCTTTTCACAACATCTGCTGCCAACATTTGCATAAGCCCTGCAAAGAAAAGTACATGTGAATGTGGGCTTTGTAAAACAGTTGCAGGACAGAGGCTAAGACAAGGAAGTTTAAGTTTGTGCCAAAAATATCAACGGCTCCATCAGTGTAGATATAGCTGTAGGTCAAGCCTGCTCTGACCATCTTCAGAAATGCAGACCTTTCTTCTCTTCCCTAGATGTTCAAACCAAACTAAAAGCCTTGAAAATATTTTGTACAGTATTAGAAGTGTGGATCAGCAACGGTTACTTTCTCTCCTATGGCTGGGCACTTACTAATAACCAACACCTTCCAACAAGAGCACCTTCCAACAGGGTTATTATGTGATGTCTCATGTGTTGATTCTTTCTTATTTTATAATACAGTTAGAGAACTTTCCATTCTAATGTCAGAAAAGGCAAAACAGGGCATTCCCTGACATTTGCTTCATATACTAATAATTAAAGAGTCCTGGACGAGAAAGGTATTCAAAAAGCTTTTCTGGACCCTGGACGAAACAGACTGAAAAAGAGTGCAATCAAAGGGACAGGACTTTGGCTGCTTATCTTCAGGCAGTTCAACCTCCTGTGTTCATATCACCTTCGATCTCATCCATGGATGTCCACGTGGGTTCATTTCAGAAAGATTTGTGAGTCCTTAAATTGACAACTGGAAAACTGATTGTGTGCCACCAGCATACTGCTGGCAGACAGACGATCAGGTTACTAGTAATGTGATGCAGAAGCTGCATAAGAACAGAAAGAACTCATCCTGCAGGAACCGATTTAAATATATTGTTCTCATGCTCTCCCAAAATAGAGCAGAATACTATGCTTGCAGTGCTGAATGTTACTAGAAGTTTAAAAGAAGGAGAATTTTGGCCCTTGTTCTCAACAGGAGCTGATTATGTTTTCACTAAAGCACTGTCACAGCTCTTGCCTGAATCCATAATGTGCCAGATCTGGACTATCAGTACCTAAAGATTACCCATCGACTGGTGTGCAGAACAAGATACAACAGAAGGAATAGAGTAATCCATTACATCATGAATTCCAGCTGAACCAGAATAAAGTTGTCTGAGAAAAGTCTTAAAACTACTCTCCTGCTACAGGCATTTGCTTCCTTACTGGGATGCAGATTTGTTGAGGGTTAAAAAATAGGGGAGGGAGGAAACAGCTTTCAGCTGAGAACACCATTGTTCACAGCAAATGAATCCAGGTTCAATCTGTTGACATCTTCCTCAGTATCCAATGCTGGACAATACTCAAACAATTTTGACTACTTTGGGAACACAGGGACTAAAAAGAAGTGTAATGAATTGCACCCTATTACAATAGAATCTAAAGGGCCTCACCAGGACAGGGTCACATCAACGTGGGACAGTTATACCAGCAAAACACAGAAGTTTTTTATTTTGATACTCAGCTTAACATTTGTGAGAACCAGAAGGATATTTTTGCTTACCTCTTCTCTTAACTTTCGAATCAGCTCTGTATCATTATGGTGAGTTTTGATCACTTCAGCTTTGCCACTTGCAACAAGGGAAGCACTTTCAATGAGATCAGGTCTGAGGGTACCCTGAGCAAGAAAAACCTCTTCAGGTTTCAGATTCATTTCTCCAATAACCTCATTGGCAATCTGCAAGATGGAGAGAAAAAAAGAAAAAGTGTTCCAATCTACTTGTCAGTTATCAAAGGTCTGCATCATCAACACTGACAGCTGACAGACAGAAAATGGCTCATCTTCAGCAAAGCAATGGAAGCATGCCCCAACCCACATTACCCATCCATTTGGTGGGAAAAAAAACACCAAAATATTATATACAAGTTTATGTAACAGAAATGAATGGCCAACCAATATAGTACATCTAAACCCAAAGTCGGATCTAGTACAATGCTTGTGAACCATGTTGTGACCCCTGAATGACTGCCAAAAATTTTAGGCTTAGGATAACGTACTAAAGGCTTCTTAGGTCACCCACAACTTAAAACCACTGATGCCATTGAGTGCATAGTGCTTTAGAATGAAACAGTCTGACATAGAAGAGGTATCTAGAAATCACATCATTTTTAAAAAGGCAACCAACAAATAATTATAAATATTACCTTAACAAACGTATCACCAATAATTTTTCTTTTTTCTTCAGGACTTGTAGTCATATTTAAAGTCTTGCTAATTCTTTTACGTGGAGTTCTGTCTTCATCCGAGATGGGCAGAGTTGTTGTACCATTATAGAATGAATGGGCTGCATTCACCACTGTATGAAATTACAGGAATTTGTTGGCAAAGCCAGTAAAGATTTTTTTATGCAAGGTTGCAAAAAAATAAGTTTCACTTTATTGCTTTGAAAAAAGAAAATAAAAATCATTCCAGTCCTTTAACTATTAACTGCATTAGATAAGCCTGTTCAATCCCTCAAGAATTAATTGTAACAAAAGCATTTTATTTGTCTTATTAACGTACTCTAGAGGGCAATATTTTTCATATTATATGAGGCTAGGCAACTGTGTGAAAGTTCAGTTCTTGATTCACCTCTTAGATTATAATTTACTTGCTTTATTTAAATAGTTTACAGGATGGTATTTCCCCAAGGCCTTTTGGCAACCAAAATTAAATGATGCACTATTTACTCATGGTACATTATATGCTGTTTAATTTAGAGAGGCTCTCAATGCAGAGATCAGCTAGGGGAGGCCCTTTGTCATCTTTTACCAGCACTAAACTCCATGACCTACAGAAGAAGCATTTGCAGCAAAGGGATTCCCTCAATTTCTTTCTCTAGCAGCCTGGTTTACAGAGCGCAAGAGTAAGACACAGATTTTCCACTTAAAATAAAAAAAAAAGTGTATAGAACAAAGCTTAGGCTTTGCTACATCAGGATATTGCAGCCCAATCTGCAAGATGCTAACGTGCCACCTCCCTGCACTGTTTCACACTGTCAGGCTACTGGAAAGCATTGCTCACTTAGTGCCATGCTTCCTGACCAAAACACAAGTGAATCACTTGACAGCAGTCCTTACACACAGCCCCAGGAGTAGGCAGCTATTACTCATGAAATAAATCATCCAGGCAGTATAGAGAATCTCTCATTGTTTGCACAACTCAAACACATGATTTGTCTTCTCTGACCTCCTCCTACTTCAAGCACCAAAAAACTCTAAACCTTATCATCAGCCATGACAAGGTACCTTCCGCTCTCTCATAATCTATTACTTCTCAACAAGCTACTCCAAAAACAACTAAAATGCACCTATTTAGAAGCCAGAAGAGTGAAAAAAAAAGAAAAGCCTTGAAAAAATAATTTTGGCTATATAACAGAATTCAATCACCCAAATGAGCTTACAGTTTAAAAAGAAAGAGGTCTAGGACAAGAAATAAAGCCCCAGTGGAGGACTGTTAACTAAGCCACTGAAGAAAACTGAAGAAAACACAGCCAAATGAGTTTTGCAGCAGGTGAAAAGGATTACTTACCCATCAGCAGAAAAGTGACTGAGCACCAGTGAGTGAGGCACATATCCACTGCTTTGTTGTGCCCCAATAGCAGGTTATCAAATCTCAACAACTGAAGAGAGAGGTCAGTTCATTGTATGCTCCAATCAAATAAGTAAGGCTTAAAATTTAGGTTTGAAATTTTGTGAATAGGCCTAGGTTGTTCCATATTAGCAACCATGCTTTGGTATGCAAAGTCTGAGAACTGTAAAGGTCAATTCAAATCAATGAAACAAAACACTAATGTACATTTTAGGAGACTGGCTGTATCATTAGTGGTATCAGGTGTATTTAACAAGATTACAGTACCTTTAACTTGAATCCCAAGTTTTTTGAGTGCCTCCTCCACAGACTGGCTCTCTCTTTTGCGCATAAATCCATTATCTATGTGTACAGCTATGACCTGATCTCGGTTTAAAGCTCGGTTCAGGAGAGCAGTACATACTGTGGAGTCCACACCACCACTGAGTAAAACCTAAGGATAAAGAAAACGCAAAAACAAAATTTGGTCAGCTGTCTACAGGGAAAGTAGATGCAACTGTGAGGATTAGAACAGACTACTGACTCAGAGTCAATGATTTGGAAGAAAACAAGTTGTCAAACAATGTATTGATCCAATTGTGCAAGTTGTCTAAAACTTGATTAATATATTCCAGAAATCATGGCAATTCCGCATTTTTCAATTTAACCTCAGTAACTGTAAGTGTCAGTGTTTCTACCAAGCTTTTGCAAATAATCTTTCAGCTTCATTTCAATCTACTTACCAGGACTTTTGATGAGCCCACTTTCTCTTTGATATCTTGAATGCACTGAAGTTCTCTGTTTTCCACTGTAAAGGTACCACTGCATCCCGCAATATCATAAAGAAAATTCTTCAGGATCATTTTTCCATTCACTGTGAGGCTAACTTCAGGGTGGAACTGTGCTCCATACAGTTTTTTAGATTCATTTGCTATGCCTTCATTGGCGCAAAGAAATGAGCATAACCAAAAAATAAAATTGGAAGTGAAATGCATACCCAAGAAAGTCAAGCATATGCTTTTTGGATATTTATTCTGCCACATTTTGTCATAATCACTTTTGGCACAAATCACCCATCAAAACCAAAGATTATGGTTAAGATTAGGAACAGGGGTACTTGTTACATATCTAGAACACACAGTCCCTCAGAAACCAGGGAAAACACTCAGACATCCTAGGAAAACCATTGAGAAAACAGGAAATCAATTACATTAATTTTTTCCTCACCACAGGATACCTCATACAACCCTACAACTAAGCCACATGGACACAGCTGCACCCACAGTAAAGGGGTTGTGCTCATCAAGCTGTGCGAATGTCCCTGCAGGAGCATGCCTGTGAGCACCACCGCTCTCTTTTTTAACAGTCTCTGGAGGTTTCCTTTGAGTAGATCACAACACCGCATTTTGCAGCAAGCGTTGATCAGACTGGGATTAAAAAAAGCAGTAGGGAAACTGCCTAATTCCACCGACCTGCATCAGACTCCCATGTACACGGTACCACTGTATTTCTTTCGCTCCTGGAAGCCTGGCTACCACTTTACCAGCATTTCTTTGCTTGCTTAGGCACAAGGAGCCACAGGCTTTTATAAAAGCCCACGGGAAATGGCACAGGAAAGTGCTGCCAATAGGAAAGGTACAACTCTGTTTCTAATGCCTACATAAAGCAGGGTTAAAGGTATCGGAGCTCTGGTGGAGCTTGCACACTGGATGCAGCAAACTTTACACAGCAAAACAATTTATAGAGATCTGAGTAGGCAGGAGCTCTAGATCACTTCAAAGGCAACCCAGAATACAATGAATGCTCCGTTTAATCTTAACAGTAGTTTGGAAAGAATCTTTCCATAACGAGACATCTTTAAATCTTTTAAAAGGCCAGATTTTCTCAAATTAGTTACCTGTCCAATTTAAGAGCAGTAGCTCAAGCTTTTCTTTTTTTTTTTTTTAAATGAAAGATTTAAAATAAACCAGGTGAATATTTTGAGATCTTACTAAGAGGCTCTGCAAACTTAAGACCTTTTCAGGTCTCCCATCTCCTAGAAGGAGACTCAAAGAGTCCATTTGGCATTCAATAACTTGAGTACCTTCAAAAAACAAATGCTAAGGTTCTACATTTTTTCTGTGACAATCTATGTGGAATATTTGAAACACTGCTTTCAGTACCAACATTATTTTTGCTCAGTGGAACATTCATGCAATAACATTAAATACAATAGAAAGTTAATCAAGCTTTAATAATTAAACAGTGTTTCACTTGTACTGTAACAGTGCAAAAACCACACACCGCTTACACCGCACACTACAGTACACGTCTTCCCCTCCTGGGCCTTAAGGGCACACAATATTTTATTTTAAAGAGAAACAACACGTGCATACTTTAAAATAAACATAAACTGTAAAAGTAAAGTTAAATTTTCCTTAAGCTACCAATTAAAAACAGAACCTTTCATTTTCGTCTCTATTTCTTTCTTTATTATCACAACAGCACAACATGCAAGCAAACGCTTACAAGAAATTGTTAAAAACAATTCACTTATTTGGCAATTAAATAACAGAGATATTCTGTTCCCATTTCATTCTAACTACTGTCTGCCATATTCTTTCCTTTGGTGAATACTATCAAAAGCCAGTTTTAGTGTAAAATAAATACCTGCTATAATGTTCCCAGACTGTGCAACCACTTTGAATCCATCAGCTACTTTATCCACGCTATCTCCATGAGTGAGCAGCACAAGCTCTTCCTTCTGAAGGCCCCTAAACCAAGATTAAAAACTAGGATCAATCAAAAAAAAAAAATCCAAAACCCAAAGACCTAACTATTTGTGTTTCCAAGAGAAGCCCTTAGGGATCCCAATAAGGGAACATCTTGATTGACCAGATGCATTCGAAATATATGCAGGATTTCCTTCACAAAAAGTTATCTCCAACTTTGAGATGCCTCCATTGGAAGCTGCCTAAGTTCTTGTGCAACACATCCTTCATGCAAGAGGTAATTTATGTTAGTTCAGAAGGGTTTGTGGTTTTTTGATAAACACACCAATATTGAAGTATCCCTTCTGATATGTAGGGCCATCTAGAATCAATCAGGATACTTGGAGTCCTGCTTTTTATTTCAATGGAGTGAAGTTTTCTTGCTCAAAACCAAGTGTTTTCAGGACAATTTGGGCACCTCAGACTTTAGACCGTGTATAAAGTTCTGCAGTAGCCCTACAGGGGAACGTTAATAAAACCGGAACATCGGGTATGAGTAAATTGTTAGAATTATTACAAGAAACTTGAGAGGTATTGACAAACTACCAAGACATCTAATTCTGGTTTTATAAAACATCACAAAACAATTTTAAAGGAAGGTAGAAAACAAATGTTTCAGAGTTTCTATTACCTTTCAAAAATTGGAAAGGTGCCAATCAATACAAGAGTAATGCACTGCACAGCAGAAGGAGATAAGAGCTTAACACAAAGATTCTCAGGTTGTGGTATGCTTTATGGTGTCTTAAAGATGACATTTTACTTTGTAATAAGGGGTTTACACACTATTCCAAGCAAATATATCTGCATTTCTAGAGTCAATTGAAAAGTTATGCCTAAGTATTTCTTCAAATGAGTTACTTGCTTACTCATGAACACAGCTGTAAAAGTTTTATTAAACATTATCAGATAAGCATGGGTGCAATTTTGCTATTTCCTTTAAAATAAGTTTCCTCTCATCTAGCCACCAATTTCCAGACTGGTATTTCCAATATTGTTTTGATAACTTAAAATGCCTGTGTACCTGAACAGTGAACATGTGTTATCCAGAGTAATGCTGAACACTCCGTCTTCTCTAACGCTCTTCTTGTGCACCGTACCTCCAAATACCTTATTCATCATCTGTCAAAACAAAAACATTATCTGAAAAAGCACCACACAACCTAGTATCACTTTATATCTCAGTCTGCCTATGACTGACAACAGCTCTAGCCCTCCAATACATACCAACCTAGTTTTTCATCATTATACTCATTTAATATATTATTTTCCAAAACGATAAGAATTCTCTTCAAAATTAATCACAGTTCCGTACTGGGCTCGTTCCCTTCTGCTGGCATAGCTGGGGACCGCTGCCGCACACAACAAGCAGCAGAAATCCACAACAGCAGACAATAGGTAGAGATTTGCAAAATAATGCATGTTCAATAATTGCACATCGAAGTGGGTGCTCTACAAATTAGCTGCATATCTGAGGCCAGTTATCATAAAAACAGTTAAGCTGCTGAATAAAAATCTGATTTATCTATCCTTTAGTTAAAGGCCTCAGATATGCTTAAACTTCTCAACATCTGGCTCCTCAGATCAAAAGCTATCAAAAACTTGAGTTTACTCCTTTAGTGTTATTTTTGAGACTCTTAATAATCCTTACTATATCAGAGTAGTACAATTCTCAACCAGGTTTTCTTTCTAAAACTTCACCTTGTCATTTGGAGTTGGATAGCTGCATTTTAGATTTCAGAGGTCTCAAAATAAAGACTTTTTTTCCTTGTAAATATAACTGGTAACGTAAAAAATATTTTTAGAATTTCACCTTCCAACTACTTGAATTTTCAGAGATTTAAGACTTTGGTTTAGGCCTAGTTTGATATTATACCTACTGTGCTTGACTGATTTCAATCTTTTAGAATGAAGTAGTAGTGCATTAACACACACACTGCATTCATTTCCGTAAAGTCAGCGTTAAGGAACTCCCCTGCTTGAGGCTAACTAACATGTTTTCAGTTTGCTTGGCATTTTAAGACACATTTTAATATAACCTACGTTTCCCTTTAGAACAGGGAGTGCCACTACTGTTTCCGTAATTATGAGCCTTTCTAAAGGAGTTTTTCCAGCCATTATTCGGCACCTCTGAAGGCCTAGTAAATCACTAACCCTGGAAAAAAGCAAAATGCACAAGCAGAAGTCATGCATCCCCTGTCTCCTTGGAAGTTTGTTTCTTCACTCAGCTTGGATATCCTAGATCACTGCAGGATCATCACTCAGTCCTAAGGTGTTTCGTAAGGGTGGAGTTTAAGCACTCTTAAGAACTATGCTAGAAACATTCCACACTTGAAAACGAAAGGGGAAAAAAAAGCCAAACTATTTCACCTGTTTACATGAGGGGCACACTTTCCAACACCAACTAGACAGAATTAGTTAATGACTGACAGATTAAATTTATTGTGACCAAAAAAAAAAAGGCAGTGTGGAACTCAATTCACAGCACTTAAGTAAAAAACCACTTATGCTATTGATATGGCAGAGCCAAGAGAAGAATACACAGTATTCTCAGTTTATAAATTAGCACTTTGAAAGTATCTTTTGCACATGTGGCATACTGCTTATATTTGAAAAGCAGGTCCTTTAGCAGTTCATCTTCAGTTAGTATCAGAAATGAGGCCTGAAAGATGGCTGAAGACAAACATATCTCTCAGCAGCACCTGCATGCCATAGCAGATTCCAAGAACTGGTTTTCCTATTGTAAATATCGCTGGGTCGAACCATGGTGCATCTTCTGCATACACAGAGTTTGGTCCTCCAGATATAATGATAGCTCTGCAGACAAAAGACAAAGAAAACATTAACCCAAATATATCGTTTACTTTAAAATATCTTTATTTGCTTTAAACATTGACATTACTTCATAATACTTTTAGAACTCTATATATCTTAATGTAAATTTTAATACAGATATCCTAAAACATAGCTTAAGTTTGCTATGCTACAGCTGTAAAAACAGCAGCTCACCAGAGAAGTATTTCATCAGTTTAAACAAAGTCAAATATAAACCATCTAAAAAAGTGACTGTATTTTAAATTCCTCATAGGAATCGTCAACTACAAGAGAAGCAAGATGACTAGGATCAAAAGCAGAGTATTAGTATGAAGATACGTATACTTCATGGTGTCTGTGCCATCTGGAGGGGAGCTGCATTCAGAAAATAGACTCCCAAATTTCTAGAGCTGCTGAGAAAACGTCCTTTAATCCACCCTGATTACAAAGTGAGATGGCATTAGCCACAGGTTGCGAATTAAAAGTCCAATAAATGCAAGCATTTATGGTCTCAAGTTAATGCTTCATGCTATCACAGAAAATTAAATCTTTTCAAAGGAGAATAGAGAGCTTTTGCAAGCCATGATGATTTGCAAGATCGTGAACTGCAGGACCAGCCAGTTGAGCAATGTTTTTTGGCCTCGGCCCCGGATCGAACACAGGTGTACCAGACCTTGGACTCATGTTCTCTGTGAAGTAAACAGTACATCAAATCCGTTATTCAAAGCAAGAAATGCAAAGTGGGCTAAGAGAGAAGTTGCATACACAAGATTAAGTGCACCTAATAAAGCTTTCTTCCAGCATTATTTAGAGTGTTTGTCATGCAAGTACTGACAAAATAGAATTTTTCGATTTTTAAGCAGCAGAAACAGGCAGTGCTCCTACTACACTTATACCACCAGCAGAAATAATCATGCAGTTACAAGCCCACATACTGAACGCCACCTCTCAACTGCAGTCACACAGGGTACTTGCTCCCACCGACGCAGGGCTAGGTCTCCCCAGCAGCCCACCTCCTCGTCCCCCAGCCTGGGCTGCTCATCTCAAGGCAGGGGACGAGGCGGAAGGCTGGATGGGGACACCCCTCAGAGCCAAAGCACAGCGGCTTGTGAACTGGAAGAGGCAGGATTTATTTCTCTGTATGCAGGGATCTACAAGTGAGCTTTGGAATAAGCATACAGCTGACACTGGTGTAGTTTTACACTCAACAGTCTGATAACTAGTAGCTGCTGTACATGTACAGGCATTTCTGTTCAAGTTGGAGACACCATGAATTTCCTAAACTCAGACACTGCCAGAAAGAGCCTGAAAACTCTTAATGTCTGGAGGTATTACTGCTTCTAATAAGCAAATGCTTCTCTATGTGGAGTTAAGTGTACAGAACACTATTTAGTATTAATGAAAGGAAATACAGACACACCTACAAATTGAACATTTTTATGAGAAGTCCAAATAGTTATACACTGTCCTATTCAAAAAGTAGAGTCTTAAAATCTGCTATTTTTCCATACCAATTAAAACCCCACAGAACACAGAAAGGTTATCCAATCTGCCCAAGTAAAGAAAAAAAAGTTGAGTTGAGGGTGAGAGAGGAACCTGCAGCTTCTCAACTGTCCAGGATAAATTAAAACCAGCATGGGATGTAGATTTTGAAAGTTTTACTGCAACACCATGTAATTTCTTACATACCTTCTCTTGTTAGTATGAATATAGCTTTTTCTGATTTACCTTAAACCACTTCCAAAACAACCTGACCTAGCTTTGGAAAGCCTATTTGCAATGGATTAAAGGCACATCAGGAATCATGTAAAAATAGCAAGAGTAAAACGCATGCATTGATACCCCGACCTCAGGACTCACACCAGAGCTCAGACGGTGCCAGAATTCAGACTAATGCCAGCAGAGCCCCCGAACACGACACCTTCTCAGCCCAGGACCTTGTGGAAACTGCTAATGTTTACGTCACATTTAGATGAAACTTGTCACAAGAGATTGTTCTGAAGCTATGAAAGTTGAGGAGCTGGCTTTCTAAACATAACTTGTAAATACAACTTAGCAAACCACTCAGTCTTGCTGCCTTTCTCAAACCTTAGCATAGACCAAAGCGCAGCTCCTCAGCCCTCAATGCAGAGCTGCAACATGGAAACCTGACTATTCCCATGACACATGGAACATATCTCAAAATCTTGCAGGCAAACCACAAATTCATTTTTACAGCGGTCACTGAATAAAGGCACCCAACACCTGGTGTCAATATTTGTTGAGCTTTCCTGGATGAGACTGTGGATACACAGCTTATTGACCAATCCGGGTAACCGATAACCTGAAACCACTATCCTAACCTTGCGAAGTGACCTTTTGAATGAAGAGGTTTTGCCACATTTTAGAGAGCAATTATTTGGAATGACAAGTCCAACAGGTCTAATCACAAGACTTTGAAGAACTTTCAACTGTGAAAAGAAAGGGTGAAAAGGCCTTCCCACTACAAACCTGCATCAATACAGCACAGGTTTGAGACAAAACATCATTAGTACTATGATCCACACCTAAAACCCAACACACTGGAGATGCAGGAATTCTTTTTAAAGCAGTAATTAGGTATGTCCATCTTTTAAAGGCTTGATTGTTGGAGAATTACAAACAAGATCTGATAAGAGAAGGTAGAAGGTATTTTTCAGAACATTTCTGAAAAATTCTTCACACAGCAGCTACCTGACAGATCCAACAGGTCCTGGGTCTTCTGGTTTGTGTTTTCAGAAGAGATCAATAAGCTCCTATTTGACTTACTAAAATACACTGTTTACTGGTTCACTAATTACCATTGATTAGAAAAATGCAATTCTACAGCAAAGCACTGTCTTATCTATTGTTGGGCACAACCAAGAACTAGACGTGCATTGTATTTCTGGATTTGTACCAAACTAACAAGTAAGGTCTTTGATGATTTGTAGACTTCAGGGTATTTATTTTCCCCACACAAAAGAGAGGCATACCCTTGTAAGCCTAATAAAACAAGAAAAAGAAATGCACAAAGTACTAAATAATTGTGAGACCTTTCCTTGCTGCAAACAATGAGTGGTAGTTTCAGTTGGGTTTTTTAGTTGCTTCCCAGAAACAGTTTGGCATGGTTTACTCCAATATCTTCAGTATTGTATTTTTTTTTTTAAATTAAATAACTAAGAAAATCATTTTTAGAAACTCACAAAACTTGTTTTCTTTATCAATAGCTACTCTAGTTTAACAGGTAAAACAGCAAGATCATCTAAATTTCTGCAGATACATATTTAAAATGCAGACTTTTAAATTATACTTACAAATGGAAATGATTAAAATGACATGAAGGCATTAAGAAGCAAATTGACGAAATTTATACTGCTGCGCAAGTTTCCCCAGCAAAACTCAGCTGTTCCAGTGGATAAGCTAAAGATGCAATCATTAACATCATTACAATGAAACCTATTGCACATAAAAACCCAGGCAATTACTACTGCTGCCAACATCCACAGATACTGTCAGCCAGAGAGGAGAGAAGAAGCAGAACACACAGGCAGAGGCATCACAGGAAACGACCTACCGAAACCCTTGCTCTCTGATTGCAAAGGCTGGCGTTTCCAAAGGGAAGATCTCAGACTGGACGAACAGCTCACGCACCCGACGATCTATGACTTTGCCATACTGCGCTCCGGCATCGAGTATGACGACGGCTCCCTCGTAGTGGTGCTGCCCATCCTTGAGGTCTCCTCCGGTGTTCTCCGGCTGCGAACATCACTCATGTCAGCGCTTTATGGTGACACACTGCAGACCACAGACTTTAAGCCAGATCTCTTAAACAACTAACATCTGCTAAACCTGCTAAGGCTGCCTATAAGTTAATTTATGATTAAAATGATAAAGAGTAGTGGAAAAACTTCTAAATGAAAAAATCCTCAAGTTTATAAGGACCAGTAGATGCACTAGCAAGATGAAGGGGCTATGCATTAACACAGCACATCCCTTCCAAGCAGCCACACAAACATGACATCCCCATCCCCCAAACCAAACATGGTATAAATTACGGAAAAAAATGTGAATAAGCTAATGAAGGCAGAGCTTTCCATAAATAAGAAGTCATAGGCCCTGTTCACCACTCCAGCTTTTTCCATTTTACAGTTCCATACAAAACCCAGCACACCCTATGATAATTAAGACCATATGCCTCTTTCTCAAGCAAAACAGGACAGTGCAAAGTCAGAAGAAAAATGTTTTTCCCCATCACACTGCCTCATAGGCTGAGCTTTCACTTGACATTACCTCCTGGAGAGAATAAAAAGGAGAAACTGAGAACAAATGTCTCCGCTAAAACAATTTTTCAAAAAAACCCCAACTTTTGACTGCAGCTTTCAAGCAGATTGTACATTGTAACAAAGCAATGGTTCTCTTTGAACCTGTCACCTTTGAATTGACTGGCCAACTTCAGCTAAACCTGAATGAGGGCAGGAAAATGCAAGGACAAGTTTGTTTGGGGTTTTTTTGTTGTTTTTTTTTTTTAAAGAAATTATGAAAAGAGGTAGCTATTCCATGGAATTGTCCTTATCAGAGGATCTTCAAGGAAGAATGTGAACTCAACCGCACTGTTAGACACCAAGAAATTAATGCAGAAAAAATTCTGCTGCTTAAAGAAATTACTTACTTCGAGGGTGTTTTTCCCTTAACTTAAAGCTTACACTGTTTCCTTGACAATGTACCTTGATGAAGGACAAACATGGAAGGGTTTTGAGGCAAACACTGTCTCAAAACACACCTTGAAGCTTATGATCACTTCAAGTTTTAATTATGGCATGTTAGAGTTGTTCTGTGTGTTTGTACCAGGCAATGCAGCCTTTGACGCAGGGCTCACAGGAGGTTCCCACCACCACTGCCCAGGCTCCGAAGGCAGCTGGGGCAGCCTGCAGCATGCCACAGTATTTCCATGCGGGTCAGATAACCACCCCCGTATCAACCACAGGTTGATTCTGGAGGAGAGCATCACCCTGCTGGGACACATTCTCCCCAACAAATAAATACACAGCAAAGGCTGCCTTTAAGCTTTCTTCATCAGCTACCAAGAGACACTTCAGATAATTGTCTTCAAATTAGCCAAGGAAGGCAAGCACACTGGAAAATTCCAAAGTTTACGCTAGCTGGAAAAGGTTTTATCTAAATTAAAGGACACAAGCAGAAAAAATTATGCTAAATCCCTCAAAAGCCTAAATCCAGGTTAGAGTCAGTTACTTAATTCCTTTCCTTCAGCTGGTAGCTAAGTGTGCTTCATGGAGAGCTCTTAATGACTTTTTTAGTCTTGGGTTATATAACAAAGAGGGCGCATGTAGAGGAGAGCAGACTTCAGCAGCAAACGCCCCTTCAAAGCCCCTGGTCAGATGGAGAGAGGTCACCAGAACTGTCTTCCCTTCCACTGGAAGGGAGGGAATCAATTTTAGAGTGATTCTGGGCATTTTCACCTAGCAATTTCTAAATTAGCGGTTCTTGAGAGAAAGACCAACATCCTTATTCTTTTCTAATCCCATCTTGTGGCAAACACTATTCCTTGCAGTGCTATTTCTTATTTAAAGTCTTTAATTGTTTCAGAGCACGTGCTGTAGCTTGGACCACAAAGGGACAGAGCTCTGTAGCCCTCTTGGCTTAGTGTCCGAGATTGTCCACTTCCACCAGCAAGAGACCAGGGTGGGATGTAAGGAGTCCCCTCCAGAGCCCCGGGCACACCAGGGGTGCATAGCCAGCCCTTGCATAGATGGGTCCACCTGCCAGCACTGCTACCCATGCATCACACCCATCGTCCCAACCTGCTGGCTCCTAAGAACCTGCAGAATGAGTAAGAATAAAGTAGCTGTGAAGGCAGCTTTTACATTTTACCATAAAAAAGGCTAAACCCAAGTTATTGCTGGCATCAGCTCAGCTGGACCGATGGCCAAGCTAGTACATAAATCTCATTTTCAGCACCCTACCCCGAAGGCATCGAGCTGCTTTGAGCAGTGAGGTGTAATTAGCTGGGCCCAAGTAACAGTTGTGGGGGAGACACACAAGTGAAAACAAAGAGAGCTCAAAGTTACACTGGGAGTAGTTTGAAAAACATTGCATAAGGCAGCATAAGTAGGTCTGTATCTCAAATGAACCTGCACCTTCCTTAGTTCTCCTCAGTAAAAGCAGGACAGTGATATGTACCCCCTTTGTCACCAGCATGAACTGGACAAGCCTCTGCACTTCAATCGCCCAGGTGTGAGCACTCAGGTCCCAAGATGGCAAACCCCCTCACTGAGCCGTCCCTGCTTCTTCACTCTCATGAAGTATAGCACCATTCGTACAATGATTGGAGGAACATTTTCACAGACAACTGCATCAACATTAGAATTACTTCTTAAGGGGTTTTGTGGCCCTGAAAGATGGCTGTTTAAGGCTTCAAGTAATAGCTCGTTGCCCGAGTTTCACTGGGAGTCTGTTAATACCCTCCCAAAATCTCAAAAGCCAGCATCTAATCGTAGCTCACAAGGTTTCTCCTCAGATGATACTAAGGGCATATGGGCTAAAATCCAGTAAAACTACTGCATCCATCAAGCAACACAGATCTTATGGGGAACATGTAAGATGAGCAAGGCAACGTGCACCTCACCAGAAAAAAAAAAATCATTCAGCTAAAAACTTGCTGCTCCCTTAGATGTGGTCTTAGAGTAAACTACAGGCTGAAATATTTTTCTCTCAGAACTACACAGGGCACTGCCTGCTCTCCTTTTCTCCTGTAGGCAACCTCACAGTACATCCCAGCATACGTCCAAGCAAGCCCCATCCTGGGAATCAATACAGGTGACTATCACCACACTGACTGTGCCAGAGGAGTTTTTGCACTTCACTTTTGAGCTAATGGAGGTTCAGCTCTGAAAAGAGCCCAATAGAAATGTTACTGTAAATCACATGGACAAAGAGGAAGGAGAAAGGTGGTAAGTCGGTACAGGATCTGGCTTTAGTTATTTAAAGGCACAGTTTCAAGGCTAGAGATTTTGAACCTGAATTTAACAAGGGAAATTTAATAAAATCAAAAAAGGAACAGATGCTGCTAACATGCAGCCAACATGGCAGTTTAGCTCATGTTTGTATACCATATGAATGCTAGGATAAAGATGAAGAGGATACCAGGCAGCCCAGCTCCTGCAGGGACAGGGTCTACGAAGCCTGCACCTCTTCCTAGTGGGGATTCTCCAGTTTCTAATAAATGCTCTTTTTCCCTTCAGCAGGGGTATAAATAGAGTTCCTTGTCTTCTCCTGGTCTATTTACACAAAAATCTGTAGAACTTGCTTTTTTTGAGAACTTCTGTCGAAGTTGGTTCGGCAGGTGCCCAGGGTGGTTCAGGTGTGGGACAGAGCAGACAGAGGCACCAGCCTGATGTCCCAAGAGTGGGACTTCAGACAGAATGGAACTTGTGTACACCAAGAGAAAAAATGGAGGAAAAAAGTCTACATGCAGATAATTTAAATCACAAGTCATCCTGAAAAGCACATCATATGTGAAGAATTCCTACTCTCCTCTGTGACCGATGAACCAAATAAACTGATTACACCACCAAAATGCTTTATCTCCAGACTGCCATTTCCCTGCTTCACAGACACAAAACCTGGAACCAAGGTCCCGACTGTCACCTGAACTCCATCACCACCTCCAACTGCATCACGAGGTTCAGCTTCAATCCATCATTTCAGTTTTACCACTTAGTTACACTGTAAGAAAAAAAAACTTTCATTGCTCTTGTTTTTTTTTGTGTCGAAACCAATAATTATCAGTTCTATAATGAACTGTGGTAGGAGACTTGCCATAAGGCTTGCATTACCAGCTAAGGACACAGCCTATCTTATTCCTACCTAGTACTTTAAACTACGTTTTGCAGGTTCATAACAGCCCACTTCTGCAGAATCACAGAATCTTTCAGCATTTCACACTCCC
Source organism: Alca torda (assembly GCA_008658365.1). Taxonomy (NCBI): domain Eukaryota; kingdom Metazoa; phylum Chordata; class Aves; order Charadriiformes; family Alcidae; genus Alca; species Alca torda. The sequence continues at coordinate 9,556,010 of CM018081.1, forward strand.
ACATGCTTGCAGGATTTTCATTAATGCAATTTATAAAACACATTAGCATACAGAACAGTCATAATCTGGAGTACCGAGAAGCACCTGGCAGAGCCCAGTCTGCAGCAACAGTCCCTCTGTCCGAGCCCTCAGCTTTCACCCACAATAATAACTTCAGACAAGCCTAAACCAGGAGCCTTGATCTGGCACTTTCAAGACAGCACAGGTTTTACAAGAGTTTAATTGTTTCCCTGTGGTATTAAAATTAAGCAGGTATAAGAACACTTACTCATAATTTTTCAAAGTATAACAGGAAAGCAACTCCTTCAAACTCAGGCAATCCCCGAGACTGATACAAGAGCCCCCAACCCGTTATCTCAGGCAAACTTTAATTTTACATAAGTCATATGCAGATTTCCAATGGCTGCTGGGCCTGGCCCCCTGCGGAAGCTGCTCTCTTTACCCGCTTCCTGCAAGTGCATGGCTCACGGAAGATGAGCTCCGCAGCACATAGCTGGCTGTGGGTGCGAGCACCCTGGAGAAGCGGAGTCCTGAAGAGCAGCCAGGAAAGGAGATGGTGTCGATGGTCAGGGAAAAATGTGTCAGAAAACTTAAAGCAGCGACCAAACTAAGCGCTTAAAAAAACCCCTCAGAGTCACGTTTTCTTGCAAATTAGATAAAACGTCTAAAACATGGCCTTTAGCCTACTACAGAAGCTACTTCAGACAGCTTACAGGGCTTTGGTTCAGAAGTTGCATTATGAAGAAAACAACTTCTATTTCCTAAAGGCGCAGGAGTCGTTCTGTCCCGCCGCCACGCACGAGCCATGCCGACACACAGCTTTTTCACCACTGTCGCTGCAAACGGGACATGGGGCGATGCTGAGGGAGCAGCGCGGTCCCGGGGGTCACCGGGACGGGGGCAGCGGGCCATGCACAGGCAAACCCGCAGCAATTAAGCAAACGAACTTTTCTCTCAGGTTGGCTGAATGAGTTGCGGTTCTTATTAGGATGCAATGCCAAAAAAAAACCCCGTGGCTAGCTGCTAGGGGAGGTGCTGGCCGTACCCCCGTTTCGGTTTCAGCCCGCTGGCAGCGCAGGCCGTGTGAGGCACTGGGCAGCCCCGGGCTGGGCCACACCGCGAGCCACCACTTAAAGAAATCCTACCAAAACCTGGATTGTAAAATTAATTTATTTTCTCCGAGCAGCCCCTTGTGTGACCGAGCGGGCAGAGCGGCGCGGGGGACAGGGGAGGCAGGCAGCTGCCAGCGGCGGGCAGGCAGGCACCGGCCCCCCGCGGCCCCCGCAGCCGCCCGGCCCCGTTCCCACCCCCAGACCCCGGCCCGCTCCGGGAGACGGCGGAAGGGGAAGGCCGAGCGGCCTTCGACGGCCAGGCCAGGCCCCAACGGCACAAAGCGCCCGTCAGGCCCGGGCAGCGTCCCGGGCCGCGGCAGAGGGGAGCGCGGCAGCACTGACCTTGGCGTCTCCGTTGCAGAGGGCCATGAGGGCTGCCGGGGCGGGGAGCGGCGGACGGGCGGCCCCGAGGCGGGGAGGGGGAAGAAAGGACGGCGAAGAGCCGCCACCGCCGCGCCGCGATGAGCTAATGCCACCCGGCTGCGCCGCCGCCGCCGCGGGGAGGAGAAGGAGGAGGAGCCGGGGCGGCTGCCTGACGTAGGCGCGCGGCGCACCAATGAGGCGCAGCCACGCCTGCTGCTGGCCCCGCGTGCCCGGAAGGGGCGGGGCGGCGGTGGCTGCTGGCGGCCGGACCGGTGAGCGGCCTCTCCTCAGCGGTGGCGTCCGTTCCCGCCTCGGTCCCCAGCGTGGCCCCCACGGCGCTGCCGCCGACATGTCGCCTGCTATCGCGGCCAAGGAGGGCGGCCGGCAGCGCCGGGCCGGGAGCCACCACCACTACCTGGACGTGAGGAGCGAGGCGCCGCCCGGCCTGGCGCTCTGCGGGGACGGGCTGCCGGGCGGCGAGGCCGAGGCGCTGCTGCTGCCGCTGCCGCCGCCGTCACCGCCGCCGGAGGCAAGCTCCCGGGGGGCGCGGGGGTGCCGGGCGGAGCTGGGCAGCATCCTGCTGCTGTTGGTGCTGTATGTGCTGCAGGGTATCCCGCTGGGACTGGCGGGCAGCGTCCCCCTCATCCTGCAGAGCAAGAGCGCCAGCTACACTGACCAGGCCTTCTTCAGCTTCGTCTTCTGGCCCTTCAGCCTCAAGCTGCTCTGGGCCCCTTTGGTGGACGCCGTCTACCTGCGGAGCTTCGGCCGCCGCAAGTCCTGGCTTGTGCCCACGCAGTACATCCTGGGACTCTTCATGATCTACATGTCTACCCAGGTGGACCTGCTGCTGGGCGACGGGGAGGGCCGGGGCCCCAACGTGGTGGCCCTCACTGGGACTTTCTTCTTCTTCGAGTTCCTGGCAGCGACTCAGGACATTGCAGTGGACGGCTGGGCCCTGACCATGTTGTCCAGGGAGAATGTGGGCTACGCCTCCACCTGCAACTCGGTGGGCCAGACGGCCGGCTACTTCCTGGGCAACGTCCTCTTCCTGGCCCTGGAGTCGGCCTCCTTCTGCAACAAATACCTGCGGTTCCAGCCCCAGCCCCAGGGTATTGTTACCCTCTCAGGTATTGCTGGCCTGCTGATGCTGGGATGGGGATGATTCTTCCCTGAGCCTAGACCAAAGCTCTGTTCAGAAAGGGCGGTGGTTTGGTGCTGTGAACTGAGCAGCTTTGGCTTCTCCCCTGCCCATGAGAAAGTAGAGCCTGCCAGGAGGCTGGTGGAGTCCACTGCTGCATGCACTGAACTTCCAGGCTTCTCTGGGCTTATGAGTGTGGGAAACTTGCCTTGTCATTATCTTGGCTGATCTAAGCACTTTAGAGACTTTTTTTTTCCCCCCTGGTTTAATGACCATGGAACAGGTTATTGTTTAAAAAAACCCAAACAAACCAAATGCCTTGCCTCTTATTAAGGAGGCCTTTTAAGAGCATCTCCATCTGGGAGGAAGGAAAGGGGAAATTAAAAAAAAATAATTGACTATTCCAAAATGGTATTGTTCACAGAAATAGAAATGACAAGTGTTCAGTCCATGTAGCCAATTTCTCAAGGAAGGCCTTATTTTAGTAAATTAAGGTGGATTTTGTTTTCTCTTTAATGAATTAAGTAAAGTCTGGTAATCCAGCCATACCTAGCTGTTAGCATAGGGATGTTTTCTGTTTGATGTTTCTGGGGTTGGTTTGGGGTGGGTTTTTTGTTTGTTTTTGATTTTTTCAGAAAGGTTATATGTGATGGTTGATATTTGGCGTATTGCCTGGAAGATGTTTAAATACATGTTTTGTTTGCAAGGTTGAATTTAGCCAGCTCAGCTTATGGGAGGACAAGAAAAACTGGCACCGCTTCTGGCTGCAGTCTCAAAGTGACCATGGCTAGCAATGAAGAGTAAATTCTCATGGTTTTAGTTTCCTTTCTGTCTCTTACATTGATGCTCTTCCTGTATCATGTAAGAGAAAAGGTATGCCAAAACTGAGTGAATTGTTGTTTACAGGCTAGTTTTTGCTTTCTGTCCTGTACCTATCTTATTGATAAATCAGGATGTCAGTTTCCAAGACTGCTGTACTATTGCTAAGTAGTTTTCCTCTTTCCTTCCAGTTGATAACCCTATGTAGAGTAGCCCTCAAAGTAACCCTGCTGGTTTATTGCTTTCCTTTGTTTTCCCTTACTGTGTAGTTCATAAGTGCTGGTGTGTCTCTTCCCTCTTGCTCCAGCGGCAGACTGACGTCTTTTACTGCTGATGCAACCTGCAAATCACTAGTGTAGTTAAGAGAGCTTGGTTTGTCTATTCTTACCTCTGTTGTCCAGGTTTTTTGTTGTCTTGGTTTTTTTTCCTCTCAGTACTGTTTGCATAAATGGATTTGTTACTATTAAAAGAGTGCTGTCTTTGAAAAAAAAAAATATCCTGAAACCAAAAAACACCAAAACAGCAACCTGTTTAACTTGTCCTGGACTACTAACCTGGATGGAGTAAGAAAAGCAAATAGCTCTGACACTGTAGTTGCAGGATATGTTTTTTTGGGTGGTAAAACTGGCTGCAAGAAATTTCTGATCCCATGTTCATGTGACTGCCACAGTTTGCTGTGTCTGTATTTCTCCTGAAGCAGCTGTAGAGCAGTACTGTAAGCCAGCTCACTGAAATGAGGAGAGTGGCTCTCTGGTCCTACTGCTGGTTGTAATGGGGCTTGTGATGAGCCTGTTCAGGCAGTTAAAGCAGCAGAAAGCAGTTTGAAAATAATAGCTTTTTGCCCATTCAGATCTCTGAAGGCTTTTGTAGGCTGTGTGCCGATGCGAGGGAAAGAACAAGTCAACACTTTGTAATCCCAAGTCAACTTCAAGTTGTGCAGCAGCAATGGCGTTAGTTGTTTGCCATGCAGTCACGTGAATGCCTGTCCCAGCATGATGGGGGAGAGGTAAAGCATGAGTGCAGGAAGAAGGTGCCCCTTCAAGGCAGCCCAAACTTACCTGGACCAGTGACTGTGGAGTGCCCTTTTTCCTGGGAAGGGATGTGTAGCTGTAGGATTAACTAAAGCTGTTGTGATCAAACACCTGTCCCCCCACGCACACCTTGTTGATGGTTATTTTCCAGCCTGGTCTGTCCCCAGTCTAGTTCAAAAGTTTGCTTTGCCCCCAACACAATGGTTTATTTTGCTTGTAATAGTAGAGAGGCAGAGACAAAATAGGGATGGGGCTAAGCAGCACTGGTGGCACCAAAAACTTCATGCTAGAAATTTCTTGTGTAAACTACAATTTTAAAAAGTTCTTTTGCTTGTAGCCTTCTAGTGGACTATATGGCTGCGTTTTTTGGTTTTTTTTTTTTTGCTAATCCAGCCATTACTGTATTGCATCTGACAGGGCTGACCTGATCAGGAGTATTCATGCAATGATGCTCAAAGCTATTTCTATTCCTGTCCTCGCACTGTAAGTCTCTCACTGCAGTGATAATGCTTAGTGCTATTATTAGAGTACCACTGCTGTATGTCTTTTGTAAACAGTAGCTGTGATTAGCATGACTCCCTGAAAATTCATCTTTTATTTAAAAATATGTATTCGGGGTACCTTTTTTTAACAGAGAAGAGAGCAATCAGACAGCACTGGTTATGGGATCTTCTTTAATTTAGAAAAGGGAGAAGTAGCTGGTGTGTAAGCAGCAGAAAATGGTTTGAAATGCCTTTTTTTCCTTTTACACTGAGAGTGCTGGGATATAGCTAAAGTAGTCTTGCTGTGTTTTCTTACATGCTTGTTGTGCTTGTCCCTCTTCCTGTGCATAAGAAGCAGCTAATAATTGACTAAACCTTTGCACTGTCTTTGCCCTTTCACCAGCTTTTGCTGCTTTCTTTCAAGTCACCGTGAGGCTTCTGAAGTTGCTCGTGACCAGGAAGATAAAAGGCTACTTCTGTCTTACCCTCTGCATGTTACTGAGTTCTTTCTTGCCTCTTTCATAAAGGTAGAGGATAGGATTAATTTAGATTAATCCATTCACTAACTCAAAAAGTACTTGCCATAAAATATCGGTGTGTTTTCACTATTGCTGCCTTCAAATCCACAATGTAGCAAATGTTATATCCACTTAAAATGGAGTGCTAGGGGTTAGCAAGTATAATAGCTACTTAAAACAGCCATATTTGAGTGACTCGCTACTTGATGACTGCGTAAGAACTTCCATCAGGCCATCTTTACACTCATAGGTATAAATCTTTTGTTTCCTTCAGATGGTAGATAGGTGCTATATAGGGAGAATAGAACCGAGGCATGGAATAGTTACATGACGACACAGTAAATCAGCTGGGGAGCTGTGAATGACTTCTTCCTCTGAAGTTTTTTCCCTGTCTTGTAACTATTTTTTCCCCTCCAGATTTCCTGTTTTTCTGGGGAACTGTCTTTTTAATTACCACTACACTGGTTGCCCTTTTGAAAAAGGAAAACAAGGAACTAACACCAACAAAAGAAGAAACAAAAGGCATCACTGATACATACAGGCTGCTATTCTCAATAATCAAGATGCCGGCAGTTCTTACTTTCTGTCTCTTGATTCTCACAGCAAAAGTAAGTAAATACATATATGAATTGTTAGATGCTGATGATATCAGTCTGAAAGGTAGTTGAATCCCTGCAATGAACTTATTTGTTAGTTTTGCTAGTGGTTATCATCAGAGTTACAAATTTTCACATAGAATTTGAAACAGAATTGTTTATATCATCATGCTAAGCAGGGGTATACATCAGAAAACATTTGTTTGAGCTTTTGTAAGTGTTTACACAAGCATTAAAGAGAAGTTTGATTGCAATCTAGTATTAATTTGTTTTTAAACATTTTTTAAACAGTTATGTTTTTTGTGTAATCTGCAGTTAAAAGGACAGAAAATGTTTCTTTTAACCTAAATCTTGTTCCCAGAATCTGCAACTCTGTGTAAACTAGGTTTCCATGGCTTCTTGTTGGCCATCGTGGGTACTGCTAGCGATTAAGGCACAAGTGTGAATGTCATTGCTATGTTTAATGTTCTTGGTATAGTTTTGGCACTGATGACAAGAAGAGTATGCAAGTGTAGAACATGGTTCAGAACAGATTTGGAAATCAAATGAGAGACAAAATGAATTGTACTCTATCACATTTCTCAGTTTACTTAATACTGAGTAACCTGAATTTCTAGCCAAACTATCACTGCTTTCCTCGATTTATTTTCTCTAACTTATATTGCAGGTTGGATTTTCAGCAGCAGATGCTGTAACAGGACTCAAATTGGTGGAAGAGGGAGTCCCGAAAGAGCACTTAGCTCTGCTAGCGGTTCCAATGGTTCCTTTACAGATAATATTGCCTCTGATTATCAGCAAATATACAGCAGGCCCCCAGCCACTGAACACATTTTACAAAGCTATGCCTTTCAGGTAAAAATAAACAAATCTTGTTTGACAGAAACTTAGTAATTTGTGTATTCAGATCAAGTATAGGGTTTCTTGTGTAACTCTTAAACTTCCAGATACAAGAAAGTATGTCAGAATTCTCATAGTAAGTAGAACTAGTAAGTGTCTTGTGCCTTGATTCATGTAGTAACACACGTAAGCAAGTGGAACATGAGGTGTTGTTAAGGTACATATGCAACAGCATTAGAGCAGTACTCTCCTGCTCTTACTCAATGTTGTTAGTTCCTTTTTCATGAACCATTCTGACTAGATCCGGGACTCTATCTGTAAAATTGTGTGTGCTTCCCAATGTAAGAGTGGCAGAATGCATCGACAAGTCATTTGGTGCATCTACTGGATGTGTGCTTTACTGAAGTAACTGAGGGTGAAAGAAGCTGAATAAGGCTGATATGGACAAGGAAACATTTAATTTCTCAGTTACATGTTTTATGTAGGAGTTTGCTTATGGAACTCTAAAACCAATGAATCCAGCAAATTACCTAATGCTGTGACTGGATAAATCACGTAACATGTCTGTAACAGGTAGCTGTTACTCTAACATGTTCTTATGCAACTATGTATGTTTTCACACACACACAAAAAAAAAAAGAGTAAGTTTTCCTCCAGCTGAATTTGGTTAGATGTCTTGTGTGTTGCTTTCTACAAAAAATACGTGTCTGTTGGAGGGGCAGGGGAGAAAGCTAGTATAGGAGATCTGGTAGTGAATTATGTTTATATGGCTGATAGAATTGTTTAGGTATAAAATGTTTACAATTTCAGTGCTTGTCAGATATTTAATATCTAATTCTATCTAAGACAGAAATAGCTTTAAGTATTTACATATAAACTGTTTTAATGTATTCTGTATGTATAAATATTTGATAGTTGCTTTGTATCAAGGAAACACATGGGGAGGAGAATTACATGAATTATGTATTATCTTTCTTATTCTTCCAGATTACTGTTTGGTCTAGAATTTGCTTTTTTGGTGTGGTGGACTCCTAAAGTAAAACATGAAGGAGGATTTCCTGTTTACTACTATGTTGTAGTATTGTTGAGTTATGCTTTACATCAGGTAACGTACACTGTATGTGGGAAGGGAAGAGGGACGGGAGGGTATTTCGTATCAATCAACAAGAGGACTATAAATGCTGTTATCTGCTTTCCTTACTTACACTAGAATTCATCTAAGTCTGACCTGTTGTGCTGTGTGGCTATACTTTGTTTTGATACTCTTGCCAATATGATTTCTCTTTCTTCCATGTGGTACGTTAGATGTCTTCTATGAAGTTACTTTTAGTTGATCAGATCTGCTTTTGTTTCATAGATTCCCCCCCATCCCCCTCAACCAGAAGCTCAAAAGCAGGGTGGCGTTGGAGAAATCCCAGCATTCAGACAGGATTTCGTAGGCGTGATGATTGATAATTGTGTTTATTGTGCAGATCTGTAAAGTTATATGATCTTCACCCTAGAAAAAACTGCATTACTGATTTTGAAGGAACATCATAATGGATCTGATCCAAAGGCTGGGAAAACAAACTCCTGATAAAAACTGGGCTTTGGATCAGAACTAAAATGTATGCAATGCCTTGAGAGTTTATTTTAAATGCAAGAGTCTTATTTTTATATACTATTTTAGCTGGCCTTATACTTCAGTTTGATAACCTCAGTCATTCTGATGCATGTGAGGCTGAGTCCATTTCAGCATGACTTGAGACAAATGGCAAGGCTACTTCTTGGTATGACAGGAGAGACAAAGTCATTTCTCTCTTGTGCAATTTTAAGCTGTTGGGATTACTTTTCAGTCAGTGTTGCTAATTTCAAGTAATATCTTACAGCAGTTTTTATCTTGGGGTTTTTAGTTGTTATTGTCCGTAACTGGGGAGACCTTACTGTCCTGTGGATTTTCTTCCTCCTTCTATAGATTACGCTGTATAGCATGTATGTTGCAATAATGGCTTTCAACGCCAAAGTCAGCGATCCGCTGATTGGAGGAACCTACATGACACTCCTAAACACTGTCTCGAATCTGGGAGGGAACTGGCCTTCCACTGTTGCACTCTGGCTTGTGGACCCACTTACGGTGAAAGAGTGTGCGGGGGCCCAGGAGCAGACCTGCGGAACTACAGTTGCTGCAGAAGTAAGTTTTGGAGGCTGTAAAGGTCTTTGTTCCATTATTTTCAATGAAATTGCTTCTCTTAGTATTTTTTTGCCATTGAAAACTTTCATAGTGCATAGCTTATGCTTAAAAATTCCCACCAATTGAGCTAATTTTCCTGTCTGATAAAATTAAGTCTGTTTTTATCTTTGCATTTTTAATAACTAACATCTTACCAAAGATTTGCTCTTGCAGACTAGCTGTCCATTTGTTTTTGGGCTGGCAGGAAAGCCTGGTGGTAGAAGCACTAGGTTGGTGCCACGTCCTCTGGAGTGTAAGGAGGCTGTAGTTACATTTTTGAGAGTAAACCCTGCTAAATTCAGAGTTTTATAATTAGGAGCTCTGTTCTTGGCAGGCTGTCTGTTCCCCAAGTCCTTTAAGTTTTGTGATAGGTTTTTGTTCCTTCTGTCTTTCTGGAGGCTTCCTATCTGAATACCTTTATACCTTCTCCCGTGATGTTACTTTGCTCTCTTGTCTTTGATCTTAACTTTCTGTGTGAAATTGAGCGGTGTCACTGGCTGCCTTCCCAGTTTTGGGGAGCCCTGTGAAAGAGAACAAAGAACGTGCTGTGCTACTGTACACATATCAAACAACAGGATGGAAAACTGCTTGGAAAGCAAGGTTTCAAATTCACCTCCTCATGAGCAAATTAGGTGTTTGGAAGGGTGGAAATGTTTTAGGGGTTTGGGGGATTTTTATTCCGTACTCATGTCTGAGATTTATTTCACTCTTGAATGCCAGGACTCTTTGGGATGCAGAGGTTCTCTAAATAAACCAAGTGTTCTAGGAGTCAAATGTGACTTGTTTGAACTTGAGTTGCAGCTTTTACTAGTTACAGAGGGGAAACTGCTTCCCCCTAATGTGTGCTTTTTCTGCCTGTCATTGGCTTGCCACTAATTAGGTTCCCTGTGCCTGAGCCTCTAGTGAACTTAAGTCCTTCCACCTTCACCTCACTCCCCTGATCTTTTTTTCCATCCTCCCAGTTGGTAATGTTGCACCACCACTCCCTTATTCCTAATCTGATCTTGACATGTCTCAGAATAATGAAAATGCTGGCAGAACCTCAACTCAGAGGACTGATTTATCTTGGGATTATAGCAGTATTGAAAGCTGAACAATAACAGAAATGATCATGTGCTATACACGTACCCTTTAAATGCTGGATGGTTTTGTCTTCCAGTTCTGCAATTAAAAAACATCCTGGGCATGTTTTTCCCAGAGGTATGCGGCATTTTGTACTGTCCATTTGCAGATTCAGTGTGATGAGATGCAAGGGTATAATTTCTAAAGAAGCTATTTGCATGGCTCAGAGGGGAAAAAAAAAAATCTTCATGGGATTAAGAACAGTGCTCGCACCTCCAGGCCGGGATGAGACAGCTGGACAGTTTCTGTTTTCTAGAGTTAGCCCCTTGGGCCAATATGTTCCATTTACCAAATGTTTTATAACAGTTTTGTTACTTTTCATAGCAATGGTACACTTGAAAGCCTCACTTACTAACTCCATAAGCAACAAGGAAGATAAAACAAATACATTTAGTCATAACCAAGAGCAAGTAAAAAAATGAGAGTGGATATTTAATGCCTACTTTCTAAAAGTCTGTGTTTCTTTATCTCCCAGAGAATACTTAATGCATCAACTTCTGCTTCTGTCTTTCAGCTCTGCACAAAAGCTGGTGGTTCCTGTGTTACAACCTTGGACGGTTACTATGTGGAATCTGTCATCTGTGTCCTTCTGGGATTTGGTTGGTGGTTCCTACTTGGGCCAAAACTTAAAAAGCTGCAGGACGAAGGACAGTCTTCGTGGAAGTGCAAGAGGACCAATTGATGCAGTTTAAATATTGGATGGACTAGCAAGGTCATTTTAGTTTTATTACAAAGACATATCCCATAATCAATAAACAGGAATATAGGTATTTTTAAATGCCACATCACTGAAAAAAGGGGTGGCTGAGACCGTGGTATGTTTGTATGTGATACCACTCGCCCTCCCAATATTAAAATGTAAGTTCAGAAAGTAACTGTTAAAAAAATGGCACCTGTGTACTACATACATATCCCCGAGCTCTAGCTTCAGAGTCATGGCCGCTGGTATAACCAGCGTTTGAAATTCCATATAGTAGCTATGGAAAAGCTAATTGTGCCATGTCTGTCTAAACAGCAGCATTGTCAGCTAAGTTCCAGCTCTTTATTTTCAAACAGAAATGATCTGACACAGGGAGTTGACCCGGGGAAGGATGTCAAAGGCATTTTGACTTGTAGGTTAAGCGTGTTCTACTATGGAATTCCTTGTGGGAAGATAAATGGAAAATGTCTGTGGGCTTCTTTTCTTCTCACTTTCTGAACTGTAACCACATCTCAAAGGATGGAACATTTCAGAGATTCTTTTAAATGTATTTTCTGGCTTTTATAAGCTTTAAAGATTTATAAGAAAATATTTTTATAAACAAATTACATTTGTTTAATTTATTCCGCTGTTTCAAAGCATTTTGATTTACGTTCAAGGTACTTTCTTGACAAAAAATTGCTGTAAGGTAGGACTTCAGAGTAACGCACAATACTCTAGGCCTTGAGTCCCGAAGATGTAAATTGGACAGAGCAGCAGCTAGCACACAAAGACAGGTTTCCAAGGCCGGGGGCACACAGGCCTTCGGAAGGTGATTGTTATTTTGAGGGAATGAATTGATAGTGTTGTTTCCTCTATGTCGCTAAAATGTCTGAACGTTCAGAGTCAAGATCAGTGGAAAAAAACATGATTATTCCCAGCTCGGGGTAAGAAAAGATGATCAGTGCCTTTGGAAGTGATTTGGTGATGACAAACTTGCCAAATTCCCAGTGAGTTGGTGTACAACTTGCTGTCACGTTTATCAAACAAGCTAAATCCTGTGGTAGAACTGCTACAGAAACTTATTCCTGATGCTGTGTAGCGGAAACATTCCCATTGCATTTGTCAAAAATGAATTCCCTCCTGAGTGCCTTAGTGATGTACAGCAAGCACACTGTATGCCAAGAGAGAGGGCACCTGGATAATGCTGGATGTATATGGTACATCGTTATTTAAAAAAGAAAACTATTAAAAATACCTTTGAAAGGTACATGATTTTCTTTTCCATTCTGTGTTTCTTGCCTTGTCAATATTAGAAGTGTTGCCTCCTGAGCTTTGTGTTCCAGACTCCTGAAACGGGTTGTGGATCTTTTGTTGCTGTATGTTTTAGGAAAAAAGTAAATCAATACCAACTTCTGACTGACTGGAGGGGACGTGGGTGTGTACAAAGTGTCTACATGACATGAGGAGTAAGAAGGTGTCCAGAAGAGAACAGTGTGACCAAGTGCTTCCTCTGTCTCTTCCCCTCTCCCTTCTCAGGGGAGCACCCTTGGTGGTCGGTGGAAAGCCAAACCCTGAGCTGTAGATTTCCCCCGGCTGTGAGCTGTGGTCCAGCTACACCACGTTCTCGCCATTTGATTCAAGTACAGCAAAATCAATCAAGCTAAATAAAAGCACATTGTTTTTACTCCCTAAACTAAAAGTTTTCCAATTTCATAAGCACAAAGAATGCAAGAATATTTCCGAGATTTGTAGCCAAAGGTGGATGCATCTGTCAGTCCTAGCCGGATCATCTCCACTGGATTAACTCCGTACGAGACACTTCGGTTCTGTGTCTTTACTGGAACAATGGGCCACTTGCTTTAATTGCATCTTGTCCATACCCGGAGATTCTTTTTTGTTTGTTTGTTTTTTAGTTTTTCTGAGTTTGAGGAAAAAATTCTCATCTGCAGAATATGGGAAATTAAATTCATAGATGTTTTAGGGTATTTTTTTACTTTGCAATTTTGTTTCACTATTTCTGAAGGTGCCAGTGAAACTTGTTATTAATAACAATGGGTTGAGAATTGCTTATCAGTGCATTAGATGAACTCGGCAAAATCAAAATTAAACGCACACTCCGAATCAGTAGTACTATATGTGAAATGGGACCTAAATCAAGTAACTGTTTCCTCTTTCAAACTGGAGAAACAACTGAGGAACAGGTTTTTTAATCTATGTTGCTATTTTGTAACACAAGTCAGAAATGTTACTACTATACCAGCTGATTAGCTGAAAAGAGCCAGTAAACTTTTGCTACTTTTTTTCTCCCAACCCTAAAGTGAAATAATTTAATTTCTTTTGACATATTAGAATTATTGTATAATTAAACACCTTTAACATTAAAAAAAAACAAACCAAAAAACAAAAAACAAAACTTTTTGAAAAGACAAGAAAGAAGCAGCCCAACCTCTTCCTTGAGAGTCTGTCATTGAAATGGGAGCTGGAGAAAGAGTGGTACCAGGAGCTGCTGTAGATCCCTGAGTTACTGTGGGGCTGTGTGGTCCTGCGTGACCCGAGAGCGTCCGGGAGGAGTCAGATGTGTGTTCTCTCTAGCAAAAGGGAAATGGCAGAAATTAGATTTTTCTAGGTAAAGGGTTTGTCCTGATTTAAATTCCTGAGCAGGCTCATTGTGAAGTGAGACAGGTCCCAGGGGAGAGGGTGGAGTGAAGGGTCGGTGCAGCAGGGCACCAGGAGGAGAGGGAGAGAACAGCTTTCTCCTCCTTCAGTGCCCGATACACATGGCTGTGTTGTTATGGGGGCTTGCCATGCAGGAAAGACATCAGCACCTGCGCTCCCCAGTGTAATTTGTTGTTGTTTCCCAAGACTTCCTTAAGAGGCAAATACTGCTGCTCCAGAATTCAATTCTGTAATTCTAGTGCCCAGAAAGAGCACATGTAAGGCAAAGTTTAAGGTCTGACAAGCTGTGTAAAATAGGATTGTGCACCTCCTGCTGCTGCACCCTGCTCCTGTGGCCCCGCCAGGAATCGGCTGAGGATCGGACCCACCAGTCCTGTGAACTGCAGTGCTGTCAGTGCGCTACCTATCGCAACAAACCGGCAGTTCTTGATTTAAAATACCAGCTCCACGTTTCATCTTTATTACAGACACTGGTGCCAATTGTCAATGGTTCTTCATTTTCTGTAAAGTTGTTTTGTTTCATTGTCTTCTGGGTGTTCTCAGTGTAGTTCCACGTGATAAATGCTGTTCAACACTGGCTGTTAAAAGAGAGTGTTCAGATCATTTTTGATCTGATAAAATGGGAAGCAGAGTTCTGTCACTAAGTACTGTAGAGTCCACTGTGGGAAAGCAGAGCATCTCCCTGCAGCAGGGAATGGAGCAGTTGAGCTTTTGCAGGCAGGAATATTGTCTGAGTCTTGCCCCCACCAGGAGACAATGCTATTTGTTTAGCATTTCACCCAACACCCAATTTGTAGCAGTCAGCAGTATGCCTCCAAATTGTTGTTTGGATACAAGTTTGCACTATCTCCATATTTATTACTTAATCTTAAAATGTTCACACTTTGTAAATAAAGTAAAATTAACAACTATACTGCTTTTTTTGAAAAAAAAAATATTACAGGGGTGATACTTGTCCAACTTACCTCATAGCCAGTGATTTAAGAATTGTTTTAGTTTGAACCTTAGGTAAAATGTTTTTATTCAAGTATGAGTTTTGCTGCCTTTGATTATAAACTCCCAACTAAATCTGTGCTTTTCCTGAAATCCTGAGTTGTGACCGTTATCAGTATCGTCTCATGTATTGCCTGTTTATGTAAAAGCCTAGAATTGGGCTTTAATGGAAACAGAAGACTTGTGTAAACATAAATCCAGTTTTATATCATTGTCTGATTATTTTCTTACAGCGTATGTATTTCTTTAAAGACCATATAGGTGCATTGCACAGATGGGCATTTGATTCAGCTGAGGGAAATGGTTGACTTGAGCCATTTGGTAATGAATTACAAATATTTGTTAGTTTTGAACTAAGGGAAAAGAATAAACAACAATGATGAATACAGGAATGTTCCAAAGTTGTTTTTTCTCTTAAGATAGCACCCCAAGGTACGACAAGGGAGCTGTATCATAGTGCATTTTGCAGGATCAGAGAAGGTGTATCACAGGTTTGAAGAGCTGAGGTAATCACCAGTTCTCTCATGAGACGCACCCCCCCCCCCCCCTCCCCCCGCGTCCAGCTCTGGCGCCCCCAACATAAGCAGGACATGGACCTGTTGGAGCAGGTCCAGAGGAGGCCACGAAGCTGGTCAGAGGGCTGGAGCCCCTCTGCTGTGAGGACAGGCTGAGAGAGTTGGGGTTGTTCAGCCTGGAGAAGAGAAGGCTCCGGGGAGACCTTAGAGCCCCTAAAGGGGCTACAGGAAAGCTGGGGAGGGACTCTTTATCAGAGAGTGTAGCCATAGGATGAGGAGTAATGGTTTTAAACTGAAAGAGGGGAGATTTAGATGAGATATTAGGGAGAAATTCTTGATTGTGAGGGTGGTGAGACACTGGCCCAGGTTGCCCAGAGAAGCTGTGGCTGCCCCATCCCTGGAGGCTGGATGGGGCTTGGAGCAACCTGGTCTAGTGGGAGGTGTCCCTGCCCAGGGCAGGGGGTTGGAACTGGATGGTCTTTAATGTCCCTTCCAGCCCAAACCATTCTGTGATTCTATGAGACCAGACCGAGGTCTCATAGAACGACTCCGCGATCGCCAGAGTCTTGCTTTCCAGCTCCCCGAGTGTCGCAGCGTTACCGCCACTGGGTGCGGACACTTGGCACAGCCCGAGGCGGGGCCCGGCCCTGGATTCCCTCCGCTTCCGCGGCCGGGCGCTCCTGTCCCCGCCCCTGCTCTCCCGGCTCCTCCCCGGCTCCCCCGTGTCCCCGCCCCGGGGCTCCAGGCCGGCGGGCGGCGCTGCGGGCCGACGGCTATGGCGGAGCGGCGGAGCGGGGCGGCCGAGGGCCTGTCCCGCTTCTCCGAGTGGGCGGATGCGCACCTCGGCCTGCTGCGGGTAACGGGGCCGGGGGCCGGGGGCCGGGGGCCGGGGGCCGGGGCCGGGGCCGGGGCCGGGGCCGGGGCCGGGGCCGGGGCCGGGCGGGCAGCGCGGCCCGGCTCGACTGAGCCCCGCTCTCCTCTGCCCGCAGAACCTGAGCGCCGGGATGGCGGTGGCCGGGGTGCTGGTGCTGGCCCGCAGCGTCCGCATGGTGAGTGCAGGGGGGCCGGTGTCAGGCCTGTCTCCCCTCGGGCGGCATCTCCGCGGCCAGAACCCGGGCACCTTCCCCGCCATTCCTTTGTTTGTTTGTTTGTTTCTAACCTACGGTATTGTTTTCCTCGGTTCTGCCTCTCCCGCTGCAGCTTCCTGCAGTCCTTCATACGCGCCATCCATTCTGGTGTGCAGCCCAAACAGAGGCACAGAGTGGTCGGGGTTGGAAAGGACCTCTGGAGATCATCCAGTCCAACCCCCCCCACCGCCAAAGCAGGGTCACCCAGAGCAGGTTCCACAGGATGGTGTCCAGGCGGGTTTTGAATATCTCCAGGGGAGACTCCACAACCTCTCTGGGCAGCCTCTTCCAGCACTCTGTCACCCTCAAAGTGAAGGAGTTTTTCCTCATGTTTTCCATGTTCCAGTTTGTGCCCATTGTCCCTTGTCCTGTCACTGGGCACCACTGAAAAGGTGGTGCCATCCTCTTGACACCCATCCTTTAAATATTTATAAGCATTGATGAGATCCCCTCTCAGTCTTCTCCAGGCTAAACAGATCCAGGTCTCTCAGTCTTTCCTCATTAGAGGTGCTCCGTTCCCCTGATCATCTTCGTAGCCCTTTGCTGTACCCTCTCCAGCAGTTCCCTGTCCTTCTTGAACTGGGGAGCCCAGAACTGGACACAGTACTCCAGATGTGGCCTCACCAGGGCAGAGCAGAGAAGGAGGATGACCTCCCTCGACCTGCCGGCCACGCTCTTTTTAATGCACCCCAGGACACCATTGGCCTTCTTGGCCAAACTGTCTCATAGTCCAGGTAAAGCTGAAATAGAAGCAGTTTCCTCACATCTGTTCTCCATGCTTCCATGAACAAAACTGCCTTTTGAATATTTTTAAGCATGACCCTAAATTTTCCTTCACTTCTTCAAATAACTGGTTTGTGGCATGTGCTGATGGTCCCCCGCCAGCTCCAGCCGCAGCTGCGCCCACGCAGGTAGGGAGCAACAGCTCTCCAGTGTCGATCCAGCTCTTTAAAAAATAATAGTCACTCTGATCTTCCCTCTGCACAACTCCAAATGCAGTTTGCTATGAGAGAATATTTGTATAAAGGTTTTATTTTAAAATGTTATCAGAAAGCCTGAACTACAAAAGTTGCCAGAATTCTTTTTTTTTTTTTTCATTTTTCTGTTTTGTTTGTTTGTTGCCGTTTTGTTTCTTTAAACCCAGGGTTCGTGGATGTGTTAACCAGGCTGTCGGAGCTTCCAGTGCAAATAAGATGAGACTTGAACAAATCCTGTCTGTAAAAACCTTCAGGCTTTCTGCCTGCAAGGTCCTGAGTTTCTGTATTCCTAGTGGGAGACCTTATGGAGCACAAATGGGAAGGTTTACTGAATAAATAACATAGAGTAAAAAGATCTTTAAGTTTAGACGTGGTGTTTTGGTTTATTTCCCCCAAGGGCTGGTGTGTCCCAGCAGTTGCACATAAGCAGGTCAGTACTTTTCACAGCTGTAGAGAAGTAGGTCAGTGTTCTACAAAAGGCTTCTTGCCCTAAGACTTCCAGACGTTAGTGCCTGAAGTCCTGGGTGTCCCGCCATCCCTGGGGCCTGTCCTACTCTCTCCACCCCTAAACCGGTGGCAGCTTTGCTGCTGGCCAAGTCCTTCCTGCTGCTAGGCTTAGTTTTCCTGTGTGATCACGTAACTATCCCTTTGAATCCTCCCGTTAATTGAGGGCTGTGGTGTCAAATTTAATCTTCTTGTGATCTTTTCAAAGGTGTACACCTGCTTGTGTCCCTCTCCTCTTTTACTCCCTTATCGAAGTCTGTGTTGTTTCTGTCCTCCCTGCTCTGCCTTTGTTTTCAGCATGTCTGTTCTTTGCATGTCTTGGCTTCCTTTCACTCCTATTCTAGCACCGTTCAGGCCACTTCTGAAACACTCTTTTCACGGTGAATCAAGTGAACTTCAATATGCACTGCTCAGAAAATGCCTGTTTCTTTTCTTTCTCTAAATGTTGCCTTCATGCTCTCCCCTAATATTGCAAGTCCTGTGAGACAGGGAGCATCCGTAAGTGTCTGGAAAGGCTGGCACATAACGCCTTCTGCGGCTGGTTACTATTAAAAAAAATTTATACACACACACACACACACACACACACACTTGCCCATACTTTCTAATAATAGATCTGTAATTTGCCAAACTGTTTTAAGAAGTTGCATTTAAAGCAATTGTTACTGCTCTACGTTTTTTTCAAAAACTTTTTCTTGCTCTTTCCATCAATAGACAACAAAGTTTACACGTGCTTCGGATATACCTGTGGCGTTTGTAGAAAAGAATGTGAAATTGCGGGGAAAATTACATCATATAACTGAGAAAGGCATGGAAGTTGAACACATTCCCATTAGCATTCCTTTCATTACGTTGATACAGAGAAAATGTGAGTAAAAGAATGTGAAGAACAAGGGTAGGGATGAAATGTTGTTCTTCATGTGGCTACACAGAGAATGGGCAGGGGCAAGCTTGAGAGGAAGGGCTGAGTTACAATCCTGGCTCTGTCTTTTTCCATACTTCACAGGTGGGAAATTGGGGAATAAAGGACTGCGAGGAGACCTGTAAAAAGAGCTTGCCAATACAGTATTTGTATTAATTGGCATCATTATTGTGATTTTTTCTGGCAGCAAAAGCTAGCATGCGGGCAGTTCATTTGCATGTGTAGCTCATCTCCTTCCTGGCAAATTTTTATTTAGGGATGAAGGTCTGGCAGCCACGTACACAAACCCGTTCTTTAGGGACAGTGACTTTGCAGAAGTTGTCCACCAAGTCTGTGAGTCACACACTTGCTTTGTGAATACCTGCAGGTGCTGATGTTTCTTGCCTGTTGTTTCTGCGCCTTCAGATAAAATAGTAGTGACTGATAATGAAAGCAGTTCTTTCTATTTGTATTCAAAATAAACCAACCTAGCTTAAACCACTTATGTAATATTGAATTATTTTTTTTTTTTTTTTAATTGAAGGAGAGGTGAGACCAAATTCTTATTTGCAAATGAGCTGTGCTTTGGGGAACTGAAATGGATTATTTTTCTTCTTTTAAGTCCATGGGAATAAATTCATTACCAACAGCTGAGGGTCAGTGCAAAGCATGAGATTTCCTTTGCTGCACTTAGTAACAAAGTTCCCTCTTTCTATAACCAGGGCAATCAAAAGGTCTTCTGCTGGTGAGGCTTGCTGGGGTGGAGTTGGCTCCGGGTGGCATGGCCTGGTTACAGAGAGAGTTAAAACCCAAACAAATGATATGGTTCCAACTTCTCGGAAGGGAGAACTCAGCTCTCGAATGCCTTGTTTTAGTAAATAAGGTAAATATAATGACAAAAATTGACTTTTATCTGCAGTTTTGAGTTTGTACTTACACAATTCAGTTATCTCAGTACATTCAAGGAATGTTATTGTTTGTAATTTATCTAGCTTAATATGAATTTTAAATGTTGTATTTGTAAATCGCATTTCAAGACCAGTATTCTTGCTGACTGATTCACAACAGGAGTGTATTTCTCTAGGCTATATCATGTAGTTCTGGTGACCCTGATGTTTAGTCCATCAAATGCTCTCTCACAAATGTCTTGCATTAGTATTATGTTTAACAGTCAGCTGAATCCCTCTTAACTTCTAACTCTTTCTGCCAGAGGATAGTAGTAAAACTTGTATCTCAGAGGGAGTTCACACACACACAAAAAACCCCTCAAAACTGTTTTAAAGGTGAAGTGAATATCACATTTATTTTGCTTTTTTATAGGGTCGATTTCTCAGCGTGTGCTTAAATGAAGAGATCTTGAGACAAGGGCTTGGCAGAACAGCACGTATTGAAGGACTACACCATGATTCCCGCCTGTACTGGAAACTTCACAAAAGACTGCTTCGAGCAGAGTTAAAAGCCTTGAAGAAAAATAAAGGAATATGGAGAGAAGAAAGCTACTCTGAAAGAATTAGAGATCGTATAAGCAACAATAAATTTGTACAGACATTGAAACAATTCACGAGCTGGTTAAGAGGCTCTATTTAAAGGTAAAAAGGGAGACCTGCTTGGAGCAATGCCAGTTACCGATGTTATGTGCTTTATGTAAAGTAGAAGTTTATGATAAAAAACAGTGCCATAATTTTGAGGGTCCCTGACTTGAACAGAAAACCCATAGTTACTTAATGCCGTATTATAACCGAGATGGGACTGAAATTTAGTAGTAGTATGCAGGCCACAAATTAAAATGTTCTGAAGTGAAACTTTTCTACAAGAATGTCCTAAAGGAATTGTCCACTTTTCCACCTGCTACATACCTACACAGCCATGTTAATGAACTAGTGAAAGCAGTCGACAGTCCAGTTTTTAAGAGGTGCAGAGTAAGTTCACAGTGTATGGCCGTAAATGCTTCTCTGTTACACGTCGTTACTACGTAGCCCACATTGGTTAGAAAATTCTGTTTCAGACCTTTACAAAGCCTGTGGTAGGTGTTTACACATGAGCATTTTGATTGCGTTCTATTCTTATACTACTTTTATGTATAATTTGTGTTTTAAAAGTCTTTCATCCTGAATAATGGGTTGCATTGTTACCAATATAAAAGGTAATTTGTTATGGCTGATCTTAAAAAGCTGGTCGTAACAATATGACATAAGGTCATAACAACTAAAGTTTCTCGGGGGAAAAAAAATCACTTGGTATATCAAAGAATATAAATTAATATGTCAGTAATCCAAATTTTTAGAAGACAACATTCACTTGAAGAGGAAAACCCTATGCTGTTTTTTTCTCATGGTTTTATAAATACCTAAAATTAGATGAAAATAGAACTTTAACATGGAATTTGAAAAGGTGGACCATACCATGTTAAGAACTTAAATTCCTGTTCTTGTTTTATTTTTGAAACAGGTGTTGAGTATATGATAATGTCTTATTATTTATTTTGTAAATATTCTCAGAATAAAGATTGAATTTCTTAGGTTCGTTGTTACATGTTTTATATACCAAGCACTTGACCTTTGTTTAACCTCCCACAGTCCCAATATTTATTTAAAGTGAAGTGTTTTCCAGATTTTCTTTCTTTCTGTGTGATTCCTTGCCAATGAAATACTAGGGAGAAGAGTGTGGTACAAAAAAAATATCTTAATAGCTGAGCATTGCTTGTCTGACAATTAGTTGCTATGTCAACATTTTCTCTGCAGACTTCAAGGCAAAATTGTGAATCCTAAGGTTCTAAAAAAAAAAAGCAACTTTTCCTCAAGTAAGAATAGATGTTAATGCTTCTTTATTACTTTTGTTCCTGGGTCCTCTCAGGTGTGAGGCTTGTTTTTGCAAAGCACAGTGAGCAGCTAGCCATGAAGTACCTGCAGCGCAGATCTCAGTGTTGGAAACCAGTGTGGGGAATGGGGAGCAGCTCTGTGGGCAGAGGCAGACCTCGATTGGAGCTGGAAACCTCTGCCTGTTTAAAAAAAAAAAAAGTGAGGCATCTGGTTTTATGCATTATACAGGGAAGGGCTAGGCCAACCACTGCGGTAGTACTTGCGCATAAAAGTCATACAGATGGTCAGGGATTCGGGATCAGCCGTGGTGTCCTCCGAAGCAAAATTCAAAGTTGACTTTTAACCCCAAACTACAAATTCAGTCTCAGCAGTCATCTACTACCCATGAGTGATTATAGCTGTTCCTACATCTGGTAAGTAGAAAGAGCTTTTCCAAACCGGGCATAATTGTAATTATGATTTTTTTCCTGTAATAATTAAATATAATTCTACTTGGACTTTGCACTTCTGTGTTGTAAATGAGTCATAGGAGGATTTATCACAAAAATCCACTGGAAAGCTGAGAGAAAAATCTCAGGAAACCACGTTACATTTCTAGCAAGCAGAGGTGTGGTGTGGGCGAATATGAACCAAGTTTCTTCTTTCACAGTCTTGTCTCTTAGCCCTTTTTACCCTTGATGAAGTTCAGAAAAAACCCAGAGATTTTTCTGAATTACAGCAAATTGTTGTATCCTTTCCATTAGGTTGTGGCTTGTGAAGGATTTTTAATAGGTGTCAATAC
Source organism: Alca torda (assembly GCA_008658365.1). Taxonomy (NCBI): domain Eukaryota; kingdom Metazoa; phylum Chordata; class Aves; order Charadriiformes; family Alcidae; genus Alca; species Alca torda. The sequence continues at coordinate 9,578,212 of CM018081.1, forward strand.
AGCTGTTTTATCACTTACGTAGAGGAAGCCTCCTTAGTCTGAACTAAATTTTTGAAGTTCCCTTCCCTGTACTTGTGGCCATGAGGTAGTCTAACAAATAATTTCAGAAGGAACTATGGAGAGGGATATCTAAAGTCTTTGAATCTAGGCCTCTGATCTTTTTTCATGTTTGTTGCATATGACAAGAAGTTTTGGTGATGTGCTCTTTACTATAGGTTTCGGTCAGAATAGAAACCCAGGGAAGCAGCTTGGTGTAAGGGTTCAGTGCTGTAAGGGACAACACTAGTCTCACAGAGAGTAACTGAGCAGTCCAGGATTTGAGATTGCAGTGACAAATGATTTCATGAGGGTCAACTCTAATTGTTTGTTAATGCTGTTTTCCTTATCATCCAGGGCTTGGCTTATCTGTTTAAAAAAAACCACCACCACCACCACACCCTCCCCCCTCAGAAAAGCACAACTCATTTCAAAGCTGCGCTTTCCATCTGTGCAAGGCTTGAGAGGTTGCAGATCTTGTCTCTGTGGGAGGCCGGTCTATTGAAAAACCGGTAACAGGAGTAGAAACAAATAGCTCTGCAGAACCAAGCTGAGGAACTGACTGGGAGGTCAGGGGGAGAAAAAGCACTTTTCTCCATTATATAAAAACACCCCACGCTGCCTCTGAGGAGCACTATCCCATTCCTTCAGCCACAGCAGCAATGCACGCAAGAGTATTTCCAAGCAGAGGATGCACTTTTTGTGTGATTTGGAACAAGAATTAAACTGTTTAGCTCTAGTGCCTTCACCCCTGCAACTTTGAATACACTGTGAGCAATACATCTTAAAAAGATCATAGGGAGTGAGAGGCCTGCAAATGGCCCACTAAGAAAAATAACCTTCAGCGTTGCACAGGGTTTTTATTGCTGGTGCGGCATGTAAGGCAAATGGTCGTCGTAAACATTACCGAAAGTGGTGGGCACGGTGCTGTTAGCATCCTTCCCTGACAGGCTCACGAGGAAGCCTGGCCCTGCGCACAGAGCGAGGCCTTGCTGCCGCACAGCCATGGGCGCCGGGGTATCCCCCCTGCCAGGGTCCCTGGGAGAGGGGAGATGGCAGAGTCGCCTTCCTCAGGTCACCTCATTGCAATGTGCCCGCTCTGTTACCAGTCTGTCGGGCCTCACACCTGCTGGTACCTTATAAAATACTCCTCAGACGCCCACTGGACTATCAGATATAAAAAGTTATAACTTCAAAAGCAGGGTTTTAGACTTCATCTCCTCCAGCAGAGGTGTGTTCCCTCATGCCAGGACTTTGAGCGGCCAAAGTCAGGGAAAGCAGAGCCATGCGAGTACCAGTTATCGCTTCCCTGCAGCTACATTCCCTTAGCCGACGCGGGTGAACAGCCCTGGAGCTTCACAGTAGATTTTTAAAGGTAAAAAAAAACCCCAAAAGTCAGTCAAACACGGTGATTTCCACCCCCCCACGGGGGCAGGTCCCTCACGGTCTCCCCGGGGCTGTGAGGAAAACGGCGGGCGGTGCCGCCCCGCCCCGTCGCGCGGCAGGTGCGGCGGTTGCCGCCGTCCCGCGCGTCTCCATGGCACCCGCCGCCGGCGGGGTGAAGGTGAGTCCGAGGGGCCGCGCCTGAGGGGCCGCCCCGCGTCCGCAGCCCTCGCCGGATGGCGGCTCGCCTCAGCCCGGACCGCTGCCCCCGGCTCGGCTCGGGGAGCTCCGTGAGTCCCGCCGTGGGGAGCTCGTCCCGGGACGGTGAGGGAAAGGGCCCCTCAGTAGCCCTGAGGCGGGGCGGCCCTGAGGGGCGGTGGGAGCCCCGCCGACTCGCAGCGGACACACAATGGAGCAGGTTGAATGGGAGCGGGCGCGGGGCCGCCGCAACACCGGGTCTGGATCGCCGGCCTCGGCCGCCGCCGCCGGGGCTCCGCTGGCGGGCGGGACCGCGCTCCGCTCCGGGCAGGCCGCAGCTCCGGGTTTCCCCTGCGCCCCGCGCCGGAGGGCGGGCCGGGCCGGGCCGGGGCGGGCGGCAGCGCCGTGCGTTTGAACGGGAGAGCAGGTTGAGGCGGTGGTGGAGTGGGACAGGACCGAGCCGAGTCTGGCGGCCTGCGGTGAGTAGGGACGGGACGGGGCCGGGCCGGGCAAGGCAAGGCAAGGCAGGGCAAGGCAAGGCGCCCCAAGCCCCCCTGCCCCTGAGGCGCGGGCGGGGGGCGGCTCCCGCGGGGGCTCCCTGTGGCGGGGCCGGCCCGGGGCACCCTCGGCAGCGTCGTGGGGTCCTTGAGAGAAAAGTCAGCGGCCGCGGTGCTGCCGGTACCGAGGGCTTTTCCTCGGTGTGCCTGGTGTCGGCCGAAGTCACAAGGAGCCGCTCCGGCGGTTGTGTTGACCGTATTTGTTCTGTCGGTTAAATAATGAATGGTGCCGGGTAAACTTTTAAGGCGTCTCTTGGGCTCTGTGCTCACTCTCTTGGGGGTAAAACCTGCTTTCGCCGTGTGGCGCGGGAGGTTCTGCCGTGGGGTCGTGTCAGAAGTTGCAACACCCGGTTCGGTGCAGATATAAAACTAGAGAAAACTGCGGCCGCTGGGCACGGCTTAGGTTTAGGGCAAACCGTGTGAAATGAGGCTTAAAACGTAAAATCCTGGCCCCGTCGCGAGGAGCAGAGGACATCACCCCAAGAATGCTGCAGGGTGCGATGCTTATGGAACACGCTTGGTCCCCATCCTGTGAGATGCTGACATAGGTGGGGGTCGAGAAGAGTCAAGCCTTTTGCTGGATTGACTCCTTCCTAAAAATACCTTGTTTGAGGGTTGATAATCTACTCCAGAAACCATTTTTCAAGAGGGGAAAAAAAAAAAAAGAAAATACAATGAGCTGGGAATTAGACTCAATGCACATTTTGTTGTGATTAAGCAACTGTATAATTCTGGGAACTTCAACTCTAGCTGACCGAAAACTGTTTTTAGAAGAAGTGTTATTAAATTACAGGGAGAAAGATATAAGCCTTATCTGATGAACTAGTCATAGGCTCTTTGTTTAAAGTGTGCTTTATCTTCTGAGTTATAAAGCACGTTTGCCTGTTTTCAGTGGACTCTTGTGATTTACTTGTCCTTGGAACTTCTGGCCCATACGTTTTGAAACTTAGAGGAAGCGAAGGAAAACTTTGGGTGTCTGTTGTTCTGAAATGTGAAAGAATACCTGCACATAGCATTACTGAAAAGATAAAAAGGATTCAACTCTGCAACAGGACACCAAAGTTAATGTGGTATATGGAAAGAAAACGCAGACTTTTTGGGAGGTGAGAGACAGCAGAGTGCCTGTGTCTTTAAATGTTAGCTCCCTGGAGTAAGTTTGAGAACACCACTTTCTTCTTTTTTTTTTTTTTTTAGCTTTGAAGGGTGCTTTTTCTAGGTTTAAAAATGCCAGTAGGCTGTTACTGAAAAAATGCTGTTTTTTATCAGTCAAAGATGTGTGTGTGATTTGTGAAAAATGATCTGATCGGTTGCAGACTCTTTCTGGTTTTATGCTACCTATTGTCTATAAAAATGGGGATCAGCTGGTGGTTTTGGATCAAGTGGTGCACAACTCATTATTTTAACAATACTGGCTCTGCTTGGGAGGTTGCCTAGGGAATTGATTTAATGCTTCTGTCCTTTCACCCTTTGAGGCGGGTGTCCCACGATGACTTTGATCAAAATCACCAGTATTTGTAAAGGAGAATAAAATTTTCACACCATAAAACCAAAGGAGAAGCCACTCGCTATTAACAGATATCCCAGTTTTGCATGAGTTGATCTGTAATTTAAAACACTGTCAAGAAATACCTGTGGCAGTAAAACAGTTTTATGATGAGCAGCAGAACGCAGAATGAAAATTGGTCCTCTATTCAATATTTAGCTTCACCTTATTTCTGAGAAAGGCTTTAATGCCGAAGCTGTGTATTTCTGTTGACTCTACAAAGTAATCTTCCTATAAATAGAATGTTTTTCCTTGAATGAAATCTGAATAAGGATTTTTTTTTAAGGTGTTAACCAAGATCCAATTCAATTTAAGTTGATAACCTAGATGGCAAGGCCAGGGCCACAGCTGCACAGGGTGGTGTGGTGGTGGATTTTTTTTTCTGATTGTTTGCTTTGTTTTTGTTTTTGTTTTTTTTTTTAAATAAGTTTAAAGTCTGAGTGTTAAAAAATATCACAAACACTCCAAATCATGAAATCTGAGGTCTGTTTTGAGGTCTGTTAGAGACCTCCTGTATTATCTTCAATAGGAAGAGACAGTTCCTCTGTCTCTTCAGAGGAGGTAAGGTTGCCATACATAATTCCCTTGTAGGGTCTTACAGAAACTTCTGTTGTTAGTGCTTCAGATTTACTTGAATGTGTTGAAGCAAAGGTGCTTTATGAATGCAGTTGTTATGGTGTTTTCCTCTTGGCATAGTAAGATACGGAGTATGTTCTGAGCAATCATCATGGTTATTCTACTGGAAGGGTGTTAAAGCCACTAACCAGCAAAGCGTGGTTCCCCTGGGCAGCGGAGCAGGGCTGAGCAACGTGCCAGAGATTAATTGCTTTTAACCACTGGGTCTGGACTGTGCTAGAGATAAATCTGTCTTTGCTTCTTAAGCAGAAAGTGCTTCTACTGGAGAACTACTGAGGTTGGCCAACATTAGTGCAGACTGACCTAATGACCAGGAGAGAGGTGTGTGTACTCTTTTTTTTGTTTTGGCTTGGTGGTTTTTTCTTTCTTGCTTATTTTAGGAAACTGGAATTGTTTTCTGTAATAAAGGTGGCTTTTTTGTTCCAGTGTCCATAGCCACTTGAGGGCATTATCATTACTCCAGAGACCTGAGCTTGTACTCTGCTTTTGTGACTCACAAAGCCTTTTGCTGGTCATCTGGCATTACAGAAGCACTATCTACTTGTACCCAGGTAACTGACAGTGATGTGGAACATGTATTTGAGAGATGGAAAGGCAGGCTGGGAGATCCAGAAGGTGTGGGAACCTTAATAAGTGCCTGTCCACAGCAGTGGATATTTCCTCAAGGGCAGCAGGAGTACAGAGGAGTGGAAGGGAGAGGTGGGCAGAGCTGCTGACAGTGATTTGGAAGCAGTCGCCTGTTGCAGTGCTGGAAAAAGTCGGGGACATGATGCCGGGGATGCAACGTGGGCCCCTGTGGAGGCTCAGGTTCACCAGTGAACAGAGCAAAACTGCTTCAAGGGCATTTGGCCACGTGCGTTAAAGAGGTGTATCAGTTTTGGCAAGAGGTGTTCATGTGAGTCTCTTCAACTTGAAATAACTCAAGGTTGCTTGTAAGAAGTTTCAAGTGGAGACAAGCTGTTGAGTAGAGCAGTCCATGCTCCATTACAGACTTGATTAATTGGAACTGATGCAAAGTTCACATACCCATGTGCACTGAGCATGACCAAGCGTGTCACTGAGATGAGTATGGGATGTGTCAGCTGTAACTGCATAGGTCTAAACTGGGCATTGTTGAGCCTCGTATTGACCTGTTTCCCATATTCTTTGCTTGGTCTTAGTTCTGGCTGCAGGTGATTGACACATTGGTTGGTAGTGTCCCCACAAGAAAAAAAAATGGAAGTATATTGACAATTGTCAACTGTGTCGATGACAAACACAAAGGGTCTTGTGGTATGAAATGTCTGCTCTTTGGGGGGACTGCACATCAATTGATAAGTAGCCAAGTATCGTACAAGATGCAGATTATCCATGCGCATGGCTGGCTGTCTTGGCACAAGTCCTTTCCAGGCATCTTATTTTATCTTCCTATTTTATCACATTATTCGAATTATTCTGTATAGCAATAGTTGTAAGTTCAGCAATAGCTGTTTCAGCTATTAAAATGGCAGTGTTGCCCATTTAAAAGATTAGGGTCCTGTATATTAACGGTGTGTCTGAATGTGACTTGTCTGAATTATTAAATATTTACTCCTAGTGAGAGATGGATACTTTTAGGCATTATCTGGTGTGCTGCATACCACCTGCTTTTTACATGGCATGTTTCTGTTGATCTGTTAAGGAAGAAAAGGTTCTTCTTAAAGTTGTGAAATGACCTGTGAGAAAGAAATGTTTATTTTAGTTTCTAGAAATGGAATTAATATTTTCCAAAATAATGATAGGTAAGAACAAAGCAAGCTTACACTTCATGTTCATTATTGTGACTTCATGTCTTTAAAGCATCATTATTCTGTTGGGAAAATGTCTTGAAGTCTGTGACAGATATTTTCAGAAAATCTTAAAGACGTGTTATTAGCAGCTGTTTGGTGCATTTCTTGCTGTGTTGACTCTCCGTGAGAACGTCTACTCCCTTAACTTGCCTTTTATGTTTCACACTCCAGGTAGAGATGTGTAGTGAAGCAGTGATAACCAGAGCTTCAGCTAAAAGCAGTGCTGGATGTGTTCTTGGGAGACCAGTGGTCTCCTTTTGCTGATACTTTCAATAGATCACCCTAGTCAACATCAGCACCCCTGGACTGAGTGCTGTGAATGGGAGTTTCTTTTCTTGACCCTGTGCAGAAGTGTAATTCATTGGAGTCTATGAAAATTTATCATCTCCAGTATGGGAGGTAAAGTTGGATTGATTCCACACACACCACATCCCCCCCTCCCCTCCAATTTTTACCTGGAGAATTGAGGCATGAGCCAGGAATCTCTGGGAGCTCATGAACTGCCTCTGAGATTAATAAATTCCCCCGACTTTGGAACCATTCATATTTGGGTGGATGGCTCTTGGACCTGACAGTTCTGGGCTTGTTGTGTGTTACTCTGCCTATTTTGAAGTGAGGGGTGGTGTTTATAGAAGACATTGAAGAAAATATAAAACAATCTCAAAAAGTATAACAGAGTCTGAGGATGTGTTGTTGGTGATGCATAAAAAAATAGCATTGCCAATGTGGTGAAGTGAGTTCTCTCTCTGTAGATAATAATCTCTGGTGTAGAAAGGCTTTTGTGTTCAACATCTAGAGTTTGAAAGCCTTTGTGCGGCAAAACCAGAAAATTATTTGGATTAGTGACTTGGTGTACAGAGAGCTGGCAAAAGCGGCAGAAACGTGTGCAGGGTATTAGAAAGCTGTATAAGGAAAACATTAATGTACAGTAATTAATATCTATCAGTTCCATGTCTGGTGGGATGACTTATGCTGAACACAGAGTGTGTGAGGTAGGTGTCTTTTGAAGCAGTGCCCACTGAGCAATAGAGGCAACAGCATGCTGCACTCCTGGAAATAATTCTTTAAATAGGAGAAAAACAAATTCCATTTAGGCTTCTTGAGGAATGGGGAGCAAATGCTAATTCCTTTTCAGGGTCTGTTGCCATGGGGAGTCAGTTCAAATCCTTTCTAATGCCTTCCTCAGTAGCAAGTTGTGCTGACACATGCTTTTCATGACTTCCCAGAAAGAGCAGAGAAATTACTTGAAACAAATCTCCATCAGAATTACCAACCACAGGAAAACTGAGGTTCGCTGTTTGTTAGCTGTGGACAGATGAGAAAGTTGTCTGTTATACAGGCTAACACAGCTTGACTGGCCTCCTGCCTGCACTAGGTGGTCTACATGGGAGTGGGGGTGGTGGTAAATGGGTGCTGGCTAACTTGTTGGCCAGACACCATGTACTGTCCCATGCAGTGAAAATTACCTGCTTCTCTCCTGGAAAGTGAAAGGGTAGCTTATGGATCAAATTATGGGGTGTTAGCACTCTAGCATGAGCCAAGTTAGATGCTGTTGGGGTTAGGCTGTACCTCACAAATTGCTAGTGCTACTACGAGGGAGATGTGGAGCCACTGCCACCTGCTTTTTACACCTTGGCACTGGGGCCAAGTGAAGCTGGGTACAGTTTCTGAGTGTCCTCAGCAGAGTGTTGATACTGGGACAAGGGACCGAACAAGTGTAGGGGACAAAGAGGAAAGCTGTGGCCTCATGTGGCAAGCTATGTCAGTGATGATAGTGCTATTTCTGGCTTGCTGATGTAGGCTGTTAGTTGCTGTAAAATGAACAAAGATTTAGAAGCAGCTTTTTCAAACTCTTAAACTGACATCAGAAGCTGTCTTCATCTGGTGGAACGATGTATGACTAAGATTAGTGTTTAATACTCTAATGGGGGAATAGCCAAAATACCAGGTTAAAAAAAATAATCTGCATTTTCAGGAAGCTTAATCTATCTAAGGAGCATACAAGTGCAACATCTGTATCCCAAGTCCAAACTCTTTTGTGACCTTTTCCCTTTGAATAGACAACTCTGACCTTTAAGAGTTTCCAATTGCTTTCAGGGAAATCCACAGGAAACTTTTCATTTCTACCGTGCTGGCTTGCACACTCTGACACCTTTACAGCTAGCGTTGTACCAGTGCAGCTGTTCTCATGGCACACTAGATCAGGGAACTCATCTGGCAGAAAAATAAACCAAACCATCTCTTATTCCTCCAGACCAGTGCCTAGAGAAATAAGGAAAGGATCAGTTACCGGATGTTTTTCCTTTCTATTACCAAGTATTATCAATCATCTTTTTTCATGCTGGTGGTATTTATGGCTAAATACTTGCTGTTGAAAAGGAAGTGTAACTTTGGGAATATTTTTTAAGCTTTTTATTTATACAAGATACTTTTAACTTCTGGAAGGTATCTGTACATTTACAAAATAGTTTACACCATAGGTAGGTGAAACTTTGTTTTTTAAGTTATGACAGCAACATGTCATTTTGTATCAACAGTGTGGATCTTTCATCTTGCCTATTCTGCATGGCTCCTATAGGTGTAACTTTAGCAACATTTATGCAAGTTGTTTTGAGTGACTGTTGATATTTGATGATGATTAAAGTGGAGATTTGCACAAATGATGTGTGGAACCCCTAGAGCTTGGGTTTATATGACAGTTAAATCTAAATCTGCATAAATTCAGACCAGCTTAAATGCTTAGCAGTATTTGGGCGACTGTTAAGGGCTTAGTGAACTAAGAAGCCCAAGACTGCAGATGGGTGGATGCCCCGTGAAATATTATCATATTAGGATTTTATAATCTCTTCATATTTGGTTTTCAGGTCTAACTATGGCTAAGCTTTTCATCCTATGGCTACTTTGTTTTGTGGATACTGTTAAAAAAAAAATACAGTCCATGTTGTACAACAGCTGGTCTCTGAAAGGTTGAAGGTTGTTCCACCAGAGGATTTGTTGATACTTTCTAAAGAAAGTAAAAACACAAACTGGAAACAGCAGCTCTTTTTCTAGTGTATAAATCTTGGAAAGAGGTTCCTGTTGATGGCTACTGATAAACTAACCTAGGAGAAGCGTATTTTAACGTGCTCCAAGGAAAGAAAGTTGCTGAGAGCATAAATATTCCTGGTTGCATGTTGAGGTGTAAACAGAATTGCAAGTTACTTCAGTCATGACTTCATACTCTCTTCAGTATCTGTTATTTCATAATATTAGTATAACAAAGGGCTGAACCCTTAGACTATTGAGAGCATGTTCTAGGATAAGTGTCTTGCAATGTGCTTGCCAAGCTGCTGAGTGCTGTTGGCACCTCTAGAAATGATGTAGAGCTTGATCTGGAACATATCTTTATAGAAATAAAAAATTGTACAGAAAGACCAGTGACCCCATCTGGGCAGCCCTCATCTCGTTCCTGAGGTATGCAAGTGAATCTTTTTCTTGCTCTCAAACTTAAGGTAAATCAGTTAACCTGTCTGTTCTAATAATACGTGTAGATCTGTTGTGAAGCAAAATCACTTAGCTTTTGAATACTACCTCAGTATTCTCCAAGGAATGTTCAAAGTAGTATTTATACTGTGACTTGGTGTTTATTGTTTCTGTTTGCCATAACTGGAAGCAAACTGAATGCACGTGATGGCAGCCAGCAGAGATTCTGGGTGCCCTCACCGCAATCACAGCTGCCAGATTAAAGACCAATGTTTCTCTCTGGACAGTATATTCCTGCTACTTAGTGCTTGCCAGATGGTCTTTGTGCCTTCCCGTACAGATGTCTCTAATGCTTATAAGAGTGCTCTCTGTCTGTATCTGGAGCTAATACAGTATTATTTCCAACCACACACTTGGTTATGTCCTTTGCTTGACTCTGTATTGCTCTTCTCATTTCTAACCTTTTTCTTTCTTCTTTATTATACTTTTCCTTTATGTCACTTGTAGCATCCAGTACCTCTAAACTACTCTTCACTCTAAAATTTACCATTAACAGGTGCAAGCTTCCAAAATCTAGAGCCCTTTGAATATTCAGTGTCTTCTGGACTTTCTTTTCTGTTGAAGACAGAATTGCCAGGCGCTTGTGCTTGCTTTTTTTTTTTTTTTTTTGGTAAATGTTGATAGAACTTTTTACAAAATCTTTGTTTTTACTGTACACCATTTTGTGCTAGGGAAAGGAATACTTTTTTTTCTGAATCATACTTTCAAAATGTGTTCACTGGGTAGATACCGGAGCAGCAAGCTCTGAAACTGGAGATGTGGTTTTGTCAGAGGGAAATGCTGGTGAACTGCAGTATCTCTCCTGTTAGTAGGAACCATTCATACTATCTGATTGACTTAATAATGTTATCTGTTGAAGTGCTTCAGAAACAAGAAGGGGAGAGGGCATCTGAGAAAAAGTGAGATTAGCAATGTCTCCACCCTGTATACTTCTCACTTAACTACCAATTAATCTGAGTGTTCTTGAGAGCTGTGCACAGGACTAAAACCTGTTTCTGTCCAGTGCTAAATGGACGTGTGCTTAATACCCTCTTCACATTTGGGACCTGTACAGTGTCTAGGTTAAATATTGCAGATAAATATTTAGATTATGCTGCTACTTTCTCAAATAGTTTAGTGCTAACCATAACAATCAGCCTGAGCTGAGAACGTTTCACTCAAGCACTGCTCACCCTCCAGCTGTGATTCCCTGGGATGAGCATCCTACTTCTCTGCACAGCTCACTAAAGCATGGAGGTTTTCTCTGTGAAAGAGGGGAAACTGCAGAATACTGTGAAACCAGGAGGTGTCAGGTGTTATGTTCTTGGTGTTAAGCCTCTTGTAATAAGAAGTGTTTGTCACAGCCTAGGCAGAGCATATGCATCCTCTGCTAAATTCATAAGTATCTTACACATTCATCTCTATAACTTTTAAAATAAAATAATTTCATAAATCATGCATATAACAAAACTTTGCTTGTGAGTTCACCCACTATCTTGATAAAAAAACGATATTCAACTTGTCCATCTATATCTACACAGATGTGTATATGCACATGCATACACAAGTTTAACTTATTTTTTTGTATGAAACTTCTGTGCAAAGTCAGTCTACTTCCATTAATAACTGTTTTGTAAAGTACTGTTCATTAGAACTGATCATAGCTCTTGCTCTTCTCTTTGGAAGGACATCTCTTATGGAACACAGTACTCAAAGTACTAAAATACCCCAGCTGACACGTTTAATGGAAATAAATCAGAAGTAGAAGATACAGTTCCCTCAAGTTCCTGTGTTTCTGTAAACCACATAATGGACTCCCTTGCTCAATTTAGGCGTTAATACACTTTATCCAGATACAAAGTAGATGGATTCTTGAAACACTGGAGTAACATCTCTTTGCTCAGGTAGTGAAGCACGAATTGCTTCACCTCTTGGGATGAATGGGCCAGGCTTAGGGCTGAACCTGCAGGAATTTTGCTTGTTATGAAAGAGTGATACCCCTAAGTTGAGAAACCTGCAGAGCGGAAAAGTTAGGAGTGTTTTCAACTCTCTTTCTGAATGGGTTGCGATATCAAGTAACTACACAAACTAGTTTTGAACTCAAACTTGTATCTGTTTGGTAATTTTTTGCCAAAATAGTTTTGGTGGTACTGTCCTTTCCTGTTTAAACATAATTATATGATTACTGGCACTTTTCACTTGTGTAGCTTATTCTACATGTATAAAATATAGCCTGTATAACATTCTGGTCTATGACATAAACAGGATGTTCTTTTTCTACTATGTCATTGTTGTTGAAATGGGGCAAATTTCTGTACAGTTAAGTTCCTAAGTGCACGTTCACTTGAAATGGTGGTATTTGGCCCAAAGTGTGTGGTTGGTTGGGTTTTTCTTTGCCTTTTCTTCTTCTTTTTTTTTTTTTTTTTTGGTACAATACAGTAAGGCATGATCCTGGCTGGATCCTCCCAGAGCTCTGCAACAGAGAAAGCAAATAACTTCAAGAGCCATCCAAATAACTGCTGGTGGGTTTTAGGAAAGTTTTCTTAGAGGATGTTTATGTCAGCTGATGTGGCCACTTTGGGATTCTGCCTCCATCCCTGATGTGCCAGGATGAACCTTTGTTCCAAGGGGCCACCGTGGTGCAGGGAGAACCCTTTGTGCAAGAACAAAGGAGCATTGTATTGGCATGAGCCATGAAAGGGAGGGGAGGGGGCTGAAGGGTTTCTTTTCAGAGGCACTGCATATATATATCAATAGCAACATTTTTGCTGTAAGTCTGCCCTCCTTGTGACATGAGTTCTGTGTGGGCATGAAATAAGATTTCTTTTAATTTTGTATAAAGTATTAGTGATGAATATTTGATAGAATTTTCTGAATTAAAATATGGTGCCACTTGTATTTTTCATAGCCTATAGCAAAAAGCCTGGTAGTAGGCTGGACCATGATAGTAGAACTATTCCTACACATTTACAATAACTAACAGCTTGCGCCTTACTAATTAATGCTAGAAGAGTGGCCTCAGTTATGGCAAGCTATAATGAAAGCTCATGGCTGGCAAGGGCAAAAGTCCAAGAAATCTGGCAGAAGTCTGGCAGAGGTAATGAGTATTACTGCTTAGTGTTCCAATTTTTAGTAAAATAGGCCTTTAGTGTAAACAATACATAGGCCATACCCAAAACACACACCGTAATGGAGACTCTGACAGTTTTAAGATAGAGCAAAACAGAAACAGACTTTTTTGGTTCACATCTGCAGTGGATCTTTCAGATCATCTCTCCTCCCCGCAGAGGCAACAGTGGAGAGGCAAATCCTGCATCTGCAATGAAAAGCCTCCTCACAAACCTGGAACAGAAACATCATAGATATCAGATTAGTATTTGTCTATCAATCTCTAATCTGATCAACTGTGCAAGTAAACATAAACATTACTCTACACTTTTTTCACCAAGCTATTGGCTTCAGCCCCATGCTAGCTGCTTCTCCTGCAGAAGAAAACCTTGCCATCTTCCTGACTGGAGCAGCCCTGGCTGGGGTGTCCGTGAGAGCCCATCTGATCGAACAGCTCACTGTTGGAAGTTGGCTCCCCTCTGCCTTGTCTCCAGGTGGCAGGGTACTGCTACCCCTTCACAGCGCTGATGTTGTTGAACCTTCTCTGAGCTCATTCAGCTTGCTAGCACTCCAGGAACCGCCTGCTTTTTTTTCCCTGGGTTTGTGAGTTGAATCAGTTGAGAGGTACCTGGTGACTGACAGAAGTGGCAGGGATGATGGTGGGGGAAAGGGGGTCTGCTCAGCCATTGCAGGGGACTGCAATAGAGATGGGACTGGGACTGTTTCCAGGTGGACCAGAAACAGATGTTTTCTGGGCTCTTCATGATCACCTCTTTTGCCTTCATCACTGTGGGAGACAGCATTCATTGCACTGATGTGTGGGGAAGGGGAAAAGTTCTCCAGGTTCTTCTGTTCCCTTATAGTGTGGTTGGGTCCCAGAAAACGATTGTAGCTAAATTGGTTGTTAAGGATAATATGAGCCCTGTTGGCTATGATTTAAAATGTCTTGTTTTCCTTTTTGTTTTGAAACCACTTGAGCAAAATGGATCTGTGTTCCTCAGCAGAGTTGCAGTCTGGGCATTTACAGTGTAGTATTTTACTGTGGTATTTTGTCTGGGGGGAAATATACAGGCCATCCTGGCAATGGTTTTATGATGAGGCTTGAGTGGCAGTGTCCTTGCATCCTGCTAGTGGTTTGCTTGGATAAAGACAGTTGACGTTTGTGCCAAGTGTGGGCGAGAAAGCGGCTGGATGAATGTGGGAGGGAGATAAAATGGGAGACCAAAGCAGGCTTGTAACAGGAAGGGGTATCTGGATTGTTGAAACGAGAGCATTGAACTTGATACAATAGCAAAGGGAGAAGGAGGATCCAGTGAACGGATTTGGTGTCAGAACAGGAGATCAAGGAGTCCATGGGCTTTTTGCTTTTTGTTTTGTTTTTCTAGCAACAAATATCAAAGAAATATGAAATGCTGGTTTGTGGGGCTATAACCATCACTGTGCATACTAAGTCCTGCTGGGTGGGATGGATTTTTGCAAGGTCCAACTTGCAAAATAATAGGCTGAAGTTCTTTGAATGGAAGTTCAATGAAATGACTCAAACAAATACAGCCTTGTCTTGAGTTATAACCACCAGCTTATTAATGAGTTAACTTCTACTGTTTTGGTCTCTGAAAATAATTGTTCTGATTGTTCCCATTGTCCTGGATTGTGGCAGTGGAACAGTGAGTGGCTGTGATGGAAACGGTGCTGGGCCTGAAGGGGGGTTATTTCTCACCTCATTGTCAGCGATTGGCTTCAGCCACTCGCCTTCCCCGCACTTGGCTGGTCTTTGTTTTGTGCTGGCTTGCTCTGCATTTCCATTTTAACTGGTTTATAAACATTATTGGCTGGACCCAAGAAGAACTGTCAGTCAGGGGCTTTGCCTAGCAGAGCTCTGGGGCCAGTGTCCAAAAAGACCAGGCTCCCACTCCCAGCACTTACTGGTGATAGCATCTGTGGCAAATTACCCGTGAACACTTTGATGGACTTGTGCCTGATGCTGCTGGCATTAGAGGCAAAGCTCATCCTGTGACAGTGCTGGGGGCCTCAGCCCTGGCAGGCGAGCAGGGAAGGCAGGGGCCAGCATGGACCCCTGCATTGGAGGCTTGCTGTGTTTTCCTGGGAAGTTCTCTGCAGTCTGCCTCTGAAAAGAGTGCTGTGGGTCAGAGATGAATCCCAGGCTTCCTCCCGTGCAGCAGTGTGGGCTTCTGCCTTCTGATGAAGATGCGTGGTTCAGGTAGCCATCAAGGTTCCAGGTGCTCTGGGGTGTCCTCAGCTAGTGGCATTTCCCAGGAAGGGTATTCGTCCTATTTGTTCTGTTTGGCCCTGTTGATGATTAGCTGTGTAATAGCTACACAGTGGAGTAGGCAGGGGAAGTGGAAAAGATGGTAGATTGATGATTTATCCTGTGCTGAAGCACAGGGTAGCATTGATGCTCTGAGTTGAGAGCATCCCTTCCCTGTGCAAAGCCGGGATCCCTTGGGCCTGGAGGACACAAATTTTGCGTTGCTGACAAAACTGCACCTCCTCAAAGGTGCTGCTTAAACTGCCCGTCCCCAGGAGAGTTCATCTCGAGCTCCCATGGATGAATGTCTGCCAGGGCCAGGGGTGTGCTGGTGCAGGGGGAATGCTGAGGGGGCTCTGCATCCACATAATGCTACTCTGTGGTCTCAAAATCAGGAGGTAATCACCTTTGATTCACTTTTTTTTTTTTTTTTGGGGGGGGGGGGGTAACCTTCACTGGAGGGAATTCATAGTTTTGTGGTGTTGTCTGATGTGTCTGTAGTTTGTTAAATATGGGACAGCATCATTAAATGGATTAAACTGATCCTCTCTCCATGGCTCCACAATAGCCTGCAAGGGCTGTGGGGGTTGGCTGTAACAACAGCCACCCGTCACGGGTGCTGTCGCTGCCGGGTAGGGTGGGCTTGCTCCAGCAGCCTTGACCTTGCTGGTTGTAAGCATCGCTGGCAGCCCGTCTCTAGTGCCATCCAAGTGATCTATCCTTTGCCTCCTGTCCTTGGAGATGGGCATCTTTGGAGAGTGAAGGACTATACTTTGAGTGAAGCTGGTAAACTATTTGGCATAAAGGACTCCAATGAATATGTTTTTATAGTGCTTGTAGTTGTTATGCGTTTCTTGTAAATTAACTCATAATTATCTATACTCTTTCTCTTCATAGGGTTGCTGCCTTTGATGGTGAGTAGAAAGTCATCTTACAATGAGTTACTGGAGTCTGGATAAGAGAAGCTGTCTGCAGTACTGCAGGCACTTCTTAGTGGACAATGGTGTATTTCATGGTAAGTTAAAACCTATCTTATATTTTTGTTTTCTTGTGTTTTGTACTGTCAGACACAACTGAAATTTCCGAGCAGCGTCTGTGTATCTTGTTGGTCACGCTCCTCCCAGGGCCCATTAGCAGTTGGTGCTGCACCAGTCTCCCTTCGGCCCTGCCTTCACCGTGGGGCGGCGGCGGCCGGACTGGCTGTGGCCGCTCCGCGGGTGGGCTGCCGGAGCCGCCGCCGATGGCGGGGGGTGGCACGGACAGAGGCAGGCTGGCCGCCGGCGGCGCCGCGCGGGCACGCGAGGGGGCGCTCCGGCACCGCCGCCCCCCGCAGTGCTGCCGGTGTTCGGGGGGGGGAACCGGGTAGGTGCCGGGCGGGCGGAGGGCTGCGCGGAGAGCCGTTCCCCGTCGGGTCCGGCCACCGACACGCAGGTGCTGCTGGCAGGGAAAGGGCTCCAGCTCCAACTAGGGCGTGAAAGCCTGGAGAAGGGCAGTGTCTGGAGCATAGGCAGAGGGCACAGTTGCTCTGGGTGTAGACGGCGATTGCGTTATTTTGCAGTGAAATGGATTAATTGCGTTCACATGGTCTGGTACTGCCGTACACGTAAACTGTTCCTCCTGAGGCATTTCTAGAACTGCTCCAGGAAAATCTGCAGATATGCATCCTTTGTGCTTCTATTGAGGAGGAATCGAAAGTGTCAGGACTTCCAAGTATTGATCAGAAGTTTGTGCAAAATAGATGCCTAACAGTGATCCCTAATTAGTCCCCTGTCAGCTCCCTACATCTTAGTCTCTTGCCATTACAGATTACATGCTGCGATCTTTCAGTTGTTGAAGTATCCTTCCGATAGCAAAGTCAGGAAATACTCTCGAGATATTTTGGTATAAAATACTTCCTTTTCAAGACTTAAAACTTGATATATAGAGAGTGTGTGCATTCCCCACACAGGTTTCTCTCCCTTTGCTGTGTAGCTTTACCCTTGGGCACAGGGTAAGGAGCAGCACTGAGCCCAGTCCATGCTCCTGCAGTGGATGAGGGACCACCAGGATTTGGGAGCCATTCCTGCCTGGACTGGACCCCTGCAGGTCTAGTCTAACAGGACAGCTGGACCCCTGCCTGTCCTACCGGGGGAGTGACTTCCTAGTGCTGTTTCTGAGAGGCCCCAATTTTGTATTTCTTGCTGCCTTTGAAGTCAGTGATTAAGAACTGTCACTTTAGGGCAGATTTATGGCACTATTAATGACAGCAGCATGGAGTGCCTATAAATTAAAGATAGAAATACTCATCTTTTTCAAAAGCAAAGGTTTTTTTTCCTAGAGAACCTACATCACCATTTTCACTGTGTTTGACAGGAAGCTGGGGAAGTTTGCAGCTCACAGAACTATGATGCAACCCACTGTAAATCAAACTATTTGCATGTTTGTCACTGTGGTTATGTGGTTTAGTGGGAGAATTAATAATTTGTCAATTTGTGCATCTTCTTAACAAAGGCCTATTCAGAGAGAATACCATTTTCCCCCTGTACCGCTTTTTTCTTGCCCATAGTCACTGCTAGTTCCATTTGGGACACTAGAAGAATGCTAATAACTTTTCTATAAGTCAGTCTGACAATGGCATTGTCATATTAATTCATCTCTGTGCTACATTTGGGACATACATTACAGGGAAGGTGTTTCACAGGTCTGTCACTGGTGAACCTGTCATCTCTACGCTCAACTGTTCTGCTTCTCAGATGAAACTGAGATTCACTCCTGGGATTTATCAGGCCACTCCTGCAGTCCCACTGATTTTGGTGGGATTGTGTTTCTTCTGAGTTCTCTCTGACATTGTGGAAGAAAAGAGTTGTCTCACAGGTGTTTTCACCCAGGTCCACCTCTCTTGAGTCTGACCTCTCTTGGAGTGTTTTGGTCAATGCTTGTTAATAACACTTCTATCCAGGCAACAGTCTGTTCTCTAGCATGAGCATATAACTGGAGCAGCTACGATTTGGATGTGTATTTGCAGTTTTGCTATTCCAGATCAAGTGAAAGAAAAGTCTGGTCCATACTGTGGGACTTGAGGTGGTATTTTATCATAGAGCAGCATGATGTCTTTATCCTGCTAATGGCGTGAAGGCTGGATAATGAGCCATTAGCACAAAGTCTAGTAATCCATGAACAACTATTGAGTGATGAGTCTGCAAAGTGATAATCGTCTAAAGTAGACGACATAATTAGCAGGAGTCCTAGACCAGAAAGATTCTATGGCTTAATTTATTTGTCTTTCATTCATGACCAGACAGGATTAATTATTTTTCCCTGACAGAATCCTTCAGGGCTTCCCATTTGTCTCTTCAACCTAAGTGAAACACTGCAGTGACAGTTACTTTCACTCTGAGTATATAGAGGGAGCTGAAGTCCCCTCTGGTCAGCTGCAGAGTGGCAGTTCCCAACAGCATGATATAAGGCAACGTGTGCATGTCCCCAGGAATTAGCATGTTGCTCTTGATGCTTGGGAGAAGTTGGTTTCCTATGGGACTGTGCTGATACAGATATGAGTTGATGGAGCTTTTTAAGGATTTGCTTTTTGTTGGTGAGTCTTCTGATCTTGTAGGTCCTGACAAAGGGCAGTGGGATGGGTGGAGGTGAGTGGGCTGGGTGTTCACCGCCATTCCTGATGGCAGCCTTGCAGTTAGGATTGACCCATCCTCCTTGTCTCTCTCAGAGAAACCAAATACAGAGTGTGAACTCTGGGCTTTGCATGACTAAGCAAATGCCAAGCTACTAAATTGGGACTTACCTGTGTCTGAGACTGTATTTTCTGCAGCAGACGTAAGGAAATTGTACTTGTTTAAAACTTTTTTACACCACTGGGAAATTAGGAAAGAAAATCTGATGTGAACTCTATGTGGGAAAGGTACTGTCTGTTAGTAGGGAAGGTACTGTGATCCAACCCCTTGTGGTTTGCTGATGTTTCAGTGTTTGGGTTGTATGTGTCCAGCTTTAGTGTCTATAAATTCCAATTTATGCAGTGTTTTGATGATTTTTTTTTTAATTATTACTATTATAGTTTCATATTCTGGCATTGAGAGCATGGCACTTCAGGAGGCAAGCACACAGAGCCATTGATTAGCTTATTTTTCTACATTTATGAATGTTAATATTCTGTAATCACTAAACAGAAAGAAGCTGTGACCTGTTTAGCAAATAGCTGATTTTGTCTCAGCAGTTCTGAGAGTAGATGTTCATACTTATCTTATTAGAATCAGTTACTTATGCCAATTATCATCTTAAGTTCTCTCAGAAATATAAACCTTTTGTTTAAATTGCATTTCCATAATTGTAATTAATTCTCTCTCTTAGTTTCTAATTTTATCTCCTGGCCTCTTCAGCTCTTTCCAGACCTGTGTCAATGGGGACTTGACAGCTATTGGTAGAATGTCATGTTAATTCAGTCTTGCTCATTTTATCTAAACTGCGCTCTTCTGTTAAGAGCAATGGAGTAATTCAGTTGTATCAGGCTTGTCTTGGAAGGTCACATTACAGTGGCATGGTTATTATCTGTAATTGAACCTGTAATCTGGAAGAACTGTTGCGCCTCAGGTGCAAGCTAGCCAGATAAAAATATCCCACCGTTGGTGTTCTTAAAAAGCATAGGAACATCTTTCTCCATAGAGAAAGGACTGCAAGCATCTACAGAGGCACAGGATACGAAGTTTGCTACTCATCTGCATTCATCTCTGGTGTTTCCTTCATACCCTTCTGGGACCTGTGTTGCTTTAAGAACCTAAGCGGATGGTATTCCATTTGTTCATCTCCAGCTGAGATGTCTAAGTGCAAGAAACTCCTGTGGACTCCATAAATGAGAATGCAGAATCTCTGTGCTTATTTGCGGTATTTTGAACATCTTGTTTTGTTGGGGGTACATGGGAAAAAAACATCAGAAAAACCCCACAAACAAACCCCAAAACAAACCAACCCATCCCCCAAAAAACCCAATCAAAGGGGGGAAAAAAACCCCAACTTTAAGCAGAAAAACACCCAAATAAGGCTGCAGCACTGTAGGTATAACCTGTTGGAGTGCACAGTGCTTCTGCATGAATGTCAAATAACTTCATTTAGAAGACTAGCAGCAAACACTTCTGCTCCAATGTGGGAGACTATCAGCTGCAAGTGAGGGATGGTGGAGGACAAAGCGTATGAGAGATGACAACAGGAGGACAGCACCTTGCTTGTGTGATGCATTACTTGGAGGCAGATGCAATTTTGAGTGTCATGGAGTAAGGTGTTAGTGCTGTGAGGCCCAGCCTAATGCAGTTCTGATCAGCAGTATTTGAGCAAGGGAGATGGGGAACAGGCAGAGAAAAGAACTACAGAAGTGGAGATGAGATGAGCCTGGTTTGTTTAGCTTGGAAAATCAAAGATTGAGAGGGGATGTGACTGCTGACTGTAAATGCACTGTGAAGGGAAAGATCAGGGAAGAAAAGGTTTATTTGAACTGAAGGAGAAAGTTGGCACAAGAGCAAATCAAAAGTGGTCCATGAGTAAAGACAGGCGCAGGAGAAACTAACATACTTTGAGGTGGAGATTGGTAAGTTTTGCAAAAATTGTTAAAGCATTCTATCTGTGCTCTTGCTATGAAGTAAATGTAATTAGTAGCAAGCAATATATCAACTAATGTGAATATAAGGCTGGAAAACTGTTTAAGTTGTCACAGTTTAATTCCTGTGTACAGTGAACCACAAATACAAACAGCGGTGTTTCCATTCCATTCTGGAAAATGCTGCTGTACACAGATGAGGCTACGCTCTACCACATTATAATGATTCTTTGAGACACTTGCATGTCTCATTGACACACAACTGTGTGCCTTTCCACGGGGCTTTGATGGGTTCTCTTTGAGCAATGACTGAATGTTCATACGTGTAATGCTGAACTGCTATATGCATCAAAATTGCCTAAGGATTTCTCATAATTTTCTAATTTTATTAGGAAAAGCTGCTAATAGCTACATTTGCAGGATATTAAAATTCTTATCTGTTTATGTCTGAAATTTTTGGTTACAGAAGTGGAGGTTGCTGCTGTGTCTTGTACTCCAGGGAGTCTTATCTGCCTAGAAGCAAAAATGTCAGTTTTCTTCAGTAACAGCGAGATACAGCACTATGTGCACACAGAGAATAGCAAACTGAAGACAGATCTGGGTTTAAGCTATTTTAGCAGTTTCTGTAGAATAGAGCAGATAAGCAATTATAATGTTTGGAATAGCCTTGAGGACTTCATGAACCTACTTTCTTTTCCTTCCTCTTGCAAACCGCGCCAAAATACAAAGTACCTCATCGCTCTAGGCTTGAAAGATTTTTTTTTTTTATTTATTTTTATTTTCTCAGGGTTTTCAAGCTGTAAAAGTGGATCATTTTTTGTTTGTTTGCTGGCAATAACAATGTAGGAATGACTGTGTTGTCAGACTAAACATCCATCTACTTTGCTAGCAGATGTTTGGGGCTATAAAGGGGGGGGGGGGGGGAAATAGTAACAACCCGTTCTGTGGTGCACACTCCCAGCACCTGCTGGTCAGCAATGGAAGTACTTCCCTAGCCAGAAGCTGCACCTAGATAATTGCATTTATTAACTTTACATCTGATAAGTTTTTTCTAAAGTTTTTTTAATTCAGTCACACTTTTGACCATCTGTGGTTATTGACTCAGAAATTCATGTTGGTTTCCCTTCTGCTTGAAGGGAAACAGTAATTTCACACAACTGTGCCACATTCAGACTGTAATGGTTGGAGCAGGTTTCGGTGATCGATTCCTTCACCTTTGAAAGACCATTGACTGGATGTACTGAACCAAGGGCCGAGCCTGTAAGGCAGATAGGTACCTAAGTGTGTTAAGCATTTTGGTAGCTTTGAATGTCTGCATTCTAATGTCTTACTGAGAAAATGGATGGAGAACACTGTGGTGATAACACTTTCTTCTGCTCCTGAGAGAGTGGCAAGAATGGGAACTTCATTCTAGACTTCAATGTTGAGATCCTGAGTCACTGCAGCACAGCTTTGGTATGGTGCTGCCGTGGAAATCAATACTTCCACTTACTTCAAATGGCACTTTGAGATAGGCCACTCAAATATTTGTCTCGTGCTGGCACTAAGCAAACAATATTTTTTAGTAATTATTTTGCTGCCTGACAATGTGTAGTGACCAGTGAACTTGCAAGGGAAACCGCTGATCTGGATTCCTGCGTGTGCTCTTAGCCTCTTGTTTTGGACGTATCCAGCTCATCCTTCAAAACATTCTTCCAAATCGCCTATTTGTATACATCCCAAGTTGAGGGGGAGAGAGAGACTTAGTCCAAGGCAATTGCTTTTTTTGAGAGATCATCTCAAAGATTTCCCAAATGTAATGGATGCAATTGTGCACCACCTTTATTAGATGAACACCTACTGCTGTTACACAACCAGTTTTGGACAGTTTCACAAGAAATTGCTTATGGCAAATGATATTGCACTGTTCTTCCATTCACTTCAGCCTGAGAAGCTGAGCTTTTGTGCAAGTTCTTGTAGGATTTTTTTTGCTTCAGTGATCTTGAACTTTTGTGCCCAATGAAAGGGAATACAAAATGCATCATGTTTTACTTTGTATACAGTAAAATGGTCTATTTTGGTTATTAGAACACAAAAGTTTTGGGGGTACAATATTAAATCTTTGCAGAATTGCATGTATTTGTTAGGCTTGATGTTTGCTGATGGGCAATGCTTTATAATTAGCTCTGCTGAAGCCCCATGCAAACCCTATGCTTGAGGCTACAGTGTTAAAGATGCCAGATGTAGACTCCAGAATTCAGGCTTGTATCTTAATAGTCAGCTTTAATTTAAGTTTTATAATGATGCTTGGGAAAGCAGGACAAGTTAATGGTGCAATAGTTTATGTTTTGGTTCATGTTCTGATTTATGTAGGGAAATATCCACGGTTCATGTTCTGATTTTTGTAGGGAAATATCCACAATTCATTCCTTGAGACAGCCAGGTGTAACTGAAAATACGTATGCGAGATGGGCACTAAAGTATTTATTTATTAAGGTTCACATAGATTAAAAAAGTGACTAAAATGTCTGAAGAAACTGCCCCTTGTTGCTTCAAGAACCTTGTGTCTATTGCTAAATGCATCCTTTGGTGAAAGGAGGAGTTTCATGTCTGGCATCTGCCTCGAGCCAGTGTATCAGGCTGTTGAGTTCTAATGGCAAGTGGATTTCCCCTTCCACCTTTGTATATTTGTCAGCTTTCCAAAGAACCGTCTCTTCATTAATGATAAATGAGTAGATCTGATAGAAGTTTTAATTTGATAAAAATGACAAGTTTTTTGTGTAGCTAATATGAAGTTTTATTCATTGCTAGCTGACTTTTCATGAGGAGGTTGTATTACAGTTTAGGTCTAAGATTAAATTTGGATGATGAATATGAAGTTGTTGTTATCTTCTTATTTCATTATCTATTTACTGTAAGAGGTAGAAGTTCTCTAATCAGCTTTTCTTGCTCTTTAGCAGAATTAGCCTTTGTACTCAAAATAGTTTCCAGCTATTTTGACAGTGAAAAAGGAAAAACCAATGAGCCAGAAAATTAATATTCTTCTGATGCTGTAATTTCAAAACTATTAGTTAAATCATATTCTCATTTATTGGAAAATGAATATTTTGTAGTAGAACTTGCACTGTTGTGGCTCTGTCTGGTAATCTAAGCCTTGTGAGGTATCATAGAATGGTTTGGGTTGGAAGGTACCTTAACGATCATCCAGTTCCAACCCCCCTGCCCCAGGCAGGGACATACCTCCCACTAGATCAGGTTGCTCAAAGCCCCATCCAGCCTGACCTTGAACACCTCCAGGGGGGCAACCTGTGCCAGTGTCTCACCACCCCCACACGCAAGAATTTCTTCCTAATACCTAGTCTAAATTTCCCTTCTTTCAGTTCAAAACCGTTACTCCTTATGCTATCACTCCACTCCCTGATCAAGAGTCCCTTCCCAGCTTTCCTGTAGCCCCTTTAGGGACTGGAAGGGGCTCTAAGGTCTCCCTGGAGCCTTCTCTTCTCCAGGCTGAACAACCCCAACTCTCTCAGCCTGTCCTCATAGCAGGGGTGCTCCAGCCTCTGATCATCTTCATAGCCCTTTGTGGTGTATGGTTTTCAGTGTTCAAAAACTAGGCTTCCATTTTTGGCAACTTGGCACAGGCTGATGCTTTTGTTAATAAATTTTCTTTAATTGTGAATGGGATTGCAGCAGCTGCATGGTGCCATGGGCAGGTTTGGATGCTGCCATGCTGTGGGGAGAGAAGGCAATCTCCTGTGTCTCAGGGCATGGGTAGGGCTGTACCGCAGCCGGTTCCTCAGCAGATACCTTGGAGCATGGCCACTCAGCCCTGCCAGCACAGGACTGTTGGCTCTCGAAAGGGGACTTCTATGTGAGCTTGTGTGCATACAGCCCTGAGTGGCCTCTCCGCATCCCCTCCAACCTATAGCAGAAAGCATGAGGCAGGATTTTTACCCTGGAATTACTGATTCAAATTTACATGGCATAAATGTATCTTCTGTGCTTTTTGAGGGAGTTTTTTAGCTGGTTTTGTAGGCCAGCAGACTTGAGCTGCCTGGGGAGGAGAGGCATGAGCGTAGCAATTCCTGTAGCTGTCTGTCCGTCCTGTTGGTCACCCGTTTTGCTGTGGGAATATCTGCTGGTTATTCTGTGGATTATTCACTTGCATGGATGAGCTGGGAGTGCCTCGGTGGCAGGTTTAATATTTCTTTTCTTCCAGGGAGCTAGAAATATTGGCGTTGGTTTAGCAACTATACCCCAAGGCAAGCCAGCACTGTTTCGTCCCTCTGGCATTGCTTTTGGCACAAAACAAGCCACGTTTCCCTCATCTCAGCTAGAACCTGTCAGCTGAACTACAGTATATTTTATATTAAAAAGTATCTGTAACTATATGCATAGAATAGAAGAATTACAGTTTGCAGATATTACAAGAAAGCTTTAAATCCTCCTTTTTAACAAAATGGCACGGATAGTGCTTTGACACTGTCTGCTTCATACCTGGAGGTACTTGCTGTTTTATCTCAAAATAATTCCAGTGGTTTAATGACAGAACTCTTTTTTTTTTTTTTTTTTAATGGCAAATTAAGACGACTGGAAAATAGTATTAGCCCGGGGGAGACGGGTTTTGAGTGCTTTTGTAGCTGATATTTGTCAAAATCTGTTGATGAGATGAGGGCTGGAGGATGGCTCACAGGTTTCTTGAAACCAGCTTAAAAATTTGAAAAAACCCAGACTTTTAAGCATGCAAGGCATTGGCAAAGGTATCCCAAGAGAGGGCTTATGGGGCAGAAAACGTAAGTAGGAAAAGCAGGCATACAAGTGAGTCTGTTTCCTCTCCTGCCAAACCTTATCTTGGGATTGTGCAATACCTATGAAACAGGCTGTTGAAAATATGTACTGTTGTCTTATATTCAGAAAACTTGCTTGTCACCATCAACTCTGAGATGTTGATAGGACTTTGCATGCTGTGGCTCTGCAGAGTACTCTCAGCAGGAGTGTTGTGACCCCCCTGAGAACCGGGGATGTATGTGAAAGTGAAGCAAACTGGAAAAATGCGAGGGTTACTTGGCCAACGCTTAAATAAGATGCAGTGTCAGGTGGTATAAAGTGAATTAGTTGCCTTTTGCCTTTTCCCTTTGAAGACAGTCAAACTCTAATGTAGAGTGTCTTCCAAGGACACGCCAGTTTCAGATTTGACTCTGACAGGGCTAGGGGTTGGATGCAAAACCTGGCTGGTCAGTGGAGAGTTGTCATGGTGATTTTTTTTTTTTTTGAAGTTGAATAAACCTACAAGTATTTTCATAGCGTTTGGCATACGTCTCCTGAATTACACAGAAGTCTTCATTTGTTTGCTCTAATGTTCTTGCTAACCTGTATAGCATGCTCTCAATTTCTAAAGCCATATGGCATTTAAGCACTTCTGTTTTTAAATTGAACTTTATTTTGAAGACTAATAAGGAATGTATTAATGATTGGGCAGGGTTTCTTACAGAGCAGTTTTGGTGCCAAAGATGCTTGTGTATAGCTCCTCTCATAATTAATAGAATGATAGGCATGTGGAGTCATTTGCACTTAATGCGTTATCAAGTGCAATCTGATATATCAATAATTAAACTGTAGAGTGGTAACAGCTTATTTTTTGTTGTTGAATTGCAATTACAACACATCAATTCATTTGAATGGAAATGTATTGATAACTTTCTAGAGGCTTCAGAGTGATGACTTCATCCATTAATCTTGTGAACTGAGGTGTGAACCAGTGGTGGGGTAATGATGCAGCTGTTCCATTTCCCTTGTCATAACTGAGAGTGACACATCTCTTGGCAGAGCATGATTTCTGTTGTGTCCTGCCATCCTCAGATGACAGTATGGTTAGAAGTACGAACTTTGAGTGCAGCCAAGAACAATCCTACAGCAGGTTTGGGGGGTTGTGTCTCTTTATAGTTTGCTAGATATAGTCATCATACATCTTGCAGTGTGCTGCAATCTATCCTGACACATGGTGACTGTGGGAAGTCTTACTATTTGTGTTAGTGAGAAATCATTATTTCTTAGTTATTGCTAAGTAAAACGTGTCACCTCCACTTGTGTCTTGTCTCCCATCTCAAGTTCTGCAGGCACGTAGAACTATGGTGATTTTTTGGGTTTTTTTCCTCTTCTCAGTCACACAGTCTATTGTGTAACTTTTTCCTAGCATGTGCTAGACAAATTCTGTCCTCTTTTATTGATGTCACAATCTTTGAGAATACAGCTGGGAATTCCTTTGGTGTACTGATGTAAATGTTGCTGTGTAAAAGCCAGCTGAATAGTGAAATAATTAGGAAATGCCATAAATCAAAGATGCAAAGCATTGTATATGGAGCCTACTTTATATTTGCCATGCTTTCCAGCACTGTGTCCCCTTGGGCTCAAAAGTAAGTGCAATTCGTGCAAAAGTCTGAAAATTTCTGCCCATTGTTCCACACTGACTATAATCCTGCTGATTTCAGTAGCATTGAGTTGGCTTAAAGAATCATGGTATTTAGCCAGTAGCACGGTAATTTTTTATAGCTACTGGGAGAGTTAGTGCTCAGCATCTCACAGGAGACTACTTGTTCTTATGAAATCAAATGCTCAGTGATGCACAGGCTAAACCATTTGCATGCTTTGTGCTCTAACTGGCCTGATTCTGCAGAATGGCTGTTCCTCTTCAAGTTAATGATAGATGGGAGAAGGGGCACAAAACCTGGGGAAAAGGAGTGCAGTCCACAGAGGTTCTCTCCTTCTACCTCGCAGAATTCCCTGGCTGCGGACACTGGGAGTTACTTTAGAGTGAGGGTGGTTTTTCTCTTCTGCATTCAGCCTGCGTCACTCTCCCATTCTTTCACCGAAGGATGGTAATCCGTTCCTGACCGGCCTCCCTAGGTGCCAGCAGGATTTCCTTGTGCTTGCCTATAGAGCTGCTCTTCCCAGGCGTTACGCACACTTAATGCCTGGAGCGTCTTATTCTCTGTGCTGTGCATGCATGTCTCATACCAAAAGTAGTCGCTGCTCCTGCATTCCCGCAGCAGCAGCACAGAGCAGATGCTTCCAGCTGCCCTCTCAGGCTGTGCTTTTCGGTTTTGAAGGAAGTTGCCTAGTATTGTCTCTGGATTTGTGCTTTTCTCTCTTTGTGTTATGGATCATGAAGATTTTGTCGTTCATCGTAAAGAGCAGTGCTGGCAATGTTCTCCTGTACTTCTAAGGATTGCTTTCCAAATGTTTTAGCTCTGGAGACACGAAGATTAAATTGAGGCTTTCCTGCAGTGAGAATTTCCATTCTACTTGCCAATAATGCACGAGTTGCGAATTTAATGGCAGACCTTGAAGTATATAAAAATCTAAGTCCAGAAAAAGGTAAGGATGTTTGAGTTTAGAATTACTGTAGGAAGAGCTCATAACACTTCTGTAAGTGCTTATAGAAAAATCAGGTAACTTTATCCTTATAATTGGTAAGTTACATACAATATTTATGTGGACATTATTAGTATGAAAAATGTGTATATATACATATTCCTGAATATTTGAGGGAAATTTGGTATTTTTGTATTGACTTGAAAGTACATCTCTCCATGAAAACATGTGGACTGTATGTGAGATACTGCTCCTATGATACAGACAAACTGCACTTATATATTATTTTAAATTATTACAAATGTGTTTGCCTTTTTTAAAAAAAAAAAAAACATTCTTGACCTTTTCCTCTATTGGTCAATTTGCTGTGGCATAGCTTTCTATGGAAAAGAGTTTCTGGGTTTTTTTGTGGTTTGGTTTTTTTCTAGTAGCACTTATAAATAGTATAATACAAATGCAAATGTGTAAAATTCTGATCAGACAGCACTGGATGAGAAAGATGTGTCTCTTCAAGAATTGTAGGAGGGGATACAAATAAGGAAGACATCTTGAATAACTTCGTTCAGTAACTTGTAGTTTAGAATGTCTGATTTTGTTCAATTTAAGTTAGCGCTAGATGGAAAGTGGTAATTAGCTTAAGCCTCTAAGTGGATATAGAGTAAATGCTGTAAAGAGAAGGAGAAATGGTAGATAAAGTTTATTTTTGTATTTTGCTTATCCTTAATGATGTTGGGTTATGTGCTTTTAAAGAAAAAACTTAGAAAATACATTTAGCAAAGAGCTGGCTTGTCAAAATTGGGTAGTTCAGAAGACATTTTCTAACAAGATTATCTATAATTATAAAATAAACTAACTAGTCTAAAGCGAAGCCACCAAAAGTCATGGCTCATATTTTGAAATATCACTTTGCCCACTATGAAGCACGTTAAATATGAAGTATGTTTTTAAGAAAAAAGTCAGTTATTTTTATGTCCTCTCAGGGAAGGGCCTTCTATGTTGGAGCTGGTATGCTACATTTCCAAACACTGTATTTTTATTTTGGAGGTTCTGGTTACACAGACTCTACATTAAGCTTTGATGCATATGGTTGGGTAAAGGAGACCAGGTGTTACTCCATCTGCTTTCTGAGATGCAGAAGGTAATGGATATGTCCCCATTTAATAATTTACAAGAGCTAGCTTATTTGAAGGAGATTTTTGGAACAGTCCTAGGAAGAAAAGCCTCAGGTTTAATTTTAAAGCTTGTGTAAATGTGTGTGTGTGTGTAGATAAAGACATTTCAGACTGAAGTACTCTGATGGTGAAATTATGTTTGAGGTCATTTTGCAGTCCCTTAGCCAGATATAATAGCAACTGCCAAATTTCTGTGAATCTCTTTCAGTTAGTAGCACTACCATTTCTCTGTCTGGTGGAGATGGTTAAAGGATGCAGAAGCAACAAGTACAACTTGGTGTCCCTTGTGTTCAGGTTTGGCTACCTCAGTGGCATTGCAGCAGGGCATGTGGGGTCATGCTGGGCTCCTGGGGTGACACTGTGCTGCGCAAGCACAGACTTTGGATGTTGTGTTTTGTAGGCATGAATATATTCACATGTTTGGATGGTGGAAGAAGGCAGAGTGCCTGATCTCGCCCTTATTCAGGCTGGCAGTTACCTTAGCCTACCAGCGCTGATACTGATAACAGCTAGATCACACCCCTTGCACAATTTATGCACATAAGAGTGCTCGTATGATAGCAGCTGGATAAAGGGATAACTGAACAAGTGGGTGCCGTCGCTGGCCGACCATCTGACTTGGCTCCGCAATGAGTGCTTGCAGGAAGCAGCAGCTCCGCACCTGCCAGCGGTTTGGCCGTAAGTTCGTACGCAACTGCTAACCGCTGAATGGGAAACATTCTTGTGCTCAAAGAGGTATTGGCAGTGGGATGTTAGCGGGCATGGTACAGGAGGAGTGGTACAGGCTTCCCTTGGTTATGGATCTGGGTCTTTGACTGATGGGTGGTGGTACTTTGTAGTTATCTTGTTACTGCTTTAGCAGAACACTAGGGTTGCAGTCGGTACGGCTAAGCAGAGAAATAGCAGTGAACTACATTGTGTTTCATTCACAGGGACTATCTCAGCAGCCTTTTTTAAGGCCATTATTAGTGCTTATTTGGGACTGTTGTATCTTTAAATTCATCCAAGCACCTATAAAACAAGTATTATGTCCCCAACATAAGAAGGACATAGACCTGTTGGTGCATGTCCAGAGGAGGCCATGAAGATGATCAGAGGCTGGAGCCCCTCTGCTGTGAGGACAGGCTGAGAGAGTTGGGGTTGTTCAGCCTGGAGAAGAGAAGGCTCCAGGGAGACCTTAGAGCCCCTTCCAGTCCCTAAAGGGGCTACAGGAAAGCTGGGAAGGGACTCTGGATCAGGGAGGGGAGTGATAGCATAAGGAGTAACGGTTTTAAACTGAAAGAAGGGAAATTTAGATGAGATATGAGGAAGAAATTCTTGACTGTGAGGGTGGTGAGACACTGGCCCAGGTTGCCCAGAGAAGCTGTGGCTGCCCCATCCCTGGAGGTGTTCAAGGCCAGGCTGGATGGGGCTTTGAGCAACCTGGTCTAGTGGGAGGTGTCCCTGGGGGTGAGAACTAGATGATCTTTAAGGTCCCTTCCAACCAAAACCATTCTGTGATTCTATGAAATATAGACTCTAGCATAGTAAGTGATATATAAAGGAATTAGCTTTACAGTATGCTGTTCTGAGTAGATATTGAAGACATTAACCTCCTCCCGGGAGGAACTTTTGTCTTGCACAGGTTTAATTCCGATAATAACTTCAATCTATCACAGCATTTTATGCCCTTGCAATAAAATAGCATCTGAACATGGGAGCTTTGAAAGGTTTAAAGCCTCTGGGTTGTTTGGTATGTTCTGAGGCTGTTACCCTGTGTGAAGAGAAAGGCCTCCCCTGCCAGCTTGAAAGGAGTGTTGCTGTGGTGTGGCACTGTGGAATGCCGGGTCCTTTCCATGGCACTGGTGAAGTTTAAGGGGATGCTGGAGCTGGATGCTGAACGCTGCTTGCATCCATGAGAGGTATCTAATCTGCTTCTGCAGTGCCAACAGTGTGGGAGACCAACTAGTGCTTGTTAACGTGCTTGTTAACTGCTTTGTATTCTTTTTTTTTTTTGTGCCTATGAATTGAATATACTCGTTTCAATAAATCTACAAAACACCATCATCGTGTGAAACCGAAAAAGTTCTTGGAGTTTGCCTCCAGAATTGTGCCTTTGTGAAACTAGGTGGCATAAACTTAAAACTGTTAAAGTAACTCACTGCTTTGATGAAGACTCAAATGGCCAAATGCTATATTGGGACCAACATTAATGGTGTCCTGGCATGCAGTAGCTCAGTGAAACCAGGGGCTGGTGAAGGGAGCTTGCTCAAGAAAAGTTCACAGCTTTTTCGAGCGCTGAGCTTACCTGCAAGAGGAAATGTGTGTGTTCATTCTTCCTCTTTACCATACATCTTGAACTAGTCCCTTAAGAAGCTCGTGTCTTGGAGGACAGCCTGTTAGCATGCAGGCAGCATTTTGTGCTGGTGTGTGTGCTTCCTGAATGACTGAAATTAAACTTACGGGAAACCATAAGCTGGTTTTTTTTTTTTTTATACAAGTGACAGAAAACGCAGCTGTAAGTGAGGAAGTCTGTGCCTGTTCTATGTCAGGTTATTGGTATCCTCAGCAGTATAACAGAAAACTGGTTTGGAGGCATTTTCACATTTTACCAATAGAAACATTGATCAGCATGAAACTCAGATGCACAAAACATCATTATTTTCGGTAATAATATTACATTGGTGTTTGAGACTGTCAATTCATTATTTGTCCACAGATGACTCACTGTTGGTGACTTGCACCAAGGTAATTTGAGAATAGAATAGATAAACATGTTTCTTTAGCAAAATGACTTTCTGAGGAGTGTGAATAAATTAGTTCATATCATCAGTTGCAGTGTAGTCTTCATTCATTACTTTTAAAGGTTAATTAACTCCACCTTCAGTTCTGCTCTGCTTTTCCCCCTCCTACTCTCTGATCAAGCCCTAGATGTGGATTTGTTTGGCAGCCTGAAGGGGAAGCAATGCTCCCTCCAGCCCAGCCGCTGTCATGGCCCAGCCTGACAAGAGCACGCCCAGTCCTGGAGACTGGATCCCTTCTCCACCCACTTCATCCTGCAGCTACAGCTGCTCTTGTGCCCTGTGATATATTGCCCTCACCAGGCTGTGATGCTGTACAGGTGCCAAGGTTGTTGTGACATATTGCTATTTGCTGATAAATTTGCAGACATCAGAATTCACTGTTTGTGCTGAAGCTGGGACAGTTTATCCTCGGCACATGTCCTATGTGGAGACAGAAGCAAGCTTTATGAAGGGTTTTTCTATGATGGGGTTTTTCTATGTTTCTTTTCTGGAGAAGTTAAGGGTGGGGTAAGATATAAAGGAATGGTATATTTTTTTAGGGGGGGATGAGGGGATCTGACCCACCTCAATATGTTGCGGTGGGAACTGTATTTCATTGAAGTCTTGGGTAGTACATAAAGGATCGAGGAACAGGGATGATGTTTAGTGCTATACAATGAAGGCAGACTTAGAACAAGACATGCTTGCTTCTTGCACGTATGATCCTTATTTATGTACCTACTGATTTTTTTTTTTTAGACAGCAGATATGGAACCCTGGAAGAGAAAGCTTGTGGACTACTGTTTTCCACTGACTTCTGCATTCAGAGGTGTAGCTTCTGGGATGCCTTTCAAACTGTTTTTTATGGGTTGCTGTGAGGCCACACAGGAGCTCCTGTCTTAGCAGTGCTTAGGAGCATGCACAGGTGACACAGCTGAGCTCCTTTGAGTGAGTTATTGCCATCCTTTCTGGTACTTGAGCAAAAGCTTGCCTAGCTAAGGGGATACCCTAGGGTTTCCTTTGGAGACACGGCCACAGACCCACAGAATGATGTATTGTTCTCCCTGTGAATGATTATGGTAGTGTGAGGATGCTGCCCAAGAAGCCAAATGCTTCTCTGCCCTTTGCTTTTCCTGAAACCTGCTGCTGAGGCTGTCACAGCAGCACATACAGACCTGCCTGCTCATCCTCCTTCTTGGCAGGTGTAGTGGAAACTATCCTCCTCTGTTTCTTTCTGTTGTCTGCTTCTTCCATTTGCTCTATAGTGTTGTAATCAACTGGTGTGCCCTCCCTGCTGAGGGATCCTCATGCAATGAGGATTAGGATGTGCAAACTTTTTAACCATGTTTGCTTAATAAATCTGTGTTCCCTGTTCACTGTATTGATGTGACAATATGTTTTGGCAGTTGGCTGTGTCTGTGGTTACATGATTGTGCTTTTCAGTGTTGATATAGGACTACTTCCATAGTCTTAATGGAAAACTTATCGTCCTCAGTCATGCTGGGTTGCAGTGGCACCAGAGCTCTCCAAATGAACAGTTTTTTGCAGTCTTTTTCTGAAGAACAGCAAAAAAAAAATTAAAAGAGATGTCAGAGATATTTATTGTATGTCAGGAACCAGTAGCACTAACATTCCCCTGTAAATTGTCACACAGTCAGTCTCCTGGCTCTGTGTTGGCAGGTTGCAGCCTGTCGAAGGTGCTTCTTTATGGATGAGACTTAGAGCTGAGGTCCTGAAGCCTTGTGACCTCTCAGGCCCTCAGGATGTACCTGCTGAATGATCTGTTCATCAGCTGCTTTCCAAAGTGCTACTTGAATGAAACCTGGGCTAATTTCTTGAAGATAATAATTAGAAGTTTGCTAAGATAGCAGAAGGAAGGTATACTCAAGCAGAGGTGGAAAACATGCATTATTCGTTGTATCTGGGGACTGCTCTCAGACTTCATTGCTATACTGAAGTGGAGATCTCAAAAAGGGGGTTGTAGGCCCTGTAAATAGCAAGTCATTTTCTGCGTTGCACAGTACTCTGTAAAAGATAGTCTCACTGTAGGAACAAAACTTATGATTAAGGATTATTAAAACTCTTTTGGGATTATATTGTAGTGCCAGGTCTTTGTTTTGATGCTTCTGGTTCCTTTATGATCTCTGAAGTGCAAAAGAGGAGGGGGCTCAGCCTGGGAAAGGACTCTGGGTGCTCCCATGGCAAAATTAACTAATTACTGTCAAGGATCAACTGTGGACAAGGTACATAGCAAAAAACTTTCACTTGTAATATGAAAATAAAATGTGTTAAATTGATCATCCTAGAAGCATTAAGGGAGCAGTCCCAATATGGTAGGCTGAAACAGCAATTACTATGAAATATGTATTACTCAAACATAAGTTCTGGGTGCTACTGCTTCTAAGTTTTTGATTTGTGGTTTCTTGTGTTTTTTGTGATGTTGTTTGTTTGGTTTTTTTTTTTAAAGGAAAAAGGACAACACCAGGCAGTTCCTGGACCTACAAAAAGTTAAAACTATACTGATAGATTTTGGATTTTTTTGTTTGTTTTCCTTCTGGTAGTATATATTTTTATTCTTAAGCTTCACCCCTTTTTTGTTTGCATATTATTTAGTGAATTTACAAGCATGAGTTGTTTTTCAGAGTTTCATTGACTATAAACCATTCACGATTGTTTTGAGTAGTCACAGCTTGTGTGTTGGCTGGTTATTCTACTTGTCTTGATTCTCTACCTCCTTCAGGGCTGAAATGAAATACCTACCCGCTTTTCAGTTGGGCCTTGCAAGGACTAGCCCCAGCCTTTGGTGTGTCTGCTGGTTGTGTGTGATTTCCTTGAGGATTTTTTGAGACTTGCAGAAGTGTGAGAGATTGTCCATCTCATGTCTGTGGACCTCACAGAGATTATGATTAAATCCACTGTAAAAAGCTTAATGTAATTCTGTGAGGGGCTGGAAGAGTTGCTGCAGAGCAAATTAAAATCTGGCATAAAGTATTAGATGTGACTATTAAAAATGGTCCTGACTGGGGCCGCAGGTTCCCCTGGACTTGCAGCTGTGGTCTCTTCTCTCCTGGGCTCTTTGGCTGTTGTGTAACAAAACGTCAATCAACAATGCGATGGCATTAGTGGTAAGCTGCATGGTGTGCTGGATATTAGTGCTGTTCTATGGGATTTAGATAAAATGTGCTCTCTGGGGCATGGAGGTAGGAAGTAAATGGCTTTTAATGGCATTAGCACAAAGGCAAACTTACAGCATACTCATGATGAATAAATGATGCAAAACAGGGTGATAAGAGTTCAGACAACTGAAAACGTTTGGTGTTTTTAGGGGGGTTTTGGAGTTGGGGTTTTTTTTTTTTGTGATTGGATCTGGAATATTTTCACTATTTGGATCATGATAGTTCAGTTGCATACTGTTCTCTAGTTCAGGGGAGTGTCTGCTTTTTTCTGTGCACTTTCCTTCAATGCCTGCTTCAGGGAATGTGCATCTCCCTCAGTTAAAAAATGGACTCCACGCTGGATCCAGATACGTGATTCCAGTGATGGGAGCATTCTGTGACTTCTTTGTCAATCATCAACCACCTACTTCTTGTATAACAGCCTCACTTAGAGTTGAGTTTGGGGAATTTTGGCGTTTTAAAATCTGAAAATTTGAGAGAAGTACTATGGTGGCATTTGGGGGTTTAAATAAAGTAAGATAAACCATGCTTTCCATAGTGTAAGAGCAGTGACTTTAAGGTGAAGTATAGGATCCTGTTCTGGTTCTTGGGATACCGCAGCACAGTGAATCGCAGGTGTCTGTAGTCACGTGGGTGGGAACAGCACATGGTGATAATGGTGGGGGGAGTCTTTTGCTTCTTTCCTCTCTGAAGAGAGAACAAACAATATACCTGCAAAGTGTATAGTAAAACTAAAAATACTTAATGTAGGGGAGAAGAGCTGATGTTGCAGTTGAAAAAGTAACTTCTGCGTTTTATGGGTTTATTTTATCTCCTCAAGCTTAATGTTGGCTTAATGCCGCTTGCTGCATATAGTTTAGAAACACAGTTTATATCCTCTTTCGTAATTACATGTCTCATTGTTTGGTAATGCTCTTTATACATTATTTAATCTTTTTGTTT
The DNA here is from genome assembly GCA_008658365.1 of Alca torda. Lineage (NCBI taxonomy): Eukaryota > Metazoa > Chordata > Aves > Charadriiformes > Alcidae > Alca > Alca torda. The sequence goes on from CM018081.1 coordinate 9,614,228, forward strand.
TGTCAGATGGCTTTAACGTTAAGTCCATAAAAGCAAGATATGGGACCAAGCCTTTTTTCTTTTTGTTGCGCTTTGAAATATTAACTTCTTAACATATAGTAGTATATCAGGGAAAAATAAGAACTGCTTTGTGGCCAGCAGTAAAAAAAATTTTTTTTGATCTTTGATTAAAAAAAAAAAACCACAAACCAACCAAAAACTGTCTCACAAATTCAGTGGTGTAGTCTTAATACTCAGTTGTAGGACACTGTTCCAAAAGCTATTAAATATATTCTGATTGTACTATATTTGTTTTGCTAAGGGCTAACTGTATTAGTTTACTAAGGGTTTGCTGTGAACACTTGAGCTGTTTGCATGTAGGAGTTGCACACACTGCCTCTTGCAAAAATAGGTTTTACTCGCTATCACAAAATTGAATTAATAACTCTTTGTTTAAAGACCTATGTACACTGTCTAATGGCTTTCTTGTGCTATCTCACAGAAGTTGATGGAAATGCAAGTGAAAGTTCGGGATGAGCTGAGTTCCACGGAGGGTACAGCAAGACCAAGAGTTCAGGAGCTGGGGTAACCCAGAAAACTTCGATGCAATGTTGGCTGTTGCCTGCGGGTGATGAGGCAGCTGGTGCTCACCACATCCCTGCCAGTGTCCTTGGGGTGCCGGGGCTGCTCCTGCATGGTGCTTGCCTCTCGGCTCCAGTTGCCAAGTGACCAGCATATTTATTTAATCTTGGACGAACACGTGTTATGGAGCGTGGATGTTTGTTTCACTGCTGTGATATGCCCCGTACATCAAAGTGCATTTCTATTTTACTGAAAGTGCTACGAGGGATAATGTTTTAATTCTCTAAATATTTTCCTTCTGTGATCAACTAAAGGGTCTTGCATGCCTTAAAGGCTTTGAGGTAAAGCACAACAGCAGGCACGTGTGCATGTCATGACTATCACTCTTGAGAATTAGACCAAAATAATTGTAAACTATTGAAAACCTGGGCTCGTACGGGGAGTGTCTGTTAAACCTGTGAACAGAGCCATAACTTTTTGCAACAGATTCTTGCAGGGCGCAGTGCTAAGCTATTCCCTGATTATTAAAGACCTGATTGCACATGGGGATAGATTAGAGCAGAGTTGAACAGAAGGTAGCATTGGCTGATTTCGGGCGGATTAGAGTGCTTTTTCAACGTAAGGCCGCGTATGGTTAGTGGTCAGAGTTCCAGCTTAGTGTTCCCAGGCAGCAGCTTGATTTATTTAGCAGCAAGGAGCAGTGTGGTCAGGTAGAATAAATAGGATCTGTCCAACGTACAGGATTTCAAGTAACGTCTGGATTTACTGGGGGCTTGGATGGCTTTCCTCCTGGCTTCAGAGGTCTACCATGTGCTGGGGAGTGTGGCCACTTCAGAAAAAGTCCAACTGGCACAGATGGGTTTGTATCTGGTTCACCATTCGATAGAGAAGCAGTTCCTTCTGAAAAGGGGATGTGTGTTCTACTAAGAGTGATTATTGTTGCCTGCACTAAAAATTAAAAAATGCTCTTTGAATTCAGATCTGGTTTGCTTTAAATGGTTATTTTGGGAGGGAAAAAATAGACTGATACTTCAGTATTATTAAAAAGCATTAAACTGCAGGATGTCTGTTAAGATGATTTTAGACTGTCAAGGATAAGTTTCCATAAGTCTGGAAATGGAAGTGACTTTGTAGTTTTCAGATTTTAAAGTAAAGCTTTAAATATGCAATGCATAAACATAATATTTTATTTGACTTTCAGTGATTAATTAACATTCATTGTTCTTGTAACACATAAACTACACTGTATTCTAGTTTAACTTAAATAATTTTCGGACTTTGGGCAAAAAAGGCCAAGTCTTTGTGTTAGAAAAATAACATATAATGGAAACCATGTCTTGCTTTCTCAGATTTTAATATATGTTTGTATCGAGGGGCTGCTTCATTTACTCAGTATTCGTAGTTTATTTAGAGGATTAAATGTTTTTCTGGAACCAGTTTTCCTATTCCTTAGTGAAAGCATTCTTGAATTGCTCTTCTGGAGCTTTATTCTCAATTGCCTCTGTTCAATAACTTCAACTTATTCAGATGCTAATGTGTGGTGTCTCTCTTGTGAATGTCTGGCTAGAGATTGAAATTAGCATATTTGGGATAGATTTGAAAAAGACTTTGTTTCTTTGTGTGCTTATATTTTATAAATAGCTTAAAGGAGAGACGATGGTGCATTTTGTAAATGGCTTCCAGAGTTGAAATCCAATGGACCTTTGAATGGTATGGCATTTCTGTTACCACAGTCTGTTCTTTAAAGTGGATTCTTTCTGTTATTAACACCTATGCAGTAGGGATGATGCAATGAATTTTCTTACACATTTACTATTCTTATTTAAATGTTTGCATTCTGATGGTATTTTCTTAGAACTGGAAAAGTGCAAGCATAAAAGATGGTGCTTACTTGGGCACTAGACTTATTGCAGATGGCATTGAGAAAGTGAGAATGTTGAGATATTTGGCAGGAATTGGATTTCTTCCATGCTTCTCTACTTGTGAAAAAGATGTTTTAAAATCTATTCCATATAACTTTAATTCTGAAGTCTACCTGAAAATGTGTATGTGAAATACATTTAAAACAATTACAAACATGATGTAGAAATCTTTAGGCAATTGAAACAATGAAGAGGAAACGGGATCACCTTTTATGATTTCTTTTTTTTCCCCCCATGGTTTTGTTGGCTGTAATTACTGAGTGTGGCCCACTTTCTGCTTTTCTTATGTTAAGGAAACGTAGCAGTCTTCTGCCTTTTGCTAGCGGTCCTCAACAACATCATAGTGAAAGCAGGTTTGTTTTTTTTTTTCCTATGACAGCTGAGCTGATGAAAATGGAAAGACTTATGTGAGAATTAGTTATTTTTGCAAGACTTTTATTAATAACTGATAGGCTTAAGTGCAAAGAAGCAGATTTTCTTTGTTGAGTTAGCTTGTTGCTAAACCTCTTCCTGAGCTAAAACCCTCTTGCAATCTATCACTCTAATAGTGAAATAAAAATGTGCATGCAGTTTGTGTGACCGGTTAATGTAGCAGTTCAGATTTGTGTGTCCACACACACTGGTACAACCTTTTCCTATGGGAGAGCCTTATTTCTGTGCTGGAGGACAATTCTTGTTTGTTTGTTAGAATCCAAGGCAAACTTGCTCTAAACTCAGTTCCAAAGTGAAAGGCTCAGTCTCCCAAGAGAAGGGGGAGGGGGGGAAGGAGGGGGTGTAGTAAGTTTTAGAGACTTATTTTTGCTTCAGTTACTCTTTCTTCTTTAAGGTTCTGAGTTTTCCATCCCTAGTGGTGTAAAGGCTTGTCTTCCCGATACTTTGTGCATCTTCAAATAAATACAAGTTAAAACTGCTGCAGTTAACGTGTGGGTACTGTATAACATCTATTTCTGGCTTGATTTATGTCACTCTTCTGGTTCATCTTAAAGCCCTTCCATACCCACCTGTTCATTTGGTATGTGTGATGATTCTGATGATTTGGGGAAGGCCGTATATTTATGGACATAATAATGGACAAATTTATAGCACTCATGCACATCTGTGATGCTTTCAGAAGTTTTGGTTCTGTTCAGCTCAACCTGAGTCCTCTCATTCCTCCAAGAAAGACAACAACTCAGCAAAACTACTGCTTTTGATGTGGTTATTTGATGTGGAGTTTGGCTTGCCAACAACAAGAGCTTTGTGCAAGGGAGCCGGGGCGGGGGAAGTCGTTCCCGCGACGCCGATGCCGGCTGTTCATCCCATGTTTGACTAATGTTTAGGGTGCTGCTCTGACTGCGTCTGCTCAGAGGCGCTTTGGAAGGAGCAGCGGGCTTGTTCTCCTTCATTGATGGCCTCGGGGTTGTGTGGGTCTGCTGGAAGACGTGTTCTGACCATGCTTCTGCTGTGGAGATGAACTCAGCAGGGCCACCATGATGTGCACTGTGGGGTTTCGGCTGACGCCAAGTCCCCTGCTGCTTGTGCTGCTTGCTGTGGGAGCTAAGGAGGTGTCAGGAGCAGAGAAAATAAATCCTGGCTCTGGCAGAGAGGAGTGGGAGGGTGCATTAGTCTTTGTTGTGATACTGAGAGAAGAGTACTGAAGAGAGAAGTGGTGAAGAGAAGGGTGATAAGAAGAAATAAAGACAGACACAGATAGTATTTGGGAGCCAGCCAGAGTGTAAACAAATCATCTGGGAGGTGAACTTGGAGTGATATCAAGTGAGGAGAGACTGTGAATGGATAAAAACAGGAGAAGGTAATTTAAGAGCATGGATATATACTGAGATCAAGGGGTAATGTTATCTTGATCCTAGTGTTTGGAAAACTGTAGGAGGGAAGATGTGAGATGAAATGGAAGAGATTGGTGTATTTTAGTCAAAGCATAGAGAAACAAAGCCTTATCTTCCCGGATGGGATGGGTGGATAAAAGGAAGTCATCACAGTATGTGCTTGAAATTTGGTAGCAGGATGGAAAGGGTGTAAATGTGTGTGGTAGGGAGGAGGGATTGTGTATTTATAATTCTCTTAGCAGTTCTAACAGTGTCAAAAGCACAAGTTATAAGATAAAGGATTACTGAGCCCAAAGGAATGTGGAGTTTGAATCATAATCTCGCCATTCAAAATTTGTGGAGTGCTGGGGTTTAAAATTACAGTACTGTGTATAATAATATAAAAATATTTAAATGAGATAAGCATTGAAAAACTATAAAATATTTTCCTTCAACATATGGTAAAGTTTTCTTTGCCTCCTTTGTCGTGAAGGTGTTTTGACAGACGATTTATTTTCCTATGCGGAAAAGCTAGTAGTGAAGAAGAAGAAATAGTGTATCTTACACAACAATAAGTAGTTTCTGTCATTAAAGGTGCAAGTCAAAAGTTTTATATGCTTGGCAGATGTTGGAAAGCCAGTAAGTCATTTATTTGAATTTATTTTGTTCTGGTTTGCAGTTGAAAGATGCATGAGTGTTATGCAGTCTGGGACTCAAATGGTTAAGCTGAAGAGTGGAACCAAAGGGCTAGTTCGTCTCTTCTACCTGGATGAGCACAGGACCTGCATCCGATGGAGACCATCCAGAAAAAGCGAAAAGGCAAAAAGTAAACTTTGAATATTTCTTTTAATTTCTTGGGTAGTTCAGTATTAGAATGTGAATTACAGAGGGAAAACTGAACAATATTTTTTGGATTGATTAAGTAAATGCTTTTTAATGCTTACTTTAAATGTGATGTGATACTTACACGAAGGTTTTCAAGAGTATGCATAGAGTTTACGCACCTACTAAAAATTCAGGATTATGCAAGGACGCAGAGTATAGTTGTCAGTTGTCAACATTTTCCATAGGTTTATATGAATTATGAGCACACTGAAAAGTGACTTGATAACAAACTGTGCTGAACTCTTTTTTTCAGTGTATACATCACAAATTTAAATACAGAACCTAGAAAAGCTTAGATTGAGGTTTCTTAATCTTAACTGTGATAATTTTCTTTAGGCATTATCACATCTTGAATTTATTGTGTAGCATTATTTCTCATTAATACTGTTCCTGCTGCACTGTTTAAAATTGGAAATTCACATTAGTGATTTATTAAATAAAATAAGGACTAGAAATACACAGAACTGTCACAGAGGCTTGAGATTAAAAACAAGCAGTTGAGAAGGCTACAGATAGTCACAGTTGATGTTTTTGAGCCAGTGTGTGGTGGCTAAGAGCTGCTGCATTGAACAGTGTACCTGTTTGGAGCCATGGCATTGGGAGCTGTGTTACCTTAGCACAGCGATGGGTATCCCTCTCTTCCTACCATAGAAGGCACGGCTGTGGTGGTAGCAGTCCCTTTGGAGCTATGCAGTGTTTCGCTGACTGATGGAAGACATCTGGCATCAGTCTCCCCATGCTCCTCTTTGGGTAACATAGTCCTCTGATGTAGCAGGGAGCACTCAAGGAGCTTTGCTGTAACCTGCCTGTACCTGCACTGGCCTACCTTTGAGACAGCTGTGCTGCGGACATGGCATGGCCAAAGCAAGGATAAACCTAGAAATCAAAAAGCCATTTTGGATGTAAGATGTAATATTAAAAAACATTTAATGACTTCTAGCCTTAATAATTCAGAATTACTCAAAAGCTGAAAGAAATGGGGTGGACATCCAAGCATGTCAATTTTTCATTTCCCTTTTCCCCACAGTTGTCATCGATTCTATTTACAAAGTCACTGAAGGCCAGCAGTCTGAAATCTTTCACCGCCATGCAGAGGGGAACTTTGACCCAAGCTGTTGCTTTACCATTTACCATGGCAACCACATGGAGTCACTGGATCTGATTACGTCTAACCCAGAGGAAGCTCGCACCTGGATCACAGGACTGAAATATTTGATGGCTGGAATAAGTGATGAGGACTCGCTCGCTAAGCGACAGAGAACGCACGATCAGTATCCTTTTATGAGCCTGAGCTTCAGCTTTTGATTCGGTATTTCTGGCTTGCTTGTGAGTGATTTCACCATAGGGTGTCCTTTCATTGTCCTCTTAAGTGACCAAAAACCTTGCCATTGATTGCAATGGAAACTGGATTTATGGGTTTGACATGGACACTTATCTGTACAATAAAACATCAGCCATGCCTTAGGACTGGATTAAAGTCCGTTGAAGTCAGGGAATAGTCTTGCATTTTGTTAGTGAAATTCTTATTGAAGGGTCAAACCAGTCATTTCTAGTTATCTCAATAAGTACTAACCTCAGCATGATTTCAAGATTTGTCACTTGTTTGCCCAACTGTGATTTTATTCTTCTACTGCAAATTGCAAGGTCCATTAGAAGACACTGTTTTCAAGATATTACTAATTGAAAACTTGAATTTGTTAGCCTCTGCACAGGTGAAACTCTAACGTTTTTGGGAGTCTTTCAGTCAACTGACTTAGAACTCCTGGCCATCTGTTTCTCTTGATTGGTCTATGTCAGATATCTGTGTGTACTGCTCAGCCTCTATTGATTGTCAGGAGCACAAATCTTTAAAGGTCCTTAAATGCTCACTGTAGCCTAGTAACCGAAATGAACTTCTTGTAAAGATCATGTCCATTGAATATTTTCTTGATGTGCTTTCTTTCACAACTGTACTGACTAATATATTAAAATACAAAGAACACTCTTCCCCGTAAGCAAAAAAAAAAAAAAAACCAAAACCAACAAACAGACAAAATTCAAACCCATCTTGATTAAAATTGTAACCTGTCTCTTCTGCCTTGTGGAAAGCTACAGTGGTCACTTGTAAATACTCCTCCTGGAGAATGTACCCAGTTTAGGTATTTTTAATTTATATTTTCAGTGTTTAATTCTGATACAAGACAGGCACAGATCCACTTGGGGGATATATTGCATGCTCTGTTGGACACATACTCAGCTTGCTATATTTATCCATGACTTTTCTGAGCTGCACATATCTGCTGTATGTTCTCTACTAGTGAAACATCACTTCAAGTCTTGTTTGTGTTATCAAATGTGGCAGCTGGGAGACTGCAGACAAAATGACCCTGTACCAGTTTCAGCTAGTGTAAGAACTTAACAAAAGCTGCAAAGGGATATATGTGCAAAGATAGGGTAAAAGTTACTGATTAGAAAGTGGAGAGGTTCAAAGAGAATGAAGGGAGAAGTGGAAGAAGATATCAGAGAAAGCCCAGCAATGTTTGAAAACTTAGAGTACATTCTCAGAGAAGAAGCTAGTAGCAGAAATGAGAGTGCAAAGGGGCTGGTATTGTGAACCTAGCTGTAAATAACTGTCATAAACCGGTACCAGTTTTAAGCATTTGAACAAAACTGTTGCAAAGGTCGGGGGGGGAGTGAGGAAAGGGTTTGGTGTCACCTCAAACCCATGCAAACGTGCAGAACATCCCAAAAAATGTTATGTTAGAGATGAGCCATATGCTGTGTGAAGAATCATCTCTTGTTTTCTGAATTTGACAGCTGCTAGCTCTATTTGATGCCATTTTGTCCTTGTGAGGGGGGGAAACAGCAAATGTTTGAGCACTATCCATTTTCTCTGTGCAACTTATGATTCTATGGAGTTGTTGCTGCCCTGTGGAACATATGGCACAGGGCGAGGGCAGAGATACCAGAGAGAAAATGGTGGACAAAGAAGTTGTCCAGAGATGGAAGAGTTACAAATATACGGATGAAAGAACTGTGTGACAGTCTTGGAGGAGAGAGCATGGAAAAATGAGTGGTTAATTTTTAATGAGGTTCTTGTGGAAACCACAGGCTGGTAGTAATGTACTTGGGCTGATTTCACAGTCTTCCTTATTCCATCCTTTTGCACTAGATTAATGTCATCCCTGGTACAGATGGCTATTGAGCTTGATTCCTTTGAGTGGTGTCACAAAACCAGTAGCCCTCAGATATAACTCCATGGAGGTCAACAGTCTTAGTTGCACCAGACAGGAGATACAATAGCAAATTGTACCAGAAGGTGTACAGTAGCAAAAATGCTTTGGTTTGGCATCAGCATGGGGAGAACCATGTAGATAACACTAGATATTTTCCAGCAATGACTTTATTTCACAGTGTATCCTAATAATTCTAATGCAGGCTGTGGGAAGTCTTATTTAAAATGTTTTGTCCAGATGTGCTGACTTGAAAAGACGTGTTTGTGAAGCTGGATTGAATAATGTTCAGTTCTTCTCCCTGGAAGATGTTAAGGTCCTCTGCTAAGGACGATTATCCCCCTGCCCAGAAGAACTGGGGCAGGGTGGTCTTCTCCTGAGTTCAAGTCTTGTCCCTTACCTGCCCAACTGCTCTGTCTCTCTCCTCCATGTGGAAATTGTCCTCTTGTACCTTTCCTTGACATGTTTGTAGCTGGGTTAAACAGACCTTTGAGGAGGCTGACAAGAATGGAGATGGCCTGCTGAATATTGAAGAGATCCACCAGCTGATGCATAAACTAAATGTTAACCTGCCCCGCAGGAAGGTCCGGCAGATGTTTCAGGTTGGTGGTCTCTAACACATAGCATTGTTGTGGTAAGATGGTGCCAGTTACTGTCTATTTCTGGACAGATCCAGAATAGAGTCTGCAAGTTGGGACTTAAAACTCTGTCCTTTCCAACACCTCATAGACTTTTTCCAAGTCTTACCTCTTCGTAGACAAAGATGCATAAGAACATTGTTTTAACAGCATGAACCATGTAGAAGACAACTTATTAATATTACTTTTTTAGATGCCTTAGTGTTTTCATCTCTATGAACTGAATTGTTCTATGCTGGCATTGATGGACAATGAAGTTACTCTGTTTCTATTGAAATCTTTTTTTAATTTCCTTTATGGAAAATTACTTAATAGAAACTAGCTTTATGAAAGTAATTAGTTCTTTTAACAACTTCCTCTTACTTAGCCAAAATCAATTTTTTACTTCTGTTGTCTGAAAACAGTTACCATTTGCCACCAGCCCTAGTGTTTACTGTAGGAAAGGAAAGATAAGCCAAGTACATAATGGAGAGCAAAATAAAATGTTTTTAACTCTTCAAAAACAGTACCAGCCAAAACCTGATTTGCTATAAAACAGGGGGAAGTTGAAGAATCTTCTGTGGTCAAAAGTGCTTTTTTTGGTCTGGCATAAAATCTGCATTAGAGGTACACATATGGGGTATAAGTTACTCCCCAAAGAGTTGAGAAGCGTGGAAACTAGTGGCGTTGTGTTGCAGAGGTGAATTCAGGTTGTACTTGTTTCCACAATTATTACCACAAATTAAAAATGTCATTTAAAATATGTAGTAGATATAACATGATTTAAAATCCCATATGACACCAGATAGCAAGGAATTATTTTTTTAGCTTAATTGTTATGATCTGAGTTTATGGCTCAGATGACAGTAGCACTAACAAGGCGTAATGAAATGCAGCTCCCCAGGATCCTTGGGTTTTGCTGACTGCTGCAGGAGAGGCAGAAAGTTGTGAAGCCATCTACCAAGAGGAAAAAAGAAGTACTTCACTCTGCATTTTTAAACTGTCTAGGAATGAAGTAGGGCACTCTAGCAACCACCAGTCTTTGTGCAATGAGAGGCAACTTTTGGTTAAAAATAAGCTGCTTTACTTATTTTTATTTTGCCGCAGTTGCAGCCGGCCTATACCTGAGTTAATATCCTAGACCTCACAGGCATGGCTAAAGTTATTAAGGTTGAATATAAAAGGACTGTTGAAGGTTTGTATACTGTTAGTCATTCAGGGCTCAATCCTAAAGGCCTCACCCCACAAGCAACGCTTTGTGCCAGCAGTCCTATGGACTTCCAGGACTTACTGCAGGATAAAGGGAATGGCAAAGTAACTCTGTAACAAATCCTCACCCCTATATCTCTGCACTGTTCTTGCACTTGATCTGCTGAGGTGGTTCTGTTTGTGTGGCTTGGCGCAAACAGCCCCATGCCCAGGGGAGCTGCTGTGGCTCCCTTGGGGTGGCCAGGCTTATGAAGCAGTCCAGGTCCTGCATCTGGAAATGGAGTATGGGGCTGCTACTTTAGCTGTGTGTACATACTAGGAGTCACTGGTGTAAAGATTGATTCCTGATCTAAGAGGTGCTTTAAAGTTAAATGAGGCGGGTTTTGTGAAGGGAAAGTAAAACCGTATCCTTGGAAATCAAAGCAGGCCAGAGATGCGTTCATTGCATCTGCTTTTAGACAAGCTCCTCTTCTATAGAAGTGAGGTTGGGCACCAACTGGAAGAGCTTTTTTGAGAAGAATGAAGTGAGAAGCAAGATGAGGATATCATCCCTCTGGAGAAGAACTTGTATTTGGTCTACCAGTGTAGAGACAAGCCAACAGTTTCAAAGCCAAGGACTCTGCACATGAGATGTTCTGACCTGAACAGAAGGAAGCACCATTTTTAACAGAAGGTGACACAAGAAAGGCCAAGGGGGTTTATAACTACAGAGAAAAAAACATTATGTACAGTTATAAATGAAGGAATTTATTAATGGGAACAGCGGCACATCTATTGCGCTTTTTCTTCATTGTCTGCTTGCAGCCTCAAACTTAGAAAGAGTTGTACCTTCCCTGAAGTTCTTTTTTCGTGGAGACCTACATAATGTTTGACAGCAGTTCTCCAGAATATATTCTTTGTTTTGAAAATCCAAAGCAATCCTCTTAGGCAGATGTTCACAGTAAAAAGCTTGCATTAACATGGGTTAAGTACTGTTTTCTTCTCTTCTTACCTCTGAGGATAAACAAAAGCTGCCATCAAGACTGAGGCTAATGGGCATATATTTTGGTGTGGAGTCTTATTGCTGCTGCAGACTTATCCCCCCTACAGTGCTGACAGGGGACCGAGTGTGTTGCAGTTTGAGTTAATGTAAATTTAAGACTGTGATATTGTCCTGAATGTTTTAAAACGTCAGACTCTGTTAGAGGAAGCTACAGGGTGAAAGTATTATGTTCCTTGCTATGTTTTAATCCAGGATAACTGGAGAGCATACAGGAGAGTAACAGAGATCAGAATAAAGCCCAGGGTGAGCCTCTTTACATGGGAAACAAATTCAAAACTAAAGATAGAATTGAGACTTTCATAGGGAACCTGTGGCTTTAGTGTAGTATTTTCATAAAAAAACCCACCAATAGATGGTATCATAATTTTGCAGTTATTTTAGCCTACTAGGATTTGAGTCTGAACAGAATCTTGCAGACTAGAATTTATTAAATTTCTGTTTATGTATTTAAATTCCGTTCTGCTTTGTTCCCTGAATTCACCTGTGTTTCGCATGCTTACCTGAGTTTCTTTATCTCTAGGAAGCAGACACAGATGAGAACCAAGGAACCCTAAATTTTGAAGAATTTTCGGTGTTTTACAAGATGATGTCCTTACGTCGAGACCTCTACTTATTGCTCTTAAGCTACAGTGACAAGAAGGATCACCTCACTGTCGAAGAACTTGCTCAGTTTCTAAAGGTGGAACAAAAGGTATGGGAATACTATGTACCTATATATATATACACATGTATAAATGCATTCAAGTATATGGAAATAATTTTATGGAAAAAGCTTAGCTTGGGGTTTTCCCCTGTTGGCCATTGCGGCAATTCCCTGGCATGTATGACTCCCTGGTTCTTCCTTCCTTCCCCCTTGAAACATGGAGCGCTGTCACGTCACTTATCTTGCTATGATAGCCTCACCATCCAGATTCTTGCAAGCATTCTGGTCCTTGCAATTCTGCTAATTACAACTTAAAAACACGAAATGTTTTTTTATCTTTTCCCTTTATGCTAATGCACTAAGTCTTCTGAGCTCACTGCTTTTTCCTTTGTTTCCTTTTTAATCACTGCCTTCTACTTGGGTGCTCTTCAGTGGAGCACTCGACAGCAGCAGTAGCAAGGTTGACACTGATGAGAAAGCAAAGAAATGCTCCAGGGAGGACATGTTTATGGAGATGCTGAAGTGCCCAGGAACAACTGAAGAGCAGTGGTATGAGAAGGGCACTTGGGGACCTGGAGCAGGAAGAAAAATGTGCAAAAGAGGCAGAAGAGCTGCCTTTGTGGGTGCTCAAGGACATTATAAAATTACTGATACAGCAAAAAAACCCAAGTTGACTGTCAAGTCTGGCACACTGCATCCTCTCCTTTGTCTACGCTATCCAAAACACTGAATGCAGACAGGGCTATTGGCTATAAATGCTCTGCTTAACATTATTCTAAAAACAAACAATAAAAATAGTAAAAGCATGATCTCCTGTAGATGAACCTCTCGGCAGCGTAGTTTAGAAGACCTCGCACTTTCTTTGCCTCTTTCCTCTGGTCTTCTCACTTCCCAGTATTAGTAGTGTTAGAGCAGATTTACCCTTTAATGTTTTCAGAACAGAGATGTGATAACAATGTCCTTGGGTAAGGCAAGATTGCCTTCAAAAGCTGATAATGGTTCAAATCATAATGCAGCTCTCAAGTGCCTTCAACCAAACAGCATTTTGCTTTTGCTTGTCTGCTTGGAAATCTGTGGACAGTCTGTCCAACTCCATCTGCTACTCTTTTGGCAAAACTCTTAGAATATTCTACAGCTTGAAGATAGAGCAAAAGGGGTCTGGGTTTTTGTTAATTTGTTAAGCTGGCTTTTTTTTTTAGGAGAGCTCCCTGTCGCTTTCACCCCAGAGCTTGTGAAACAGATTATTTCCACGTAGGTGCAGTTAAACTCAGCTCATTGCTGTTGAAATTGCAATTATAAGGCTTCAAATGTCAGAACAGCAGAAAATAGGCTGGTTTCCTGTAACGACTGCTGGTCCTGCAGTCCCCTTAGCACAAGTGGCTGTGAGGGAGGAACATCCCTGGATGTCCAGTCACACCTGCATGCCTGAGTGTTGTCCCTTTGAGAGTGCCCTCTCCTAATAAACCAGTGTCAGTGTCTGAGTTGGTCCTCCCCAGAAACCGATCTCCTGCTAAATGGCAAATTACTTCCACAGCAGGATCTCCAGGCTTTTTTGGATGACAGATCTTGTCTCATATTTGTCTTTGAGTAGTGAGGCTTGGGTGGAATAGGCTCTACAAACGTCACCTTCGCTGTAAGGAGCAGCTTTGTGGTTGCTTGCCATTCTGGACCTCCTTTGTAGAGTGAATAGCCTCATTCTGCCCTGGCCTTGGGAGCCCCATAGTGATGCTGCCCTGTGTTTGGGGTTCAACCAGCCTGTGGCTGTTGTCTGATTGCTGTCTGTCCTTCCCTTCTTCTTTCTGCTGTATCCACATCACATCAAGTGCTTTAATTTCAGTCATAGGATAACTGTCTCTTCGACACAGTTACAAGGCTGCTTTGGTGTCACAAACCTGAAATGTTTAGTTTTGGTTTTCTGAGGGTGAGGTTTCCTAAGTGCCTGCTTGCCACCTGCTGCCTTACCATGGATCAGTTACTTTGCAATACAGTTTTAATCTGTCCTGAGAAAAAGGACAGCCTGCTGTGATCGTGCCTTCAGCAGCATTCTCTGCATGCTCTGGGAAAGTGCTGCATATTGTATGATGTGCCCTGTCATACTCCCAAGTGACAGGGTCCAGGTGGAAATGTTAATACTACGCCATTGCATTGGTATGAAACCAGTATCTTCTAAAAGGTCTGCTTCTGTATGCAGCCCAAGTGAAACTGGGGGAAAAATTAATGCCCCTGTTCAAATGAATTGAACTGAAAAGGAAGAAATTTTATAACAATTACACCCTTGGAACATGCACATATAATTATGTAAAGCTCTTCCTTAATTACTCGATATGGGGTAGTGCATTTTGAGTTAAGCCTGTTTGAAAGAGTAAGTTTACTCTTATTACTTGTCTACACTCATTGTACAGTGTAACAGGAGTAACTAGTGATGCAGTGAATAGTGAAAATGTGACAAAAAGTGGTAAGTGGGGATTTAGTACACTTTTAGAAAAGGAATGTTTTGAAACAACTATACCTGCTCTCATGGAAGAAATTTTAAAGGAATGTAATGAGATAGTATGTGCCAGGGAATGTTGGTATCTGTTAGGCTATGATCTGAAACAGTGTGTGCTGAAAGATAACGGGAGCTAGTATCCCAAAAGGAATGAGAAATTATAAGAATATCGATGTTGATACATGGACTTTGAAAAGAGGAGAGACTGTGGAGCTTGATAATATCAGACCAGGAAGACTATACCGCATCATCATGCCTGGTCAATCCTTGCTGCTTTCTGCAAAGAACCCTTATTGTGGCAACAGAAAGTCTCAATTGGAAAGCAAGCTGATGCCTTCTTCCCTCGCTCATGCTTACACAAGAGGATAATCAGTATAACTGATTTATGCAATGACTGGATATGTCATGACATTTTACACTGACATCTTGCACTGAAATTGGAAGAATATCTTTGCTTTGATTATCTGTGTTTTGATTTTTCTTATAGAATGATTAACTGTGAACATCTTAAGTCTAAACCATCAAAGTGCTGTTGGCACACTGGTGGGTTGGCATCCTGCTTAGGAATCCTGTCATTAGCATTGCACTTCTTTTCTAATTTCTCCTTCCTGTTTTTTTTTTCCTAACTTCTCTTCTACTTTACATTCCTTTCTCTTATTTCCTTTCCCAGGAGAATGGGAAATGAGAACAATTCCCATTCTTAGCTCATGGGCATTTACAGAAGAGGGCTCTCCTATTACCTGACACCATGGTGTGCTGCAGCTTCAGATGACCTTAGATTTTTGGCAATAGATTTGTCTGACCTGCTTCCAAGGATACAGGTGAAATCAAAAGGGATTTCTCCCTTCTTTGTCCGAACAACTCTTCACTGAAGATTAGGGCTAATGTTGCCTGTTTTGTAGGATCTTATTTTAGGAAAATTGTTTGCTAGTTCATTACTTAAAAACCAAGATCTTATCAGTCATTGAAAGGCTGATACTCTTTAAAAGAACACATCTGCATCAAAATTAAAGCTTTTAACCCAGAATACAGAAAGTAACCCTCTATCTGAGAGATTCTGGAAGCTCCTCCACTATTGCCCATCTTTAGTAATCCATGTATCTGAATATTCAGCCATCAACAATGCTCATTACTATTTGATATTATTTCTAGTGGAGTACTTCAAGATTTAATGAAAACAAATTTAAATTAGTAGCCGAAATAGTCATGTCTCTTAAGCTACAGTTAAAAAGCATAAATCGGTGGACTTTCCCCTAACAGATGCAGCTTTGGACTAGATTAGACTCTTTGTTCCTAGAGCACACAAGTACTCTACCACTCAGCCATCAAGGAGCCATGTGGCATAATGAAAAAGTTAATTCTAGCCAGCTTGTGCTGAAGAAGGGCCTGCTATGAATAGTGTTTGCAATCAAACAGCAACATCTACTTGAGCTAGGATAATCAGTTATTTTCTCTACTGAATTGTTCTCATTCCTATTATCCTGTGTAATTCCTGCAGGCGTCTCATATTGTTGGTTTAGCTAGGAGATATAAATAAAATGTATGGAGAAGGAAACAGGCTGAGCCATGATTTGCCTATGTAAGAGAAAAAACAGAGGGAGGGGGTGAAGGGGAGAAAGGCTGCAAAATGTCTCCATATGAGTTGAGCTGCTCACTTGCTTGCCTTCTGTTATTGTACTTCTAATGTTCACGTCTGTTTTTTTCTCCTGGTAATTTTTCATAGTTAGGCTGTAGCCGTTTAGGTGTTACAAGATATGGTCAGTCACGACACTCACATTTCTTAGGAGGAACACAGCATTTGGCAGGATCAGGCCCTTAGAGAAGACTAGATCAAGAGAGTGAACCTACTTCTAGATCTCCATGTAGCTGAACGCAGATGCTGGGAATACTGAACTACAGCAAATAATGGAAAGCACAAATTCATCAAAGGCTACAGACAGAGCAGAGTAAATGGAATTGGTTTTGCCATCTGAAAGAGAATTCCGTTAGTAAAAGAACAGTTCACAGAGGGACCATTTTTGGATTTAAACAATACATATTATGTAATCTGCAAGATGACTAACCTCCCTCCTGCATTTGCCTGAAGCAATCACGTTAACAGAGGTGACACACTAAGAGAAGGGACTGCATTGTTCCTTTGCTTCCAGACTGCTCAACATGTCAGGGTGTTAGAGCTGACTTTTTGGCAAAGGATGCAGACTACAAACAGTAAACAGGATAAAAGTACAAATAAGCTGCCAAGGGCTTTAATGTCGTCATTGCTATCCTGTGATATTATTAGTGGAGGAAATGAAAAACACCCAATCTTAGGTCTCACTTTGGTTCCCTACAACTTAAGGGGGGCAGGGGCCTGAGAAAAGATGAGATGAGTGATGGAAGGTGCTACTTTCCTTTAATTCTAGTGGAAATATGTGTATGGTGATACTCTGGCCCAACTAGTCAGGTAGGACTTTAATTGTGGCCTAGTTGAAGCTGATGACAAAACTCTTATTTGTTTCAGAAGAACTACTGGTTTTCATTTCAGATTATAATTATTTATCTCATACCCTGTATATTACTGTGAACTCTCTTGGAAGTAATGAAATCACAGAACTGGAAAACACATGAAAATGAAATCAAACCCTGCCAAATCTTTTTGCATGTTTAAGTAGATTATATTAAAGAATATAACTTCATAGTTCTCATTTCAGTACTATTCCCCAGTACAACCATTAAGTGTGCTAAGCAGCTAATTTTCATCTTTAAAATAACACAGTTTTTAAGTGATTGCTACCTCTCACTCCTCTTTTTCTCCTCAAAGGTAAGAGCCATGAGGCTTGTGCAGCACTGAGAAAAATCAAATCAAAATCTTAAAGTCCTTCTACAGTAGTGTTACTGACTGTCATATTCATATTTATCTGAACTCAATGTTTGATCATAAGGTTTTTCAACTGGACCCAGAAGCCTAAAGTAGATTTTGACATGCTGGTGACATGGTAGAAAAAAATATGTACACCAACACTGTTGTTTTTGTACAGATGAATAATGTGACACCAGAATATTGTCTTGACATCATACAGAAGTTTGAAGTATCAGAAGAAAACAAGAAGCAAAGTGTTCTTGGGATTGAAGGTAAAGTTTTTGATTTCGGTCTTAGTTATGTCTCAATGTACTGTAGTGAGACATGGGAGAGACGAGAGCAGGTGGTGTGAATTAGCAGCTGGTGTTATATAGCAATACGTCAGAGCCATCATATGCTAATGCGAATGCCTTAGGCTTGCATGAATTTATTGCTAACTCTGTATTTGTAAAACACAAACATAAAACATTCTATACCATGTATTTGATACTATAGCCTGTTCTAACTGAAGTAATAAAAGCAAAGTTTTCATTCTATTCTGTCTCTGTGGATCTGGAATTGCTCCTATACAATCCTTTGATTTATACTTAAGCGAAATAAAATATGGATAGTTGCATTTTCTTTGGGTTTTAATTCCTTATTCACCTTGTTTGCTAAACCAATTGTAGATGGTATATTTATCCAGAATCCATCTTAGTATCAAATCAAAATCTGAATTGGAATAAAATAGATTAAAAGCTGTGGTGTGTTAATTTGCCCAGAAGATAGCTTTCATGAAGCAGCATAACTTACACAGTGATTTTGCGTGGTGATCTTCCTCTGCGTGGTACTTAAATCCTGAGTATGGCCTCCAAGATCTTAAACAAGCTTCTGCTGTGACCCTGGGCACTGCACTTAAACTGATATAGGGAAAGCAAAATGAACAAGTGATGACATTTAAAAATATGCCTCTGAAAGCATTTCTGTTTCTTTTAATCTTACTGATGCTTCTTTTATGTTTGAGTTGCTTTCAGGGTTGGTGTTGTTTGCACTATCCTTTGGAAATATTTTACATTTCTCATTCTCAAAGGAGGTATTTTTAAAACTTTCTCTGTTCGATGCTGATCTGATTTAAAGGGATATAAATCACATATCTTCTTACATAAACTTGCAGCATAGAGAAAACTGTAAACTAGAGTGAAATGGGCTAGGTTAGTGAATTGGCTAGCACGAGCCCCTGCTCTCTGTGCGGCAGTGCAGCCCTTTGGGTGGTTGCTACCTTGTCTACACAGTATCTGCCGTGGGGGTAGTGCTTATTTACATCAAGAGTGGTGTTGGGGCAACCTAAGTGTCAGCAATAAACTCAGGGGGGGAAAAAAGCATTTACTTCCAAGTCAGGATGTCATTTTGGCTCCTGTTTCTGCTGTGTGATCTGTATAAATGGTCAGATCTTTCTTTAACTTTGGTAGGAGTATGTTCTTTTGTTTTGTTCTTGACACTGTTGCTACCTTCTGAAGATTGCTGCTCAACTTGGGACCCATGAGGCATCAACAGCAGCACGATCTGCAGAATACCAAACCTAGACTCTTGCAGGCGTCATACCCTACCTCTCTTCTGCTGCCTGGTATTTGAGGGATTTTCTCTGCATCCTCTTATTTACAAGAAAACACACCTGTGATGGAGCAGAACAAGATAATTCTTACCTGTTACCATCACAAGGGTCCCTTGAGGAAAACATCTCAAATCCTTCACATCTTGCTGAACGTGAGGCTGATGTTCCCTCCCTTCCAACTACCCAGCTTTATTCCTCTAAGCGGGTCACTCGTCCTCCAAGGCACAATTCAGCATCCCAGGAAATGCGGACCGATGCTGCCTAAGTATTTGACCCAATTTCGCCCTTGTGCTGATGCTTTAACAAGAATCAAGAAGGGGTAGGGGATACCAGTTTAAGGAGGAGAAGAAGGCGGAAAAGATATTTTTTCTAACAGTAATGACTCATGGGTTAGCTGCATACTGTCTGTTTGCAGTACCGTCTAGATGAAGAGATCATTTTTTATCTCACTGGATAATTGAGAAGGAAGATATTATCTTCCACTGATTCTAACAAAACCAGTAACTTTTGTTCTGCTTATTAGTGGAGTGTTTTTTTCTGAACTGCAGAAGGCAGTTTGATACACTTGTAGTCTGTGCACTGGGTTTGGCGTAGGGAACTTCTCCAGGGTTTCGGAGAATTATTACATGTGCATTTTTGTCATCTGACCCTTTCGAGGGTCTGAATGAAACATTGGATCTGAAAATAGGTTGGGCAGTGGCCGCATCGATCTGTGGGGTTTTTCAGTCTTCTCATATAGCTACTATTCGTTACTTTTATGCTTCTCTTAGAATCCTACTTTCTTTTTTTTACTATCGGTTGTTAATTTTTTTTCTGAAGAGGCTTAGCTCAATGCCATGCTTTGCAAATGCTTGATGATTTTTTTTTTTTTGGCAGTCATAAATGTGTCTTTCTAGATTATATTTGCTTTTCTAGTTCAAAGCTATTTGAAAATTGTCTGGGGACAAGGGTTGGATCTTGAGAATGTATTCTTCTCAAAGGTGTCAGAACTTCCATAGGCTTTAATAAGAAATACCTGTGTGTGTGCCAGCAGTTGACAGAGTCTGTGCAGCCTCTTCAGTTTGCAGAGAACCGGGCAAGCCACAGACAGCAGTTAATATGCTGAAAACATGGAGTATAGTAAGATTAATCCCTGCTATGTGATTCAGTGGTTTTGGAGACATGAGTTAGCCGTGATGAGCATAAACAGAAAAAACAAATGTTAGAGTGCAAATAATTTGCTTGGTAATACTACTGCATCCTTGGCAAAACTGTTTTTCTTTTTTTCTAAGGTTTCACCAACTTCATGCGCAGTCCTGCTTGCGATATATTTAATCCACTGCATTGCGAAGTACATCAGGATATGGATCAGCCCCTTTGTAACTACTTTATTGCTTCATCTCACAATACATACCTGACAGGAGACCAACTACTCTCCCAGTCCAGAGTAGAGATGTATGCACGAGTGCTGCAAGATGGTTGTCGATGTATTGAAGGTATAGTTTTAGTGTAACTTGCTGATTGTGAGAAGTATGATGGATGTTTCTTTTAAGAACGAAGTCAGTGGCAAACTCAAAGCATTAATGCTTCACTGTCTGATTAACTTCAGTGGTAAACTCCTGTTTTCTAGCAGTTTAAGCAAGATTTTTTTTTTTCTGTTGGGAATGACCTTCTTGAGCAAACTTCATAGACACCACTCTTTTCTCCTGCCTGCTCCTGTGTTGTTACGCTTTTCTTAGTGCAGGTTTTCCATTTTCCCATGTTTATGTGAAGCATTTTTTTGTTGTTGTTGTATATGCCCCAGTAAGAAAAAGGCCAGGCATCTCTTTGGGGCCCTGCAGTTCCAAAAGAGCAGCCCTGGTCATTCCACTCTGCGGTTCCCCTGTGCTGGAGGTTACCACTTTGCAGGAGTGCTTCCTACTCCACGTTGCTCAGAAGGAGCGGAGCCAGTAAAGACCTTTTTGTTTCATAAACTGAATGGGAAAGTGGGTGTTTGTGTATGCAGTTCCTCCTGTGGATGCAAAGGGAAGATGAAAAGTGCCTGTAGGAGGAGGAGAGGTCAGCAAGTAGTGCCTTCTGTCAGTACAGATGTGTATCTACTTCTGTTACCACCTTAGAGCTGAGAAACTTGGTTTTGGTCTGCCACAATAGAGAGGTAGGATGCTGTTTCATTGTCTGGGTGCTGGTGGTAGAAAACAAGGTGCTGTTTGTCTCAGCCTGGAGATCGTGTTGGATTCTTGTTTAGGCTCTGCATGATTTAAGTTCTGTATGATTAGTATTTTTATTTTCAAGATTCTGGGTGGAATAAAGTCTTTTGACAAATTTAAACTCAATATTAATTTTTTATGACTACTATTACAAAACTCATCTCTGAAAAAATATGTTAATTTGAATTTAAAAATTAATTAGAGAAAGTGAACCTGAGAAAACTGGGTGATCTATCATTGTACTTCCCTTACTGTTGGAAAGTTCACTAGAACGCACAGTAGTATGATATTTCACTTGACCTCAAAACTATTGTAGATACTGTACAGCCCAGGTAATAGCTCTGTAGCTTTCTCTTTGAGACATTTTTAACTTCCTGTAGAGGCAACAGTAGTGACAAGTTTAGTGTAAATCCTGGGTACAGTAATTCATTAGGAAAAGTATTACTGCCCTAGTCCATTCTACATGTGGTGGATTTGATGCTACTCTTCTTGTAGTCAGTTATAAAACTGCAAGTTTAATTGGGAGTGAAAAAAGACTAAATTGTTTCTAAATAGTTTGTCTTCAGAAGCAGAAACTGCTTTCCCAAGAGATAGTTGTTAACATTATTTGACCTAATACACCTTTGTAATTTTATATATGAGGAAAAAACCCACAATTTAATTTAAGAGGAAAAAATGAGGTTTTGATTGCAGATTTCTCATTTGGTATAAGAAAAGACTGTCTTGTGAGTCTTAACTCAATTGGTAGGTCATAATGGATTGAATGAAACTTCTTGACACCTGCACAGTTGAGTAGTGTACATGAGTTCTGCTGGTAAGCAAGGTCATCAGAAATGTATAAGATCATGGGCGTCTCTTAACATATAGCTTTTTTGTCTTAATAGTGGATTGCTGGGATGGTCCAGACGGAGAGCCGGTAGTGCACCATGGCTATACTCTTACTTCTAAAATACTCTTCCGTGATGTGGCAGAAACTATCAATAAATACGCCTTCATTAAAAATGAGTAAGTGTAGAGTCAGTTTTGAAGCTACGCCTGTCTCTTTTGTGTAGTTAATTCCTGTGTCAAAATCAACAACCAACACCAGGAAATACATGTGTTCTTTTAAACACATTGAGAAATTATAAAATTGATTCTGTTCCCCTGTTTATTACCTTTGTCATGTTTATTGTTGAACTGCACGAGCTCTTTCCATCAATCAAGTTAGAAAGTTCAAGCTAAGTTAGAAAGACCTTTGATGCATTGTAAACTCAGTAATATTTTGAACAGTCTGAGACTATTGAATATCTACAGATTTTTTTGGTCCTTTGTTTGAACAGAACTTCCTGTTCATATCCACAGGGAAATTCTCCTTAAAAATCAATACTGTACTATTCTCTACCTAAGGGAAATACTTTATTTCAGTAGGAAAATTGAAAAGCTGTCTTATATGTAGTATGAGGAGATACTGAGATGTGTGGTTATGTTCAGATTGTATTTAATTTGCTGTGGTACTGTAACAGTTTATTACGAAAATCATGGAGTTTAACCATATATATACACAACAGTCTCAAATCATGAGGGGGTGTATAGAATTTTGAGTAGTTTAGAGAGAATAAAGGGAGAATCACAGAATCGTAGGGTTGGAAGGGACCTCTGGAGACCATCTAGTCCAACCCCCCTGCCAGAGCAGGGTCACCTAGAGCAGGTTGCACAGGAATGTGTCCAGGTGGGTTTGGAATGTCTCCAGAGACGGAGACTCCACCATCTCTCTGGGCAGCCTGTTCCAGTGCTCTGCCACCCTGACAGGAAAGAAGTTCCTTCTCATGTTTAGGTGGAACTTCCTGTGCTCAAGTTTGTGCCCGTTACCTCTTGTCCTGTCACTGGGCGCCACTGAAAAGAGCCTGGCCCCATCCTCCTGACACCCACCTTTTAAGTATTTATAAGCGTTGATAAGATCCCCCCTCAGTTGTCTTTTTTCCAGACTGAAGAGACCCAAGTCCCTCAGCCTTTCTTCACAAGAGAGGTGTTCCAGCCCCCTCAGCATCTTCGTAGCCCTTTGCTGTCCCCTCTCCAGCAGTTCCCTGTCCTTCTTGAACCAGGGAGCCCAGAACTGGATGCAGTACTCGAGATGCAGCCTCACCAAGGCAGAGTAGACGGGGAGGATGACCTCCCTCGACCTGCTTGCCACACTCTTCTTGATGCACCTCAGGATGCCATTGGGCTTCTTGGCCACAAGGGCATATTGTTGGCTCATGGTCATCCTGATGTCCACCAGGATTCCCTCTCTTTGATAAAAAAAAAAAAAAAAAAAAAAAAAAAAAAACACCACCAAAAACCTGAGCCCCAAAGTTTGGTGTTACTGATTAGAAATAGGAGGTGATGACTTCAAAACTGAAGGAGGAGGTTCTTCATTTGGTACGTAGTTGGCATGTTGGGTTTCTTGCCATAGGATTCTGAGGTTGCCAAGAGTTTAGAAAGCAATGGGGCAAATTTGTGGAAGAAATAGGCTGTTATATAAAGAATCCATGTCTTTATGTCAGGAACCTTAAACTGCAAATTCCTGGAGCCTGGGGGAGTATTCTGGAATGTATTGCCAAATATTTCTCTTTCTCCAGAGTCTGGGCATCTTCAGAGATTTGGTCTGATTCACTGTAGCTGCACTTATTAAGACAAAGGCAGATAGTTCATGCAGCTATCAGTCTTTGGAAGATGAACAGAGAAGAGTTAGCAGTTCCTTCAAATCTGTTGATTTCAAAATGCTTTTCTCCAGGAGCAGCTTGCTGATCACTTATGGCTTATGAAGGCTTTGTATGTGGCTTCAAAGGAATAACATACCTTCTGCTCAATTACATAGAACAGAAAGGAATTGTGTTGCTCTGAGCTTTATTGCAAGTTTCACTGTGCCTCATGCTTAGTGATCGTCGGTTTCAAACTTTGTCACCCTGTGCATTAGTCGGTAGGGTGGGAGGGAGAGGGCAGAGACGCCTACAGGGACTATCTGAGGGATTCTGACAGAGCAGGGATTTGGGAGTTCGTGTGCGAAGTTCTTCCTCCCAAAGTGAGTTTGTTTCCAGACTACTGACAATGCAAAAGCAAAGTGCTTAAACCAGTTTATATGGTAAGCTGTGCAAGTCTTCTCTCTTAAAACGTAGTTATGACAATGTCTGGGGGTTTTGTTTCTAGGTTTCCAGTGATACTGTCTATTGAAAACCACTGCAGTATTCAACAGCAAAAGAAGATTGCTCAGTACTTGAAGGAGATATTTGGTGACAAACTGGACTTGTCATCTGTAACCACTGGAGATTCCAGACAGCTTCCTAGCCCTCAAAACTTGAAAGGGAAAATCCTAGTGAAGGTAACTTGCTACTGGTGGTGTGTTCAAAATGCAAAAACTGTCAGCATGTAATATTTGTCATACACTTTTCTTTGACTTTGGAGAACCAGTTCAGCAGTACCATGTGGAATAGTACAGTGAGTTAAAATTCTGAGCTTTTCAGAGACATTGAAATGGTTTACCTTGGACTTGGGTAGTGTCCCAGAGTACTTCTGTAAGTGTTTCAACAGGGAGGTGATATCAACAGCAGTGGAAAGAGAATTCTTTCGACTTCTTAAGCATCTTATCTGTGAGTCTTGAAGTCAGAGGTGTTTATTTTTAAATCTTAGCATCAAGTCAGGAGAGCAGAAAAATTATATAAAATGCATTGTTATGAATAGAATCAACTGTGACACAGTTACCTCAACCCAATATTTTATCTTTTTTTGAAAATTTTCTGATTTGTTATTAGTGGATATTGTTCTGTATGGTCCATGTTCCTGTAGTATCTAAACATTATCCTACAGTTCCTCCTTGGACAAAGTATTTTGGAGTAATATAAAATCGTCTGAAAACTTCTTGCATTTTCTTGCATTTCCCCCTCACCCTGCTGTGAGCAGTAGTTCATGAAATGAAACTATTTTCATGGTTCATCAGCTGTGTTTATGAAAGAAGAGCACTTCAGAAGGTGGCTCTAAGGAGCAGTGAGGGAGGAGGCCCTGGAGCACTGAAGTTAGTGTTGTATGCGAGATTAATTGTTTGAGCCTCTCAGTATAAACGGATTTGCTCTGAAAGGGATTTCAAAGACCAAGATGGCTATAATAAGAAAGAAATGCAAGGCAGACCTTTGAGAGGATGATTAATAAAGTTGTGGTTTATTAGATTGCCTAATTTACTTTGACACATGGGGGCAATTACTTCGCTGTGGGCTCTTCAGATACTGTTTTTCCCTCACTATCCTCTGTATCAAGCTGTCTACAAGCATTCACAATTTTGGTTTGATGTTAGTTTGAACATATTTCAATGTACGGTACAGAGCTGACTCTGAATTGTAAAGTCTTTGAGTACTCAACTGTGATTTTGAATTTCACTGAATCAGTTTTCTTGTGTAAGTGCTAGTTAATGAACTATGCAAGCATGTAGTGTTGATATTTTAGGGAGTCAAAAAAATAGTGTGTAATGTCAGACATGCAACAAAACGCAGCAAACCTGGCTTGAAATACTGTGTCAATGTACAAAAGGCAAGAGACTTTTGGTACTGTGCTGTTCTTAATGTGAACTTTTGAGCTTGTCTTCCTAGCACACTTGAGGTCATAACTTTAGTTTAATTCTTCAGCTAACAGTGCTGAAATCCGTGACTAGCAGCTGACCTAACATTTTTAGAATGAGGAATACTATTTTCAGCATTACATTATCTTTTCACAAAGACCTGTCTCCCATCTCCTGCTCAAATTAAGCAGCCCAGTTGGAAAAGATAAAATCATATTTAGGAATCAGTGTCTTGTTGAGAAGTAAGCTAGTTTCTTAACTTTTTGCTATTATTTTTGCTATGTTCTATACATTTTCCTTTGAAAGGCAGTATTGATTCATTAGCTAAACAATTTCAAGTAATTGGCATAACTTTCATCTTGCTAGTGTATATAAAGAGTAATTTTAGTAATACTCGTGGATTTAAGCCAGTATAAAGGTTCAAGTGTGAAGTGAACTTGACCCACTCAGCAGGGCAGTCTTATTAATTTCAAAATGCAGTTTGTAAATCAATACTCTTCATTTCTGCAGAAATCTGGATGTAATTCTTATCTGCCCCTGTCACTGATGAAACAGGTAGACTGTGAACATTTCTGCAATCAGTGAGGAAGACACAGAAGTAATTACACAGACGTTTAATAGGTGATTTATTAAGTGGCAGATGGTAAAGCAAGAGGCACTGGCCCCAAGTTACAGCTTGGGAGGTGCAGATTGGATGACAGGAAAAGCTTATTCAGCTGTGAGAAGTGCAGCATGGAAAGAGGCTGCCCACTAGGCTGGGGGACTCTCCAGTCTTGAAAATGTGCAAGACTTGGCTAAACAAAGCTCATCTAGAGCTGGTGACCATCCTCCTTTATTGCAAGATTGGACCAGAGACCTTCAGAGGTCCCGTAGACAAAATTTATAAGGTTCTGTGATTGGGCTTTGCTATAAGCAATCATATAAGAGAATTAAATATGAATGCTCTGAAAAGGATAATTTATCTGTTGGACCCTCTTTTTTTTTTTTTTAATTTATTTTATTTTTTACCAGAACTGGCCAATAACCTCTGTTTGCTCACTACTCTAATTAAATGTTGGAAACTAGACATGGAATTAAAGTAGTTTCTTTCTAATGTAGGTATATGACATTCACAGTACTGGGTTAGCAACTAATTTTAGATTTCTGACTACACTCTTGCATAAGCATGCCATAGTAAAACAGGCTTCTGCATGTTGATGGCTGCTTGCAGTGAGTTCTCTTGTGTCTGCATTTTCCATTCTGATGCAGAGCCTATAACAAAATCTGAGCTTCTAATATTTAGGGTTTTATTTTAACTATACAATAGTCTGCTTGCGAGGGGTAAGCCTGAAAAATCTGCGAGTCAACTCAAAAAAATCTTTTGGATGCTTGCTAGCTTGCTCCAGAGATGGGAGGTGGTATACTTTCTTTGAAAGGGCTTGCAAAGATCCTTCATAACAAATTCTTCCAGAAATACTTAAATTACCACCTGTGATAATCTAGGTCTTTGAACCACTTTGAATGAGACTTTCTGAAAATGAATTCTAAACTCTTGTGACAATTTACATAAGGAATAGTTGAGGAATGGGCTATTTTGGTCTTTGCACTAAATAACACTGACCACGTGTGCATTTGTTGTGAATATTTTTTTCTTCATTTTAGGGTAAAAAGTTGCCATACAGCCTTGGAGCAGATGCTGAGGAAGGAGAAGTTTCAGATGAGGATAGCGCTGATGAAATTGAAGATGACTGCAAATTAAAGTCCTGCTATGTATGTGCATATACACAGTTCCCAGAACTGTTACATCTCTACATTTCTTATATGCATATTCCATAATCCTAATTACAGTTGTTAGCAGATTAGAGTTTTTAACTTTGATTTCTAAGTCAGATCCTTAAGATACAGAATTTATATAATTCCACAGTTAGATATGGAGTCACGTTGTTCAGAGATGCACACTTTTTCATTTAAATCATATGAATAACAGATTTAAGTACTTTAGGTATGCTATACTGAAAACATTGATGCCAGCACTATAAGCATGCTAGACTTTTTTTCAGATACAAATTGCTACACAATTTCTAGATGAAAATTATGAAAAGACATACAAATAAAAAAAAAGAGGTGTGGAAGATTTTTATTTTCAGTCCTTTTGTTTCTGATTTTTTGACACTGAAGTTTGCTTTCTGTTCCCTTTATCTCTTAACTCCTTGTTTATTTTCCTGCTGTTAATTTTATTAACACATGTTTTGCTACAAACTGAAACCAGTGTGCAATGCTGATACATGTTATCCAGCAGGTGTTTTTTTTTTTTCTAGTCAGCGTGAAACCGTTACCCCATGTCCTATCATTACGCTCCCTGATAAAGAGTCCCTCCCCATCCTTCCAACCTGGGAGACTCCCAATCCCATAAAGCAATCATATTCCTGAAGATTTAAGTACAGGTATAAGCTTCCACAGATGTAAGTTCAGGGGGAAAAGTATGTATTGAATGAGCATAACTAATTATGGGTGTAGTAAGATGAGATAAGATTGCTTAACCAGTTTTGAACCAACATAACGCCTGATCTGTTGTTACATCCTGTTCAATAGGAGTGATCTATGTAATCGACATATGCTTTACTAGCGTGGCTTGAGGAATTCTGATGAGATGATGCTTTCTTTAACATAAAGACCTAGGACAAAATTTGGCAATCCTTAAAGCCAATGCAAAACACAGTATATCTTTTCAGACTAGAAATGGAACATGTTAGGACAGAACAATTGCTTTCCTCTCCTGTTTCAGGAGAGGTCTTGCACCCCATGGACAGTTCTATAGGATTCATTTTTATTTTAAGCGCATTGTGTAAGAGACTGGTTTGTGTGTCCATATGACTATCGTTAACAGTAATTGCTTCCTCTTTCTTACCATTTGGAGTGGGAATCTAATGATGCTTAGGTTGTCTGATATTTTGGATGAAGCATGTTAACTGTATTAGCTTGAGAATTCATGCCATCTTCTGAAAGAGGTGTTCAGACCTGTGACAGTTTTGAATCAAAGAGCTAACACTAGGGCCAGGTTCTGGGGTGATCTACGTGGTGGGCTGTGCTTTGGTGAGGCAGGGTAAATTATGTGTCAAGAAGACTAAAGAGGCAAAAGGAAAATGGAAATGGCAGTAAAAGCCACCTGCCTGGTTTTGCCGAGATTATGCAAAAAGCTTTTTCTTGTACAAAGAGAGGAAATGTTGGGAGCGCTGTGTGGCCTGAAGCGTGTGTAATGCTCCCTCAGGCTGTCCCAGAAGTGGTGGACATAATAATCTACTTCAACCGGATTTCTTAATGTCTTTCAGAGTAATGGTGCAATGGAGCACCAGGTGGAATCTTTTATAAGAACGAAACTGGAATCCCTGATAAAAGAATCCCAAATCAGGGACAAAGAAGACCCTGACAGCTTCACTGTGAGAGCCCTGCTAAAGGCAACTCATGAGGGCTTAAATGTTAACCTGAAACAGGTATGTGGGGTTTTCCCCTTTGCATGCTCTGTTGAATATTAGACAATGCAATGTGTATTACACATTTTTCAGATGAGAAAGCTGATAAATTATGAACAACTTCTGAGAGTTTGTTTTAGCCAAAATAAAAACTTGGAACTATTTCAGGAAAACATCTAATGAGAGAATTTGAATGGTCAAATGTGAAGAGTATGTTGTTTCAATATGGTCTAATCTGGTTTATTCCTTGTAAGACTTGAAAGTGACTTAGTAAGTACCAATATTGCAAGCATGTGTCAAGTAATTTGGTTTGTGTCTAAGTTATTGGGGAAAGATCAGTTTTCTATTGCTTTAGTCCTGTCAAGACTGGCCATGATAAGTGAAAGCATTGTCTGCCTACAATGCTGATGGCTGTTTTGTACAGCACTAAAACACAGGGTTGTGCTTTTACTGCCCTAAACAAGGTTCTAGTTTTTCATGCCCAGACTGTTTTATATCAAGAATGATATGGGTTTTTTTCCTGTTTGACATCAAACTATTTTTTTTAAAACAGCTAAATGTATTGGAATTTTGAGTACATCAATAGGCAATTAGTACCTTGAATCCACAGTTACCATACTTTCACCTCAACCAGATGCAAGCCCAGTTATGTTAAATACAGAGTAGATTGTTCTGTGGGGGATGTGCCTGCTCTGTAGCCGCTGTAGTCTTAAAGGTCAGGTATGTGAAGATCTGCTTTCTGCACATCTTCCTGCTCTGTAGGGTTTATGTAGTTCTTGCCAATTTCCAAGGCTGGACCTATGAGGCTTTTGCCTGAAGCCAGGCTTGACTACAGAAAACATACTTGGCTTGTGCTGATGCCTGAGACCTCTGGTCAAAGCTGAGTTGTGGTGGGAAGAGGCTGTAAGAATACACAGGACGAAGCCATCTGACCTGACAGATAAGGGTTATTTTTAGACTGGCTTTGCAGTGTGTGAACAGTCAGCTTGCCTGTTCCCTTTGGCCTTCATGAGGTCAGAAAAGTGGGATTTCAGAGAGCAAACTCCCTGCGTTAGTAAATACAATCAGATATGAGCTATTTCAATATTATCTTGATAGAATAATTACACTTGGTATGTTCTCTGGAATCTGGAAAAATGATTGGCCCCTAGGTAGCATTTGAGGGGGCAGGAAGTTTTGTGTAAAGAATGCAAATTTCTGTAAGGTGTTTGTGTTGGATATGATGCCTGAAATTACCCATTACATGTCTTCGATATGACCAGAATACTGAGAATACTTCAGTACTGCAATTGCATTATTCAAACATCAGTCGGGTAATAATATAAAGTGATAGATTTTTCGAATTACCTATTTTAAATTATTAAGGGACACTTAGAGATCTCTTCCCTTGCTGCAACAGTTCTGTATGAAGACTGATTGCATATGACTGTTGTTCAGCTCTGTATTACTTTAAGACCCTTGAAAACAATCAGTAATAATAAGTTAAAACTACTGGAAGATTAATTTATATCAACTGTTGACATAGCTGGAAGAAAACTAAATGGTTAAATGTTGTGATGGTTTGGTAATTCTGTAACTCATTAGCTAGCTTTGTTTGGTGGTACTGTAAAACTCTTTTCTAGCAGTCACGGTGTAATTGATGTACCAGAAGGGAAGCTGTTGGGAAATTTTTCTACTTTTTTGCTGGTTAAATCTGATTTTCCTTTACTTAGTCACTGATGTACGTTTTATTTTCCCAAAGACTTGCTATTATTAAAAAAAAAAAAAAACAAAAAAAAAAAAAAAAAAAAACAAAAAACCCCAAACCCAAAAACATTCACAGTACAAGTTTATGCACTAATTTTCAGTAATTATCAATTGGGTTTTTTTGTGGGGATGGAGGAAGGCAATTTGTATGGTACTGTCAGTCAGGCCTGATACTAATTTGGATTTGCTGTTGAAACTGTCAACTTTCTTATTTGAGGGACACAAGTACTTTATCTGCTAAGGTTTCTTTCTGCATATTACAGAGACTTTCAGCCTGGGCTAGAAACAAATCTCTGAATGTAGATACAGAGGTTATTGACTTGGACCTGAAGAAACCATCTAGTGCCACTACTGTAATGATAGCCAGAAGTGAATTCAAACTTAGCACTGAACAGGGAATAACTGGCACTCATAGGACTTGCTGAAATGCTGGGGGAATGTTCTTCAGTACCTTTTTTGTTTTGCTCTTTAGAAGATGAAGGGATGTGCTTTTCTGACAGAAAAAGCTAGATGCTGCCAGAAATTATCAAACCGATGCCTAGGGGCATGGCTATAAATGTGAAACTTCGACTTCAGGTTGCCTATGAAAAGTCCACTTTTATCTGTTAGGAAATATTCCCCCCACCACCACCACCCTTTTTCCTTTGTTGCTATTTTCAAGTATGTTTTCAAATGTTCCTGTGTTTTGTTGTTGCTTGCCTGATTTTGCTAGACTGTTTTTTCTACATGGGTGGTTGTTGTCTTCAGTGTTAATGTTAGTATTTTTCCTTACTGTTAGAGGGTTGCTAAATATCAAGCATATAAAGAAGTTAGAAGAGTCCCGTAATGAGATTTTGGATTTCAATTTGTGTTCACAGATCAGTATGTTGTGTTTAGAATTTAACTTGCGTTTAGACTTTTTTCTCATCTCTATTCTAACAGTGAATCAGGGTGGCATACAAGAACTTACTAGGTTGAAACTACATCTTTTAGAGGCTGTAGCAGGCTCCTTAAAGATACTTCTGAAGCTATCTAGTTACACTTTTTATGCCATTCTCTCTGCACAGAACCTGGATACAAAAGAAGGTGGAAAAAAGTCTCATAGTCGATCATTAATGGGCAACTTCGGTAAACATAAAGTAAGTAAAATGAGAGACTCAGTTTGCTGTCCTAGGTCTGTCAGCATTCTCGAGACACCAGGTATGTTTTATTGCTTGAGACAAGCATGGTGTGTATGGGAGCAGAGAGGAAAGACTGTGCGATTACAGTTAGTATATTTATTGCTGTTCAGAAGAATGTAGCTGCTAGCAGTATGGAGAACCCTTTAAAAATGATCACACAAACTCAAAATATCTTGCTTGACCAAAACGATCATCTTTACTGGTGATGTGGAAATGCTGATATTCTGATCAAACTTGCAGCAGCAGAAGAGCAATGTAGATAAACGCCTTGGCGTATTCTCATTTTCCAGACCTCTGTCCACACAGCTGATAATGTTTCTCTCAATCAGGGTCCAGTTTCATACCCTGAGTAGTGCCATGCAGACCATGCCATCGCTGTCTTTCCACTTGCTTTAAGGGACTGTTGTGACTGAGTACTGGCTCTGGGCTCCTGCTTTGTAAAAATGTGGTTTATTTCTGATCTCTTCATAGTTTTTCATGTAGTGTTCATATGTTTGTGTAGCTGCTAGGTCAAATTGTCTGCTCCACTGGGTGTTCACTGTGGCAACTGTATTGAACCGAGCAAGAGCTAATAAAAATCAAATGAGTGTGAGGTTTCATTTTGCAGCTGGACAGATAGCAGCCACTAAAAAGGACAGTGCGCCCCATTCCCATATCCTGACAAATGTGTTCCTGTCATCTGCCTCCCCTATTCCCACACTCCCTTGGTGCCTCGAGGCTTCAATTTATTGAACATGTAGCCTCAGCATGAGCTGATTCAACTGATAGCTTCCCTCCTCACAGACTCAGTTAGCAGATACCAAGTAATTAAATCAGCAGATAGACTCGTCATGAGAGGCATGTGGCAGGTCTGCAGCGGAGTCAGTGTGTCACCAGCAGTACCTCTGCTCCCCGCCTGCTGGGCACCTGTGTTCTTCTTCGGCGCAATCTGTGGTGAACGCTGCAGCTGAGCAGGGAGCACACCCTGTAATTGATAATATGAGCAGCAGTTTAGTAAAAACAGCAATTATGAAATACTTCATAGAATTTAATCATCTGCCCTGAAGCCAGCTAGGAGCCATCAAAAAATCTCTAAGCAGGCAATACCAAGGTTCATATTTACTCTTCGATTATAAGCTTACAACAGTTTAAAGTGGTCATATTTCTTTCAGCAGCTTTAGCTAAGTGCATATTATTGACTCGGTATGTGGTGATATCTGCAAGTACCTGTTGTGCATGATAGTGGCCATTTCACATTGCAACCTGTGCTCGCTGACGGGAAAACAAATGCTGTGGAATGAGATGTCACAGACAGAAGTCAGCCACTAAAAACTGCTGGTAACACTGAAGGCTGGAAAGTATGTCAATAACTTAATTACTTCAACTAGTTATCCTAACGGATATATCAGGCTGGAAAGCCCATTCATTTCATCTCTGCTGAAAAAAATAAGAGAGAGTATATATAGATTTTTTTTTTTTCAATAATGATTATATTGTAGACTGAGGCAACAGGGACATCCAGTAACTTCCCCATTATCCTTTTCCAGCTAAAGGGATGCCTAGGAAGGGTGGTTACTACTGATATTTTTGAAGGCACAGAATTATCCACCTAGAGTTATTGACTTGTGATGTTTTTAGCCACCTCTTGTGCCAAATGTATCCATGTATAAACTCTTTAAAAACTGCCCATGGAGGGACAAAGACAGTTAAGGTTTGTAATTCCTGCAAGTTAACTGCAGGAAACATCCACAGTCCAGACCTTTGGATTCCAAAACTGAACCATACAAATGATTTACAGTGTAGTCAACTTTATTTCAGCACTAAACACAGCAAACTAAATTATGTGCATTATTGGTGCACAGTAGGAGAAAAGAAATCTGTGCTCAATTAGCCATATGAGTAAAAGGATAAGGAGCTCTCAGTTATACTGTTAATTACCTCTTGATGAGAAGGGAATTAAAGAAACGCTCACTAGAAACTATAGTTAGTGTTGCAAAAGATGTAATGTAGGAATTGGAAACTGTACTAAATAATAGGTGCTTAACCAAAAAAAAGTGCTTTTGAGATTTAGATCTTTTTATCATAGCTATTTTCTTTACAATATACTGTAATAATTTAGAATAACCTGAATGCTTACCTGTGTGGCTCAAAAGGCAGCAGAAAGATGATGCTTGAAAACTTTGCCCAGACTCTGTTCTCAACTTCATGAATGAATTTGTTAAATTTTCTAAACTGGGGGGGAAAGAACAGGTAGGTGTAAACAATGCACTGTAAACTATGTGTTACTGTTTATTAAATACTATATGATCCATTAGAATTTCAGCAGGACCAGTGCCAGTGTACTGGAGACAGTGGAGCAAAGTTATCCTTTAAGGTCGGGGGGGGAAGAGAGAGAGCAGGGGAGGGAAGCCTGCAATGGACTGGCCAGTTGCAGAAATAATTTTCTTCAGGCTTGGATTTGTCTGCTAGCCAGCAGATAAACGTGCTCTGTGGCTGCAGGCTTGGATCCTTCCAGTCGGATGGAGTGAGATCAGGGAACAAATGCTTTGTGTTGGTGTTCCTCCTCTGCACGTATGAGAACATTTGACATACGACCTGGGGATTTCTGCTGTCAAACCCCCAAGAGTCATTCTGCATCCCTGTAGGACACTGGTCCTGTGCTGTAAACCTGCTGGAGCTCACCCACCCACCCACCTGATGTTAATTACAGTAATGTGAATTTATAGAGCCACCCCATAAACTGACAGAACTCTGCTTGATTCTTTCCCAACAGAAAGCTGTGAAGGCAGCATCTAAATACCATAGTGCATCAGATGATGAAGAATGCCAGCAAAACTCTTCCGGGAAGGAAACAGGACAGCTCCACAGGTGAGCTATGAATCGCCACAGTTTTACAGCTTAGTTAAAGCTAGAGGCACGTTACTACTATCAGTACGTATATGTCACTGCCTCAGGGAAGTCTGTTCTTAAGAGCAGGTCATTTATGACACTACTCTTGGGGTATATTTTGCAGTGACTGCTGTAGCCTGGTATTTTGATTGTGTAGGTTTTTATAGGTTACAAATAGCAATTACCCTTAAACTGAAAAGAAATGTGATAGCAATACTCTTCTAATGGAAAAATGCCAATCTACATTTTGCATGCTGTAAATAGTGCTCAAAGAAAACTGTTTAGGCTAAATAAGGGTACATCGCAGCCCAGCCAACGTTATTACATCTGAGAACGTAAAGAAAAAGCAATCCAAAAAGTGCCATTGAGAATGCATTTGTTGTCAGTGAAACATTGTTTTCAGACAGCTCAAACCTGTCTGCCTTGTTTTTGTTGAGAAGAGCCATGGTGCAGCTATTTCATATGTTAAATGAAAAATTTTTTTTGTGTGGCGTGACAAGAGGAACAGTCATCTTGAAGCCCTTCTAAGGAGGTTTGCCACATGTGGTTCCCTGTTTGCAGTTCTTTATTTCCTTATTGGTGAAAAGAACAGAAAGGGGGGATTGAAATAGGGTTTAAATATTGAAATATTCCCATTTTGTTTTGTATATTAAATATAACTCAGCAGACTGGCTCGTCGAAGAAAAACGGTGAAGCTGTGCCGAGCTCTGTCTGACCTTGTGGTGTACACGAACTCTGTGGCAGCCCAGGATATAGTAGATGATGGTAAGGCTGCTGGCACAAGACTTACACATGCCTTTTTCACTTTTCTGTTTGGATAGGAAACATGTCTGTGTTCTCAAGATTTCCCTTGTTTTTAAAAGCAGAATATCTAGTTACCTGTGCCATTTACTTAAATATGGAGAAAGAGTAAAGCACCACTCTTTCCTTCCCTAGGAAATATCCTTTCCCTTGGTTTCTTATGACATTCATATTATAATAGCAATTTTAAAAATGAGGCTTTTTCAGGAGAACCCTTTCCCAGTTTCATGGAACTTCTCATCATCTTTTAACATTATCAATTTTAAGTAGCATTTAGTAACATGATTTGAATTGTGATAAATTGATGTTATCCGTGTTCAGAAAGTGCACGGTTGTTTCACCAAACATGTTAGAGGCAAAATGGAAATCAAGAAAGTTGCAGAGCAATTTGTGGGAAAGGTCATCAAATGTACACGAACAAACTGTTTATGAAATTCTGTAATTACTATAAAACTTATTCCTAATTTAATAGAATTTAATGGGAGAAATTAAGAAGGGTGAAAGCACTGTGGAGAAACATAGTCCAAGAAACCTTACAAGAACACAGTTTTGTAGAGTTTCAGTCTCATTGTTCTGAGCTGAGAGACAGCTCCGCTTTTTCTGCAGGTCCAGCTGCAATTAGGTTACCACCTAATTAGTTTATTAACTAAGCTACCACCTAGTTAGGTTACCTACTACTACTGAATCCATCTGATGGCTCATGGCCCTCTGGAAAGGAGGGCCTGCTCGTCAGAGCACAGTACTGCAGCTGCCTTTTGTCTAGATCTTGTGCTTTCCTGGTGCTAGCTGAAGAGATGGGCATGGAGACATGGCACAGTTGAGTTGGTCTAACTGCTCCCTTGAAGTTGGGCACTCTCGCCTAGGAAATTCTTTTGGTCAGTCTTTCCCAGAGGGCAGAGATGATCAAAGGGGTCTGCCTAAGTGGGTAAAATGCTCAGAGGGAAAACTTATGAGTTAAAAAAAGATTGCTTGGATTATTTAGAGAAAGGATAAGTTTGCAGAAACCTCTGTGAGAGAAATGGGTTGAGTGCGGCTCAATGTGTTACAAGGAGAAGAGCAAAATCACAACCCTGCTGGGCCCATCTTTTCCCTGGCTGTAAGCTCTTCAGTAAGATAGTTTTGATCATGCTGCCGTTAGTAGATTTCTCTGTAGATTCTTTATAGCAATCATGTCTGGGGTTCTGCAGGAGAAAAGGTCCTAGCAATTCACATAAGTTCTTGCTTGGCTTTCCTTGTAAGTCTGGAAACTTGAGGGTAGAAGAAAAGACCATCCCCTGGAAGGGGAAACTGATGCCCTTCAGTTACACACTGTATGTGATTTGCATGTGACAAGACAACATATCAGTGTAACTTTGGACTAAATCTAATGTTCCCCTTGATTAATACCAGTGCAACTGAGGTCTGAGTTCAGCCCCCTGTCTCCTGGGATTGCTTTGTAACTTGTTTGTTGGTTTAACGATATACACAGGATCAACAGGGAACGTGCTATCATTCAGTGAAACAAGAGCCCACCAAGCAGTGCAGCAAAAGGCCGAACAGTTTATGCTTTACAACCAGAAACAGCTTACAAGGGTCTATCCATCAGCCTATCGGATTGACTCCAGCAATTTCAATCCTTTACCTTACTGGAATGTTGGTTGCCAGTTGGGTAGGTGTTGCATGAATAACTTACTTCCCACTTCTTGGATACGTGCTAAGTAAATATCTTACACCTGAGTCTTCTCTTTCAACAGTGGCACTAAACTACCAATCTGAGGGACGTGTGATGCAATTAAACGATGCAAAATTTAGGGTAAATGGCAACTGTGGTTATGTCCTCAAACCTCAGCAGATGTGCAAAGGTAATGTCTCACTATACATTTATTAACTGTAAATGTTAAACTTTTCAGAAAATGTCTTCATGGTGAAGCTTCCAAGGCACAAGAAAGAAAAATAAGAACATATGTAGAATCTTTCATATTTCCATAAATTCAGAAGCTTATTTTACTTTAGAATTCTTTTTTTTATCCTCAAAAAAATGGTGTTTAACTCTCAGACTGTGTAAGTACGAGCATACAATGTCTTGCTGTTGCTATAGATATATTTTTAGGGCTCCATCTTAATACGTGTCTAAAAAAAGAACAGGGCATCCTAGGATAGCCAACTGCAAGCAAGAAGAACACAGTACACCATGGTGCCCAGGACCAAATATTCAGGACTTGGTCCAGCTCTCAAGCAAGTCAGTGGAGTTGCGTTCTCTTTAAAAGGAATTGGTTCAGTCCTCAAAATGCTGTTAGAACAGGAGCCAGTGTTTTTCAGTGTTATGCAATGACAATCCTTCCATATTTTGAGGACTTGAGGTCTGATTGTGCCCCTATATCTCTAAGTTATTTTCTTAATGTGACTGTTAGAAGCAGTGGCGTTGATTGAAAGTTACTTGAGAAATGGTAGAGGGAGTCTGCGTACTTGAAGCAGGCACTGCTGCTGTGGGAAGCAGCTTACTAGTTGCTACTTCTCATCAACATTTGGGCAGCTGTGCAAGAAACATGATCGGAGTGCTGATCTGGGCTATAAATATTGGGGTTTTTTTGAAGCTGCTACTTTACAGAAGAAAGATTTATTGTTTTGTGTTTTTTTTTTTTTTTAACAGAGTCTTAATCGTGCAAAACCATACTAGTAGAGGGGTCCTTTCTGCCTTATAATTGTGTAAATGAGGGCTGCTCAGTAAAGGCTGTAAGAAAGTGGAACAGAATTTTAAAATTCATTAACAGCTGCTTCATACGCTCTAAGTTACTTGCTTATGACTGAATTTTGGCTATATGTATGCATCTTGGGGGGTGATACTTATTCTATGTATCTTTTTCCTTACACTTCATATTCCTTGCCATCTTTTAGGCACATTCAATCCCTACTCTGCTGATCCACTCCCTGCCAGTCCTAAAAAGCAGCTTATTCTGAAAATCATTAGTGGACAGCAGTTACCTAAGCCTCCTGACTCAATGTTAGGAGACAGAGGAGAGGTAAGATACTCTGATACCAACAAATGCTTCCATGAGAGGTCCTGGAGTGACATGTCAGCGTGCGACTCAAAGAAACTTCATCCTTCCTTTTAAATACACCGATAAATTTCAGCTATTGTCAAGCTTTTGGTCACTAAATACTATGTTTTCCCACAGAGTCTGTGTCCTACCCATGATGTTCAGGAACTGATTTGTTTTCTATTTTGAGGGTGACTTCATTTTTTTGACAATTAATCATAGCTGGCCATAGCTCTTGAGACTACAAACCATACATCAACTTATACTCCATGAAGCCATTTCCCATGATTGTGCTGCTTGAAAATTCATGTGAATCAAAGGGTTTTGAATTCTCATATGAATTTAAATTAAGTCTCTGAATGATTTGTTTTAAAAATTGAATATCACTTGTATGACTGGCTTGCTTTTAAAATACTTTGTTTTTAAACAATAGATAATAGATCCCTTTGTTGAGGTGGAAATTATTGGGTTACCTGTTGACTGCTGTAAAGATCAGACCAGGGTGGTTGATGACAATGGTAAGATAACCTAGCTGATTTCCTTTTCTTAGAGTAAAACATTAAGTAATTATAAATGATTCGGTGTCTGTTATTATTTATGAATTGCAAAGTTTCTTACCTGATGAAATCAAATGATTGTATTTTAACCAATTAATTCTGCTTCCTAGACAGAATTTCTGGTGTGGGGGGACAGACAAGCTAGAGGTGAAGGACAAGAACTGTTCAGCACAACATCATTTTCCTGGGTTGTTCTTAAATCTCCTTTATGCAGATGTTCCAAATATGTGTATATATATTTAATGTATATAAAATACGTGTATAACTTCAAATGCAATGAAAACAAATCACGTCCTTCATAGGAAGGAGATGAATAACAGTGTAATAGCCTGATGCAGCAGGAGAGGTGGCCATCAGTTCTCAAAGGCAGTTGCAAAGCCGTAGGGGGAAAAGGTAGTTCCTATTGGTTTTGGTCTATCTTTAGCATACCGTAGTTCTGCAAAACAACAGCTTGCCTTGGTAATCCCTGCCAGCTACCCAACCAGAACCATTTTGTTTGTAAAAGCAGTTCAAGAAACAGATCTCTCACTTTAAATTACTTACATAATGGAGATTGAGAGCGCCTAGATCTAGATGAGCAATGAGTATTCGTGTACTTAGTCTGCTTGTTTCTTATGCCTCTTGCTATCTAGGCATCATGAAAATTGAGTCTAGTGCTTGCTATGGACTTGTTTCCCAAAATTTATGTTCTGTTTGTTTTACAGGGTTTAATCCTGTTTGGGAGGAAACACTCACTTTTACCATCCACATGCCCGAAATAGCTTTGGTGCGATTTCTTGTTTGGGACCATGACCCTATTGGGCGAGACTTTGTTGGACAAAGAACTCTGGCCTTTAGCAGTCTCGTGCCCGGTTAGTCCCACTTGTTTTCCTTGACTTAAAAATCTAGCTGAAGAACAAACACCTTTGACCTTAAAGTTTAAGGTCAGGTTATCAGCAAAAGAAATACGCTTATACCTCTGAGACTTCATACATGAGCTTGGACAATTCTCCTGGTGGTATATTCAGCATTACTTGAAGGACTTTGGGTGTCCGTGCTTTTAGAAATCTACTGCTAGTGTCTTATTTGTAACTTGGAGGCAATTTGTACTGGGGGGGCTTGGAAAACCTGTGAGAACATAAAATAAGAAGTTTTACTAAAGGCATAATGTGGCTTACTGTATATATTTCAGTTTTATAGACAGTCATTGCCAGTTGTGCATAAAATGCAAACTGTTGATCATTTGTGGTGCAATATTTTTGTTTTACTAGGCTATCGTCATGTGTATTTAGAAGGACTGACAGAAGCATCCATATTTGTTCATATAACCATTAATGAGATCTATGGAAAGGTAGGTATATCTGGAAATGTACATCTTTTATGACTTTTTTTGTTGTCTTGATTCTTCTGATGAAATATATATATTTTAAATATATATATTTAAATATACCGCAGAATTTCACAGGATTTGTGAGGTTTCTAAATGATTCTTACAGCTTAGGTTCATGGCATTTTGTACATTGGATTAGTAGTACCTAGCTCTCTGGCACTAATCAGTAATAAAGTTTAAACAAATTATTCAGATCATAGAGCAATGATAAAGCACAATGTCCGATTCTCTGTTGCCCTCAACTTGATGTCTTCGTTTATACTCGTATTGGTATAGGTATCTCCATATACTGCTAAGCATTGGCATGCTCAAGGAAGCAAACCGCAATTCCTTATTCAGAGTGTTTTCTCTGAGGAGCACTGAGCCAGGGCACCTGCTCACAGCACACCCATGTCCAGTAAAACACTTGGCTCTCTCCAGCTGAGACACCCCAATAACAGCCCAGGCTCGCTCTGTCAGAGTGCTCAGGAAGCAGAGGGATGTAGCTCACAGTGTGGGGGAGGTTCCTTGCAGGTGATCAGCAAGAAAAGCATAACGTACTACTCCAGTCTCAGCGTGCATGTACTTATGAATGTTCTTACTGTTAGCACCTAATAATTATCACGTCTAGATACAGTAAGTACATTTCTTCAGTGTGTTTAATTTTACTTTAGAAGTAAATGTTGAGAACTGTAACTGCACCAGAACATGGTATTTGCCAAGCTATTTTTAGCAGCTAATTTAAGCTTTAAATCTTTTAGGCTTTAGCGCATACATTTTGCTTTTCTGCAAGATTACTAATTTTAAAACGCTTTAAAAATGAAAGTAAAAGCACAGTGCTTTTTCTCTGCATTTCTGCTTCAGCTGCATTTATGAGCAGTTTACAAGAGGTCATGGTAGATAGCTAGCACAAAGAAATTAAGGCCTTATTCAACAGGATGCTAAAATAAAATAGACCTTCGGAGTGATTAAAAAAAAGAAAAAGCACACAAAAACCACAAGCAAAACCCTCCACCTTTATGAAGGGTATCGGTTGAAAAGCCCTTAGTCTTTCTCCTTTCTAAGAGTGGCTGCAGAGAATGTCATGTCAGATATGTAAGCCCACAGCTCTGCGAGCACCCAAGGAAAGCTCAGTGGAAC
Organism: Alca torda; assembly: GCA_008658365.1. NCBI lineage: Eukaryota > Metazoa > Chordata > Aves > Charadriiformes > Alcidae > Alca > Alca torda. The sequence goes on from CM018081.1 coordinate 9,655,878, forward strand.
AGAGACAGAAAATAACATAGACAAGGCCTTGGGGCTGAGATGTGATATAGTCCAGATCCTCACTGAACTCCACTACCTTTATCCTCACTGATCCCATTAGATCACCGAATGATCTAATCATGGCTCTGTAAACCACTTAAATGTCTGTCTCACTCTTGGCATCCTTGTCTCAGCACAGGGACCAGTGTTTCAATATTCTCATCTGCTCTTGTCTCTGCAAGTGTTTCTCCTGCCAGGGAGGACAGCAGCAAGGTGGTGGAGGGAATGGCACTGACCATACCAGATCTGTGCATCTTCTGTGCACATAGAGAAACTTTTAGTATTCAAGGTAGACTTTGTTACTCCTAAATCAGTGTAAAAAGAAAAGCAGTAGTAAACAGATTGGAATGCATCTGCAATATAATCCTAGATCTATACATATCTGAGTACGTGTGTGAAATCACATATGGTTTCTGTGATGGGGGGCCTGTTTGGCTATTGCTCTTGGCTCATGTGCTCTTCAAAGAAGAAAAATACAAAATACTCAAGAAAAATAGTAAAAAGTAGCTTCATAGGGAAGACAAAAGAAGGGAGGAGAGGGGGGAGAGACACATTGAGATTTGATCTCTGTATCGCTTATTCATCTACTGCTTGCCTTAATGATGGGCTGTATTATCCTTTCTAATGTAGAAACAAAGGCTGAATGCACACTTGCATCCTTGTAAGTGAGGATATCTGGTCAAGTTTGAGAGAGACTGACATTAGACTAATAAATAGTTTTAAATTATTTGCTGTAGAGGGGTTATATTTACAGCTGATGTACTGTCACCTTATTTGCTTATATCACAGTCTTGAAAACATTAGCCAAATGTATTTGCATTTTTTTGCCTTTCAGTGGAGCCCTTTAATCCTCAATCCCAGTTACACAATATTGCACTTTCTAGGAGCCACAAAGGTAGACTTCATTAGCATGCACTTTGCACTTGCTGGGCACAGATTTTTCAAATGGTTCCTAATCGCATGATCTGCAACTACCAAACTTACATCATTCTTCATTCAGACTCTGAAACATTTGAATATTGCTTTGATGAAGCCCATGCATAAAACTCCAAGTTAATGTGTAGCCTGTCACTGCGATACACTTCTTATAGTCTTGTCATCTCTGATTAGGAGACTTTGAGTAAACCTCTCTTGTAATTGTGGCAGGCTGCCATCCTAATGAGGAGAAATACAGACATGCATGAATTCATGGAGATCTATGCTGATAGTTCCTTGGTCAGAGTAGATGTGAATTGCTTGGTGTGAATTTTTACTTTGCTGCATTTTTAACTTTGTCTTCATCATTCATAAATACTTTGAAAGCGGCCCTTTCCGTTGTCCTCATTATATAACAGTATGAACTCACTTGAAACTGTGGTTATTCTTATCCTTTCAGAATAAGCAGCTGATAGGACTCAGAGGGTTGTTTAACAAGAACCCTAAGCACAATTCTGCTGAAACCAGTGGGCACTATATACGGAAGCGATCTATTGGTGATCGAATTCTCCGGCGCACAGCCAGTGCACCAGCAAAAGGTAGAAAGAAAAGTAAAATGGGTTTTCTGGAAGCTACTGAGATTAAAGACAGCGCATCTGAACCAGTAGACTTGAAAGACAAAGGAGTTGTAAGGCGTACAAGCCGGAGTTTGCAAGCACGTCCTGCTTCTATGCCTGTGGACAAATATCTTCTTGTAGGACTGCCATGCCCAGAAGATGAAACCACCCAAGATGCCAAAGGAAAAGAAAACGCATCCGGTAAGATGCTTCCAAAATTACTTTTGATGTAGTAAATTGAAATAGTCTATTAAAAGGCTTAGTTCTGTAGTCTCTGCAAGTAGTTTTCTTCAACTCAAATAACAGTTACTGGGCAAAATTACACATGCTTAAGATTGTAGTATTTTAACAGCTACTTAAATCTTTGATAAGTGACGCCCTGGAAAGCTGTCTACTCTGCAAACTAGGCAAATGAATTACAATAATTTCTAGAAGTGCTCTTAAAACGACACTTGCCAAATTTCTTTTTGTGATTTAAGAACCAGCCTTCAATTGTGCCTCATCAATTTCTGGTTTGCTACTGTCCCTTCACTTATAGAAATAGAGCTACTGGCATGGTGGGTTTTCTCTGTCCGTTTTCGAGGAGGAAGAACAGCATGCAGCATGTGTTTTTGGAAATAGTGTGTGTAAAGACTAATGCAGGCTTTCAAATAGATGTAAAAGGGGTAAAAGTATGTCAAACTTTGTATCCATCAGTCTTTATATTCTCCTAAATTAATCAAACTAAGTAACCTATGTTACATGGAAAGCATGCGTTAGGATAAAATTTTGGTCTTATTTTATTGATACAAAATGCAATTTAATTCTTAAAATAGCTTTTTCCTAAGTGTCTTCAGCAATAATAGTCCTGGTTTTGAAATCCAGTTATTCCCATGACAACAACAAAGTTAGTGTGTTTGACCTGCCTAATATTTGATTTACTTGAATATTTAAATAAGTCTAGGAAGCTTTGAATACAATGGCTATAATTCATTAGACTTGCTGTCTCCACCCTGAGCCTGAACCTAGTCTAGGGCATTTATGCTGCTTTTTGGGGCTGTTTTTTGTTTGTTTGGGAAGAGCGTGTGCACTCATACAGGCTGTCCCCCTGATGCTGTAGGGCTAGCCAGATCCTCAGCTTCTGGTGACTTCTGACAGTGCAGCGTTTCTGCACTTAGTCCCAGAGGGCTCTTCCTTAGCTGGCACAGGACAGCCAGAAGCACTGTCTGTCGTCTTTGGTAAGACGCAGAGAGCGTACAGAGAATGTCTCTTGGCCAGGGGGGTGATGGCAGTGGTGCTTATCTCTGGATATTCTCAGCTGTGGAGCAGCAGCTTCCACCAGCTACAGGAGCCACCTTAAAATAGGAGAACCAGGCACAGATGAGAATGTGTTGTTAAGCTACCTTTGTTCTACTTGCCCATATTACAGGCTTTGAAGGAACAGATAATGTGGACATCATCTTGTAAAAGAAGTTAGTTAGGAGAAAAAGAAAAATCAAACCAATTCTTTTTTTACCATCCTGAGAAGAAAGTGTAGACAGGGAAAAGGATATTCCCAGTAAAGGAAGTTAACTCGGAAATGCTGTATTTTAAATTGAGAGATCCCCTAGGCAAGCCTGTGAGATGATACAGCTCAGCCATTCTTTGCAACAGATGTAACTATTTCTTAGATATTTCTTTTTAAGCATGCTGTAAGGATACAGACAAAGACAGAAAATTCTTTTAGAAGAACCTGCCGTGCTGTTTGGAGGTCACAGTTATTCATGTGTAGCAAAATAACCTTTACAGAAAACACAAGCCCTGGTGAGATGACTTAAAAAGTTGTCATGGGGAATGAATGCTGCCCCTTCTATGAGAGGACTAGATCCTGTCCATTGGAGTTTCTGTAGACCTTGCTCTGTAATCCCTATGGAGCAGCACTGGCCACCTTAGAAAGAAATGAGACAGGAAGAAGATGAAATGCCAGATGGAGTCCTCTTCTGTTCCCAAGGGACCTTCTCCCTTCTATGCTGCAGGGCCATCTGTGGCTTAGTGGTGGACATAGAGGAAAAGCAACTCAGGCTCCATTTTTTGTGGAAGCACTTACCTTGTAATCATGGTAAGAAAAGGTACAGCACAGCCTCGTGCACATGCAGACATAGGCTTGGGTATTCTCAGAAAGTAAGTTCAGCCCAAATAATTCAGGCTGGGAGGTGTCTTCACCCTCGGGGACATACTAGGCAGATGAAGTGTTCGTTATTGCAGGATGCTGTGAAGAATGGAAAAGGCTGTCTGTCCAACAGAGATCTTTATTGCTAAAACACTGTGGCTGAAAATCTCTACTGTCTCAGTTGGAATTACGCCAAGCAGACAGTGTGCTGTCTGTTTTCTCCCCTGCTCTTTAGAGAAAAAAAAATATATCTATAAATCAAAGAAATGTACATCGCTTCCATCCTTATGTGGGAGCACTAGAAAGCTCGGGGAACTTCTCAGATCTTGGAGATCAGCCTTTAATGCCATGTTTGTTAAAAATAGCTCTTACTGTTCTGGGGGGTGGGTGTTCAGTCACTGTTATGTAATGATCGGGGCTTCTCTTGTTTCTTCCTAGGGTACCTGTTTTCTAGCAATTGTTAGAAACAGTATATATCATGCCAAGCTTACTTCTATAGTCCCTGCTTAATTAAAAGCTCCAAAAGAATGAGTCACAGAGCTTGGATTTGGCATATAAAGACAAATAACAAGATCTGGTGGAGGAAATATCTAATGTGTATTTTCATGGAATTCAAAATCTTGCTCTCGTGAATGCAGTATGCTTGTAGGAGATTAAAAATTATATCCTTAAATTGTAATATTTTACAATAACTACATGTAAAATACATCCATCTACTTGATGCTTTTTACTCAGCTCTTTTAAGCATGCATCTTGTTTCAAAATATTACGGTTTTTAACAGAGCTGTTCTGTTCTGTCTTTATTGCCATGCTTCTTTATAGTACAAATCTGAATAGGAACACAGCTGAAGGTAATACTATGTGCAAGCTACGATATGGTACCTCATTAACATTATTTGCAACAAATATTACATCACATGCTTGATGTAATAGACATTCAAAGGAAGTTTCAACGAAGTGCCTGCAGTTGTATTTTTCCATTTATTCATATCACACAGATAATCTGTACTAAACCTGCACAACCCCATAATTAAGTTCTGTCACAACTGTACCTAATTTTGCATTCTCCATTTGTCTGTCTAAGGACAAAATAGTTTTTAATAAAGAGAACACAATATTGTATGCAACTAATATGTTTCTTATTTTATTTAGCCAACCGTGATGACAATACAAATGAGGAGGAAACAAACTTGAAAGTATCTCTTTTCACATGTTCTGAGAAAACAACAAAAACTTCAAATTTGGCAACTCAATTTAAGAAGAGTGACCAGAAGGAGACTACAATTGACTCTTTAGTACCACCTCTCCAGAAGCAACCTGAAAATTTAGTTTATGCAAGTGGTGTGGCTGAAACAAATCACCTCATAGGCTATCAGGAAAATAACCTTTCTGATGAAACTGTCCCTCTAATGCAGATCTCTGATTTTGAAATTTCCACAGAAAAAAAAAATGGCAAAAACGATGCAGACAATAAAAGGGAAGATGACACAAAAGGGTCTGAGGAGAAAATAATTCTTGTGGGGGCTTCCCTTTCTCAAAAAGTAGAGATGGAAAATCACAAATATGACATCATCGAGAAAAGCACTGGAGCACCTCTTTCTTTGACAGATATTTCTTCTACCATTTGCTGTGATGTTCCTGATTTGCACTCCACTTTAACCATGCAAGACAGTGACATTTCTCGCCTTATAGATGAAGTTTCTTTAGCGAATGAGAGCGAGATGGATAGCGCTGTCTCAGCTCTCATTGGACAGTTTGATGTCACAGATGACCAAACTAATCTTACTGCGGTCTCAAGCCTCCATGGCGCTAGCAGCCAGACCTTAAGTGTGATGGCTACGCACCCACACATGTTTACTGCAGATCATAACAGTCCCTGTGAGCACAACTTTACTACCACAAAATCTGTCAAATCCCCTTTATTCTCAACTCCGGATACTACTGTGTTCTCCAGCCCTGAGACTGCAGAGTATTCTGTGTACACAATTATCCGTGAGGCAACCCTTACACCAGCTTCTGAATGTAAGACCCACAGTGAATTAGTTTGCAAGAAAAAGTTAAATAGTATAGAAAACAACTTGCCTAGCTCTCCTTGTCCTTTGCCTCTCTCTTTGCTAAATGCAAATCCCAAAAGGGATTGTGGAACAAAATCTGGAACATGCTGGGAAGCCCCCAAGTCTGCCAGTTCTTTTGCTTCCAATAGCCTCATCTTTGAGGAGACACTTGTTGACCCTCCCACTGGTGAAAATTCAGAAAGCAGCAGTCTTGTAGAAGTAGATGAGGATTGTCAAGATCTCTTGGTAACTGCATGTGAGTACAAAAGGGAAGACATGAGCCAGTTGGCTTCCCCTTTGAAACTGAGGCAAAAGCAGGACAGTGGGCATGGTGGGGAGAGAACCCCTGGGAGCAGCGCAACTGTTGAGCTCTGTGCTGCTGCCTTAGACTGCTCAGGTAAATTCAGGACTGCAGGGAGTCAGCTCCCTTTTCCAATGTGTGAAAATGTTGGCTTTTTGTATCATCATCATTCAGACAAGCAGAAAAATGTAATGTGTACCTCTGAGAGATCCCAGCTCAACATACGCTCACCGGTGCTCAAAAATGCTTTGGCTTTCCCACCTCCTTCAGCCATCAAGCAGACTAGCCCTTGCAAATCCAAGAGTCTCGGAGACTTGACATCAGAGGATATTTCCTGCAATTTTGAAAGTAAGTATCAATACATAAGTAAGAGCTTTATCTCATCAGGCATGAGAGACAAGAAACTTGCTGCTATGAAGAAGATGAGACCACATTCTACAGATGCTCTGACAGAACAGCTGAGGAAGCTGGTGTCCCTGGACCAGGAGGACAGCCGTCAAACACTGTACTCCAGGCAGATTGATGAAGACTGCCCGAAGGCGCTGGTCAGAAAACTCTCATCCAGAAGCCAGAGCAGGGTGCGAAATATAGCCAGCCGTGCCAAGGAGAGGCAGGAGGCTGCCAGCAAGCAGAAATCTTCTAACACAAGTAGCATAGCGGGGATTGTCCTTCGGAACAAGCCTTCGGCATCTCCTCACGTTATCAACAGGCATTCAACGGGCTCATACATAGCCAGCTACCTGAATGGCTTCCCTGGGGAGGACGTGGAGGGCCGAGGAATACCAGAGGGCGCGTGTGCTGCTTTGCACTACGGCTGTAGCGACCAGTTGTATACACACGATTCTGTTCTGCAGCTGGAATCCAGTAGTGATGATAGGCCTGAAATTTATTTCCTGCTGAGACTGTAGATTGTATAAATGTACATCTTCAATGTTTACAAACTACTTCATTGAAATGAAGGATTTTTAGCAAGAAATACTGTTTTGAGGGTTTAAATTATTTAGAAATGCAATTTCATGCTAGTGATTCAGTCATGATTTAATGTTCCCTTTCCTGTCAAAGCTTATGTAAATAGAAACCATGTTTCATCCTTATGTATGTATTACTTTGATTTAGAAATTATGAAGTGAAATAGCCTGGGGACTATTTGCATGCAGTAAGCATTTGTAGCATTTTGAATTTGTAATGCATGTCATTTTTATGTCAAGAACATCTGTGCTCAAGAGCCTAACATTGCAATGAATGCGATTTCTGTTTTCCTGATTTCCCATCCTGCTGTTTGGAAAAACATTTTTAGTGATCACTTTTGGCCTTTTGTGCAAACTCTGCTAAGCATAGTACTTCCTGTTATTGGTAACGTCCTTGGGGTTAGACTGCTGAACTAGGACTCATTCTGCCCAACAAGCAGCAGTCTCAGAAGGAGACCCTTCGTTAGCATCACTGTTTTCACTCTGACTTATACTTAATTGTTAATACTAATTTTACATGTTTCCATGTATGAACTATGATTCTACAGCAAACAATTTGTTGAATTAAGGTTAGTCTAAATTTGTGAGTAATGCGTAGGCTTGTCTTCTGCTCACTCTATCAAGTATGATAACGGTTTTCTTCCTTTTTGTCACCCTGTGGAGTGCTCATTTCAGGACAGAGTGGAATGTGGGAGTAATTCTGCATTTATGAATGGAAAATACTTAATTTCTGCATATTTTGTTATGTATTTTTGTTATCAGTTGTGTGTGTAGCTTCAGTACAGTAGCAGATCTGTTTCTGTATATTTGTAATCTTATTGCTAAATTGTTGACAGTCAGTGGAATATTTAAAGCTGACATGGTAGAGATAACTATTTTGACTGTCCTTCATCTTTTTCTATGAATGCTGAAAGTGAATTGAGTGAGTAATCTCAAACACCTGAAGCTTCCCTGTAGGGAACAATATAGCTTTATTTCGGTTTTAAGATATTCTTTGCCTTTGCTGTAAGTTTTTTCTTATTTGTAAAAGACATACCTTTTACCTCTTTCTTTTGTAATGCAGAGTATTATTCTTGAAAACTTCATTAAAATAGATTTTTTTTAAGCACTTGGTGACGTGATTACTGAAACTGAAGCAAATACAATTATGATTAAATTAACAGTAGTTAGTGATTGGAGGCATCTGTCTTGGCATGAGAATGCAATATGGTATTAGAAAGGGAAAAAATTCCATCATTTCACATGATGGTAAATGGTTCTTAGCTAGAAATCTGCAGCTGAGCTCTTTTCTGGATAGGAAGCCATGTTTATTGAGTACGTCTAACTGCCTGCATATTCTCATTTTGTTCCATTAAGGATCTAGCAGATGTAACTGGCTGTTGTTTTGCTCTCTTGGGAGAGAACAGTGTATTTTCTAAATAAAAAGCATTTTTACGTGGAGGAACAGAACCAGATACTGGATTAATCCCTTAAGCTTTGGACCTGAATTTATATCTCAGTACTTGTGATAAAATTCATAAGATGCAATTGAAGCCATCTCTAACTTCAGTGAAGTTCAGAAGCTTTGTGCCTTGGAGTGTCAGAACTTGGGACAGTATTTCCCAAGAGAGATAGTTTCAACTTCTGACTTGCCGATAGTGTGTCTGGTGCACATGGTAGTTTAGAGACTGTTTCCAAGTGAAGGAGTGGATGTGTACAGGCTGTGATCAGCTCTGTGGAATGCTGCATGCCACAGATGCTCACACACCGTATCCAGATACATTTATTTGTATTAGTAGAACCTATACATTCTTTAGAAATAACTGCCATAAAAAGTGCTTTGTAATTAAGCAAATGATACAATCGCCATCACAGGAGATGAAAAAACTAATCTTGACTTGAAGGTTGTTTCTAGCTTTAATTGGAATTAATTTAGAAAAATTGTATGGTGTGTGCAGGAGGTCAGAATAGATTATTACAGTGGTCTGTCATGACTTAATCTCTTACACTTTCCTCTTAATTTAGAAGTTAATTCAGATGGGGACAGTTCTTTGTGTGAAAGTGAAATCTGAATACAGGGCAGGATTTCTATAGCATAGACTCAAGCCAAAGAAAGATCTGTCTCAGTACTTTTTCCTGTCTCACTGGGCTTAGTGTCGTTTTTTCTGTTTCACTGATATTCAAATTATATTTTGTTTGTGCAAGTTTCTTTTTGGGGGTGTAGCTTTGGGGTGTGCCAAAACCTTCTAACTTCTCAATGTGGGAATACTCTGAGCCTTGAAGAACTTGAGTTGGAGTATTCAAGATGTTCAGAGGTCTTGTTGTGATCTAGCACAGGTGAGAAGGCAGAGAGGGCTTATGTCAACCGCCATTAATTTCTGTTCTTGAGTAATCTGTAGGGCAGTTTGTGGGCTTGGACATGGAAAACTGATAAGAAAGACTATTGTTGTGTCTGTTTGCAAAGGTGATATTACAAGAGAGAAATTTTCAGTATGCAGAACTTTAATTTTGATAGGTTGTATTCAGAAATGGATTTGGTCTTTGTGTCTTCAATGCATGAAGAATACATGAAATCACAAGTGATGAGTATAGGAGCATAAAGATACCTGTGTTATCAGCCTGCATTAGAGAAGCTTGATGATGTGACGAGGTATTTTGAATATTGGAAGCAAGCATTCTGTATAAAATGTTTGAATTGGAGAGAGATCTAAGCCAAAGTCAGAGACATTAGCTCTTGCTTTTATGTTCATAATTAGAAAAGAAAAAAAAAGATTAGTAGGAAACATAAAGTACTAAAAAGTCAATGGTATTGTTTTGTGCATAAAATACATTTGGATTAAATACAGTAATTTGTATTAAAGCATGTGCACCAGGTGTCTTTATGAGATAATCATTAGACCATCTTTCTTAATTTACTAGAAATGGAGAGCATGCAGACTCTAGAAGGAAGAGCTTGAGATCCAGAGGAGCAGGATCCATACTAACCTTGCAGAATAGGCAGGTGAAGAATTCTCCCCAGGACTGACCTACCTTCTGTTTTCCTGCCAGCTGGCGTAGGGTCCTGTCCAAGTGCAGCCCTCTTTCTCTTTGTATACCAGGTCAGAAAGTATGTCTAATCCCCAAAGCCAATCAGGCTATTCCTGTGCTGTTGTGTCTCATTAAGGTCTTCACAGAATTAGGAACTGTTCTATTAGCAGATGTCAAAGATGCTTGAAACATCAAATTAAATTTCTGTTTCTTTTCCAGGTGAGTGTTTATAAACAACAATTTATCCTTTGTTTAAAGCTGTCCATGTTGCTTCTGAATCTGGAACTTACAAATAGTAATGTAGGACAAGGACAAAGGATGGAACAGAAAGTTAAAGACATCATTTATCTGGCAAACTATAAGCTAGTACTTTTTTGTGTGCTAAGTAGGAGGTGAAGATAAATTGGAAATGCGCAGACATTACTCTTCAGTGAAGTCACATGGTGTAAACCCATTGTTTTAAAGGAGATGTACTGCTTTCTGTACCAGGTTGTATTCTCACTTCCAATGGATTTTGTATCTATTCAAGATTTCCATTATTTCTTCAGTTTCTAGTTAAACTGGGTAAGCTTCATTTTTCTTTCATGGAATGGAAGGGGTATAAACAAAAGTACATTCCTTTGGTGATGAGAACTGTAATTAGTGTATGATACCAGTCTGTTGCAGGCAGTATCTCATTTCTAAGTACTGGGCCAAATGCATCTCTGGTATAACTATAAGATCTCATCAGGGGAGTTACACTAGGGATAAATTTGCTTTATTAGATATAAACTTTTTGGCATGTTAAAGCAGCGTGTTTTGGCTGAATACCACCCACTTTTTCTGTGAAATTCTGATCGTTGGCATTAAACTTGAAAATATGGCATACTTGGTCCGTGCATGCCTCTGGGAATCGCTGCTGCTGCTGTGTATGCAGCAGAAAGCAGCTGTGTGAGCGTGCATGGGCAAACTGATGCTGAGGCCGGATTCGCTGAGAGCCGCACGACAGTCTGGGGATGAGGCTAATTCTGTAACTGCCAATTTCCAGAAGGAAACATCAGCCTCGTTGGGATGCTTTTATGAGCCTGGATGCATGCTGCCAATCCAGCCGCTCCAGTGGCAATGTTCCCATCATGAAGATGGCTGGCACATCTGAAAACTGCTGATCTTCCTGTATATGGAGGACGGTGTGGTCTCACTGGTGGATATTAGTAATATGAGCTCAGAACTGGTGTGACGTGGCATAGTTGTAGTGATAATCTCAAAATGGTAGAAAGCGGTTTATCTCATTGAGAATTTGTGCTGCAGAAATGATTGCAGCATCAAATAAAATCTAACCAGAGGTAATATGCTTTATACGGCGATGCTGAAATGTGATGCTGAATAACAGTAGGAATGGTACAATTTTTGAAAACTAAGAATGCTTGCTTCAGTAGCCTTGTGTGTTGGATAATAAAATGAAGGGCCACTGTATCAAGAAATCTAAGCACTTTCTGAACTCATCTCAGTCTTCAAACTTCTGTGAGCATCTGGTACGTAGATTACAAGCAGCATCATATAGAGCCAGGATTTTTAGATATATGGCTAGAACAGACCAGCAGTCCGCAATTCAGACATTGATAAGGCCATTCATTTTTCAGTCCTTTCCCAAAATTAATTAAACTGTGTATAAACAAGGCTGCAGCTTTTTGAAAATCCACCTAGTGAAGCCTTTTTTGGGTGCAGAATATGTTGCAGACTTCAATTTATTCCAATGCTGATTACTCTCAGTGCTTAAAACCAAATATTTCTGGTTGATGTTTGTCTAGCTTCACTTCCCAGCATGAAATTATGTTTTATTTGACTGCTCACTTGAAAGAGCTCTTACCACGCAAGTTTCTCTCTCATAAACATGAAGTCACAGCCTTCTGGACTTCTACTAAACATGTAGTCACATCCTACATAGATCAAACCCCTGAAGTCTCTCTCTTTAAAATATTTCATTCATTCCTGGAGGTGTCCTGTGAAGGTTATAAAGTTTCCAGCATTATAGAAGAACTGTAGACACCAGAATCAGTTGCAGCATGTCAGGCCAATTATGTCAATGGGAAGCATGGAGATAACATGATTTGTACCAGATTGTGTTTATAATGCGAGGGCATTTATTCTTTTCGGCTGCAATATTGAAGCATCTGTTCAGTGAGTATCTATCATGTCTCCCAACTACTTTTTTTTAATAGAGGGTGGAGTTCTAATTTTGTAAATACAATTTGCATTTTTCTCCCTCTGAGATACATTGAAATGTGTACAGTATTTTTCCTTGCTACCATCTTACCTTGCTCTCCAGCTCAGAAATGTGCTGTTTATTATTTTGCATTCCTCAAATTTTTGTGTCTTCTGCAAACCTTAATCATTGCCAACTTAACACATTTTTTTTCAGGTCATTGATATGGCACAGGGCCAATGCCTAAATCTTACAGGAAACCAATACAAATGCTTTTGCTCACCACCCATTCACTGTCTGTAGCTCCATTTGGAGGTCCAGCTGCTAATCAGCTTTGTGCTATTCTAGCAAGTGTCATAATGATCACGTATCATTCAAGTCTCTTGATGAAAACATCATGAAGCATCTGATTAAGTGCTTTATGGAAGACTAAACACACATCATCATCATCATCACTCTTACCTCTGTGGACTGAACTGTTATAATTCATAAAAAGCAAGATGGCCAGTAAATGTAGTTCCTTTAATCCCATTCTCTTTTTAATTACATTACCCTCCTTTAATTCTTTCTAAATAAGTATTTTCTTAATTTTTTTAAATTACTTTCATTACTTTGCCTAATTTTTATAACAGTCTCTTAGGTAAAATTTATCTCGTTTACTCTTTTAAATATTGGTAGGTATTAGTTTCATTTCAGCCCTGTGCAACTATCTGAACAGTTGGAAATTCAAAAATTAACTATTGTGACGTGTCCCTCTGCCAGTTATTTTATTCCTGGATGTGCCTGTTGATTTGAATAGGTTTTCATTGCAATTTTTTTTTTTGTCATTTTCCCTAATTCAGAATAATTGATTGCTGGGAACTCCTGCAAATAATGACAAGGATTTTTTGTGTATATCTCTTCCTAAACAATCAATCAAATGGCCAGGGCCAAGATTTCTTTTGCACAGTGAAGGAGGGGACTATAAATAAATTGCATGAATGGCTTGGTGCTGTTGGAAACTTTGCGTTAGGATTATGCATTTGCTGAAAGGGGTGATATTTACCTCTTTTGCAAGAGAGTAAATGACCTTTATGAAAATGAAAAGCTGGTGCACCAAGAATGATGCAAATGATAACTCTTTTGATTATTTCATACTCTTATTTCAGAAGCTTGGTCGTGTAGTAACAGAACACAAAACCAAAAAAAGTTATTATTCAGTTCAAATTCTTTCTCTTCAAAGAAAAAGAACAAGCAACTTTTTAACAGATTCCTAACTTCTGTGGTATTTTGTTTCTTGTACCTTCAATAGCAATTGAAAATTTATTATTTTCCTCTGAAGCTTCCTTTTCAAGCTGTCTTCCATCATAACTGCATGTAAGTATGAATTAGCTGGAAGAAACAATTTGTTTTCTTCACAAAGGATGTGTACTACTCTAGTATGTCTTGCCAAATATTTTTAAAAGCAAGAATATGCTATGAATGCTGAAGGTGTTTTTACCCTTTCTCAACTAATGCATACATTTATTGCCTAGGAGGAAAAATCAGAAGAGGGGAATAAGCAATTATTTTCACCTTGTAAAGGCTAGTGGTTCACATCCTGGGTTAGAAGGCCTAAATTATTTTTCTATTTTATGAAAGAATGCATAAAGTAATCTGTTCAAGAATTTGCAGAGAACAGTTAATAGCACCAAAGATAAGACTGGAATATTACTTTTTAAGAAATTGTATTTTTTTTAATTCAAAATCAAAAAGAGTCTAGTTAACTTTATATGAGTGTTTACCAGAATATCTATTGCCCCTGCTTTTAAGAGCAGTACAAAATAGTCCTAGTGTTAGGGATCCAATTTCACATGCTTCACTCTTGGCAGAGGAGCCTATGTTCTGATAGAAACACACTGCAAAGAGGTGAAAAGATCTGATAGGAAGTTTTCCTGTTTTTCTATTAATCCTAACAGGCAGAGGAGGTGTTTATTGCCCAGCCAGATTCACCACCAGTGTACCAAACAAGAAGTGAAGCAATAGCCAGAGGAGTGATTTATGTGTGGACAATGGGACGAGGAAGGCGTTCACTTTAGGCATAAGAACATGTGAGAAACAGAAGTAAATACGTTGAACAGTATTTTTTTTAAAGCATTTGTTTTACTTTGCATTTCAGCAGTGCTGAGGTGGTGTGACATTACTGATATGGTTGATCGGATGAGGTGGTAAATCATGTTCATTGTTCAGGAGTAATATTTTAATTCTGTATTTTCAAGATCATGTTTTGTAAAGTCTGCCTGTACAGCTCTGAGAGGATGGCAAAGCTGCCCAGTACTCGAGGTGGCATCAGAGAAGCCTCAGATTTTCCAAGATAGTTAAAAACAAAAACAAAACAAAAAAAAACCAAACAAAAAACAAAAACAAAAAAACACCCAAACAACAAACCAAACCCATAACAGCACCTCTGGACACTCTTCCCTGAGCATGCCCATGGCTCTGGGGCACAGTGTGGGTGATGGGGGGAAAGTGGGGCACGCAGGGGGTGCACCAGCAGCTGAGGAGGTATCCTTATGTCCCAGGCTCTGCTGCGTGCCAGAGCCTGGCTTGAGGAAGACCGGGGGCTCAAATGGCAAGTCAGATCCCTTGGCTGAGGTACCTACTTCATCCTCGAGTTTCTCTTTCTGATCTCACTCTGAACAGGCATCTATGCAAACTTTACTGCTTACAGGATCATAAATCCTCCTAGTAAGAAACATATTTTTTACCCTAACGTGTTTTGGTCAGAGGGCTTTCTTTGTTAGTTTCCCATTGTCATCTTAAATAAGATTCAGTCGTAAAAGAATAAAACATTTCATTTTTAAAAAGTGAAAGCTGTAGGAAGAACAGCCAGAATTTCCCCCAGAAGCATGTTGGGTCAGTTTTATTCTTGGACTGGTGCTCATTTGGATTTGGTTTGATAAGATTTTAATGCAGTTCTTATTTGCAACAGAGAAAACAATGTCCCAGACCCTCAATCCACACGTATGAGACTGTGGCAAAGTGATTACACTGATTACAGATCTACTCAGACATGCAGAAGGAGAAATAAATTGAATTTCTATCAGATTATCCTTTAAAGTCCGGTGTTGATTGAGACAGAAATAAATGAAAGTGGGCAGTGCCTGAATTGGCCTAGTTGAGTGTGGGTTGTTTTTTGTTTTTGTTTTTTTTTTTTGCCATTGTAAAGAAACATGGGAGTTGAAATGTGTTCTTTAGTGTGTGAATTTAGTATCTGGTATGGCTGTGGACCAATTGGGAGAATTTGCAGTCCAGGTACAGCTTACAACTGAATTACCTTGCCTTCCTTTGCTGTCTGTTTGCTAATAATTTCATATCAGATGCACAAGTATGTGTTTGTATGTATAAGAAGGCATCATGGAAGGGGAGGGAGGGAAGGTAGGCAGCTGTAGCTATTGTAGTGGCTTTATTAGTCCTTTGCTTAAGGAACAGTTGGGTTTTTAATATGTAAACCCTTTGCAGCAGAGACTTGTCTTCACGTGTAACTTGACTCAATCACTGCTGCAGCCATAATACTATTAGTAGGGTCCAGATCCAGTCTGAGGAATACGGTCAGCCTCTGCAAGTGGATTATGTCGATGGAATGCCTGCCTTTGCTGCTTTGCTTTATGTATATGCATGTACAGCAAAGACACAGGGGTAAGGAATGGTGAAAATGGTCTAAGAGAGTTTGAGATTCTGAATTGACTAAATTTGTACAAGTTGCTTTGCTAAGCACTTGCAAATAAAGATAAAACCTGTTTTTCCTGGTAGGCGCATTTAAAAGCGATATGAACTTCCATTTCAGACTTTGTAATGATGTGGAAATAGTTCCTTCATACTCAAAACAGTAAGATCTAATCCTGGCGTGGAAGGAACATGGCCTTGTACAAAATGACACCATGAGGGGGAACTCTGGTGTCCACCAGCCCAAACCATTGGGTCAGTGCAGGGCTCTGGAACATCTTTGTACTCCCTGAGTGATGTGACGTGCATCCTGGAGGCTGTGCCACAGATGGTCAAGGGCACCTTGCTGGTTCCCACTTGCACTGTACAGTGGTACAAGAGAGCAAACGGTTTCAGGAGGAAAGTCTCCCCCCAGCCTAGACAAAACACTCATGCAGCTTTGCATGGGACTTTGTTATTTCCCTGGTATGACCAGTGCTGGAGATAAAGCACCAAATTAGATCTGCTCTGTCGCCTTTGTGTCACAGTTATTTCCCTGAAGCTCAGTTGTTCCTGATCCATACAATATTCTGCAATGGCATTAGTTGGATGGTTAATTTAAGTACATCTGGATATAGACTTAAGTTTGTCAGTAGACAGTATTTATGTGATCCTGTTTTAAGGAATAATAGTCTTAAGGAAGCACATTTTTAAGGGAAACAGATGTCTTGAAGTAGATGATTAATTCATGCTTAATTTTCAAGCACTCATTTGACTTACAGGCTTTTAAAAGTGGATTCTTCCTTTTAATTTAAAGCTTCACATCTTAAACATTTATAGCCAAGATCTTATTTCAGTTCAAGATGTATGAGTCTAAAGTGACACTTTTAAATTGGAGTGTGGAGTGGTTCTTCTGAAAATTAACAGTGCTGAGAAAACAGAATATAGAGAGGTGCAGAGTGTCTGCAACTGATGTTTATTTTATTTTATTTATTTATTTTCAGCACTACTAATATTTTTTTCAGTAAAATGAAAACTTAATTGCATCCAAGTGGATCCTCTTTCAGGGCAGAGTTCAGCAGAATAAGTGAATACAATCAAGTGCTAAATTTGGGTTAAGTCAGTGCAGATCCAGGCTGTAACAACTGAAGCTGATGGAGTTTTCATAGATGTATGGTAGGATGGGAGTCAGTTTCTTGACTACGTACCCCGAGTCAGTCCATTTAAAGGTGTTTGAAAGGCTAACACTGGAGACAGAAGTTTGATTTAAAACATGTTTGAGGTTTCTTGTACTTTTCCATATCTGATCTTCAAATTGAGGTGATGCTGAGTAAAGATGATAGTAATTAATACCCTTGTATATATATTGCCTTGGGACTTGGATGTTAAATATTTAAAATACATACCTAACCTTCTTAAGGGTGAGGGCACACATGCTGTTTTGAATTCATTTAAATAAATAGTAGCTATCTTGACCTGCACTCCCACTTTTTTTCCTATAGCTTGAATGAGAACCTAGTTATGCCTGGCATTTGCATAAAATGAGGCTTTTACATTAATCAGCTCCATTCCTAACCCTGGAAGATAATCATTATGATTTTCTGGTTTAATCTGTGCAGTCAGTGGGCAAAGGTTCAGCCCACTTGAATGCATATTGTCCTCTGGAGGAGACTTCAGTCTCAGCTGTATGCACAGGGTGCATGAGGTGCCTGTTTTTAATTGGGTACTCATTAGCTTTCTAAAGGTGGAGTGCAGAGCCAGTAGTCACAGTGCTGGCTCTCTTAGTCCTGCACACACACACTCAAAGTGCATGGCGCTTGAGGGTATTTATGAAGCATGAACAGAGAGAATTTGTCATGTTATCTCACCAGATGAAGAAATGTAATGGCACCAGAAAGCATCTGCTGTTCTCCAGAGATCTTGTCCTCAACTAGAAAGCTTGAAGTGAACACAGGGAATCTGCTAATGGAATAAAAAAACAAATCTGAGAGCAGTTCAAGCATCCAGCATCCTTCAAGGGGTAAAGGAGACAAAGACAAAAATATCTCAGGGCCAAGTAAGTAAAGCCGGGCGACTGAGAGTTAAAACTTCTGTTTGGATTTACCCCATGTTCAAGTTGTGGGAGCACTGCAGCCATGAGACCTTTGTTGCAGTGGAATTCTTCTCCATCCACAATGGTGTGAGAGAAGGTTGCAGAGAAACTCATATTTCTGGATTTCCGTGAAGCCAATATGCGCTTTCATGAGATAAAAAGATTTACTCATTAATATAGATTTTCATTTGAAAGATAAATCCTCAGCAGTCTCCTTTGCCTCTGGTCTCCATGTTCAGCCTCTCTGTGCCAAGCACAGTACCGAGCCAGCTTTGCAGCCGGAATACTGCTAGACTTGACAGCGGGAGTGAAGGGAAAAGACCTTATGCACACATGTCCAGTAAATTGTCCCTTTTATTTCCTTGCTGAAAAGCACTTCTTTCTTTAGTCAAAAGATGTGAAAGCGTGTGTTTCTTTTGCCAGTAATTCAAGTTCGTATGTTATCAGGCCAGTAGGGTGCAAGCCCTTCTGTGTTGTAGGTCTTTGCTAGGAGTCGTGCAGAGGGATTCAGCCCAGTGCCAAAGGAAATGGTTTCTATCTCTTCAACGGTTTTGGCAGCACCTTCTGTTGCACTTAATAGAGATGCTAAATGCTTAGCAGGATGAATAAATACAAGCAGCAGCCAACTTCTACTTCTGAATGCGAAGCTTTAAGCAAGGAATAAATTCATGTATTTTGTTTGAGCTATTTAGCAGTATAAATTAGACTAAAATTTGTAGTTGTTGGTAATACACATAAAATGTATTTTCATTTGTTTTAAAGTGAAAGAATTGTGGGGAAAATGCTGATATGACTTGTAGAAAACAATGCTGTAAACATGGCAGTTCTGGGTTTCTGATCTATTAAAGCCTTGCCAGGCTCAACAGTCCACAGACTGCAGTTGCTGAATGAATGTATGTTCTACAAACACTTATAGCTTCTGCCAAGCAAAGCTTTGCTGTCTAATTCCGAGTAGTTCAGTAGCTCAGATGCTGCATGTATGCAAAATCCTTTGTCGGGAGGGTCAGTTTCATATCAGACTGGAAGCCCCAGGCTCCATCAGCCTCCAAGGTTTCTCATGGTATTCTGGATAGGTGTTGGTGAAGTCTCCAACAATTTTTTCCTCCCTTTATGACTGTAGAAGGGGGCAGCTGGAGATGTTTGTTCTTGTTAGGTGAATGAAATGAGACTAGTAAAAGGAATGAATGCAATCACCTGTGCAGCAGGAATAAGATCAGGCAAATCCTATCTTTTTGCTTTCCAGAGCCAAGGCACTGAAGCAAGAGCAGTGATATGTGGTCAGGATGTTGGTAATACAAACTAGTATGATACAAACTGAATGGTATGAATTTCTGTTCCAGGTATTGTTAAAGGAGGAGAGGGAGGATGATGATGCGTGCTTGGTGCTAAACTCCAGTGGGTTTAGGGCTGGTTCTTATCAAAGCAGGCCACTCTGGAAGATAATGCCTGAAGAAGGGATTCCCAAAAAGAAAGTTTATAGGTAATTATAAAGTAAAGGAGAAGGATGCAATAGTGGCAAGAAAACTGTTGTTGAGGTGCTGCAGACTCATCACCTCTCTAATGACTTGTAATTAAGCAGCATCTGCGGAAAAGTCTCTGCTTTCTGGGTGATCTCTAGCCACCTTGGATCTAGACACTCAAAAGGTATTTGTTCCCCTGTGCATGCCCCAAAATGCTCGGGATGCAGAGTCAGATTAGTCAAGTAGAAATGACACAAGTACTAGAGAGCCAGGTTAGCCTCTCTGGGCAAAGGAAAAGAAAGAAGGGATTTGATGGGGGGAAGACTTCTTTGTTTCTGATAAGCGTGGAGAGCAAGTTTATTAGAATAGACATGAATGTCTTTTTCCAGGAGCTGAACCCTAGCAAGGAGGAGGCAGATCCTTCCAGCTCTGCCCTCTAATGCCAGCTTGGCTCTGACTCGCCCACATTCACTGTGAGGTCCCTGAAATGCAGGCCCTATGTTTTGGAATTTTATCATTTCCAGAGATGGAGCAGTGTGGAAAGGCTTGGGAAAGCTCATCTGTATCTTCCTGTACTCTCAGGATGTTGACAGAAGGAAATTTGCTTCTTGCCTATACTTAAGATGCACATTGGTTTAGAGCAACTGGTTTTTATCATTACAGGAGTACAACAGACTGGTACGTGGATGTAAAAAAAAAAAAAATAATAATCCTAACTGAAAGCACACTTGATATTTTTATCACATTATACTGAACTAAGCAGGATTACTCACTGTGTAAGTCCATTAAATCCTTTATGGCTTCCTCTCAATGTGAACTGAACTTTTAAAGCTGGAACTGAAACTCTAAGGGCAGGAGTTACTTGCTGCAGCACTTATGCATAGAGTGCCAACAAACAGGTTACATCCTTATCTTCATTCTTTTGTGAAAATGTCTTGTCTCAATGTTCTTCTAGTACTCCAATATCTCATTAAATTACAAAGAAATTTTCCTGTTTTGCAGCCACAGCTCTACTGCACTCAGATAAGTGACTGAGTTCTTACACCTGCATTGTGTGTGTATGATGATGACCGCTTGAGTGGTGGGTCTAGAGGAAGGGAGAGGCTGGGATATTCTTAGATGGGTAGTAACAGAAAAAGCATAGCAATGTTCGGCCTAGACCCAGAATCACTAAAGAATCCAAATGGATTTGTGTTCACTTATGCCATTCCAGTAAACGAACAGGGAGAATATTCCAAAACATTTTAGAACTCCTTTTGGACTACCTTGGACACAATTCCTCTGAAGGCCAGAGAAAGCACAAGTTGGGAGGAACACCTTCAACTGTGGTGTTTATCAGACTCCAGGCCCTCTAAATCCCTCTATTTTTGGACTTGGCATTGCTACTCTCTTTTAAATAGAAGTCTGGTCTCCTCTTGAAAACAAACACATACTAAAACAGTTGATACTTTTCTTCAAAAGAAAAAAAAGTTAAGCTGGTTTTTCACTTCAAAGAGATTGATTGGTCTTGTGATTTTGTTCTGAATTGCTTCTCTGTATATATTTGATTCCAAATACTGATCAATGCCAGTTGAAATAATAAAAAAAAAAAAAAAAAGCCAGACTACCTCTAGAAAGTCTTATTATTTCTTTTTTTTCTTTATTTCTTTAAGCCTACAAAAAAGCAGCTGCCAATACATTCAGCAACTGGCAAGTAAAGCACTGTCAGTAAGTCTGACTTGCTGTGAAATATTAGTAAACAAGCAGTTATGTTAACAGTAGCCAAGTTTAACAAGATCTCCACTTATTATCCTGTCATTTTTGTGGAAGAATATGGCACTGCTGTCAGATCCATCTGTTCTATTGCACAGCCTGTGCATACAAATCACCTTGTCTCACACATGGGGAAAGATTTTGGAGAAATCTGAAACTGAGAATGAAAGATGAATAGAAGATCTGTTAATAAATAGTTAGAACTCAATTTAAATAATTGACTGTCTGGCCGAGAGCAACTAGATCTTGTTATGTTTTGTATAGTGGTGAAAAATCTGGCGATCTGGCCCAATACAAACACAATTTGTTGTAGTCTGCATAGATCAAATGTTACTGCAGCTTGGTTCATCACAAAATGATGTGGAGAGGAGGCAGAAGAGAGAACATTGCTGGGAAAAGCCATGAAAGAAAGGCATGTAAGAAGGTATCAATTTAAACTTTTTTTTTTTTTCAAAAATAGACAAATTAACCTGATCGCTTGCCATAAAAATCACTGCTGGTGTAATGGGAATACCTTGCTCAGATGCACTGGTATGGAAAAATTAAAAAATGCTAGAGAAAATTCAAGAGATAAATATATATCCATAATAATATCCAATTTGTTTATCCTATTCGATCAAGGAGGCTGAAGAAAAGTGGCTGGGCAAGAGAATAGTTGATTGAATGGTCTCTTCAACAAAACCAAAAGGTCTCCATCAGATGCTGCTGGGGTGTGTGAAAACTGAGAGCTGGTAAGAAGTTTTGTTCCTGTTCCTCCTGCGGAGGAGAGACCTTCTCTGGAAAAATAATTTGGAAATCCAAACTGGTTGTTACGATATTTTGGTCATCATCAATAAATAAATAAATAATGGTTTGGCAAAGTCTAAAACCAATTCAGTAAAAAATGAATCCTGTTGCTGCTCTTTTCCATAGTGGTGAAGCCATCTCCCATCGGTGTCAAACCTATCTGCTTGCTTCTTGGACACAAATGAGCTTAACAGGTATTCAAAGGCCCCGCTGAAAGGACCGGCAGTGGAATGGGATGAAGTGACACAAGCGTGGTAGGATGTGGACAGTAATTGTTTGGAGTTCTAACCTGGCTCCCTGAGCAGCGCTAACACCTTTATGGAACTGGGCAGAATAACTAAATAGCTGCAGCTGCCAAACATACATTCACTAAAGTTTAATAAGTTGTTTGCTCACACATTAAGGGTAGATCCAGCTTTGTGACTTTTGCACAGCAAAGTTAAGTTATGTCAATTTTCAAATGTCTTTGCTGCAGACGCTGGCAGGGACTGTCACATGTTTGCAGAACAGACATCTGTCAGCAACTATATTGTTGTTCTGTGCCTTTTGCAGGTTGGGAATTTTTACTTGCCTGTCAGTGCAAGCCTGAATAATGTTCTTAGCTACTCTAAACTGAAATGGATCTTTTAATTTCAATAGGACTGGTTCAAACTGTATTTAATAGATCTATTTGGAGATACTTACAGGTGTCAGGTTTGGAAGATTTAGCAAAGTCACGTATTCTCTGGTATCAAAATTTGTTCAGAATTTCTCCTCCATCATCTGCTGTGCATGGTTCCTCTCCTTTTTGCTGTTCTACACTATAGAGGAGTAGTTGTAGAAAGTATTTTGTAATATTTTTGTTGTGAAACAGGCTACTGAGCTGAAAAAAAAAAAAAAAAACCAAAACCAACCAAAAACAGAAACAACAAAAAAAACCCCAGTTATTGAACAACTTCTATTTGATTTTTAGAAAAATAATACACAAGCTATTTTCCAGTCAAGTTTCCCATTTAGCCAGCAAACATGCTGCTGGAAAAGACCACATCTGAGGACTTTTTTTTTTTTGACACTGGCCTATCCATATGGTCTGCCCATGTGGCAGCCCTGGCGTATGTCACTTTGCACTGGTGAATTTATTATGTTGTCAAGACTTAATACACCAGTTCATCAGCAACTTGTGTTGCTAGTAGGAAAACAAAAATGATCTGCTAAACCATTCAGCTAGCACCTTTAAGAGCCAGAGACCAAATGTGTGCTCTGCTTGGTGGTACATGTGAAGCTACTGGCTTCTGGCAGGAGAATTCTGGTGGCGATCCTCCCTTCACCCTGGGTGAAACACATCTCTCTTGGTTGTCTTCACACCCCAGGGTGCAGGCAGAAAGAGCCAAAGAGGGGTTGCACACTTGCTAGTACAGATGAGCCTTGTGTCAAACCAGGAGTGCGTGGTCAGCCCTTCCCGCGGTGATTGTCTCTTCTCTGGGCTTCATCCCTGCTTCTACTGCTCCAGGACAGCTGGGAGAGCAAGCATGGTTGTGGCGCACAATTGCTGTCTCTGAAATGTTTTTGGATTTGGGTTTTTTTTTTTGTTGTTGTTTTGTTTTGTGTGTGTGGTTTTTTGGTGGTTTTGGTTTGGTTTGTGTGGTTAGTGTGTTGTGTCATTTTGTGGTTTTTTTGTGTTTATTGGTTTTTGTGTGTTTTGTGGTTTTGTTCTTTTTTTTTTTTTTTTTAGTCTGACTCAGAGACTTTGTTCTTTGCCCTTTTATAAATGAAAACAAAATTTCGTCTGTTCTGGAGCAAGCTGCAGGGTGGCTTTAGCTTTCCATGGCATGTATTTTACCTTCTCTTTGATTAGCCTAATTAACAGATCACAGCCTCCAGTTGTGGTTTTGACAGAGGGCTTTATTGGAGCTTTGAAACTGGTCCCTTAGCTTATGTCACTTTTTGCCCCTCAGAGAGGTGTGAATTGTCTGGGCTTTTTGTTCCACTGGAGCACAGAAGGAGTGTGGGGGCTGCCCCAGGTTTGGGGGTGCCTGGGGCGGTGTTGGTGGCTGCTGCAGGTTGCTGATTTGAGCAAGGAGAGCAGGGAGTGCAGCCGCCTGGGCAGGATTTCTGCGTGCCCATTGCTAGCTAAAGCTGCTAGGGTAGGTGTGAAGTCAAAGCTGCCAACTGTGTGCTTTGAGGCAGCCAAAGGCAATGAACAATGTCTATGAAATACTAATAAGATCAGTGCATGAATGGGAGTGTGATCTGCATCTCGGGCTGCAACAGAGATGTTTCGATTCCTGTCTCTGCCCAGAGCAAGGTGGGGACTGTCCAGCATCACCTAATCCAGAGAGGAAGGGACTCAGCCCACAGGAGCGGAAAGAAGCGGAGTCACGCTCCAGCGGGCTGTCAGACTGGGAGTTTCTGAGCAATTTTACTTTTTCATTTTGGATGGGAGAATTTAAGGTAACACTTGATCATTATTTTTCAACTTCTGTGTAACTATGGAGACCAGGAGCTTCGTAAAGCAAAGCAGAAGCTCTCTAGGTGCGGTTGGAACTTGCTCAGGCATTTCTGTCTCTTTTGGCCCCTTGTCAAATCTTTTAACTTTCTAGAAACTGGAAAAAAAGAATCAGAGTGGCATATGCAGAATATTACACTTTAGATTAAAATTCAGTGGAATAAACATGAATGAATCTGCATTTGAAAACAAAGGCTAACTCTAAAAAGCCCCTTTCCAACAGCCACTGCTCAGAATGTGAAAGGTATGTGCCAATAAAATCAGCAGGTATGGCAGCTCTTTTGTCAGACAGGCACCTGCTTCTTTTTAAAACAAAGGCAGGAGGACCTGTACCTGGAAATTATAGTAACTGAGGAGGTGGAAAAAGATGGTGGAAAATGTCATTTGTCATATATACGTTTAAATCAATGAATTGTTGGACAGGGATAGAAAAGTCTGTATCATTTAACTTCCCATGATTAAATACTACTATTTTGATAGGATTGCAGTGTGCCAAGCCCCGTTTGAAGGCAAGAGCTTTGATGGATAAATGCCGTGAAGCCTGACTTTGTTAAGCATTCATGTGTCTCAAGCTAAGAATTTTGCCAAACGTACCATGTACAGTCCTGCTTTAGTTTTGTTAGATGATCAGCAACTTTGTTACAGTCCTTGATTCCCTACCTACAAGTTCAAGTACTACTGAATCAGAGAGGATAATTTATTTCCTCAGCATTTGCTTTAGGGGGTTTTAATGTGTTTAATCTTGAGATATGGCAGCAGAGAAAAATGTTTGGTGGTTTTTGTTATTTTTCCTAATTTAAACTAAAAGCTCAGTTTCAATTCCGTCCTTGTGAAACAGGCAAGGCAGTCGCTGATGAGTCCTCTCAAGAGCTGGGAATCTGTGCAGTCAGTAATTTTAGTCTCCAGGGTAAGTCTTTTGAGGGAGCGGAGCTGCTCTGACTGGAGGTCCCAGCAGGAGTGCTCATCTCTGGCTCTCCTGGGCTTCCCTTTCTGGGCGAAAGCTGTGGCAGGAGCCTGGCAGGTTGCTGAGGTGGCTGTGGGAAAACAGAGAGAAGAGAAAATATTTCCTGGATGAGGAACAAATAGTCTCTGTGAAACAACAGTGGAATCTGTCCTGTAAGGATAGCCCACAGGAGGATTCCTGCTCCTAGTCCTTAGTTTAATTTGGCCAGCAACTGGCTCACTCCTGCCTGCGCTTCACTGGAAATGCGGCAGCACCTTTCCCCTGTGCCAGCCAGGAAATGAGAGATTATGCAGCAAAGCATATTTTACTGACTTCGTATATTAAATTCTTTTTTCCTTGAGAAGATGATTTGATGGTACATAAAAAAAAGAGAATGTACAAGTCTGACTTGCGTGTAGAAAGATTGTGAACAAGACCTTAATGGTGGCAACAGTCCTTAACTAGCTGGGGGAGGGATAAGGGATCAAGTCCTTGCTGTAGCGATGTATGCAAAGATGCTCCAAAGATGCGCTGGGGGAAATGTGGTTTTAGCAATAAAAATCCATTAAGTTGTGATGCAATGAGTTTTTACTTATCAGGAGACACAAATACTGAATGTGATGAATATGGGTGAATTTGAATAGGATTCTTAAAGTTCTTTGGAAACTATCATCAATACTGCTGCAGTGCTACAGTTCTGTATGATTTCAGCCTACACAAACATCATCTAGTTCTGAAAATTGTTAGATATCAAGTTTTAGTAGCTATGGGAGAATTGTTCTATTTTTCTCTGTATTATACAGAATACTGAATTTTGTGACAGCATAATAAGTGTCAGGAATAAATAAATGACTAATTCATTGTAGCAGTAGTGCTATTGCCATAAAACATAAGTTAATAGATGACAACTGTTTAGACAGACTTGAGCCACACTTACAATTTTAATTGCAGAGGGGATGGTTTTATGAATGCTTTTTTTTATAAAGCCAAGGAACCACTGGCACTACTTGAAAATAAGGCAGGATACTGCACTGGAAGTAGCCTGATTATACAGTTTCAAGTATAGTTCATTACAACTGAACAAAGACGTGAAGTGCTACCACCCCTTCTCTTCTCTGCAGGGACCTACCCGCTTCACTTCAGCAGTCTTGTCCCAGGTCAGCTCTACTGTTTAAGGTATTTTTGATGGAACTACTAAAACCTTTCTTTTGCTACCTTGAGGTATTTTGCACTTTCTTCTGCGTGACATAACCTCAGTGTGGGAGTCGAGCACCCTATCATTGCTGAGAAGACACAAACTGTGTGGAAGAACTATTCTTGCCCTGTCCTGCGAAGTGGCCAGGTGTTGGTTGGTGCTGTTTCACTCCTGCTTAGGACAGGTATATCTCCTTTCTGAGCTGGGTAACTAGCCAAAACTGGGGGAAGCAGGTTTAGCAGTCTATTCCCCTAAAAAATAAAAATCAGCAATGGTATCAGGTTATATTGATGCATCTTTAGTGCAGTGTCATTTCTCTGTTAACCAGAATGCATGAAGTCAGTGGCAAACAATTCTTAACTCATCACTCTTTCATCCAGCGCTTCTCCTGCAGAGTCTTCTCCCACCGGGCCAAGCACAGCTGATCCTCTGGCTGCTTCTTGTCTCTGCATCTGCCTCTGTTCCCTGCTGAGCTTTCTTTCTTCCTTCCCACAGAACTCAGCCCAAAAGAGTATGTACCCAGAACCCCTTTGATTCTGAACAGCCTTGTCTTTCCTTCTGTTTTGGATAGAAATGTACTTTTAGGTGGTTTCTTTAGCAGAGCAGCTCAGTCTCTGCATTCCCCTAAAATGTGACACAGCAGTAACTTCCCTTTCCTGCCCCTGACACCAGGGCCTGGGGCTCGCCCACTGGAGCTTTTGAGAGAAGACATGAAAATTATCTGCAGCGATGCTGTCAGCTTTCGTAAAACAGGGTATGTGGTGTTCGGCATCTTCTTACCTCATTAGATAATATGAGATAATGTGGTACTTTTTGTAATACATTCCACTGCCTACTGGAACCAGGAATGACAGCGTTCCAGATTTTATATGCTTTCGTTATTTATTTTTTTTACATTAGGTGATCAGTCGTGCAGTGTACTGAAAAAAAATGTCCTGCTTTTCTCCTTAAAAAAGCAATACTACAAATGCTGTGGGGGAGCATTCACAAGTGCAGGATGTATCAAAATGTGTAGAGGAATCATTCAAAAATAGGCTATTAAGAATAATTCAGAAGACAAGTTGGGAAAGAGATTTAATAAGGAAGGAAATGATCTGGTTTTGGTTTGGGTTTTTGTTGGTGGTTGTTTTTTTTTTCTTCCCCCTGGAGCAGCTAGTGTTCATGAAATCAATATGCATAACAGTATATAATAACACAAAGATAAAATGGTATTGTAAGGGATAGTTCAGAAACACTAGTTGTTTATATTCTGTGTAACTACTTATGCTGTCACATACTCTTATTTGTATTTAAGATACTGTTTGTGTGAGGGAGTATGAATCAGACATATAAAAGACTTTCATTTTGTGAGTGGTCCCGCTGGATTTCTCTTTCCTTTGCAGTTTGACCTGTGAACACAGAATCATAGAATGG
This sequence comes from Alca torda, assembly GCA_008658365.1. Taxonomy (NCBI): domain Eukaryota; kingdom Metazoa; phylum Chordata; class Aves; order Charadriiformes; family Alcidae; genus Alca; species Alca torda. The sequence continues at coordinate 9,683,877 of CM018081.1, forward strand.
TTATAGAGTTGGAAGGGACTTTAAATGTGACCTTACATATTTTATCTGTGCACTATGAGATGCTGTATTTTGTCCGAGGAGCCTGGCATGTGACAACTGGCTTGTGCCAAGTGTGTTCGGTCCCATAGCATAATGCAGTGGAGTACGAAGAACCACCCCAGCGAACTGATCCTACATCTAGCTGTTTACAGCACTAATTGTTTTTAAGTGGCTCCTAAAGTAGAGAAACTAATGGATATTGCATATGAGAACACAAATGTCAGCTACCATATATAGTTTGGGGATATATTGTTTGGTGAAAGACAGTCCCGTAATTTAAGATATGTATATAGTTTAAGAGCTATGTAATTATGATGGTATTTTCTCCAAAAGAGAAAAAAATTAGAGAACCACCAATATGCTGATTGATTTCAATGACTAACATGGCTTATTAGATGTTCTTTGATATTTGTTAAAATTGGCATTGGAGAGTCAAAGAGCCTCTGTAGTTCTGGCTTCTCCTTCAATGAACTTGGAGACAACTGTTAACAGCGAATTAGTTAACAGCACTAATTAAACTAGAAAAATAATATAGAGAGGATTATTATAGGCCAGGAAGTAGTTGAGCAGTGTAATAGCATCAGATAAACTAAATCTGTCCAAACAAACAGCCCCCTAATACAGTTCACAGGCAGCACTGGCACCATGCATTAAGAGAAGGATGAGACTGGAAATTAATGGATTTAATGGGTTTCTTGAGGACTGGCCCTGAGTTGGCAGGGGAAATTAGCAGTCTGACTTTCTGCATGCTTTGCGGTTCAAAGGAGATGTTGATAGAGAATGAAAAGGCAACTATGTTCCTCAAATTGCTGGAAGGAAGCCTGTTTTACTCCAGAGATCTCTTTTCTTTTTTTTTTTTTTAAATGAACTTTGAGAACCGTACATCCGCCTGACAGTCAGGCTTCAATGTCCTGCCAGGAGACGAGGTCAGTACCAGCAAACCTTCAAGCCCATTGCATGTAAGACCTTGCTCTGCATCCCTTTTTTGCCTTTCTGCTCCTCCTTCATCTGAAACTGTCATTACATTTCGTGATCTGAGCTGAAGCTCTTCTGCTTGGTGGGGAGAGCAGGAGCTGCCAGGCTCCTGGTGCCCTTGTCTTGTATCTGTACAATCCCAGGCCTGGTTTGTCCCACGGTTTGTCATAAAAAACTGCACATATGGATGTTGAAAAGTAGCAAAAGAACTGATATAATATTCACCCAATATAAATTCATGAGCAAGGTAATGCAATAGGATCATTCCAACACAAGGGTTATTTTCTACTTGCCTTTTTAATTTGAAATATTCAGAACAGTTTGAGAGTTTTGACATGTAATAAAATCCTGACCTGTTTTCCACCAAATTGCAATTGTACAGCCTTGGCTTAATAATATATTGCCATCTGGAATCGGGTCAAAGCAAATCCACATACATTATATAACTTGAATAGGTTTATACAAGGGGAAGGGGATATAATATCTTAAGCCTTTTAAATAAGGGATAAGTGCAATACTGGGAATTTGTTAATATTATCTCATGCTAAATTTTAAAATGCATTTCTAGGTGCAGTATTTAAAGATGAGGCTGTTTATTTGATGGGATCGTTTGTTTTCATGCGTCTGAGAGACGTAGTTGTTAGGGATGCCAATAGACTGTTGTCCTGTGGTTGGATATTACTGTAGTCAGCTGCTGTTGTGATGAGCTTGACTGGATACACCCGGATGAACAGGGGAAGAGCTCTTCCTCCCAGCCAGAGAAGGAAGCAAATACATGATTTTCCAGAGCAAACAGAAATAGTTGTTGTTTAAAGCCTAGGGTCTCCTATACTGTTCATGAAAGTTAGTCAAGAACTCCAGAAATAGCTCCTTCTATCAGTATGATTTACTACCCCGGAGCGAATTGTCTAAGCTTTTTTTATTTTAACAGAAGTAAGTTCCCTCTAGCCTCCCCAAAATAGTTGATATGCTTCAAAATGTCAATAAATGAACCACGTAGGTTGTTAGTGCAGTCCTAGGGCTCATGTTTCTTGGGTGTACTCCAGAGAGTTGCCATTCAGCTCAGAGCTGATCTCACACTTTATTCTGTGATCTCAGTGCAATGTAAGCCTCAGTTGCTGCCTTCCAAGGTTTTTTTCACCCCCTGTGGAATGAGACTGGGATGCCTTACAAATGTACAGGTACGTAAATCATATCTTGCATTGACATTTCAACAGCACTTCGAGAAGAGGAACTGGGCATTCCTGAAGCCCTGTGGAGCTGCTCACACATGGCGGTGTCATGCAGCACTGTCATGGGACGGACAGAAACATGGATGTGCCGTGCCACCACAGCTCACATTGCAACCCCCCCCAGCTACTGAGCTGGTAGGCTGCCAGTGCAGCCAGTGTGACATTTTCTGGGATAATATTTTTAGATGTCTCAGTTGTGAAGGTTTTCTTATGTCACTACTCCAATTTTAGAGTCCAGGGCATAGCATAAAGAGACCAAATCTCTGATCTTAGTGATTTATGTGTATATATGTAACTTCATGCTTTTGCAGTAGTACCACTGAAGTGGCCGTGGTGCAAGGTGCCAGTACTGCAGCAGGGAATGAAATTCAGGGATTTTGCAGCAGTAAGTGCAACATAGAAGTTAGATAAAAATAGGTCAACTAAAAATATACTGCATGTCAACGACTTGTGTATGAGCCTGAAACATGACACACTGTCAGTCATTAGCCCCCAAAATCACCCAAGAGGCCTCATGCCACAGTGGCCCTGACAATGAGTAAAAGGAATAGTGCTTCTCACCTGTTGCTGCCATAAATGCGGTCCAGGCAAATAGTGACTGGAAATTGTTTCCACATGATGACATGTGGCCGGTTTGATATGAACTCGTGTCATAAAAGCCCCCTCTCTCTATAGTTGGCATGTAGGCAGTTGTCAGGCACAGGACATAGGCCAAAGAATGGGTTTTGAGACCACTTTATTTTATGTAGGTCTTTTATGCTGTCATCGCCATGTGTATTGCCACACTTGAGGTCATGACATGATTTGGCTGAAATCTGAATGTTGCAGTTTGTGCTGCCCTTCTTCTTTCCCCAAGGAGACAATTGCATCTGCAGCATATGGGCTTTTTGGACACAATTGTTCTTTCTCGTGTACTGCTGCTGCAGAATCGTGTTATCAAGGACAAGAGGGTGGCATGGTTTGTGACAGTTCTCAGATCCTGGAGTTGCAGAAGTGATCATCCAAAGATTAATTTCAGCTGTGTGTGAAGGGCACTGTTTTAGTGGGAAGTCTTTGGCATCATATTCAATTCACTTGAGCTTATTTTAAATGTATATAGAGCCATACTAACAAATCCTACACTGATGTGCAAACTTTTCCTACCCAATGTACTGGTGTACGATGCAATGCTATGGGATGTGGCCACCGGTCTTCATTAGATGCAGGAGGACCTGGTCCCATGACGTTCACAGACAGCAGCTCAGGGGCAAAGGAGCTACAGGAAAAGCAAGCGAGGAAATGATCAGTACGCTATAGATCCTTAATGTAATGACTTTACACCATTAAGAAATATTCATGTGACGCTGAATATTAATTGTGACTATGATGTATCATTGAGACAATGGAAGAGGAATCGTTCCTCAAGTGTTTTAAGAAACAAAACCTTGCTAAAAGTGTAATCTGTGTGTATAGGTGGGTGAGAGAAAAAGGGAGAACTGGCTCTTTATTTTCCTTTTGTAGGTTCTGTATCCTAAGAGGAGAGATTTGTGTCCGAAAATCCAGGACAAAATAATCTTTCTCCTATGTAAATAATATGTAATATAATTCATTATAGAAACACCTAATTATATATATATATTTTATAATTCAGATCTATTTTTTTTTAAACACTGTACGGCTGAGACACGGCTGGTCTGGCTGCCTGGACTGCAGGAAGGGGTTGCCATCTGCTGGCAGCCACCCACCCCAGCCCAGAGCCGGAGTGCACAGGCTCATGCAGCTGTCCCAGGGTGAGTCGGGCAGGAGGGAAGATTTCAGGTAGTGAGACCTGACTCCTTAAGTCCTAGTGAAGTTTGATGACTTACTGTGATCACAAAAGTTCATTCTAATGTTTGAAGTAACAATTTTCATGTACCGTGGATAAAGTGAAGTGAGATGATGTAGGCGGGTGTGTGACTTCTGCTTAGGAAACAGCCTGAACCTGTTGCAATGGCCAGATTTAACTAGTGCATATGATCTGTGGCTGCTCTGGGAAAGAGGAGGTTAATTAGACAGTGTTGACCCCTGGTTTTGTGATTCAATAACAGAACTGGCTTCTGAAAGCAAAAATCAGCAAATTCTGGGAGCTCAGTCTGGCGCAAAATAACCTACAGAAATGAGAAAGGTGAGGGAGGATTAAAGTCAAACAAACACCAAAATCTGTGCTTCTACCTGTGGATATTGCTCCCAGTTACTCAAGTGATCTGAACAGCAGCCTAAATACCAGTGCTTACTCATTTTTGAGCATCCTTGGCATGTGCATGCAGGTACCCCAGGCTGAGGACCGTGAGGTTCAGGTGCCCTGCCTGGTTTCCTGTAACCATAGTGGGATTTATTTGAACAGGGGCAAAGACACCCCAGAGTGAGGAAACACTCGGCTCTTTCAAAGCCCTCAAATGCTAAATATATCTTTTCTGAGAAAAGTTTAAAGTACAGCATATTTACTTGCTTTAAAAAAACAGACTTTTTTTGGTGCTTATCCTCAGTTGAGTGATGCAGTAGAGCATCCTCTAAATCTGAAGTTGCCCCGTCTGTCACAAGAGGGTACTGCAGCACAAGTGTAGGAGCTGCTCTTCTTCACACTATCTGTTCTTCAACGACTTGGCGTTTACAGCACATATCTAACTAGTAAAGCTGGCTATGTTCTTACAAATAAGATACTTTTTGAAAAATTTTAGCATAGAAGTGACTGTGAAAATCTTTGTATAGAAGTGTCAAATTTTGGATTGTTTTGGAAATTTGGAAAGTTTTTCAGAACCTTATTTCTGTTTTGGTAAAACTTGGTAACATTTTAATGGCTTTTCAAGGCTTGCAAAGATCTTTTGAAGTATGTGATTTGTTTTGTTAATTTTTAAAATGCATATTTTCCTCAGCACAGAGGCTTACTTTAAAAAGGAAAATATAAGCTACAGAAAAGGAAAGGAACAAAGATCTATCTCATCTTCTCCCACAAGTAGGCAGACTGCAAAAGGAGGGGTCATCTCCACAGAGGTATAGAATCCAGGCAAACTTCTGCCAGAGTCACCTGGAAAAGGAGGAAGAAAATGACTTGACTAGTTTTCTACAAAATGCAGTGGAACATGGAACCAGTCCCACCAGGAGGACAGTGCCAAATCTTGCATCGAGATCATGCGGATTCAGCTCATGTTCAAAGTGGTAAGTCTGCAATGTGCAGAGCTCTCTACCACTCATATAAATGCTGAGTCTCAGCTGGTACAGTTTAGTGTATTTCTGCTGACCTTAATATGTTTTTGCTTTATCACAAGTTGTCATCTTCTGTTCTTGAATTTTGTCCCCTTTCATTAACTGCCAACCTTATTTGGGCTTGCTTTCTCCAGTTTTTAAGAAAAGGGAGTCCTCGTAGGTACAGATAAGAGTGAGATATCTGTGGGTATTTCTGCTAGGGAAGGTGCAGTTTTGGATGGGTGACTGTAGGGCACAAATTCCTGGGCTGGCTTATACTCATTTGTGGTGTAGTTTTCTAATACATGGGAAAACGCAGAATAAAAGATTCTGAAGAAATCCTTCCTTTTGCTCTAATGAGGACATTGAAATCATCTTGCTCAATTTTATCCAGTTTTTATGGTTAACTGGAATGATTGGATCAAGAAATAAGTTACTTAAACCTTAGATAAACAAAGCATTTTAGAAAGTCTTTCACAATTTATGTTAATGAATATATCCTTTTTTCTTTAGCCAGTTTGTGTTTTGCCATTTTATTCCTTGCTGGCATGATCTAATGTTCTTTCAGAGGACACAGTAAGATAAAATAAAAATGTTTTCAGCCTTTGTATGACTTTGCTCAGCACATGAGCTGAAATCATACAAGCCAGCATTTGTTTTTGAATGCAGTATCTTCAATCTAGTAAGTTGTTTTCAACCAGGAAATTCAGGGCTGAACCAAGAACTGGAACATGCCTCCCAGCTGAGCAGTTCTGTTATTTGTTTTTCAGGAGTTAGAACAAGGGAACAATCAAAAGTGTAATTTAATATCCAGCTGTTTCCATCTCTTTGTCTGGGTATGGCCAGGGCATCATTGTAGAACCCGAGTGCATGAGAATAACGATCCCCTTAGGTACCCCTTGTTGGAGTGTCCCAACTTGCTCCTGGCCTCCTTCACTGCTGCCGCCCCACCTCATCCTGGCCAATAGGAGAAAAATCAGTTGGGAAGCAGCTCAGGCAGTCGTTCATCCCATGCACTTTCCTCCGCCACTGCCCTTGTGCCACAGTCAATGCTGGGAAAACAGGTAGATCTTGTGTGTGCCCTGTTTCACTGGCCTGAGCAGCGAGAGCACTGTGCGTCCAGGTTTCTCCAAGCAGGTCAGACATGGAGTTACTCATTTCTGCTCTGTTCTTGCAACCATCAATTCATTGCTAGTCTTTAGGATGAGAATTGCAAAGAATTTTGCAAAAATAGTGCTAATGGCATTGTGTGCCTTGTTGTGTTTTTGTCTGGTACCCTACCTCCAGCAGATCTGGAGCCAGAGGAAGCTTTTCAGGTCAGTGTCAGTGGAAGGCTGGAAGGTGTAGGGTTTTGAACACAGATAGAATCATAGAATGGTTACAGTTTTAAGGAACCTTAAAGACCATCCAGTTCCAACCCCCTGCTGTGGTCAGGGACACCTCCCACTAGACCAAGTTGCTCAAAGCCCCATCCAGCCTGGCCTTGAACATCTCAGGGATGAGGTGTCCACAGCTTCTCTGGGCAACCTGGGCCTGTGTCTCACCACCCTCACAGTCAAGAATTTCTTCCTCATATCTCATCTAAATCTCCCCTCTTTCAGTTTAAAACTGTTCCCCCTCGTCCTATGACTCCACTCCCTGATCCAGAGTCCCTCCCCATCTTTCCTGTAGTCCCTTCAGGTACTGGAAGGTGTTCTAAGGTCTCCCTGGAGCCTTCTCTTCTCCAGGCTGAACAACCCCAACTCTCTCAGCCTGTCCTCACAGCAGAGGTCCTCCAGCCCTCTGGTCATCTTTATGGTCTCCTCTGGACTCACTCCAACAGGCCCATGTCCTTCTTAAGTTGGGGGCCCCAGAGCTGGAGGCAGCACTGTAGGGCGGTCTCCCCAGAGTGGAGCAGAGGGGCAGAATCCCTTCCCTCGCCCTGCTGGCCACGCTGCTGGGGATGCAGCCCAGGATGCGGTTGGCTTTCTGGGCTGTGAGTGCACATTGCCGGCTCATGTTGAGCTTCTCATCCACCAACACCCCCAAGTCCTTCTTCTCAGGGCTGCTCTCCATCCATTCTCTGCCCAGCCTGGGTTTGTGCTTGGGATTGCCCTGACCCATGTGCAGGACCTTGCACTTGGCCTTGTTGAACTTCACGAGGTTTACACAGGCCCACCTTTCAAGCATGTCCAGGTCCCTCTGGGTGGCACCCCTTCCCTCCAGCATGTTGATCATGCTATACAGCTTAATGTCGTTGGCAAACTTGCTGAGGGTGCACTCAATCCCACTGTCCATGTCACCAACAAAGATGTTAAACAGCACCGGTCCCAGTACCGACCCCTGAGGAACACCACTTGTCACTGGTCATCACCACCTGGACATCGAGCCATTGACTGCATCTCTTTGCGTGTGACCATCCAGCCAATTCCTTATCCACCGAGTGGTCCATCCATCAAATTCATGTGTGTCCAATTTAGAGACAAGGATGTCATGCAGGACAATGTCAAAAGTTGGCTGTTTCAAGATATGTCATAGCCACAACTACTGCAAAAGGGTACAGGGTCTGTCCTTGTACTGGGGGTGGCCTGGGGCTGCTCTCAGCTTTGTGCCAGCAGAATGGAGCAGTGGCAGAGGTTATGACTCTGGTGCCTGGCCACTGCCAAACGCGCCTCCCCAGGCCTGCACCAAGGCCTCTTCCTTAAACTTTTTACTGCATACAGGGTGCACTACAGATTGCAGTTTCTTATCCAAAGAAATAGAATGGAATAATTATTAACTTCATGTTTTTGTGATAGCAGAAAAGTCATGTGGAAAAGGTAGCATGATAAAGCTAGAATTTAACTTAGGCTTAGCAGCTTGGTCAAGAAGTTAAGATTCGGTGCAAATCCAAGCAACACATTAAATGCCTTTAAATTATGAGGAAAATGCCAATTTCCCTTCAGCTGTCACAGTAAAAGCCACACCCACAGGTTACGCAAATGTATAAATCATAAAATGCATCCTCCAGAGAGCTGACATTTCCCAAGACATAAATCCCATGGTGATTTATGGTGTACGATGGGGTTGGGTTTCCTTCCTGAATAATAATCACTGGAGAGGAAGAAATTCAGTGAAGTTGTTACGCGAAATATCTGAAACTCGTCCTATCGCTGACCCTTAGTTGGGCAGCTTTGGTCACTGAGCTATTCCTGGGAGGTGTCTAGTATCCTGCATGCCTTTCAGTTCAGCAGCAGGCGAAGGTGTGGGACACTTGGTCAGAGAAGGCTCCAGAGCTGCTTTATTTCTCCAAATATCTGCAGTTCATTAACTCGGCTCCTTGTTCACGTGCTGCCATCCCTGTGGGGTGGGCAGTTGCCCATGGTCTCAGCAAGCTGTAAAGAACAGGCTGGAAGCCCTGGTCAGGCTACGGTGCTCATTGGGACTTTGGTCGCTGAAGTGGCAGCTTTGAAATCTGGCATTGCCTTGCATGCCGTGGTTTTGTCGTGCAGCTCATCTTCCAGTCGTCAGCACTAAGAAATCCAGCTGAGATGGCTTCTCATAAATTACGTGTCAGGCAGATTTATTCACAGCAATTATCGCTGTGCCAGCTAGAAAGGTATTTACCAATCACTCAGCAGCTATTGAAATGAAACTATACAAAGACAAAACCCACATCGTTATCGACATTATTTTTAGACACCAGTGGGGAACTAATCCAGAAATGACATTGTACATGTAGATGTCTACACTGAACTGCCCTTTCTCCATTATATTTACAGCTTTTTTTTTATCAGATATCTCAGCGTTCAGCTGGCTCTGCCAAGAGGAATGACATGTATACCCCAAGCCCTAGGAAACGGTGTGTGGAATTAAATATTTAGTAGCTTAATAAATTGATTTTTTTTAGGTCTTCAGTTGCATAGTTATCAAATAAATCAACAATCAGTCCATATTTTCATGATGTAAATGTGAGTGGAAGTAATCTGTAGCAATTTTTAAGGGAGCTTTCAAATGCTAAGATTGATGTGACTAATAAAATGCATCTCATTAGACAAATTTTCCACATATACATATTTTGTAAATGCAATAATCTGATACTTTCTCACATGTTAGCCTGCAGGTCACAAGAAGAGTATGTCAAAGTAATGGCTTTTGATTTGCTAGTAAATCAGAGGGATTTTTTTAAAGGAAAAAGCTCAACTGAAAGAAAGAAATGTAATTTTAAAAAAATTAGTATCAGTATTACAAAACTATAATTACTTGGAGTATTCCTTTTGTGACGATGAGTTGATATGTCCCTCTAATCTAATTTAAAACAGTGTAGCCTACAGTTATTTACATGAGTCTTATAGGATTTTAAAACTGAAAGCATTTCTTTGCCAGTCTACTGAATGCTACATGTAGACTTACAGATGTTAGAATTATGGCTAACAAAAATATAAATTTGACATTATAATATTTGATATCTAGGTACTGGTGAAATTATGAAGATTAGAATGTACTCTAAATATATTAGCTATTTAAACATAAGCATTGCCAATTTTCTTTGCAAAATGGGTGGTATTTTAATGAGGTGTTCTGACAGTTGCTTCCCAAACATCAGACACTAAATCACTCAAATTCAGCAGAAGTAGCACAGCAAATGCTTCCATGTTGTTGTTACCCAGCAGATGATATTTGCTTTCTCTATTGTATTCCGAGCACTCCTCAGAGGGGACCGTGCTATGAAGAAATCCTGTCTCTGGTACAAAAGGGGAAGGGTTTGCCTCTTACTGAGGTGATACATGATTGTTTATAGCTAAATCTTTCCCTAACATATTGTCTAAGAAAGCAGTACCAACTCAGGGAGAGGAAACCCAAAGGTCACAAAGCTGAGAGTCTATGGCTCCAATCTCCGAACAAGTACAGCCTGTATTTCTGCTGACTGTAATAGCCCCTGTGCACAAACGCAGGATAGTGGGTGGGTTGAGGGATGTAGAGACGCTGTAGTTTCTGACATTTGATCTATGCTCATTATTGTTACAGGAAAAAAAGTTACCAACACCATGTTGTGGCAATGTATCTGTCAGTCTTGTTGCCCTGGTGTTAGGTTAGCCACCTGGAAAGCTCCTATTGAACCAGTCTACTTGTTAAAGAGCTGTACAAATACGTTTCCACTAGTGTTGGCTTGATTTTTCTTGTTTTCTTTAGGATTGGACTCTGGCTTTAATTGCCCCCTTTCCATGAGCACTCAGCTGTCGGTCCCCTCTGTGCTTTGGGTCCTGTGTTTCATGTGGCAAAGGTGCCCACTGATGCAGCGGCACCGGCATCTCCCCAGGTCTTCCCTGGCAATTTTAGTGCAGAAGCAGTTAAATGGCTTGGACAAGGGTGGCATCAGGTCTTTCAAACCATGGCAGGCTCCTTTGTATGATTAAAGGAATAGCCAAAAGATAGCCATCAGTGGAATAATGCACTTTGTAATATGAGGTGGGATACTTTTGAACACAGCTAGAGACATTGTTCCTTCCAACCCTTCACCAAAGCTTTGGCACCAAAACAGTCCAGCAGCCTACAGAGGGTTCTCGCCACTCCCCGCAGCCAGCGGCATGTGTGGCCACGCTGGGGAACAGCAGGAGTTGGTGAAAGGTAGCATTCATAACTGCCAGCCAGCCAGTGAATCCAACAGCAGCCACTGTTTTTTTGGTTTGTTTTGTTTTTTTTTCTTTTGGCAAGGTCCATGTGGATCTGAAGAAGAGAATTTAGTATTTTCTAAAACATCAGTACTTTTCTTCCCAATTAAAATTGCTTTCTCTTCCGGAAAGACTTGCAGCCCTGCTGGTTTACTCAGTTTCTCCTCCTAATTTTGGCCCTAATTCACTTAAAGTCCTGAAGGCATTTACAATGCATTCCTAGCTTTGAGCAGCTAAGGGGACTGAAGTCAACGAGCCTTCTCAAAAGACTGCTTTAAGTGAGACAAATCTGTTTGAGTACCTCAGTGAACTGAAGGTTAAAAAAGATCTCATTTCAGACCACAACTGACAATCCAAGTCTAACTCTGGATATTCAGTATTTCATCATCCCAGCACAAACACAGAGCAAAAAACATATACAAATTATAATGTAATTTTAAACACAAATAAAAATGAGGGAATCGTTTTTCTTGTATATTGTTCTCCAGCAGGCAAAACAGTAGATGTTTTCTGCCACAAATCATTCTCTTGATTTTTTTCTTAAGCATTGTGTACTCCCCCTGTTTTTTATATTTTGAAACTGTCCCCCTGCTTTTTTTTTTTGGCTGTTTGACTGAGACCTATTGTAGATTTATGTCTGCAGTTCATTCCTCTGTTCCAAACAGAAGATGTGTTGTTTAAAATAATGTCTATATTGTTACACTATTCTTTGCTGCAGTTACAACTTTCATATCCTTAACCTCATGCTTTAGACTTGCAGAACAATACTTACTATGCTTGCAGCTAAACTAGGGTAGTAGTTAGCAAAACTGTTGTGAACAGCAATGACTCTCTGTCCTTGCTTAAGGCAACTAGGCCTGGAAAGTTCCCAATCTGTGAAGGTCAGATTGTCTCGTTAGGAATACATGGTTCCTGGTAGAAATTATTTCCATTAGATCAGATGTATATATATAATTAGCAGAACCAAAACAGGATTATTACGGGAACAGCTATGCAGCCAATGAAGTTATTGTATCAGAGAGGTGTGTTTTTTCAATAAATCTATTACACAGAGAACAGAATCATATTTCTTTTTACAACAAATTGGATTCTATCCCAAAAAGTCTGCTCTATAGGAAAGCTAGACAAAGCATGTAAAGCTTGCATTTTATTCTTGTGTCTCAAAATTACATGATGCACTGAATCGTAGATGGTATGATAAAATGTTATATAGCCCTGAGTTTTATTTTGAGTACACCCATTTTGGATAAGCAGTAATGAAATCGCTTTCCTTATGTAGTGCTTGGGGAAAGACAAGCATTTTATAAGGAGAACTATCCTGCTCAAGAAAGTAGAGACTGGCAAAAGCCAGCAGTGGAGACATAGCAGGCATATCCAGTACCAGAGAAGTTCAGTACTCAGAGAGCTTGCTGTTTCAGTGTTTATATTAGCATACCCGTTTGGTCAAAGTGATCTCTAAAAACTGGTGGAAGTCCTTTGACTGGTTTCCCTGGGCAGATGAACATGATCCTTTAAGGAGACTCCTTGAGCCTTTATTGTGAAGCCCGTTCAGGTCTGGAGATGCTGCAAATGCTGTCACAGCTGCTGGAAAGCAGCCAGTGGGAAATTCTGGGAAGTAGCAGGTCCCAGCAATTCTGCTGGTTTTAAGATGATGTCAAAATTTATGAAAAGAAGTTATCACATGATTGGTGTTAATTGGTAGACAGGAGTTTCAAGTTCCAAAAAATCTTTTAAGTCTTGTGCTCCTACCAGAGGAAGCGTGAGTCTGATCCTTCAGCCAGCAGAGTCCTGCTGTCAGCAGAGACTTATTGGTATGGGCCCTGGTGTTAGTGGGCAGACAATAAAGCTCGATGTTTCTGCTGCATCTGCAGAACTGGAAATAATGTCTCAAAGTACCTGCTCTGAAGTATCTCATTGTACAAACAGAAACACAAGAACCTAAGAGACAGTGAGCACAAACTGACTGAGGAACAAATTGATCAAGATATTGATTGCAGAAATGGATGAAAACTTCCTAAGGTGACATGACTTGGCTTCAGTTATTTTCCTGTAATCATCATCTTAGAATTCATGCCAAACTCAAAAGACAAAAAAAATGGGGACTGTTTATAGTATGTAATGAAACCGATCTATACAAAGCTAAATTCATCACTGATGTAAAACAACTGTCTTCAGTAAAGTTTTGCCAGCAGTGAATGCTGTTCAATCACAAATTTTGTATATTAGCGTGGTTTCTAAGATACTGATCACAGCAATACAAATAATTGTATTTAAAAATATTCTACGGCCATTCTTTTTTTTTTTTTTGTTCATTCCAGATGAAAGTACTCTGCAGATGGACACAAGTCATGTAGCCCGGGGCCCATAGTTTCCATTCTTGCATCTAGGACAACAAATATTATTCCTGTAAAGATAACAAGACATATGATTGCATTTCCTATGGGTATTTTGAAGGCTGTCTCTCCCAACTGTTTTGTAGATTTAGCATTGGATATGTATCTGCACCCTTCTGCTCTGCCCCTGCAGTCACAGGGCTCAGGGATCGGGCAGGGAACTGAGAAGGGATCCCTGGAAAGCAGCTCCTGTGCTCAGGGACAGACCCTTCCTTGGGAGGGACTGGCACTGCATTTCCATTATAATCACTTCTAGTCCTTTCAAAATTAAATACTTGAGTTATGAACCTGCTTTAGAACAAGTTATATCAACCAATAAGTATTGGTATGAAAAGCCAGTATTTTTTCCACCTGGTGCTCTAGAATCTGACTTTAGCTTAATTCCTTTCCTTCAGGCTGTCTGATATGATAGCTCCAAGGATGATGTGATCTCCACAGTCACTAGAAGAGAGGAAGCAATTCTGAAGAAAGGTGATAATTGAAATTCATTTTTGTATGTAAAGTATTTCATCTTTAATCAATGAGCACATAAAAAAGGGATAATCTCTTTCAGAAGATCTGCATACTGTGTTTCTGAGCACTGTCTTGTCTTCTGTGAGCCCACAACCAGTTCCTCTGAACTACACAAACATCCAGATTAGATCACTTCAAAACAGCTTGTGCACCTGCTATGTGAAATGGCTTTTGAACAGCAATTTGTGTCCTTTTCCATTCAAGAAACACACAGGAAGAGTCCCTGTTTCATTTAGCATCTGAAATGGGATTATGTATAAGCTTGCTGAATGTTAGATAAAATGTCCTCCCATGCCTGAAAAAAGGAATTTCGTTAGGGACTTTTTGCACCTGTGTGTTCCTCTAAATGTTCTGTATAGGACTTAATTTCCCTAATAAACTTTGAGTGGGTTTCTTATGCTTATTGGCCAAAAACTCCGGCCAGAGTCACTCCAAGGAATCTTTATATGGAGCTCCCCTTTTATGTGATACAAGCTAGTGCGCAGTTTGTCCTTTTGGCTCAGATTTGGCACTCATCTCCATGTTTTTTCTCTTCTGAATTTGTCCTATTCAGGACAAAATCATTCTCAGGTTATTTTAGGATCCCCCTTTAGGTTCCTCCCTTGAATTTTGTTACCCACTACCCACCAGGAGTAATGAAAACCTGCGACTGTACATCGTAACCTTTCAGAGGGAAGACGCTAAACTTACCCCTGTGCTTTGTGTAGTACAAGATACTTGGTGATGCTTAGCAAGTAACTAATTACTACAGAAATACATATACAAGTATTATTGAACAGGACTTGGCTTGGTTTTTTTGATAGGAGAGGGACGAGAGAAGATGTGGGACATAAAGAATGAACTGGATCCCTGTCATGCTCTAAATATGTGGATGCACATAAATGAGCTTATCATGTGGTGTTTTATAGCTGTAAAGAGACCATAAAGCAGTTTTTGCCCTTGTTTCTCTTCCTTTTCAAAAAACAACCTCTCTTTATTCAGTTTTCTCTGAAACATATGTGCAGTTGCAAGAAAAGGTAACCTTGAATCCCTTGAACTCCTGCCCTTTTAGACAATTGAATGCATATAGCCAAAAACTGGCATCAGTGAGCAAGGCAGCTGCATCACATTCCAAATATTGCTCTATTTAAAGCATCCCAAGGCTCACGAGAACAACCACAGAGGCAAACCTTAAAACTTGCCAATAAAATCAGCAGAGGGAGGAATGGCAGAACCAGGTAAGATACACAGTTAAATGTGAATGTAACATGTATTTTTAAAATTCATACATCTGAGCAATGGTATGTGAAAATACTTGGCTCTTTGTGTTCTTGTATGATACGCTATGTATTTTACTTTTCATTGAGAAAGCTAATTCTATTAACAGCAATGAGCTGAAATTATCTTGGGTTCCTCCCGTATTTCTGAATCCTACCAGTTTTGTTTTCTTTAGGGTTTTTTTGTAGTTGTGATTTTAAGTTGACTAACATAACTCATTTTACGTGGTTCCTTTTAATTATGTTTGACAGTGTTTTAAATATACTGTCTGTGTAGCTGAAATCTGAGTGTAGTGCTAGGTGAACATATCATAATTTAGATTTTAAACCCACAAACCCAAGTGGCCGAGCAAAATGAAATTTTAATAACGAACTTTTCATTATAAGCACATTTCTACTTTTTCCAAGGAGAAAAAGCATTTTATAAATATGCATTTTATATTCATTGTCATTTTCTATTTACTGTAAGAGGTTTGGATGGTGAAACAACTATAATTTTAAATATGGTGTTAGCTGTGAACACAGTTATTCAGGTAGTACTTTTCCTTGTAAAAGTAACTTCTTTATACATCTTCATAGCTTTATTAAAAGTTTTTAAGGACTTTCATCTCCGTTTTCTTGCACCATTACCAGTGGTATCCGAGAAGGATAGTGGAATTCTACTAAACTCAGATACAACAGGATTCTGAATGCTGTTTCTTAATTTTAGTTTTCACTGATATCCACAGAAATTATACTGATACTGGTATTCCAGTAGGAATTCGTACTTAACCATATTTTGCATTGGTAGGATGTGTATTGTTATTTGTGTTTAAAGTTTGGGTTGTTTTGGTTTTGTATTTTTTCAAAAAAAAAAAAAAAAGCAATGTGGCCGTAATCACTCAGACGGACCGGGGTAGCAGCAGGAGTCGCAACACTGGGCTTGACTGCCTCTAGTCCGCACATGCCCCCAGCCTGACCCCGGCTTAGAAATGGTTGGGCAACCTTGCCGAAATGAGTAACTGCAGGGCTTACAGGATTTTTAAATATGAAGCTGGCAAATGCCATCAATGCCAAAGCCTGTCCACATCAGTTCTGTGGTTAAATCAGATTTCGGAGCACCACAGCTTTAATTGGCAGCACATAAGGAACATGGAAAAACTTGTCTGTTGGGGCTGGCAGCTGGAGAAATGCAGGAGACATGGTCCTCTGGCCATGCCCACGCATTCCCTCCTAGTCTGCTGACCAGTGTGGTGTTCAAACTGCCATCCCAGTGACAGGTTAGTGGTTTGGTTGTATGTGTGCATGTGTACCCTATATGAGATAGAACACAAAAAAACTTACATGAAATTCTGAGGTATTTTGGAGTAGGGAACATAAGACTGCGAGTTCAAGCTTGACAGGCTCAGGCAGGGAAACATTCCCTTCTTTACCTGCCAAGACTCTGCCTGTTTAAAGTCAGTGGAAGTTTTTCTGCCTGGTACCTTGGGGCGCCTTTGTCAGTGTTGTACTTGGATATTTCAGGTGTGAAGGCAGCTCAGTGAGACCAGAGGCATCATTTTTCTCATGGTAACTGGTAGGAGTTTTGACCAACTACAGACTGCAAAACCAAGTCAACTTATGGTTCTGGATAAAAGCTAAACCCCTGAAAAATGGAAAATAGAGATCAGATTAAGTTTATCAGTATTTTAGCTTGGAAGCCTGTCCTGCTGTATCCCATAGTTGAGGGATCCTTGGCTTCACCGTGGTACTTGGGCATCCCATGGTGGGCAGTTCCCAGAGCTTCTGACCTGCAGAAGCACAGAGCTCAGGAGTCTGGTTATCACAGGTGGAGGAACCTTGATGTAGCACAGCAAAAGTGCTGTGCGTTTGCTACTTTGACCAGTCTCTTTCTGTCTATTTTGAGAATAAATTCATGTTTGAAGTAGAGAAGAATCGCTATAATGGGGGGGAAAAAGAAAGTAATTTGTAGCTAGAACACCAGTTTACATACACAGGTCGCAGTAAGACTCCTTTCTTTATTCTTGCTGCCATCCAGAATTGGCCTCTTTATTTCACAGGCTCTGGCTCAAACCCCAGAAGCCAGGCTTTGTTTCCTTGGTCTGTTTGAAAGCAGTACTTGTGGCTGCAATAACCCACATTTCCCTCAGTATTCTGGTTTCATGTGCACTCATTTAAATGGTGATTATAGTGAAACCTCATGTTTTAGGGTTTGAGCTGGTTACCTGCAGGGGCCAATAAAGAGTTTTCTTTCCAAAATACAGTTGTTTAAAAGTACTTTGTTCCTGTGCTGCTAGTCCCTCCTCACCGCATCTCCACCTCGGGCTGCAAAGTAGACAGTGCAGATGCTCTTTCTGGCTGTTGGTGCGCACAGCCTTGCTCCATGGCGAGGGTAATAACAGTTCTCAGATTTAAACTCGGAATAGTTTTCCTTGGACCAAATGTTGGGACCTTGGAGTTTGTCACCACCTTCTTGAGGCCTTGCGAAGGGGCTACCTGCTCAAACATCACACCCGGCCTAGCCCAAGCCTTGTGCATGTCTTGCACTTCTGTCTCTCCTGCTCGTCACATAAAATATAATCTTCCAAGTTGTTGCTTTACTCTAACCCAAGTCTTGGGGTATCTGTCCTGTGACATATAGGAGATCAGAGAGAATAATCTCATTGTCATTTCTGTTCTTAAACTATGAAACACAAATACTCCCAATGGCTCCCATGAAACCCTATCCCTCGGAGCCAGCTGCGTGCTGCCTCATGACAAATGCTGGGCACAGCATTCCTGCTGATCCATCAGGACTTGCTCGCCTCTCTTATCGTACTGCATTTAAACTGGATCTCATGTAATAAAACACCATATTCAGTAGATGCAACGGCAGCTCAGCAGAGCTCTGTCAAAACTCTTCCATGTACCCCAGTGGAATCCAGCCCTTTATTTGTAATAGGACCTTTAGAAAAAATGGCAACGAAAGAGAAATTGTTCCCCACAGAAGTAGCTTTACCTTACAAAGTGTCAAAGGAAAAACAGTCTTTAAATGAAACAGGTCAGGGATTCCCCTGTGGCAAAAGGACACCCAGTTTCAGAGCAGGATTTTATCTTTTTACCGTGTGGTTGCTTATCTGTTTAATATTTTTACAGCAGCACATGCAGATTTTCTATCTCTGATAGATGTTCTTTCTTTCCCCCTCGGTAGATACACCTTGCAATATCATGGTGAGACATGTTTGTGTTCTGCATAACTTTTAAAAAGCAATGTGGAAAGCCTTGAATTATTAAGCATCCCTCTGAAGTCTGTCTGCTTGATCTAAACTGTGCAAGGTGTTGTGAATGGTTTTACATTATTTATTAATCCCTTCAAAAAGCTGGAAATCTTTTAACTGCAGAAAGGTGTGCTTTAAAATGTTGTAATATATTGGTAAGTAATGTGATCTCAAAGGTTGATATGCTGCTTTCTGCCTTTTTCATAGAAGGATCTTTGAAATTCTGATGCTGTAAAGAAATGTATTTATATAAAGTGCTAGTCCTGCTTTCTGCACGCTCCTTGAAGAACCATTGCTGGCATTGGACTCCACATCTCCATGTAGTTTTTTAGCTTGTTCCAGCACTAGTGGGCAATACAGGCAAGACGTCACATGTTTGTGCCTGGTCCAACTCAGCCAGGCAGGTGGTACGTTCATATTGGAAACTCTTGTTATTTTCTTACTTGAAAGTGGGGAACACCCTTACAGTGGATAACTACATCAACCTCAACTACCCTGTATTGCTGTAGTGGCAGGATAGGAGAGGGCTCAGTCGGGCACTGTGCACAGAAAGCACAGAGATGAGCTGTGAATCCTGACGCACAGCCACTAGCAAACATCCCTCTGAGGTGGGGGAACTCATACAGCATCCCCTCATTGCAGCCCCAGTGCACTGATCTTAAATGGGTGCAATGTTAAATAGTCACTGTAATTTTGATATACCGTTGCCAACCTAAAGAGACTTCTAGGAGGTGACGTACATGTCAGAGATTGAATCCTGAATCTGTTGGGACAGCTGCTGTCAATAAAGTCCAGTACAGATGTTCTCCTGATGACCCATGGAGACCAAGGATAGAACCAAGCCTGTCTCCAGTTTGTACCCTGCTGCTTTTGGAAGTGCTAAGCCTTGTACTATCTGATCGCAGAGACCATAGCGGGGAAATCTTTGGGCTTTTGCTATGTATTCTCGTTGGAAGGCCTGCCAAGATATGGTGACTCCATGCTAAAAATAGCAATCATAGATAATGTGGCCTAAGCTCACAGGTATCTTTTTGTCCTGTGATAATTGTGGTTTTGATGTGTTTAATTTAGTGTATTCATCATCAATGTAATGTGACCTTTCTGAAAAAGACCATCTTTCCTCTTTCAGCTCAAGTCCCACTTTCACGTCTCGTTGTACCTATACTCCTTGCAGTTGGCTGGATAGTGGGTTGTGCGCTAATGGTTTACATTGTCTTCTCTTGAGGGAAGTAAGTGACTTTTACAGTATCATATATCATCCATGCTTTCTTTGGTTTGCACTGCCACCTTTTTAAACATATTTTTCTTTGTCTTACAGGACAGAAGAATCTACAATGATGTTGATCAGGACAACCTGGAAGTTAAATTGAAATTTCTAATTACTAAAACATGTATGAATCCTTTTCATATCAATAATGTAAACATGGGGTACACTTTTTATCCACAACAAAAGTTTGAAATGCATTAAGAAGAATCACCAAACCAATTTCCCAGTTTTCAAACAGTTTGTAATTGAGCAAGTAGTTTTTGGAGTCCAGTGGTAGGTCAGATACCTGCCTGTTCCGCAGCCTGCGTGTTGTCACCTTAAATTTAAGCAGTTTTGGAAACAGTATTCCCATTGTTAGTGATGCAATGGTGGACAAAATAAGCCAGTTAAGCTTATTTGTGAGATGTGCTGAGCTGGGGAAGAAGTATCACAATGTATTTGGGGAAGTTTTAAGTGAGTTAAGACAATTTTTTAAAGTTTTGTAGTAAAAAATAAATTATTAAATGTAAAATATTGTGGTGATCCACTCTTCCTGTCCCAAGATCTGAAGTGTTAGTGTCTAAATAAAATTTCTGAAACTACATTAACTTCCTTTTTTAAGAAAGCAAACAAAGTCATACAAGCATATTACTACATAAATCAAAAGAAGTCCTTTAGAAAATGAAAGGCAGCCAGGGAAAGTTACCTGGAAGCAATGCATCCTAAAATGTATGACTTGGACTTTCTAAATCCTAAAACATTTGGGTTTTATTTAATAGTTTGTAGATAAATACCAAATGAACTGCTTGTCTCTTCTGTTTACGTGATATTCAGGGCCCAATTTTATATATTTCCATTGGCAACCAAACTAGTTCTTGTGAAATTAAATGCTGCTGGACTTGGCAGGCACTGAACTGCATCAAGACCAGGTGGAATTCCAGCCCTGTTTTCTGGCATGCCAGCAGCCCCCTTCTCTGCTGGCACCAGAGTCCTCCAGGGAGACAGGAGAACAAAAGGTAGGATTCAAAATGAAACTAAATCACTAGTCTGGAAAAAATGCAATGCAACGTGAAAATTCAATTTCTACACCTTGCAGGAACTGTTTAAAAGCATAAATACAGGACAGGGAACAGCTGTCTGGATAGCAATTTTCAGAAAAGAGCCTGGGAATTGCCATGTATCACAACCTGAATTCAGGTCAGCAACGTCATCATGTTGGTGTGAAAAGCGAAATATTGTCCTAGGACAAATACCAGAAAAATGGCCTGAGAGATGCATGAAATCACCCCCCTGCTCTACCAGCAATGGTAAGGTCTCCCCAGCCTGCTGCAGCTGGCTTGGGCACCACAGGAACCAGTTGTGGCCTGATGGGAAGGAACTCAGGGAAGAGCAGCCTTCCCCCCCCAGGAAGAGGGGAACTGAGGTTTGTAACACTTAACCAGTGAGAAGATGAGCACACTGGAGCGGTTCAGCCTAGAAAAGAGCAGACTGAAGAAAATGTAAGTCTTAAATACTATGAGACTTTTTGAAAGAGGAAGGGAATAATCTCTTATTGGTGATACACAGGGCAAGAAGTAATGAAGAACTAGCAAGTAAGATTCAGGCTGTCCTTACGGTAAAGGAGGCACAGAAGTACTGGAAGAACCTTTTAGGCATAATAATATTATTGTTGATTATTGGAGGCCTTTGAGAACAGATGGACAAACATCCCTCAGGCATGCAGCAGGAGTACGGGTGATCCTGACTTGGTGCCTGAGGGCAACTGCTTGACAACCCCACATGCACGAGTCTCCGTGACTGTAAGTACTCCCATGAAATTCTGCGGGACTGTTTGCAGAGACAGAACCGAGTGATGGTAACCGCAGGCAAGTACTACTTCAAACATTAGGTTTTTGGGCATACAGGAAAACATTTTAATATTGGTTGCAGCGTTAGGAAAAGTCTGTATAACATACAATAGGAAGTGAGATGCAGATCCACGCATGCAGTGTGTAGGTAAAGCCATGTGAAGAAAGGCAGCAGTGCCATTAGAGCAACGTGACTGACCATGGAGGTTAATGTTCAAATGAATACATTGGCACGTCCGTCCTCTCCATCTAACTGTGGACTACATAGCAGAAAGGACTGAGCCTTCTGTTACGTATTTAATGCTTTAACTTTATATGTTCTTAAAACTGCCTAGATGTTTCCTGAGTCATTAAGAGGAGGATGAGACATGAGAAAAGTGTTTCTGTGGTTTGATCCAAGGGGCAAGTGGGCTGATTCTCTGAATCATGTGCAGCTACTGAGGCAGTTCAGACTCGCCTATCAAACAAGGGCAGAAGCTGAGAGGATCACAGGCCTCTAGGTGAGACTGGCTGGACCATGCAAGCGCTGACTGGTATTATATGACATACCAAAACGTGGTATACTACACTGTTTGCCTTGCAGCCATCTGAAGATACTGCAGTGTTGCCTGAATCAGCATTGGTACGGTACTCGTGCCCGCCTTTAGAAATTTGGCCTTAGATAAGACATTGTTGAATATCAAACTTTTAAAATAGCTGCTATCAGCTAAGGAACTTCAAATTTTTTAGAAACGGGCAAGAGTTAATTCCTTGTGAGGCCTGGGGAAGTATTTTTAGCCTTATTATGGGGAAAAATTCGTGGAATCTATTGTTATGAAACAGGAACATGTATGTCCTTCAAAAAGAAAACATCAGCCTTCTTTAAGGTTGGGAAGTCCGTTGTACAGCATAGCGTGTCTAGAATTGTGGCTCAGACACATTGTGGCCTCGTGATTATTTTGTACTAGAGGTTTTGCTTTTTTTAATTCTAATTGGAGATCATTATATTCACCTGCTAGATAATGTGCCTTGAGACTTTCCTGTGACCCAGTCATTTAAATCAGAAATGATCATCAAATAGTCTGAGACACTGTGTTTTCACAGACAACTTTGAGCTCGAAGATTTTTATACTAAAAAGTTTCAGTTCTCAGAAGACTAGATCGTTAGTAATTCAGTCCTCAGTTAAAGTAGAGAACTGATTGTGTGAGGCATGTCTTGAAGATCCTAGCAAGATGTATGCTTAAGGGAATGTGAAAAAAATCTTAATGACCCCTGATGGGGCTAGATAGAGAAAGAAACTATTTTTTGACTCCTGCTCATGCAATCTGTATAATTTTGAGAACGTGAGGAAGGCACATCAATCGGTCATCCTGTCTGCATCTGTGATCAGTGTCTGTTATCCTTTAGGAAGGGAAAAGAACCAGAAATGTATTTGGCCATAGTGCAACCATGAAAATTCCTTTGCAATGCCAGCAGCTATTAGCAGAAGCACTGAAGTGTGACATTCAGTTTTGGGAATTGTCTTAACACCAAGTTACTTTGCCTGTGAATAAACCGAGGGCAAAGGGGCAATCCTGTTTCATCAAATGTCCTGAAAGAGGGGGGATAAACGGTGGTGTCTCTTGGAAAGCTGGAGGTTCCCAGCCTCTGCAGCAGCTGCTGCTTCCATATGAGGACCTCCAGCATCACCATCTTCTAGTCACTTCCAGATGAGAACGTCCATTCTAACTCACTTGTACATGTACACTACGTAAGATAAGAGGCTAGTTTAAGCATATACTTAAAGGAGATATCTCATTTTAAGGACCCATGTCTCATTTTCTAAGACTGAGACTGTCCAGTCTGATACTAGCTCTGACTGTCTGAACTCTAGACAACAGTTAGGCTCCTTGAAGACAGAGCTAGGTGCACCACAGTTCTCTGGTGTTTTTTTACACCAGATCTCCCATAAATCTCCCAGAAAACCTTGTGCTGAGAAATTGATTGCCATTATATGAAGTCCCAGTCTATGTCTCATCTTCCGAGCTCATTCTTCCTTTTGCGAGCAGACAAAGCAAATAGTGAGTTTCTAACCCTGCACAACTTGTCAGCTGTATCTGGTTCGTGTTACACCAGCGGTGTGACACAGAGCCAGCAGCAGCTCTCCCACAGCTGCCTTCCAGCGTTGATCTGGGCCCTGACCCATGGACGGCGCCACTGGGGTGGGCGTGCGAGCTGCCCGGCCGGGACAAGGGGCCATAGAGTTACTTCATAGTGACCATGTATGTATTTTTTACATTTCAGTTTATTTACCAGGCACTGATGAAAATAGTTCTGAAAGACCCAGTTGACCCAAGTGGCTTTTTCAGGTGTCTAACGACTTTTGAAATCAAATGTTTCAAATTAAAATGTTACAGAGATAAAATATAAACATTACAATATGTTCTAGCTTTACCTGATTTTTGAGAGCAGAAATATCTGATTTGGCAGAGGAAAACAAAATAACTTTCCAGGTTGGCTTCAATATTGTCAAGATGATTTGCTACATACAAGGGAAAAGTTGTTCCTGCGGGTTTTGCAGACTAATAAAAAGAGGATTATTCCAAGAAAATATCCATCCCACACGCTGTTTAAAGTGCACTGACCACTCTGCAAAGTGGCCTTTTGCAACCACCTTCAGGACAACCCACTTGGGCATCTTTGCATAATGAAACATACAATGATCACTGAAGCTTCCCACATTTCTAGGGGTGTATTGGGTAACAAAAGGTTTGGGTTTTTTTATTCTTGAAAAATAAAGCTAGTGTTTGGGTGCTAAGTTTTTTTTTCTCTCAAATAGAGAGATGCTAGTGATTTAGGAGAAGAAGAAAACATACACATTCATATTTCTTCCAGAATTCAGGTGCATTGCTATTAAAGAGTGGCAATAGCTTCAGTTTTTGTGTCACTGTGCCAGTACATAGAACATTTGCGTTGTTATGATACTGGAGAGGACTCTGGCTTCATGACGGCATAATGCCATTAGGTCTAAAGAGCTGTATCACAGCACCTGAGATCCAGTTCTCAATGAGCAAAGGCAGCCTGCACATGTTGAGGGTGGGCATCTTTTTCAAGCCCCCTTTTCGTTTCTCTTGTTTCCTTCCAGATAGGATGATGTTTTCTGTGCTCTAAGATGATTTTTTAACTGATTGATTTATTATTCATCTTTTTATTACCAAAAGCTAAGTGGGAATGTTTAGGTTCCTGTTGCTCCAGAGAATGGTTGCCGAGTTTGCGCCACGGCCTCTGCTCGGCTTTCCCTGTTAGACACTGAACAGCTATTTGAGTAAGTTGATTAGGGATGAGTCTCTGTCCATCTGTCCTGGGATGCTGCGTGTGGCTTCCTGGCCAGTCTTCCAGTCTCTTGTTTATATTTGTTTAATGCTTGTAATCCAATTTAAGAATATTAGTATATACAAGAGCATAACTGTGTTCCTCTCCACAGCATACAGAGCCGAGCCATCATGAGAAAGCCTGTCTGTAGACCAGAGCTTATCTTAAGGAGACCTTTCCACTCCAGACCTACAAGCAAAGGGCACACTGGCCCCCTCTTGTGTCTCTTCTGCCCCAAAGGCCAACACCAGCACCCAACCTGCTCTTACCCCTGCCGGCTCCAGGCCTGGCTCAGCTGTGCCTTCCACACCGGAGCTTAACCATATCAGCAACTGAGGACACTGGCCTAACCCCACGAGTACAGACAGAGCCCCTTCCCCAGCAGTGTTAATGGAGGACGCTTCCTTGCACTCCGTCTTCTCTTGATTACAGTGGAAAGTGGAAAACACCCAGTCAGTCCTGCCTGCTCCTCCCTGATATGGCAGTCCCACTCCAGGGACCGCAATCCCGATGGGTGCATGCTGTTCTCCATGCTTGCCGTGAACAGTGCCTCTCTGCGCTGCTGGATGGGGCACGGCCGCCTGCTCAGCCCTCCCTGCCCCACAGGGAGACAGCCAGCAGGGAGCCTCGGCCGGGAGTGGGGCAGGCTGTGGCTCCCGGAACCTTCTGGAAGGGGCAGAGCTACTGAGGGGCCGGGCCAGAGGAACCTTCTGGAAGGGGCAGAGCTACTGAGGGTCACTGAGGGGTGGGGCCGGGCCAGAGGAACCTTCTGGAAAGGGCAGAGCTACTGAGGGGCACTGAGGGGTGGGGCCGGGCCAGAGGAACCTTCTGGAAAAGGCAGAGCTACTGAGGGGCACTGAGGGGCGGGGCCTGGGGAACCTTCCGGAAGGGGCGGAGCTACTGAGGGGCACTCAGGGGTGGGGCCTGGCAGGGTGTCCTGTGGGGCCAGGTGCGAGTAGGTCTGGCTGGAGAAGGGCTCTGTGGCAGGGCTGAGGTGGGGATCGTGGCCAGCCTGCCTGCCTGCACACTGTCCCTCCCTGGCAGCCCAGCCATTGCAGGAGCAGCCCAGGATGCGTCTGCAGCTGCAGCACCTCTCCCCAGGGCGGGAGCGCGGCCAGCCTGGCCTTAAAGCTACCTCTGGGATGTGTTTGAGCATGGGTTGGCCCAGGTGGCCACCCTGACCCCACCCCAGGGCTGTGGGGCGCTGACTCAGACCGCCAACACCTTGTTTTACCTGAAAACCGCGACAGAGATAGGGCTGGCACAGGTAGGAGCAATTTTTGGATTGCGTTAAAGCTGGACGTTGCTGGCTGACTCGGTAACCCTCTCTTGTATCAGGAGTGCATCAGACCTCTGGGGCATGGAACTCAAATACTTCCAACCACAACCATAATGGTATTTCTTCCTGTGCGTGGAAATTGAGACCTAACTCGGATCCCGCCTAAGCTTGCGAACTGATTCCTGTCTCCTATCTAGGAGTGCAGCAGAGGCTTTGCAGCCCTGTACTTTTACTGGGCTCAGTAGCACATGATTAATTACATTTGCTTTTAAAAATACTTTTCTCATACAAAGCTGCAGATAACACTCGTTCCTGTGTGAAAATAGAGACTTACAACTTTTTCCCTTTCCGTGAGAGGCTTGTTTCTGTTCAAAGCAAATACTTCAAGTTATGTAGCAAGATGGCATTTTGTTTGTTGCAGTTTTTGTTTACTGACACTTAAGAAACTGACCTTGGGGAACTGGTGGCCCTTTAGGTGTGTTGATTTGCAGGATGTTACTGTGCTTCGCCAGCTGTAAGAGCTGGGGATGAATCCATCCTTGCAGTGATCCAGGTCAAAGGCGCTGACCTCTGAGTGCAGCCACGTGAGCATATCCCAAACTGGGTGCTTCATATTCCCAGTAGCTGTCAGCAGGTCAGGCTTAATAGTGCTGTTTTGCTCTTGACGTTCCTGCAGGAGCTGGGTGTGGTGAGCAACCAGTGCTTACTGGAAAGCTCGGTGAAGGATCCCTCTGAGGGCTGGGGCCCATCCTTCATCTCCAACCATCTCTCCAAAGTCCTTACTGTGTTCCTTTTGTCTAGAAAGAGCGTTGCGGTTCCTTAGTCATTTGCAGAGAGGTCACCTTGTACCTGTTTGCAGTCACAGCGAGTTGATTAAAATACATCAGTATTTAACAGCAATGCTGCTATGAGACCCTCCAGATCTTGAGCCTGGTGGTATGCAAGCAAATAGTCAGTGACTGTTTCAGTGCCAGTGATTTATCAGTTGAGATGTAATGACAGGCTTAGAGGCAAATAGGGCTCACACCTGTGATAGCCTTTTCTGTTGTTACTTATGAAGTTGTATGGTTTAATTAATGTTTGTAGCCCTTTGTATATCAAGGTAGCTGTGGTCATTGGAGACAGTCTTAAATAAAAGATGAAGTTAGTTTGCCAATTATTATGTGCCTTAGGCTGAACTATTTAAAACTGATTTAATAGCTTATTGATTTAATAATCAAATCGTAGCTACTAGTGCTCTGTATAAGCATCTTATTCTGGGTGGTAAGGGTGGGAGAAGGTCACCAGAGAAGCTCAGTACTTGGATGAGATGCCCTCCTGGAGAGGAACAGTGAACTAGAATTAGGAACATAGGGCTGACAGAGACAGATGGCTTTACTGAGTGCAGTCCTGAAAGCTGTCCTCAACAGAGGTAGGAAGTGTTGTAAACAGGTGAAAACATTTTGGTGAGTCTATAACCTCCTGTAGTTGCATCTGGTTGAAGATGCACCAGACAAATGGTTTATTTAGGAAAGAACCTGGGAGTTACTGCTGGCTTCCTCACTGGCACGAGCTCTTCCATAACAGCAGTTGTGAGTTATGCTTTCTGCCATCCGTTTTGTGTAGGTTACCATACCTCATCATGGTGATTAATGGCTTTGCCTCACTTCATCGCCTCCTTAGCTGGACCACAGGAACATAATTCATGTGGGCAAGAAGCCCAGTCTGTAAGAAAATCCAGCCTAGTGTAGGAGGTCTCAACACCAGCAGAACAACTGTCTTCTGCTCCTCCATTAGCTTCTCATAAAATATGAAATCAAGTTGCTGGTGTCAGTCTTTATGTTCAAGGATCTAACTGAAACAGTACTAGAAGATCTGAACAACTCTGGATGAATATAATTGACAAGCCTATTGTTGAAGCACGGTGCAATTACCAGAAGGTGACCTGTGCAAGAGGAGGATCTTTCTCAGGACCTGGTTCAACTCTGGAATGAATTTTGACTTGTAAGGTCCAACAGAAAATATATCGTACAATTCTCTGTTTGCATCATACTTGCATCTTTGACCATGTCTTCTCCAAGGTAAATATATAGCAATGCTTATATGTAACTAAATGAAAGTGGGTGCTGTATTGCATGTCTGGTATGGTAGTGAGCATAACAATAGCAAGCTTATTCTTGTTTAGTATTCTGCTGTTGTATCATGTTTAAGATACAAAACTTGGAATAGATATGGACATTTGATAGCAAGTGGAAATAGATCAGTCTTCTCAGATAGTTCTAGAATGTCAATAAAATTGCCATATAAGGAAGGAAACCTTAGAACAATAGAACAGTCTGATTAGTAGCCTTAAATGCATAATCTCACAAAGGATTATTCCAAATTATTTTCTTGTTTTCTGTTGTTGCCACTAGTGTAATATCTAACTGGTACATGAGGGTCTGCATGGGCAGTGGAGAGCATACTGAATGGTACTGCTGTTGCCAGGAGATCGGTGTAAAACAGAAGCTGTCAGTGGGAGGTCTGAATAGTGTCAGCATGAGAAATTTTGTCCCACTTGTGTGATTGATAGATTCTGCCCTGTTTGTAAGATTTTGGATGGTACCTGTAAAGGCTCTAAGGGGGTTGCATTGTTTGGAAGTCGGTGCACCTATTGCTTTCCTGGATACAGGAAACAGTTCCCTTACTAGAGGTAATCACGTTTGCTGCAAAGTGTACTAAACACTTGTCATTACACAGTGGAATCCCAGGCAACACAACAGCCAGCTGTGCCTGCATGAAGGAATGAATGTAATTTCATAAAAGAGGAGGTGAGTAGGACTCCAGGGCACAGATCCAGCCTTCTGCCCGTTACTGAGTCTGAGAGGCTGGTTTGGACTCATTAGGACTCACTTCTGTTAAACACTGATTTTATGAAGAAAAATGTTTGGTTTTTTTTTTTCTGTCTTGAGTCATCACCATCACTTCCTCCCTTATTTGGTCTGATATCTCCATGTGTGATGTGAAGAGAACAGCTTGAGTTGATGCAGACCAAAGGAGACATCGAGACACGTACAATTTGAATAATTTGGGAAAAATCTCCCTGCTGTCAGTACTCAGTGTGTGTATATATATATATACACACACTATATAATATAGTATTATTATATAATATTATATATATACTATATATGATATATATTTTGGGGGCTTTTTATGATCGTTGTTGCCATTTTCATTTGTTTTCTGAACTGACTGCTTTCCGTTCTGTGGAATATTGCTCCAGTAGTGTAAAGTTGGTTGTATTACATAAAGTAATTCCAAATTCTGCTATGCTCACTCACTCAATATGAGTGACTGACTCAATATGTGCATCTTTGATTGTTCTGGAGGTAAATCTATTCCAGTACCTCCTGATGAAATAATTTTTGGACTTTTTTTTAAGTTAGTGGGAGGACTTAATTCTCAGATAACTTTTGAGGTATATAACCACCACCTATGAATATTACAGCTTCAGAATTCAGTTTAAAAATCGTTAATTATTTTTCTGTATTTCTTTAGTGCTGTAGACTCTGTAAGTAGGCTGTGTTCCTGTAGCAGTCTTCTTCATGGCCTTTCCTAAAAAGTCAGTAAGACCTGTGTAAGTGTGACAGAGCAATAAAATGACCCACTGATTTTAGTGAAACACCAGCAGTTAGCTACGTGCACTGAGCTCGTGTGTATATCTGTGCAAAATAGTCTCTTTCTGTGTGGATGCAAAGTAATAACAGTCGGTGTATGGAAGGGCTTCACTTGGACCAAACATATCCCAGAGCAGCTGGAAAGACTTTTGCCTCGTTGTGGTGTGAGAATTCCTTGATCGTTTAGCTAAGAAAATGAATTCTGGACTTAGCAGTCTTTGTCAGCAGCTGGTCAAGTGAGAAAAGCACTGGGACATATCCAAAGGAAAATTAACAAAATACCATGATATCAAAATCAGTAATATCAAAACTTTCCCCGTGTTGAGTTAAAAAGTAAGAAGTCCTGGAGAAGGGGGAAAGAAGAACAATGAATTTGGACTCTGAATAAATCCCCGAGAAAGAGCTCCCCAGTGGTAGGCTTTTCCCGGGCAGGCAGGCAGGTACTGCAGAGGTGGTGGTTCTGCAGGGAAGGCTGCAGCATCCTCTGGGGCAGTAGCTGAACTATGCAGTGGGGAAAAAAGTTAATCTCAGTTCCATGACAGCCTGGCCTTAGTTTCGCTTCTGGACATCTGTGACTGATAAACCTTTCATCCTATGTCCTGTAGGTTTTTTGGTTACCTTCTTGCTTTCACCTGAATTTGCTGCGAGTGAAGAGTGATTTTTAAGGTAAAGGACTAACATCAAGATACTCCATCCCTCTGAGAATTGAAACGAGGGCATGGTAGCCTTTGAATCAGAATGTGTCCTCATATAAACTGTGAACTAGTTTAGGGTGTGATGGTGCTAGAGTCTGCAAGGAACAAAATACTTCACTGACCATGGTTAACCTCTTTGAGGAAAGGAACTAAGGTACCAGGGATGGGCTCCAACTGTGTGTTGCTGCATTTGTACCTTGTTTTGCATTGGAAGGAAACCTTGGGGTGCAGCGCGTAGCCTGCTCTGAATAACCAAGGGGCAGGACTGAATGCCAGGGTATCTCTGACTTCAGATCCAACACTGCCTGTAGGTTGTGGGGTTGAGTCACTTCAGTTTTCCTCTTAAGTTGGCTGACATTTTTCTTTACGTTTAAGCACAATGTTGGGGAAAATCCTTTCTTAGGCAATTACTACTTATTACCCGTTTGGGTAAAAGACTCTCCTAGCAATGCTGTAGAAGATGCGTGAAGCCATTATGGCTCCTCTGGACACAGTGTGTGCCATATCTTATTTATGCTTTGCTGTAAGCTGAGTTTCCACTAGGCGTTACAAAGGTTTTGTCAGCCTGCTGCTATGGATAGTCAAGTCATCTGAAACAATCAAAATACATCTGTAGAACTATAGTGACCAACTCTCAGATTTTATGGAAGCTGACAGAGGTACTATAAGTTGTTTATAATATTTTTTTTTAGGTAAAATTGAGTAGGTTTTTTTTTTCCCCAGAAGTATGAACAAATGCAGCTGTTTGCCCACTGGATCCTGCTGTGTCTCAGTCACAGTGTTTATTAAACTTATTTTTGGGTTTAACTCTGTCCTTTCTTGCACTGAAGTAGATCAGAGAAAGTTATTAAAAATATTTTGTTCATACCTGTAAATGCTTTTGGCTTTTTTTGTACATTTCATTGATGTTAACAAGGATACCGTGATAAAGCAAAAAGCTGAGCTGACATTTTAGCCAAAATGAAAACATGTAAAATGTATCATGAGAAAGAGATAATGTTCCCTCCAGCTTTTCCCTTCATGTCTTGATGCTCTCCCCAGAACTTTTAGAAGCCTAGGCAGGATTTGACAATGGCAGCCTCACCAAGCTTCTGGGCAAGGGACTGTAATACTCTTGAGGTGACCTCTTCTGTCGCTGAGACTGATGAGTGTAAATCCCGCTGGACTTGCAGCAGCCTTTCTGCAGACAGATGCTGGAAATGGCTCTGCAAAGCCAGCTCATAAGTGAACAGAAGTTATTTTATATAATGCATTTAGATACTTGGTTTCATCCCTTTTTTCATCCCCTGATGGTTAGGAAATGAAGGTGGATGTATGTAACCGATATTTGGGCAGTGTTAACTGTTTACAGAAGCAGTGTTTGTACTATCGTACCTTGGCTTTTGCTTGGCTACTGCTTGCTCGGGTATTTGTAACTGCAGGTCAGTCTGTCAGTAATGGACAATAGGAGCAGATATGCCTGCTATATTATAACTGGTAAGATGTTGGATTTAAGAGTAGACCTACACAGTAGCAGGCTCCAAAACTGCTATTTGTGCTGAAGAAAATAGTGCCAAAATTTGTATGTATGAATGTAAAGGAAAATACAGCAGCGGGAGAAGTTGAAGCTTAAATGGGCAGGAAATGAGGCAAAACACGGCAGATGGACTATGTGGTTGTGTGGTTATTTGCAGGGAATTGATTTCTCTAAGAGAACACAGAAGGAAGGTGACTTAAGTGGCTGCAAAGCAAAAACCAAGAATAAAAATATCAAGGGCGAGGGAATAAGTGGAATCTAACAAGGAGGAGATATCCCATATTCATCCACAAATCAAGATCAATTTAAATACTCATCAGTAACTAACATTATTTTTTTTTTTTCTCTTGGGTATGGAATACTCTCCTTTTCCAGAATTCCTTCCCTTCCATTGAGGTAATATTGATTTTTTTTTTTTTTTTGCTCTTTTTTGCTTTATTTGACTCTTTCTGGTTTTGAAGATTAAGAAACACACACTGACGCACACTTCATAGGGCACTAGACATTTTTTTTTCTACGTCTTGTAATAAATTCTTCATATCTCTGGTGTTCATGCCAACTTGATTCTAAGCATCTTTTCAGTAAAACAGAAACATTTTCTTAGGCAATGTAGCCAAGGCAGGTTGAATTTACAGAAAATGCAAACACTAGCAATGTGGTGTTTGTGTTAGTGAGACCATGTTCACTGTTTTTATAGCTTTCAGTAGTAAATCCAGCAATTTACATGTGCCTCACGCCAAGCTCATGGGAATGCTCCAAAGAACCAGTACATCTGCACACAAGTTGAACCCCTACTGTGAAATCTCTTCGAGTGTCTAAATGTGTAACTGAGGAAGCAGTAAAATATGAATGCTGCATTGAGTGACATGTCCTTCACTCATTTGTTGGTTTTGAGGCCATTTGAGGTAAATGCTTTCCATGGCATGTCTATAAATACTTTCCTGACATATTAACACTCTTAGAAGGAAAATCCTCACTGGCACTAATTAGTTTGCAAGCTGTGATGAAAGGTACATTTTGATTGTCACTGCTCGTTTAATGACAGATTTCTCACTCTCTTTATGAAGACCTGAATTTTGCTATTGCATGAGTGAGGAAATCATAATTGCCACTGGTTAAAGCCTGGTTTCCAAGACATGTATTTTACATTTTAGTTTTCGGTTAAATACTAATACAAGGCTTCCCTGCACTTAGCTGATGTGCTGAGTGACTTTTGGAGAAGACTGAATTGATGAGGGGTGGTGTATGACATGCCTAGCCCTAGGATTGGTATCGGGAGACGCGGAGATTCAGATCTGTACTGCAGATGATTTCTTTGTTTTCTCTTGGTTCTGGCATGTAGTCATTTCCTACTAGGGCTGATTTCAGTAGTCACAGCTACCCACACAGTTCTGATTCAGCTGCTTTAGCCAGGAGTAAAGCCAACCCTTCATTTATTTTCCTGCCTACTCCAAAGGGGGAATAAGGAAATGAGGAGCCTCGTTTGCACCTACAGGTGATGTAGCCCGTATAGTTGTGTGAAGGATGGAGGGGATCTCTCAGGGGGATGTTTTTGGAAGTGATACAGATGCACGGGCATGTGTAAACATGACTTTTACACACAGTTTTGACTATTTAGGTTCCTACATTGATCAGGTCCTTTTTCTTCAAACCTTTCTCACTTACTTATAGCAAATCATGGAGTGTTTGTAAGTTGTTTTCTAGATGTCAATTCACTTGGTTTCATGATTTCATGTAATGAAAACAGGATATTTCTGTCCCTTTCTTTGTGCAGTCAGCAATGACTAGGGAAACTTTGCCATTTCTTCTGGTCATATCCATTATGTTTGGTTTATATTTCACATGCTTCTTTCCAAACTCCTAGCTCATTGTTACAGCTGGATTGTTTGTAATAAAATAGATGGGAGGGGGAAGCAGTGATGAAATGGGGGTTTTGGGAAGAGAGTTGTATAATTCATGAATGTAAAAGCTGGGTTCGATGACATGTCTAAAGCCAGCTGTCAAATGTGTCGATGTTTTGTTTCCTTAAAGAGTATCTGTTCGTGCTCTGGCCAGAGCGTTGCTGGATACTTTCCATAAGGAAAGCTTTATTTCATAATGGGATGGTGAAAGAAAGGGAGGAATCCGTATCTCTGACAATAAATATGCTTTTCTAGTTTTCATCTGTCTAGCAGACAAATGAAACATGAGGTGTATCAGAAAAGCTTGCTGATACGCTATTGAAGAGACATTAGAACTGATCTACCTGTATTGACTTACTTATGTTTTTATAAGGAATATATTATATTTGCTATTCTATTCACTGATTATTAGTGATTCTGTATTTATTGATCATTACCTTTACTATTATTTATCCTGTATTTAGAGATCCACTGTTTTAGTTACTTTCTGAATTTCTTTTCTATCCTTGATGCGTGTTACTATGTCTTGCTGCAAAATGTGGATGATGGTACTTCCTGTTTCATAGTTTAATGGGCCTGAATTTGTAAAGGATTGAGTTTCGTTTGGATGTATCAGGTTAATGATGGAGAGTATAAAAAGATCTCTGACAAATTCATGGAGAAGAGCGAAGGGGCCCAGTGGAGAGGTAAAAACCCTGTTAACACAATTTTTTCATTTTTTTCTACCACTTTTCTCTAACTTCTGTTATTTTTCACTCTGCTTCCCTTTTGTGGTCAGGCATGACATACAGGCAGTAGTGACTAAAGCCCGACTGGTGTGGGTGCAAGGCTCCTCCAGCTTCTCTCTGCCCTGGACATCACGTGCCTTCAGAAGGGCCTATGGAAATGTGCTTTGTAGCTGCCTTCAGACACTTGATCTGTTGGGTGCACCACAACCCAAGATCCTTCCATTGCTTCGTAGGAACTGAAGGTACAGCCACCATACCTCCAGCAGCAATGGAGCTGTGCTGGCTGCTACCAGGTGCCTTTGCTATTGCTCTTGCATTAAATGTGACTCTTCCAGCTGGGAATTCATGGAAAGGAATCTATTTTCTGCTCTCTTTATCATACTGTTGGGGAAAAGTCTTGGAAGAGGAAGTTTTCTGCAGTCAAATCTGGTGTGATTTCCTTGGATACTAAATAACCTACTAAGATCTGCTTTTAAACTAGAACAAAATTATTTGAATTCTCCTTTTGTCAGTTGTTAAAGATATTGAAGTATGGTGCTCAGGGGCGAGTACAGAAATTTATTTGCAGAGAAATTTTTTTGGTACTTCTGTATCTCCTATAAAGAACACACACTGCATTTGACTCATAATTTCAGTTTATTATCAAAATGTTTTTATCAGATGACAAACTCAGAAAGCTAAAAGGAACATAGGTTTTTAAATATACCTATTGTAGCAGTCATCTGAGGTATCTGGTACTTATTTTTGGAAATCTGTTTGCTTTGATATACAAAGCAGTAAGTTCCTTTGCAATCTGCATGAGGATGTGTAATACATATCATTGCAGATTTAAAGCCTTTTACCTTCATACTTAAAGCTCCGTTCCTGCCATCAGCTGTGCAGCTTTACTGATGTGAGGACTGACATTGATCAGAACAGGTACAAATTATGTGCAGGATCAGACCCTAAACACTGAGAAAGTGATCCTGAAACCTTGAATATTGGTATACTCCATCAGAGAGCTCAATTTTGTAGACTTCATCTTATTGCCTAATACCATGCTTTACTCAAATTTCCCAGTTCTATGCAGCCACTGATAAAATATATTACAATACTTCAAGTCAAAAGTGTAGCTCAGATTTAAATATAAAAACTATGATTTATACATTACTAGAAACTTTAAAAAAGACCAATTTTAGAGAAAGCAAGAAAAAGCTTAGAAAACTGTGAAAGGGTCTTTGATCACAATCTTATGCATTATATGTTCAAAAATTAATAAATTACCTACAATTTCTGTTTGGCTGGAAAGCAGTAAATAAACTTGTAAATAGTGACTTCAGATAATACACACTGGAACAATTAGTGAGAAGTTACTTAAGTACAGCAGGTCTTTGGACTCCTCATATAAATGGTTTCAAGTAAAAATGAAAACATTTGGTAGAACAGATTTATCGTAACAGGAGAGGGTACAAAGTCTGACACTTAGGATATAAACTGTTGTCTCACTATCATGTTACAATATCTAAAACTGTGTGTTACTTAATATTTCCTTCCTCTGCCTGATGAGAAATATGCATTCACCAACCAGTGGGAGATAATGTGTTATACTTTGACATTTTAAAATAAACCCTAAAAGCCATTGTCAGTGTGGAAGAGGATTAACTACAAGTGGACTGTTACTGTACACAGATTTAGATTCTGCAGGGTTCAGTGACAGGAAAAGCAGCCAATCAGCTAGAGCAGCTAATTGCTGCATTGCCATTTGTCCTTCATTTGACGTTTTGATGTGTGATTTTTTTTTATTTTTGCCTGTTTTCTAAGAATTACAGTGACTACTCTAGCATATTTCCCTCAGTTTTCTTCCCTCCTCCCCTTTTCAAAATTAGGTCAAAATTTCTCTTTTTCTGGACAGCTTCTTGAGATGTGAGGTTTACAGTTCTGTCACCAAACTCGGCACTTTTTAGCAGGATCCATGTAGTTTGTCTTGCTGCATGAAAAGGCTTCAGAAAACTCCGGACAGTTTTGCAATGATCCGATGACCCTTTAAAACAAAACATCTTGTCATTTTTGCTTGCCTTTGTTTAAAACAAACAAGAAGACCCACATTGTTCTGGTTTTTGGGTGTCACCTCAAAATACTGTGGGAAACG
Source organism: Alca torda (assembly GCA_008658365.1). Lineage (NCBI taxonomy): Eukaryota > Metazoa > Chordata > Aves > Charadriiformes > Alcidae > Alca > Alca torda. The sequence continues at coordinate 9,720,661 of CM018081.1, forward strand.
CCCATATTTCTGAACTCTGACTTGCTTCCATTTCTCCTCAAGTAGTGGCCGTATTTTCTCTTTCAGTTTGCATGGTCCCTATTGCAGCCACCCAAAACATAGGACCTGCCCCTTCATTACTGGCTCTCACAAAACTTCCATTTATTTCACTAAGAAGAGGTTTATTGCTTCTTGTTACTTTTCACTGAGAATTTTTTCAGCTATGTTTTGCAGACAAATTTCTTGGCAAAAGGAAAACAAGACCCTGAAGCAGCCGACTGTGGTATAACTTCTCAGTGAAAGTTCATTTACATTTTTACACTGATCAAGTTTTCACAGAGATCATACTGCTTTTCTGGGCATTCTCCACAAATGTTCCAGTGAATGAGTTTCCTGGAAAAAAGGCTCATACAAAGAACAGCTTTCAAGTGAATATGAGGACATTCCAGCTAAAGCAGTTTTTATATGTGTAATTGTGAACATATGTGAATGTATCTGCTAGGAGTTGCTCATTCCTTCAAGAATGGAAATATAGCACGCACATACCTATGCAGGAAAACAACTTCAGCTTCAAATGTCAAATATAGATACTGGTGCACATTGGTTGTGGACCAGGAATTATTTGAAGAACTGTTTGTTTGAGTAATTTGTGATTATTCTGTGAATAATCTTAATCGTTAGATTCATCAGAACCAGGAAGTGTCCACAGAAGTTGAGGTGAAGTTCAGGAGCTGACATCTGCAACAATTTGACTGTCTCTACAAGATCAAAAGCAAGACTATTTGCTAACTGGTCTCAGGAGCCAGCAGCAGCACAGGAGATGGCACAGGGAAATGATGACAAAACAGGTCATGCATTTAAGCGATGTAGCAGCGCTTCATTGCTTTTTAGGACTAGAACGGCCAAAATGGTATTTTACCAGAAACAGAACAAAAAGTATTTTGGGTGTAATAAAACTCTACTGACATTTATTACTAACAAACAGAGAAAACAGCAGTGGGAGAAGAACCCTGCTTCATTTACTAATATCCCCAGAACTAGAGGGATTTGGTACATGAGCAGGGCTTGACCTGTATCTGTTATTGTACTTGCTATGTTTTAATTTTGCATGTTAACGCTCGGATACAGATTCCTTTTCACCTGCCTCTGACAATTACCTGATCTAAGGCATCTTGCTATTAACTTATTTTTCTAGTGGAGAAAAGATTCTACCTGTCCAGTACTCAGAGTTGTTAGCCCATAAACAAAAACTGTACTATGCAATTAACAATTTTTATGAAGAGCTGCCTGTCCTACCTGTAAGGAGAAATAGCCTGCAGTTAGTGTAGCAGGTGTTAAAACCAACAACCAACAAAAAAACCGCAACCCCCAAATGGGGGAAAAAAAAAAAAAAGGCACATTAGGAGCCAGTAACATACTAAATTAATAGTGTGTCATCAGGCAGTAATTTTGGGGTATGTCTTAGGTACTGAAATGCTTTCTATTCTAGAGTTCTTAGGGGGCCTCCTCCTGAAAATCACTTCCCATTCTAAAAATGTTAGTATGGTTTCTCATTAATACTTGTGTAATTCCATGTAAAGTTTATATAGCCTTTCATACTGATGTAAAAACAGCACAATACATGATGTAATATATCCAAGACATACACCAATACAGTTACACAGAGACGCTGAACTAGTGAACTTTAAAGGACTCATGACTCATACAAATTAGATATGCAAAAAGGAGGCACAGTTCTGAAGAACTGCTGCAGAGCCTCATTAGCATTGCGACCAAATTTGGCTGATTTTAGGACTTGATGCATAAACTGCCTCTGGAGAGATCTGCAGACAGTACAAAAACCACCCACAGTGAAATGCCAGTCAAGTAGCCATTGAAGGAACAGTCACTGCTTTCACTAAATATTTGAGTATGTGGGATAAACAATATAATTCTTTGGTGAAAAGCCATTGAAAGAAAGATACTGGAATTAATGTACTGAATTGTATCAGGAAAGAAATCAGCTATTGTGTACGTGAATCCTGGAGATGACACAGCCTTTCAAACCCAACAGGGACGTTGTGATGTCTACATCACTACTTGATCTCATGGCATTTGAGCAAACAGATTTATTAGAGCAAAACCATTGTTATGCTACTAATGAATAGGTTCCTCTGACTTAAGTTCAAAAAAAAAGAACCTAGTCTGGCCCAAAGGCTTCCACCGTGCACAGCCAAGTTTCCCACATGACTCTACTGAATTCAAGCCCACCTATCCTTGGGAAGGCTGACTGAGTACACAGGGCAGAAAATACAAATTTGCTTATTGTACCACAGCATGCAGGTTTGTTACTGATTGAGGGGCAGTGATCTTCTATCTAAACCTCACTTCTGTTACTCTTGTAAGAGAGAACAAACAGTGAGCCCCAGTTCTGGGCTGCAGGCATTATGAGTAATGCTGGTAACAGCAAAGACGGGCCAATCCACTCTGTTGGCACAGAAGAACACCCTTCTAGGTCTAGATGGCAAAGGTATTCCTCATTCTAATGATAGCAAAGGCTGCGGACAGAAGGTAATTTCTCTGTCATGCCAGTATTACTGTTTAAAAGAAGATGAATTCTCCATGCTTGGAAGAGTCGTAAAATCCATAGATTAACTGGAGATTTTACCTGTGACTTTAGTGGAGGCCAGAACTGCATCCATAGCCTTTGGTCTTTATGAGAACCCTATCAGGAGCTATTGCAGGAGCCAAGGGACTTCTGGAAGAGCACTGGATTCCAGACACAGTTACTGGGACTCTGCTGTAACAATCATGCACATTTGGTAACAGCCAAGTGATGGTGATTGATTGTGTCCTGTGATGATGACTATTCAAAGCTTCTCAACAGAGTGGACAGAATTAAGCTGTATCATCTCAAGGGTGAGGACAACTCCTTCACAGCCTCATGCTGCCTGGGGAGCTACCTGGGAAGGACTGTGCCTGCTTCTGTCAGCACAGTGCTATGTTAGGGCTGGGAGGTCTAGAGGGACAGTCTGTCTTTCTCTCTCTCAACCATTTTGAGTGTGCTGTGCCTATATATATGTATATGCCTAAATCTACCCTGGTAAGTGCAACTTGTAGAGGTTGTGTAGAGCTCTATTAAATTCTATAGGTAAAAGCTGTGTTGCACCTGGGAATGGCACTGAAGATTGTTATACATGCTGACCTGAATTTGCCTGGGCTGTGCACATCAGTTTTGATGGAGTTCACAGCATATTCTGGTCTGTATGTTCCACACCATACCTACACACATAACAAAGAAAAGCATTTGTTAGCCATAAGGTTGCCCAGGAAGAGACCTGCTGTCATTTCACTATGAAATACTTAATGTTGTGAGAATAAATTTCACATTTGAACATAGGAAAAAAGTATATTTTGTTAAAAAAAGTATACTTTTTTTTACTCCTCAGACAATGGCACTTGGGCACAAGAAACTGTCTACCAGACTTACTCGTGGCTGAATTCATTTATTTAGGAAAGATAAAAATCACTTAACAAGACTTTATTTTCACTACTTTGTAGTGAACACTGCTCAGCTTAGCAACTCTGCCAGCTCTTAGTGAAACTGTGAAAGTCAGTCTATTCTTTCTGACTTACTGTTAAGCTGTCACTCAAAGTGATTTTCAAAACCTTCAGTAAAGAAGTATAGAATACCTGTGCGAAGTTCAGAAAAAACAGCTGTTTGTGGTTCATTTCAAGACCAGGAAGAAGTTTTTCTTTTCCATGCTTTTTCACAAAGTTTTCATAGGCCTGTAGAATGAATTGAGTAGAAATATTTCAACTTCTACCCCAGACAGTCAAAATGAAATAATGAAATGGAGGAATATGGGGGGGGGGGGGTTTGACATAGTTAATCTTTGACTACCTTGGCCATCCATCTTTCCACATGCCACCTTTAAAGAGAAGATGCCAGGGCCGTTTGTCAGTACTGTGATACCAGTAGCTTGACTGAATCAAGACAGTTTTCTCATTGAATGGGCTCTATAGTAGTGTTTTACACCAGGTTTAGTGAAGCTGCCCGAATTATATTGGAATAAGTGGTAAGAGAAACAGGCTTAAAGAAGGCAATTTATTGTAGCAAAAAGAAGTCAAGGCTAGTGGAATAATTTCCGTAAGATGGGTTCACCCACATAACAAGATTTTTGCATAACTATGCATCTTTTTACAGGGTAAGAAATTAAGAATACAAAGGAGGACACTTGTGTTCTGAAATACAATAACTACAGAGAGCTAGTACTATTCTTCAGCAAGGTTTATAGTAACTAGTATAGTAAAATCCCTTGGACTGTTACATATTTATCTAGCAAATCCTTTCACAGGGTTAATTAATGACTGCATAAAGCAAGGTGGCTCTCTGTTAAAAAAGCAGAATATGTTGTATAATGGAAACAACTGTGAGATTCTCTGACATCGACTGAGGGGTAGGTGTAGTGAGGCATCAGCAAGCTCTGTGCTAAACCAGCCTCCAAACTGATGGGGTTCAGAACTGTCTGTATAAAGATTCACCTGCAACCTGTCTCCTGCAGGTTCTGTGGGTCAGGCATTACTGTCAGTTACCCTCACCATGTACCTTGCATGGTAAAGATCCACACAGAAAAGCTGCTTGTGCTGCTTTCTAAGGCACAGTCCAAAAACGAGCATACCTGAGGTGTCTCACATGATTTGGGGATTCCCTGTGCATGGATCCCTGGCTAATTGACTGAGCCTGTCTCTGCTCAAGGAGGCACAAATGATCTCCAAGATAATCAAGATGTGATCAAAGGGTTCATTCCTCCCCTGTTTATTCACAGAATGGTTAGAGTTGGAAGAAACCTTAAAGACTATCCAGTTCCACCCCCCTGCCCTGGGCAGGGACACCTCCCACTAGAGCAGGTTGCTCAGAGCCCCATCCAGCCTGGCCTTGAACACCTCCAGGGATTGCGGCATCATCTTTCCTTCTTCTTTCCATTAGATTTGAGAGATGTGGAGTAAAAAGCTTCAGCTGTGGAAAAAAATCATTCTTCTCTCTGATTCTACACAACATATGTACTTGCTGTCCTGTTTACAATTTCTTTTTCTTTCTGATGTTTATCCCATGTGTTTCACATTTTTTTGCCAGCTATTGGGTTAGAGTCTAAAATAACACACTTACGGTAAGATATGCTTTCCCTGTATACAATGCAGAGTTCCAGGATCCAATTTTACTAGCACAAAAATAATTCCGCTGGGAGAATAAATAATTTTTATCAATTTTATCAATTATCTAATGTTGCATTATGAAAAGGTGATTTTTTTTTTTTATTGTGGCTTTGTTCTTTTTTTTTTTTATAAATGAATTGCAGAAGACTTTAAAACCTTTCCATAGTAAGAGCAGCTGCTTTCATGTTTCTTATAAAGACCATGTGTCAAACAATGTGTTGTTAGTATATCATTATCGATAGAAAGATCCTGGCAAATTGGAGAAATGTTCTGACTAAAGTCAGTGCCAAGCTATCACATGAGTAAAGCCAATCAACTGCACAAGTGCAAGTTGAGGAATGAGCAGTTAAAGGATCTGCTGAAAAGGCTCCGGAAGTTTTAGTGGATAACAAGCTGAACAAGAGCCAACAGTGGCACAGTATTGCAAAAAAGGCAAGCGTCATATTGGGATGTGTAAACAGGAGTGCCTTATGTAAGATACATGAATTAATCCTTCTACTCTACTTGGCACTGGCCAGCTCTCAGCTGGAGCACTCTTGTCCAGTTTTGGGCACTGCACTTCAGGAAAGATGTAGACCAACTGGAGAGAGTCCAGAAGAAAGCAGCAAGAATGAGCAGAGGTCTGGCAAACATGACCTATGAGGAAAGATTGAAAGAATTGGGTTTGTTTAGTCTAAAGAAGAGAAGTCTGGGCCTTCAAGTATGTAATAGTCTTCAAATACGTAAAAGGTCGCAGAAAAGAAAGGAACAGATTGCTCTCTGCTTCCACTGTTGAAAGCAAAGACATGATGGCACTCGAACTGCAGCAAGGAGGTAGCAGAACTCTTACGGTACGTTTGAATGATATAGAAATGGTTGATTCTACCTGCTAGGAGGAGGGGGGTAGAACACATGACCTCGCAGGATTCCTTTGGACCTTTATTTACTATTTATATTATGTCATAATAATTATGAATACCTAAGTCTTTTTTTTGTAATACTTCTGACCTTCTAATTTTTCTTTGGTTACTCCCATTCTTTTCAGAAAGTACCCCATTTCATGGGTGTGTACTGTTTGGTTTTTTTAAAAAATGCACAAATGTTCCAGTAATGGAAGATCAGACTAATCTAATATGCCATACTAATGCCTCTTTTAGGCTTCTAAATCATTCTTTAACTCTTGCTAATAATCATGTTTGCCCTCAAACATGTATATTTCTAGTGAAGTAAGTGTTGCTGATGGCTTTGTTTGCAGAAGCTGTGATAACTTTGAGAAATGTGAGTTGGTCCATGCATTCCAGCAGGCCCTTTGCTGAGGAATGACAGCACTCCAGTTGACAGGTGTTGAATGTTTTGCCATAGAACAAAGTGTTCAGGGAAGGAGAGGGAGGATCATGTTATTAAGGCCTGCAACCATCAGATTTGCAAGTAACAAGAAAAGTTCACAGATAAGCTGACTTGCTTCTCACCTCCCAACCTGCATTCACAAAGAGAAGACCTCTGCTTTTACTTTCAGTCTCAAAGTTGGCCAGTCTAAGGAGTTAAGTGTCTATTTCAGGAAGAGAATGAAAGGAAAGGCAAAAAAGCATACAAGCTCCCCTGGAAGGCTTAGTGCAGGGAGTCCAGATGGCACTGACATCTTTGGATACCTGTACAGGGGACCCAAGTCCCTTGTATAAGATGATATTTTGAACAGTTTTTGAACAGTGTTAGTGTTCTGTGTAGGCAGAGACTGTTTATGGGTACAGCTTAGAAGAAAGTCATTCTGTCCCTCCTTCCTGGCATAAAAAAAGCTGGTGAAGACAGAGGCAGACAGCTGCTCAGTATCATTAGTTTAGTTAGGTGATGGTCCAAGTGTGATTCATTAGATGTTTTCATTCTACAAATTCCCTATGCACAATACGAAAAAAAAAAAAAAAACCACAGAGAAAGAAGTCAGCTGAAAAAGAGTGCACTAGGAACAGATAATACGCATCAGGAAATAACAGGATGAAAGAAATACAACAGCTGGTCAGTAGTTTTAAACCATACCTCGATGACGCAGTAGGTATGGTCCTGTCCCTAACACTAAAATAATGTTTCTTCTTCACATGCTCTGAAATTTTCTTAATCTATGATGGTTTCAGCTAAAATAGAAAAATGATACGTCTTACCTTATATGCTTGTCTGATACCCCCGTTATCAGCAATGTTTTCTCCAAGTGTGTTGATTCCACTCAGCTGTAAAATAGAAAGGAACAGTATAGTTTTCTGAAGAGATTATCCAGTACCTGTCACGTCAAACTTTGTGTGGTTTTCACTTTCTAAAAGTGAGAATTCCCTTAAAATCTGAAGGTTTAGCAGAAGATTATGTTAACGTCTTTGAAAAGTCTTTTGCCTCCCTTGTCTCAAAATCTGTGCAGCTACTACTGTTTTCCCTAATCCTCTTCCTTCCCTTACAGACAGCTTTCTAGACTCTCATATCTCTTTTACACAGATTTTCTGATGCTCTGTCATTGTTCATTCATTCTTATTTTCTCCGTGTCTTTAACCTTCAGCTTCTTACTACAGTTCCAATTAGAGAAGTGGGCAGAATCTGCCCATATAGTCTACAAAACAAGTTAAAATCCCAACTCCAAATAGCTGAAATAAGTTAAGAGACATCAGTAAATCTACTAGAAAGTATTTTCCTGTATATTAGGCAAATCAGGTAGCTCTTTGGTAGCCAGATACATGGAAGATAGCTATTTAGCTGGTATAGTATTCATAAGTCAGTGAAGTATCACTGAAGACAATGAACCTTTGGTAATGGAGAATCTGTAATTTTATTTTTTAAAAATTGTATTTTCAGCCTTTAGCCCAAGATATTGGGCTATGATATTCAAAGCTACAAAACCTAGAATCATCATTAGATGTGAAAAAAGGCAGAAAAATATGTTGAAATATTCTTCTATATTTTTACTGGCCTGGCTATGAGTCCCAACATTTTAATGCACAGATTAGGAAAACCTCAGGTCTGGAAGTTTTAATCTTTTCCCTATTCGGTATGATGGAATGTATTGTCAGCCTCTAAGAAAACAGACAGTAGTGGTCAGAGAAACAGCTTCTTGTAAGTATCTTCTTATTCACCACTTAACTGTAGGAGGTCCCATCCAAGCGAAATTTTGTCCTTACAGAAAAACAGGTGGTGGCACGGTTCAATGCTGCATGTGGTTATCCAGTGAAGTCCAAAACAAACAAGGTGGTCTTCCACAGTGCAATGCAACTGAGTGCTTCTGTAGTAAACTGCTTTCCTTTCTTTACTGCGCAGGATGATCCAGGGGCTGACACTCACTTGTCATGTCACTTGCTGTGTGGAAGATGTGAACTAAATACTGCGCTGGTACAGTATGTACCTTTGCTGACAGAACAGTGGCAGCTCAGCTAGTTAACTGTGGTTGAAATCTGCTATCTGGAGCTTTGAAGTATGTGCAGTGCCAGCCTGGGACAGTAAAATCCCTATGGCAGCAGGGTGCAAGCAGTGTGAAGATGGTTGAACTGTCTCCAAATGATTAAAGCTGGGTTGCGTACTAGAGACAATGCAGGTGCATTAGCAGAGCATTGGATCACCCCTGAAATGGCATGCTGTGAAGTGCTGCGTTATGTATACAGGGCTTTCTCCTTCCAGTGGCAGTTTTGCAGCTTGCATTTAATCGTAACAGGACTGGTCTCCTGTGTGGTATGAGTAATTATAATATCACTATCACTTGTTTCTGTGAGTTAATGGAATATTGATCTTGGGACACAGAACAGACCTGATCCTGTTAACTGTTCTTGTGAAATTAGGGCTTCCAGACACAGACACTACACTGAATGCCTAATGCTACAAATGCGGTCACATTTAGATTGCCTGCCTCTCCTAAATCTCCATATCATCTTTTCCTCTCTTACTGTACCTGGTTTCTCTTGGACCTTTTTGGTCTGTAGTCCAGATGGTTATCTTGGGGAAAGAGCAAGAAACTTTTAAGTGAAGGAATGCGGCAGGCAGGATTTGTTTTGATGGGGATATATATTATTTGTGCATCAAGATTTGGGGAAATGAGGTTCAAACTTCCAAAAATTTTTTTTCTGTTCCTTTATGGAATTAAAAAAGAGCCTCTGAGGGCCCAAAAAGGCTTCTAGGACTGCCACTCATTCAAAACATATATCCTGTCTCTTTCAGAACAGTCAGTGTAAGTGTGGAGATTTTACAACTTTTTTTAATTTTAAGAATATCTTTTGCTTTTTTTTTTTTTGATGTAGAGGTGACAATGTTGGCCATGAGCCAAGAGAGCATTCATGTGAATAAGGGTTTGCATGTGTAGGACGTAAGATTTTGCACTTCCTCATTAAAAATAACATTGGTAGTTACAAATAAATATGACATACATGCTGTCCACCTGCTAGGTCCCATGAAAAGTTTCCGTATTGGTACACCATACACTGGGATAGATCCTTAAAATTGCGTGCTGATTCTTCAGTCCACCAGTCTACAAGGTCTCCATTCTCATTAAAATTTCTGCCTGTAATAATATGTTAACAGAATTATGTATAGGAAAAGAGGTTTTTGATGCCGTAAGAGGGGCACTAAATAGATACAATCACTCATGCAAAAAAACCTCTGTAATGAGGCAGTGATATACATGATGCTCTTTTTTTCTTCCCCCCCTCCCCCCAAGAGGGCTATATTTCAGTAGAGAAGGACAACAAACTAATTCAGACTGAACTAGAAGATGGGATTAAGGCTGTTTTAGGAAGCCTGCTATGGTTCTGACCTGTGACTCAATGCTGGATTGATCATAGTGTGGGTCTGGAAATGAACAATGTGGCTGGGCAGCAGGTCTGATAGCTAGACACTTGAGTTCACACCTGTGCCAGCCTAGTGACACAGCCTGTTCACGATTATGTATAGTTTATGATGGTTTTTGACATAGCCTTTGGGTAAAGCAAGCGACCAGCAACTACATTAAAAGTCTTCGTGTGCTGCAGGCCCACATCGCGGGCTGTTGCTGCAGCCTGGCAGCTACAGGAGGGTCTGTGGGATTCTTTGGATCATGCTTTTGGGAATCATCATGGAGAACAATACTGTAAAGCCTCAGAAATGCAGATTTGGTCTTGCATATGGAAACTTACTCATTTTATCTGCTCTCTGGAATGATTAAGCACTAAAGCATGTAAAACATTCTGTGCATTGTAAGTTTTGTAACTAGAAACTCAGTGCCTTACCATTGTCATCAAAACCATGTGTGATTTCATGACCAATGACCATGCCTATACCACCATAATTCAGAGATTTGGGCTGGTATGCACTGAAGAAGGGGGGCTGCAAAATGCCAGCAGGGAAGACTGCAAAAAAAACCCAAAACACAATTAAGGCGCTGCCTCATTATCCTGTGTGCGCAGTGTGAACAGACCGTTTTTATGGGCTTCAACCAAAGTCATGCTGTTCCTTCAGATTTACCAGCAACAATAAGTGAACTGACACATGGTAATGGCTGTAGGATAGTAGCGACAGATCAGCAGAACCACTGCCCTACCCCCTCAAGCCTGGGGTAAAGCAAAATAGCTCTTCAGACATTTGCAATATCACAATCAGCTTTACTTTGTTACTATTTTATTTTGCAAAAAAGCATTTTACTCAGACTCCTGTATAAATAAACCTCACAACATCATGAAAAGTGGGAGGGTGTTCCCCTAGAAAAATAAATTATTTAGTCATTGCTCCCACCGCAAATCAATTTCAGAGAGAATTTATTCTTCCACTGAAAATGCTAGTAACTCCCACTAGAATCAATAAAAATAGGCCAAGCTGGCAATGAAAGAACTGGAACAAAGCAGTTCTTTTCACCTGCTTCTGTGCTCATTTTTCTAGGCTTTTAAGAAAACAATTAGTAAAAATAAGTCATGTTGCAATTGTGACCTGTTTATAAATGAATTTAAAAAATTATGTAAAGATTTTGGTTACACTTTATATCTCATGCAGGCCTTTTCCCTATATTTCAGCCTGTGGCAGCAATATGAAGTGTTAATCCTCACTGTGAATGAGATGTATGTAACTCTGCAAAACTTGACCAAAAAAGAGGAATTAGATGACAGTTTTCACACAATGAAAGAAAGAAAACAGATACTTCTTGCATTTGAGCATAAATCCAGTAGAGTTCTAGCAGTTTCTTTGAAGAGGAGAAAGAACCATGGGAAAATTGAAAAATAATAAATAGGTTAGAAAAAAACCTATTTCTCCTGTCCTGTGTAAACTGCTGCCTACTGTCAGAGCAATTCCATTACGCCACTAGTTCAACATGCAATTAAATATCTACATTTTTATCTTATTATCAGAAAGTATTGATAGTAAATACAAGAGTGTAAATGCCTTACTGTGTGATGGGCTATTTTGATGACTGGCAAACCAGAGTGATACCTGGAGTGTACAGCATAAGAACGCTATTCTTTTTGGAGAGCAGTGCTAGCAGGAGGTTTACTCGGAGTGATACGCATCAGTACTGGTGGCCTTGAATATTACAGCTGTAACTTGCTTGGACCTCAGCCTGTCTTTTGCTTGAAAACCCTGGAGGCAGACAGTTACCCAGGACTTTCTGTTCAGTTTAATTAACACCCTGTCACCTCATCCATTTCTAGAGTAAAATGGCAGAATTAGTAGATTTTACTTATTTTTAACTTCAGCCTTCTGAAACCAACTTATCCCATGACTTCCGTTACACAATACATGTCTGAAGTGGCCAGGCATTCCTCCCACAGTGGCATACGTTCTGAGTAGAGATTTAAAGAAGAGAGAAGTGCAATTCCTTTGGGAGAAAATACTGACTGTGAAAATGTTAGTAGGCTGTATTAAACATATCCTGTAAAAATTGGAAGAAAACTGCATCCGTTTGGCTTAGTGCAGCTCTGCTTGCAGACTGAACAGCAGGGAGTGGTTTTTTTGACATGTAATAGGGTATGACACTTGATCCCAAAATAAAGCTTTTGATTACCTCTGGTGCTACTGGAAGTCCTGCTGGTAGTGTCAGTCTTGCAGATCAGTGACATTATTTTTGACACTAGTATTATAAGAGCCCAGTGAAAGAAGAGAGTACCTGACATTTTTCACCTTGATTTAACGGTTCGTTTGATAAAAGAAGTGGGACTATATTGGAAGCTATTACTAAAGACTGAAAAAAAGTGGTAATTTGATTCCTGGCAATGAAAATAATGTCTCCACTAACTATTTTTTTTTGAAGCCTTCATAAATAAACAAGCAATAACATTGTTTCATTTCAGTGCAGAGCCCTGCAGGACAAGGTTTTTCACTTTTTAGAGACTTGTTTTCAGGAGTTACACATGATCATAGTACCTCACTAATAGCTTAGAAAGGACACTGCAACTTACGAAATGTGGATAATAACAATATTTGCAGAATGGGTCTGACAGAAATACGGTGAGGCATAATTAATGTTGTAAAATATTTTCTGACTCTTGAAAGACTGCACCAGTGTGAAGAGAGCTGGTACGGTTCACAAGATGGGAAACCTTAGTGCTTCCTGCAGTTCTAATCTTTAGCTATAATGGATTTTTATTTTTTTAATTTCTTTAAAAGCATTTTAATGCTTTCTCTTCTAAGTTATTTTTAACCATAGATTGTTTTGCGTAGGCTGACATTAGAAATGTTTACACTCAAAAGCATTACAAAAACTATGTCATTGTACTGAGTTTGTCTTTTACTTTTTAAATTTGATTTTTGACTTGGCTTAAACTACCAGGTTTACATTTTCATTTTTCCACACAAAAGAAGCAGAATTAAATGACACATCAGACAATGAACTTGAAGTCATCTGTCAGAGTTTGAACCTTGAGAACAGCAATTAAGGATGCCTCAGCGTTCCTTCAACTTTTCTTAAGCCATATGTGAAAGACTGTATGTTAGAACTCTGCATTTAAGATAGCTAACAGTTAAGAATTGCAATTTAAATGGGACTACTTAAAGTAATACTAGTATGGAGCTCTTATACGCTATGGTTCGTAATTAGATCTTGAAGTGCTATAGATAACTGGTGAGAGATTTTCTGAGCAAACTGTCTTTTGGGAAATACTGGTTTCATTGAGCCCAACTGTCATGATTATTTTTACATGAAGAAGGTGGTGAGAGCGCCATGTAGGATTTCTGTCTGCCTGGGACTTGACGCAGCTCTGGAACAGAGACCCCATAAGTTCCTGGTCCCATGCAGCATGGGATACTTGTCTCAGCACAGCTTACGTGAAGCTGATCGCTGTAGTCTCTCTTCTGAGCACGGGATCTTACAGCTGTGTTTGGGAAAGTGCTGGAGACGCGGAAACAGAAACTGAGAATAAGCTGGTTTTTGCACTAATATTTCAGCATTATTTCATTCATCAAAGCAGAACATTTGTGGCCTTGACGTTTGTTTTAGACTGGTCTCATTCTCTGTAATTACCCTATGGAAAACAAAGTATACTGCTTCATGAGAACAAGTATGAGGCTTTCTGATTCTGGCCCACCATGTGAAATGTTATGAGATTCTGAGCAGTGCAGCCAATGAAGTGGTGTATTCATTAAGCAGCAGGATGAAATTCAACATCCTTCCCAAAGTCATACCAAATAAGCTTGTACAAAGGGATTGTGAAGGGGCTACAAGGAATGGAAGCCATGTGTACTCTGGCAGAAAGTTCTGCAACTTACTTTTAGTCAGTGTCTCCTTCAGGTAAAAGTGATACTGTACTCCCTGTTCATCCCTTGAAAAATAAAAGGCTGAGGCCACAAAATTAACTTTGTCATTAAACTTATAACCACTCCCCACTGCTATTGTTTTCATGGCTGAATCTCAAGCTTCTGTCCTTGTTCTGTACAAAGGCAATTCAAAACATGAGGAGATGAAAACAGTATGAATGAAACCTCTGATTTTGCCGCACTGAGGCCCTTCTGCAACCCCCATAATATTAAGAGCATTTCACTTCTTGATTTTAAAAATACATACATATATATATATATATATATATAAAAATAGTTTGGTCATTAAATCTATATCCAGTAAATAAGTTGGTAAACCTTACCTATCTGATTTCTACTTGCTGAATAAAAAGCATTGACAACAGCAGCTCCACTTATCCACCTAGTAACAACAAAAGAATAAATGTTAGAATTTCAGTTCTTAAAGGCAGAATTAATGATTACTGGAACAAACCTAGAAAATGATTAGCAGAATCACAGAATTGAGGTTGGTAGGTACTTTTGGGCACTGTCAAGTCCAATGCCCCTGTGCGCTCAGCCTCTCATCAGACGTCAGACACTCCAATTCCCTTCATTTTAGTAGCCCTTTCACTTCATTATCCAAACCAATTAATAATGATACTTAGGTTTTGTTTCTGTTTCTGATCATACCGCAGCATTGTTTAATTTAAATAATACCTAATTTCCTTGATGAAGGCTCTCAGCATTACTTTTGGGTCCATCTCGACACATGGGAAATAATGAGTTTTTACTCTTTTTTTCAACTTTACAGTTTTACTGGCTTTCATCAGTGATCACCTACTGAAATTCCTAGAATCACAAGCAGGGCTAGTGTTTTGATGTGGGTCATTATTGTACACTTCATAATATTTCAGAAAAGATGTCAGAGAAAATGAGATAACTGTTCCACAAAATAAAATAGATGGGCCTTACACAACAGAAGTTGTATTTCCTGGTTCCATGATCTATGAGTGAAATTAATTTCTATGATAAATGATCGCATAACTGTATTGCATATGCCAGTCATAAGCAATGCAAAGTACTCTAACAGTGGCTATTGCTTGACCAAGTGAAAATTAATTTGCAAAATAAATTATAACTATCCAAGGATAATCAATTGTGGTTGATACTTATGGGCTTGCTTCAGGTGATCTTTGAGTGCAGTTAAACTCATGGCAGTTACTCCTAACTCTCACCCTTGTAAGAACAAAATAGGAGTTGCGTTAAATTAAGCTGAAGCAATTGAACAAGCCAAGCCCAATCACAGCTTGAAGTTAAAATTTAACAGAAGTGAGGTGGCTGTTAGGCGGAACATAAATTTTCAGTTAATGATATGGAAATGTAGAACAGCAAAAGCAACCATTGGAACTATTTATCCACCATAATGACCATAGTTCTGAAAAGCTATGAGACAGTATTTGGAAAAGTCATAGCGGTGATTCCAGAGGTGGGAAGCATATACTTCATCTCCTGAAAAGGTGAGAATTTGAAGATGCATGATGACTGACTAGAAAGAGTCTGAACAGTTGCAGTTTTTGATATTTTTTTCTTAGAAAAGAAGTCTGGAACAGTACTATGAAAATGATAAAGTAATTAAAACAGAAACACAGAATCATAGAATAATTTAGGTAAGAAGGACCTTTAGAAGTCATATGGCCCCATGTGAAGCTAAGTAGATCAGGTTGCTTAGAGGCTTGTCCATTCAAGATTTTAGTATCTCCAAGGCTGGAAATATGGAGAACTCAGAACCTCTCTAGGTCTTGTTTGACAACCCACATGGTAAAAAGCGTTTCCTAACATCTAGTCAGAATTTCAAATGTTCCAACTTGCGTCTCTTCCCACTTGTTCTATCACTGTGCATCTCCAAGAAGAGTCTGGCTTCTCTGTATCACTTCCCATTAGGCAGCTGAAGACAGCAATAAGATTTCCCCTTAGTCTTTTCTTTTTTTAGACTGTACAAAGGTGGGTCTCTTATCCTCTTCCTCTTCTCAAGATAAATCCAGCTCTGCAGCCCTTATTCAAATGAACAGTCCTGCAAAGTTAGTATGGTCTACGGTGACCACAGTCATTTTTCTCATTTGTCTTAAATTGACTTCCAAATGGGTCAGAGCTGAGACAGGAAGAGTAGCCAGTACAGCTAGGGAATTTGCAGTGTCAGTCTTTTCATACATCTACATTCTACATTAAAATTTTAATTCAGAGCAGGAGTACATTTCTGAAGTAAATTCCTGCTCATCCTCATGTAATCATGCTTTCTTTGGCTCAGCAGTCTTTGAGCAAGAGAAATGCAGTTCTCGGGAATGAAATTAACCTTTCAGGTGAACTTAATTAAAAAGCTGCTCTCCATGAGTCCACTTAATCCATTCTAGGAGCTAAAGGACCGGACTAGACCTACTCCAGAATACTTAACCTTCTACACCATCTCCCAATTTCTTTGCTCTACTTGCTAATGTAGGTCCAGCCTTTGAGAAACGAGCAATGCCTTCTTACCTGCCTGCTTCATGGAGAAAAAAGTGCAAAGGAAGGTCACTAAATCATCACTGATTACCCTCCAACCAAGTACCTCCTCCTGTGGAAACTGGATGAAAGACTATACACAGTATTTTTAAATACTTACTCCTCTTTGTCCACCTTTTCTCTAAGCTTTTTCAACCTTTTTTTCTGGGTAAATACTAAATTTTGAATAATGTTTTCAAAGTATTCTTCTTCTTTGTAGTTCAACTAAAAAGAAAAGAGGGAAAAAGTGGTGGTGTTATTGATTTGCAATAAGAGAGATGGATCTGGAAAATCTAGTCTGAAGCATGATGAGCTAAGCAATGCATTTTTAAGAGTATTTTTTAATCTACAATTAGAACTTGGTTTGCAGTGCTCTGCCACATAACAGAGTTGATTTTGTAGCTGGATATATGTTACCAGCTGTGGTTTTTTTTCCCAAGGGTCTTTATTCCCTCTTCATATATTGAGTGGAATTCAGCATTTGCTGGTTTTGACCCTAACCTCTGGGAGCTGCCCGCTTGAAACCAGTAGCTACCAGCCTGGTAAACTGCAATTCCACCTTACAAAGATCACATGACTAAGGCTCAAATGGTGTTTTAAAAACCATACTTTGGTTATATGTCTATATTTTTCAGAATTAGAACTGTGACTTCAATGACATATTCTGCTTGAACATACATGTGTACTAGCTACATTAATGTTGTTACTCTTACAAATAAACCTACAAGGTAAAAGAACACTGAGGTCACAATTTGCAGTGAAAAAGCTCAGATCTAGTTTAAATTATATGGGTAGTCCAATGTCATACTTCAGGGACTAATTCCAATCTATGGATAAACAGGCACAGTCACTACGTTATGTGTACTGGTATCCACTTCAACCAGCATTACGTCAATCTACGGCAGATTTAGAAATACTGGACTCAACACCACTGGCTCCATGTTCTGTTTTAGCATAATTCCTCCAGAATGTGTACATTTCCTTGAAATGCCATCAAATACTTATCACCATCTGTACTAGATCAGCTATACTACACTGGCCTTGAATACATCCTTATTTACACCTGTGCAACTGAGTACAGGATTGAGTTATTCTGTACAGATGCATATGATTTGGCTTGGCTATGAAGGCAAAATCACCATTTTTTCTCTTAAGACCCTTTTCTAATTATACTGCCTATTGTACATACTTACCTCCTGGTACTCACTGTTCAGCTTATTGTCATCAGTCACAATCTCATCTGGATAACCAATCCTCTCTCTAATTGCTGTTGCCTAGGGACAAGATAATTTGATATCCATAGTAAATACAGCCATATTTTTAAATCAGTCATAAATGACAAAATAAATGCAACATGGAAGCAACTGCAGAAACTCCATAATGTTAATTATATATAGTTTTTGTTTACATATTTTTATTCACTGAAAGCACTGTAAAGTTTATGGTTAATTATAACAATGGAAAATTCTAGAAAGTATGTTCTGTTCCTTCTTTCATAAGTAAACTTCAGAAATGTGCACAAGACAGCCAAACATACTTCAGCTATGCTTTTGAGTCTAAATTCTAGTTGAAACAAATAGTAGATCTCCTGAAATATTAGACATATTTCACAGCATCTAAAATAGAAATAAAATTCATAACTGGATGGTTTTTAACTTCAATATATTATAGGAAAGCACATTTACAAATTTCCAGAAATTTGGACAGTTTGACTCAGTTCGGGTTTGTATCCAAATTTCATAACTAGCTCCTGCATCTATGTTGGAGTGAAATGATTTATTTAGATTCCCAAATTTTGACAATTTGAAGTCCTGAACAAAGTTTTCTAACCCAAACCTTACTCAGTTTCTTTTGATAGCCAAGGATTGATTTGTATTTGTATTGATGTGGGTTTCTGATCCTAACTTTTCAGACAGTTTGCATCTCATTTTGTCAAATGAATTGTTCGTAACAGCGGAAGTATTTCATCGACTTTGTACATATACTGCCTATGTCTAATCATAGTACAGAATTTATCTAGGATTTTCAATTTATTACTTGACTTAAACTGCCGTTCCTGATTTGAAGTTACTGTGTAGTTGTAACTGATGTGTATGTGTAGCTTTGGAAGTAATACTAGGAATGTACATAAGCACCCGTTCATATAACTGCATCTTTACTGTCTGATCACATCAGAATCAGTATAAGCTCACTGGATGCCATGACTGTCTTAGCTATCTGTTACAATTGCAACTTTTCTCAGACTTTACAGTCTGGAATTGTTTGATAAAACTCTTAATATTTTGATAGTTATTTTAATTATTTTTTTTTAAAGATTTTCTAACAAAAAGTTCTGGAGGAAAACACCAGCTCCCGCTCTATAATTAATTAAACCATGATATTTTCCAAGCTTTTTTAAAATTAAATTTTAATAATAAATTATCATTAAAAACGCAAAATTGAAGATTTTTCATTATCTCCATAGTATAACAAAATAGAGATGTAATAAACCGTTATTTCAGTTGCTTCACTCCCAGTTCAGGGCTCTCAACAATTGATTTCTGTTACTTACTCCCGACTTACAGGAACTGTCTGAAACTACGTCTTCCCTTGAAAGAGAACTCACTGGTGATGTCCAGCTGTGGTTTGACTTTTTGTTTTTGTCCTCCTGCTCCTAAGAGCTAGTCAAATCACCATAAATCATTCCTTCTCATTTTCAGTATTACTTTCTTGTAGATATTCATTATCTAGTCCCTAAATCACTGGGTTGCCTGGAAGGTCTTAATCTTGTATATAGATTCCTCCTATCTTGTGCATTTATCTCCAGAGGCCCCTTCCCAGGTGATCTGGATCTGATATAGGAAGCCTGTAAGCTGCTGTGCCTATATAAACACAAATATATATGGTTTTGTATATATAAAATAGTGATAGATGTTACTGCTTTTTTTTTTCAGGAAGATCAATTGAAATACTGATTTTTATAGAAATACACAACATTACCAATATTTAAGATTAAACTTACTTTTTGTTCTGCTTTCTTTTTAGTTTCTGCATCCATCCAGGTAAGTTCATCTAAGGTTTTTATAAAAACATCACGTATATCTGCAATCATTTCCTCAACCTTGGAAAAAATAGCACTATGTTACAAATCCACATAAAATGATCCAGTTATTTTTCCACAGTCATAGTTTATTACTGACTTGCTTTTTCTGCACTAGCTGCTTGAGTGTATGCTCTTTATGGGGCACACTCAAAATCTGGAGCTCAAGTTAAGTAGTACTTTTAGCCTGTCCTGTGTGAGGAAAGGGAATGGGCATGAGCTTACATGGTGATGCGATTTCATTATCGAGGTTACAAAAAATCTGACAGATCTCCATCCGTTGGATTTTGTGCATCTGATCAAACTATTGTGTGTATGCCAGCCACAAAAAATGGTGTATCTTAAGCTTGGATTATAGTAGGAGTGATAGGAGGAAACTAAGGCTTAACTCCAGGTTAATTTTCAGCAATTTTCTGTGTGACTGAAGACAAACAGAAATAACCAATTGTCCCTGCGCCCCACGTTGGCAGGATGCAAACTAGCGTCAGTCTCAAAGAACAAGCAGTGACTGTTGATCTCAGTAAGTGCTGTTCCTTGGGTGTGTGTATTGGCTTGTGCTCGGTCCATCACTAACGTGCCAGTGGGGTTTTAGGCTCACGGAACAGGCGGAGCAGGCAGATGCCTCTCTCCCTCCAAGTGCGCACTCATGATCATACTTCAACTGTTACTTCACACTGTGGTCATTTGCTTGGAAGGCAGGCCAGCTCAGGGCAAGTAATGCAGAAGTTCTTGGGTGCAAAGGAATCTCTCCTAGCACACGCGTTCTTGTTACTCCTCAGTGGAACACTGACTGAGAAGCAGATCTGAAGGTTAGGTTGTTTAGAAAGTGAGCCTGCTATATAGACAAGGTTGATAAAAAGTGTAATCAAATCTGTGTAAAGACATGGTAAGTGACAATTAAATGACGTTTAGATGGCACACAGGCTAAGTTTGCTAAAAGCTTTACCACATGTTTACTGTCTCCAGCAAATGCTTCCTCTACATATAATCGTCCCACTGCATTCTCCATGTTGCCATTGACATAGTTTGCGCAACGACGCCAAACAGCAGTTTCTGATGTTGTGCCGTAAAGTGCCTGTGAAACATAAACATTAGGTGACATCTGGGCCCACATAAGGTGAAGCAGAATGGTGTCTGACTGGCAAATGCTGTTTCAGAGGAGCCTAGCTGACCTTAAATACATGCATTTAATTCACATTTGTGTTTATGGCAGGTAGGTGGACTCGTTCTGTAATATGAACATCTGTCAGAGGCTGAGGAAATATGAGAATCATTAGCAATATTCTTTATCCTTCCAAAACATGAAAGGTAGAGAGAAGAAAACTACTCTGAAAGCTAAGAATGGGAGAGGTTAAAGAGAAATACCCCAACACAAAGCTTTCACTGTTACAGGGATGTGTACTGCAGTTCCAGCTCTGACAGGGCCATTGTGATTATGCAGCAAATTAATTTCTGCAGTGGTAAGATTGTGTTTTCTACCCAACCAGCAGCTTCTGCAAGAGCCTTCCACCTTTGGGAGCTTGCAAAGTAGAAGCTCGTTTACTCTATGTGATGCTGCTACAAGGCATGCAAGGATTTTGTCATAATGTACAAATATGTGATGAAGCTGAGTGGATAATATAATGGTAGGACACCTGAATGCAAGGATTGTAGCAGACAGTGTCATTATAGGGCAACTCTCTGAAATCATATTCTATAACGAAGTTTATATTCCATAATGAAGCAGCTCCCCATCTCTTCAGAGGTACAGATCAATAACTTTAGGTGTTAAAAGCTCTGCAACTGCTACACCTTGATCTGAATTACTTGTATTGAAAAGGAAAATGACTAATGTATCTTTTCACCCTAACGCATTAGGGACACAGCAATGGTCTTTTGAAAACGTTACAGGTACAACACAGCACAGAGATCTCTGCTGCAGATCTCCCTGAAGAGCCTGTGAATGTTGGAGCTTTTTGTAACTCATTACTGACAAACAGCGGAGTAGACCAGAAAAACCTGTCTATTTCTTAGATACTCCCTGCACACATACAGGCTGCATCAGTAGTCATTCGCTTACATAGCGAAAGCTTATATGGCAAAAGTAAATACAACCCCTCTCCCCACAGAACTTAAAGCAAGCCCAGTAATAAACACTAACAGTACTGAGCTTAATTAAATTAATAACTGTCATGCTTTCAGTTGGAATAGTTAACTTTGTTACTAGCAGCTGGTATAGTGATATGTTTCAGATTTTGGATGTTGATAACACACTGGTGGTTTTGGATGTTGCTAAGCTCTCAAGGCCTTTTCTGCTCCTCACACCACCCCACCAGCGAGCAGGCTGGGGGGGCACAAGAAGTTGCAAGGGGACACAGCTGGGACAGCTGACCCTGATGACCGAAGGGATATTCCATACCACACGATGTCATGCTCAGTATATAAAGCTGGGGGAAGAAGGGGGGATGGACATTCGGAGTTATGGTGTTTGTCTTCACAAGTAACCTTGCTTTCCCGAGGAGCCCTGCTTTCCTGGAGATGGCTGAACACCTGCCTGCTGATGGGAAGCAGGGAATGAATTCCTTGTTTTGCTTTGCTTGTGTGTGCAGCTTTTCCTCTGCCTATTAAACTCTCATTATCTCAACCCATGAGTTTTTTCTCACTTTTACTCTTTTGATTCTCTCCCCCATCCCAGCTGTGGGGAGTGAGCAACCAGCTGCATGGTCCTAGTTGCTGGCTGGGGTTAAACCACAACAAATAACTAATTCAGAATGACTAGGCAATGAAGATTCTGGTAGATCACTTTGTGCTGCTCAAGCTCATCATAGTTAATCACAGTTCACTGGTCTCAGCATGACTTGGGCAGAGGAAGAGACCATGGTGGACTTGCATTAACCAGGATTGCCCTTCACAGGAACCCTGAGATAGACTCTTTTTAAGTCACCCTAGTGTCACCAGAGGTGCACAAGAAAAAACAAGTGATGCTTTCTACAGCAACAGAAACTTACCTGCATATTAGTAAAAATAACATGCAATTAAAACACATTACTGTGGATTTGTACATGTGCAGTGCTAATGCATCTAAAATTACATCTCCTGATCTCATGGGGCATACATTTGCAACTGTAACATTGTAAGGAGCGCAGTTTTTTTATCTTTAAATAAATCTTGGGAAAAAAGAAAGACACTGATTTGTTTCTTTGGTGGGAGTAGAGTAATTGTATCCCGAGGATACAGTTCCAGTAGCTGTAAGTATTAAACTAGTGTCATGATACTACTCTGAATGTTCTTCCACCCCCACACCTGGACTTCTTGACAGTAGCTCTGCTGGAAGGGCACAATTTTGAACAAAGGTTACACTAAAAACGGAGAATTTGACCTTCAGATGGAGAACCAAACATAAGTAATTAGAGTGACAGCATAGCCCCGCGGTAGCACATAGAGGCCCGTCTACGCGTGCAGTCTAATAATCTGTTGAAATCTCTTTGCTGATTTGATAAGGAAGTGGTTGCAGATCCAATGATCTTTCTGCTAGGACTCTGGCACTTTCTCTAGCACATTTTAAGCAATCTGTATTTAAACTAAATGGAGTTTTGAATGAATAAATGACCAATTAGCCACATAACCCAGAAAAAAAATGGTATGGGAGATTCATGGAATGCCGTAACTGTCCTAACATTTATATTTGAAAGCAAACTTAACAAGACAAATGCTAGTTTATTTCCACTGCATTTAGTGTGAGAAGCTCCAGCTATACTGTATCATATACTATTAATTAATTAGCAGACAATTGTATGTTTTTATACACAGACTATAGTAAAATCTTTTTCTGTTGTTCTTTCAAACGTTGACATTTTTCTAAACAAAACTTCCTCAGTGATGTCCTAAGATGTAGTGGGGAATGACTTTAGTTTATAGAGTGCAAAACATAGTGTTCCCTGATGATGCAGACCAAGCAAATACAAAGCTTTATATTAGAATAGTTTCATACTTTAAAGAGTATGGGAAAAGCCAGATAATCAATGAATAAGACTGCCCTGTTCAGATACATAAAACTGACTGAACTGAATGTTTGTTGACTTCCTCCAGTAATTATTATCCTTTTCTGTAACAAGCAGAATCTCTTTAAAAAGCTGCATATGCATGTTAAAGTATTTCTTATGTCACTAACAGATACAACAGAATGACCTTAACCTTTCTAAATGGAGCTCAGCAAATTTACAAATTAGAAAGTTCTACTGTGGAAATTCAAAGGACTTCCATCTCCAGTCTGTTTGTGAAATTGCTCAGCATTTCCTTAAAAGTATTAAAATATCTGGAGGATCAAATGAATAAAAAACAAGATTCGGCCCATAATGTTTGATTTTGAGTGTATTACTTTGGATGCTGAAGAGTTTGTAACAAGTCAATCAGAACTGTAATAATTTCTAAATAAATGGGACTGTTGGTTATCAAAATGGGGATTAATTTAGATTCAGAAAAACATGGAGACCAAGTACCAAAACAGTGCTTTTCAAATCCACTGCAGCTATTAAGCATATATCACATAAACAATGTGTACACTCCAGCAGAAGCTTCAGCAAACACATCCAGATTTTGTGTGCAAAATTCAAAATACATTAAATTTTTATATACTACAACTACATAAATTATCTTTCATGGTTCACTAAAGTCATCTTTACAACTTAAAAAGTGATTAATTTCTGCACCTTACGAAAAGCATTCCTTGTGTCCTTGTAGTTACGGCTTAGGCTGTTGACAAGATCCATTACAAATCGCCAGATCATGTAATTTTGAAGGTCTCTGTTTAACAAAACAACAATAATAAGCTGGTAATCTCTTTAGGCTTTTTAAGTTTACCGGAAATAAAATGCACATTACAAAAATACCTAACATACCTACCTAGGAGTGTATTTATTAAGAATAGACTTCAGCTTGATAAGGTATTCTGGATCATAAACAATGACATGTTCGGTGTTCTCAACGTTAATTTGTACCGTTGACATTATATCATTTATGAATTTTGACCAGTTGAATACCTGGAAAATCAATATGCATTATTAAATCCTAAAGAAACAGTATTTAGCTGTTTTTTTTCCAGTTTAAATACGTTTCCATAACACAGATGTTCTGCCTTTATTCTTCCTAATAGCTGTACTATTTAAATTGAGTCATCATAATAATAACTGATCTGAGCTAATTTATATTCTCTGTGCTCTAAAATCCTATTAAAATAGGGTGGTATTTAGCAGAAAAGGTTGAGACATTGATTTGATTTCAAACTAACACAATTAAAAATGTTATGACCCCTTCCTTTTAGCATGGAAAAGCACAAATAGTATTTTAAGTAGAATTTTCAGTTGCCTTTTTGCTATATTTGGCTAAGAACTTTTAAATCAAAGCATGACTAAAAGCCCGATTTTCAGTACAGTATGACTATATCTACGGGGCAATAAGATTTGTGGTATACTTGACAAGCCATTCTGAAGCATATGGGAAGGACTTGTTCCGAAGTACACTGAAGTCCATAAAAGGATTAATTTTAATAGGTTTTAAAACAGACACACTAAATCCACTATCTAGAATGAATTTCCATCTGCATGCTATAGTACTAGATAGTGGAGAAGCAACTGATTTGATGGCAGGTCAGTCTGCAGCATGCTGCGACAGACAATTCTCAGACAAAGGTTAGAGTTCTTGTTTGTTATCTGCCTCTCTGGTCCTAAACCCCCATGTTCTTTATGCTGGTATTCACCTTTGCGAGAAGCCCACATAACTTTCATGAGCCCACACCCATGAAAATTATTTTCTGTTTTCATTCTGTGGTGTCCATCTAGTCTGGACAGAGCATTATTTTAGTGTGTGGGCACTCTCAACTGGAAACTCTTACTAGTTTGCTGATAAGAAAAATAATTTCCCTTTGCTCAGTCCTTGGTTAGCAATATGGTGTGCCTCAGACAGTGGATGGGTCAAAGGACTGTCTGGAGAACACAGTCATTCTCTTCCCTACTGAAAGACCGTAGACTGTGACCAGTGCTGGGCTGCACAGCGCTGGGATCTGACCCTTGCAGCCATGCTGGAAGTGGGCAAAGAAGCCAGACTGCTTGCTGTTCCTCCATCACATAACCCAAACCAACAGAGTAGTACTAACGGGGAGGGGGCGGGGGGTATAACCTCCGCATTCCCCTACCTAGGAAGTTCACACCTGCAGCTGATGTCAAGCAAAGTATTTTCATGAGTATGAAGGTGTTACTTGTCTTCCTCTGTACAATACCAGCTGAGAGAGAGAGATCCTTCAGCTTGGAATACTGTAGACTGTATAGTGTTATATATTCCTCCAATTTCTCCATGCACTTCTTTAGGAAATGACATTGACGTTACAGCTAACTCTATACACGCTGCTTCAAATTCTCCATGTTGGCCCAAGGTTTCCTAATCCATGGCCTCTGTCTGGACCATCTGAGAAAATGATTCAAAGCAGAAGCTGAAAATCACCATTAAAACTCTAGAGCTACTCGGTGCTTTTACCACATTGGGTAGGTACTCACTTCAGTAATGAAAAGGAAGGTGTTACATTTAAGAAAAGCAAATAATCTTTGTACTTTTTTTCATAAAATTTTTTGTTAATTTTTAAAATTTTTGTTATGCCTATTACTTTGAGAAGTATTGGTGATTTTCCCAATCTCTATCTTTTGAGAGGAAAGTTTTATTGGAAGAGGTAATGTCTTTCATCAAACAAACTAATGTAGCTGAGGAAGGCAGATAAGCTCTCAGAAACAGAATCATTTCAGGTTTGAAAGAGAAGCAGCAAACTTCAAGCTAATCTTAGGAATAATTGCTGTTCTATCCTTAGACCATTACAGCAACACTACCAACTCCCATCATGTGTCTTTTGAGCATTTTTGGATAAATTTAGAGCAGATGATTATTGCTGATCTGCAGCACTCCCCAGGAACTAAAAATAACCAGGGCAATACCATTCTGTGACAAGAGCAGTTAGTTTCTGACATTATGACTGTAATGGTAACTGTTCAACTAAGACCTGTGGGAGAAGGTGAATTATGAAACAAATTAAGCTAGGCAGAAGTGAACTGTCATACAATTTAAAGTTGAAGAATTTAAAGTCAATAAAAATAGCAGTGATTACGAAACTGTGATAGGAATTTCATTGTACGTTACTGGTCTCAAAAGCCTCAGTAATGCACTCCTGCCAGCCAGACCACAGTGCTTTCCACGGGACACGTTAGTTCACCTGCTTGCCTGTTGTGCAAGGTACTGAAGTAGAAGTCATTTATGATAAAAAACCCCAACGTCTCGTAAGACACGATGTTACTGAGGAGGCACACCTATGTTATCAAATCTTTGGCTGTTCTTTAGCTGGACTTTGTGGTGCCATGAATTAAAGGTTATACTGCACAAACGGCACATGGCTCAGGGTAAGAAAAAGGCAGCGCTGAAACATCCTGGGGGAGCTACAGTGGAAGGAATGGGGAGAATTTTCCTGATTCACAATCAGGACTTCCTGGGCTCCCGTCTGCTTGCTTTGGGAGCCTGTCTTACTGAGAGAATGTTGGAAAAACAGGGCTTTTTGTTCTGAATCTGCAGCTCTAGATAAACAGAGAAGGCCTGAATAGTCACACTACAACATAGTTGAATCAGTTGGTGGCTACAGTCATAACTTTTGTCCCAGGCTCTCTGGAGCTGCTGTGGTAATTATAGGAAGGGAATTTATTTATAGTCTGCAAAGGATACTCTTCTGACTTCCAGCAAGGATTATGTATGTGCAAGTTTTACAAAATTTGCCATCCTGAATCCATAAGGGTAACTCAAACTCACATTTTTTTTTCCTTTGTCCTTTTCGATCTCTTTATGTTGAAGCAGAGGGCAAGATCTGCCTTCAAGTTACGAGAAACAGCGGGTACAGAAGCCTGGTCTTTTACATATAGATTAATGTCATCAGATGTTTAGCTAATACAGTGTGCACATCACATATCCTGTTCAATTTCAAATATGTCTAAGCTCAAGAAAAAGAATGTCTTTAAAAGAAAAATTGTCTTCAATCATTTAATCTCATCAGTCTTAAATTAGAGGTTAAAACATCAGATTATTGATCACTCACCTTATGATCGATTTCCAGTGAGAAGTTGTTTTGGAGTTGTGCCAAGGTCATTTTATTGTACAGCAAAAGTGGATCATTTCTGTCTTCAGATTTTGTTGTTGCCTGTCAAAGTTAATTATGAGAAAATTACTAACTACATTGAGTCAGTTCACAGGAATTTTGGTAAGTGGAAGTAAAAAGAAAGAAAATAAGTATTTCTGGCTCACAACACAAGTTTGCATTAACTGTAAAGTACCTTAAATGTAAATACAGACAGTGTTTTATAGATAAAAAGCATACAAAAGGACAGATTAAATGCACTAAATTTCTGGCAGTAAAATGGAACTTAACTTTTCGGATTTTTTTAGTGTTAGAGCATGAACAACTCAGGCTGTGTGGGAAGACTGATTGAAACACAGATCCATTCCACTCAAAGCACTAAACGTCTTACCAGCAGACATACTCAACACAAGAATGTGCTCATGATATTCATGAGATGATGCAAGGTGTAAAATCTTGGGAGAAGGGAATAAAGGAGATGTACTTATTGAGTATAGGGTGACCAGTGTGCTGCGGTAGGAATGCAGTGTGCGTGTTCTGATCAGGATGCATGTGCTATTTGATATGTTCTTTCTGGAACCGCTGTATAGAAAGGGAGTCATAACTCAAATAAGCTTTTTATTAGTCTAGGCAATGTAGGTTTGCACCAGTGTATTAAAAATGTGCATATGTTAACACCTTAATGGCATGACTGTATTAGGGCCATTTCTTACAGACAATAAAACTGCCTGACTGCTGGAGAACTGGGTCTGTGGTGGTGCTTTATGAGGGAAGGTAATCACTGGAGTCTCTGGGCAGCAAATGTCAGCAGGGAGGTCTCCGGAATTAGGGTGTGGACAATGTAGACTGAGAGGAGATAAAACAAGCACCTAATGGTAACTACTCCCTTTGTCTGTGACTAGTCTCTTGGGTATCTTTCTGTCCTTTTCCTCAAACACTAGTGTGTTTCTCGCTAGAATGCTTCTGCAGGCTTCTGAAGAGCATTCTTGTATCCTCTTTCATACCTTCCTTCTCAAGCAGAACACTTTCGTTCTCATGCAGAAGTACCTTGTGACAGCATCAGCACTTGCTCCCCTCATACTCCACCCCCTTTTAACTTACACTTTTTTTGACGGCAAAGAGAGAAAGTGCAGGTACGCAAACAACTATGGGAAAAGAGTGATCTTGTGATCCATGTCAGTAAATCATGGGAGAACCTACATCACTACTCTTAACTGACTTGGTCAGGAGAGAGAATAGTAGATTTTACCCATTTAAACTGTTTTGAAAAAACGGTCATGCCAAGTCAGATTTTATCTCTCTCTATCCTTTTTTAAAAAAGATTTCTCTTCCGCTGCCTCTTTTCTAATCTATTGTGCATTCAGTACTTTTTTCTGCGTTTTCTTTAACAAGTTCCTCAGAGCACAATGCCAGCTCTCTTCCAGTAACATTCAGGCTGGTGCTGAGTTTTCGGTGAAACATTGAAACCCGAGGCAATAGCAGCTTACCCATCACCAACTGTACTCTCTACCAGCAGCAACTGCTGTAGAGATGTTTCAGTTGTGGTTTCCTTTTGTACTCCTCTTCAAATCTTTCTCCAATTAATTCCTTTTCCTGTAATAATATTCCACCTCTGATCTAAGCCCAGAGGTGTGTTTCTCAGGAAAATGTGAAGAAAATCAAAATCAGATGGTTTTAGTTTATACAAATCGGGGTGGGGGGGAGGTCTTCCTCTGCCAAACATGTGCCCTTACTATCAGTCTAACTTGAAAAATAGCTGAAGCTAGAATATTTGTATTTGGCTTGTTTTACAGTCATCCTCAGATTCAGGTCTTTCGGAAACGTTTAATAATCATGAGCCATGTTTTTGCTCATGAATGCTTGAATTTCCATTTGTTTTTCTCTGTTCAAGTTCAAATTCTAGCTATTTCTCCAAGCCATACTTTAATGGAGCACAGCGTTTGATTAAAAATGCACTTGGAACAATCAGCATTGTGGAGCAGCTTGTGCAGGACAAACATTACTTTGTGTTGCATGGCAGGCCAAGGGCTGGGAATCTACCGCTCTGATAACCAAACAGCCTGGGGGGGGTGAAAAGGACAAAGGGAAAAGATGCCTGGAAGCATCTCCCAAAACTCACTTTCTAAAACAGACTAAACAGAAACCAAGTCTGTCTCTCTCTTGCTCTCTCTTTCTTCTCTTGAAGGGCTTCTGTGAACAGATTAGGATAAAACATTTTGCTATTTGGAAAACAGCTAACTCAAATATTTTCCCTTGCTCGTTAGAAGGCATGTCTTTCTTATTATGTGTTTCTCTTAGGTGTTCCAGGCCCCATACATTTTTGGTCAGCTTTTTGTTCCACAAAATAACATTAGCAAGTAACTTAACAACTCAGCTTACAGTTAGCTTTCTTAGGGATTAACAAAAAAGTCAGTTATTTAAAGAATACTTTAAAAACGTTTTTCTTACATTGGCAATCTCTTTCTCCAGGTCCATAACTCTTTTCATTTGTTCAGAAATTTGGCCCTCATTGAAAGAAATATTTCTTTCTTGGAGGATTAGTTTAGCTACAGAAATCATGAAATCAACATAGGCAGAACATGCCTGCAAGAAAAAATACAAACATTTTAAACACACAACTCTTCAAAGTTTAGCATACCTTGATATCTTTAAGATTTCATCTTAATTTTTAGGAACCACAGTTCTTCATCCTTTTCTTAAATAGTTTAATAGTAATTTATTCTGAAATACTGTTAGAGGACAAATAGAAATTAACTTTGAAAATTCCCACATGGAAAATTGCTGTATAATCGGTAGCACTGTTCAAAGCTAAACAGTCTCAACTACTGCTCTGTGTTTTCATTATTTAAAATGAGACATTTGTATGTCCATATTTAAACCATCACCCATGTTTTTTCTAGCTCACTTTAATTACAACTTCCAAAAATACTACTTCCGAAGAGCAATGTTCCCAGAAACATAAAACGGAGAGAAATGCTGATGGACTGTGTTGAATTAGTATTGTGGGAAAATGACTCCCAGAAGCAGTCTACCTCCTCTTATTGCTTCTTGGAACATTTAGAAATCATGTTGCTGTATCTTAATTTAGTATACCTAGATACATTATAGACAATATAGTATATATTAAATTTAACAGATCAGAATTCACCAAGGATAAGAATGGAAATATGGAATTATATTCTCTTAAAAGTTACACCACCAAATATTTACAGATCTCATTACATTTTATAGAACTTAATATTATTCTAATTCCTTTTTAAGATGCGCTCATTTTTCTATCAACAGAAATGCTGTTTTCAATATGATTTTTAAATACAAGTAAAAATACATAATATTACATTAGCTATCTAATAATAAATATATTTTATGCAAAATAGTGTAATCTACTAAAACAGTGATAAAACCCAGGATTAATAAGGTGTACATGTCACCAACTTTATTAATAGAAATATTTTTATATGTTCAGCTCCTAAGGCAGTAGGATGCACCCCTTTAATGAAAGCTACCTTTATACAGCCATTCTGATAACTACTTTCCTTGCCATCCTTCTCCTGTCAGCCTCCCCTACCTGCCAAGAGTGCTGTGCTAGAACAGGCTGTGTGCGCTGGAGAGCTCTGAGCAGCTCATGGAAGGTACTGACAGCAGACTTCAAAAAGACAGGTTGCTCCCAGCACCTTGAAGGAGACTGAACTCTCAGTGTTATTTTTAACCAAGAGAGATTATTTTACCAGAAAGAGAAAAGCCTGTGAAACCACTAACAGCTACAAGTCACAAAAGGGAGCGCATACCAAGCCTGTAAACACGGTTTTAAAATATCCAAATACAATTTATAAAAAATCAATATAGACCAAACCAGTAAGTCAGCAGTGATCTTCAAGTACTAATCAATGGACTTTATTTTTGGCCTTTGCTACCTGACCATACAATGATCCGCACTTTAGACCAAACAAGTGGGTGCTTAGATGTCAGAATAACTCCTGTATAAGCAGGAGTTCTATATCTTACAAGAGAAAAAGACTGTAAAAATATCTTGTTCACAGATTCCACTTGTAGCTTTGAGGTGGCAAGTCCTGAAAAAGCCAGAGGTGAAAGTGCAGGAGGCAGATATCTTGTTTGCTACGTACAGTTCAAAGAGTAGAATGACACAGCAGGAAACAGCCAGGAAAAGGCTGCTATCAGAGTGCAGGGACTGAAAGGAGGAATGTCTCTTGCTTGAAGTATTCATGCTTGTAAGAATATTATGAATCTGCCTTTCAGTGATAAATCTCTGTTTTTTTAAAAATACTTCCTCCAGCAGTGGAAAATAGTATGATACTTTCTGGTAGGTCAGAGATTAGAATGGGAATTGTCTTTTACGATACAGTCAGTGTAATACAAGGAATGGAGCAAATTGCGATACATATCCCAGCTCCTACAGGCCATAACACATGATGATAACGTAACTGAACAGGTAATATGGTAATAATTGTCTTTACTAGCATATGACCTGTAATTAAATGTGATCAGAGTATTAACTGTTAGCATGTCAGCAAAATATCTACAAAACCAAAACATTTTGTATGCTTTCTTACTGCTTCTCCATTTAATTACACAGAAGAAAACTGTCTAATTAAAGGTCACTGTGGTAGCCGTTTCAGCTACCACATGACTTCAGGAAATACATGTACTTCAGCTCTCAAGGCCTTAAAGCCCATCCAAGATTAGCATTGAGGGATACACAGTGTCAGTGCTAACAGGTTAATGAAAATGTGTACAAATAACTAAACATGAATTAAAGAAGACCGTATGAGATTTTAGGTATCTGAAGCAATTTCTACAATATCACATACTTTAGCTGCTGCATTTTATTGAGCAGTTGACTTAGGGGACCGTGATCTTTCCAGATCTTTCATGCACAAAATTGTGTCTTTGTTTCTGAATGGTTCCTTTTTTCTTTCTAAGCCTACTAGTGATACGATTAGCCCACCTGGACTCCGCTGACACTGCAGCACTTGCCAATCGACGCCAGTCAATCATAATTCAGAAATGGCATCCTTTTTGTAGTGATAGAACAGGGGTGATCCATAAGCACTCATATTCTATCTTAATACAACTTTGACAGTTATGAGGTACCTCTTGATTCAGCTGCGAAGCCTGGCAGAAGCTGTGTAACAGCTAAATAATGTCATGTTTATTTCCTTCCAAGAGGGCCTAAAAAATCAAGTAGCTGTTCCTCTTCTGATTTGCATAATCGTACAGGAGTTGTGTGGAAAAGCTACTACTTTTCTTCCAGATACATGTTCAGCGATTACAAGTGGAACGGAAGAGAAGGGGAAACAGGAAGGGATACAGGTTGAGATGTCCAGGGTGCAGTGATGCCAGAGGGATGTGCAGTCTTCTCATCCAGCCCAGAGACACTTGGTACGTACTGGCAACTGGAGCCTAGACAAAATCCCCTTGGCTCCTAGTGCAGCCAGGAAGATCAAACTAGGTCACTAACATTTATGGCGTAATATTGTAACACCTCATCTTTGGGACACTTGCTACACTCCCTCCCATTCTTAGCTAAGTTATTTCTACTTGCTCTTAGTCTCCTTTCTCTGAATCCTCTTAATTTCCCTTTTGGGTCTCTTGCCTTCTTGCACACTTACCCATGTTAGAACTTCTTTCTCCAGTCTGTCACATGCTGTTCTCACCTGCAGATCAACCTTGTTTAATTGCTCATCATTTTTACTTTTCTGTTCCAGTTTCCCCAGTTCTCCCAGTGATGTTTCCCAGAGGCAGTACTGGAATTTCTTTGGGAAAAGACTGTTCCTGCTCTGTGCCTATCCCCACTCTTGAGGATATGTCTGCCTTGAAAATATAGTCTAAACCTTCTAAAATGTAGTCAGTGATCTGTCAGCTTCATCTTACCTCTTTGTATGCACCAGTGCATTCGTAGTAGTCCCGAGAAGGCAGGCCAAGCCCAGGCTGATCAATCTATAAATTCAAATAAAAATTAAAAAGTGCTTAAGGACACAATGGCATAGCATTGTACTATTCTTTGGTCAATTACAGGTCGCTCATGCAACTCTTGCCAAATTATCTTCTGGCCAAAGGGGAGTTTCTCTCTCATCCTGTTGCCCTCCTTTAATTCTTTTCACTCTCGCTATACCTTTTGTCTGTCTTTTCAGTCTTCTCCTTTGTGTTGCTGAACAATGCATGCTACGGTAACCAGTGTGGAACCAGTGGATGTACAGAACACAGAAAAGTCCACAGACAAGCAAGGTGGTTACTGCACCTTTGAAATTTGTACATGCAAAGCAGTCAAGGATCTATCCACCCATTGACAAGAAAGATTAGACCTTTGCTCATGTAACTGTTATGTCTCAGGAGTAGCTGGTGAAGATTCACCGTACCTAATACTGTCTTCCTCTGGATTTTCCATTTTCAGAGATCACCTTAGATTTACAGGCCGGGCACTGTCAACATACTCCTTATGCAGATGTCCTCAGCCCCTTTCATATCTGTGCCAGCTGACTGCAGGTCCCGTTAGTACTTTGGCATCTGAATACCTTGTAAAAACACAGGTCCCTTTGTGGGCTTTCTGCCATTGGGACTGTAGCCCAGGTTTTCAGTGACAGAGCTTGCTGCCTGAAGTACATGGTAAGGAAATCATGTTTACTTATTTGCTTGCATGCATAGATAAGTAGATCATGACTGTCTTCTGTCCAGTGTACACATATATGTCTCCATTATTCTCATCTCACTGAGAATAACAATGTATGAGTGCATAGAATAAAGATGTTAACTTTGAGAATGGATGGTGCACTGTGAAACTGGTAATTTAAGTTTGAAAACTGCATAGATTCACAACTATCTACAACTTACTCTGTTAAAATTCAAATCACTAGCGTTTCTCCTAGTTAACATTTATGTCTATGCTTCTAGTTATTTTTCTGCACTTTTATGATCAGCAAGGCAATGCGATCCAGGGAGACTTACATGAATGATATGTGCTGAGGAATTTTTATCATCTGTGCCAACAAAAAAATTAATAAGGACCTTTTTTCCATATCTGGAGTTCAGCTGTGCAATAGCTGTCTCAGCTGTCCAAGCAGTACCTAAGCAAATGAAAGGTATACTCAGTCTCTATTTTTAGTAAGCAATGAAAAGTACAAAAATTTAGAAATTTTAACTGTAAAGGAAATAAACACAGATTGTCTTACCGTAGGAAGAATCCCAGTTACTTGTTGCTACAGGCCAGTCAGATACATTTGGCAATAAATTGATTAGAGGCTTTCCACCTCTGCTATCAATGGTAGCTTTTGGAAAAAATAAAATGAGTTACCAGGACATTTTAAAACACACCAATGTTATACTACTATAATGTGTTCAGAATAATGAAGCTGAGAAATATGTTTTCACCATCACCACAATAGGAGTATGCTCTGATGTATGACTGCTTTAACATTTAATTTTAAAAACATGTTTCAGTCATGACTGCAAACAGCATATGCAAATCCTTGCAACCATGATATTGAAGAACTGTTGTATTTTCTCTCTGCAGGTAGCCTGAAATAATAGTTTTGAGAAGTAATTATAACATTATAGAATCTATAAAAAAATGCAATTTAGGAAGCACTGCTAATTGTTTTACTGCTCCTCATTCTAGTGGCAGCATCTAGCTCAAATTCTTGAAATAAATGATCTCTCTGTCTTTCTAGGAGCCTGGTGTGCCAATTATTTTCCACATCATCCCTCATAATTTCTGCAAAAGAAGTTAACTCACATTTAACTGAGATGATTTGAGATTAAATATCTGCAGCAAACTGGTAACTGAAGAGTAATATAATCTCACCTAAAACATCGAAGCAAGTAAAATAGGAGAAACATACTAATTTTACTATTGATATTCTTAGTTGACTCTATAGAATGGATACATTTTAGTTTTCACGAAGAATTTCTGAAAAATTATGCAGAGAAACTAGGAGGATATAGGTATAGCTGACTGTGAAGATGTGATTCTTTGGATGATATTTACATATCCTACATGCAATCCTACAAATTCAGGAGGCACTTACTTACTTTCATTTATGCACGATCTGTACAGAGTTTTTGCCTTCTGCACTGCTGTTATATCATTATTGCTTGGTACATCAAGGACATCTGAAACACAGAGAGAGCAAATATATCCTAATATCTGATCTTTATTGGAAAGATACTGAAGGAACCATAGAGGATACCATCCTGAGGACCAGAGGGTGGACGATAAGTGCTCCCCGTCCATCTCAGATTCCAGGGAAGCTTTGCCTTTCAAAAGCTGAGGGGAAAAAGCTCTGGAGATTATACAGCTTGCAATTATATCAGTCGGTGTTAATAGTTGAGCGTAAAGGAGTCAGGTAGATAATCTGTGGATCACCCTTGGTGAAATACAAATACCCTGACTTTTCAGGGACAGTTTTTAGGTGACCAGGCTATTGTGTGAAGAGAATTGCTGTCAGGGCCCTAAGTGTACCAGCAGGCTCTAACTCGCCAACCAGCCCATAACCATCTTTTCCTGTAATTCTAATCTGCAATCTCTTCACTGCAGCCAGGATTTTAGTTGTTTATGTTCAAGGTGTGGCTTGAGCTCTAAGAAACCTCATCTGGTGCCTCCACCCTGTGCCTGTTGGCTCAGGAGCAGCAGTCCAGGTCAGCCCCTTGCCTGTGGTCCTTGCCCGTGCTCTTGTAGGTGTGCTGGACCTGGCCTTGTACGTTGCTGAGCCTGACTTGACCATGCCTGGCTGACTGGCCTGCAGACCTGCTGCATGACTGTGGACTTGTCTGGTGATCATGGGTCTGTTGGCTGAACCTGGTCACTGTCATTGGACCTGCTCTGCTCTTCTGGTTTGAGTCCTGTAGGACTGAGCCCCTTGTCTGTGAGGCCTCTGTCCCTGCCTGCCTCAAGTCACAGTTGGCTCCTGGCTCACCTTCCCTTGTGAGGCAGCCCATTCTTGCCAATCCTTACAATTACTCCAATTACTCCTTTACAATTGCTTTGCTCCACAGAAACTGAAGCCTAAGGAACACCATGGCATCCATGAAGTGCAAACATGGCAAAACCAGAAAATATGCAAAGTAAAAAAAGGATATTCCTTCTGGAGAGAGTGGTTTGGAGAATGTTTCATGAGTATAAACTGACCTGGACTCTGTTATTTTCATCTGAAAAAGGGGAATATGGACAATTTGATAGTATTACATTTTGTGGAAAAAGGAGTATTTGTAAGTTTATCATGTGACTAGTTAGAAAATTGTTTGCCTGCTCTTTGAGATTTAGCTGATAGAATACAGATACACAGACACAGGGCTGCCAGAAGTCAAGTTCTAGCATTTCATCTGACTTGGACACAGGCAGAATGTCTTTCTTCTTCACCTAGCTTGGCTGCTATTGGTAGTGCATGAGGGTAATGATATGGATTTCAGTTGTTATAATATGCAGATGAGCACACCGAGTCCAGATACCAGAAAGGTCAGGTCTGGTCATCTGCTCCAGTGTCAGACACAACAGCATAACTTCCACAGCATTCTCCAAGCAAACAGTTTGTGGTAGATTTGTCCTGAACGGAACACAAAGAAACTGAAATATTTGGTAGTATTTTAAGCTTTGCTAGACAACCACATCTTATTAGGATAACATGTAAGCCAAAGAGGAAACTTTATATAGTCAACAAACATAAACCTCACTGACCTTTTAAAACAACTTCTAGTTCGTCTCTTAAAATGTCAAAGTTACTATAACGGGAGCTGGTTTCTGGAATGACGTTCCTCTTAAGCCATCCTCCACAGGCATATTGGTAAAAATCATCACAAGGCTCTGCAGTGGTGTCCATGTTCTCAAGGATTCGGGCTGCTGTAATACGAGACAAATCAAGGCATAAAGATTCTTTAAAGAAAATAAATGAATACATTTGTTTGCTCTGAAGAGGGAAGTAATAAATATGTTTCCTTTAGTTTAGAATAGGCTTAAGCCTACCTGAATGTTCTAGACCAAAGAAAGTATCAGTGAATAATGAATTATTATTCCTTTACTGCCCATAACATATATACTTTTCTGTTGCCTGTGTTTACTGATGGGTAAACTGACTCTAATGTTCCTACTCCCCGTGAGTGGTTGCTACGTTCTAAATAAAATTAAGATGTTTCATTTACTGACTTTTCTTTGTATTGAAACGTGGTGAAAAAAGAATTTGAAAGCACAAGACATATCAGAGGTTCAGTATCCACTGTAACGTAATTTAAGTAATTAAGTATGATGTGGGCTCAGCTGAATCCAATCTATTTCAAGTTCTTATCAAGAATTTTTTCCTATTGATGCTTTCCTGAATCTATATTGATCTTTTAGACCTATTCCACATTTTATTCTAGAACTGATACTGCCTCTTGCTGTCCCTATTGACCCTCTTGAAGTGGTCCATCAAAGACTAACCGATCACTGACTGATCGTGACGTGGGATTCTCTAGTGAAATCTGATTCCTTGATGACAGTTTCCAAGCTGCTGTTCATAAACCTTCCATGCTCTTTCTTTTTTGTATTCCTCTTACAGCTAGACTGCTTTCACCACTGGTGTGCTAGCACAAAGTCTGTCACAGAAAGGAGAGATGCTAGGAGTCAAGTAAGGGCTAGTGATACCTCTGAATTTCCCAGGATACTGAATATCCTTCCCATTTTTTAGACATTATTTTTAGTAAATGGTGAGGCTTGTGATTTCAAGTGTTCATTCCTCCCACATGGGTGAGGCAAATATTTATAGTTATTTCTCCAGTACTTTCAATATTTTCCACGTCTGTCATGCTGGTGGAAATAAGAGATGGATAGACAGGCTATATAGTATTTATGTTGACTTGCCTTTCCTGCCTGCCCTCCTTGTTTTTCTTGGGATCTTCAGTTGGCTTAAAAGTGTTATATTTTAGGCCAACATCTGATGGTTTTACAATGTTCCAGTGCTTGGAAGATGGAAAAAGCCATGAACACATGCATTTTTTCAATTTTAGACTGCTTAAGTAGCATAAAAACCACTGTGGAAATAGGTACAATGCCCAGCACCTGATTCTTTTCCTTCTGAAGACGACGACTGGCTGACTTCAATTTGAAAGGATCATGCCAACAGCCAGAGACTGTGAAATTCACTCATGTTTTTACTAAGTTTGACACGTGCTTTTTACCCATTCTTGAGAAAGCCAAGCATCCTGTTCTACTGTCCAGTCTATTAGAGCAAGGAATTTCCCCTCTGCCTGTAAATTTGGACAAGAGGCAATGGACACATACAGAAATAAGAAAAAATAATAAATCCTTTTGAACTTAAGAAAAAACTTCTTACTATAAAGGCGATCAAATGCTGGAATGGGTTGCAAGGGATGTTGTGAAGTCTCCATCTGGGAAATAATCGCAACCTAACTGGACAAGATCCTGAGCAACTTTCTCTAGTTGACCCTGCTTTAAGCAGGACCTTTGGATGTGATCTCCAGAGGTCGCTTCCAACCCCAACTAATCTGTGATTCTGTAAACTCTGATACTTGTTTCTGTCTAGTTTGTCCTGCTTCATTTAAGGGAAGGGCAATGTTTTGAATGGTGCACTTAATTCCTGTCCTAGCTGCACCTATTTTCTGAAAAAGAGGAAGATTGCTAATTACTACTAACATCTCTTGTTTTAAGGGTACCTTATGAATCTCTCAGCTAGGCTGGAGCAGCATCTGAACGGCAACACTGTCCCTTGGATTATCTTGGCTTGTGTTAATCCAGCAACAAAGATTTAAATAGCCAGGACCGGATATCATAGCTGGCTCATTCAGAGCAGTGTGCCAGTCCTGCCAAAAAGTAATGGTAGGATAGAGAAGTCTTCTGACAGCAAGAAAAGATGGCTCTTATCCACTGTCTTGTCACTTTTTTTAAAAAAAACAACCAAAACAGCAAAACAAAACAATGAGAAATCCACATCTTGCGTAAACGTGAGAAATTATTAACAGTCTATGTAATATCAAACCTTGCTTTAACTGTGCAATCAGGTTGCTCTATTTGTAGTCAGCATACATTTAATCTTCCTTACCTGCTACTGTGACACAAAAATATTCATCTATCATAATGTTTCTCCTGGAAATTCCAGGATAGCCAATATTAGCTAATCAACTTTTATCAAAATTTGAAGTTTAAATACTGCAAACATAACAGAAAGAGCTCAGTTATGGGAACTGTAGTCTTTCACTTAGGGCTTGCTGCAAAATACATGTATTAAATATTCTCCTCAAGAATACTCAAGAGTGTAATTTACACATCTGAACCCCAAGATAACCATTCATTATTTGGCTGATACCATGGATATATTAAAATCAAGGAAATGTGATTTTATTATCAACCAAGCACAGAAGCATAGTGAGACATGAATTGCCCCTTCAAAGGCAGAGGGACCAATTAGGCTGGACAGAATCCTAAGCATGCTCTAAGTTATTTATAAGTTGATACTTGTGCCCAAAGAAGCTTTATGGTAAGTTCATGACTGTACACACTGAGACATTTTTGCTGTGGAAATAATAAGTGTGAGACTGATTAATATTTTGTTATTTTAAATCAAATACAAGTCAATTCATACATATATAAATATAGATAATACATAGTATACTTTTCATTAGTCCTCAGTATTGCTTTGATGAACCAGTGTTTGGGTTTGTTCCTATTCTCACGTGTTTATTTAGTTTCCTGCCAGTGAAGAATGTAGAGCCTTATCTCAGTTACTTTTAATGATTAATTTTCTTGTAGCACTCCTGATTGCCGGTTGTTGCTTTAATAGCTTACAAATAAAGTAATATAAGCTCACATAACCGGTGACCTGGGGAGCATATAGGAGAAACACAATATGCTTACCTAGGTGAAACTGATACGAGAGAGATCAAAATTCCTTATTCTCATCAGTCTGTGCTGTCTGAGCTTAGGAAAATTTGCAGAGAGTGTGTCAGCTAATTCAAAAAATGCTCAAATGCACAAATTACATGGTATCTTCATGTGCCACACTGCAAAAGATTTCACTGACCAGGATAACATTGTTACGCAGTTACTGATATTTTACCCTGTGTATAACCAATTGAATTTTCATTACATTTTTTCTTCTGGTCATTTATTTGAAGCTCCTTTATTAAATGTGCTATGACTTCTGTTAGCATCTTCACTTTATTCTTTTTCAGTGGCTTGTACCTCTTGCAAAATTTTGAAATTCATTGTAAAAACCTGTCACAGCATTGGCTGGTTCTGGTATAAGGCACTACCACTTCACTTGATGTCTATTCCTAATTATATTTCTTGAAAGACCACAATTTCCTGAAGTTAATAATTTTTGTTTTCTATTTGTATCTATCTGTCTAACTTTGCCTGTATGTCATCCTACATGGTCTGGAATAAGCAGCCAAATTAAAGTTGAACTGTTATGAAATCCTAATTTAAAGTAATATTAAACTTGTAGATTCATCCCAGTAAGATTATTATTAAACAGAAATAATACAGTTTATTTCTCTAGGTTTTTTAAACCACATTGCATTTTAAAAAGATTAATTTATTTTGTTATTGCATTATATAATTCTGACAAACCCTTTGAACTATTTTTGAAGCTCTTTGAGCACTGAACTGAGTAGATGCCAGCTAACCATTCTGGGCTCCTAATTCACAGAGTTCTGGTTCTGGAGCCGAGAACTCACTCTAGTGACCACCAAATGGAACAAGTCTTCTAGGTTATTACGTCCTTACCAACACTTGCCTCCCCTTTTCATAATCTGACTATATATCATTTAATGGCCAAGTAAAGTGGAGAAGGCCCTGCACTTCAATAGCAAGTTCTACCTTAAATGCATTATACCGTGGTAGATCATGGAAATCCTGGCTCAGTTAATAAATGACAATTTTAAACTCAAACTGGTCATTCCCACTTTTGCTTAGAGCTACCTATTCTATATAATTTACAGACAGATGCAGTATTTGGAACTGACAGTTCTGTAATGGCCAACATATCTGAACTTTATGTGGCGGCTCCCTGATCCTAACTGCTTCCTGCATTGTAAGATTTCATTGCTACAATAGTCTAATAGACCATGTAGATTTTTAGCTGCTTCTGGCAACTGACCCTTGCTAGGCAGGAACACATGCTAGCGCTACAGATCTCAACACGGTCAGAAGTAAGTGTTCCAGTTTGACATCATTGCTTTTGCATCTGTTTAGATCTTATTTGAGGTATAGCCCCACAGCTAAAACTTAACTACAAATTTAATCGGATGCACTGGTTGCCTCCCAGGACTCTTACAGTATAGTATGTAAATATAAAAGCTATCTTTTGCCTGGTTGTAAATTTTACATCTTCCAGGCTGAAGTGTGCAGTTTTTGCACACGTAGTAGTAGTTACTCACAAGAGTAGTTCCCCTGTCTGCAGTGGATCGGTTTTCATGTCCTATATAGGGACAGCAGAATGTGGATTACAGAAAAGCACTGTGATGTCAAGTAGCTCATTTTCCTGTCAGTAGAAAACACTTTCATAGAATACATTTATAGCATTACCTAAGAATTTTACATGTTTTGAGACTGAATTCTCACCATTTCTTTTAGACTTATTCTTGTCATATTTGAACTAGACAATTTGGAGAATACAGAGCAGATGATGATGAGTAAATGACATAAATGTGTGAATAAAATGAAGCTGTATTTAATGAAAAATCAGAAGAGATTATAACATTAGAACCACACTGTGTATTTCTATTTTGGGGACATTTTAGTCTATCCACCCTTTTTTCTCATTTTATATTTCATAGAATTGTTATGGTTGGAAAAGACCTTTAAGATCATTGACTCCAATCGTTAACCTAACACTGCCAAGTTACCACTAAACCATGTCCCTCAGCAGCACGTCTGCCCGTCT
The DNA here is from genome assembly GCA_008658365.1 of Alca torda. Classification (NCBI taxonomy): domain Eukaryota; kingdom Metazoa; phylum Chordata; class Aves; order Charadriiformes; family Alcidae; genus Alca; species Alca torda. The sequence goes on from CM018081.1 coordinate 9,763,148, forward strand.
TTTAAATACCTCCAGGGACGGTGACTCCACCACTCCCCTGGGCAGCCTTTTCCAATGCCTGACAATGCTTTCAGTGAAGAAATTTTTCCTAGTATCTATTCTAAACCTCCTCTGGTGCAACGTGAAGCCATTTCCTCTTGTCCTGTAAATTGTTACTTGGGAGAAGAGACTGACCCCCCCATCTCTACAGCCTCCTTTCAGGTGGTTGTAGAGAGCGATAAGGTCTCCCCTCAGCCTCCTTTTCTCCAGGCTGAACACCCCCAGCTCCCTCAGCTGCTCCTCACAGGACTTGTGCTCCAGACCCCTCACCAGCTTTGTTGCCCTTCTCTGGACACGCTCCAGCACCTTAATGTCTTTCCTGTAGTGAGGGGGGGCCCAAACCCAACCACAATACTCAAGGTGCGGCCTCACCAGTGCCTCACCATGATTATCTCTGTTGAATCGAGGAAATTTGTATTTTTTTTAAATGGTCCTTTTTCACCCTGTTATGTAATTTTGTAAGCCTGCCATTTTTCCCTTCAATGTCCTTACTGTAATGTTTTCCCAATTTTCTTCTGTATTGAGAATCTAACATTTAGTAAGAATGTTTATTTATTCCCTTAAATATTTGCATGCTGTTAAATCTTTTAACAGAAGCCTAAAAAACTATTCTGCTTAATTTATTTAGCCACTTCTTGCTAGATCTGCAGTTTACATTATGCCTTATTTCTCCAAACTTTTTACTGCTTTTCCTTTTTGAGTTCATTCATCATTATGTAGTCTATCTTAACTTCTTTTTAACAGATATGCATAAATATTTAGCTGAAAATGAGCATCATCAGAGATTAAAAAAAAATAAGCAGATAACTAATTTGATAATTTTTCAAATCACAACATGAGCTTTCATGGTGGCAGAAAACCACCTTGGAAGTATAACTAAAAGACACTGATGACCACCTGAAATAAATCCTGTACGATAGTTAGACTGTGCTCATGGCAATATGTAATTATTGAGACAATGAACTGCCTTGGAGCGTCACCAATGGGTAACTCCAGCAGGACTGAGGTGTGGGGGCAACTACCCTAGCTAACTTTGGCTACTGTCTAAAATGAGACCTAAACCAAGTAGTCCCATAGAAGTAAAGAAACCAATACAGTCACCTTTCTACACTGTTTCTGGCATGTTTGTAAGTCTAAATGGGGCCTATGAATCAAAACCTTTTGGAAGCCTCCGATGGGGTGCTGTGCACCTCATATTCCTTAGCAACTGTACTTACATATACTTTAGCTTGCAAGCACATAGATTTTTCCTGCATGTTGACTGTCAAATCCTTCATGACTCCCCACCACCTTTCCCATGTCTCCTATTGGCATATTGGGTCTCTGACTTATCCTAGGGCTGTCTTTTCTCTTAACTACCAGAGGGGCCAGTCATGATGTACGGAATCTACATAGAAGTTATGAGTTCCACTTGACATGAAGATAAATATTAGAATGTTTATGATGCTTTTCAATGGGAGGTTACCAAGGTTGAACAAAATGCAAGATGATTGCTTGGTAAGCTGAGAGGTCACAGTGTGGGCGCTGGGAAACGATCCACGATCTGACCTTCCGTTTTAGATTTCTTGCCACCCCCTGTGACTGGGCCACAGCCTTTGTCAACTGTGTGGACACGTTATTCTACAGGGGTGGAGAAAGCAAAACAGGAATGCCTGCCAGAAAGTAACACCAAGAGACTAGTTTCAGGGGTTCCATCTTCAGAAACTTCCCAGAGAAACACATAATCAAAAGAGATCTGTTATAGGGGTGCACAGATATAACTAGGTGATTATACACTGGCAATGTAGGACTCTCCTCCTGACTTGGAGAAGACTGCTGCAAAGGCATGAAGAACTGTCAGCTGTTTGACCATGGAAAATGGCAGCGAGGGAGAAAGCAGGGCAGAGCTAGCATAGAGGCCTTTGAAATATATGTTGGTGCAGCCAGCAAATGCTCCTTTCTTTTGAGGAATGAGAGAGAGAGGCTGCTTCTGAGCCTAGGATGTCTGTGGTAATGAGGTGGAGGAATTGTTATAAAGAGAATGAGGACATTTAGAAGTATATTAGGCAAAGAAAGGAAACCAACATTAATTGATCTAAATGAGGACATTTAGAAGTAGATTAGGCAAGGAAAGGAAACCAGCATTGATTGATCTAGAGGCGAAACCAGAAAGGATAAGAGAACTATAGGTGAGGGAGAAGGGAGGATACATACTGCAGGAGAATATATAGTATGGAACTTGTCATTTCTCTGATGCATTTTAGTAGCCTTCTAGTAGAGTTCAGACCAGTTTTAAACTAAGAATTTTTAATGCAGTTTTTACTGAAGGATGGACTTAGCTTGTCAGACTATAAAATCTGGAATTTTTTCCTCAACCAGTAGAATGGCATCTTTAATGGCTACCAATGATCATTTTTATGTATCTTCTTCAGAGGTACATAAGCCTCTGCTTGAATTCTGACTTGGAGGTGGGTGTGGGGAAGAGCCATCTTCTGATTGACTTTAGAGCACTTTCTGAAGCTGGAAGCAATTCTTTGGCGAGTCTGTTTCTAAGTCTTAAACTAGCCAGACCCCGATGACTTTGTAAGATGTGATGATATCACATCACAAGATTTTAGATTTGTAGTAGAAATATGCTAAGAAAATTATTTGGGTTAGCAGATCCCATACCTCAATGTCCCATACTTGTCTGCAGTTAGATGGGAACATTATACGGTGGTAATCTTGTTTAAAAATACATTAATTAATTTTAAAGGGATATATTTTCATTCTTACCTGATTTTATACAGTCTGATGTCTTGCAAATCCCATCTAAAAGAGGACACAATCATATTCTTAATTCTTTACTGAATGTCAATATAATAAAACCTACTGTAAATATTATTTTCATTTACAGACACTTTAGAATTGCATTTAATTGCAGTGTACAGTAAGATAAAGATGAATGGACACCTTACACTCAGTAAGTGATTATTTATAGGATCAGGCTCTAAAAAATACCATCATCTTCATCCCTTTGGGGTCATTCTGTACTAGTCACTCATCATGTGGAATTTTTGTAGTCATCAGAGGAAAATGTTCCATCAATCAATTAGAGGTGGGCAAAATATTATTTTTATAACAAAGAAGAAATTTAGAGAAAAATAGCACATGGAATGAAGGCAATTGCAAAGTCAGTTTGAATTTTGCAATACCCTTCAATGACAAAAAGATTTTGGAGGAATTAATTGAAAAATCTGAGACATTTACTCTGAAGTCTTCTAAACAAAATACAAGGTTCAGGAACATGAAAGTGTTTCCTTGTGAGACTCCAGAAATAAAACATTTTTTTATTTTTCATTTCAGAATAGCATTTTTCCATTCCATAATTGAACCAGACTATAAAAAAAAATATAAACAAAATTATTAAGTACCTTAAAATGAAACAAAGCATTTCATTTCCAGTGTAAGGAAACATTCTAGTTTGACCCCAAATGGTAATTTTAGCTTCTCTGTATTACTTTTTCCAAAAATTATCAGGGTATTTACCCCTGAATGGAATTATTTTCAAATATTTTGGTATGGCTGCTGAATCACAAAACCTCTTAGCATGACTATACTCACTAAGAGTCCTTGCTTCAGCAGCCTGTAAAAGCAAAAAATAAGATTTTCATATATATACAGGAATATGGAGGAAGCACTGTAGTTTGGTTTTCTTTAGCAGTGTTGTAGAGTTTTTTGCTTACTGAAGTATTAATTACAAACAAAAGTATTGTTAAGTCAGAGCGGGAGTTGTTTTGAGTTTACAACTTTGCATGAACAAATTAATTTATAGAGTCTCTGTTTGAAAAAAGCAGTTTTGTGTCAGTGTCCAGCAATAATGTGTAGATACAGCTTTACAATTCAGATAATTGTATCATACTGTCTAGTGACATACATATAAAATATAGTTATGATGTAGAAGTTAACAACCATCTAATTTTATACACTGGGTAAGGTACAATTTTCTATTATTGGGCAAATAATTCTGAGCTGACCTCATTATTTTTTCTTAATGTTTTATGTAGTGCAGCTATATATACTATGCAACACAGTCTTTTCTAATACAACATTTTAATATAGTGCAACTTCAGGGTTTTTTTACTATATACTAACAACTGGATTCTATTTATTAAAGTGGTTTTTTGTAATTTCTTAAAATACTTTCATATTCATACGTTTGTACATTCAAAGACAGTTTAAGTGCACTCACCGTCATATGTTGCGTACAGAACTATCATTGTGATCGCTACTATAGCTAGCAGAATCACTACAACAGTTAGCCCGATTTCCAGGCCACTCCATCGCAGCTTCTTCTTTGGTTTTGGAGTATTCATTTCAGTTATATCCATCTGGCTTTCTGACTTGCCCATAACCCAGCGTCTGAAAAGGAAAAGGGAAGATTCACCTGAGGACTTACACTGAGCCATAGGTCTTGAAAGTGGCTCCTCAACTGCACAGTAACGAAGTTGTTTTCTGAGTGAGTTTTCAAATTATTTGTAACACTACTAGAATGTCAGTCATGAAATTAAAAAGTTTCTCCTTCTCTCATGTGCAGACACACACACACACACACACACACACACATATACACGTACATACCACGAGCTGCTACTTGTCATTTATGGAGAACAGAAGAGTGGTCTTCCTTCACATGAAGAGGCCACCAAATAGAAAAGGGAGGCTAATAAAGCAAAACCTAGTTTTAAAATGTACTCTTGTGGTTTAATCTTGTGTGATGGTACAGGAGTTCACAAGCAAGCAAAAAGCAAGCCTCCCTGCTTGAATAAAAATTAACTTAATCTGCCAATTACTTATCTAATGCCAAAGGTCAAAATATGCCATTGTGCTTCGCTGTCATTTTTTAAAATATTATGTAAGCAATTCTTTAGAGCTTTACAGCTGTCTCTAAAAATAGAAAAAAAAAAGTTCAGGCTCTGCTGGGAGCCTGTCAAATTCACACTGACGATAGTGAGTCTTCACAGTAATTTTTAAAGAAGTGCAACCAGGTCCTCTCTTTCGAGGTTAGAACACTGTAAATTAGGAGTAATTACAATACATACATGCAAAACTGGTGGGAGTGTGAATAGACTCACGCTCACTCATGGAATGTGTATGCAATAGATTTTAAGATTGTATTTCTGTCACTCTTTAGGGGTATCTTGCCACCTTTTGCAGTACTGCTGTTCTACAGTTCTTTGCTCTCTCTTCATCTGCTCCCAGTTATTCAGGGCCAGACTTTCCCCTGCTGACAGAGATTCAAATTCCTGTACATACATAGCAATGTATTTCTCAGTATTCCACAAGGAAAACTCAACAGTTTCTATTCACAGCATTTCCTGGGGATCTTTACATCCACGGATAGAGTACACACCCTTTCCACTTAATGGGGAAAAATATGAGAGTTCCACGGGGATGAATAACAGAAATAGCTACATTCACCAGACCCCCCCCCCCGCCCCAAGAAGGTCAACCAGTGGTGCAGGTCAGGCCATTCGCGTCCTCTTGTGTTCATCACACCCTTTTTTCCCACTCTCTGTAAGTTGGTGCAACAGCACTAAGGGAACCCTTCTCAGTTTCCACATCCACTCAAGTCTAAGACTTTAACTTCGTTACTTTAAACTGGTTTAACTATATTGCTGGCTTGTATTAATCTTTGTCTCCTCAAGCTGCTACAGTCTTTCAGATATTCAGTCTTTGCTTTTCCTGTGATCCTTCTGTTTCTGCCTGATTCCTGTTCCCTAGTTCCCAGTAATCTCTTCCTCTCTTTGATGTCTACCTCACCTGGAATGCTAGCTCCTCCACTGCAAAAACACATCACTAAAGTGTGTATGTTAATGAATAAAATAAAGATGTAAAATAACTCGGTATTATGGACCTAAGTAAACAGATTTTGTTCCATGTGTTTACACAACACCCGTCTCAGTGGAACCTTGGATACTATCACACTAACACTGCTTCTCTAAATGAATGAGAGAGCATTTTATTTCAGTGTCTCATCTCCCTTTTTGCCACTACGCCCTGGACATCAAGAGGCATGAAGTGATTGGCAGTGCCAGAATCACAGGTCTGGGACCCTGCAAGGTCTGCCCAGCCTCTGTCTTTCTAAACCTATAGGGACCATTACAACTGCTTTCATGTTCCTCACGAGCTGCTATTTTTCTCCTAAGAGTAGGTTATTGGTCAAATCAGCAAGTGGTTTCTGAGACACAAGACTGAAATCCCGTAGAACCATGTAAAAGAAAGAGCTATGCGGGGAAATTTGCCCTGCATTAACTATGAACAATAAATTCATAGATAATAAAAAAGCAAATTAACCATTGTACCCTTTTCACTTCCAGTCATATTAAGCAGCAAAAGATGTTACTTATATTGACTAAATACTGACCAGTCCCCAGAATCCTCTGAATACTTGTAACCTGATTTAATAAATGACTCTTATCTTCTGACTCTCATGGTGTCTTTAGAGCACTGAAAACACAGTTCATTAGAGCAGCAAGAAACACTGTACCTTTCATGTGCAAATATGTTCCTTACAGTCAGCTAAGTTTTTCCAAGTGAGCTAATCTTTCTGTTCCTGCAGGAGTGTTCCTCATGTTTTAAAGGCATCCCACTGACTGATTTTGACTTCTAGTTATTTAGAGAACTTATCCCATCTGCATTAACGAACACCAGGTAAAGGCTTCTTTATGTGCTAATTGCAAGCATAGCAAAAGTATAAGAATAATTTAAGCAGATATAAGCCTAGGTAGTATGGTTTTCTTCTTTTCTCTTAATGCTTCTGTGATCCCCTCTGCCTACTAAAGCTTAGATACAACAGACAGCTGACATCATTTTGACTGATCCTGGTTTAGGTAGCACAGGCAGTTAATGCATTAGCTTTTCTTTTTGGGATGTGTACGTTAAAAATCGACTTGTGGCTTACGTGGTTCTCAGTGTAGTCTCTACAGAAAATGCAGCACGTCACAAGAAGCCTTTTTTTTTTTTAATAACTTGAGCAGCATGTAGTATGCAGATGAGCTACCCCCAGGCGCGTAAAACCAAGACACAACCAGTAAGGACGATTAAGAAGTGCCACTCACGGGGCATCACGGCAGACAGCCCCACCCGTGGGCCAGCACCTCTCTCCCCGCCGTACCGACTGGGCGGCGGGGACGGCGCTCACCGGCACAGCCTTGCTGCCGTTGGAAACCGACCCGCGCGCGGGCTCCGGCTCCGGCTCCGCTGGGCGGCGCCGCGGGCCGGGCCGCCCCGGGCGGGGAGGGGCCGCGGGCCGGGGCCGCCGTGGGCTGCAGCCGGCCGGGCCGCCCCGGGCGGGGAGGACGCTCGGCTGCCGCCGCAGCGGTGGAGCGCCGGGCGGTTCAGCCCCACCGTGCCGGCGCCGGCTGCCCTGGCGTCCCGCGGGCTCGGGGCGCTGCTGGAGGAGGCGCGACCCACGGCCGAGCCCAGCCCGTCCCGTCCCGGAGTCCGCCCCGACGGCACGCCGCCCCGAGACCCAACTTCCCAGTGCCCGGAGCACGCACGCTGCGGAGGCTCCTAAGTTAGGGTCGGTCAGAAATCCCCGCAGGGCGGCCGGCGCAGGGAAGCCGCGCGGGGACCCGTCCGTCCGCCCGTCCCGCCGCCGCGCCCGCCCCGCTCCCGCCGGCCCCTAACCCTATACTCACCGGCTGGCGCTCGGAGGGGTCCGACCCCGGGGCCACCACACACATCCCCGACCGGCGCCGGGCGGAGGCGGCGCGGGGCGCCCCGAGCCGGCGGGGCAGCGCCCGCGGGTCCCGGGGGAAGGCGGCGCGCAGGCTGGGCTGGCGGGGCTCAGCGCCCGGCCCGCCCGCGGGCAGCGGCAAGGGCGCGGGGCGCCGGCATCGCCGGCACATCAAAGCCCGGGGCGCTCCCTGCTCCGGCTGCTCGCCGCTGCCGCCGCAGAGCGAAGCTGCTGGTAATCAAAGGAGCCCTTGTCTGCCGGACGAGCAGTTCTCCGGGTGACCTGAAGGCTTCTTCCTCTTTGCGATCATAAAAATGTGTTGGGGCAGGAAACAAACAAACAAGCCCCCCCCGCCCCGACAGCGACAAACCGCGCTCTTCACCTCGCAAAGCTTCCCCCAGCGCTTAGGTAGAAGAGGGAAGAAGGACCCGCCGCCTGGAGACAGGCGGTGCAGATGAGCGCTATGTCCGACGGAGCTGCCCCATCCCCGACTCGGGACCGCAGGCTGCGGAGGCCGCCTCTGCCCGCCGCGCTGCCGCGGAGGAGGCTGGACGGCACCGCGGCCGTCTGCAAAGCGAGAGCCTAGCTGGAGGGCGAGAGCAGCCTGCACCTTCCTTCCTTCTCCGCCTTTTCATTTCTTTCCACTCTGTTCAGAAGAAGGAAAGAGATGATGCACGGGGAAGGTCAGCAGCTGCATGTCTGCAATGCTTGGTGCCTGTTTCCATGCAGACTCATTGCCTTTGTCAAATAAATGCAGTCACACATACCCTCTGCAAGATCTTATATCCTCATTCACTGAATGGTATCTTCTCAAGAGGGAGACAGCTGTGACTTCTTGCACGGAGAGACAGCGCCAAGCTCTGTCATAAGATTTGCCAGCCAACCAAATACCACAAGATATTTAATTCTTACTAAGTTTCATTCTTATTAAAATGTTTCATTTTTTACTAATAAATTGGCAAATATCAGAGGAAGCAATATGAGTTGCTGTCATTCCTCTGGCTCTAATCAGGTATCACACTTTTGCTGCCTTCCTAAAAGCACCTTTATTACCTCTGAGGCAGAAACGGCAGCTGAAATTTCTGAAATCTTTTCCTACCTGGTACACATACCAAAATGTCTGCTACTTGAGAGGGACAACCTTCCTCCTCTCTAAGAAAGGTGGAAACTGAATACTAACTTCTTTATGGCACTGCACAGCAAATGATCCGCAGAGCAGATGCAATGAAGAGGGGAGGCTGATAAGGTATTAACTGAGCATTAGCTGTAAAGTGAAGCACTTTTGCAAAATGAACATCTGAAGACGGAACAAGAATAAATAAGGTTTTATTCACTGAAGAGAAAGGGCAATAGAAGTACCAAAACTAGGCACGAAAAACATTTCAAGAAGTCTAGAGAACAAAAATACTGCATTTTCTTGCAGGCAGGAGTCGGGAAAATGCTGATTATATCCTTTCCAGATCAAGTGTTCAAATTAATATAAGTGTCTTACTTTCAACCTCGCCTGCATTAATTCTTGCAGAGTTCCATTCTGGTTACTGGAACAAGCCATCTGCTCCTGCAGGTCAGTCCTGGCATTACCTGGTGCCTTAAAGACACACCAACAGAAATAAACAGAAAATCTCATAAGAATAAAGGAGTCATTAAAAATACATGTGATTTTGTAAATAGATGCCTATTGTACAGCCTTAACTACAACACAGCTTGAAAAGTAGAGGGTCATGTGTGTGAACAGACTGAACTAAAATGGCAAAAGAGAACTTGTTTCAAAAATTTTAGGTGAACCAAGAAAGTGTAACTGCCTAATTCACCACAAAGAAAGAAAAGGGAGAAACTTGACTGGAAATTTGTAAATAGTCCAAAGAGGACTAACATACCTGACAGGCAGTGTGAGAGTTTCCACTCTTGTAGAACCTTGTGCTCGGAAAGAGGGATTAGACATTTCTATATACGCAGACTACAAGAGGTGTGATCTATGAGTCAAATGCTGAGATTCCCGTTTCGCCCTTACTTAGGGAAAACTCCCATCAAGCCAATAGTGTAATATCCTGCCTAAGAATAAGCAAACACCTGTTATCAGTGCTGCCATGGACAATGGGAGAAGCAAGGTTTGTAGTAGGAGACAATCCTACTACGTATTAGGCCTACGCGACAGCCGAAACACTCTTCGGTCAGCACAGCCCTGCCACTGCTGCAGGACGGCCCTCCGGCTGCCCACCGCCCACAGCTCCCTGCCAGGGCAGGCTGCTTCCTCAGCCCATGGCGGGGTGTGACAGGGACACGCTGCTGTCCTCCTGCCACCCACCCCAGCACGCCTCACCTGACAGAGGGCTTTCAGTAGGTGCGATACACACAAAGTTCCTTCTTTCACTGATCTTCAAGCTCTGAATATGAACAACAACTACAAATTCTTAGCTGAGATCAATAGCGTATGTGGCCGTTTTTATGCCCTATAATTTTAGGGATGGTAAGGGACCTGTAGCTTCATTCTATTAATGGCAATGCCCTACAGATTGCTAAGGTGTACACTCAATGCCAAGATGAACCAAAGAGCAGATTACAGCTTGTATTGATTCCTGTTAAACACTAAGTATTTGCTTTCTTCTTACTCACCTTCATCTTCCTAGTACTGTAATTTCACAAAGCTGAGCTAAGAAACAAAAAAGCAATCCAACAACAGAAGGTTCACCACAGAACTGAAAAAAAGAAACCCTCACATGTGGAGATCAGAATAAATAGTTTGTCCTTATAACCTTCCTGCATTGTCTTAAGCTCAAGTAATCTTACTGCTTTCAATGAGAAAGACACCAGGATTAAGTTTGTAGGTTCATCCTTTAGGGCTAAATTTAATGGGATCTGGCACTACTGCTGACAATTATCTGGACTTCTGATGGACAACCACTGGGTTGAAACAAATACATAGTAAATTTATAGAAGAAAATTAAACTCAGCATATGATTTAGAGAGGCAGATAATGAAAAAAAAGGGTTAACAGAAGAGCACACTGTCATTAAATCAGTTCTGCTCAATACTAATTTGAGAGGAGACAGAAGTACTATCTCTTAGAAATCAGTGGCTAGGGAAGTATGCCTTTCCAAAAACTGTGCCCCCAGGTTGTTCAGAACAACATAAACACCTCCCTGAAGGTGTTCAGGGCCAGGTTGGATGGGGCTCTGAGCAACCTGGTCTAGTGGGAGGTGTCCCTGCCCATGGCAGGGGCGTTGGAACTAGATGGTCTTCAAGGTCTCTTCCAACTCTAAGCATTCCATGATTCTACAAAAAAATGGATGCACTGTCCAGCCTTCAGAAAAACAAACTGCATCACAATAGCTCAACTTGAATTCCTCATCAAGTGAAGAAAAGCCAGTAACCCATTCAATATTGTTTTCTCCACTTGGTCCAAACTGACAACAGTATGACCTTATTCTTAATATGACCTCTGGATAACATTTAGGAAATTAGGACTCATTTACATTACTATGAAACAATGTTGATGATACTTGTTTTATTTCCTTTTGGGAAAGCTCACTTCCCAAAGTAACAAAGTCAACGTTCAAGAGACAAACAGCTGCCAACATTAATGCTGCCTGTGTGATTTTGACCGCCCATCCCGCTGGTCTCTTCTCCCTGTCAAGTCCTATGTCATAGGCAGAAGAAAACAGAAAATCTCCTGCCTTCCCTCGGCGTGTTCAGTGCAGTTGGACTGTGAGAGAATTTAGATGGTAAAGTCTAACACACAGAGCGTTTACTCATTTGTGTGGGTTTTTTTTCTCAGTAGGTTTATAAAGAATCCAGTTCTGGGTAATTTCTCATTCAGGAAAGTAAACACCCTAGGTTTCAAAATATTTGCTTCAGTGCCTAAATTATGCAGGTCTAATTGTATTGTATTACAAAGCTTTGTCTTTGTTAGTCGACAGGCTTCATAGTGTGACTGATTTGCAGGTGTTTGCAAGCCTGATAAAATGCTTGGCTGAAAAGCTTCAGCTTTTTTTTTTTTTTTGGCTGTTTTTGAGCTTGCCTAAAAGCCACACACAATGCTTCAGTTAGCACAAGCTAACAGGCTTTTGAGGGTCCTGAATTTCTCTGCAGCCACAGCAGCAATCATAGTTGTGTTATTGGAAAAATAGTGGGTGGGTTATGTGGAAGAAATGAGTAAAAACTGAAATGGGGTGAAACTGCACGTGATACGCAGAGAGCATAAAAATTGATAATAATGTAAACACAGAACCAGAAGTTAAAAGACAGAATTTGGATGAATTAACTACAAGGTTTCCTGCACAGTGCAATTATGACTGTGCACAGCTTAGTCACACTTTTCTGGGTAACTTTAAAACCACAACGCTGCAAAAAAATGAGCACAAGCACAGAGAGGCCTTTACTTCAGCAACAACTGGAGCAGAACCTACTATGGACAGGCAAAATGCGAGAAGTCAACACCACACCAGGCTTCCAAGAAGCTGTTTGCACTTGGGCTCCGAAGCAGGGCTGCCCTGCAGGTTAAGCTCCTGCCGCCACAGCCCTGCCCCGGTCAGGGGCTGCGCTCCCCACAGCTTCGCCTCAGGCGGCCTTTGGCCTGCACTCACCCGCTTGCAGGCCCCCACAAGAAGCGGTTGTCTCACTGGAGCCAATGCCTCAGCCTCCTCGGTGGGGAACTGTGTAATTCTGCTGTCCAGCTGTCTGTCCAGTTGCGTATTCAGGGACAATATGTGGACTGTGGCTCAGAAGCCGTGAGGAGAGGCCTCAGCCTGCCACGACCAGAACCTTCTGGAAATGGCGGGCGGGGTGGGCCGCCAGGGGGCGCCGTCGCGGGGGGAGGGTGTGACGGCTGAGGCGGTGGCTGAGGCGGGCTTTGGGCAGCCAGGGAGGGAGCGGTGCACCTGCAGCGAACACGGTAATTGTTGTGCTGGTTGTGAATTCTGCCCCTCTGGAGGGGTGCCCCTGTTCTGGCGTGACTTGGGGCTCCAGTGAGGGGGTGGGGGCCAGTGGCTCATCCTTCAGCTGAACGGCCGCCCGGCGCGGTCTCGGACAGGCATTGTCACAGCCAGAGCCCTGCGCTGCCTCAGTGAGCCCTTCGTGTCAGCTCTGTAGGGCTGTGGTGGGTGGTACCTCAGTAGTCATCGTTAGTGGTCATTGTGGCATGGCTGCTGTTAGCAAGGACATAGAATCACAGAATTCTATCCCTTCTAAGGAAGGGACCTTAAAGACCATCCAGTTCCAACCCCCCTGCCCTGGGCAGGGACACCTCCCACTAGACCAGGTTGCGCAAAGCCCCATCCAGCTTGGCCTTGAACACCTCCAGGGATGGGGCAGCCACAACTATCAGTCATACTTCTCCATTTGTGCTTTCTCCTGACAACATAGATCACATTTAAATGTACGTATTTTTTTTTTCAGAGAAGTTTGCTGCTTACATCATCTTGAAAGCCTAAACTTTGCTTGTGTTTTGTTAGCGTTGTCATCATCGTTATTATTCTTAGGCCTTGGGGCTAGTAATTTCCTATTTGCCTTCATTGCAGACCTTGACATTGCCAAACAGCCTTGTGGCTGGGAAGTGGAGCATTATGCCAGGAAAGGGGCCTGTGTGGTGCCTGTCAGATGGTAACATGGGATGTGTTTTGGGGTTGGTTTTTTACAGGAAATGCCAGAGAGTCAGTAGCATTTACTGACCAAAGGGTGAACCATGGGCAGGGAGATACATGGGAATCACAAATGTGGAGAATATTTTGAATGAGGAACTTGTAAAGCATGTACTTGGTGAGTATTTCCCCTCGCTAAATGATAGCAGCTAGATTCTACTAAATAATGACGTTAAGGCTTATAATACAGTGGACTGCTGCACTGTTTGAAACTGAATCATAATGCCTGGTGTGTCTGTACAAGATAATTAAAGTTACCAATAAATAAAGGCGCACAGGTTTGTGGATCCATTTCATAGTTTACAGATGACTCAGCTGTCCAGGAATTGTTATTTGACCATCTTTACTCAGAGCTGGAGAGGACTTCAGGCTGGCAGCCATGGAGTAAGCTTATGAAAGGGCCTGTCCTGTTGTTGACAAACGGTACATGAATTCGAGCAGATTTGTGGAAATAATTACTTCTGCTGAAATACAAAAGAGAGTGCTATTTTGGAGTCATCCAAGGTTCAAACTGAGTGTGTTGTATAGTCACACTCATAGTGTTGCATAGGCACCAGTGTTGGTACAAACACTAATGCAAGGAGTAAAACTGGCTCTGTATCCTCAAGAGTGCTTGTCCTGCTTCTCTTTTATTTTACATTTCTGACTTCTCCATCATGTGAGCAAGGGTAGAATAGATACCATGTGGTATGCAATAATCAGTTATCAAAAATTTCAATTGTCAGTATTAATAGTGCAGAAATTTAAGATAGAAGCTAGGTGTTTTCTGGAGGTCATGGTAGCAGCAGGCTTTGGCAACTTTAAATTCGCAACATGCAACCTCATCCAACTTTTTACTTAAAAGCATTAAAATTCTTACTGCATTCCATAATTTAGTGAAGTGCACAATACAGTTTACAAAAATGGCATCTAGTAAGGATATTAATTGATGGTTTAATTGATAGCAGGAAAAATGTAGTAGCAATATCATTGAAAATAAAAATATCCAAAATACAGAGTGGACTAGCAGCAGTAAATCGGAAGCCTGCCCCTTGTCCAGGTGTTACGATCACAGCATTTTCTGAGAGTATCAGAGTAGCCCAGAGTTCTGTGGCAAATATGCTTGTGGGATACTTTAAATATTGGCATTTAAAGAAAGTAGAGAATATGGCAGAGTATATCATTTGGAACGTGGCAGCTGGAGCGGGAGGGGGTTTGTTATCAACTGAAAAGATGGACCATTAAACAGAGTAAAAAATGTTCTGAAGTTACTCCTGGCTGTGTCAGCCCTGAGGAAAACAGAATTGCAGCCTTATTCTGTCTTGTCTTTTCTTTGTAAAATAATGAGATTAACATCACTCATTTTTTCAACAATAGAATAATATTTCCTTTCTTTTCATCACCAGGTATCAGAACATTTAGTCTTTTTGTTGTTTGCTGTAAAGGTGCATTGAAAGGTTCAGTGGAGTATGTAAATTATCTACAGAACTAAGGATGGTGAAAGCATCCTAGAGGACCTTTTCCTGAGGAGTAGCTATATTTGGAGCCAAGGAAATATAGACCGAAAGTAATGCTTGATGAGTAAAAGCAATTTATTTCTCCAGTTGCTGAGAGAATAGTTCTGGGGTTTTTTTGTCTTTTCTTCATTTAAGATTGACAAAATACATATTAATCCATAAAAACTTTTCTAGAAGTAATGAATGAAGAAACCTTTTAATTTAGTGGAAAAAAATTCTAGCAGAAAAAAATCAAAAGGAGACGACCTCCATTGTTTGCTTGCAAGCTGCCTTTTCACAGTGTCTAAGAGGCATCTTGAAGCACAAAATAAACTATCAGCCAAATTCAAAGGAGATGAACAAATAAGGAGAGAAGGTTTTGTACTGATCTATCTGCAGTTTTTCATAGATTTCATGCCATGACATCTTTATTGCAAAGAAATGGCTGTGAAGGACTAATTGTTTTTGTTTGGTTGGTTTTCCTTTAATTATGTACACCCAGTATTTTTATTTGTATGGTAGCGAAACTTCTGCTGCTGTTGATGCACATGTGCCTTTTTTTAGATGGACTTTGAATGCAGGCTCGTTTGTAAGGTGGAAGTGTAGATTTAAAGTCATGCTTTGCTGAACTTCTATGGAAAAAAGAGAGTCTCTGAGATGATCGTTCCATTAAAGAGCACCCAGAGAGAGAGGAAGCAGGAATGCAATGGAGAAACAGATGACAGCTAGGTACTATCACCTGATTTGTCAAATGCCTTGCTACCTAGCTCCGGATCTGGAGCAGCCTCCAGATGGCATAGGCAACTTGCTCTAGGAAAAATATGCCTCACTTTCCCTGGACAGTGAGACCAGTTCAGCCCTGGTACCAGGAAGGTGGCATGACTTGCACGGAAGTTCTGCAAGTATTGCTGTCCATCCAAAGTCCTCTCTCCAAGCCCTAATACTGCTTCACAAAGGTATATGCCTGCTGGAATGTCCCTGTCGTGTTAACTGCGGTCACAGAATAACTTACCCAAGTACTGGCTTGGCACTGGCTGAAGCTGTTCTGTTTCCGAACCAAGGTATAAAGCTGTAGTGAAATTTGCAGATAGTTGAAGAAAACTTACCCATGGTACTTGAGAAAGATGGAGTAATGTTTTTCATAGTAGCAGAACAGATTCTGAGACTGGTCTGAAGTTACTGGGCAATAATTAGCCTTGTACTTGGTGTTAGAAATTTTGAGTGATACTGTGTGAAGTCTCAAGTGAGCTCTTCTAATGTGGATGCTTGAATATAGCATGCCTGAGAAGCTGATGACTGCTGTGCCGTACAGTGTAAATGCTCTTTCAGAACTGAGTGTGCCAACTTGCACTCAGAAGAGCTCTCATGAGTTGCCTCTTCAATATCCACTTTTCTTCTAGTGTGATAGTTTTCTGGATGCATTTGGAGACCAGATATTTCAGTAGTCTTCACAGCTGTTGCTGAGTTCATAGAGCTGCAATACCTTTGAGAAACATGGGCCTCGTTGCCTTCTCTAGAGGCTCATAATAAATGTCATCAATGCTTAACCAAAGGTATGGTCAGTATCTTCTCCTAGGTATCTTAGTGTGAAAATTAAATGTACAGCAAAGAAGCAAGAGAAAAAATATTAATTATTTCAGTGTATTAAAGTGATTAGACTTTTTTTTATTTATATGCCTGCCTTCTGGATCTTTACCTCACATGCACAAATCTAAGCATCCTGTCCAACAACACTTTGAATTATTGTTCAGAATATCAAACAAATTATTTCTTAACTAAATATAAATAGTAGGGCATAGCAGTGAGGAATTTTGAAGAACAGATCGTAAAGTATGTGTTTTCTCAGTAGGCTGGAAAAATGTCAAGACTGGTACAGCCACTAATCAGTTTATAGCATGCCGAAGGGTGTGATTCTTTTCATTGTCATATTCTGTTAAAACAACGAGCCATTGACATACTGCAAGCCTAATAAACATGCTAAACACTAAAGGCCATGTTTGCTGTGAGTGTTGAGTACAGTTACAATCAAGAAGATTATTAAGGCTGGAAGGTATTCAAAATGAGAGAAAAGAAACATCTAAGTTCAGGATGACAGATTAAAAATACTCCTGAGTAATGTCTAGGTCACTGGAAAACAATCAGCCACAACTCAACAAATCAGTAAGTAATGCCACCTTGCCTGGCATAGTGACAAATCAATAGTCACATTTTTCTGCTCTTTCTTGCTGCTTGCACCCTAGATCAGAGTTTCTTTTCGCCAACCAAATGACATAAGCAAATAGTCTGCAAGAAAAATAAGTTCTGTTTCAGTGTCACAGATTAGCTGGCTCCACGTCCCTGGACAATGAGATAATTTGAACAAAGTCCATGACTTAAATATCTTTTTGGTCTTTTCTTAATCCGGGATGACAAAGTACAAGGCTTGCATAACATGAGTACTGTATAGAAAATGGGGAGAAAAAATCCTATGACTCTGAACTGTCAGAATACAGTGAGAGTTGTTGTGTTCCAAACCACCCTTCTTAGATCCTATCGAATTGTAGATCTGTGAGAGAAAAATAATAGTTTTTCCTCATCGTTTACATTAGTTTTTCTACCTTAAGATATGAAAGGTCAAAGCTTCTGTATGTGTGAATCTGAAAATGAGAAAATAGATCCCTATTGATGGTCTCAGTGAGGACTTGTCCTACCTTCACTTGAGCTTGTGGCAAAGCTTCTAGTAACTTTTAACAACGATATCAAGACCTACACACCTTTCTGCCCTGAGAAATCAGGCCATTTAGTTAGGTACCTGTGTGTGATATTTAGTTCCATAAAGCACAGTTGGAGATGTCTGAGCATACATAAAATTAAGCACGTATAATAAAAGCAAATACCTGCTCTACATTCAGCTTCAAAGGCATGACGCTCACACCTCTGCTGGGTGGAGTTCTACAGTGATACCTAGTCACTTGCAGCCACTGGCTGTGGCCCCAGCTGAACAGCAGAGACGGAGCTGGTGCTGTACCTTTACTTAGTGAAGTGGCGTGACATCAACATCTTAACGTCTTTTCTTAGTTTACTTAAACTTGGCTGAGAGATAGCTTATACAATGCAAGCAGTATTCTTTTTCCCCCTTTAGCTTAAAGTCTTCCCCTCTGTCTCAGAGTGTTCTTTCCCTTACTGCTTAGTCTTTTTCGCTTGCCGTTTACTTTTCTCATGTTTTTAGTTTGCCTGCTCTCTGACCCTGTTTTCAATTTTATTTTCCTATTGGCTTTGTCCTTTTTTACTCTTCTCTGTTTCACTGAAGCTATTAGTGTAAGGCGGATCAAATAATATCAGGGTTAAAGCAGACCCTTGAACTCACAGTGTTTAATGGATTTGTAATTAGGCCATGTATCCCTGTGAGAATGGGCAGTCTGGGAATTTGCCAGGATTTATAGGGGGATTTAGTAGCCTACTAAGAATTTCCAGGCCTATTAAATTCCTTAAGAAGTTTTAAAGACCACACCTATTTAGGCAACTAAAGATTTTGAACTAGGGTGTCTCTAAATACACATGAAACTGGGAGATGAGAAGTAGAAAAATGCTTATTTTGCAGACAATAAGGAAAAGTTTTGAAGATTTTGTAATTTAAAGTGCAGAAATAGATTTTCAAGATTATCTTGGTAACACGTGGCTGTCTTAAACTGTATGAGGTGTGTTTTCTCTGAGAATTTATATTTGCATATTTGATAAGGCATGAATATTAAAATACACATTAACCAGGCACTATGTATGCATCATACTGTAAGTATACATGACTACTGCTACTTTCTGATCTTTGAATACATAATTGTGTTTAAAAAAAAAATGAAATATTTGCTTTCCTCCATCCTACCTGTTTGCCATTTATGAGGTTCTGCGGCATTACATCTTTCTGTATCTTTTGGGGAGATCAGATAGTGCCTGTTAAATGCCAGATTATTTTATTATGAAGTCCTAGTTTATTCTTACTCATGACTGAGAACAAATATGCACTGTTGTTGTTTACTTTCCAGAGAGGAAAGGCAAAATACATACAACCTAAAAATACTTTCCTCCCCTTACTCCACGTCTCAGTGCTTTGGATTAAGCTTTCATCTTGGACAGGGAGGAGGGTAAGGGAAAGGAAAAGCAGAAAATTCAGTTTTCTCATAGTAGCACAACACTGCCGTTTTTTCTTGCAGGTTAAAGATACCCAAAACATAATTAGCTTTCTTCTCTTTGTTCAATGACTACCCTGTAAAAAGACCACACAGCAATAAAAATGAGTTTGCTTACCTGTACGGCAAAGTGAGTGTAGAACTTTCTTTAAATCTGACCTATTTTTGGAATAGCAATGGGTTTGACTTGTGAAATTTGGCTCTTGGCTCAAATTCAGATTTTCCTTTAACTGTAATGTATATCAGCGTCTCTCAGACTGGTTTGGGTCCATACCCCTATCTCCTGACCGCAGCGATCGGAATGTGCTTGTTGATGATAAATTGGTTCATTCCTAGGGAATGTTCAGGTCTTGCAGCTACAGTGAGTTTAAGTAAGTCTTGTTTAAATACAAGAGTATAAATTCAGCTGTTTCTGTAACCACTGCAGCTACTATCTCTGTTACCTCCCCCGTTGCTTGACTGATGGCATCCTCAGTACTAAAAACACGTGTTTCTAAAACTGCTGACTGTTGTGAGTGGTGGGATAAACAGAAAAATACTAGAGTCTGCCTTGTGCCTAATAGCTTGGTTTTTGTCTGTATGAAGAGGTACAGTGAACTTTTATTCTCTTATTTACACAACCTCTGTCACTGGTGGGTAAAGTAATTCCATTGCAGTCTTTGGCATTACATTGGATTTATACCACTGATCATCCAACTTAACAGCCTAGAATTTGGCCTTCTTTAAATGACAGCAGCAGCAGCAGGAGTTGATAGTTCATTGTGTCACACTGTGAGTTCTTAAAATGTAATCAAAACTATCAGTCTGAAGAGTTTCTGGAAAACAAATTTGCAGGTTAAACATCAAGCACAAACTGTCCCTTCCTCTTTCTTCACTGAATTAGCTTTTGAAAGGCCAAGAGCTGCTGCAGAGATAACAAGGACTGAAGAATTTACAGCAGGTGGTACCAACTGTGCAAGTACAACTCCCAGCCAAAATAATCTGACACCCAGCTGTGGAGAAGCCTGGGGGATCAGAGAGTGACTCAAGCGGAAGTGAAAAGAGAGAATCTGGCTGAAGCACCAAGCCTGTTCCAGAAGTGTGTTATTATTCTCTCTCATTCAGTGAGAGAATGCCAGGGAATGCCATGTTAAAATGAAAAAAAGATTTCTGGTTTGTTGACCAGTTAAATATTTTCCCTTCCTATCTAAAAGGAAACAATGAACAGCAAATAGGAAGTGCTATATCTGAAGATGAAGGATGCCTAGTGTAGCAAGAGCAAGAGAAACTAGTGAGTTGGTAATGGAAGTATGGCTCTTGGTGCTGCGCCATGGCAAGGCCCTACTAATTCCAGTGAGGCTTGTAACTGTATTGAAGGAATTCAGGGGTAGTCTCGAGTCCAGTGGTTTGCAGTGCCAGGTTGGTAACTGGAATCGCTTCAAGCTGGTAGTCACACACACACACACACACACACACACACACAGTTGTGCAGGTGCTTTTACATTATTTTGGGGGCTGCCACAGGCTTATGGGGCAGATATGGAGAAATAGTTTTAACTGTTCTAGGTCTCCATTTCTTCACTGGGGATGGTGATGATGGTATACACTGTATCTGCATTTGCCAAGCAGAGGTCCCGTGGATAGAGAAAACTGAACATTAGTAAGAGCAAATTCTGACAATTATTTTTATAGGGGATAATAGTACTTACCTACTTCGGGTGTGTAGCAATTCTTCCTTCCTTCTCACCATGTGTGAAGATCTAGAAAATACACTTGTTTAAATTTCTTTATGTGAAAATTGTGACATCCATTCTTCATTTCTGAGGACTGGAAATTGTAGTATTTATTTTGTGAAAATTCTTATGAAATACAATAATATGTTGATGTAATTTTGCATGTTTTCATAGGCCTTTAAGTTTTTCTTGTTTTAGAATATTGTTATAATTATTATTTGACCTTCACGCCAACAAGACTTCCTCTGAAAATGCTCAGAACTAATATAATTCTTTTCCTTGTTTTCATACTTAAAAGAGGTGTTTGTGTCAAAGCTGTTCTTGATTTATGTAAGCAAATGGTGCAAAGTAATGGTTACAAAATAATGCAAGTCCTCACAAAGTGCATAGCTGCCTTATTTCAATTTGTTTCTCTTTATTCTGTGTATATGCTTTTGCAGCATGCTGAATCCTTCTGCAGTTTCTAAAATAGTTTTCTCCAGGTAGTCTTCCCTCCTTTTATTTGATTCAAGGATAGCGTATCTCTCCAGCAGTCCGTTCTTTCTGTGGATGATCCCAGCCAAGCACAAGTGTTGAAAGGCTCTCCTAGTAGAAATCCACATTTGCCCTTTGGGAAGGTCCTATACAACCTCACCCAGGCAGAGAAGGAAGGATAGCTCATTTGTGAATTTGTTCCCTATGGAACTTAAAGCATTGCTAGTGGTAATAAAACCAGAGGGAAGACCATGGAGGGTAAGAGCTGTGTTAATCTTTCAACATAGGAAGTGCACTTGTTTGGTGCTTTTTGTCGTTTTTCTGGTACCCAGTAGTGGAAAATGCATCTTTCACTTGAATCAGGTAGTTCAGGTTTCTTGTTTTGCAGAACAGTACCTCTGAGTTGTGACTCTCCGCTTCCTGTCCCTCTGTCAGGCTATGTACTGTACTAAGGCATGTTTAGCTTAGTGACAGAACATCTCTATGTTCATCTGATCTTGACCATCTTAAGAACTTGGTGCACTGTGTTTGCCTGGTGTGTATTTACACTGAGTTAGCCTTGCTCTATGCATTTTTTTAATTTCAAATGCAGCGTAAATAAACTTTTTACTTTGTGAGCTTTCAGCTGTTTCCATTTACAGTTTATAGTTTCTTTATAGAGCGGTTTCTTTTACCTTATATTTTATTCAAGCTTTTCTTGAAAGTTTTAGTTAAATACTGTATTTGCTTATGCATCATTATAGTTGTTACATTATGTTGGGAGGATCAGTTCAAACTGTGTGATAGGCTGTGTGACGTTATTTGTGGTTTTTCACTGACTGGATGTTCTAATGTTTATAAGTTACATTTGTTTCCACCTTAGACAAAAGTTATTTGTCCTCAGCATACATTATTGCCCTGATCATTAGTTTTTGTCTGCAGATAGGAATTTGCTTTTACTATGTAAATAATATTCTGCTTTGATAAAGATGGCTGAGCCAAAATAAAATTCACAAGTATCTTTGTAAATATTATTCCCACCTTTTCCCAGGTTTTAGTTCTCTGAAACACTACTGAAACACCCTTGGATAGCTTAACATTAGATATTGTGGATAATCATCTTAGTTGATATGGGATGGTAGTGATGAAGAAAAGGTATTTTACCTTTTATCTTTGGGTGGGTTTTGGTTTTCTTTTAGACTTTGTCTTATGTGGATATTGGTTTCTTAAGATGTTGACTGTTAAAGATAGTTGATTCTGCTGGGATGAAAAATGAAAGTGTGCTGTATCTTTTATAAGATCAACTAGGCAGAATGAGATTAAAATTGGAAGTGTGTGTAAGACGACTTAAATGTGTGCTAATTTAGTCTATTTTGGGTTTTGGTTTTATTGTTTTTTTGGGGTTTTTTCTGATGAGCTTGTACTCACTGGAAAAACCTTGCTAGCAGTCAGATAAACATTGAAACATTTTATAATAGTGGTGACATTGGCTACAGCTTCCCGCTTGCCAGCATATTTAAATCTGGGAAGACTCATGATTTTTGACAGGTTTAGCAAAATCATTGCTGATAATCTTAATATTTCAGTTACGTGGAGATTAAAAGATAATGTTTCTCACATGTTTTTGCTAATAATGATTAAAACAAAATAGTTTTTCACTATTTCATATGATTTAATGGTGATTAGAGGGAATAATCCAAATTTGTTTGGGATTTAAAAGTTAACCATTTCTGCTTGCAGCATTTTAGGAGATTAGAAATTTGAATTGGATGATACCCAGTTAAGATTTTCATAGCTTTTTTAAGATGAATTCTGAGTTTCCAGCTTTAGCTGTTTTAAAGGTACTGACAAGTGATTTCTTGTTTTTAATTTTCTTCTCGGCCTGTGGTGGAGGAGCACAGTAAAGTTTTCCAGCATAATCATACAATCGTAGAGTGGTTTGGCTTTGAAGGAACCTTAAAGATCAGCCACGGGCAGAGTTACCTTCCACAACATCAGGAATAATAATAATGATAACAATGATTAATCTTATGTATCAGACTGTAATAAAGTAAGAATGCACCTAAAGTTCATTTCTTTGAGCTGAGATACACAGAAGGCTTAGAAAGCAATGAAAAGAGGGGGATATAGGTATGTGGGTATCTAATATTTCTCTAATTTTCATAAGGCTCAGGAACACATGCAGTTTGGTGTTATTATTCCTCTTCCTTGAGCTGTGTTTGTCCCCCACACAATTGCAGTAGAGACTTAAAAGATTTAGGAAGTTCTGAAGTTTTAAAAGTTTACCTTGCTGGACCATTTGCTAAATTTAAAGAATTCAGTTGATGGTGTAAGAAGAACAGCTTGATTAAATGAAACATCTGAGGAGATGACACCACTGGCTTTTCATGAATAGGTTTTGCTAAAAGAAAATTAATGAATATGTTTATTGCAAAATTCACATAGAAAATGTCACTCATAATATAAGCTTTAGTTACAAATGTAATTGTACTATTCATTTTGTTAAGCTGTGACCTGCTTTGTTTGTATGTATCTGCTTTAATGGAAAACTGCATTAATACCCTGCTGAGAAATCGGGACTTCCCTTGGGCTAATCAGATGATCTCTCAGGAATAATTTAAAAATACCGTGTTAAGAGGAGCTCCTGGCACATTTCCCTTTTAACTACTAATAGCCTTCCCAAACGATAACCAAAATAAGATGCAAGATGAAAGCAAAGGGAAGCTTGTACATTTTTGGAGATAGGGTCATTGTTATCCATTCTTTCGAACTGCCAGTATTTTATTCTTTCCAGAAGAAGCCTTTCTCCATTCTAGCTCTTGTGAATTTCTGCAAGGGCACTGTATAATAAATATGGACACAGAAAGACAAGCTAAGTTGCCAAACATCTAAATAAGTGGTAGGTGGGCAGAAGTATCCTTGAAGTCGCTGGAAGCTGAGCACCCAGGAGTACTGAAACAAAATTTCTAAGCTTGAAAATATTGGTCACAGTGGGTTTTCAACGTATTTCATTATATTTCAGACATACGTCTGAAAACCTGTCTTTGATTCTGTCTCTGCATGTGAGCATTTCTGCAATGCGCTGCACTTTTCCAATTATTCTTACTTGAGATGTTTTGCTTTATTACAGTAAAAGAAGCAGTGCAAGAATGTTTGAGATCATATAGTAGTTTTTAACATAGCTTACACTTCTAGCATTTGTTTCTGGGTGCTATTTAAGACAGTGCAATTTAACATGCTATAATTACCCTCTGCCAAAAAAAAAATGAACATTTCTGGATTTTGTATTTTTTAAAGAAGAATTGTCTGTGGTACCTGACAGAGTATGTTCAATTAACGTTTCTGTTTTCTAGAGCTGGAGCCAATTATAATGCAAGTCCCACCTGCTTTCCATTAGAACTTGAATTCATGCACCAGAAAATGGGTTTAATTAGGGCCCTATGAACATACTGGTTCTTTATCACTCAGCTGCCATTCTTACTACGGGTTTTTATTTAGTTTAATCCATTTCCCATGTGACCTGCTGAAATGATGTATTATAACTGAATGTGGGTTGACCATATATGAGGGAATAGTGAAATGTCATTGTCTGAATATAAATGGAAGACAGTAGAAACTGTCCAAGAGCAATGCCTGTGTTTAAAACAGATGCTCTGAAACATGGAGCACTGGCACAATAATATGGCTGTGCGTTAAAGGACATCCTTGTGTGGTAAAATTCTAAGTCACAATATTAGAAGAATGAAGACAGGGAAGCAGCCCCAAGCCCATTAATGGCATATCTTCAAAGCATGTCTGGGATAAAGCCCATTAAAGGCGCATCTTCAAAGCATGTCTGGCATAGTTGGATTCAAAATGTGAGAACTTGATCTCAGAATAAAACTCAAATAAATTTTTAAGCAGGAAGAGTGGTTTGGGACAGAGTTGTGTCATGCAGCTCCCCAACAAAGAAGTCCAAGACTTAAAAGCTGGGTCTTAAATCAATTGATACAAACTGAGGAATTAGATTTTATTTATATGAAGTCCATTGATGAATTAATGAAATGGAGTTTTAGTGATTTTTCTGCATGCTCTAGACACAACTGTTAAAATACTTACTGTCTTCAGTCTTTTCTTGCAGTATGATGGTGCAGTAAATTTGTTCTGTTACCTGCAAAAAAGCAGACAGTTTGAGAACCCTCACAGAGCAGGACCAGCACACAAACATAACAGTTTTCCTTCTCTCCAGTGTTCTGCACTATTGTTCTGCTCAACAGTGTCCCTCCCACTGAGCTGGACAGAAGGCAGGGTCCTTCCACTTCTGAAAACCAGAGTGGCTTTCTCTGTCCCATAGTCATGTTTGGTCATTCGTCAGAGATCCTACATGCACAGGGTGACTCCCATCTGTCTCTTTTGTTTCTGAGCTTTGGATCTGCTTAATCACTTCTTACTTGTTGTTCATTTATGCACATTTTCCTATGCGCATTTCATTTTCTTCAGGAAACAAGCTCTACTGTTGTTTAAAAAACAAGAAAGCAAGGTTTACATGGGGAAAAAGGGTGAAAAAGCATGACTCTAGTCTGGCAGGCTACAGCCTTTCTCAGTAAGATGTAGAGAATCCTGGGAACTGCTCTTTTGTTTCACATATTTTAAAATAAATATGTAAACTGTGATTTCTGTATTGCAGCTTCCAGCAGATGAAGAGAATACTTTTCAGAACCCTTTATTGTTGTTACTAAATAGAGTGAAGTTGCTCATAATAGAGCTGGAACATTAAGAAACTAAAGAAACCAAAACAATGGCTGATTTGGAAACCTAACTTGAGTGTTTCCATTCTTTCTCCTTCTAAGGTTATACTTACATATGTTTGAATACCATCCAGTGTTTCAGTACTGTCTCACATAGGCTGTAAGTAACACTTTTTCTTCACTTTTTACTACGTGTGTCATATGTACCACTTTAACAGTATTGATAAATTGAAATTTTAATAGACAAAATAACTTCAAATCTCATTCTCTGCAGTACCCACTTAACCATTTGGTACTTTGATATACTTAGCAAAGAAAACAGCATAGTTTTGGAACTGCTTTGTAGAAATGCAGGCTGCAGCTGGACACTGCCATGCAGATAAATGTAGTAAATGTAGAATGATGATGTCCTGATGTAGCTACACTAATAACTTTTCAAGGTAATTCACTGCTTAATATCTCCTACAAAGAAGAAATATGATGGGGGGATACACCAGTTCATTATAGTAAGGGAAGTTTTCTCAGCTGTGCTGTCCTAGCGATGACTGTGGAAGTAATCCCGCTGTGCAGCACAGCAGCAGGAGGTTTGGGAGAGTTGAGAATGTCAGCTCTGCCTCCTGAGATGAAACAGGTACATCTGAACCTAGTTAAACTTCAGTCTTTATAAAAAAGAGAGAGATGGTGTGCTCACAAGGGGAAGAGTTGGGTTGTTTTATGAGCTAGATCAGGGTATGTTGGAAGATATCATCTGTCCAGTTAAATGTGATTTGCTTTGATCAGAGTTTCTGGGGGAGTTTATAGAAATGGGGGAATATGTCTAGGAAACTCTCCTTTTAGGTTCTGTCAGTTGAGTAAGACCTTTAAACCAGGAAAATCCAGCAAGGCTGTGTTTCAGCATGGTTTTCTTTAGCGCTTTCAGTTCTAGCTTGACCATATTAGGGCACATAGGCGGGAAAGTAAACTGGGAAACAATACGTCAGGTAGTAATTACACTCGGGATAAGAATGAGTAAGAGTTTCCTAACGAAAAGATGTTTTGCAAGTAGTTTCACTTAACAGACTGTTTTGTCTCAAGTATTTTGTATCAGTGTATTGATGCATTGTCTCTCACTGATCCATACTCTGTAAGTGAGCTGTACTATACAGACTGCAAATAGAAAGCCGGTCATTTTCTCATAGCTATAGGCCCACTTGCCAAGCTGCTTGTATTATTGTTCTGTTAAAATGTGAAGCACAGTTCCTGGTCTCCTCTCCAGAGATGAGTGAGTAATTTTGGAAGATTTAGGATGGAAAATAACCCCAGTGTGATGTGAGGTAAGTCGTATCTATGGGAGAGGTGCATAAACAGCTGAGAAGCTGTTTAAGATTTTATGTATATAAAGCTTGAGAAAAAACAAGATACAATCTTGTGTTGCTCATGATCAAGTTTGAGAAATATAAAGAAATACTTAACTTCATAACCTATCCACATCTCTGCCATTCCTAATGAGCCCACTTTCTTAAATTAAAGGTGCCGTGTATGTGATTTGAATATATGTCATGATAAAGCTAAATTATGCTTTGTGTCAGTTAATCTTAATTTTGCGCCAGTGTTCAGAAGAGATCCATCCTATCCCATAAACAACAACAGCATTATTTCTTTGGGGAAAGAACTGTGTATATGAAATGGGATTTTTTGAGGGAAAATTTCTTCTGTCCAAAAGCCATAGTACTTTGCTTTTACTCTTGCTATTTTAAAATTGGACACTTTTATCAGCCATGTAAATACATCTTTCCAACATAATAATTTTCCATATACATTTTTCCCCAGAATTGGGGAAATTAGGAATTGGCAATAAGAAGTGTTATTTTGGGACCCAGTGAGGGAAAGAAAGAAATACTGAATTATACAGAAGTTAAGCAAAATACAAGTGTATTACAGTGCACACAGAAAACAAATCCAAAGTGTGAGAGCCGGTATTGGCACCCATCAAAGAATTCCAGACCCCCTTTATAAATGAGCAGGACTCTGTTTGCTCTGATAAGAGGCTTCAAGCCTCACAGAAAATAAAAAGCTGTCAGGCATCCACAGCACTGAGACAAAGATGTCCTGAAGAAAACAAAGTGCTTCTGGCTTCCTGTGGTAGGTTCTCAGTCACATTTATTGCAGCATATGTGTTGGCTCCAGTATCTGTAGGGACACAAATGAACACTCATAAATTCATGTTGTGGGAAAGATGTGTTTAAAAATGTAGAGTTCCAAATTGTCTCCAAGGATTAATATAATCCATGTTGACAGGAGAGTAAATAATAACAAGTAAGCCCCAAAGAATGAGATCATCTGGCCATTATTAACCTGAACTGCTTTTTACCAGCTCCTCAAAGTGGATTTGAAACTTTTTCATGGCAATCTTAATGAAAGATCAGAGCATTGAGCCTTTTCATTGTCACAATGGCTTAATATGGCAAGTGTTTGAAAATCTTAATGAACTATTGAGCACCAGAGTTCAGAAGCCTGAGGAAGTCACAGAGTAAAAACCACAGTTGTGCATATACTGTCAACTACTAGTGTGGAATGCAAAGATTCAGAAAATCAATGTCAGGCTTCAAAACCAAGTTGAAGTCTTAAACCAAATGAGATATACTTGATGCTGTTATAGAAAGTCAAAATTTCTTCTGATGCCCTTCCATCATTTTTCAGATTACCTCTCAGTGGAGCATGGCAGCCAGTTTACCCTTGAAATGACAAGTAAAGTCATTATGGCTCCAGACAAGCCAAATAGATAATTCTTCTCCTTCAGAGAACTCCCATCAGGAGCTGTATTAATTTTGATAGGTAGCTGTATTAGGTTTTCCTGCAGTATTCTGTTTCCATCTGACAAGTACACTACATAAGACATTTAGTCTAGGATTTCAGAAAGTTGTTTTGCAGATACTTGAATTCTGTCAAACTAGGAGGAGGTGCCAAGCAATTTGAAACTGTTCTTAGTGCAAGGAATAACTCAAAAACCCCAAAAGATAGTGCTGAGGCAGCACTGAAGTTCTCAAAGGATTCTTGTGGCTGTGTAATCTCCTAAAGTCACAAGGCTGAGAGAGGAGGCAGTGCTGAAATTTCTATGGAACATGTCTACTGGGACCATCTTTGTCTAAGTGTTCATTCAGCCACACAAAAGCATTTCTAATGTGTTCAGGCTTTCTGAGATTTTATCTAGCTGCTTTTGCCAATTCCCCCCCCCCCCCAGTGCACATTGTAGTGTAAGGAATATGACCTCATTGGCCTTTCAGTGCCTCGTGTTCTTTTGGACATTGTAGAGTAACTCTTCCACTCCCAGCTGCTACAGTTTTGTGGTGTTCGTTATTTTGTTTGTTCAGCATTTATACTGAAGATACCACACCAGCTTGTTTATAATTGTTCTGCATATTGCACACAGTTTAAGTAAATGGTAAACCCCCTTTTCTCAATATCTGATAGTCCAACTTGATATTACAACTATGACTTTGTCATGTGAAAGCCAGACAAAAAGACACAGCAACCTAATTTTTGAGATGGATATTCCTGTGGCATCTTGTGGTTACTGGAGAAAGACACAGCCTACAGTTTTTGACTGCCATAGGCCATATTTCTCCCTACCGCAGAGAACAGGATTTAGTTCCAATTATTAATCCTCTGCTTCTCCCATTTTGTATTTGGATATTTGGATCAGTGTATTTGTGTCATTAGAAGTAGGTGCCCCACTTAGAAATCTTACCTGCCCTGCTCAGTTGTGGGGATGAGTTCATGTCCTAATGATTATTCTGCAAATAGACATTGGTTTCAGACAAACTGTGACTAAGGAGCTGGGCAATATGTAGACAAATGAAAGCTCTTTCCTTTCTGGTCACTTCAGAGACAGTAGTTCATAGTGCAGGAAGGAACCAAGTGCTTTGTTGGTAGAAACTGCCAACTTCCTTTGAGGAGACTGGGACTGTTTGACTGCTTTGAAGGATTTAAAATTAAGTCAGTAGCTGCTGACAATTTAGACAGCTGTAAAATCTTCATCAGTAGTTGTAAAGGTCACAAAAGATTTTGTTTCTGATGATCTGTGACTGATAGGACTTCTGGATGCACATCAGAGATTGTGCCAGAGATGAGGTTGTCCTTCCCTGTCACGATCACAGATTCTCACCTGGACTGCGTAAGGCAGGCTGTGTTATCACCCTTCCTTGTTCAGATAATGAGGAGTTGGGAGTTTATTGGCAAAGTGATGGAAGACTTAACCCATACTAGTTTCTAAATGGAAATTAATGCATTATCCCACAAAGCCCTTTCTTAGAGGCTATCATTCTCTGTTCCAACTCTCCCATATACAATCAGCGGATGCTCTTAAGGTCGAGCACTTTGAAATCTGATACAGAAATGTCTGCAGACTTTAACATTCACCTCTCAGTTTTGTTCAGAATGGTTTGAATTTGTCAGTGCTTGAGATGCATATAAGGGAGACATAATAGTATGGACCAGAATTCCAGCTGCTTGAGTGTATGACTCTTACTACCAGGGCTTTATCTCAGTGAGATTATAAAGTCTGAGCCAGACAATTGTAGATCTCGTTTCCACAGCTCAGGGTGGGGGTCTTCTCTAGCCAGTACTAAATTACCATGCATCAGGCTCATGTGGTTTAGTGACCAGACTATGTTTAGAGCCTTGGTATGCATGAGTGCTAAGTGTCAGTCTTACAAGCCATGATCTGTCCAGATAGTCCCATTTCACCTATGTGTGAGACACTGTGTTTTTAGTTATGTACTCTCTGAGATGATAGCCTTGGGATGTGAATTGATACCTATATTCAACAAGCCATTTCAACAATTCAACTGGAAGGTCTGTTATGAAAGCTAAATCCCAGTTAGTATGTGTAAAATTACTTGAAGTGTGATTTTTTAAAAGAAAAAAACCCAACAGCCCAGTCTGTTAGTAACCAGTTCTGTCTGGTTGCCAGTTCAGTGTAGTGTTCAGAAAGGGCTGGCTTTGAGATGGTTTCATTTGTGTGCTTTTGTCTGGTGGCACTGGATACTGTTGTCGTCTTCAGAAATAAGGTTCTTCCCTTCTTGCCTTTTCTTGATGATTGGTTGTTATCTCACCTCATTCTTTTTCCACTAAATCTTCCTTGATTTTCATGCTTGAGTCTTTGTAAATTGCCTACTGTATTGTATTAGTGTATTAGCCACTTTGTTAATGCTTATACAAGGAAGACATTGCATGTTGCACAAAACCCCCTGTGAATAAACTTCTTCCTAAGTTACACATCGTTAATAGTATTTGTAATTTCTATATATACATAATAGCTAGCAATACTTTCGTGGCAGGTCGTATAAGCTAATGAATTAAATTTATCATGCACTTCAAATCAGTATGCATGCAAAATTAATAATAAGTCATTCAGGCAGCTGGTAATATTTTTGAAGATACTATGTTCCTTTTTCCCCAATATATGTGAATTTTCCCTCCACATTGGGTATTTATTTGAAGCTTCAGAGAGGCAATATTAAATGCTGGACCACTTGTATGTTATGGTTACATGTCATCTGATCTTTGAGTCATGAAACATGGAACTTCTAGTGATGTTATTTTAAGGTCTTTAATTTCTTTTTATATTTCTCAGTGATCCTTAGAACTCTAAAAATTAAAATATAAAATGTTTTTAATTGTTCATGAAACTCACTTTCGCAAGATCTACTCATAGTTCTCAGGTACTTGTCATGATCAGTGTTACATATAATCAGCTTTAGTATAGAACACCCTTCAATCTTCACACCAACCAGTTAGTGACAAATGGATTAAAATCAATGCTTTAGTCTTCCATTTATCCTTCCTGTAAGTACCTGGGCTATTCAGTTTACTAGGAACGTTAGCAGATTGGCTCACCAGAAGACCGAGAATTATGTATGTCTGATGCAAGGGGTAGAGGGTATACTGTGAAAACGTTTGCAACTGAGAAATTTCTGCACTAGTTGCCTCTGATTGCACACATGATGATGATGTTGGGCAAGATAAATG
The DNA here is from genome assembly GCA_008658365.1 of Alca torda. Classification (NCBI taxonomy): domain Eukaryota; kingdom Metazoa; phylum Chordata; class Aves; order Charadriiformes; family Alcidae; genus Alca; species Alca torda. The sequence goes on from CM018081.1 coordinate 9,795,061, forward strand.
GTCCCACAGCTGTCATCTCGGCTCCTTACAGCACTGATGGTGAAAATTATTGTCTTAAATTGCATCCTGTCAATCACTGCTCTTTGCAAGGAATGTTCTGTTTTGTATATCCTCAGCGTAAAAAAGCAGCTTATTGTGTGCCACTTGCATTTTCTAGTTGGTCCAGAGATTTAGATTACTATAGAGAATAAAACCTTTTGAGAAGACAGATCTCCACATGAACAGCTGTTGCACAGAATAGAGATAGATGTACACAGGTGAAAAGCTCTGTGATGCTACTTGGGCAGCAGATGCCACATGCCTGCATTGTTAAGAGCAGGCTTGTTGGGTAGTTACTGGGTAGTGGACTGTGCCTTCTAACTAAAATGACAGTGTAAAGTCAAGATGGCCATCAGCCTGTGTGTTCTGTGGAAAGGATGTGTAAACTCAGCTTCTGTGAGGAAAACCAAGAAAACTTTCAGGAGTTGAAAGAAATCAGGAGAGAATATAACTGAGTCATTCCAAAATAGAGCTGAAACTCTACCATATGCTATGCATCCTGACTCAAGTTCTAATTATTATTTAAGTCAAATTCAGGATTAGTGCAAGGTGGACATGCATTCATTGAAGTTGACAGACTTGCATGCATTCCCACACAAGTGACTTTAATCCAGCCACTTAAATGATTGTGGATGTTTTATGGAATTGGTAACAGTAAGTCATAAATCTAGATTAAGAGCCCCTAGGTTGCTTGTACAAATTTGATTTATGGCAGTGATGAAATGACTCTGCCAGTGCCTTTCTAAGATAATTCTTTTAGAGCTAAACTATTTCAGTTCTTTGTAGTTGGGTATTACTTGTCAAAACCTAAGCCCATACCTGTCAGTCTTGCTGGCATGCCCAGTGGAGAGAGGAAGGGCTAAGTAAATACAAAATTCCGGTTAGTTTTCTTATATTAATTATCTGTTTCTCCTGGGATGAATATTGCAATCTACACATGAAACTTCTGTGAGTATGGGTATCACTTGGATGCTAAAATCCCATATAAAAATTTCTCCTTTTTAATGGGGAAATCTAAAGAAATATTTCTTCTTGCATCTTATTTACTTGATCCAGTTGAAAATGCTTGGATTTTATAATTAAAGGCTAGTCTGTGGGTACTGGGAAAGGGTAAGTGCAAATGTGAACCAATGTATGTGAAGCAGGTATTAAATAGTGTCCATGTGTTATATATCTCCAGTATATATCTCCATGTGATTCTTAGCAGGAATGGGGCATGGCCCACAGGTGGATGAAGGGAAGTTTCCGTATGCTACCTGAGAAATTGCTTTGACAGCCTTTCCCACACTAGTGCTGTAAGAACTGCTCGTTAAGCTTCAGCTGAGCCACTGGAACCTGCAGTATTGCCATGAAAATGCTATTCAAATGACATGCGTGAACCCAAAGGTCTTTTTTTAGTATAAATCAATATGTTTAAGAATGAAAGACACCATAAATACTGATAGGACACTGAATCTTTTGCCAAAATAACATATTGCTTGTGTTTCTTTAAGCTGCCTATTTTAAATATAGATATAAAATGACTGTTGTGATTAATAATTGAGCATTCTGTATCAGACAGTGAGCATTCTCTCTGTGGTGCTTCATCTGGTCAGCATTAGGTTCAGTTTCAAAGAATGTGCTCTGAAATACTGGAAGATTGTAGGTTTTTTCTTGCTAAGAGTTGTTATTGGACTCTTTTTTCCTGGAAAACTCTGTCAGCTTTGTGACCCTCAAAGCCAAAAGAGACACATCAATAGGTACCTCTCCTTATATACCTAAGTCATGAGTGGAGATGTATAAAATAAGCATGAACATCAATAGCATATGACTATGCAAGAGAAGTAGTGTGCTTGTGAGAAAGGAGTGCTCTTGGCCTTTAGAACCTCAGCAACTGTTTAAAAAAAACCCCTCTGCACTGAAATATACGTGATCACAGCCTTATTCCTAGGAAATACAGGATGGAAAGGAATATCTGATCCTTAAACTTTTATGAAAGATTACTTGGTAACTAAAGTACTGGACTATTAATAAATATTTGGAAAGCATTTTTATCTGGCAGTGTTATCCCCAGCAATGAAGTAAATGTTGGAAGAGCAGTACTAGATGAAAACTGGGTTTTGATTTCTAACAGTGCTCTAGCAATGGAATTTGTAATTTCCCTTCTCTTTATCTTCGTGCCTATTTTCTGTCTTCATCTCTTACATTATTCTGACTTCAAAGACCGCCTTTGACTTTTTGCATTCCTTTTCCTTTACATGTAGGCAGGTGTAAATTTCTGATACTTGAACAGGACTCTAAAGGCAACACATTCATAATAATGAATGGAGATATTAATAAAATTCAAAAGCTTTCTGGTGATGAGGTTTTTTTTCTTTCTTTTTTGTTCAACATAGTGCTTACATTGTATTCATTGACAAGAGTAGTTATTAAAATATAATCCTACAGACTTTAAAGGCTAGTGTTTATTAAGAGTAATGGGAAACTTACAAGTGCTTTAGAAAGTTTAACATAAAAGATGTGAGTTTGCAGGATTTTTGTTGTAAACTGACCATGATTGTGAGGAGTCAAAAAAAAATCTGACTTATGCTGTACCTGTGTTTTAGTGTTTTTTCTCCAAAGTTTGCCAAGCATAGAGGGCATTTCTAAAGGAAGCATAGGAGTTAGTTCTACTGTGTATCGGAGACAGCGCACTAATTCTTATGTTCTTCTTCTCTCAAAAAACCTCTTGAATAAAACAAGTGACCAAACACAGCAGGAGCTGATACCCAGAGTAAACTTCTCTCTACTCTCTTTTAAAGAAAGAAAATAAGAATTTTATTGTTTTTTTTTTTAAACTGCAGAGTAATTACTATGGATAACAAGAGTCTCTGATGCATTCATTAAATTAAAAATACATATGGAAGTAATTTGTTATACACAAGGAACAAAACAAGAGGAAATGTGTAAATGTCAGAAATGATGCAATATGGCTTCACTGTCCTTGAACATCAACTGAGTTTAATTAAGTGGGAAGCTAGTCCAGAAATTGCCAAGGTTCTTCAAATGTTTCTTGTTTTCAGCCAGGTGAACTGTTCAAGTTATTGTCTAATTTCACATGCTGTAGAAAAAGAGTGAGTGAATTGGAGTAGCTCTTAACATATCTCAGTGGTACCAGTCTGGCTGTGGCTTCTTGCTGTGCAAAAAAATCTCAGCCTCTCAGTTTTAATACAGCTGGCTGGTACTAATGCACATGTGTAGACCACCATGCTACAACTAATGATTGCTGCTCCAAGGTTACACTATGATGTGTTGGAAGGATTGTTCATTGCATCAGCTTTTCTAGCTCAGCTATGCATCTTTAAGGAAAGACGTGTTTTGTGTCACTGCCATGGAAGAGCTCAACTGGAATTCAAAAAGCATTTAAACAGCTGAAGGACCTGATGACCTGCAACATAACTGGTATTGCAACAGTTTTTTTAGATTCACTTCTGTGCTTAATTTCTATTGCTGTAACTGAAGAAAATGTTTTAGTATATAACATCGTGAGAAGGTGATGCTGAATTTTTTTCTTCAGATCTTCTGGCATCATAATTAAACTGGTAATTACACCTGGCTACTCTTTTAGGTGTAGGGCACAGCACTGCTTTTTGAAAATTCATCTATTAGTTTTTCAGCTGATGAGATAGCTTCAGTCAAAGCAGAACAATTCAGATGAAGTCTTACTACTTAAAATACATATATAGATTATGTTATCTAAGATCATAAATAAATAAAATATACCGCTTCAAGTAGAACTAAGGGACAAAACTCATTACTCATATGAAAGAAAGCAATTCAGAGCTGACATGAAAAATATGAAAGAAAAGGCGAAACTGAATAAAGTATCTGAATTCCCCCCAATGCATTCTGCAATATATTTCCTAATGCAGAATTGCCCTCATATTGATCTAAATTGATTACTTTTTGTTATTCAGTTATTCAGATGTGCTATACAGTGTGTGAAGAATGCTAAAATGCAAGGTTAAAGCAGAGTTCCCAGTAAATGTTCATTAGTTACCTAGTTGTGGTTGGTATCTGACAATATAAATATGAATCACAAATGGTGATTCTTTTGCACATGTGTCTGAATAAATGCAGGTGTTTGGCAGCAGGAGAACCACAGACCCCAAACATACAGTCACAACAGAACATCTTTTGTTGAGCAATAAATGAAATCTTATTCCTTCCATTTGCACTGGATAGAACAGCTGCAGCTGGTGTTGCTAACCAGGGTGATCATTCAGAAAAAGGAAGCAAATGCTTTGCCCTTTTTCTAGGTGCTTTTCTTTTTCTACGTGTATAGGCACAAATGAGCAGCTCTGCGTTGTAAGTTAGTGCAGAGCTCAGGACAGTAAGAGGGCTAGATGCTCTGTAAATGAGAGAGGAAGTGTTGAACTTATACAGCACACATACTTTACATTTGTTTTCCCTAATCTGTAGCCGGAATAGTGCTTCAGACACCCAGAGTACTACGATTCTGAAAGGTTTCTTTTAGCATTTCCCACTGCCAGCATTTTAAGAAAGTTTGCATTGAAATGTAGGTTCACTATGGTATTTTTGTGCTTTTAATATTTGAAACCCAAGTCTTTATCAGGTCTTTGGTTGCTCCTCTGTTAAAACATTGAAGAATGTGTAGCTTGTCCTATTTGTTCACATGTCAATATCAAACTGCTTCAGCAGCGCAGTGACTAAGTTATTGTCTAGGACAGTGGTGCCCAAACTTGGTTCTGGGGTGGACAAAGCTCCTTAAGAATGCCCAGCAGGGTGTAAGTCACACCCTGCCCCTCTCATGTGGCTGAATTTGCTTTTATCACCAGACCGTGAACACACGGGAATGTAACTGATGTCCGTCTGTGGACCACACAACAGTACATGCCCTGTCGTGACCTGTGAGGGACTTGGGAAACGGTTCAATATGGAATGAGACCAGTGGCTGAATGTCCTGTTCTGAGCTGCAGTGGCCAGCAAACCACTGATGAGGCAGTCCCGCCTTACAGCTGTCCTAATGAACGTGTGATGGATGTTTCTTAGCAAGGTCTTCGATGAATGTATTCACAATTTTAACAAATGTAACGGAGTCTTCCATTGTCTTTTTCTTTTTTTCTGATGAAAAGGCAGAATAGATATGGACACCATAGTGCTAGTTTGTTGTTGTGGTTTTTTAAATAGGTAATCCATTTTTTTTCAGCTAGTATTGAAGAGTCGTATTTATTCAATTTGTGCAATTTAGTTGATGGGATTTGTTTTTCAAAGAAAAAAGAAATTTCAATATATTGGGGTGGATTTTCATGAAGTCAGAAGCCCAGGGCTGCACAAGCTGATTTTTCAATGTGCTCACCACATTTCCCTGCATAAATCAAATTAATTGTGTGCATATTTTTGCTTGGGGCCTTGTACTTCTGTTTAAAGGAGGGAGTCTTATTTGTTTTATCTTAAAACAGCCTTTCTTAGGAATGCCTACAGATCAGTTTGACTCACTGCAGATCATATTGCTGTGATGTGGTAGTAGAGACAATGGGAAAGTCAGGGATTAGACTGTTTTTATGCTCTGGGACTGTAACAAAGCCAAAGGTACAGTAGTCTTGGTTCCACAAGTCCATAGTGCCTTTGTAGCCAGACTGAACTCAGCTACCAGCAAATCCTGCCCGATCATCTTGGACCCCTTCTAAGAAAAAATAGGGAGGGAAAACTGCAGCAAGGGCAGATGAGATGCATTGAAACGGTGATGCTGTTCCTGTAACCGAGCATGTTTTATCCGAGAATGTAACCAAACATCCCTAATGTACAGAGTGGTCACAGGGATTTTCTCTCTTGTGTTTGTAGGGCAGTCAATCTCTGAACTAGCATAGGTGTGTGTGGTTCTTGGCTTCCCTTAAATACAGGCATAGTCTGTCCTTAACTCGTATCTCAAAGTATGGCCAGAAAGGCCAATATATAGACAAAGTGTTTTGATGTTAAGGTAGTTAATTTGCAGATGTAGAAATGGGAGCATAGGAATCATAACTCTGTTTTGGACTGAGTTCAGCAAGATATAGCCATGAATGGAAGGACAGATCCTGGTATTTTTTAGTTGGTATTGCAAATTGAATGGTTATATATCAGGCATGTAAGAGGAATCTGAAAGAGCTAGTGAGGAAAAAAGAACATGTACTGCAGACATGTCTCAGTGAGACTTACCCAGGAGGAAAAGGAAAGCCAAAGAGACATAGATCTATCCGGCTGGGCATCACATATCTCTGGGGGTGTCCTACACTGTAATTATATGATTGAAACTTGGCCAATCTCTTTGTTCTCAACTTTGTTTATTATTGTTATTACTATTATAGTTACTGTCATCCAGTGCACTTTGCCAAGCTAAACTGTAGCATTCTTGGTAACAGAATTCAGCGTGTTTAGACTTCTTTCTACTCACCCATCAGGTGAATCATAGCTCATACTCAGGGTGTCCTCACTTTGGCCTGCTGCCCTGACCTCATGGAAATGACTCTGGTGGGACTTCGCTGTTGAATAGCAGGAGTTCTGAGAAGAAAGTGGTTTAGTGTAAGCTTACATATCCTATTTTTCCTGATAGCATATGCTACTGAGAAATAATGGTGTGGCCAAACTGACTGTAGAGTATGTTAGTATTTAACCACCCTTGTTGATCACAGTGGAGCAGTGTTTTTCAGTGTTGGCAGAGAAAGGTGATCATGGAATTCATAATTTAATGCAGACAGTCCACTGTTGTGCCTTGCCAGTAGGTGAGTGTGATCTGAGAACTGCATCATGTAAGCAGAGCATATTATTGAAGTGTGTGTTGTGTCCTAGTTATATCCTGAAAGTTGAACTTGGCAGGCAATTATATGAAATAACTAGAGGAAGGTAGACGCCTATAAAATGATGATGACGTGGATTGTGGTTTCAGCAGGCACCCTTGGAGAGAGACATTCCAGTTCCCAGCTTTTGAGATATTATGGAGAATGAAAACACACACAAATGACTTCTAAGCTTCCAGCCACATGCACCAGTTATGGTGGTACTTGAATATAAATGCCAGATCTAAATCAAGGACAGGATGAATCCTGAAAATGATACCCGCACAAACTAATATAATCAGTGTATTGATCTGACAGGAAAGAATTTCATGCACATTGCTAAAATAAAACTGACTCTTCCAAAGCTCCAAGAAACTGTTCCTTCAAAGTGTCACTGCAGCTCTGAGTCCCAGAGCCTTCCAGTTTGGGTAGCTATGAATATGGTCTCAATCTTGCTATTTGTCAGGAGATTACAAGAGAATTGTTGCTGTTATAATAAGGTTCTACAGAGAATAGTGCTCTTCCCTTCCAGCTCTTCAGGACTGTGCTTTGTGGGGCATTGTTACGACTAAGCAACCTGAAAGACTGCCATACCTGCGGTTGCACTGCGGCACCCGATGCCTAAAGCAAGTGTTGGCTCTGGGTCGGGAAACGGTAGTTCTGTGTGACAAACTGCAGAGAGAAAAGATTCAGTTTGTGCTGATTATCGGAACAACTCTTAATACGGAATTGGATTCTGATTTTTCAAGGTGTACTCATCAATTTGGAGCAGTTGTATGTGACTGACACCACTGGAAATTTGGGTTAGTACTTGGGTAAGTCTGAAGGATTTCCATCCCTGGATTGTCTTTGCATCTCACATAGGTGGAGAGAGTGATGCCTACCTCAATGGTATTCCTTAGAACAGTATGTAACACTTTCTGCACTGGGACTCCATGTCACTGATAGATGGGGAAGCTCAGGAACCTCATTGTGTTAGTTTCCTAAGTCTTGTGATTATTTCATTTTTAGGTTTATTCCTCACCTGATCTGGTTACCTTGATTACTGGATGTTATTGCCAATGTAAACCTAGTATCCACATTAGTTTGAGGAAGGAAAACTCTTGCTAGTTTCCTTTGACAGTTCATCTTTAGTTGCCATCTGGTTGCTGGTATCAGGAGAAAACATGTTTTCCGTCAGGAATAGCATTTTTTTTTTTCCTGTAATGAACCACAGTGTCTTTATTATATACTGCTGATTAATTGAGTGAGAGGTAAGACCTGCAGGATTCTTGATTCCTATTTCATTTGGTATTAGATATTTTTATTAGGAATGGCCAGTTGCCAGTTCAGCTAGTTGTACAAGAGTAAGAAATAGTTTGCATGCCATGTGTGTATATGTTACATTTGGGTTTAGTATTAATCCTGACTCTGCTGTTCATAGAGGTTCATTGATGAGCTTGCTCAAATATGCAATACATTCAAAAGTCACATCTAGTATCCACTGTTGGCTGACATGATGCCTGTATGTATCTTACGGAAAAAGTATATAGTCAGAAACAGAAAAATTCAATCAGGATTCAGGAATGGCCCTTTGAATGAGAGAATTGTCTTTCATAGTGTAGTAATTCATTTGGGAGACTTCAAGGTAATCACTGTAACTTTTTTATTGGATTGGAAGATTTAAATTCCTGTCTCAGTTACATAGATGATGCGAGATTATGTGCCTCTCTTCTTCCCGCTCCCATTGTTATCTTCAGTGGCTCCATTGGGTTTTTCTCATTATCGTCAACTGGTGATCTTAGTTCATCTGGCTGAGGGGAATGTACTCCCTCCCTCACCCCCTCCCTGCAGTGCTCTCTGGCTCCAGAGAATTTGTTTGTCTGTTAATTCTCATTATTAGCTCCCCTGTGTATTCCTGCAGGCTTCCTCTTTTAGTCTTCTGCTACATTTTCTTCTTGCCTTTGCTGTCTTCTATCTATTCATTTACGTATTCTGAAAAAGTTCCCAACCCTGCTGCTGTTAATGTTTATACAAGCTGGTTCACGTGAAGTAAATTAAGATGTTGTTTAGCCAAACTGTCTCACTGCACATTTTAATTTTCTAGATTTATGATAGAGCAGCTGTGTCTGAATCCCATTTGAAAAACTTTTGGGATTTTTTCCTGTAAGTGTGAAACGATATAAAGCCTTGGAAGGGGAAAAAGATTTTATCTAAAGCAATAACAGTAAAACCTGTTTATATTCAGGCTATTTGTAATACAAGACTGATGCATTCTTTCACCAGGAAATTTCTACCTGGAAGAATTGACATTATGATCAGAATTAAATCTGTAGCTTTGTGTTTTAATACATGTAGATTGGCCATGTTTAATACATGTAGATGGGCCATATTTTGCAGTAAAACAAGCTTAGGGATGTCACACTGCTTCTTCCCTCTCCACCAAATTCATCAACAGCGAAGTGGTGTGGACACAGGGAAAAGTGATACAGAATTAATTTCCAAATTTTTATTTTTAATGGGAACCTAGCACTTCCAGCTGTTTTCAGCAGCAGTCATGGCCTAGCTTGATATCTAGGAATGGTGTTTTTTAACATAAAGATACATACTAATCTGAGCTTCAATTCAACAATACAGGAAATGGAAATGGGTGCCTCTTAAGAGCAGAAAATTTCCCTCAGATCAGCTATGTACCTACTTCTACTTGAGAGCACCAGTTTGTTTCTTAAGCCATTTGCCTGTTTGGTTAGAGATACTGGAAACATCCCCAAATGCTTTGGTTGCTGACAATCCCAGAAAGATCTTGGGAAGTTAACTTCAGTGGTCAGGGCACTGGGCCAGTTTCCAGCAAATAATTTTGAGCCCAGCTGCTCAAGATTTGTGTCTCCCTAAAAAGCCCCCAAACTGCTGTTCTTCACCAGAAATTATACCTGATTATTTTAGAATTAACTGAAGAGGGAGGTCACGTGCAGTTTAGCTAGCATAGCAAGCAGACCTGAGTGTTAGTGAATCCTCTGTACATGTGCATGTATTGCTCACAAACTGGTACAAAGCCTGTGTTGCAGGCACCGTCTGATCAAAAATAATCAGCACTGAATTCTGCCCTCAGTTAGTTGAAGGAAAGTCCCTGTAGAAAGAGTTCTGGAGTGGGCAATACAGGAAGACTTGGTGTAAAGGGCAGTTTAGGTTTGTGTAGTCTTCCTTTGCTCAGTGAAGCACCCTGTTGACATCCAAAGTAATTTAGGAACCATGAGAGGCCTGGTCTCAAGAAGAGACCTTACAGGCTCCACAACTCCGAGGTCTTAACAGAATGTGGGGATATGGCCATTCTAAGTCATGCCATCTGTGTCATGAAGGAATGGACAGGGAAAGATAACCTTTTATGCAAAAAAATGACAAAAAAAGTTAGAGGAATCTGGAACAGTTTTTTTCACTTGTCAGCATTCATAGTACTACATAAGATGGTAATAGAAATGTCTAGCTGATAAATTAATGGAATAACAGCAACTGGAAACAGAATTCGGCTCCTGTTTATGTGAGAACATTGTGGACATTGTCAGGTAATCTCCCACGTTATCACTGTTCAATTCAGCAACTGAAAAGTCGTCTTCAAAGCTGAGTTTAACAATTTTCCTTTGAATCATGAGCCATGTGTTCTGGTACTATTACAGCTGTAGTTTGCGTTGGTTTTGTACTTCAGAAGGAGAATTATCAGTTTTATTGCACTGCATTGTTCAGTTTTGAGTGTGAGTTCTAGCTATGTACTGACTTTTTTTTTTTTGTTGTTGTTGCCGTTTGTGCTATAAGTGTGTATGTGTTCTGAGTGTGTGTGTGAAGGAAGAAAGGACTTGGCCAGAAATCCTCTGAAAGATTTAAAAGCTAGGCACTGCATCCTCTGTCCTTGTGAGATGAAGGGAGTGACAGAGGAATGAAGGAACTTGGGATGCTGACAGTGTTCTAAGTGAGATTGAGGAGAAAGAAGAAAATAAATTCACAGATCATCTGGAGACGTTTGTGGGTAAAAGGAGCACCAAATATCGTAACGCTGTGAAGCTTGATTATTAAGTGGACCAAGAAGGGCAAAGCTGTGTTGGGAAAAGCTTTGCACTCACTCATTCACACCCTTCTCTGTCTCTCTCTGTCTCTCTGTCTCTCTGTCTCTCTGTCTCTCTCTCTCTCTCTCTCTCTCTCTCTCTCTCTCTCCTCTCTCTCTCTCTCACACACACACCCACACCCACACCCACCCCCACACCCGCCACCCACCCCCACACCCAGCCCCTTTCTCTCTCTCTCACTACACTCAAACCCTGGTGAAGGTATGCAAATAAGATTCCCACTTTTTTTTTTAATCTCTGTCCTCTTTTTTTGTAGCTCAGTGAGGAGCTGGGAAAGGTAGGTTAGTTTGAGTGGGAATGCAAAGAGCAAGTGATTAGTAATGGAAACAAAACCAAGCCAAACTGACGCAACAAGTAGTGTAAAAGTGGGTAATGGCAGGAACTTTGTTTTTGGGGTGTTTCTGCTTGGAAATTTGTGGTTGTGGAGGCAACAAGCAGGAACACAGATAGAGATATTTTTCTTTTTTACTATGAAGGGTTATAAATAGAGAGGGACAATAATATATTCAGTTCATATTTACTTATAATTTTATCTTAAATCATGACCCCAAACAATAAATCCCTGTGTTATGCAGTAAAGGAATCTGAAGTACAAAGATCATTTGAGCAAAGTCCTACAATGTGGGGAGTCAAACACTTCTGAACTTTTTAATCACAGTCTAATACCTTAAGCCCAGGCCATTCTTCACCTTTCTCTTTGAGAGGAGGAAGAGCCGTACTTAATACTTGTACTTCCTGGGCAAAGAGTTGTTAGACCATATAATGTCAGTCTTAATGTCAGTCTTAGCATGAGAAGTGCTTTCAGAGCAGCTTGCCACGACACAAAGCGAGTCTGATCAGTGTTGTCTTTGGGCAAGTCAGCTGAGATCACCTTATTGGAGCAAGATGTCTGAGACATGCCGGGCTTGAACAGAGAGTGAAAGATAGACTAGGGCAGAAGGAGACAACACATCAAACCAGATAAGTATTGATGAGTTGGGGAAGCCAAAAGAGACTTGCCTACATAGTTGTCCTAATGAACCAGTCAGGCCCTTTGTCTGCTATAGAGGAAGAAAAATCTAAGTTACATTTTGCAAACTCTGTGAAAAGGTATTATTATAATCAGTACTATCATTGATAAAAATCATACTGTTTGTGATGTATGAAGGGGGGATGTCAGGCCTATTCAGGTTCTTTTTCTCTGCCTCTTCCCACTCCTCAAGAAATCGGCATGATTATCGAAAGATACTGGAAGTTATGTTGGACTCCATCATATATTGGCAATATTTCCAGAACTGTGACTTTTTTTCCTACATTTCTTTTTCCGTAATCACTACACTGTGTCTTTGTATTCCTGACAGAGTTTTTTGGGCAGTGTTTGGTGTCACAATTTAAAACGGCTGAGGTCACCGAAATGGAATTTCTCCTTATGCCCAGGTTCTGTGGTCAAACTCAGAAGTCCCTTTACACCGCAAATGTAATGCTGTTGGCAGACTGTGTTACAACACAGTTGCCTCCCATTCATTCGAAATACAGTTGCAGTTTGTAGTGAAGGAAAATGGGCAGACAGATTTGTAGTGAAAGAATAACGTAGTCAAAGCACCATATGACAGTGGGATGTGAAATGTCATTTTGAGAAGTTTTGAAAGGAATAGGGATCATTAGATGTCTGAAAATACCATGTGACCCTTAAACATCTTTTGACCTTAAGGAAACACTTGAGTTCCTCTGTGAGACTGGTAAAGCATTACTTTGTTATCTTCATGTACCAGATACAAAATCCATGTGACCTTGTACTCTTAGGTGGAGATAGGTAATTTATCACTGAGGAAGATCACAATCGGAGTTTTTTCTTCTGGGTTGTACTTCTCAGCTTGTCACTGTGGGCACTGAAAACACAGCAATTGAAAATGGTGCCACTGATTTTTATCATTGATATAAATGATACTCTGTCCAAACTGCTTTTCAAGATGGTATTGATTTCTTTAACAAAACCTTGATACTTTACTGGAGAGACTGTTATCTGCACTCCCATGGCTTCAGTCATTAGAAAGTGGTGTTTCAAGAGCAAAGCCACCTCTAACAATATCTGCTTGCATATATTGACAATTGCATATTGAAATGAAAGGCCCTGTGAATAGGCTTACGTCTGTTCTGACACCCTCAGTAGGATTCTCAATTTACTGTCTTAGTGATCTGTAGTTTAAAATAAACTCAGAACTGGCTGACTAAGTTTAAATGAAAGATTACTGCAACATAGTGAAATTAGTCCAAGTTAGTTTAGCATAAACTAAAAAGTTTAACATAAACTAAGAAGAGGGCATCCCAGCTTCCCTTGGAGCACCTTGTCATGTTGCCATAGGCAGAGTGCCCCATGTACCTCACTCCTGTTGGTCGGTGAGTTGCGCTAACCCTTCTGAGACCAAGAGGGCACACCCTGGCAAGAAATGTCAAAATATCGTCAACTCTGACAAGGCAAATGCAAATAAAAATGTGGAAGGGTGTTGTCATTTTTAATAGCAAAATCAACATTGCTTTCTGTCTATGGCTCAGAGAAACACAAGAAGGAAACTGGTTATCAGTCATTCCTGTGAATCATTGGAAGCTTTTCCTTTGCTGCTAACGGATCTGGTTAGGATAGCCTCCTTTTTGAGGGCCACATACGCAACACGAAGTCAGAAAGCTTTAGTGTCTAACAAGGTAGATGTGTTGTCAGGGCATCAGGAAATACCACAGCAGAGTGTCAGATTCCTAGTAATGCTCATCTCCTATGCAGCACATGGTTACCAGTGAGGTGTCTTTTAGTTCAAAGTTGTAGGTGGGTAGAAAGAGGCATAAACAGGCAGTGACTTAGATGTCTTAGGCTGGATCCTCAGTCAGGGTCCTCCTCTAATGGTTTCAATAATCAGGAGGACAAAAAGTTGTATTTCCTTCCCTCTTTCCTTTGCACCCTACAATGAAAGTAGGGAAAGAAAAGAAAGATTGTGTACAAATTAAGTGTGAAGGAAGTGTGAAAATGAAACAAATACGTTTTCCATGGCTTCTCCACTGTCATTTTGCAGAAAATGCAGAAATGTTTTCCCAGTGAATTAGCATTTGATGTACTACTTCTTTCTGTGTAATAAAATGATAAAAAATAGAAGCTTTAAATAATAAAAAAGGAAGACATTTCTCCTGGGGATGAGCAGAGTAGTCCCCAATTTAACTAATGTAATTGTACATTAATTCTGGACCTTTGTCAACACACATTAAAAATACTTCATCGGTTTAACCCATTTACTTTTCTAAGAGAATCCTGGGAGAGCATTGCTGCTAAATGAATTAAGAGACACAGCCAGTCGAGAAGAGGAACCTTTAAATGTTTAATTTTTCTGTTGCATAATGCAGTATGTGACACACGTGTTGTCTCAGAAGACATCTTACAAAGCAATAGCACACTGACAGTTGAAATGGAGAGTGCTTTGTGTGCTTGTGTCATTTTCATTGTAGGCATATAGGTTTGGACAGAGTCCTGTAAATGCTGCTACCTGTACAGGGACTACTCAGTGCAGAAAGTATTTATAGCATCTGTGCATGCCTTATTCTTCTGTTGTTTGTTGTTTTGTTTGTTTGTTTGTGGAGGTTTTTTGGCATCTGATCTGAACTCCGTTAAAGACTGGAAGCAGAGTTTCAGGCAACTTTGAATCGGCCCTTTGATAAGGGCAGTGTGGATGAAGCGTCACATTTTGTTCCTAATCCTCTTGTGGTTACACATACTACAGACTTCTCAGTTTACGAAGGAGCTGGACATCAGCTCTTTTATGTTGCAGAGGGGAAGCTCTTGTGAACTCCTGAGTATAAAGTGAGGCAAAGACCATAATTTTGTTACCACCAGAGTCTATTTTAAAATGCTCAAATAAATGTCTCACATACTGGTAAAGCAAAATTATTTTTATACTCAAAGACTTAGAGGGAATATATGCATTTGCATCAACTGGAAATGTAAGGATTTTATTCATACATTAAGGATAATTTCCTAAAAAACCTTACACCTAGAAAGGAAAGAAAAAAAATCATCAGGCAGTTTTCACAGCTCATTCTTGGCCATTTTCAAAAAGCAGAAGTGTTGAGCTGCATCATAGTACACTTAAAAACCATCGTAGAGGTGAGCCCAATTATCTTAGAATATTATTTTCCTCAGTTTCTTCATTTTGATGTTTTTCTGTACATAGCTGCACACCGTACAGGAAAAAGCTACGAGGTGTTCAGCTTAAGAGAGAATGGGAGATTTTCTGGGTAATAACAGTGTGTTTGGCATTTCTGTCATGTAAGACCTACTTCAAAAGTTTGGCTTTATGAGAGTGCTGTGGGCTGTTTTATTTTGACCAACTTCTGCTTTAGTTATTCCCTTCGAGTACAAAGAAATACTCTCCTGAGTCTATTTGGGGTGTGAAGGAGAAAAATTGAAGTGTGGACTGACGGACGATCTCCCCAGCCATTCTGGGTAATTGTTGATGTCATTGGCAGGCAGTTCAGGAGGCATCACATTATGCTTGCTTCTACTTATTTGAACTATAAATAGAGAACTTGAGCCCTTATGAGTGAAATACTCCCCTTCACTGCCATTAAATAACAGATCTGCAGCTTCTCTCTGCCACACATCTATCACAAGCGATGTGTTTGTCCTCATGGATGTCTGTACCTGTTGCAGACCTTTCGCCAAAAGCTGAAGGAGAGTGCTCAGCAGGTATTACATTGTTGTTCTCTTAAAGTTATTCCAAGGCTTTCTTCTTTTGTTTCCCCCACTCCATTTTTTAAAATTCTGACTTCAGGCTGTCACTAGCCCTCTTCTACTGAAATTAGTAGTAGTTTTGTACCTGGAAAAGGTGAAACATCAGATCTTGAATTTTCTTGAGGAAAAAGTCCTGAAATAAACTTGCCATAGAAATCAGAATGTATGACAGTGCCACCTCTATTGTCCTGCAAAACATTTTTGAGTCTCATAGTTAGTACCTAGACACAGTGACCTGAGAAGACACTTTTGGTCATTCTCGATATTTTACTCCATTTGCTTGCTGATGTAGAATGGGAAGAGAAAATAGTTTTCTGTTTGATTATTCTGCACAATGCTAACTTCAACATTGCATTTGATCAGTAGATGTGGGAGGAACATTCTGTGTCCTGTCTCTCACTTCCAGGATATTGCTTTCTTCTATCTGTAGGTATAAAACTAGCTTTCAATTATTCCAAATAAAAACTGCATCAAAAATATTTATTTTGCATTAAGATTATTTTTGTAAGGTTTACTTTTTAGGTCTCAAAAAGGAACAGGTGACATGAGTTCCCTGTATAAAATGAGTTAGAAGTGTGGAAGAGAACTTTTCCCTTATAGAGAGACTAATAGAAAATGTCCTTAATTACTCGGTGTGTTTGTGTTTTTTGGCCAATCAGTTCACATCCAAACTTCACTTGTGTTGGGAGTTCAGGGCCTAAAGCTGGGCCCTGCTTAGTGTTAAATTTTCTCCACAAATACAGTAAGAGTGAATATTGAAGGATTCTTATAACACCATTACTAAAAATGAGAATAATATAATAATGGTTTACACTTTCATTCTTTGTTTTTTTAAGTGGATGTGCTTAGCTCCTATAGAAATGAAAGAGTAATGGAAATAGCTAATTACAATATCGAGAGCTCTGTAAAAGCTTTCTCATAAAATTCTGTTCATGCATTTAAATCCAGGAGATCTGAGTAGCATCCGACTTTCTAAATCCTGTGGAATAATAGCTCAGACTTTCCAGACTGCATACAGTAGGACTTGAAGTCGTATTCCCCTGACTCATTTTCAGACTTCATCAAAAACTCAATCTTTAGTTCACACTTGATGAAAGTTTTGTGAAGCTTCACAAATCTGTGTTCTTGAGCTCAACCTTAAGTGGGCTCCAATGAAGGGTTTTATATATCAGTATTACTGTGCAACCAAACTGAGATTTTTCACAGAAGTGATGTGATTTTGACTGAATATAGCTGTAAGTTTTTAGCTAGATTTGGACCTAAAGCTTGGAGTGAATGAAGCGAGATGCATCTTTGCAATCCTCCACTAAAAAAAGCCTCTGAAGTGTATTACGGTCTAATGACAGAACACTCTTCTTGCTCCTGTAATACAGCAGCCCAGTTAGAAACATTTGGTTAAAAAATATTGGGTGTTCTAGATTTGCTGAATGAGAATCATTTGTTATAAAGCATTAAATCTCTATCAAAAGCTGTGTCATTGCATGACAATAAGAAGTGGGATTTTTTTACTTGTAATAGAAGTTTAGATTTTCTTCAAATACCATTTCCAGGTTTTGTATCTATACTTGCATAATCAGAAAGTAAAGTTAAATCTGGGCAGGTTTTCTTTTTGGATTCTTTGCTAAATATATGATGGAATTCTTTCAGATTAAATTGTTACCTGGCACTCTGCTTTGGGAGGTTCCCCCTCCCCATCAGAAAAGGGTCTTCCTCTGAAAGGCACAGATACCACCTACTGCAGAAGTAGATTTATTAAACCAGATGTTTTTTGTATATTAGAAGGATGCACAGCATGCAACACACAACTGGAATGCAATCTCATGGCAATCAGATGACAATAAATTGTAGAGAAGTTATTATCACATACTTACAGAAGGCAGGACATGTGCTCCTCGGCCATTGCCAAGAAAATGAATCGTGATTTGCTTAATGCTTCCAACTTTCATTTTATTAAATTGTGGCTGATGAAGCTGATTCATTTGATGTACCCCCGAACAAAGAAAAAATAAAAATAAACAAATTTTAAGAATATTTGTTGTATCATGCAATAAAAGACCATATTTCCACTAGTTTATATTACTGCAATGGGATATTCTAAGAGACTGAATTGGTTTGATGTGCCTTAGTTTTCTCATATATTTATTATTTATTATGAAGAATGGATTTTGATTAAATAATTTTTCATTTGTATAAATCAAACATTGTAGCAGTGGTCATGTAGTGCAACACTGTCCCATATAATTTTTAATAATTTAACTTCTTAATTTAGATTTGTTTTCTTTGGGCTAAATTTGATTCCCTTACTACCTTTATTTTACACGCAGCAGGGTCCACCAACATGAATGAATTTGCTTCTAGTTTTAGGTCAAGGAGAGAGGTGTGTGCATGCACTGTATATTGGGTAGTTTGGGAGTTGAAGCAAAGCTTTTATTTTTATTTTTATTTTTTTTCCACAAAGGCTTCCTTCTTGATTAACTCACTGAAATTTCAGAATGTAATGTCAGATGTAAACAAGTGAAGCCAGAAATCCTAGGAGGGATGAGAATGGAACAACAGACAAAGGGATGGTAATTATGAAAGCCCCAGAAGAAGTGGATGATAAGAAAGGTTGTGATTAGTTTGAGGCACTGCTATTGTATCATGACTGACAGCCTGAACCTGAAGAAAGTACATAGGAATGATTTATTCACAAAAATATGCATAAGATTAAGGAGAAACCTGTGCCTTCTCCCATGAATTTGACCTTGGGTAACATCACGTTCCTTTAAGATGTTTGGCACTTCACAGCACTGCATATTTCCTCCGCAGTGGGGTGACTGGCTGAGGTGCAGTAGTCTCGGTTGGCATGTGCCCTCTTCTGCCTGCCAGAGGCGCCAGGGACAGAGTAGTCTAGAAGGGCAGCCTTCTGGCTAAAAAACAACAGCTCTTTGCTTAGAAGTAATAAAGATCTGTTCATTGTAAACAAAGGAAATTACTTAGGATGCCTTGAATAGTTAAGTGTGGGGAGGTTCAAATACTTCCCACAAGGAACCAGCTGAGCAAGGAGCTCTTCCCAGGAGGAAGTTCAGTCTTCTCCGAGGATATGTTAGCTACCCCAGACTAAATCCATGGATCCTTGGATGAGGATCTCTTGACGAGGGGTGCCGAGGGAGAATTTTTCTTGGTTTTCCTTGTCTTGTGCATCTGCATATGATCCAGGGGTACCTGTACTGTGACTTCATGAAATGTGGGTGTAACTGAGCTAGCTTAGGTATTGGTCATAGCAAGATTGGATTGGAAGTTTGGATTGGCTTCTCTAGGAATGTGCACCCACTTTTCTGAAGTGAGATTGTAACAGAACCACTAAACTAATCCTCTGCATGACAGTACCTTTGAAAATCAGAGATGTGTTCACAAAACTGTGAAGGTGAACTGTGTTCCTTGTGAGTGCCCCCCAGCAATAGTCTTATGGTTGAAAGTAACACTTGTGAGTGCTCCTTATTCAGACTATTACTGGCCCTGCCAAGCACAGCAGATTCAGGAAACGGCACAGTGGGCTCAAGGGTCTTGGCTGTGACATAACTGCCATGCCAGTTAGCCCAGAATTGTGATTAACTACTGTCTGCATCCTTTTGCAGCACAGATGTTGCTTAAATCTTTTATTTGAGGCCTTTACTTATTTAGTGCTGGATTCCTATGAGGCATTGCACTTACATTATCATGTATTTAAGCGCTACTTTATGTAGAGGACAGTCTACATTTCTGCTTTCTAGACAACAGCAACATACATGCAAACACTTAATTCTGACATTCCTTTTTCCTGATGGGTTTTCTTTGCTGACTTCCTATTCTTGTAGGATACGTTGATGGCACTCTTGAAGTACAGATAGTTTGGCAGAGAGAAGAAAATTATCTCTCACTGAAGTTCAGTAATCACTCATACTATTTTTACAATTGTTTGTTAACTGTTTTACAGATGTACCCTGAAGGGAGGGCTTCTTTCAGAGGGACTTAAAAAAATACAGGCATGCCTGAAAGAAGTGGTTGATGAGAATAGCAAAAAAGGAAGTTTCAGGGCATGGTAAAAGATGTGAGTAAAACTAAAGTGCTGTAATTCAGCTTATATGAATGTTATTTCCCCAGTACGCACATTTGTGTAGTGAGGTGTTGCACTCTTACTGAAAATAACAAAGATTGTGGAAAGTTTTGATTTCGTGCCATTTCTCTTCAAAAATTTTAGCCAGTGTGATTTCCATGAATTTAAGGGGAAGTTATGATAGAATTATGGTACTGACTGTTGAATTTGATAGGTTGTCACACAAGGATCGAATCCAGCTGAAAGAAATTGTAAGTTATAGCTGTCATGTGGACTATGATAGCTATAACTGCAGAGAGGGATGATCCAAATGGCTTGGCTTCAAACCCTTTCATTTTCCTGCTCACTTGAATCTATTGAGAGAATCTCAGGTCATCTTCTCTGCCTACCTTCCACAATTAGCTGTCACAGAAAATTTGGAGTGAATTTTACAGAGGGAGCAACATTCCCACTGCCAGAATATTCTAGTATTGTTCCAGAATATTGCAAAAGGGTTGTGGAGGAATCCCTAGAGAAAAGATCTATTGTCCCCTCGGAATTTCTTTATGAAAAGTTTGAACTTGTTCATTTACAAGGTTTTAATGAAGATGAATGTTTTTGCACCATTTGTATCATAAATAAAGCAAGCATTTACATGCAGAATGTCATGATGCTCTCGTTCACAGATGTTTCTGGTTCAATTTTGCATATGTTCTCACAAAAAGTATTGAACAGAGAAGAAATCTTACTGTTAAGTATGGAAAATGTAGTGGGCTGAGATGTTGCACTGGCGTTGGAACACTGAAAAAATGTTTAGCTGAAAGTTTACAAAGTGCTGAAATGCTGAAAGTCAATAACCATTTCCTCTAGAAGATATTACAAATCACAGAACAGACTGTAGCTCCTCTTTTAAATGAAGTGTATATCATCAAATTTCATATGTCTACAATTATAGGCAAAATATCCACCAGTCTATAATGAAAATAAACATGGCTAGCAGAAACTTGACAAAACAACTATACTATAGGTAAAGCAATTTTTCCCTAAATAGAAAATAAATTATTCCAGAAATCAAATTTCTGGGACATTATTTGGAAGTAATACAGAAGTAAAAGGCATCAGTACTATTTCTGTGATCCAGTATCCCAATTAGGATTGATTAATGGTAGCAGAGACGCAGGTTCTATCATCAAGCACATAATTGAAGTGGACAGTTCAATGAACTTGAGTCTCGAAATGTCTTGGAACAATTTTGGGAGATTTTGCTTTCTCCCAAAATCATTCAATTCTTTTGAAAGGGTCAGCTGAAGAGGACAGGAGTAGTATGAAAGAATGAACAGAACTTTAGCAGGAACCACGTTCATACCTCTAATAGCAAAAGAGATTGTCACATAATTTTCAAAGGCACATTTATGCCTGATTTTTATGTTATTAGTGAAACTAAAATAATTATTCTAGTTATATTTCTAATAATCATTATAAGGAATGGGCCAGATTCCTGTTACCACGCTATTTTTATACCTCTCCAAATGGAGCTCTAAGTGGGTGCAAATTACCTCTGTATCTTATGAGATGTGAGTATATGCATCCCATTATTAGAAACATTTAAAAGAAAGGTTGATGGAGAAGCACTTGCACTAGCAGAGCTCACTGCAAATTTATTATTCCCAAAATTTTACTTTTCCTCCCCCTTCTAGAAAACAGTGGAGAGAATTTGATGCTAATGAAAGGCTGATTTCACAGCACTGGAGACTAGAATTCTGTTTATACGGTGAACAGCTTTGGTGAGTATTTCTCTCACAATTCAGTCAACATACCTCTGTTTCTCTTGTGAGACTGCGTGGAATCTCTGTTCATATCCCTTAAGTCCTTATTTAGCTTTTACTCAAAACTTCCTCAAACAGGCTAAGATCAAAATCGGGTGAAATTCTTTTGTTTGATATTTGAGTGAAAATTCAGTAGCCTCTACTTCCACACACAAGATTTTTTAGCATCCACTGTGGCTGCCGGTGAGGGTCATGCCCATAACATTGACAGTTAGCATTGTCAGCATTGGCTGGCTTGAAATTGCCGGGTCTTTTTTATCTGGGCTCTGAAACAGCTGTTAAGGGGCAGTGATTTCTGGCAAGTTGTGATGAGCTGGAATTAAAAGTAAAGTCAAGTCATCCTGTTTTCAAATCCACATACGTTCTCCTACGCTCCAACTCCCACTTATGTACACATTCTTGAAGAAATCTCTGTTTGAAGTAGAAATAGTTTGCAGCAGCATGGAATATTTAATCAAAGACAGCAGTCACTTAAATGGGTCAAATTGCAGCTTGAGGTGCCTTCTCCTAATTCTGACCCTTGTGCAGAGACATTCACGGTATGGATAGCTGTTGCTAGAGCTGTCTGCACTAGTTCCTTGGCTGTCATTCCTGCAAAGATGCCAGGTGCAGAAAGAAGTACACGGTGTAACTCTGACCTTCTCTATGTAGCAGTGAGCCAGAGGGTTTCCTTTTAAGTCACTGTCTGGACAGAAAGGGAATCAGAAGGGCATGTTAAAGTTTGCTTATATTTGTAGGTGGGGTAGACCTTGATGTACTTAGTTGGAATCTCACCAAAAAATAGCTGTGAGACATGATCTCTCTGCAGTGTAGTCTAGGGTGCAGCTAAGGTCATCTAGGCTCATGTCTGTCCCCATTTGAAGCTGATCAGAATATGAGAGAATAGAAAATAATACACAATTATCATCACCATTTTTCCTGTCTTTGTAAACTGACAACTCAAAATGCAGCTGTTGACTAGCACTGCTCTTATTCCCTATTGGAAAATAACCTTATGTAGACAAAATGTTCATGGGTGGGTGAAGATAAAAGAGGTTTCTAGTAATTCTTTCTTGTCTTCCTTATCACCTCTACAGAAATGCACATCCAACTGTCCCAAATGGGACTACTCCCCCTTAGAAATTTTGGATGGTAGTGGCAGTGGGGCATTACTAAAGAATAGCTCCAGTACTTTAGAAGTATTGCATCCAGAACTGGCTTGCAAGCTTACAGTTTCTGTTTGCACTCTGCTGTGCTGAACTCATCGTCATTCTGAGAAGCAGTTTCCTGATCTATTGGTGAGGATTATAAACCTTTCTCTTCCTTACAGACAGGAACGAATTAATGTCTGGAAGTTTCGATACCCAGTGATGGGAGAGATACAGAACCATAGATCTTCATTAATGTTCCTGCAAATGGAAGTTGCATATTTGAACTTGTAACATAGTGATTGGTATGCCTTTAGACTTACAGTGAAGTGACAATCAAAGTAAATTCTCTTCTATGAAAGGTGACTAGAATGTGAAGACATTTTCTCAGATAAGTTGGTCTTACATATAGTCTTAAAAGACACAGTTCTAGAAATCCAGAGATTCTTTGTAGCGTGCTACCAGGACTGTTGTTTTCAAATAGATTTTCCAGAGCTATCAGATACAAGATTAAAAGTCATGTAATTGAGAATATTCCTGTGATTCCAACTAATTTAAACAGACAAGGATACAGTGTAGACCTGGGTACGGTTAGTAGAGGTAATTGTAGTGAACTGGGCAGACTGTCAGGGAACTCAGGTGATTTTGCAATTCACGCTGCATTTGAAGGTGTTGTACATACAAGGCTAACGTTACTGTTTCAAAGTCAGGGGAACAGTCTCTATGTAGGCTCCATTCATCACAGTTTTTCTAGTTTGGATGCTGGAAGATGAGAAGACCTACTTGACTGAGTCAGTCACGTGAACTTCCACTGAAAACATTAATGTTTAATTTTAGATTTTTTTGAACTCCAGAAGTGAACTCAGGGATGCTACTTCTGCATTTTAAGTCTCCAGTGAACCTGGTCTTGAGGTTTTGATTCAGTCCTTATTCACGTCTGATTCAGTCAGACTCCCACAGAATTTGGTGGGGAAAAAATGAGTGATAATTCGTCATAAAAATTACTCAGGGTGCAATGTGTGCATGCACCACAGTTAAAGATGTTCTATTTAAGCCAAACTACACAAGTCCCTGTAATTCTTGAGACACTGTGAAACAGTGTGAAGGTATTTCAGGGAATACCGACCGCTCAGCTAATATTACTTTTCTTCCTCTCACACTACGGATTGAAACTCAGATGAAAGACAGGTAGAATCTGGCTTTGGGGAGGTCAAAAAGATAATTAAATCTTATTTTCTGTTTAGTACAGCAAATGTCTATTGAGAAAGAGCAAAATTTCACTACAATGCTATGATCATGTTGATCATAAGCTATCTGCAACCTTTATGCTACAGTCCCTCCTATTCTGACAAGAATGGGAAAGGAGTTTGAATACATATTTCTCTCCTTACATGGCACTTCCCTGCTTATTATCTTTTCCCCTCTTTCTGGTGGCAATATAGTATTATATCGCAGTGGATCATGACCTTGGAAGAGAAGGAGTAAAGTAAGCTGGCTCCTGCCTGAAATTATGGGCATGTAGCATTCTCTCCCACACGTTCTGTCTGTGCTATTTATTTCTTCTTTCAGGATTTATGCTTATTAGTACTGAGTCCTCCTGTTGCTGTTTTCAGCTCCAGCTGCTCCCATCTGTACACAGAGATACTATTCTGTGCAATGCTACTTCTCCTGCAACAGCAAATTTTATTGTAATTAAATTGCCAGGTGAGAAATACACAAGAGTGAAAGACTTGAAGCAGACAAGCAGGCAGATCTTAAGTCTTACAAAAAACTGAAAGCTCTTACAGAGTGCCTTTTTTACAGCAAACGCTGACACAAGACTGACAAACACTTGACAAGAACATCTCCACAGACCACCTGGAGGTGCCTATGGACCACTGATGGCCTACAAAGGATTTGGATAACTTTACTGAGTGTTTATTGATTACTGCAGTTGAGGAAGAATTATTAAGTTAGAATCTGTGTGAATTTTATTTATTTGTGATAGAACACACAGTTTAAAAAAAAAGTTGTAGGAGGCATTCTTCATATATATTAACCTTGATCCAATTAAACCATTTCATATATTTGGCATTTAAGTTAGACTTAATTTAATAACATGGCTTAGAATATCATTTGTGATCAAAGATGCAGAGTCTTTGAGTCTTTTATCATCCCTTTTAATCTCTTCAAGACCTTGTCAGTGCTTTAGCATTCTTTGTGTCTAGATTCAAGCACATGCAGAAATTTCCAAGGTTTTATTTGAAACAATTACTTGTTTCCATAACGAAGTGTAAAAAATGTAACACAGTGGCCTGAACGTAGATGAGAGACCACAAGATTCCTTGTTAAAAATAATAAACATACTGAATCATTAAGAAAGCCTGTGTAAGCTCATAAAGTTGAGATTAGACAAGAAAAATGCTGACTGAATCACAGTGGCAAGTACTTAATCTCTCCAGAGGAGGGGACATTTTAAAAAGAGTGTTTTTTTCCTCCTTATTAGGACCATTGTCTCTGTGTTGCTGCTTATGCTGAATCCTTTCTGACAGCATTCAGTTCCTTCCATGCAATGAGAAACTATTATATGTTATGGAATGTAAGGTCTCATAGAGGTTATCAGTCTTTACCTGCGTGGCTGAGAAAGTGTAAGAATATCAAGATTTCTTCCCATACAAAAAAGTATTTAATTCATATTTACCTGTGTCAAAAAATTCTCTCAGTGTTGGTGGTCACATGGAAGTTTTCTCAGGTACAAAGACACCAGCCTGTTCAGCACATTTCTGTATGATGTATAGCATTAACTGCAGCTGATGTTCAGTAAGGAACGTAAACACACAAGCAGGATTATCAGTAACTACCTGTGTAACCACAGAAGAGTCAGGAAAAGCTCTGCTCTGGTCAAGGTGGTGTTGACAGGCAAGATATTTGATCTGCCTTTAGCTTTCATGTTGCAGTTGTGTCTTTTAACTTCTGCAATTTGCAAATGGTTTTAGTTAGGAAGAATACTAATGTGACAGTGTGCCCTCTTTTGGTGAGGAAAAGGTGGCATGAGGCAAACAGCTGTTAAAAATATTTTGATACAGATCATGTCAGTAGATTTAACCTGTGAGAGAAGATTCAGTCTCTGAAAAGAGGCATCCAAGGGCATCCAGGCCAAAACCCTTATGTTATTATTTTATGCTTAACACTTATCTCCTGCCACCAACAGCTCTCCAATCTAAGAAAATTAAAGCTTCTAAGAGCAGGAATTGTGACCCCAGATCCAACCTGGATCTGAGCACTTTATGTATCCCATGTGTTAATTCCACCACACAGAGCAGTTTCTTTATAGTGCCATGACAGCAGGTGGGAGCAGGGTTGTGCAGAGTGTTGTGTTTATTTCTCCTTGGGATGCAGAAGAGCACAAAGGCAGCTAGAGGAAGCTCTGTGAGAGGCCTGAGAGCCTTAAGGCCAGAAAATATGCAAACCCAGGTTTAAAAGCTATCATTCTCTGTTCTTCTTCCCATTCTCACAAGAGGTTCAGCTCAGGCTTAAGGTTTATGCCTGTAGCTTGTGAAGCCTCTCTAAAAAGATGAGAAAAAAACATACTAGTGAATAGTGGATATTGTGACAAAAGGTAGAAGAGACTCCATCAGACAAAGATCAGTGTGTTGCTGAAAAAAGGCCTAGAAAATTACCTTTCCCATATGCTTACCCAGAAGAATGAAAACACACCAAGAGAAAAAAAAAAACAGAAAATACAGAGAAAATGTTGATTTTAAGCAAATTTCTTGTACTTTCCAGGCGTATTTCAGTTCTTGTTTATACTTGATTTTGCCACAAAATGCTTTCTGTTCTGGGTTCCCAGGAGGAGGCAGTCCCTCTAGAAATTCTGGCAGTTGTACTTTGCTTTGGGAACTGAAAGACATCAGAGGTCTCACAGGCATCTCTGGGACACCTTGATTTGAGAAGTACATCCCCTGGGCATCTCTAATATCCTACTGAGCCCAAAGGCAATGAGAAGCTGTTTTCCCTTGTCAGAGCCTTTGGGGATGGGGAGGGAAGAGAGATCCTTATTCACAGTTCTCTTGAAACAAAGGGGAGTGCATTTAAAACAAATACTTTTTTATATTGCTAAACTCCCCCAACTGCCTTCAGAACTTGCACAATACAGCCATCTCTGATTTGGCAGAGATGATTTTTTAAGAATTGACTTCACAAATTGGTTTTGTTTTGCTCTTGCTATGGGCTGAGCAGTATGAATGCCACAATGAAACAAAAGAAAACACCCCTTCAGCCAAATTCTTCTGTCACAGCCCTGCAAACCCACTCAAGCCAACTCAGTAGCAGCAACAGAACTGAGAAAAAAATGTTTTAACTCCATAGAGCCCTGAAGCATATGTCCTGTTGGCAGGATTAGGGAGACAGAAAGTGGTACACTGATCTAAGCATGGAGGGGCCAAACACCAGACTGCGTCTTGCTACACTTCTGGAAGTTATGTGTTGCGATGCAAACAAAACCTCAATTAGTAAGTTCCCTAGCAATTTACCATGATGTCACACAACCATAGGCAGAGCTAGTCTGCTGGTCTGTTTCATAAATAAGGTAAAAGAAAACATCATGAGATCCATTATTCAAGATACCCTGCAATCTAAGTAAATATGTCACAGTGAGTGTATCATAATGCCACCTCTAAGATCTAGGGAATAGGAAGTAACTCAGTCTTTCCTCTTGATTTCTTTGGGTGAGCTGGAACCTGAATAAGCGATCTACTTACCTGTGGATGCAGAAAACATGTTGACTGTCACATTTTACTGATAAAGGAACTGGAAGGGAGGGTATAGGCATTGCATCTTCCAGTTACTCATCCTTGTTACAATGAGATGAAAAAATGGCTGGGGTTAGACTCCTCAGCATCCAAAAAAAGCATTGTGTGTGGTCCCTAATCTTCCCATTTCATACTGAGTGATTTTGCCTTCTACCTAACTTTGTATAACGAGGCTCTGAGGAATTAGATCAGTTGGTCACCCTATACCAACCTTGTATAAGCTTGATTTTTGTTGCTTTGAAAATTCAAGTACAGGAGTGAGAGTTGGGGGTAAAGTTCAGCGATTTTCTGAATGTCATCAACGTATCAGTAAAGATATTGTGTGCACACCATGTGGAGTAAACCCCCTATGGTGATGACAAACTGACTCTGGCCTCAGGGAAAACCCACATCACAACAGCTGGAGCCAGCCCTTAGGCTACAGGTTGAGAATTAAGTACAGAAAGAAGTTCTTTCTTTTGCCACTCATCTTAATTACATGTTTGGAGGTCACAGAAGCATCTTACTGGGCAAAGAACCTATGCCCTGTTAAAGCATCTTTAATAAAGTAGCAGCTGACAATCTTGCTGAATTCCACTTGTGTATTTGTTTTGCTTCTTGTCCTGTGTGCTGTGATGGAAACCACCGATGCGTTTCATTATTGCCTGTAGAAAAACAATGATTCACCCTAAGATGCTTTGACTTCATGCTGCAATAGGGATAGAGAGGGATCTGAGTTTAAGCATAGTTTGTGTGTGCAAAAGCGAAGGGAAAGATCTGACCCAAAAGTGTGGGCTATAGAAAATGAGAATAATTAGGAAGATGTAGTTTTATATGTTTAGCAATAAATAACTGGCCAGTTTCTTTATGTTCTGTCATTGTATGCTGTCCCCTGTGGTATCTGGGCACAGCACACATAAGAATAATCTGTAACACATTAGGACAGACAGCCATGGTACATTGTTCACTGCTAAACTAAACTAAACTAAACAGGAAAGACAGGAGAGATGTAAAAAAAACCAAAACAAACCACAGCTTTTACATTCCAGAAGTCTCTTTTCAAAGTCAGTGAACATAAATTTCATCTGTGGATCTGGGAGTTAACCGCAGCTCGGTGGACCATGTGAACCAGACAGTGTGACTTGCAATTTGTGCAAAGATCATCCAATTTTTTCTATCAAGTGTTTGCATTTGGCTATTAGAGTATTAATATGGCAAAGTAGCTCCCTCTAGTGAGAAGAAACATTCATAATTTCCATCTATCCAATACAAATGCAGTTGAATAACAAAAAGCTTGAAAGTTTTCACATTGATTCCACAAATGTACATATAGCTCACTCAAAGATATATTGACTTACGTAGGCTGCTTTCATGAGCTTGCTTGCTTGACTTGCTGAACTGGAGCCCAAGAGTTCACACTCTTCATTGTTAATTATTCCAGTACTACAGGGCTTATGGACTTTTAAAAATAACTTAAAACGGAATCTTAATTCTATTAACATTAGGACAAAAATCTTTAATGCTTTTTGTACTTTCTATTTTCTTGTGTTTTCATGAACTTACTCCCCTAGTTTTACTTCCTCATACTGCAGAAGTAACCAGTAAAGTTTTGCTAGTTTGCTCACTCGGTGTGTTGCTGAGGTGAAAATAGCCTATAATTACCATTCCTCCTTTTCCATGGAGCACAGAGCCTAATCTGTACTCTTAGGAGAACCATAAAACCTTTGAGGACTTCATACTGAAAAAAAAAAAAAAAAAAAAAATTTGCACAATAGGTTTTACCCTTGAACATTTTAAGCTCAAGTCGATACCACTTGTAAGGAATATGCATATTTATTTAATTTTTTTGGTTTTATTGTAGCTTTTTTTTTTACTTGCTTGTGTTTTTCTGCTCTAAGTCATAGTATGAACTTGTTTTTTTACAGAAATTATATTCACTCTACATTAAATTTTAAATTTCTTTTCTTTCACATGCATAGATTTAAATGATGGAATGATTTTTTGAGAAATACTTGCATAGTCTTTGTCTATGATGAAATGATACTTTTTGTTTTATTTTTATCACTAGCATAACAAGAGCTATGGCTGCTGATGGTCCATGAGAAAAAACATTCTGCTGCCAGGCCCTTTCTCTGTGTCCTGTCATGAATGCTGGTGGCATTACATCTGAAAAAAATGGCTGTCTGAAACCTACAGGAACTTATCAGTACTTAGCCTCGTTTCTTCCAATTCAAAGCAGTTTTTCCATACTGTGTATATTTATTAGCAGTCCATTAAACCATCATTAGTCTTTCCTGTGATTGCAGTTTTACTTTTGTGGTGTGCCAGTTGATTATTCACCAGTAAACAGCAGGAAAATCTGCAGGAAAAACATGATCAAACACACACTCTGGAAAATACACAGAGGAAATACTTAAATTGAGCAGACACTGAGAAAGAAGGCATTTTACCTCATACTGTGTCAAAATGTCATTTTTATTTCATTATATAAAGCCAAACATAAGAAGTATGTGGTAAAATCACTCAAACCACTTAACATTAGCCATACTGATAACTAGTACTAATTACAGAGGAAGCACTTAAATAATTCCATTGAATTTAGTAGGATGAAAATTAACATGATTGTAGTTTAGTCTGAATATGAGTATACCTGATTCATTATAGTAATATGATTTATTAAGCAATAAGAGGAAAAATGTTGGTGCTCTGTCAATCTAATGGATGTATTAATTAGTTAATTAGTACTGAACTAAACTGGAGAGAGGGTGTTAGGCACTTTTAGCATTTCTCTAGCCAATTTTTACTAACCCATCACGTGTGCTACTTTTTACACTGCTGCTGAGAGGGGGGGGTTCTGTATTTTCCCATCAAGAACTTACACAGTGCAATGTGACAGTGACTTCTATCCGTATCAATTTGTTTGTGTGGAACTAGCAATGTGTTTAGGCCCAACCAGTTGATCTGAGCAGCTTTTTTAGCTCTTTGGCTACTTCTCATTTTTCAAAGTCATCCCTACCCTCCAGCCCTTTGAAGTAAAGCTTCTTTACTGAGTATATATCTAGGCTTTGTGGCATTCACATGACTTCACAGGCAGTTGTTCCATTTCTCTTGGCTCTATCACGTGAGAAAGGGTTTTTTAACTGGAGAGATTAAACTGCATTCAGGATGTCAGATGACCATGGTCAGTTGGAAGTCTGCACATGGAAAATTAACATGTCTCAATTAGGAATGCTTTGTTAACTGTTAGCAGTGTTCGTTTTCCAAGGTAGTTAACAGCTTCAGACCTCAGTCATGACTGGAGGATTTCATTTAAGAGAAAACGGTCTCTAGTGAAGACATGCACCTAACTCTCACTCTTCCCTTACTTACTCAGCCAGATCTGTTCAGCCCAATTTTACCATTTAATCATGAAAATGAACATGAACTCCATTGTAGTCAGTGGTGGTATAAGACCTTAGTTGAAGCTTCTGTCACCCCTGTGAAAGGGTGATTTAGAGCTGAACTGGGCTTTTTTAGTACAGGGCATGTGAGCAAGATCTGTTTTATTTTGTGAGTCATATCTATTTATTTTTCTGTGTACATGGCAGTTATCTAACATACTTCTGGTGCCAGCCTTTCTGCTCAAAGCAGCTAAGTCAGAACTCAGAGACATTTAGAGTGGAAAAGTTGTATCAGCAGTATAAATTTACAGGTAACTAAGAGAGGTAAAAAAAACAGAAAAGCAAGTTTGAAAATGAGCCCAGGGCCCCAGCAACGTGTAAAGAAAAGGACAAACATTGCAATAACCTGATGCTCACCAGCTACTCAGCAAGGAAAGAAATCAAAACAAATTGAAAAATGGCCTGTTCATCTCCTCACACCTCAGCCACTATCCTGGATGCCCACCGTTCACCTGTATCCCTTCTCCCTGTGCTGGAAAAGAGGTAGCCCTGTAGCGTCAAAGCTTGTAGATAAGTAGTAGCTTAATAGCAAATCCAGAGTACTTCAGGGTTATACTTCATAAAGGAAAATCCTTCAGTATTCCCAATGAAAACTTGCCAAATGCTTCCCTCCATCCTTAGGTTTTGCCTCTTTTTTCTTTCCTAAGTAAACTCAGTCCATTTAAGGAGTAAGGATTTCCCTATTTTTCATTCATCCTCCAAATTCTGTTATAGTTAGTTTAAGACTATCTCAAACTCTTTCCTGAGAGGAAACCTTTCTTTGGCTTCAAGCATCTTGGCTCCACTTCCCTGAAATCTTTTAGCAGCATTTTATCTCTTGACAGGATACAGGTTTCTAATTGATTGCTTCGTGCATTAGTATTGCAAGATAGCAAGTCTAAAAGCCATTTTCTGGCATTAGTGCATGTACTGAGGAGCTTTTTACAAAGATTGGGTTCCTCGATTCCAATTGCTGAACTTTGGCTACAAAAGTTGTTTTGATGTTCTCACTCTGCTTTTAGGGACATTATCTTAAGTTTGAGAAGATAAAAATAGAACAAAACTGCTCAGTATTGTCAAGAACAAAGCAGAGGTAAAATATGCTTATATCTCACTAACCCTTACATGATCTCCAGTTTTTTGTCAGAGAGGTAACTGTATGTGATGAAGAGTAATGTTTCTTTGATTGCTGTGTTTTAACCTTTGCTTAGAAATGTGCTGGGCTTTCTTTTCAGAATATGAAATCAACCTTGCTGTCTTAAGTCATTGAAATTTTACACAAGTGAAAATGAGAAGAGAGCTATGAACTGTGCATCCCTGAACCAGTTATAAGAAGCAACAAATAAGGTACATATGAGTAGAATGAAAGGTAAAATTCTTAAATGGTGTCATGAGATTATAAAGCTTTGATTTTCTTCCTTTTATCACATCAGAACCTCTCTCACACACAGTAAACTCTTCTCTAATTCTGTCTGAACAATCACATTTGAAATCCCAACAAAATACAAATGTTCAGACAGATCTGAGAATGAGTAATGAAAATTCATTGATGTTATCCTACTGTAGAACAGTCAGCTTATTCTGAGTACTAGTTTTGAGCTTTAGCCAGTTCTGAGGCTTTCTAAATGACTTACATTATAGGAGAAGAGCACAAATACTCTTTTCATCTGCTATGTCCTTGTCGTTACTAGGGGAAAAGTTTCATGGTTGTTAAGGTGCTGTGAGGTCTCTTCTGAATTCAGCAGAAAGGTGCAAGTTGTCAGAGGTGAGAGGAAGTGTTTAAAGCTTATCGTTCTCTGAACAAGCCTGAAATGTTTATTTTTGATCGCTGTTTCCTTTTATAAGGGATTCTTTACAGAATCTGTGGTTTTAGTCACTCACTATCCATATGGTCTGTGTCTGTGTTTTCCTTGGTAGCAGTGCCTACATGTGCACATGACAGCTCTACCATTTGCTGGCTTCATTCTGAGTGGCACTAGAACATGCCATTCACTGTCCTTGCCATCCCAAGCCTTGTATTCCCTCTGAACCCAATGCTGTTACAAAACAGTAAGAATGGAGTACCCTCTGTTTGAGACTGCTGCTTGAGCTGCTGTGGCTGTTCTGCACCTTGTTTTTGCATTCCTGAACACTGGGGGACACTGCTTGCTTGCCTCTTTTCTAGCTGCACTATTGAACACAGAAGGCATGTTATTTCTCTTAAAATCAGGGACCTGAATTCATGATTATTCCTCCAGATGGTCCACAACTTCTAAAATTGGATTCAAATGAGACAGAATTCTGCACAGTAGGGTTTTAGTTTATTCCTATTAATAAAATTAATGGGTCGAAGATTGGATTAAATAATGTTGCAGTGATGCTGATGAGAAGCTAGCACTTAGTTTCCTGTAGGAAACACTATTGGATAGCTGAATTTAGCAGCCATTTAACTAGATCGGATACACAGGTGTGAGAATAAGCTGCATTTGTCACCTGTATGTATGCAGTTAACCAGCTGTACCATACAACTTGTACCTAATGCATAAGGCACAAAAGCAGGAGACCTTGTACTTTCAGTCATTGTTGTTTTCAAACCAGACAAAGCTGGAGATAGCCATCCATTTTCTTTCAAAGGACCTTAAGGTTCTACCTTGAAGTGCAGAGCAACTGTGAAATGCAAAGGAGAGGAAAAGATGTGGTCTTGTGATTGATAGTCTTGAATATATTTTGGTATGTTAATAGGGTTTAAATTACTAACCAAATGCATTGGAACCAGTTATGTCCAAAACCTCAGACCTTTTATGTGTAGGTTTGGCTCTTCTTTCCCCTCAGCTCACTTAAACCGTTCATGCCACCAGTAACAGTTTTCTATAGTTGAATTGTGTATCCACAATACACAAATATTCAAACTCAAAGTTGCAGGGAAGGCAATTACATATGTCTACATAAAATACTATAAGTTTCACTGGCTGATGAATCTACCTAATTTGCAGCAGATTATGGTTTATTCTACAAGGAAAATAAAGGACACTTCTACTTACCCTTACATAGGCTGCATAAAAGCAATGCATGACTGTCAGGAACAACAGGGATTGCACCATCCAAGAAGTGGATAGTGAATATACGGTCTCTCCCTTGTAAGACCTAACTGGAAGACAAAAGATACTTAAGAAACTGTGACTTAGATTGAGTACACCTAGGACTGCAGCTAGTACTGTCATGTTACCAAGGCTGTAGATCCATGTGTCCATATAGTTACTGAATGTCCTAGATTTGAGGGTTTGGGGAGGTTCCTTTGTTTCAGGTCCTACACAATTTTTTATTAGATTACTCCTGCCAGCACATCCTTTTTATTCAAAAAGAAACTGAAAAATATGGGAGACATCTTTCTAGTTGTACTTTTCTGAATGGAATTACTGTGTTAGTAAATGGGAGCATTTGTGCTCAGGAACACACCAAAACAAATAAAGGAGTTTAGAAGGCCTTATACTAGCTTTTCTCTTAGATACAAAAAGTGTATATGTTTAGCTCCTTTTAGGAGACAGGTTTTACTAAGCATTATGATAATTTGACTTTTGCAAATATTTGTATTCCAAGTGGGTGGAAGCTCTGGAATTCAGGAATATTTCAGTGGCCTATTACAAAACAGATAAGAAAAAATGGGACAGTAAGGGAAAATCAGTGGGGACTAAATTAAGTAGGAGTAAAAATCTCACTCTATATTAAGCTTACACTAATATAAGCCCTGCTTGATGTGTTTGCAGTGATTTAGGGAGAGACTGCAATTTGCTTCCATACAGCTTGTGAACAGATGAGGAAAGGAAAAAATATCCATTATAATTACTTCAGTGTTTCCTATCCACCATATAAGGATTGTAAGTTTCTTCTTGGGTTTGGAGAATGCAGTTTTATAGAGGCAGTTGGTTGTTTTTTTCTAGGAAAACAGTAAATGAGTGAAGCATCTTTCTTTGAATTTTTCTTAGTGTGTTGGGGAAAATTTAATTTTTCTGATTTATGTTTTCCTGGGTAGTGAGATGGAAGGGTACAGGCTGTAAGGATGGGAAGCATGACTGTGCAGCAGTTTCCTCACAATGTGCAAATCTTAAGACAGCTGCTATCAAGGGAATAGCTGAATTTCTCATTGATGTCAATCCTTTACGCATGTACATCATGCTGACGCATATGCCTTTCATCAAATAGACAAAATGGATCATTACCCTTCTAGCAGTGGAACAGTTTTCTTTAAGCCCTGAGGTTGAAGATGAGTATTTGTTCATTTTCACTATAGATGTTCC
This sequence comes from Alca torda, assembly GCA_008658365.1. Lineage (NCBI taxonomy): Eukaryota > Metazoa > Chordata > Aves > Charadriiformes > Alcidae > Alca > Alca torda. The sequence continues at coordinate 9,830,207 of CM018081.1, forward strand.
TTCTGTTGTTTTAACTGTAAGTTGTTTTGCAACTTCCAGTTGCTTTGGGAAAACATCTGCCATTTTCTCTGACTTTGAAAAGCCACCAGCTTTTATTCTTTCAGATTATGATATAATTGGTACTGGAATTTTTCTTAGTTCTTTTGTTTCTTTTTTGCTACTTGGATGCCTTGTTTCTCTTAAATGTCTTTATAAAGTTTATATGGACCAATATTTATTGTCTGCTTGTGACTATGTTACTGCACTTCTATTAAGTAGCTGACATACACCACAGTAAGTTGCTTCTTTGGTCATACAATTAAGCCACTTTTGCAGTATTGCAGTAATATTGCAGTAAAACTTGCCCTTTTTTCATACTGTCAGACTTGTTTTAGGATAGCACAAGCTTATTATCGATTAAATAAATGTGCTTTTTTGACGCATAAAGCTTCTGAAATGACTGTTCTGTTTTGGCAACTCTGAAAATTCTATTTCTTCCCATAGTAGGCAGGGAAAGAAGGAGGGCATGGGATAATCTTACCCCAAAACTCCTAGCTGGAAAAAACTTGCAGTTATCAAATGATATAAAGGATCACATCCCAACACATTTCTTCTGACCTTCATATTCTTTCCTGTTTTCTTTGCAAAACAATGACAAATAATTACTCTCAGGGAAAGTTTCTGGGTTTGGAGTTAATTTGCTGTCTTTGAAATAACAAAAATTCAATTGAATCAACCATTTTTGAGACATCTGAATAGAGCCAAAAGTTCAAGTCTTTTGCATGCTTTCTTGATGACACATTTTCATTGCATGTAAAATGGGAGAATTTCCTTGTGTGTTTGGACAGAATCTCTGTGCATGTAGACTGTATGAAAAAGTATCTCTTAAACTGCCTCATCGTTCCTGGCACCCCATTCATTCTAACTGCCTGTTAAATCTTACTCTTATTTTAGGCTGTCTTTCTCTGTCTGTACAGCATTTGTTCCATACAAATGAAAATCATAAGCTTCCCTATTATTATTATTCTCTTCTAGAAGGATAATTACTGATTCAGATCTTTTCAAGAATGGTATTAGAAGAAAAGCCACTTTGACCTGCTAAAGACTGTACAGTAATTCTGTTCTAACTATGTAAGATCATTAAGAACAATATAAATACACAGCTACCGTGGGACTGACTGCATGTCACCCGTACCTCACCTCTCCCCATGAGACAATTCTCCTCTAATTTCCTGCCTATTCTTTACAGAACATGGGACAGCAGAGGCAGTAATGGTGATCTTGACAGCTGTTATTGCTAGGCGGGGACAGTTTTCCAAGGGCTCTGTGTGTGTATAAACACTTGCTAGTATGAACTTTGGGGTGGTCAGCATATTCAAAGCTATTCATCAAAAAATGAAGAGAATGACTCTGGAAATGGTGATTTCTTTAGGATTTATTTTGCCTATATGAAAAGAGCAAACAAACTGGAACAGTGTCTTCTCTGATGTTGTTTTCCCAGCAGATACTTTGCAGCACAGTACATTCCTATCAAAAATATTGAAGAATTGCATTATTGACAAACTGTTGTACTTGGTGGCACAGAATGAGACCTAAGTATCTGTTGCTTCTCCTGTGGTAAGAGATACACCATCTTACCCCTACTATCTTTCACCTGCTAATATGCTTTTTTCTATATATTTAGGCATCACATCACTTGTACGAATACTGTATGTGAATCACCAATATTTTTCAGGCTTTACTCCAGTATTTAAATCCCTCACCTCTCACACAGTGCCACACCACATCTTCATTATTTCTTCGCCAAGTTCACTGAAAGGAATATGAAAATTTTTCAGCAGCTCAAATATATAAAGCTGTTAGGTCTTCTTATTACCAAGTGACACTTGGCTTAGTGATAGACCTGAAAGGTACTTAGGAGTGTTTGCAAAGTGCTAAGTTTTCGGGGCAGGCGGGGAGCAGAATATCTGGAGAGTACTCTCCGAAGGAGTTCTTAATACTTTTCCCATTGCTGGCAAATCACACTTCAGATACATTGTTCTATGTTGCTTTGTAGGGTTGGTATGCAAATAGCTAATTCCCAGAGACACTGCTACAGTTACTAATAGCTAATGATGAAGTATTCACTAGCAATGAATGTTGAAGCCCAAACAGCAGCCCAGCACTTTCGCTGCTTGTATTAGTGCAGCATAGAGCACAACTTTATTTTGACCTGTTTGATCTTGAATTGCTACCTGAATACAAGTATTAAATAATAAAAGTGGAGTACCTGTTAAAACAGTGTGTGATTTTGGTACCAGGAATGTGTTTGATGACTCAGAATAATTTCAGTGAAATTTGAATGAGAAAATAATGTGTGCTTGGGCACTAAGCTGTGCTTTGCTCAGGCTTGAATAATGCACAGCTTCTCAGCACTAAGATCAAAAGGGAGTAACAGATAAAAGAATGCCAGTTAATTTGCGTTGGGAAAGGCCCTTCATCACCCCATTAGATGCTGTCAGCATCTACTTCAGGACTGCTTCACTCTTTTATGAATACTTTTACTGTGAATTGTTACAGCAGGAAAAACCCTGTGATTCTTAGAGATGTAATTATGTTGAGTAATCTGTGGGCAACATAAACTCTAGAGGCAGGATTCAAGCCACTGTCATCCCTTAATTGTGTACTTCATTAGATTGTTCTGCCAAGGAGAGAACCAGACATTTTATGTATCTGGCTGAATGCTGAATTTATACTCCATTGCACTGCAGATAGATCAGAATGTAGTTGTATCTTGCCATGGTGTAATTCTGAAATAACTTTCTGTAGTTATTCTGTGTATGTGCTTAAGGTAGACTCTAACCCCATGTTTCTGCTTCATTTTGAGAAGGCTTCTCATAGCCTATTCTGAGAGGCATTGCTGAAAATTTAATTTAATCCTGAGTGCTTTTGAGATGTTGTCTGACTAAAGACCCCAGAATTAGTCCCAACTTGCAGAGCCGCAGTGCTGTGAATGAACTGTGCTCTTCCTGTGTTCTTTTATTAAAGAATTGTTTTTGTGAAAAAAAAAAAAAAAAGGTAGTAGATGAAACAAAGCAGATACCTATCTGTATTGTGCAATATTGTATTGTTCTTGTGTCCTGCAGCTTTCTTAGCTCGTAGATTTGAAAATAATATGCCATAAAAACAATTTTAGCCACCATTCTGTGTTTCCATCTCTTCCTTTTCACATAGATAACTTCCTTGCTAAAACACAGCTTGGTGTGCAATGAAGAGCACAAAATCTTTTTGGCAGGCATGTAAGCAAATATTCCAATCCCTGCACCCAATCACACATACACACTGGGACAGATCATTTGCTGATTTCAAAAACTGCAGTTCTGCTGACTCCTGTGGATCTTCACAGGTTGGTCAGATAGTTTCTTACTTTAGTTAAAATAAACCTAGCACACACTACATAGTCATAAAAAATAGGGAATAGTTGTTCAGAAAGCACGTTTCTAAGGTCCACTGTAACTGATAGAAAAGATTCATGTTATCTTTAAGAAAATTTATGTTGTAAGGTTTCATCTGGCTTTTCTTTTAAGAGGAAATGGATTATAATTTTCATGCATAGGAGCAGGGTGAGTTTAGGGAAAAACTGTTACGAATAGAGAAGTCTTGCTTTATCTTAGAATTTATGTTACTAACATTTCCTACTGTACATCTTCTGCTCTTCCATGTCTAAGATGAACTTACTAAATAGGGGAGTCTGCATTTGAGAGAAGGCAGGAAATTCAGGATGAAAGTCACAGCCAGAGCAGTGGAGTTACTACAAGAGCCATGGTGGTTCTGGGCAAAATATTCAGCTTTGCCTGTAAAATTTACCAATATTGGCCATCTTTGAATAAACTCACCCCAGAATTAGTGAAGAGGTGTGATTTACTGGATTGATGTTTGCATTTGTAGCCCTAGTCTGACACAGACATAGGGGACTTCTGGTCTGGTCTAAGGATGCATGGGGAGCCACCTTCTGTCCGTCGTTCCTGGCTGAGCTATTTTCACTGAAAATATACCATAACTGATTGGCGTTTTCTAACTGGACACAGTCAGTCCTGTTGCTGATGTCAGTGAAGGAATCTCTCCAATTCAAAGCACTACCCTATCTTCCCTTATTTTACTCTACACTGAGAAGACTTGGGGATTAACTTCTCTTGACATTAATTTTTTTAACATCCCCCTAATCACTTCCACACGACTCATATTTCCAGACAGGGCCAGTGAGACTGCATGTGTAACTGGACTTTCAAAATGCCGAGCACATAGTAATTCACAAATATTGCCCATTCTTTTTCTCCTGTAAATTATTGCTGGAGAAAGAGAGATGCTGAATTAAGCCAAGAACGTTTCAGGATTGGGTTTACTTTCTCATCTTTTATTTAATCATTATTTATGTCCCCAAATAATGACGCTATTTTGCTTTCTGCCTTTCTGCTTCAGCTGTTTTAATTTTTAAATTAAAAGTTCAGGGCATCATTTTTCACAGTTAGGTTCCATCCAGGCTAGGCTGTATGAGAAAGGTCAGAAGCAAGCTTGTTTTAGTAGACAGGTAAATAACTTCCCAAATGCTGTCTGGTTGAAAATTGATTTGTAAGTCTTCTTTTCATGCTGGCACGGAATCTGGGTCAGTGCTTTTCAGATAATACTCCATTTGACTCAAAAATCATTTCCAAATTGCATATCTTTTCCATTAAACAATGGGTTTCTAAAAAAGTTGTGTCTGGGGAAAAAAGGGGGCCAAGCCTGTCTTTGTAACCAGATTATTTTTACAGTTTGCTTGTAAAATTAACATAAACCAGTTCAAGCTATCAGTATTTCCCTTGCTTTCCCTCCAAAACACAGACATTTTCTGCCCCTTGTACATCAGAATTGAAAGTCTAATGTTAGTTCTTCCAGTCTTCCATTAATCATTTATTTCTGATCACCTGATGAACTCACATGGGAGGCATCTTGAGCCCAAAGAAGTTCTTAATGTCTCTCCTAGGTTACTTCTTGTACAACTTCAGATGCTGTGGAGTTTCATTGTGTTAATCCATCTCTTTCAACATGACACATTAATGTAGTGCCTCCGGGGGTAGGAAGTAGACATTACTTTGACAGTGATCTATCAAGAAGGGTTGTTTGTCTTTCTTGATGACTATATTGACTGTAGTAAATATTCTTCTGTTTGCACACTGTTCATACAGTGGGAAGTTTCTAATATGCTTTTGCTTATCAGAATAAACATGGCTATAATTTGGAAATCAGAACAGATCTAGCATAATACCAGTTAGGTTCATATTTGTAAGAGCATCCATTACAGCTGATTTTTTTTTTTCTTTTTGCAAGGCGCAGAGCTATGTATGCAAATCCATACAACTCCAGAACACATCTAATGTGAGTTTTTCATTAATAAATGTAAGCAGAATTGCCCATTGAATAGGATTATATTTTTAATAAAGTTATAAAATTATGTCTGATATTGTCCTACTGGACCTCCTATTCATACAAGCATATCTGCTTTACCTACTGCCTACTGAACTTTCAGGCAGATGTGTATTCTCTCGAAGCTGTTATGTTCCATAAGGCAGAAGAGATAAGAAGATTTTCTGTGATTTGTTTTTTGTTGTAATAAAATTCATTTTTTTATAAAATAAATTAATATATTTAATGGTGAAACGTGAATAAAAACAATATGAAAAACAACCAACTGGTCCTTGTGCCACTGAAATCAGTAAGAAAGTGAACACTAAGTATTGTGGTAGTTAAGTACTAGGCTTTCAAAATAATCTGATCTGTGATCAGACAGAAGAAAAGTCACTTTTCCTGAATGAAATCAGGATTTTTCCATCGCGGACATTTTTTTTAGGACATTGGAAAGCTAACTGAGGACTTGGTATTCTGCCGGGTAAGAGAAATGGAACTGCCTTGAAGCCCCTCAAATGAATAAAAGATGCAAGATCGTGCCCACTGATGGCTTTAGCATACAAAGCACAGTTCTGCTTTTCCACTGTCTGCTCACATGCAGAGTATATGCTTTCTTAATGCTTTTTTTGTAGGGTTCTGGTGGAATTGAGTGCAGTGCCATCTAGTCCTTGCAGTTCATGGGTATTGTAATGAACTGTGTACATGCTGCTTCTACAGGTTACATGGCATGGCTCACAGGAGCTCAGAAGTGTGGAGATAAAGAGTAGCATAGGGGATCTGTTTGACCTTGATGAGACAAAGCTGTATCCTTGAGAGACGCCTTGAGAGAAAAGATAAACAAGCATCAGGAGATATCAGCAAGAAAAGGAATGTGAAAGCAAAGCTGCTACTCCGTGTGAACAGATGGAGACGACCAATCAGAAGACACCGAGAAGCACGTGGCAATCGACCTTCAACCTATCAGTAGGATGCTGCCTGCGTGTGGAGAGTGCTTGTAACTATGAAGCTCAGAAAATTGTTGTAATAAAGGATTTTGGTCTATACCCTGCCAGAGTCCGTGAATCAATGCTCCACACAGAAGTGTGTCAGTACTCTGCTCTTACAAGCATCTTGTCATCTTTCACAAACATACCTAGCCTTGTCTCAAAATCTGCAAAGCTTTTTTGATTCCTTTATTCTCTCACAGTGAATGAACGACTGTAGTAGAGCTTCCAAGAACCAGAGGCTGTCTGATTTCTGTAATAGTTACAAACCTTGTAACTTCGGTATAACAAATGTATACGCAGTTTAATTCACTCGTTTGTCTGTGTGCTTCCATCTTTTTTATATTACATAGAAGTATTCAGCACCGCGTTCCTCTAATGTGCATTTTAGCAATCATGCCTCCTTTCAGCCTTAATCTTGGTAGACTTAGTAAACCAAGGTTCTCTAGTCATCATCATTCATAAAGTACTCTTTCCATGCACCTGGCCATCCTATCAGCCCTTCCGCGTGTGTGCCCATGGGAGTTAGTTGTTCTTGAATGTGGGTGATCAGAGCACTGCAGACAGTTGCCATATTGCAGCAAAACCTGTTTTCCCATCCATCCTCTAAGTTACTTTGATTTAACCAGACTCTGGTAATTACTTGTTGTTTCTTGACACTGTATCACATCGTTAACATGGAGAGTAACCCTGTCACCCCTCACCTATTTTTGTCTCTTCTGAAGAATTCACATCCCTCTGTGCCTTTGCTGAATTCTCTTGCTGTTTATATTATCCCTGCAGTTCTCATTTCAGAACATACCAAAAATATTATTTTTATTTGTTCAGTTCTTAGCATTTTCCTTGTCATTGCTGATGCTCTATGGATATTGAATACCCGGCTAGATACGTTTTTGCATTCTCTGACAGAGGAATTCAGTCATCTTTTTTGCATATTCTCAGAGCTGAATCACAAATTTGTTACTTGGTCAGAATTCTCGTTAGTTCAGGATTGAGTCTTTAGAAGAAGGTGTTGCTAAATTTCTCATATGGGGTGTCTTCCATCAGTGTCTGGAGTACATGCTGAACCGCAGAAGCTGAGTCAACAAGTGGGACAGTTCTCCATGAAAAGTCAGCACATACAAGGTTTTGAAATATCGGAGCCCAAATGTGTTTTGTTTTGGAATCTCAGTCAATGACAGCTGGGACAGACCCTTTCTTCCTGGGAGTTTTTGTCTCAAGATGATCTCTGCTCATCTGACAGAATATGTTTTATTTATGAAGCATTAATTAGGCTTTCTTCTTAATGAGATTCAACTATGCTGACAAATAGGGCATGTTAATGTGAATATACAGTGTCACAGTGCAAGAATTACGAAATTAGTAGCTATCCATTTTTGTCAGTAATAACCCTATTCTTATAGATTTCCTAGCCTGAATAAAAGGATACCTTGCTGCTCGTTCTAGTCATAAACTATTATTTGTTTATTTTTTATATCAAATTAATAATAAATTTTAATAAAGTTAAAACAATTTTAGAATAGTTTCTCTGCAGTTCCCAACATACTGAAAGGGTGATATTTTCCTGAAAAATTCAGGCCATTTGTGGGATCCTAGAATACTCTTACAAATTACAGAAAAGCCTATGTAAATCACAGTTAAAGTACCATCACTTTTTAAGAACTAGTAGTAGTATGAAAATGCCACAGCTAAAAAACCCCACAATACTAAAGCAAATGCAATTGAATGGCTTCTAATAAATGCTGTAAAAGCAGTCTTTCCAATTTCCAGCTGGTAAGGGGTCTGGAGCACAAGTCTCATGAGGAGCAGCTGAGGGAGCTGGGGGTGTTCGGCCTGGAGAAAAGGAGGCTGAGGGGAGACCTTATCGCTCTCTACAGTTACCTGAAAGGAGGGTGTAGAGTGGTGGGGGTCGGTCTCTTTTCCCAAGTAACAAGCGATAGAACAAGAGGAAGTGGTGGAATCGCCATCCCTGCAGGTATTTAAAAGATGGGCAGCTGCAGTGCTGAGGGACATGGTTTAGTGATGGTTTTGGCAGTGTTAGGTTGATGGTTTGACTCGATGATCTTAAAAGTCCATTCCAACCTAGATAATTCTATGATTCACAAAGGAAAACTTGTTCTCAGTTGTCAAGTAATCAGTTCATGTGTATGCAGAGTACCGAAGTACTTCTTACTGATAAGTCACCTCATTGGTAAGGGATGATACTTTTGTATCATTCTGCTTGCTTCTTGTTTTTAAATTAAATGTTGATGAATATAACTTTACTTATATTGTACTGGAAACACTTTGGGGAATTATGGTTACACAAGGTTAAAGGATTTGTGGTTTCTTCATACTGAACTGAGGAGCGGGATAGGGCAGAATTACTGGCTTTTGATGAACAACTCATTCAGTTATGGGCTTAGTTATTGGCTCATGTTTCGTTGCTTGGATGTGCAAGTAACACATAAGTGCTTGCAGATAATGGCAGCATCTAACACAGGTGGTCTCACACAAGTTATCAGTGTAGACTGGATTATTACTGCAGCTGAAGCATGTCCATACTTAAGTTTGAAAAGCTCTCAACAGCACTAGTACTATTACCTACAGAACATCATGAGGCTGCAGATTTTCTTGTAGATGTTGTGCTCTGGTTTTGGCTGGTGTCAGTTGACGGTGTTGTACAGGGTGTTGGCTTTAGTTCCCCATCTTTAGTGACTTTAAATCTTTAGTGACTTTACAATGTGCTCTAAAGAACAATTTGGAGGCAGCTGTGCAAATTCTACTCAGTATCTGCTGTGTGGAGGAAGCTGGCTGCATTCCTTGCCTACTCTTGCCTATTACGATACTTCATGTGGCACTTTGCCAGCTGGATTGTGATTCTGAAGAGACCTTTTATGTAGAAAGAACTGCCAAAATTTACATCACTTTATGTTTATGTGTATATGTTTATGTGTATATACATGTATGCCTCCTTCCCTCTATCTCATTTACAGACTTCAAGCCCGTGTGCACTGCATGCATACCCAAGAATAAGCAGTTCAGTTGTGTCAGCTGTTTGGAAAAACTTCAGTCAAATTTTTTATAATTGCATTTTGACAGTTCACCAAAATTTAAACATTTCATGGAACTGTATAAATTCTGGTGAAAGATCACTGGGATGCAACAAGATTTCACTGAAATACTGTGTTGCAGACACACTTCCATTGAAACTTGTTATTTCCTGGTATGTGTCCCATTCATTAGTGTCCTGTCTGGCCTCCTGGTGAAGAACTGAAATTTAGGAGATCTGGCAGCAGCATTTCCTCAGCACTTGAGTTTTGCTGATGCTGCGCAGACCAGCAAGTTTCCCTGAGTAGAGAATAGGCAAATCTGTTCTGTGAAGAATTTAAAAATACTTTTGTCCTATCTGTATTAAACACGCACACACACAATTTGGAAATTTTAAAACTGTCCATGAAATCCTCTTCCAGTTATAATCCAGCTGTAATCAAAACCATAAGACCCTTCCAGAGGAGATTTCTCTTGCTGAGGGTTTGATGGTAGACTTCATAGCCATAACAGAGCCTTCACTGTTAGGCATCTTAAACCTTAAGATAGGAACATCTCCCATTTTGGTATTAATTAAAATAGCTCAATATTGGCTGTGTTATAAATGGCAATGAATAAGGATTTACAGCGACAGAAACCATTAAATTTTTTTTAGTGGTAGGTATCTAAAATGCCTTTCACGAAACCATTTTAGTTCTTATGGATCAAATTTGTATGTAATAAAACTATTTAATTTCTTAGCTTAATTTCTTAGTTTCTTCGTTTCTTAGTTGGAGAGGTGATCAGCACACAGAAATTAGCGCATTCAAATAGACATGTAGCTTTTGAAAATTTGACATAACATGAATTTGTAAAAGTTATGCTGCAGGTCAGACGTACCTGGTCTTAGCCTCTTAGTATTTGCAGAATATAGATTTTTTTATCTTTATTTCTTGCGTTTTCAGGCAAAACCAGCTATTTAATGACTCGTAGATTTGTACGTGTTTTGTGTCAAAAATCATCTGCCTTTTCTGATGGTACTGTTAACATTCATTTGCTCCTAAAATCCTTTCATTAGATCACTATTGTCTCCCACATCAACTCCAGTCTCTTGCCCTATTATTGTCTGGTTTACCATCCTCCTCATATTGCTTGACCAAACTATTCACTAATGCCTCTGTCACCATTCCGTACCTGCTAACCGGTGTCCTGGAGCCCTGAAGGCTTGTCTCCCATATTTTTCTCTCTTTCCCCTGGTCCTCTCCTCTATCTCCTTCCCTCCCTCCTTCCCTCCCTCCCTTCCTCCCTCCCTTCTCCTCCTCACTTCACAAGGGTTACGGTGTAGACAGAAGCAAACTCTGCATGCAGGATGATTTGTGTAGTTGGTGTCTTAATAAGACATTTTCTTAGGATCTTTGGTTCCAGAGAACTTCTTTTCTCCCTCACCCTTAAATCTGCCTCTCCATCCATTTTCCTGCTTCTATAAGAGTGATATAAAACTCACCTTTTGCAGAGAGTAGTGTGGAAAACTACTATATAACCTTGTTTTCCTGCTTCTATAATATTGACGTAAAACTCATTTTTTTTCTGTAGGGAGTAGCATGGAAAACTACTGTGTAACCTTCAAAACATGTTATTATTTCTGAGTGACTCACTTTTCCCCCTCGTTCTCTAATTCTTCTTTTCTGTGCCTGTCCTTTGTTTGTTACATTTCCCTAATGCTTCCCTTAATCCACACCTGTCCTAAAAACTTCTGTGGTAATTTCAGTAGAATGGAGACACGGTAACTAAGTTTTATTCATGACTATTAGTTTTTTCTTTTGTACAACACAATCTGTATAGTGAAGATTTGTTAGCTTTTACCCCCTGTGAAAGTGCCCAGACTTTTTTCCCCAGAATCCATACGTTATTGTTCCAGATCTCATCCATAAGGACTGGATTCAGTCCACTTAACTCTAGGGACCTAACTAAGTGCCTAAATTAAGACTTGGGATCTCCTCGTATTTTGAGTTGGAAAGAGAGACAGGAACAGAATAGAAAACAAGTTATTTGGATAAATGCATCCCAACATCATAAGTTACATAGGATTAATCTTAGTGCTTTATTTGAGGATTTTCATGGTTTAAAACTTTGTTGAAAAAAATAAAGTGTAAATGATTTGCTGTTTTCAGATGGTTATTGTGCTGCTGATCTTTTCCAGTTATTGATCATTTTAATCTGCAATGGGGCTATATTATATCATTTGGAATCGTGGTGTTACTCATTCAGGCTATTGCATTAGCACTTTTTTCCCAAGCTGGACACTGCCAGCTGTCTCGGTCCCTCCTGCTCGCTCAGGTGCTCCAGCCCCTTGGTTGTCTTTGTGGTCCTAGGCTGCACCCTCTCCAATAAGTCTGTATCTCTCTTGGACTGGGGAGCCCAGCACTGGACATGTCTAACCAGTGCTGGAGCAGAGGGGAAGGATCGCCTCCCTTGACCTGCTGGCAGTGTTTTTTGCAATGCAGCCCAGGCTGCTGTTTCCCGCATTTGCCATGAAGGGCACGTTGCTGGCTCATGGTCAGCTTGTCGTCCACAAGGACCCCAAGGTCCTTCTCTGCAGAGCTGCTTTCCAGCTGGTCAGCCCCAGGTGTGTACCTGTGCCTGGGCTTATTCCTCCCGAGATGCAAGACTTTGCATTTTCCCTTGTTGAACTTCATGATGTTGCTCTCTGCCCAGTACTTCAGCCTGTCAAGGTCTGTTTGAATGGTGGCACAGCCAGCTGGTGTATCAAGCACTCCTCCCAGTTTTGTATTGCCTGTGAACTACCTGAGGGTGTAGTCTGTTCCAGGGTCTAGGTCATTAATGAAAGTCATGAAATGAAATAAACAATATTTGCCCCCGTATTGACCCCTGGAGTACACCACTAATGACATGTCTTCAACTGGACTTTGTGCCACTGATCACAACCCTCTTGGTCCAGCATTTCAGACAGTTTTCAATCCAGCTTGCTGGTCATATATCTAACCTGTACTTTGTCAGGTTGCTTATGAGGATGCTATAGGAGACTGTCAAGAAGCTGAGGTAAGCGACATACATGGCTCTCCCCTCGTCCTCAATCCAGTCACCTCATTGTAGAAGGCTGTCAGGTTGCTCAGGCATGATTTCCCCTTTGTAAATCTGTGGTACCTGCTCCCAGTCACCTTCTTGTCCTTCATGTGGTTCCAAATGGTTTTTAGGAAGATTTTATCTGTCAAATTCCAAGGCGTTGAGGTGAGGAAGGAGAGACAATATTGCCTTCTCTGAAGATAAGGAAAACTTTGTATGCTACATAGCAACAAAAATTCCTAATAGATATATTTCCTGCTGACAGATTTCAGGGTGGGTGGTTGGGTTATTTTCACATAAAAAATAATTAGATATGAATGATCTAAAATATTTAAAAGCAACAATTTGCAAGGAAGACTGATTGCTAAATGTTGAAATTTAACATTTTCTTTTTGCATTTTCAAGGGGTTTGGAAAAATTAAAAATTCATAAAGTGAAACCAAAATGAATGAAATTATAGCATGATGCATTGTTTTGAATAGCTCTAAGAAAGCTGTGATATTAATACCACTATTCTGTCTTCACTCCATGAAATCCTAATGAAGCTTGAGTGATGTGATTGAGTTTTATTAGTTACTTCTAGAAGCAACATTTCATTCAGATCAAAAGGCTTAGACTATTCTCCAGTGTGACAGGAACAAAGGCAATCATTGCTCATATTCACTTTTATGTTCAAATTAATGTCCAGGGTGCTATTCCCAGCATCTTAGTTATTTTTTTTTTAAAGTGTAACAATCATTTAGAAATTCAAAGCCTGCAACTACTGTTAGAATTGGGTATTGAGGTGGTATCGAAACAACCAGTTGGTCTCTCAAAGCTGGCTTAGGTTACTGGAAATCTTGTTTTAATGTGTCTCATTTTCTATTTTTATAGGGATAATCTTTATTTATTCATAACTGTTTTCTTACAGAGATTTATTTGCAGAAAACACATGCCATAAAAAATAAGTAGTTTATAAATCCATCTGTCTTGCCAAAAATTTGTTTGGGAACATTTTAAAAAGAGAAAGTTCTTAAAACTAAATTATGCAAGGGATGTCCTGGGTAGTGTCCACCATTCTCTTTTCCTAAGAGCTTTCCTTTATATATAAAAAAAAAATGTTTAAAAAGGAAACTTGTGACACTTCCCTCATCTCACCTTTCATCCATGTCTTTTCATTTGCTTTTTCAAGAAAAGAATAAAATCTGAAATACTGGTTTCTTCCTTAGCCCATATAATTCAATTCTCTTTCTCTAGCTGTGATTTTCAGTCTGGAAGAGGATTCTGTCCAGTGCAGTGTTTCACTGCTTAGTTCAAGATGGCCACCAGCCACAGCTGGAGCGGTGCCCTACCACTGTGAGAGGAATGATTGGGAAACAACATTTTTCTTGCAGAAACACTGCAATAGCTCATATTTTTGCCTAATTATCTAGCACTATTATAATTTGTTTCCTTAAATGGAATGCCAAATTCATTATTTCATTAAAAATCTGATTTTTGTGCATTATTAGACAGAATTAAATAACTCACTATTCTTTTGTTGTTGTTTTTTGTATTAGGGATAAGATACAAAAGCTTTTGATTTTATAGAATTATCGATTACTTTTCCGCAGCTTACAAATTTTCTAGGTTCACGCTACACTTTCAGATGAAGCTTAGTAAGTAATAGCATCTCTGAACAGCCTGTCTTCTTTTTTCTTTTTTAAGTGCACATCTGGAAAAAGGAAAAGAGAATCAAACTACTTACTGATGCACAGAGCATATGGTCAATTTTTGTTTGGCAACTGGACAAGCAACACAGCTGCTGCTGAAATACAATTTTTCAGATATACTTCTATAGGAGTTTGCCATTAGACATTACTAAAAACATTTCAGATTACTTTGTGGAGTTTCTGTATACATTCAACTTAGTATAATTTTCTGTTGGTGAACATAATGAGGTATTTTATTTTGATTTTTAAATCTGTGATAACTTTGAGCAAGATAGAAGCAGATGCTGGTTCCTGTAAAGTAGCTATGGTAATTCTTGATTTTATAGTATACTGGACTGGACTAAAAGCGAATAAATGAAGCAAGATCCACCTTGTAGTAGCATATTGTGGAATCCAAATAAATGAAACTTTTTTTTGTTCTCTTTCCCTTGTTGGTTATCTGGTCAGTGTCCTTGGTTTGTCATAGTTGTTTTTCTAAAATTGGAAAATAGTTTGGGTTTTGGTTTTGTTTAGTTTTCCTATCTGAGATTATGGATTGTCCATCAGATAAGCGGGTGCATCAGATAAGTGAGTGTAAGGAACTCATAAAGTACTCTGCCAAGAGTACATGCAATTGTTAAGTGCTCCAGACAGTTTTGTTCTTCAGTGATGAGGTCGTAGTTATATGTTGCAGGATGTTGACACAAACAGCTCAAATGCTGTGGCTCCAACCAAGCAGCATGTGTAGGCAATACAGAAAGGGTAGCTTTAGAAGATAAACAGAGTTTGCAGGGATAAAGTAAGACCTGGTATAACTGTGCAGCAGAGATGGTCTTTCAGGACAAGATACCGCTAAACAGTGTGCCTGCTAAAGACCACCGTCTCAGCTATTCTCATGATGCTAAATCATTTTACTGTATTGTTTGCATCTCAGTTACATATGCAAGAGCTGGGCCATTTCCTTTGTAGCCATAAATGCTACAAATGCCACTTTTTTTTCTTTCAGTGGAGAATTAGACTGGAGGACAGCCACCATGGATTTTCTCCTGCCTGTCATCTGGGCTCCATCAGATAGTTTCTACCACTCTGTCTTGCTCCGGTGAATGAATACCCAAACAGGATGTGTGTGCAGACCCCACGGGATGAATGGTCTGGTCAAGGTGCGTTTGGGGATGTAGTAGTTTCAAGATGTTTACAGGATCCCTCTGTTCCTAACACTGATACTCAAAGGGAAGTTAAGATGTCCATTTCACTGAAGACTCCCTATGTCTTGCCACAGGTAGAGATAAAAGACATGAATGTTCACAAGGGATTCAATGAATCCTTTGGTGGGGGAGAACAGTATTCCATAGATGACTATAAAGCTTCAGAGACCAGTGGCAAATTATACTAGATGTGCAAGGGGGAGCAAAATGCCTGAGGTCTATGAAGAAGTTGTTGTAGATTAATAAATGGGACATCTTTTTTTTTCTTTGGAACCCAGGTCTCATCCTTGTTGCAGGATAATTAGCTTCTTTTTTAATATAGGAAAACGAGACAGAAAGTAATTCTGTGCTTGATACAGCATCCCTTGCCACTATGTTTTGAATTTGCTGTATATTTTATATTCAGGTACAGGCAATACACTCCAAGAAAAATAATTGGATCCTTAAAAATGTGAGTATGTAAAAAGTGCAGAGTAAATGCATTTACTTTTGGCAGAAATTCTGGACAGCACAGTACTTGATCCAAGGGAATGAGAAGGCTATTATCATTCATTATCTTTTTGTGCTTAAAGACAAATTTTCCTAAGTGCTTTTCCTCTGTGTGAATGCTGATACTTTCAGCATAAAGATGGATTTGTAATGTTCCTTTCCAGTGGTTGTACTGCATCACCTCATGTTCTTAAACGTCGGATAGGCTACAGACCACTCATGGACAGTGACTTTTGTCAAGCAGAGCAATTTCAAGATCAAAGGTTGTTAGGAGTAAACAAAGAGTTTACGAGGAATGGAAAAAGGGATTAATTACAAGAAAGTACTAGATCTTGAAGTTCAGGAAGTTCAGGGGTAAAAGATAATTGCAAAAGCCAGAGTTTGATCTAGCAAAGGAAATTAAAACAACTACTGTGAGGGTCCATAGTCATGTAAATGAGAAGAGCATAACGGAAGAAGTGAGGCTGTGGCTCCAGTAGATACTGAAGATAACTAAGTGCTTTCAGTGGTGTTGAATATAGGGACATAACAATGGTAGAACAGGAATGAAATGTAGTAATACAGTGTTTGAGATTGATTTGGATAGTAGGCTACGATCTGCTCTAAATCTAATTCTAGGGTCTTTGTCCAGAACTTGTGCCATCAACTTTAAGAATATTGTAGCGTACCAAGCCACCGATGATTTGCTCTACCTCTACTAGCATCAATGATATGATAGTTCAATAGAAGTTTAGGCGTATTTACAAATACTGAACACTAATCGCCTACCACTTGCTGCTGCCTCTGATGGATTTGGTTAGCCATATCTCGTTTTCCTGTTAGTTAGAGGAGGTGAACTCTTTCAGCAACTTATGTGAATGGCAATGTTTTTAAGATTATGGATGGAAGATGCTTCTTTGAAGCCTGATACACGGGACACATCAGACCCCTCCTCATGTCCGTCCTACGTCATTGGCACACACTCCTAATGCTGGAGCACTAAGGCCATTTCATTCCTTCCAAGACACTTTGGGTTCTTGTTGAGGCCCATCTCTGTTTAGCCAAAGCTTTACAAAATAAAACTTCTCTGATATGTAGTTAACATTCCACATTGATTGAATCTTTGTTAAAATCAGTATAGCAACTATTAGAATATCATGTATCAAATTAGATCACCTACTGCTGAGTATTAACAATGTAATATTGCTTGAAATGCACACCAATGATGTGTCATAGCGACTTCAGTATAATCTTTTAATGTTTTTTTCTTTAATGCCACATTTTTGTGTAACTCAGAAGTTACAGAAATCAGCATTACAAATTGGTTTTAAAAAACACTATTTGGTAGCATGTTCTTACTGCTGTTTTATTAGTCTGTGCATATTTAAGTGAGATTAAATGTATGATTACTTTCTGATTTTATGTCAGAATATTTATGTAAATTTGACTTCCCTGGCACAAAAAATGCAGGGTGATGGTAATGGAAATGAATCAATTATCATTTTTGTTTGATAGTGAAGATCTGCATATGAATCACAAACGACTTCTGGTCCCACTACTTCTGTAGAAAGAGTATTTTATGAGGAGCATGGATACAATAAATAGTTCCCTAAGCAAAAATCTGAATTACTTTGATAAAGCAGTGTATTTGATAAATTTATAATGGACAGATTCCCTGCTGGTGAAGTGCATTGTACTGGAAATAAATAATAAATTGTCAATGGAAATTTAGTTTATACACCACAGTGATCTTCATACATAACCTTATCCATGGGTCTTCACTGTGTACTTAGGCTGGAATACATAATGGCATACTGGAGCAGACAAGTATCACAACTGTCAATAATGTTTTCCCCTTTCCTCCTCCCTCATACCTGTCAGCTCCTCCATTTGCATGCTAGCACGCTGCTTGTCTTAATTATGATTATTGAAACAAGGAATGACATTCTGCAAGAGTAATGTTTGTAAATACTGTGTGGTAAAATTGGTAATATGTGTCTTTGCTCTGGTTTTTGGAAGAAGTACCCTCCGTAGTGAATGGAAAGCATTGCAAGTTTAGAAGGGAAAACAAGGCTTGAGACTGTGTTTTGCCAGAGATGAGTCTTTGTGTACTCTGACAGGCGTTCAGACCACATTACCATCCTCAATGTATGACTAACAAAGGCGCTTTGGGACTTTGCTGAGCTAATTATGCTGAGAACTCGCTGTCCTCATATGTATTCCTGCCAAAATTTAAAGGTATAGCGGTAAATGTTTAGCATATAGGCTGCTCTCATTAACGGTTCTGGTATAAAGAGCAGTGTAACATGGAGAAACAGCTTGGCTTAATGCTTAGCCTGCTGCCTGCTGCCCCTGTCCTGTGTCACCAGGGGCTCGGGCACTGCTGCCTCTGTGCTGTAGCTTAAGCCAGTGTCTCACAGCTGGGCTGGAGGCAGCCCTTGTGTGCCCAGAGACTGCAAGGAGCTTCACTTAGGTTTTATTTATGGAGTTCGTTTTCATTTGGGAATTAAGATTTCTTGGCAAGGTTTCATGGCCTGATTGTCTTCCAACAATCATTACCCATACCTGAAGTGAACTCAGAGGCCCTGAATCATAAAGTACCCATGCAGTTTTATACAGATGTGTAAATGACACAGATGACATTATTTGTTGCTGAAAGTTACAGAGAAACTAATGTGCTGGGGTGAATTTGTAGTTTCACACTATGAGAGTGTGAATGTGTGCACTTACACATAATCTGTGACTATGAGCTGACTTGCCACTGTAATCACTAATCAGGTGTTGTAACCGTCTGGAGCTGCACGGTGCCTTATTGGGGCAGGGAGAGGTACAGACAGAGAAGGAAAGATTGGTTTTTTTTGCTGTTTAGTGACACACCTGTAGGCTGACACAAGTTCAAACATCAACTGTAAATGTATGGTTTTATCATAACGTTTGCTACTCAGATTAAAACAGCAAATTGTTAAAACAGCCACCTGGTCATATTCCCTTGCAAACTCTCTAAGAGCCAACTCATATGCTTTTCCACTCATGAATTACTGTTAATTGTTTTTGAATTGGCATAGTCATGAGCTCCAGGCATCCCCAAGGATCGATCACGTTGGCCATTGAAGCAAAGCTCTTGCTTTAATATTCACTTAAATATCAGTTGCTTTGGAAAAGCTTGCTCTGTGTTCAGTCAGATGTCCAAGATAATTATAATTTATGGATGTTCTCTACACACATGCATCCCAAATTCAACACATCTGCCTCTGGCATTTATATTTTAACAGATGGGATTTCCATTTTGATGGTGATGTCAGTGCCATGCTACAGTACATGTTAAATTTACAGGCTGACATTACATGTTAATTTTCTTAAAATAAATGACATGCAAAGTGTCTTGTCTTCATCATTTGTTAGAGGCATCACAAGACACTCATATTGACAGATATATTCATGTGGCACAAAGGAGGTTGATATTCATTATTGTTTTGTGATTATTGACACTTCACAGGGAGGGGGAATATAAACCAAGTGATTGTGTTAAAGGGTAGAAAATTTTAACTGCAATGTTTTTACCTGCAGGACATAATGTAATATGTTTTGTACTGCAGCTATCTGTAAGAAAGACTCTTGATTTATTCTTTGATGCTTTTTCCTGCAAATTAAATTCTGAGCAGCAAATTTGGCTTCAATCCTTCAATGCTTTGCAAAACACTCTGTTTTATTGAGCTGAAAGTGAAATCTTTATTTTCAGGTGGACTAGGAGAATTTGGGAAAATCCATCTACCAAGGCATGATCTCTGGTTTAAAACAAATTAAAAACCCCTTCACTAGATTCCCAAGGCTGAATGACAACAATTGGAGTTAATATTGCAATTAAAGGTATGGAACTATTTTTGATACAAACCATCTTCTCATTTTCTTCTGTGGATTTTCTGTCAGTTAATTATCTCTCTGCAGGGAGCAAGTGAGAGAAGCATATGCCAAGTATATCCCATGTCAGACCTTGCCTATGATTCCCAGTTCACTTCTGAACCTTTCCCATCAGGGTGAATGGGGGAAATCTCATACCACTCCCCCTCAACCTGAAGCAAACCTTATAATTTCGTTATGTTATGTTTACATAGTTCTCATTGCTTTTGTTTTAGGTTTTGTTTCATTTACCAGCATTCCTGATTCTGAGGTGCTTGGATCCAGCTGTGAAGCTAGTGGGTGAGAGAATAACCGTGACTGCGTGAGAAGAATGATGGGGGGTTGTTGGCTTGCATGATGTATTTTAAACAGACAACAAACCTTTGGGTACTTCACTATTGGCCTTTTAGATGTTGCAGTTCTCTCTTCAGATTTCTTCTTGCACATGGAATAACTTGACCTCTTGTTTTAAAGTTTTTGACACTTACATAATGGTTTGTGAAGAGCTCAAGAATAAACCAAAACCTGCATGTCTTCATTAGATTGTGGTGTGTCAGCTGTTACCCCAGGTCATCTATGGCTTGAATGAGGAATGAGTTTACTGAAAGAGGCTAGCTGAGGTCCTTTATCCCTTCGATAGTGCTAATTTGCATATGCAAGTTAAGCATATGCAACCTGTGTGCTGTTATCATTTAAACTGGGCTGCATCTCCCCATGTGCGTTATATTCCTGTGCTGAACTGCGATGTAAGTGGTACATCAGGCTGAGCTAGTGTTGATATAGGAGTACTTAGTACACAAATATATTTTTTACCTGCTGGATGGTAAGCAACTAGCTTTCTGAAGGAAAAGCTTTAGTGCCCATACCATTATTTATTGTTACCCGTGTATCACACAGAGCAGAAGTGTGCTAACATAAGAAGACATAGCTGACAGTGCCCCACAGCATAGGGGTGTGTGTGTGTAAATATACAGTTTATGTGTTTATGTCTGTTGGGGTATTTTTAGGACATATGGAGCCACTTCATGTTTGCGTACAAATATTTTAAAGCAGTTCATGCAAGATCAAGTATGATTTAGGTACTCTGGAGAATTTTTTAATTAAAATACACATTTTAGAAATTATTTATATTTAGTATCACAGTTTTTTAAAATAAGAGATAAACAGACATTTAGGATTTGTACTACATCTGTAAGTGAACTTGACAATGCTCAATGCTAGACACATTCTGTGATTAAACAGTTTGCAGTTACCATTGTCATGGTGACCTTTGCTGTCTTCCTCATACAAATCTAGCAGTAGATAAAGTGTGTAACAACTCAGAGAAGCTCATAAGTATTTCACTGAAGGGTGGTGAAATGAAAGCACATAGTTACTGTCATGAATTGTGTTAACAGTAGGCAAAATGGAAGTCCCAGCCACCATGGATTCTTAAAGGAAAACGTTGGTCTTTTCATTGCTTGTGCCATAAAAATTACCACACCAATCCGTTTAAATAATGTAGAAACAGCAGTCATTTTACTTTATATACACAATTAGAGAGATGCATTGAAAGCCCAGTCCCAGTGGAAGCAAAACTTAAGTAATCATTGGCAGAGCTTTGCCGCACTGAGGCTGCATGATCAAGAGGTCAGCAGTAAAGCAGAATTCTTACAATATTTCTAAAGACTACAATAACTGACTTTGAACTCATTGAAGAAAGTTAGATGGAGTTTTTTATGTTACCAGGTAGCGGGAAACGCAGTGCCTCATCTCCAAGCACAGGCGTGCAGTACCGCCTCCAAGCTACAGGCACGTGAGTGCAGGAGTTTTATTGGTGTTCTTTTGTGAAAATTTTTTACTCTTGACAGAAATAGCAGAAAGATTAGGTAAAGCTAAAGACAGAAGGGCTTTGAGGAGGCACTATTCAGTGTAAGAAAGGCTTGATGTGATCTTGTCAATACGTTTGAATACTTGATGGGAGGGAGCAAAGAAGGATCCTGGCCTGTCTCAGCAGTGTCCAGCGAAAAGACAAGAAGCAATGGGCACAAGTTCCTCCAAACCTGACCAGACAAGGCCTTTCTTTAGTTCACCCCACTTCCACCTGAGTGAAATGTCATTTATTGAGAAAAAGGTTTTTTTGGGATGGATCCTGAGGTTGGCAGGCATTTTCTTGTAGAAAAGGATTAGATAATAATTTCTGTTACAACAGATCTTTTTAAAAAAGACTGTGTTCATTGAACAAGGAAGCATGCCAAATTTGACTGGCTACCAGTTTTCCCAGCTGCCTGTTGCTGAAGGCTAGAGATACTCATAGAAATACTGAACTGTAGCCTGAAGATTTTAATTCTGTTTCAGTTAAAATAAAGGATTGAAGGGAATCTGGCTGGTGTCAAGTTGAATACTTGAATACTATCTCCTCAAAATACTTATGATAGCAGAGAGTAGACCATTAGGAGCTCTAAGAAGAGTGGTATCTTCACTATTATAAAGCGTTGTGGCTGGTCTTTCAAAGGCATTGATACATGATACATAAAAATAATAACAGAAGCTGATTCAGAAGGCAGCTCAGTTTAAGAACACTGTGCTGACTGAATGTCAGTTGCTGGTTGAGTGCAGTAACAGGAGTGAATAATACAAAATCTGTTATTAAAGTACTGGTAAAACTGCCAGTAAAACAAAATCATCACTCCTTTTCCTAGAAAAAAACCCTCTTTTCTGTCTTCTAATGCTTGTTTGTATGTCATTTATGAGAAAGAAAGGCCCATTTTGCCATCAAATGCACCTTGCACCAAATAAGTTTTAATTTTCTCTAAACTGTGAAATTTTTTTGCAGATATTAACAACTTCAGGAATTCTAGTATAAAAGGTTTTTGACAGGAAACTGAAAATGGTGATATCTAACTTACACTGTCAATGGAGGACCGTGTAATAGCCATGGTGATAATTTTTTCCAGAATTTTCCAAGCAGTGATGAAGCCTGTGCATTAGTAATATTTTGAAGAAAGAAGGGGAAAAGCACACTAAAATCAATGCACACTGTGCTTTGTGATTTCCCGGGATATATTGTGTCTTGCCCTAATGGGAATCCTAGACACACAAGGTGCTAATAGCAGCCCTCAGGCTGCCTGCGGGACCATGCCTGGAGGGTTGCAATGCTCATGGAGATGAGTGTGACCTTGGGCACCCTCCGGGGCACAGAGGCCTCCTGGGCACCTCCTGGCCTGGCGTGCGGGAGGTGCTCACACAGGCAGGCAGCAGCCAAGCAGTCATATAGGGGAGAGAGCACGTGCTGTTCATACAGGTGCCCTAGAGACCCTCTTGGAGTTCTGTACAGTGTCTACAACCGCTGTCTGTAGTCTGGTGGGTCTCCCTTACATTGGAGGTGGAAAATAATTTTTTCTAAAGCATTGTTTGGGATTTATGCATCTAATTTCCTTAGCTTTTAAAGAATCCTGTCTCCCCCTGGGTGCCACTCTGGTAGTGTTAAGCTGTTCTCTTATAGCTAGGTTTGCTGTGTATCCAAGAAGCACAACTCTGAGTTTGTATCTTAAGCAGATGTTTATTTTCACTTAACCCAGCAGAATGCAGCAGAACTTAAGCTCCCTAAAAACATTGCATTAAGCTAATGATTCAGTTATGACTAAATCCTAAAGGAGCTCTTTACTAGTCATGGTTAAACAGGTTTATTGATCAGTTCATTATTTTGGAGTGTGTTATATCATTCGGCTAAATAGTTCTTACCAAGTATGTACGAGCTATTGAAATGCTTTTTAAAAATCTCTATCAAAGCTAAGCTTTTGGGATGGAATGAGGCTTTCATGGAAAGGGAGCAATATTTTGCTAGGTCATCTACTTCATTTTTTTCTGAATGTAATTTGGGTACATTCTGAGGTATTTCTTACATGTCTATCTTTGATCATGATGCAATAGTTTCACATTAGAGTAGAAGGTTTTTTTAGAAGGAAGGTGAATGTGAGAAATCAGTGGAGTTTTCTGGATGCTGCTGCAATGTGCTGTTTGTATTCTTGGAATGAAGCAGGGCTGAGCCAGGTATATCAAGTGTCATACAAATGATCCTTTGAAGTTATGTCTGCTTGACTGGTTTAAAATATTTAGCTTGAACATCAATCATAGATTGTATAAGGGGGCCTTTTCTTTTATATTTGCAGAATCTGTAAGATGCAACACCCTTTGTACAGCTTTCAGCAAAGATGAGAGTGTGTATTGCCACAACAGCTCATCTGCACCTCATTCAGGATCTGTGAGGAGACGCACAGCCCTCCCTGCAATGGGATAAGTATAGATCACAAGATTCACTCCCTACATGGATGCTATGCCTTCAGCTGTATTTCCAGGTCATATTTTTTTCTGCTAACAAAAAATTTCTCATTAATTATCTGTTTCATCATTTAGATCATCTTTTCATATTTTAAAGTTAATGATTTCCTTCACTTTTTAAACGAATCATCTTAAAGCACTTCAGCTCTCTATCTTTGTATAAGCTCTGGCCAGAAGCAAGGGGCATGCTGCCATTTCTCATGTAGTGAAGGGAAACTGTGTGGCACCCACAGGTCCAGGGCTAAGAGATGGCAGTGAGAGAAAAGTCTTAAAAAGACAACTTGGGCTCCGAAGTTTCCTCTCCAGTCTCCCTATTTGACCTCTGACCTCACCTGAAGGCCCTTGGATGAGGGGGCTATGAGGGGATTTATCAACAGTGTTATTCCTTTGGAACTAGTCTGGAGCTGGCGAGCAGAGATCTCTGGTCAGCTCTTTCCTTCTGCCTAATAGGTCCATGCAGATCCATAGATAGAGGAAAGTGTAACATTCATTCTCTGTATGCCAAATATCACATGAACTAAACATGATCCTTAACATTAAAGCAAGAATCAGATATTCATGTGCTGTTATTTTCCATCAGTGAAGTTAGTAATAAAAGAAATGCAGGAAAGTAAAAGCAATGTCTTAGGTATGTTTTGTAAGGAGGCTACTTTTCTTGGCATGACATGGGGCTGCTCTTTTGGGCCCAGCCTGCCGAAGACTGGGTAGAGCTGCAAATATAGCTCAAGGATATTCTTCCTGCTTTGGCATTTTGCTCCCCATCTTCCATTGTCCTGCCTTTCCTTCCAGCATGCCACACATCCACAGAATTACTTTGTAAGAATGTGTTGAAAGAAACCTAAAATTAAGAGTCTACCTCCAGCCAGTAGGTCTGAAGTAACCTAATTTTCCAGGACCAACGCATCTGGCAGCATCTGTGCATGTAGTTCTGTGCAAAAAAAGGTTCCAAATGATTAAAAATAATGCCAACATCCCCCAACACCCCCCAGAAAAGTAAAATCCTGTTTCCACAGTAGAGCATCAAAGCATCATTGATTCATGGAGCTGCGCTCACTTGGTATGAGAGTTGAAATAGCGTTGCACAGCACATAGTTGGTGACTGGTCAAGATTGAGAACCTTTGATGATAAAGAACAATATACACATTTTTAATATACATTTTGAATACCGTAGTGAAAACTGTCCACAGTGTAGGGGTTAAATAAGCAAAAAGTGATAAACAAATCTTGCAAATAACTAAATATAAGAGGAAAAAATGCTTTTCTGCTGACAGGCAAGTGGAGCTCTTCAGGCATGATCTTAACATTGTTCCATGCCTTAGTTTCTCTCATTCTTCATCTGGCCTCGTTGGCTTCGTGCTCTCTGGGGAAGTGGCACATCTCTCGTGATTTTTTTGTTCAGTGATCACTGCAGTGGATCTCAGACCTCATTTCAGGCTTCTGGAGTTACTGTTATTAGAAGTAGTCATCATCTTGGGCTTTGCGTTAATAGTTTTCTGGTTTATGTCTCAGGTTAATAATTGTAAGCTAAAGAAAGTTTTATATTTGCATTCATTTTTGCATACATAGCAGTGAAGTTAAATTTAGTCCTGCTTTAAAAAAAAAGACAGAAAATACTATATAAGCAGATAAATCAGGCTGGTTTTTGAAGCTCAGTAAACATAAAGGAAGCAGCATTTTAATCAAAATGAGGAACTGCATCCTAATCACATCTCAGCACATGTATATTTCATAAGTACATTTTCTGCAAAGCAAATACCATATAAGGGACTGCTGTTACACATTTTCTGATCTCCTTAGCTTTTTCATCACAAACTAGACTATCGCTGCATAAACTAATGATAACGTGATCCATATTTCTTAATTTATGTAGAAGAGAGTCTAGTAAAATAAGAAAATTTGCAATTTTGTTATTATTTTCCCTTGTCATTTTTCAACAGACAAATCAGTTCTTTTCTGTTCAATTTAGTGGTGTGCCTTTGAAAAAAGTCCTTGTTTGTACTTTTAGTTACTAAAAACATGCTGATTTCTGAGGATGAGATAGCACTATGTGACAGATAAAAAGAGAAATGAGAGAAAACAAAGCTTCATATCTCTTGTGTTACACAGAATAATTAGGGAAGACAAGTCTTGCTTTGACATAAATTCTCCATTGAGCTACACAGTAGCTGTGTGTGTTGAGGGCAGTATTGATTAAAGCTAACATTTGACATGCTGTTGTCGAAACTTTAAAAAGGCAGAAAGGGACGATTGTCAGATATTCTGAAAAACTCTGGAAAAGCCCAGCATTCAAACTATGGAATACAGTCTGTCCTGCCTTACATTGTGTGCTAACCAAGTGCAGATAGGCCATACATCACCTCCTACAGCTTCTGATCTTTCAGAAATGGGTATGTCTTGATGTCTCTTCTTTCAAATTTTCCTTGCATTCTAAAAAGAAATGGGAATAGACTGTACTGCCTGTTTTTAAGATAGGACTTCAAGAACGTCCACAGGTCCCCTCATGCACAGACTTGTTTGAGATAAACTCACCTCAGGTGATTTTACTTCCAAGTAACATCTTACAGGCAAAGAGCAGCAGCCAGTTTTCTTAGTAGTGCTAGGAAATGGATGCTCTTCTACCAGTCCCTTAACATTTCTGCCATTTGTCCGCTCTTTCCAACTGAAACTATTTATTTCTGCCTGAAGATTTCCTTAAAAGTTTTCTATGAGTAGGTGCTTATTTAGTATTTAAAAGAAGAGAAATAAAACATTATTCAGCTGTGTATTTTGTTGCTGGACCAGAACACACCAGATACAGGGTTACTAAAACATTTCAAGGAACTGAGGAATCTCGAGGAGACACTGTATATATTTGTTGGAGGTCTAATGCTTATTACTTAACAGCCAGTTAGATTTTTGGGAGAATAAAAAAATTCCTAAAAATGAGTCTAGGCCCTCTCAGATGCGTGAAGTATGGTCAGGTTCACTAGGTAGTTTAAGATACAAATAATTTGCAAGCTAGGAAATGGAAGTTAAAGAGTAGCAAAGTTGTTGGAAAGGTGAGATGCGTTTCCCCAGAGGCTGGCAGTTGGAGAACTGTGCAGGTGGCATGGGGCGTTCGTGTACTCTTTTGTGTCTGCTTGAGAGGATCTAAGGCCTTTCTGATCTTTCAGCACTAGGCTGTGGAGCATCCGAGTCTGCAGGCAACTCCGAACCTCTCCAGCTAAGCTTGCATCACTGTCTCCCACCGTTACGGACTGCCTAACCCATCCTACTGCTGGGAGAGCCTTCAGCTGAGTGGCCTCCCCAGTCATTTTGTTGGAGAGGTTCTATTTTGTATGGCACAGATAGAAACTGAGGTGAAGAAAAAGGATGGCTTTACAGCCTGGTGATTTGGACATTTCACCTGGGAAAGTGGGCACCTGTATTCCACTGGTCCCTAAAATACCTTTTAGTATTTGAGGATAAGGAAAATCAGCTTTGGGAGAATCTGTTGTCTACCATTATAATCTCTGCTGTGGCTCTACTGGCTGGACTCGTGGAACATACCAGAGTATTGCATGAGTACTGAAAGAATTATGACTGGACTTAAAAATGGAAAAGAGAAATAAAGAGTTATTAATGATACATGTAGAAAGTCAATATTCGTTTACCTAAATCCCCTTTGGTATAACAGTTATTATCTCGTAAAAGAACAAACCCCATGCTACCCTACGTAGCCAAATTTTATCCTTTAAATTAAGCGTATGGGAAAACTTTGTCAAACAAATTTAGAGTAGCTGAAAAATTTGAGCTGATTCTAATTTAGTTGTCATTTTCCCAAGTTATTTTTAAAACTCCATTTCTTTTTCACTGGATGTCTGACAATATTTCTTCACATATGAAGGGCAGCACTGTATACTGTTCTTGGTGTCCTGAAACATGCAGTTACATTATTTCATTCTAAGTTAGCTATCAGAGACAAGAAGACGCCCATTTCCCAACCAGTGAATCAGAGTAGCTGAGTGGACTACAAAACACAGTAAAAACAATAATAATCCTGCATTTATTGATTCTTTTCTACATTAGTTTTAGTGGTTTTTAATAAGTGGCTGTTAAATTGATCAGCCTTCTATATACTATGGAGTCTGAAATAGTATGTGATGAATGAGAGCAACCTGAAATGGGTCAAATCAAATACCTTCTATAATTGAATTGACACAAGGCCAAACCCCACAATTTATTAGACTAGAGAAAACCTTGGTTTTCTACCAAGCTACTAGAAGGAGTTTTGTCCACCATTTTTCTTGCTGAACAGAGAAGATGAGCTAGAAATAAGCAGTACTGAAGTGCATGACTGGCAATCAAACACGAGCCAAATCCTTGTGCTGGCAATGACTAGCCCTCAGAATACCTGACTTTGCATTTTGACACCAACAAAATAAATTACCTTAATATGATTCTGACACTTGCTCTGAAAAAAAAAACCCAAAACAAAAAACCCCCAAAACTTTCAGAAAGTAAATCCTTGAAATTGAAAGCTCTGGAACTGAATCATTTTAGAGCTACCAAAAGGCTGTGTATGGTTTGGAACGTGAAATACTATGCTCTGAGAGATTCATTAAACTGTGTTAGCATGCTGGAGAGTTTGACATTAGGGAGATGATCTAGTGCTTTCTCAATCTCTTAGTCTCCCTAGGTTGTATTATAATAAACTAAAAAAGTAAAAAGCGTCTGACCAAAACACTAACGTGAAACCAGAAGTTCTAGTAATTAACTGTTTTTCCTTATTGTAATGCAGTAGTGGGTTTCTTTGCTCTTGTCTTGTGTTGCTCTCTTGCTGAGGTTCTTGTTGCCTTTGTTATGTGAATAGATTTGTCCAAAACTTTCTTTACAAACTTTTACTTTACGGACTTCCTTTATGTAGGTAAGGTGCTGTTTCCTTAAAATAGACCAAGACATCACCCCATTACTGCATGAAGAAAGAATTTTTCAGACATGGGGCATGATGTACCAGTGAAGGGTACTACATGCCAGGTACCTGAAATACGCCATACTCGTCTTAGAAAGTGGATATTCACTGTGGGTTCTTTAATCTTTCTCTACTTGTTCAAAGCCTTCAGCTTTGGTTCTTGCTTCAGCAGTGAATGGGTGATTGGAATTGTGTTTCTCTCATCTGCCCTCGAATGGGTTTCCTTGAAAGTATTTTTCTAGTTGTCATCCACATGACTGAGAGATTTTTTTTCCTCTTCAGATACTTCATGGATGAAAAAATAATTTTTGGTTTGGTAAAAAATTGAAAGCTCTAAATTCCAGCTCACTCTGTTGCTTCACATTCCTTTGATTTTTTCGTAATGTCCTGTTGACTGCGATTAAAGAGGATTCCCCCTCATTAGTTTACCTTTCTCACAAAAAAATTACTGTCTGATGTAGATGAGTGGACCATAATATTTCAGAGCTTGCTACTGGTACACCGGCCTCCTCATGTGAAGCACTGTGCAGCTGCCTGAGGCTGGGAACTGTGTTTGGCTCCAGCCATTGCACAGTGGAAAGATGAATTTAGAAAAGGCACTTAGGTTTTGGGGTTCACTGTATTATACAGCAGGACGCTCCAGTTATTCTTGGGCTTTTAAAAACAACTCCTGTGATTTTGTTTCAAGTTCTGCATTAAAGCGTTGTAATTAAATAAGACTACAAAAAATTTACGGACTTTAACTAATGATGTATTCCTGTCCTTTTACCAATTTGGCATCATAATAACGCTCTAAATCAGAGAAATGTCTAAGCAAGCTTCAAATCCGCGGTCATAAGGCTCTGCAATAAGCTTGAATTTTTCTGGTTTTATCTTCTTAATTCAATCATGCTTTTATGAAACCTGACTATCATGAATATTTTTCTTGTTTATCCATATTAGAAAATCACGTTTACTAATATAAATCCTGTACCTTTTCTTACAATTTCTTTAAACAAGTATGAGGATTAGGAAAAAGTGTTTCCTTTTTGTGGAATGGTTAATTTTTTGTATGGTTGTCATATTGTTTAATTTCATCTGTAGGAGAGAACTGTATCCCTCCTCCCTGATGCACATACATGAAAGATAGTCTCAACCCTGCAATCTGTACTGAAATTAGTAACTTTGTTTATTTAAAAAAAAAACACCAATGCATTCCTCAGTAGGGATGGAAGCATGGTCCCTGAATCAAGGGTTGCAGAGTAAGGCTCTAAATCATTCTACCCAGTTTCTTTTTCTAGAACTGTATATGGTGCCTGTTGGATTGTAGTATTGTAATATTTTGTTTAAGTTGATCTAATTGAAGAGGAATGTTACCAGTTGCTGACCAAAGGTAACTCGTTGTGCAGGGTCTCTTTGTGCAGATGAGTGTGTTTAAATTATGATAAGGTTGTTCAGTGCCATGAAATATAGGTTGTGGTGAATTGGAATGTGGAAAACAAGGAAAGAGAAGAAAAGAAAACAGAAGAAAGAGAGGCAGAGAAAGAATAAAAAAGGCGAAAAGGTAAAAAGGCAACAGGAAACAAACAAACAAACAAAAAAACCAAAAAAAAAACAAAAAAAAAAAACCAAAAGAAAAGAAGAGAACTAGATGTGTGGGAAACAGAAATGGAGGTGTGAGACCAAAAGTTATTCAGAAGTGAGTAATGGAAAATCTGTGAGAAAATCACTGTAAAAAGATGAAAGTAAGAAAGTAGAAGGAAAAAAGGTCTGTTAGTATATAAGACTGAGAATAGGATTTTTTTACCCTTCCTTTTTCCTTTCCTGTTATCATCCCTGTCTTCTAAAGGTTCTTCTTACTATGTTGTGATGTCTTCTGTTTCTTTTTTTCTCTCTCCTCCTTACATACTGTCTTCCAAGAACACTCGAAGCCGTGTCTGATCAAGGCAGATAGCTGACAGCAGCTTTTTCACTGCACAGTTGAGCTGGGAAAACAGCTGATTTTTAAACCTTTTTTATTCCAGTTCGAAGACTGTTTATATTCATAACAGAAATAGAAAAAGCTATCATTGTCTGTCAGCCAAATCATGAAAAAATAGAATCCTCAGTCTTTTCACTGGAAAAAAATGTTAATGTGTATTGTACTCTTTATGTTGCCAACTTTGACTTAAAACAGAAAAGGCTTTAATTGAAAATACGTGTAAGAGGAATCAATACTGCCTGGTCTAGTTCCTTGGGAAATGTAGTGCTCTTACTAAAGCTCTTACTAAACCCACTGACTATCTATATAATGTTCTAAATGATACTTCAGCAGCAAGATCTGGTCTAATGCCTCCCAGACCAGAAGAATTATGTGAAAATAGGGAATGAACTATGTAACTTAGGAAAGACCTGAGGAAATCGTAAGACTGGTCTAGTTTTGAGGCTTGAAAGAAAGAAGAAAAAAAATCGAAAAAGGTCATCTTTGTTTTGTGAGCATCACTTGTTTCCTGGACTGAACTAGGAGTGTCACAGCACGTCAAGGGAGGTCATCCTTTCCCTCTGAGGCCACACCTGGAGGACTGTGACCAGTGCTGGGCTCCCCAGTACAAGAGAGACATGGACATACTGGAGAGTGCCCAGTGAAGGGCCACTGAAGAGAGCTAGGACTGTTCAGTCTGGAGCAGAGAAGGCTCAGGGAGATCTTGCGTGTATCAACGCCTGCAGGGAGGATGCAAAGTAGTTGGAGCCAGGCTCTTTCCAGTGGTGCCCAGTGACAGGACAAGAAGCAGTGGGCATACACTGAAGCACAGGAGGATCCCTCTGAACATCAGGAAACACCTTTTCACTGTGACAGTGAGCAGACACTGGCAGAGGTTGCCCAGGGAGGTGGTAGAGTCTCCATCTTGGATATATTCAGAAGCCATCAGGACATGGTCCTGGGCATCCAGCTCTGGGTGACCCTCCTTGAGGAGGGGGCTCAGATCAGATAGACTCCAGAGGTCCCTTCCAACCTCAACCAGTCTGTGATTCCTGGGCATGAATATGTCATCTGCTGTGGCTTTAAGTAAAAGGTGTTAAATGTTTTACTGAACACTCACATTAAAACTTCAATAAGAAACAGATGATGAGCCTGACCTTGAGTCAGTTCTTATGTTAATTACAGTGTCTTTTGTTTCTTTTTCGATCCAGAAAACCCTGTTGTACTTACTGAAGAGACACACAGTGAGCAAACAGTGAAAATAATTGTTTTTCTTCATTAGATCTGAAAGAGTGCTTGCACAGCAACAACTGAATTGGGGGAATTTTTTAATATTCCTTCAGAATTATTTTAGCAAAATGAAATCGACAGTAAAATGTGTATGAGACAAGCAAATTGCTGTCAATATATAAGAGGAGACTTTAAGCAATTTCTTGCATAGCACTAACCTCAGACTGGAATATTTATAATATATCAACCAAACCTGAACATTTAAGGCGTAATTGACTGAAAATCAATCTGTGGGAAACTGCATGGCCCAAGGGACTTTTTAGATGGATATATCCCTTTTAAATTCCATGTATTTGCAGGAGAGTTTTCCCAGGTTGCTACTGCCTCACAGTCAATATTATGACCTTATCTTTAATGTATTCTTACTTAAAGGAAATTAATTAGGGTAACCTAAATTTAACGCATTCTGAATAAATGATTGCATAGAAGTGACTATGGTTTTGAACAAATAGACTTTTTCCCCCTATTATTACTGTTTGTAAATACTTGTACTGATTACTGTTTCTAAATATTTGTACTGATCTAATTCACAGGCTTTTGGTAAATTATTTCCCCTAATATGGTTTATGTACAATAACTCTTGAAAATAATTTGGTATTCATTAACGGTTGGAGTGTAATGATAATTCTTTGCTGAATCTTTGATGGTATGATACTGTGCTGTGTATTTACAAACCAGTAGAAAAAATACACTCTAATTTCTTTCATATCAAAAATTTGAGTTATCTTATGAAGTAGGCTAACTGATACAAAGCCACAGGCTACACAGCGTAAGAACTTGACTGCTTAGAGCTTATTAAATGATACTAGATTTTCAGTAGTATGAAATAAGTGCCTGTTGGTGTAGAAAAGAATAATCTTTCTGCCTACAGACTGAAAAAATCCATGATCAAAATTACACTTCCTTCTAAGCAAAATATTGTAGTCAAATAGTTAAAAATTACAAATTTATGGATTGTTATTGTTTCCGTGGTGGTTGAAACAGTTTTTAAAATGACTAGTTAGCCTGCTACACTACATGGAGGTTTTCTGATTGTCTTGGCTGGATTTTTTGTCTTAATACCTTCAGGGAAAAGAGTAGCAAACATCCAGTGGTGAGAAATAAAGAACCGTTCCATTCCCAGGATGACTGTTGGTTGATGCCTTTCTGGTATTTGCAGAGTGCAAGCACTTAGGTCTATCTTTGTCAACCAGATAATGCTCACATGAGACCACATTGGGCATTGAGCTTACCTGGAGGAATAGGTGTTCTCTCTCTTGCACCTGGAGATAATATGGAAGAAGCTTACTGCATTTTGTGTCAGATAGGAAAGGAAGCAGCAGAATCTTTAGGTCCATACATAATACATACATTCCAGAAACATACTGAAGTCAAGATATCTGCCATAAATTGGGATGTTAATCTGAGAATTTGTGACATGAATCAGAAGACATGAGTGAACAAGGGGTGAAAAACACTTTAAAAAGAAAGGAACAATTCACCAGAGATTAGATTTGACATCCAAAATCTCTTGATGATCGTTTAACACAGGGGAAGCAATGAAAGACTATAACCGCTTAGGTCGCTGAATGTATAAAAAGCCCTATTTCGGTAATATCAGGTAATGTAAGTGTTTATGGCATGATTGAGTGAAAATCAGTCTTGTGAGTCTAAATGGTTCAAGGGTCTTTTAGGCTGAAAGTGATACTGATGAGTCCTGATGATACAGGTGGTCACACTGTTATGTTCTGGTGCATGTTCTTTTATTACCTATAAAAAATTTTGTAGGAAATGAAAGACCTAGTTTAATACCTGGTAGATAGCTTAGTATTGCTATTATAAAAAGCACTGTCAGTACTGATGGTGGCTTCAGGAGAAAAAACACAGATACAAATTAATGCTAGTGATAACTCCCTCTCCACCTGCTTTTAGGTGCTGACCGTCCAACAATCCCCTCTCCTTGGCTCATCAGAAATTAAACCTTCCATCACTGTGTAGGTTCAGGAAAATAAAAGTTAAAAGTCGAGGTTTCTTCTGCTGTTGGCAGAATAGCAAACTGTGATGGTTTCCATAGCACACTAATCATCTGAGTCCTGAACTACAGAAAATGGTGTGCTGTTATTGCAGGCTACTGCCACTCCTCGATGCACTCGGAATGCTAAAAGAGCCTATGGTCAGAAGAGCCAGTCTGGCGTCCTTGGGGTCACCGTGCCTGTTTAACAGGAGATGAACCTTGCGTTCCAGTACTTTGGGCAGTTGGACTTTAGTGGCAGCTTGACTGTAAATGATAGTTGCTGGCCTGCTGCATTCCTGTAGTCTTGAGTTACCAGTCTCATGCTAATGATTCTGCTCTGATTTTTAGTGATCACATACCCTCAGCAATGTGTAGATGCTTACGTGACAAAATGTCAGCTTCTCTAGTGCCTGTAAGATGCCAGGTTTTCTGTAAGATGCCAGGAATTAATCCAAATCATCGAATGCTTCTGAAATGAAAAGTAGTATTCACCAGAAAAAGTTCCATTACACACCTTGCAGTACTTTGCTTTCCTATTAATTTTCTATTTTTTTTAACATTAATAGGAAGGGTTATAGTGCTTTTTCTCCTCAGAACACAGCTAGACATTATTGCAGAAACTGAATTCGATGGAGTTACCAGAACCTAAGAACCTGATCCATGCTTTCTGTGATACGTCTTCTACTAGATAGTGATAAATAAATTCAGTTATTATGGACTTTACTGAGCAAATCTCTCATGTATTTCACTGAGGTATGCAGCATTTATGTTCGTGTGTAAATCTGAAACACAAACAGGACTAGAGAGCATAGCAGTGAGAAGTACTTTTAGCTTGTGATTGCAATCATGAACGTGTGTAATTTTTCCATTTAATTTTTCCATTAAAAATATCCACCAATAGTTTTAAAACCACTGAGAATGTGAGATTGAGTGTGGAGGGAATTGAGACAATTTATTCCTTTGTTATTATTAAATAAGTCAATGAGAAATCTGCTCGCTTTACACCTGATTAATATGCCATGCACTGTGACTAAGTGTGCTTATTTAACCACCCCTGTTTGCACTAGAAGAGGATGACACATTTATATTGTGATTTAACTTTTCCAAGCTAATCACAAATGTCTCTTCACTAGAAAAATACATGGGTTGTATGCATTTTGAGTGTCACATGGTAGAAAAAGTATTGCCTATAGCTTAAAGCTCCAGCTGCGATTTATGCACTTCTCCTCTGCCTGGGCACCATGGCAAAGCGATCGGGATTTGGAGCATCTAAATGAGAGGCCTGCATTTAAATTCCTGTGGTGGCCAGTTACATGAGGAGGTGCACAGGCATTTTGAGAATTTGGTCACTCTTGGTGTCTAAATGCAGACTTTGGATTTTTCAGCCCCTTGCGCATGATGCTTCCCCAGTGAGCCAGGGTAACAGAACACAGTGCCCAGTTTTTGCAGTAACTTAATGGGAGACATTTCAGACTTCTGCCACAGTTCGAAATGGCCCAGCTGGGGCTTCTGGGCTTGGGTTTATGTCTGTCCTCTCCAGCACCTCTGCGCATAGTTTGGAGGAATCGGGCTGGCATCAGCTCAGCCTGCTGCAGTGATTTCCTTTTTGTTGCCAGATCGGCTGCACTGAAATACACCGTACTGACCTCAAGCCAGTATAGGGGAAGTGTCGTGTTCCCAGTTATGGTTGTCATACCAATAGCAACATTAATGAAAACTCAGCCTTGCCCTATGAATACATAGTTAAGTTTTTCTTCAGTCCCAGGGGTAAGATAACATATGAATTGAAAAGATTCAGTGTTTGAAAATACTGTAATGTTCTTCTCAAGCATTTTTTTTCTTTTCTTTTTCTGTGAAGCCTTAATCTCTGAGAGGATTGATGCATGGTTTCCATCTAGCCTGATAAAGTAAGATTTTTATGGCAAGACTTTCCATAGTATCTTAGTATTTTGCTGACATGCTATGTCCAGTTTATGTTGGCGCTAAGCCTGGATTCTGCAGTCTCTTTATTGCAATTTGAGGCTCAGAAATTGCAGATCAGAGAGGCTGGACCTGTCACAGCATTTGAAAGGCTGTTTTCCAAGTGTGATTTTATCTTGTTTGGTAGGCTTTCTTTCACAATCTTATTAAAATATTCATGAGTTCTTTCTCTTAACTAGAATCACTACGAAAATGCTTGATGCCCAGTGATGTTGCTCTGCACCTCTCTTCTTGATGGATCTTTTATTATTCCACATGTTCCTAATCTGATATTTTTTTTACTTCTGTAAATTAGCAGTTTTAAATGCCATTACTGGGAAAGATCAAACTGCATTATCGAAGAAGAAAGCTTCATTACAAGTGTGCTGAAAATTCTAGGAAATATTTATACCTTTGTTGTCCTGTTTTTCTTGGAATTACGGTATCCGTAGTTTGGTAATAAACATGGAGTTTTAAAAGCCTTGCTGGGCTCTCCTGGCTCAGATTTCACCAAAGTTGATAAACAAAACCTCCCTGCTTCAGCATGTGCAGAATTGAGCCAAAAAAAGGAATTATGACAAAGATGGTGGAATTTGCAAACATGAGATTAATTTCTTTTCATTTATTAGCATTCCAACATGTATAAACAAAAGTATTCTGCTTTGAGCAAGGCAGAGAAACAAAAGCCACTCCTCACTAATGGCATCCTCTGGTGGACAACACAGAAGTACACTGTTTTGTATTCTAGATGTTGTGT
Source organism: Alca torda (assembly GCA_008658365.1). NCBI lineage: Eukaryota > Metazoa > Chordata > Aves > Charadriiformes > Alcidae > Alca > Alca torda. Next base: position 9,867,115 of record CM018081.1, read on the forward strand.
TTTAACTACAGAAGTAAGTTGCAACATTCAAGTGAGGAGGTGATTTCTTACCTGAGGCTGGCGCTGAAAATCCTCTCGATGAACCTTCCAAGATTTGTGTGCAGATATTCTGCAGCATAGAACAGAACTGGAAGTTTATAGGATTGCTTCATATTTGAGATGTAACATGTCCTTAGGGCTTATTGTAACTGGGGCTGAGCTTAGTACTGAAACATTTTTAAGAAAACTTCTTTAATTACTTCCAGTTTACTCTTAGGAAAACAGTTTGCCGAATCAGCATATAACTTTGGAACATGCATCTGGAAATATCTGCTCCTCCTTTTACAACGCAAAATAATTTATTTAATAAGTATGTGGATTTAAGGTATAGTTTTATTGCCTATATGATGTCTTGTCATTGTCCTTGCCAAACTGAATTTTACATAGACTGTTAAAATTTGTTTCAATTACTAAAAATTTAAAATATTAAAATAGATTTCAAGGCTGAATTAAAACATCCATGTAACCTATAGTTTTGTGAACTGGTGGTAAAAATATCCAGTTAGTTTAGTCAGACTATTTTAAACCCTCTGAAGCTCCTTTAGTATTCTTTATCTTGTACTCATTATTCAGTAGTTATATCCAGGACTTTGTCATTTGTTTACAGTACTATCATTCATTATTTGGGTTTATTGCTGTGTTATGAATTCTAAGGTGTACTATTTACAAAAGTACATAAGTGATGTAGGATCCTGTTACCTTTTTTTCCTGTGTTTTTATAGAACTTTATTTTAAAGTCACTCAGATACCTTTTACAATACCACATCAACTATGAAAACTACATAATAAAGAAGTCAGTTCTTTAGTGTTATCTTCTATTAGTTTATTAATTTTCTTATCTAAGTAGGCTGAGTAGCTGAGTTTCATTCACGTGTTTATATTGTTTCAGCTAGCGCAGTCTGATGAAGATGGCAGGATTACTGTGCTGAAGTGAATAAATTGTGTCCTTACGAATCAAGAAATACAGATATATTTGTGCCTTAGTGATATGAATGTGATTTTTTGCAGGTTTGGAAACTACTCTGAACTGTGAGGCGGTTCTCCATGCCTCATTCATTGCAAATTCTGTGAGCAACAAGACTAATGAGATCTGACTGCTAATGGCTGCTGTCAGCATCTTTTGCAAAAGAAGAAGGATTTGTTGTGATTTTATATCCTTTTGTAATGAATTTTTACTAGGATTCTTGGATGGCATTTAGCCTATTCTGTCACGGCTCACACTTTCTGCAAATATTATAGGATTAAAAAAGGCCCCCCTGTTGTTGCATACATTTTTAGGATGCTTTATATATGATATAAATTGACTTGGTGAATACACTGGTGGCCTTAATTTCCTGTTTCACTGGGATTATGAGCTTCCAGGGAAGCAAGGATACTGGCTGCTTGTCTTGTATTCTGTACTTTCATTTCCGAAGGGATGTAGCCGTGCTTGCCATCTAGAAATGAGCTCGGTGAGTAGTGCCCCATGCTGACACCAACGTGTCAAGTCTTGCAACAGGAACAGCTCTGTAGAGCTGGGCCAAATGAGAGTTGGAAGTGTCTGAGCAGGTAGCCATCTTGTCCCTCATTGCTGCAGGGTTCCTGTGCATGGCTTACTTAAACATCTTAAAACATTACCTGGTCCACTGAAGTACTTGTCATAGCTATTAATTGCCCTCTGCGTTCCACAGAGAGTCTCTCGAGCCCCATGGGAGCTGGCAGGCTTCTAAAATCCCTGTAAAAACAAGAAATATCAAAACAAGGGGTGCTGTACGCTCACTTGGATGGGCACTTTAAGGATCCCAAGTGTCACAAGGAGTTTGATTTGATTTGTTCTGCTTCACTCCTCATGAGTAACCTAGTGGAAATACTTGAAATTACTTACATGAGCAGCAAGAACAGGTTTTGCCTTATGGTTTTGTGCTCATACTGCATCTCTAAGAATCCTGTCATGTTCATTAACGTTCATCTATACCCTATGGGTTTTGTGCCTTCCCTTACTGTACAAACAGGTCCTAAGCTTTTCTCCCATGTTTTATTAACAAAGGAAGGAAAACAAATATTAAAAGAAAAAACTTGTACTGAACAAAAGCTTACTTTTACTGACTGTTAGAGAAAATTATATATTACAGTGTGTCAAAATGTGGCAATATCTGGGAAATAATACATTGCAACAAGCAACAAGCACAGGTATTTGTCACCTACCCTGTTAGATTAATGTACATATATAGCATTTTGTGTTGGAACATATGAGCCTGAGCCAATAGTTAATGCCAGTCTTTCTTAAAACTCTCTGAACAAATACATGCAGTGAGTTAGACCTGTCCTTCCTTGCTGACTGAGGCAGGGAATCATAGAATCATAGAATGGTTTGGGTTGGAAGGGACCTTAAAGATCATCTGGTTCCAACGGGCAGGGTCTAGTGAAACTGGACCCTCACTCTAGTAGGTACCGTAATTCAAATTAGTAAAAAAAATAAATTCATGACATTGTGGATCCATGGCTCCTTAAATAATTATCAGAAATGAAGGAGGAAGGAGTTGGCGAAGAGGACAGCAAAGGAAGAGCTGGAACAGGGAGTGTTCCAGACTAGTCCAGATAGATGTCATTAGAGCACTTTTCTGAGCGGTGGGTAGACCAGGTTCTGCTTTTTTTCATGCATTTTATTATTATGTAGCAAAATAGTATATAAAGCAATGTGCAATATAGATATTAACAGGTATCCAGTGAATACTTTGGTAATAATATAGACATAAATAAATTTAATCTTTGTTACTAAAGAATCATGTTCTTTATGCATGTGAAAAATACCTTAACTTCCTGCTTTTATTACAACATGCTAGATGCCAAATCTTCCATGTTAGTTACCTAACCACAAAAGTTAATTACTGTGTAAACTGTAAATAGGACTTTGCAGGCGTGTGACAAATTTTGAAAATTCGTCCATATTTATTTAATACACAAACAAGGACTTCAGATTTGTGACTGTGTCTGGTGCTAATTTGGTTAAGTTAAATTTGGAAGGTTAAAGGCTTACCCCTTTTTAATTCTGCAGTTCAACATTTGAATAATTTTGTACATAACATTTTAAATGATCTCATTAGTTTCATTGAGATATTGTGGCCTGACTTAAGGGCTTTTTCACTGGCTTGGATTGCTTTGTACATGTTAACGGCAAGTGACTTTCCACTTAGTACAATTAAAGTAAAAGTAACTTTCCCAGAACACTGTTCTGAACCTCTGCTATGAATTTGCCAACAATTTACATAGCCTGTCCAGTTGGCAAAGACAGATAGGTATTTAAGTCTTCTATTAATAATGGCATTTTACCTAGCTAAGTAAAGATAAATGAAACTTCTTATCCTTGGTCTCTCTTCCTTACATCTCTCCTTAAAGAAAAACATATATTAACAGGTTTATTCAGGCTGGAAGGACTTAAACTGTGCTGTTAAATTAAGAGGTAAAGGTGATGATATAGGAGAAAATCTAGGGTGATGTGATTTTGTCGAGGATTTAATTCTCAGGGAAACATTGGCCCTTTTAAAGTGTCTATCATACAGCAGAGAGAGTAAGGCTGACAAATGGAAAAGGCTAGTAATCTAATGACTCAGTGTTTTCCCAACATCAAGAAATTCATTATCAGCTGAGAAGTTCAAAAGAGTAACCCTGAACTCCTTTGCTGATGTTGTCAATAGAAAATTGAAAAACCTTCAATTCCTTACATCCACAGATATTTTAACGGAGGCTGTATTCATCCATAGTGAATACTTTCACCTCTAGGTAGCTCTCAAAAGTAAGAGAGCTCACTGACGATCAGACTTCTATAGAATTTCCTCAGTTGGGGTATTTTGCTTTTTTAGACATCCCTATAAACTTATTTTTTCATAAGCAGACTGATTGTTGAGAATTTTGTGGGAAAGGCTGTCTCGAAGAGTGGACACCATCATTAAAGCTGGTAAAATAGTTTTCTGATAGATTATGAAAAGCAATATAATTGCTTTGAAAAATGTGATACGAAAGTTCTCCGTCTTTCTACAAACTCTAGCTGCAGGAAGATGTCTGATAGACCTTCATCCAAAGCTCACTGAAATCAATGGGAATCTAACAGGCTCTGGCCACGTTGTCCTTTTGACATGAATTGGTACACAAGTCCAAATTCATTTTTGACTTAACTTTATAAATTTGACTGGAGCTATCATAGGTAACTAAGTCTCTATTTTAGTGTTGTCAGTGAAAACATTACAAGCTATTGCTTACAAGAAAGAAAAGAAAAGGAAATATTTGTGATGTATTGAGCTTTTTTTTTTTTTAAATCATACTACATAAATAACATCACAAAATATGAAACCGAAAACAATAAAGAGGAGGAAATCCAAGTTATAGCCATAGCACTGCAAATAGCTTTAGGTAGAAATTGGGATAACTTCTCAATGAGGAGTAGTCACCTCTGACAACAAGGACATGCACAACTTACACTGGCTCCAATGGGGCAAGGAACAAGCTTTGAGCCCGTCTCTGCTTGTCACTTAAAACTTCTGTCTGACTGATTAAATGTTTCCATGAGTGCAGGTCTGCTGCTGACTCACTCTGCTGTAACTGTTACGTGTCACTGGAAGCTGCACAGGTCATCTGGGAATCCGCACTGACAACTCTCTTGTTTTGAAAGTTTGCATAATATATTTAGTTTCTTTGCTGGTGATCAGTTTATTTAAATTATTCAGTATTACTGCTTTTAAAATGAAAGATGAGTTTCTTTGTCAAAAAAGTATGGAAGTACTCTGTGACTGCTTCCACCACAGCCTCAGCCACAATATTTTTTTAAGAGATTGAGCATACAGTTTAGATCACTTAAAGTTCAGCTTAATGGGGTACAACACACCAGGACAGAGAGTTTTGTCTTACACTTGCAGGTGCCTGCAAATCAGAAAACCAGCAAACAGCCTAATGCATTTTTTCATACTGTGAGCATCCCTTCCTCAGACAACATGTTGGAATCAGACTTTACTGTGGAGAGTGGTGACACTGACCATGCCAGGGTGTTTCACCAAGGCAGAGAATCCCAGGAGAGTTGAGGCTGGCAGGTAGCCCTGGAGGCCCCCCATCCCACCCCTGCTCAGGCAAGATTGATGACAGCAAGTTCCCTGGGGCCATGTCCGGTCAGGACATGTTTATCTCCAAGTATGGAGATCCACATCTTTTCTGGGCAACCTATGCCAGATTGACCACCTGCACAGTAACAAAGCTTTTTCTTCTTGAAGCAAGAATGGAAAGACGGAGATATATTGACTAACCCTGTTAGTTTTCATCCACAACTGAAAAAAATAATCAATTCAAATTGTTTAACGGTTCCATTCTGTGCCACCTCAGGTCATCACCTATGAAATAGTTGCATTTTTCTCTCACCGAGTATCAAGAGAGTTTACACAGAGCAGCTCTTCATGTTGGGAGAAGGAGGACATAGCACGACAGATCAATTAAAGAGAATAAATAATTCCTATGGGGGTTGTTGTTGAAGTACAACTTGAGTCCTTTTAGGTTTTGTTAATGCAAGTGAAAATGTAACTCTGTATTATGTGACTGTACATACGCTTCACAGGGATGAGGCAATCAGTGGATTAGCAGCACCTTCCCTCTGAGAACACTTCATTCCCAGGGTTTGCTCAGTTTGCGAGAACATTCTTAATCTCCATTCTATAAGGCACATTGTAAGGAGACACACTGCCTGTGCAAGGGTTCTAGTACTTGTTTTACATCTCTTCTTCTTGTGCTGTGTGTGCTTGCTTTTCTTACAGCTACCTTCCCTCCCCAAGTGGTAGTGACAGGAAGCATTGCTTCAGGAACTCCTGCTCCAGAGCACTGATCTAGCTTATTTTATGGAATTGACCGTGCATTTGCTGGAGATCCATAGTGAGACACCTTGCCAGCCCATTTGACAGTAGGCATGAAGTCGTCTCTGTAACACGATACCTTTGCAGCACCAATCAGAAGTGATTTTTGATACTGTTCAGCAGCTCCCGCAGTGGGGTTGAAGGTTACCCTCAAAGCCATGTGATCGAGAGTCTTTAAAATCAGTTGTAGTTCTACGGTTTTGCATTACAGGCCTGCCAAAAGCTGACTGTCTAAAGCCCAAATGTCTCCTCATGTTGCATAGCCTCATGATCTGGTGACTTTTGGCCTTGCAGAGTGGTTTTTATAAATACTTCACAGACAAAAATCCGGTTACTGAAAAGTGAAATTTGTTTAGAAGTATCTGAAACTAAAAAGCATCATAATCTAAAGTGAACATTTTCTTTCTCAAACATGTACTTCCTAGGGAGAGATATTTGGAAAGTACTACTGATTTGATTTGTAATACGTAGTATTCCTTCTTTGCCATTCTTCAGAATTGATGAAAACACTATCCTTTTGATACTTAAATTAAACCTTTCCATTAAAAAAAAATAAAAATTTTCTGTAAGAAGAAAGATTTCATTTTGTATTTCAGTATTCTCTTTTACTAACTTTTTCACCCTTTCCAATACAAACTTAGTCATCCTTTACATCGGCAAAGCTAATAGACCTTTTTACTGTCACTCAAAATTAATTAGCAGCCCTTTGTAAAAACACTTCAAAAACACATGCACATTTGGTTACACTTTGGAGAAGAAGTCAGAGGATATGGCTGTGTAATGAAGTGTGATTTTTAGGGACTTCAGAACACAGCTGTTGCAGAAAGCAGTGGCTAGAGTCAGCACATGCATTCTCAGCCCATTTTTTATATCTTTTCAAATTTATTAAAGCTATGGAAAATAAATGTTTATTGGGTTTTTTTCAACAGTTTTATAGAATATCTGAAATCCACCAAATTTGCTTTATCACTTGTATTTCTTTTACAATATCAGTTGTGGTTTTCTTTCAGCTTTACCCTAGGCTCTTCTTCTTTTCCTATTTTTCCAAACTTTTCCAACACTTCAAGTCTTCCTAAGGAAGTCCCAGGAAAATTACTACACTCTAAGCCATAGCAGCCTTCCCTAATGAGTGAGCTTAAGAAATTTTCCTGTTCTCTCCTTTCTCATTCAGACTGGCGAAAGGCTGCCATCTTCCTGCAGAGCTGCTCCTCTCCTTGGGGCTCCTCCTGGGAAAGAGCAGCACGTTTCTGCTACTTTGCCTATTTGGAGAAGGAATACTGGTCTGCTGCACAAAAATAATCTCTTCCCTTAAAGTAAAGACCCCTCTGTAACATACGTGCCAAACAGATGGGATTCCCTTTTCTTTAGGAAAAAAAAAAAGGTGTTGTCTTTGTTTTTTACATGCAGTAAGCTGTGTCCTATGCTTTGTCCACATTCTTTGGGTATCATTTATATTTGAGGTTTCAGGGTAAAGCAACACTTAAAACACTGGCTTCTTTGCAAAAACATTTGGTACATAATAGTATCATTTCAAGAAACAGATTGGTGCTAGAAAGATAATAGTTTTGTTGGTATACGTAAAAGCAGTGATAACCCGCAAATACAAGTTCTTAGTCCTCTAGAGACAGAATTTGGTTCCAGAGCTTTCAACCTTCACTCATTAAAACTCGATTTCATCCTAACTCCTGGGGCTGAATTTCCTGGTCTGCTCATTCAGCCTTCCTTGAAGGTGTGTGGGAGAGAAGATGATGAGGAAGTAACAATGGAAAGAGAAATGAAAGGCTAAAACAGCCCACTGCAGAGCTCTTGAGACTGTACAGCAGGCAGTGAAATGTGCAAACAGTATTACAAATGGCTCTTGCGGTCATTAATTTTATTACTATTGGACAAAGTGCTACATATACAGCTGATTTTCCTGCTGCTTCCAGATGGGGTCATAGCTGGGTCATTCAAAGGCATATGCCTTATTCCTTTTTTTTTACCTCCCTTCAGAAAGGGATAATTTTTTCTTCCCAGCTGTTTGGATTCTCCAGGTAACTCTCTCAGTGCAGTTTTCCACAGTAGTGTGGCATTACTGCTGCCCAGTTCCTGCTAGATTGCACATTTGCTTTCTCTCCAATATGCAACATGCATTTTGCAGCATTTAAAATAGGAGTGATTACCAAGCACAATGCTACATTTACTGGATTTGTTCAGTGATTAGGTATGATCATGCTAATACAGCTGCATTACGGGTGTTCTACTGCTAGTAGAGCTGCGCAGCAAAATTAAAAGCATTCATATCATGCTGTTCCATGAATTATATTCATAGCCTGCTGTGCTCTCTATTAGAAAGCAAACAGTTACTGTGAGGAGGTGTACTGAAGAATTGCCTCTCTGCTAGCTGTCTGTCTCCTATCAGTTTGGGGAGACAGGGCTGCTCAATAAAAGTGGCATTGTGAAGTGTCTTGTGTCAAGAGAGCAATTATGCCACACCTAGCAGAATGTCTTACTCTCCATGCTATCTAGAACTGAGCTTCTCTCCACTTTGGTAGCTGCAGATTTTGCTACCATCTCTCTGTCTTGTCATCCACTAGAGAAATAAAACCTTCCTGACTAGAACTGTCCCTTTCTCCTCCTTGTATACTCTGCATACTTAACGCCTCTTCCCTTTCAGCATTGGCATCCTGGAATTATTATGTTATAATTGCTTGCTTCTCTTCTAGTTGGTCCCACTTTGGACATTTCCTGAATAACAGCACGTAATCATCTCTGCTAGTGTGCATACAGTGCAACCCAGATGGATTCATTCTCATCTCTCTGCCATCTTGTTTATCGCTGAAGTGCTGGCACTATTTTCGTTTCCCATTGGCATGCTGTTTATCGGCTTCTGAAAGCCTTGGGGAAAGATGCACACCATGACTGTACCTCACCCAGTGGACACTTCGGGGCTTACTCACTTTTACCTCCATTTGTCTCTTACTGATTCTGTAGTTCTCCAAAAACCTTCAGTTCATTACAGTCTCAATTTACTATCTATATTTACAGCACAGAAGCAGAAACCTAAAGTTAGGGAGCTCTGACAATGGGCGCTGCTCAATACTGGCCCATCTGCTCAGAGAGGCGCTGCCTCACAGAGGGACAGGCTGTGACCTGCTGTGGGGAGTGACGATAACCCATTGGTTTCAAAAGGAGCATCTGCACAGCAGTGTTCTGTTTCTAACTCTAACTGGAGTTAGAGCCGGTGCAGTCTAGCCCATAATGAGCGCATAAGTTAAATCATATTTTTGGGTTTAATGGAGTTACTCCTGATTTACATTACTCTAATTGCTCCAAATCAGTAAGCACCCTTTTCCTGCAGCACAGCAATACAGCTGCAGCGGAAATGGATTAAGAATAAGAGTATCTGCCTTTTATTAGAAGCCACCATTGATTTAATTCATCTGAGGCAAATAACTAGATGAAATAATTAGCTGCCGTTTAACCATCTTGTATCTGAAAGTGATGTCTGAGTCCAATAGACCAAAAATGATCATTTAGTTTGACATCTGTTTAAAAGTCTGTTTAAAAAAAATTCTAGAAAAAAATGAAACATTTTCTTTCACATACTGTTGAGGAATAAATTACAAAGACATTTATGGATTTTTATATATATACATTTATGTCTGGCACAGAGGTTGTATCACCTTCTAAAATGAAATATTTGTACAACTACTGTAATAACCTTGTCTCTCTTGAGTGACAAAAGTAAGCAAAACCATAAGGCAAAGCTTAGCTTAGTGCAAGGTATGAAAATAAAATGTGACTCATACACTAAATAGGATAAATTTTTAATACCCTATTTGTTGGTTGTGTTTTATGAATGGTGAATGTTTGATTCTCTTTACAAGCATTTCTGAATTGTTATGATCAGTGTGTCTCTTAGAAATCCTTTCACAGAGTGTCGAGTAGTGCTGACTCTTCCTTTAAAGAGGCATCGTTGTGCAGTGCTGTTTGAAACGAGGCCAGGGAGGAGATTTCCATGCCTAATGCATTTTCTCTTTGTGATCATTCCTTAGCAAAGAGAATTCACACCAGCATAAAGAATATATACCTATATTGCAGAGGACAGTATTTGTATTTGGAAAATCCCATAATTCAGGAGGCTAAATGCAGAGAAGAAAGGGAATAGGTAGTAACGGTCTTAATCGACAAATTCATGCCTGCCTTGACACAGTCCAACCCAAGGACACAGCAGCAGACAAAGGTGTCTTTTTCTTTCTCTTGATTTCTGCAAGACCATTACCTGTGGCTTTTTGGCAGTGCTCTATTATTCTATTCTAGCACTGTTTCGCTAGAAAATTTGGGAGAAGGGGGGTTGTGATGACACTGTCTGCCTCTCTACTCACTTATGTGTCCTTGCCAACCCCAGACCTAGTTGAATCTGTTCACAAATTTCAGGGAAATTTGGGAGCGCAATTACAATTGCAAAGATAGTGTTCCTGAAATTTTGAAAGATTGCAATATAAACTCATCCTTTAGAAGAGATCAGAGAGTCTAATTCAGATATATTTGCCCCAGTCACAAGAGACGTTTAGACCTTACTAGGCATGCCAGTCAACTGCCTGGAGGCACAGCTGTGTGGAATATCATGCTTCTCTTACTACAACCAAATTCTCTCTTTGGTTTTAAGACAAAACTTGCCATTCTGTAGGTGTTTTACTGGAATTTATCAGCCATGTTAAAGAAAGAGAAATAAGAAGGGAACCTACTTGAATTCACTGAATTGCTGCTGAATCGCTCCTCAGACCTTTGGTTTGTAACTATAAAATAACCAGAGGAAAGAACATTTCACTGTATTGTAAGTTATGGTAAAAACTGCCACAGAGAATGGCAAGGTGCAGTTTGTATAATAAAATAGATTCTGTGGGAAGAGAAACTGAAGTGAGTAATACGTCATCTGTCTTGAATGGGTACAGCCATAAATAAAAGTGACTGTCTTCTTAAACACACTGACGAGCATTTCATTCCAAATACAAATGGAAGGCACAGAATGGACTGCTCTTACCAAAGTGTTCAAAAAGCTACAGAGAGGCACTGAGGCTGTATGTGCACAGCCAATAAAGCAAGGTCAGTAAAGTACATGAAGAGGACTGTACTGAGGGAACTTTCAGAAAAATTTTGGTTGATATCTGCTGTCAGGGCTATTGGATATCCAGCTCAGGGTACAGCAGAAAAATTTTCAGAAGCAGGGAAAATAAGTTTCCCAAGCATCATTAAATTTTTTTCTAAACACCTAGCAGTAATGTGACAAGAGCAGATGAGGATGACACAGGCAACGGAAACAGGGAATTTAAGAATTAAAGTAACTGATCACGTATCAGGAAGCACTAAGACGTACCAAGAGTGAATGAAGCTGGTTTCCCACAGTTTAGCATCCAGGTTAATTGAAATTTCATCTGAAGGTTTCTTTATGGTTGCAGTATTTATAAAGCCTCTGTTTTGTCTTCACTAGTTTCTAGCGAAGACAAAGTTTCTAGTGAAAAGCGAACTCTGCTGCAGCCTGCAGCAGATCATCTGCTCATTTTCGTAAAACTTGTGGGAACTTAATACCTTTGACACTGTCAGATTGAGATGAAAACAATCATTTTGTCAAAAGGAATTGAGGGATGGGGAGTGGAAGAGAGAGACATGCGCAGGCATGTATCCACACTCAGGCATGGTCATGTGTCTCCTGAGGAAGCCAGGATAAAAAATAAAGGTCCAAACAAGGGTGAATGATGCTTCTTTCTCTTCTTATCTCTTGACTGTACTTCTGACCAGGCTCACACTGTTAAGATTTAGAACACTGTCCTTAATTTAAAGTTGACTTATGGGGGCAGAGGTGACTGTGATTTGTAAATAGAAGGAAATGAGCCCTGGCCTTTAGCTGGCACAGCACAGATTAACAATCAATAGTCCAGCAGGACAGATAAATCACAAAAGCCAAGTCAAATCTTGTACAGTTAAAGGCCAGAGGGATGCTACAGATCCAGGAGTGTGCCTTGTGTGGAAGGCAGGATGGATGCTCCTCTCTTTTGCAGATTTCTGGCATGAGGGTTGACAGTTGGTCCTGATAAATAATGCAGAATCCTCAAGAGGGAGCTGTGATGTGAAAGGGAGAACAGAGAAGCAAAGGCTCCTGGTCACGCTGCATAGGAGGAGCGTGGCTTTACAACAGGTCCTGCACTGAGGACAGTTCTATGGCTGTATGGGGCACATGGGGTTGACTGGATGACCTATTTTGTGGGATAAGCCTTCCCAGTGCCATGGCAGGGCAGCTTGTAAATCGGAAATGAAGGAGGGGTTATTCAGATAAGTTGTTATTGCCCTTAGCTCTGATTCTTGTAATGTGGGCGCTTTTCACATGGTACAGCTGCAGCCATGCATTCTCTTCCACTGCCTCTCCCATGTGGGGCTCCAACACCTCTGAGAATCACTGCCTCCAACCTGGCAGGAGGGAAAACACACAAGCAATCCAGCCATTGGCTTGACACAGCTAGTGCGTTCCAAAGTGGGTAGAACTGAGCAAGGATCAGATTGTTAATAACACGGATTTCTACCTGAGCAGATTTGTAATGTTACCCAGACTAGCAAGTAATTGCAGCAACCTTACAATATTACTCTTAATCAGAAAATGTTTGTCCTGCATCCCCATGGCATATTTGAACTCAAAGTGGTGCCAGAAAGAGGCAGAGTCCTGCAAGAAGATTGCATTGAACCTGTCTGTCCACTTAACATCTGAGCATTGGAAATTTTGTCAGCTTGTAAGTTTCACCAGTATTGCATTTCCTCTAGAGAAAACATTCATAATGTGCCAAAATGTACCAGCCTGTGATTCTGTCCATGCATTCAGCTAGAGCAGACAGACAGTCAGTGTTTGATGTGGCTCAGATTTGAATCATGTGGGGAATGAAAGTTTTATAAAGCCCAGACTGAGTTGAGATACCACATAGGCAGGCAACACCTGTCTGACAAGCATGGCAGTTGCCTGTCATTAATGAAAGGTCACTAAGTGTACAGTTAGCATCTATGTGCAGTGTATGCACATACACATGTACACTTGCAGAGGGAGTAGGAATACTGAAAGGCAGAGCAGACACACCCCTTCTGTTTCGTCTTCATAAAAGGCTCCTGCGGTTTTTCCCTTCACTAAGCTTGGAGTACAGAAGTGTGAAAGAATAAAAGCGGCACTCTAGCTCGTGATGCACAGCGCTGGAGCAGCCATGGGCTTTACGGGAATGACATTTACGGCTGACATCAGATCTGAGTATTTGCATTGGATTTCAGTGTCAGCATCGGAGGTGTGGCTTAGCAGGGACACTGTTTCAGTCTTCAGATCCAGCTAAGAGGCAGCTCCGTCTGAGAAGATACTCACTCCCCTCATCTCTGCTATCCTGCTTGCATCTGACTCCTCCCTCCTGCAGCTCAGAACAGCGCAGGGTGAATCCAACAGCTTCTCGTTTCTACTATATTTCTCCCTGAGCTACTAGAGCTTGAGCATACCTGATACTCTGCCTTCGTTTCAACTGAACTCGTGAGTAAGGCACATTGCCTGATTATCTGTCAAAAGTGAATGACATGTTATTACCTGAAGAGCCAAAATTAACCATCTTCCAGTACTGAATGGATTATGAAGAATTGCATTTTTTTCAGCACCTTTGATACTTCATTGTTGCCTGATTTTTCGAGAGCATGACTTGTTCTGGTTATCAAGGGTGCTTTCACCTGAATATTTCTTCATCAGATGCCACAAAAGTCTAGGAAAACAAAGAAACTTGTGATGTGGAGCTAACAGTTCTGGTTTCAGCTAGTGAAAACTTGCAGAGTCAGTGAGAAGGCAAAGAAAAAAATTTGTCAAGGACAATGTCGGTAACGCCTAGTAATTTGTCACTCAATGGGACGAGCTTCTTCACTGAAAATCATAGCATTATGGATAAGCCTAGTGAGCAGAGAACTTTGAATGTCTTTCTTTTCTGCTTGACTTTTATCATTGCATTCACAGCTCTTCTGGGCAGCATTTATTCACTAGTTTCCCTGCTGAAAATGCAAAAGAAAACCACAGTTTCGATGATTGTGACCTCTTTGTCAATAGATGATTTGATCAGCGTTGTGCCAGTGATTATTTTCATGCTAATCCAGTGGTCTAGTAGTGTCCTCCCCCAGCCTCTGTGTACCACCTCAGCGCTTATATATTTATTCCAGGGCATTTCTAGCAACCTGAAAGGGTCTCTTATAGTTTCTTACAACTTCTACACCATCAACAAAACTGAGACAATGAGCTGCAGCACTTCCAAGCGACGAGTGAGCATGGTATGGGCCATTTTTACCATCTGGATTTTCAGTTTGCTGATCTGCGTTTTGCCTCTCTGTGGTTGGGGCAAGTACATCCCTACCTCCTGGGGTTGCTTCACTGACTGTGCCAGTTCCTACATCTTGTTTTTATTTATTGTCTACTCGCTGTGCTTTTGCCTCCTCACAGTGCTCTCTGTTCCTCTGACTTACCAGCTGTTGTGCTCAGATGAGCAACAGCTATTACACATTGATTACCAGGAAATCTCTCGAGGCTACATCACTCCTGGGACACCTGCAGGCTGCAGTACTGCTACCCCATCTCTGTCACTGGTGGACCCTGTGGATAAAATCCTGAAGCATTTCCAAAACGCATGTCCAAGCTCGGAGGCAGTTTTTAGGAAAGGTGTGGCTGAGAGCAGTGCACTCGAGCCTGGTTGCATGAACAGCGTACAGAGCAGGAGCTTCACGGTGGGCTTTGCCCAGAAACGATTCTCGCTGATTCTTGCATTGACAAAAGTCATTCTCTGGCTTCCAATGATGGTAAATTGTCAGATTGCTTTACTTTCTAATGTTTACTTACATTTAAATGGAGTGTGAGATGGTGTGGCATGTACTGAAACAGATGAACAGTAGCCATTGCAATCGTTCCTTATAGTGTAGTTTGCGCTGGCAGAAGTCCTTTTAAGCAGGTCTGTGTCACTACTGAATTTAACTGGCTTTCAGCAGCTTTGGCAGAGCCTGATTCATCAGTGTGTTACTCTATCATCACATCATTTGTATCTCCTGAATACAGGGATGAATAAGGTCCACCCTTTTGTATTGCCAGCTCTCTGACAAGCATTGGTTCAGCGTTGTGGGGTCTGTGAATTGTACTAAGCTCGCTCTTCTGCCCCTCCTCACAGCTGTGAGTCATGTCCTTTGCCAGACTGGTTAAAAAATAGGAGTTTGTTAGAAAAATGAGATTTGCTTGCATCTTTGTAATCTCTATAGCATTGGGGTGATGGGGTGGGTGGGAGGGCGTGCTGTCCATGTGCATGCACTAGTATATTTGGGAACAGGTACATTTGTGTATAATTAGAAAGGAGTCTGTTGAGAGCAGGGAACATGAGTCTGGGGCAGTGTTACCCCTGTCCCCAGCTCAGCATCTGAGCTTCTCTCAAGGGCAAGAGGGCATTACAGAGCATCTGCAGCGCAGACCTGTGTGGTGCTAAATTCTCTCTCCTGTTCCCCATCTGGAGTTGGGGTTCCTCAGTACCATGCAGGAGAGACTGGGCTTGCAGTCTCTTCTGAGTTGCTTGGACTGTGAGTTGCTTGTTTTAATAGAGCTCAGGCATCTATATTTAGCTTAAGCAAGGGTTTTTCTGAGAAATGCAGAATGAGGAGGAGAGCCTCTGTCAGTGTGTTTTCTCCACTCTCTGTTAGAAACAAAATTGTTAGGCTCAGCAAACATTAATGACAACCTGTGTCTTCTGGTTGTGTCATATTCACAGTGAGATGTTCTGTTTATTCCTGGAAATATCTCATGTGCCTGAAGCGATTTAAGTTTCAAAATGCTCTGCCTTTCAGATACAAATGGTTGTCCAGCACATCACTGGTTTTCAAAACCTTTCATTTGAGATACTTAGCTTCCTGCTGAGTTTGCTGTCTGCCACAGTCACCCCAGTATTTGTCCTGTCAGAACACTGGATCCACCTGCCCTGTGGCTGCATCATTAATTGCAGGAGGAATTCGTATGCAGTGTCTTCAGAAGAACTCAAAAGTAAGTATGGAAGCGTGACACGCAGCTGGAATGTGTCTTGTAGTAAAGAGCGTCGGGAGTTAGTAACAGTGCTTTGTACTCCTTGAAATCATTTACCTGAGTTACATAGACATTATTCAGAGCAACATGGGAGACTCACAACATTAATGCAAGACAGCTGGATGGAAATAGTGGATGCTGAGGCTCAGAAGTTTGCCTGATTTTACCAGGTCACTGTTAGATCTTTTAGTAGAGTCTGATGGACTCTGAATCCTAGTTTCCTCCCTCGGAAAGATGTATATACCAAACCTGACTTCTACTAATCAAATACATGGACCATGCTAAACACGTTTAATGTTGTGGGGAAAAAAAAACACGCTAATTGCAAGCAAATTATAAGAAGGAGAGGAGCTACTGTTTGGACACCTGTGCTGTAGCTACTAAGCAGAAACCACAGTGACACCAATAAGCAAATAGCAAAGGATGTGATTTATGGGAGGGGCCTGTATGTCACTGTGTTCATGCTGCTTGTTGAAAGCTTAGGAACTCCTAGACAGTTTTTGCCTAAAAATATTTCCCTGCTATAAAGTTTACCTTGGTGTAACAGAGGATACCAGACCTTCACTGGTAACCTTCTTGCAATCTTCTAAAGCCCTGGTTTTCTCTGGGCCTCCATGTAGGAGGCTGGAGGAATCCCTGCATGCTGACCATCACAGCAGATCTCCTGCAGTTACATGACTTTTGTTCTTCTCATAAAGAACTTGATCATGTAATAGAGAAACAGAAGACAAAGAAATACAGCTGTCACTCCATCAACTTTTCTCTAGTGAAAAACACATTTAGGTTTCTGTGAACATGAATAACATTGTCATATTTGTGGCTAAAAGACTGCATAAGGCTTCCCTAAAAATTTCCTGGCTACAGTTACTTATGAAATGCCTCAGTCCCTACAGTTCATGTATCTGCACAGAGGGACTGCATTTTGAATTACAGATGAAAATATGTTTACAGCATTATTGTGAGGCAAGTATGTCTATTGAAGCTTATTATACCTACTAATGTAAATTCAGTATCTTGATTAGTGATTAATTTCTGGGCAAACTGAAAGTGTACGAGCTTCAAAAAATTTAGCTGTTCAACAGTAGATAATTATGGAAAGTTTGAAGGATAGAAATCTGCCACAGGATATTAAATACATCTGTAGCTGTTAGATCTCTGTTAACATATAATAAATGTGTTCTGGTAAAAATATCAGTATGGAAGCCTACAAGGAGGGAAAACAGAGCAATAACTGATTTTTTGATTTATGCTCATAATTATTATCAAGAATAACTTAACATAAAAGTAGTTTTTATTTCCTATTTATAATGCTGCTGTTATATTAATATATAAAAATGATAGATTTATGCATTAATCTTTCAGAAGTGAGAGTTGCAGTGCTGGTTTGTCCCTTGAGGCCTGGTCCAAGGGGAATTGAAAATGCTGGCAAGTTTTATTTAGAAAGTTAGAATTGTTGGAATAGAATAGAATAGAATAGAATAGAATAGAATAGAATAGTTCAATTGGAAGGGGCCTACAAGGATCATCTAGTCCAACTACAAAAGTCAAGAGTTAAGTACTTCTGAGGATCTGGGTGTTTCGCATTCTCTGGAGTGAAAGTCCTCTGACATCAGTGGATGGATCCCTGACATTCACTGCATTTTTAGGGAGAAAGAAAGCTCCTGAATCTTTGAGAAAAGCCATTCTCATTCAAGACTTTCACTTACTTTGAACACCTTCTCCAAATGCAGAGTGGCTTGTGCTGCAACTGATGCTGTTTTAACCGCTTTCCCAGACAGGATGACTGCAGCTCATCAAGAAGGCAGTTTATTTCAGATGTATTCAGAGATAAATGTACAACAGATGGAAAAGTAGCAATTATAAAATTATTTAAAATAAACCTGTCACTTATTTGTACTAAAGGCTATTCTCAAGTTTTAATGCAATGACTACTAAGGTCAGAATTTCACTCACAATTAAATATGATCTAGTCAGCACAAAAACTATTGAGTAGAAATAGAGGTTGTATAAATGTATCCCCATACCTTTTGTTTTATAATTTAGCATGAAAGGTTTGGTGGGAAGATGATTTCATTAGTTAAATAAAAGGCACTTCGTTATTTACTACATAATGTAAGATGAAAAGGGAGAGGATGGATAATCTCAGGTAATTTGTGTTAGAAAGGAGGAAGAATGAAAGGGTATAAACAATAATTGAGAATTTTTATTTAATTGTTTGATTACTGTGTAAGATTAGTTGGAGCACTGAATTTAGAACAGAGAATATACGAAAATTTCATTGTGTAAATACTTTGAATATTTATTTTTTTATTGTAAAATTCTGGGGGTTTTGCTTGATTATTGATATTGAAGGTTAGTTATCTATTAACAGCAATATTTTATCGTGTTGTGCAATTTTACAATTTTTCACCTTCAGGAATATAGCTGAAACAGGCTCTGAAAAAAATAGTATTACAAAATCTAAATATTTTCTTCGTGTGTGTATCCCATAAAACATCATATATAGTGTGATTTTGAAAATAGCAGATAATCTACCAGTTTCTGGGAATCCATTAACTTTGGAATGTGTAATTTCTGAATTCGTTAAGAAGGCAGTATAATAACATACTATCTGAGAAGTCTTTCTTCTCAACAATTCATTCTTTTTATGCATAGAAAATTGCCTTTTTCTAGCAGTAGTTAAATAATTTATTCCATGTTTTAGAATGTCATTTTCATTGTGTATGTAATCTCATTTTTCTTCTTGGTTTTGACTCTTTTAATATGACTTTCCTTTCCTTTCTGCTTAGCCAAACGTAGGGCTTTTGAATTCAACCTGTCATTCCAGCAAGGCTATGGAATCTACAAAATATCCCATGAAAACCACCACCACCACCAGGGTGGCGATGGTAAATCTACGTCCCTTCACAACCTGGTGAGCTACGACTGCAGTAACTCCAAAGAACCTCGGAGAGGAAGCGGCGATCGGCCCGTCGCTGGGGAGGCGGCGTTCAGCACCACGGCCCTGCCGGACAGCTCCCGGGACGCCCCGCAGGGACCCCAGGCCCGGGCGGAGCCTGGCCAGGAGAGCAGCAGCGACCGCCTCCTTCCTGACAAATTGGGGGCCTTTAGCAGAGAAGAGGTCAGAAATTTTGATAAGTCCACTTTTTTTGAAGGACCAGAAAGAAGATTGTCTCACGAGGAAAGTCATAAACCTGAACTCACAGATTGGGAATGGTGCAGGAGTAAATCAGAGAGGACCCCTCGGCAGGTAAAATATGAATTTGCCCTTATTTTTTTCTGATAATAAGAATTACCTTACAAAAAGCTAAGAGTAATTTTTACTTACATTGAAGTTACTATTAGTCCTATTGGTGGTATAATTACTTTTAGTAAAAATCATACTTAACATTGTATATTTTAGTAACCTCACACCTATTGCAGATTCTGATCCTGCAATAATTTCTCTCTTGTTTTCTTAATCATGGGATTTTAATTATTATTATTATTTTGTGTGCACCTGCACGATCTGTATAAGGTAAGAATTCAGCATTAATTGTGTTAATTCGTCTTAATGAATAGGAATTTTCTCTCCAAAATAGTACATTTTCAAGAGTATTTCAAAGCCTCTGGTGACTTTTTTTGTTATCCTTACATTTTGGGTAGGTGAAAAAAGAGAACTGCAAAACCAAACATGAATGGTAAGTCCACAGATAAATGCAGATTTCAATCTGGGCACAAAGATTCCTATTAGATTCAAACAAAAAGATTCCACAAATTATACAGTTCATCCTTTCCTTTAGATTGTGGACAGTTCTTGGGAAGAAGAAACCCTGAGAAACTTACTAGTTTTCAGGAGCTCTGAGAGGAAAGTGAAGGTGGCGTCTTAATACATCAGCAGTTGAAATTGAAAGACTTGTTAAAGCTGTCTGTAACCTC
Organism: Alca torda; assembly: GCA_008658365.1. NCBI lineage: Eukaryota > Metazoa > Chordata > Aves > Charadriiformes > Alcidae > Alca > Alca torda. The sequence continues at coordinate 9,887,029 of CM018081.1, forward strand.
ACCTTGTGTAGTTCTTTGCACAGAAGTTCTGATTCTCTTCTCTCACATTTGCTGTGTGCTGTACTGAATCCAAGAGAGCTTTTCACAGCTTGGGAGAAGAGGAATGTCAAAACCCATAGCCTTTAAGGACTTGCTGTCTAAAATTAATAGAGCGAGCTCCAATCTTGCTATGTGACTCTTTCACTTAAAGGTGTCTCCTGTTGAATATACCACCATTGCTGCAAAAGTTGGGGTTTGCTTTCAGTTATGAGATTGCAGGACTATGGTCTGTTCCAAGTGCAGAGTCTTTGTTTGCCTGTTCCTTGCTGTGCTGATAGAGGCATATCAAGAACAGCAGGATCACTGATTTCCTCAGCTTGGAGGTGTTTGGGTTCTGCTATGACAAACCTTGTTGTTAGTGCCTATCCTGGGAGGGTCTGCACTGACTTCTGACTAGAGTTGGGTTCAACACTAAAGAAGAGCTGTGAGAGAGAATTGCCCAAAACTGCCATTTGTAGAATGGCAGGCTGAAATTGGATTCAGCAAAAGGACAGCTATTATTGTATGTAAGAACATGGGCTTAAAGGAGAACTGCCAAGCTTTATTTTCTGTAAGCAGTGTTTGTTTAAGCTTAAAAATGTCACAACAGCTACTGCAGGTTGAATGCTCTTAATGAAAGAAGGGAAAGATTGTTAGCTGTTCCTTGTCCAACTGCCTGTTAAGCGGGCAATGAGTATTAGGATTTTCTGTCTCCTAAAAATTCATGATTATGAACCAAAGGCAAAACACTGCCACGAGGCACCAGGCAAGCCTGCAGTGTGACATCTGTAGTGGAAATAGGAATGAGCAATAGCTGTTTATCCCTGTGGAATTTACGTGATGCTTTTGTCACATACTGGACTCTACAAAGCGTCTCAGAGTGGTCTGAGGAGTAAAAAAGAGATAACACTGTATTGTGCAGTTATCTACTACTTCTGTGTGCGCCTTTCCCATGCTATGGCATTTGTGCTTCAGCACACAATACTGGTCTGCATAAATAGTGTATAGAATGGTCCTCTGGCAGCATAGGTATATATCCATTTTCAAGATAAACCAGGGCAGTTCTGTGTACATATAAGTACAGTTTTCATTTTTTATATGTGACACAGTCACAGGTTCCTTCTGTTGCTGTAAATTGACTCTGAGACAACTTAAAATGTCAATTCTGCCTGCTCACCTTTGGAAGTTTCCCTTGGTGGAATCCAAAAGAAGCCAGTATCGGCTTTTGATTTACTACGCATGAGCAACCAGGAAACACATACAAAAGGACTAAAACAAAGAACACTGAAGTATTTTTAAAAAATATTTTATTGCTATTTGAGTAATAAATAGTAATACTATTTGAGTTTGAATTTTCATTTTATTTTATTAAATTTCAGGAGCTTTTCTAGTATTAGCAAAATCACTGCTTTTTTTCTGCTATATTTGCACAGTGAAAAGTTCATATTGGCCATAGGAAAAGCATATCTTCATTTTTTTTCTAGAATTGTCACATTGAGAGAAAACAAGACTGTGTATCTATCTTGTGAGGAATGAACAAAATCTTAAGTGAAAACTTAAATGCTCAGAAGGATGATTTTATATTTGGGGAAAGCTGTTTCTTGTGTGGTGTGGAAGCAGTTATTCTTCCCCTGTCCTTCAGTGGTCACACAAACTAAAGTATCAGTTGCCTGGCAAAGGGGTTTAAGTGTCTCCACTGAAATAAGCAGAAGTTGCTGTAAATCTGAGAAACACATTTCCAGATGATATAGTTGCATGTTTATGCCCTATTCAAGAACAATAGAAGATGGTCAATAATTTTACTGGAAGGTTTAGTTTTTCCCAAGCTGTCTCAACAATGTTTGGAAGGGGAAGCTTGCATTAAGGAGGTTGAATTTTAAGGTCCAAATGAGAGGGAAGGACTTGACCTTGCCTGGGTTTTGAGAACCCTGTCTTCTGGAACAAGTGTTGACTGTGCTAGGTGAGACTGTCATGCTTTTGTAGCATTTCCTGCAGAACAGTGGCTTCTGTTAATCTTTGCAACATGTCACTTCAGTGAACTCCACAGCCGGTACAGTCTCTCCTTGTTTATTTGAATTCGGATACCTGCTGATGCCTAGAATACCAATCCTTCCTCCCAGCGCAAACCCAAGGTGATGCAGGAGGCAGGAGTTTGGGGCACAATGAGGTCAGAAGCCAAAGCCAGTCTGCCTGGCCGAGTGTTAACTGAACTCTGAGGGTTTGAGTGTGCGCTGTGGAATTCAGTAGATGTTTGCCATTACATTCATTGGGAGTGGGGTAGGAGGCTGTGTGAAGTCCAAAAGACAGGAGCCGCAGAAGGCTTTAGGTTGTAAAGGACCTCTGAAAGTCAACTAATCCAACCTCCTGCTCCAAGCAGAGCTGACTTCAAAGCTAGATCAACTTGCTCTGGACCTTTGGTACATACATTGGTAAGATGTATAAGAGATGTTTTATATCTAAATAAGGGAATCTCTTCTCCCTCTGATAAACACAAGTTTACGATTTGAGTCAAAGTAGGAATTTGTTTGATATTTCAGATTTAATTGATCATCCCTTCATGAAAAAGCAAATGTTCGCTTCTGGTGCAGTGTGCAGTGATGAACTACTATGTTTCTGGGCAAAAGTAAATGATGACTCAACCGGGTTTTAATCTACTAGTTCTTGCTAACCCCTTGTGTGCCATGTATAGTTTGGTTAATAAAGTCAGTATATCACTAGGTTCATCATTAACTGTGGCTCCCTTTGCAGTAGTTTCCAGATGGTGCTTAAAAAAATTTTTTTTTAAATGCCTTTTCCTGTGACTGCCATTTCAAATTGTGGACCTGTGACTTCCATTACAGCAGGTACGAGCATCTCTTGTGAAGCAGCTGGCAGTGACTTCATGTGGATGGCTTTATATGTCACTTTTGGACATACTTCTTCACTACTTGCATTACAAGGAATCCCAATTCATTCTTTTCTGACATTTTCCAAGTTATAACACAGTGTGCAGTTGCCAGGCATTAAGGCTCCTATGGTCTAAAAGTTCAAGGCTTCTAAGTTACAGATCTCAGTGTTTCTGACATTCAGCATGAGCTTCCAGAGCTTCACAGCACTGACATTTGCTTTGCTGCTGAAAAAGGGCAGAATATAGAACTCCAGCAAGCATTGTAAAAATAACTTTAATGCATTTCTCAGAGGTATGTTGGATGAAAGATCAATTTGGGCCAAAGTTGAAAGCCACCCCTTTTATTTGTTCTGTCTGGAAGTCCCTAAGTATCTAAGAAAAGTCACTTTCTCCTCATCACTCTCCATTTCTCACCTTTGTTAAAAAAAGAGTCTTTCCTTAGCATTTATTGGTCGTATACTTCTGCTTAATCTGTCAAGTAAGCTAGCCAACTGGGAAGAAGGTAAGAAACCTTACAAAGAAATCCATGATTATCCTCATAGGATAAAAGTTCTTCAACTTCAGTACTTCGAGACTATAAATGCTTGATCATATAAATAAATATAGACGTTCTTATTAGAGTACTTCCAGCTTTCTTTTCAATAAGCAGAACTTGTAATAACTTACAGTAGGAGGACGAGCAGCAATTAAACATGGGTTTTCAATTCAGCTGTTAAGTGATCTGGTAAATGTATCCTTACATGCTGAATTTCCACATAGCGAAGGGCATAGATGCTTGGCATGAGAGCTTGAGAAAAACATAACCACAGTCCTTCTGCACATACTTGTGGAAAAGTGGACAGTGAGGTGTCTTATAGAAAATTAGAATGCAGTTTTCTCACATTAAAATTCTTTTATCGTTTCTGTTGTTTCTGGTTTGAAAGCTTTTGAAATTAAGAGGTTCCATGATAGCCCTGAGAGCAGCCAGGTCAGCGCGCTCCATTTCTCTGATGCTGTTATTGGGGTTCCCCCTCCTGTTGTTGTGCCTCTGGGCTCCTTTCTGTTGATGAAGAGGGTCTTTTACTCACACAACCAAGCAATTTGCAGTTCTGCAGCAAAATGGAGGGCATCACAGTAACCAAATCTAGAAAATACCATGCCAATTGAAGTTACATATGGCATTTTTTGTTTTTTTTTTTATGTTAACTTGAAATAAATTCTGCTTTCTCTGTAGATCCTGTTATTTAGTGTTGCTTATGTAAAGAAACATAATTAGGATGTATACTTCTGCCGCAGGTCACCTTAAGGCCATGTCGATTTCCAGAGTTTGTAGCAGTGAGTGAGAATTTTACTGGCACTGATTTATAAAATTGATGTTGTTTAAAGACATTTTTGTGTGTGTACGCGCATGTTGATTTATATTAAGCTCGTCAATTAGTTATCCTATTTTTGCAGGTAACTGTAATGATCTGGAGGCAGAAACTGATAACATTAAAAAGATGATGCTACTGAGGAGATGCAGTGCAGCTGTGTTCCATGCAGGGCACTTGGTCAGCACATTGTTTCTGAGAGGGCAGCAGGGATTGCACCAGCTCTCCATTGCCTTGCAAGTTGTGTTACCGGAGAACTGATGACTGGATCTTGCAGCTGTTAGTTTTGTGCATCTGTTTACTCAGAACTGGAGTAAAAAGAGAGAAAAATAGGATGGGAAAGAGAAAGTTCAGTCACACGTGTGAATGTAGTTTAGAGTGAAAGGGCTTTATGTCTGCTCTGAGAAAAAACACTCTCCAAAGCGATTGAAATAGTGCTGGTCAAGTGTAAAAAATTGAAGAAAGATACATCTTTTTTCAGGCTTCTTTTTTCAGCCTTCTTTTTTGTGGAGTGTCTAATTTACTCCATACCATTATTTGTTTATTTATTTATTAGTGTTCACTAATTTATTCCAGTTCCTCACCCAGTCTGATGCTATTAGCCAGTTCTAGTGACTGTACAGAGCCTGCTCTCCAATCTTTCAACAGACCACACAAAAAAGTTACTACAAGGGCAGGGTATGAAGCATTCAGTTTTTCATTTCCAGAAACATCCAAACATGCAGACTGTGTTTTCCCTGCTACTTACCAACAAAACCTCTGATTATTTTGCGATGCATCTGTTATAAGCTTTGCCTCTACTGGCAGTACTTTAAAGTTCTCTGCAGTTTTTTGTAGGCTGCCATCAAAAAGAATTGACCTAATCTCATGGAAATTAGTTGGTCCCGTGCCTGATCATAGATACTGTTGCTCTCACTGAGAGTTGATCTTAATTCTGGTCTTAAAAAAAACCTTAGGAGTTGAGTACAGGCAGCTCCTGTACCTCTCCCTGCAGCTTTATGCTGCTGACAATATGCTGGTTTCTTCCGAAACCCAGATGCAAATGCTGTGAGGTACTACAGCTGGAGATCTAGACTCATGGAACTGCAGTGTCTCTAATACTTTCCCTCCACAAGGGAGGAAAATGACCTGTGAAGTAGTAGGCACTCTGCAGTGCCCAATTCTCTTCTCTGCTCATTAATCTGCTGGCTCCCATGCTGGGAGGGCCCAGAGGGAGGAACCCCAGGCTGAACTGGAGATGGGAGTCTGCTTGCTCGGCTAGTACTGAATCCTCTTGAGAACATGGAGGGAAAGTGGAATTTAGCTCTGTCCTGCACATCATCTGGATAAACTCTACTGAGCTTCCCACAAGTCAAGGTGGGACAAAATACACATATAACCCAGCGGTACTACGAGCTGCTGCTGGCTGCAATCGCCGGTCACAGCGCAGTTCTGAATGACAGCAGATCCTTCGCCTGCCAGTTGCCTGGTTAGGGACAGTTTTGTCTCTGCTTTCTGGAAGGAGCCCAACACCAATGCCACAAAAAGCCGGTAGAGGTGCAATGTTTGGATGTTACTTTTTTTGTTGTGTGGGCTGGCAGTCCATTGGGTGGAGCAGGAAGAAATGTCTGATGAGATGAGGCTGAGCCGGAGGCAGACTTTGGGAGTTTCCCTGCCAGGACTTCAGTTGGACAGCTGGAACTGGGATGGGGATGGGGTGGGGGGCTGAGGGGGCTGGTAGAACCTTTCTTTGCAATAGGAGAGAGGATACATAGAAGAGGAGGTTCTTGGAAAGAAAGGGAAGATGCAGCTGCTCTCCAGGCTACTGCAGTAAATCCATCCTTGAACCTTTTTATAAAGAACCTCTTTTATAATGTATCTGTACTATATTGTAGTTCTAAAGAAATGCACCAATTTCCTTGGCTTGTGTTTGGCCTTTCGTTTAGTTTTCTTCTATTTTCATAGCCGGAGCATGATACATTGCTCCACCGTAGAAGTACTGCAAGTGGCAGTGCATTTGTTTCAGCAGAACAAAACCTGATGGCAGCTGAAGGGAGACATCACAACATGGCTTCCTGTGACTGAGAAGCCAGTGGAAGGAGCAACATGTCATAATAAGTGACCTTCCTGCATGTCAGTATATGAAGAGGTGAAAAATGTCATTATCTATTCCACCTCTCCCCCCAGGCTCCTTCCTACTGTGTCATGTCCACTATTTTCTTTCTTTCTTCAGCACTTTCCAGTAAATTTACTCATCCCTTTCACCTAAAAGCTGTGGTTTTGCCTCTGTTTCAACCCAGGGAAAATGAGCGCAAAAATAATCTTCCATAAATCTTGTCTAGCTGCAAAGCTAGGACATGGCAGTGGCTGTGCTGATGAAATGGAGGCAGAGGTGGGAATACTGCGTGCAGTGCAGTGTACTAAATTGTAGTGTTTACAGGCAAAAATATCCTCTTGGGCTGCATCCTGAGGGTAGGGACATAGCTGTGTTTTTCCCATTAACACTAATGGAAGTCAAGAGGCTGAACCACACACTGTGCCCTGGAAATGTGCCCTCTTAACATTTCTGTCCTACAATGCCGTCTTGTACGTTTTCTCCCAGTTCTGCTTCTGTAGCAGGAGGTGTTTAGAGGTGTTAAATGATTATAGTCATCATGCTGATGGTCATATGTGATATTCTCTCAGTTATAAAGAAATGTTAAATTTCCTATTTTGCTACCCCAAAACTTACAGTGTATGTTGGGCAGATTGGCCCAGTGTGCATACCACTTCTTAATAGCAAAAAAACCCTCTGAGGCAAAGGACTTGCTGAAATCATGCTGAATTTTGTGTGATGATTTCCATCTCACTTGAAGGCAGTTTGCACTGCTCAGTAAGGGTAGGGATCCAGTGAAAGGCTTTGCATCTCTGATGCAAAATTAACAGAGTAAGGAATTAGGACTGCTAGGCTCCTCTGATTGTTAGGTCACGTACAATTGGAAATCATGTCTCTTGTTGGTATGACCAAACCACTCATCTGCACTGTGATGAAGAATTAAAATGTGAAAACCTGTGTGCTTGGCTAACCTGGTCAGCCACCTTGCCAAAAGATTATTAGTTTCAGCTGAATGGAAATTGGGCAGCATGGAGGACTCTGTGGTTTGAAATTTAAACCCATGCAACTGGATCCTTGTGAATATGACTTTGTCGTTGCTGATTTTAAAGTTATCTGATTTGCACAGTGAGATAACGGCACAAGGATTTCATAGTTAAGCACACAGTCCTGGAGTTACTGTAGAGGTGGTCCTCATTGACAGCCTCTTTACACACTGTACAAGAGGTGAGAGTTGCAGGCTGACCTGCAGACTGCATGTCAGCGAGCAGAGGCATGATATTGGAATAGTGTTAAAAAGTAGAACTCTCCCCAATAAACTAACCTCTTGCCTCAGGTAATAAACTGGGGTTGGCTTTGGAAGTTGGAAGGTCAGAAGCAGATGTGGGTAGGTTACCTTTAGCAACCTAAACTATAAAAATGGGGAAAAAAATCCAACTGCATTTTAGTGAAGTTTGTAAATAGAAAGGTTAGTCAACAGCGGGTCTGATCCAAAGAACCCCAAGTCCAAACATCACAGCTTTTAGCCAGGTGCATATTCCATTGTATTTACTGGGGCTTTGTCACAGCTTTCATTTGAAAACCTGCTGGTTTTTCATATCCCTGAAGCCAGCAACCACTCCAGTACTTCAGGGGAAGGTAACTCTTAGCAGTACCGCGTATTTTGCAGTGCTGCCTGCTGAGAGGAGGGATAGCACATTCCAGCTGGCCTGCACTGCTTACTTGCCTGAAGTGATTCAGGGAAACAAGGGATAAGAAGTCTCTCCTTACATTACTTTTTTTTTTACCCTCTGTGCAACAGGTGATACTTGCAGGAGGCTGACCATTTTAATTTGCATTGTGAAAGCAGTATTTTTTATTCAGTTATTTTCAGACCTTAAATAAGCAGTGAGAAAGGCATCAATTACTTTGATTTAGCTTTTTGAAGAGCAGGGTGCCAGACAATATAGGTGATGCCTTTGATTTTCTGTTGAATGTATGTGGTACTTGGAAGATGGCTCTACCTTGGAGTGATAGTAATGATGCTGTAGCTGGTCGTCTCCTCATCGTCTGTTCTGTGAGTAGAGTTACTCCGTCAAAGCGATTTCTCTGAAATCAAAGTGGCATGAAAGGAGAACAAGGTAGCATGTTTTATTTAATACCTATATAGGCTAGCTGTAATTGAGAGGGAGAGAAAAAATGGTACTTGTCATTTCTAACTCTTGCTCAGCTGCATTTTTGAAAGATACCTTTAACATCTCATAAAATACCAGTGTATCTCCCTTTCCTAAAGATATTGGGTGTAAATATATCATGTACATTTTTTGCCTATAGTTAAGTGCCTTCAGGCAACAGAAATATCCCAGGCTTGCAATATGTTATAGGCTTTCTGATTATTTTTTTTCTTTGACTTGATACCTCGTCTGTGGGTTGCCTCAAGCAAACTCTTTCAAGAGACTCTCTGTACAGAACCTATTTATGTGCCCTGCAAAGAGAGAGAGGGGGAGGCTGTGTAAATTAATTCACTTACGAGGAGTCAGCGCTGTATCTCTGTATGTCTGCTGTTTGAAGATTTTTTAGCAGTGATAAATACACAGGATCTTTCTCACTCCAGGAAAGTTGTAAACATTCTGGTAAACACCAGGCACAGCACAGAGGCCGAGTTATGAATAGACTTGAAGATTGTATTTGCTTTCTATTGGCCTATACAACTATACCCATGCTAATATGCTGTGATGTTCTCATCTAGTCTCTTCCTGTGGGTGGTGTTCCCTTGGTTGGAAAATCAGTGTAGCATTTCCCCATCATCTTCTAACTTTGCTCCAAGTGGGATAAAGTGGTGTCGTCCTTGTGGTGCTTGCTGACTCTCTGCTCACAGTTAAACTGCTATTGGCACTCTGTTGAATTGCATGAACAGGAGAAATATTGAGAGTAGAATCATTTGCCCAGGAAGGCAAGGCTGAATATAGCCAAGTTCCTGTAGTGCTTCCCTCACACTGGTACCCCAGAGTGAAGCAGCTAGTTTCCTATGGCTGTTGTTTATTCTGTCTGGTTCAGATCTGTTGCTTAAACAGGTTTTTATGAATGCTAGATACAAGTATACATGCACACATGGAACTAGAGAAAAGATATAAAAAACTGGGCTGTGGAGAAGTAATGATGGTAAATAAGCCTTGTGGAGCTGACCCATGACACTGTATGTCAGAGACTCTTACAGGAATTAATCCTGCAAAAAGCTGGCACTCATTGATACCACTGTTCCTTCTGAGAGAACAGACAATGCTACAAATAAAATCAATATCACACTGACCAAGAGATCCTTGTACATTGGCCCTAATGCCACTTAATGGAATAGGAGTTACAAAACCAGTGCAATTTAGACACCTTCCAATAAAACCATTTTATTCCAGGCTGATATGTTCTCCATTTTTAAAGGCTTGTGCTGTTCTTCAACATAGTCTTCTTCATTATATTTTCCTAGTAAGTAGAAACACCATTTCAGTTTAACTTTACAATATGTGCAGCTCAGCAGAAAGCCTGTTAGTATGATGCTTGCAAATGAACTCAGAACTTTTTTCCAGGACTGGCTGTACACACGTCAAATAGACTTCATCAAGTCTGGTGAAAAGGGTAAGGCCCAGTTTTGCAGCTATTACAGAATGAATGTCAGCAGATCATCTCCTGTGCAAAGAGTGAACACTTCCTGGCAGCAACGTGATGAAGAGAGCTGGACCAGACATCCCAAGCTCTGATTTCTGTACCCATTACATGCTGCCCAATAGACCTCTTCTCTCTTCTGCAATAATAACCTTCTTCAGACAGTTAATAATGCAATTAGCCCTGTCAGTCAAAACCATAAGAAGTAATTTTCAAATGTTCATGGCTGGAAAGCTTTGGCAGATATATATAACTATGCCAAAGCCATGTTCTTTAGAGTGTGCAACGTAGGTGGCAGAGTTGCACCTTTCTAAAGTAGGAAATGTCAGTTCTGTGGATACTGAACACTGCCTTAATTGTGATCCAGTTGACAAAACCCTTATTACTTGAGACTCATTGATACTGTGCAGTGGAGATGCAGGGGTGGAGCTATTTCTACAGCTAGGAGCAAGGCAGTTGCCTCTGCAGTGCTAGCCTCCTTGTTCTGCTCTTTAAACTTCAGGTAGCTTCTCTGCTTACTTCTCGATATGAACATAGCTGTAAACATAGACCATGACCTTAGCCGTCAATTGCATGGTCAGTTGTTGCCCATTTTCACTGTAACACATGAGGAAAACACACAAGATAGAAATTCAAGAGCCGTAATTATTTTGCGCAGGTAGCCACAGTGCTGGCATTTTTATATTTTCAGATGCATGACTTCGTGATTTAAATGTTCCTGCAGTGTAGATTTTTAATAACATCTCTATTTCCTGCACACCCCAAATATTTATCTTCATGCAAATAATTAAAAATTAACACTGAGTTTCTAATTCTGCACACTTTTTTTTACCTGAAAGTGCAAATAAATTATTAGAAATTGTCATAACTATCTCACACCTGTCAGAACAAGTGCATAGTTACATAAGGACCAAGTCTGTACTTGTTCTAAAAATCTTAGTAAAAATTACAAACATACAAATCAAAACAGACACACTTGTTTTCCTAGTTATTTTTGAAAGATCAGTGTAGTATGTGAGACAGGTGTCCTGAAGATAAGAAGTTTGGTAAAAGCCAGACATATCAGCCAAGCCCATCACGTACGCCTCTTTCCATATTGAAGGGAGTTGTTTCTTGTAAAATCAGCTATTCTTCTGTGAAGAAGACTGTTAAAATGCAATAGACGTGAAACAGCAAATCTTTACATGAAAGTATAGATTGTTTGTAATAATTTTAGCATAAGTTGGTGTAAAGTATCTAGACTTCTGTAGGACATCACCAATTGCAGATGACAGAGAAACTGAAGCCAATGGCAGATGACTTCCATGAAGTCCAGCAGTAAGGAGAGCCATGGATTCATCTGAATGGCCTTAAAGCCAGGTGCCTCATGAGCTTCTGTCCATGCTGCACCTATACTGCAGGGGGTCACTATCGGTGCCATATGCATTATTTGTGGAATATTAAAGGGCTTTCTGTTTGAACTCATTTACTTCAGCCCCAGACAACTGAGTAGAGAAGTTCTGGTACGTAGATTCACATAGTCTTACCTTGGATGCCTCTGTTGCACTTTCTGATACTAATTCGGTCCAAATAAGGGTCTGTCCACATTGGGCAGGCCGATGACAAATGCTGGCTTTTAGGTTGTCCGAGGTGAGCTTGTCTATTCTTGTCATACCCTATTATCTCTAAATTTACTGCAGTCAGCCTCTTAAAGGGCAAATCATCACAGTAATTAATTTTACTGCAGCTATTTTTTATTTTTGGGGAGGCAGAAGACTAAGCCTCTGTTTTAAAATAAACAGAAAACACATTGTCTCTGGAAAGAAACGTCAGGATCCTTACTGGAAACATTCTAAAAATAGAACTTTTTGGCTAGAGCTGTATTCCACCAAAGTAATTAGGAATGCAAACTCATTAGAGCTTTATTTAGGTTGCTGATATTTCTGTTTGGGAAGGCGGCACGGCCCAATGGGAGTGATGTTGGACTGGGACGCAGCAAAACCTGCTATCTGTTCTTAGCTCTACCACTCGGCTCGGTTCACAGGCTTGGGAATGTCACACTCCATTCTGGGATCTCGCATCAGAGATCCCTCCTACCTTTTCCAGAGACGAGACACACACCCTAATATGATCTGTACTTCGCTGTAACACTAATGTTACATCTATCTGATTATTCCAGGGCCTGTGCTTCCTGACATTTGAAAATGAGGAATTGTGAGGGAGTCTACAAACTACGTTGTGCTTGAGTCCGTTGCCCAGACACAGGCCTGTAGACACAGTTGAGATGCCTTAGGGTGTCCCACTTGGCCTGCAGCTGCTGCTTCAGGAGGGTTCAGAAGGCTGTAGGTCTCCCATTAGTCCTCTGTTATATCTGAAAGTTTTTTGAGGGTATCTCGAATCCTCTGTGGCTCTGAAGGCACTAGGCAACCATGCCTGGGTAACTGGTTCAAACTTTAAATCTCTGAGTATGCAGCCTTCTTGCATAGTCAGGGAGGGTAGCTCCTAACTTAGGTGCACTGGAGTATCCTCCAAACAAATTTTCTTCTTCCCCTTGATCATGTAGGAATTCCAGGCTCAAGCATTTCCTTTCTTCGCCCAGATAACCTTATTTTTTTTCTCCACTGGCCTTTCCCATACTGCAACAGTGATTTATTGTCTTTAAAATCAAACTAAGCTGTGAGCTACATGAGCCACCATTCAGCTTATGTGGTTCTGGATAGTTTATCTTTGATTTCAGTTGCTAACAACCGTTACCTAGCTAAGGATCCACTTTTGGAACAAGTCAGCTTTGTTCTCAGGAGATGAAGTATTAATTGATGACTGTGTTTGGAGAATGGAGCTGTTCATGCTTTCCTTTCCCTGCTGTGCAGCCATCCACTCCCTGAAACAAAAAAAGTAATGGGAAATCCTGGGAAGTGTGTGCTTATACAGACTGGACAGTGGTCTCTGCAGATGCAAAGCACTGGAGAAGTGGGACCACTGAGTTTAAGATCCTTGTAACAGGATGAATCTACTTACACTTAACATAAAATGCAAAAAGTATGTAGAAATACTTGGTACTTGAATTATTAATATGTTATCCTTAAAGAATTTTCTAGACTTCCTCTAGCAGAATAAATTCTTGATCACTTGTAAACTAGAGTTTGAAATTATTTTGAACATCACATGTAAATACATCAGAAACAGTATTCAAAGTTGATTGCAGTTGGACATTCCTGGCTGTTCTATAAGTGCCCAGCTCTGCAAATTGCTGATGAGCTCCAGCAGACAGTGAAGGGGAGCAGAGGAATGCCGTACACCCCTGGGAGGCACTTACCAGCATGCAGAATGAGGCTCTGCTTTGGCAAGTGATGAAATCAAAATTTTCTTCGAGTGTACTTGCAGCTTAATACTCCTTTATTAATATTTCACATAACTATTTCATGGCAAACCAGATAGAAAAGGGTGTTTTGCTTTGGTTTCTGCCAGTTTGCAAGGACAAATACAATAACAGATTTTGTAAAAGTTGACTTCCTCTTTCCTTCCCTTCCCCCTCAAAAAAGCCGTAGGGATCAAAAACGTATTTCCTGTTCAGGGAAGGCTGTGGAGTTTCTAGGTTCCATAAGTAGGATCATTTAAAAACTGTAAGTCAGGTGGCTCTTGGTGGGTCCTTTTTCACTGCTTTGAGCATTTCCAAATTGCAATCTTTCAGCCAGGGCCCATTGCCAAGCCGCCGTGGGGCTCGGTCACGTCCTCTGCAGAGGCTGAAGCCTCCCCTGTGTGACCGTATCCTCCCCCATGAATCCGGCTCAAACTCTGCTCAGGCAGCCAGAACAGGAGAGGGGAGCCCGGTCTCAAACTGCAATGATTATAAGGAACATTTGCCTCTTAGCAACAAAAACTGCTTTCTGTCATCTGGAAGGTGGATGATTTAATTTAATAATGAAAGGATTTGCTTTATCAATTATGCAGAGATTTCTCTGTTCAGTATGCATCAGCACTCCTTAAGGAACAAGTACATTTGTGATTTATTTCATTGTAATTTTTTGCCTTCGCTTGTTAAAAATGCATGTACTGGTACACGTAGTCCTCCAGTGAAATCCCTGTCCCAGATTCTGACAGAATCGCCTCCAGCCATCTCGGGCAGGAGCTGCACAGAGGGTATGCCCTGTGGTAGGACGAGATGGAAATAAACACTCTCCACAAAAAGGGAAACCAGGCAAGGGAAGGGCCAGCTCCCGTTGGCAGGAGCTCGTGGCGAACATCACAGCATTAGCATTCCCGAGTGATGAAATGCATGTGGATATATATGAAGCAACTTTGAAAATTACCAACTTGCTGTTTCTGTGATGCAAACTTGCAGAAAACAGTCCTCCAGAGAGATAGCTCAGATTTAGTGCTAGTCTGCAATTGAAACCCATCAGATATTTTGTGGGATTCAGTTAAAGCTGGCCTCGGCATAAAGAGAGCAATTTTGGCTTACAGAATATTTTGATTGGGGAATGCTGTAGTTTTAATTGAAACATTTGAGCATTTCCAAATTGAAACCTTTCCTTGAGTCATACCAGACATTAAGAAATAAATTGTAAAAAGGTAAATATTTTATATACATATATGCATGTATACAATGAATAACTGTCGCGGTTTAGCCTCAGACGGCAACAAAGTACCACGTGCCGCTCGCTCAGATCTTCCCAATATGGGACAAATCAGAAGAAAAAGGTAAAACTCTTGGGTTGAGACAAAAGCAGTTTAACAGAACAGCAGAGGGAACAAGAAAAACAGCAACAATAACACGAATAAAGGAATATACAAACACGATTACGGAACCGCCGCTCCCCACCGCTCACCGACCGGACCCGGGACGCCTCAGCCCACTCCCCAGCGGCGACTTCCTGCCCCTTCCCCCGGCAGCTCAGAGAGGGCGTGGCTCACATGGCATGGAATGCTATTTATTGGGGAGAATTAACCCTATCCCTGCCGGAACCAGGACAACAACGAAATGCTTGTATGTATCTATGCATGTGTGCACACAGAGAAAAAGGATCTGTAAGTGGATATAAGAACCAGAAGAGACTTAATTTTAAGTCTGCCATGTTCAGGCAGCACTTAGCTGATCCTTCCTTCGCCTCTCCTAGTTGAGAGTAAGTAAGGTCTCAGAAAGACAAGTCTTCACATGATCAGAGTGGTTGATAGCAAGGCTTCCTTGCCCTGTGTAGTTACCATGGATGCCAAACTAGTATGGGATGCATGAGAGATAGAAAGAATGCACTTCAGCTCTCGCGTGTCCTTGAGATAGTACTACAAAACCTGGTATAACTAATTCCAATAGAGCAGACACAATACTGGAGTTGTAGAAAAATGTCAAATGTTTTATTTAGGAACAATGATAGGTATGTATGTGTATCTAATACGCTGCAAAACTGCTGAGACACAAAAGCTGCAAAATGACACTTTGGTTGAGAAGATAGGATTTTATTTTATTTCACAAAGCTCTTCTTACCTTTGTGCTCATGCCTGATTCCTGCATGCCTTGTCAAGACAGCATCAAAACGTTGTCTTTCTGAAGATGATCCAAGAAACAAGTGGCTGTAAATTTTCTGTACCTTCTTAAAACCATTTTTGTAGAAGTGCTTTAAAAAGAGAACACATAGCACAAATTGTATGGGAGGAGTTATGTGTATTTCTTTTAGAAACTACATTTTCTCTTAAATCCAGGAATACATAGCATGTAGGCAAAAGAGTGTGGAGAGAGCCCAGTGGAGCAGTAGCCCTTCAAAGAGCATTTTGGGCCCACGCTGTGGTGAGTAAGGTGGCAGGCGTTCGGAAACAGCACAGTTGATCTCTGTCTATTTTCACTGAAGCAAAAATAAATCATAACCCTTCTACAACTGTGAATGCTCTTGTTCACGCTAAAATAATGCAGAGATGAGTTACAGGAACCTGGATAGATGAACTGAAGGCCACTGTTAAGCATTCCTCAAATTGATTCCTGTTCCTTGGGCTTTAGAATTAAATTGCATTGTAAGGCTTAAAATCAGAAAGCTGAACTGTAGGTAACAATGGGAGTGGAAGATAAAATACTTCTTCATGGAATATACCAGTATAGTCTGGTTTGCTAGTAGGTTCCTATTTATTGCCATGGATGTGTCATAAGAAGCAAAAATGGATATTTAATAATGTTATCAAGGACAAAATAAGGGTCACATTCTGTTCACATTAACAGTAATTTATATTGAAAGTGATTCCAGTATGGCTATACACAAAACCAGAAGTGCATTCTTCCCTCTTTCAGATTAACAGTGGTTTTATCCATAGCATTTTTCTGTTGAGTTGCTGGATTCTAGAGCGAAGCTTGCAGAGCAAGCACAAGATAGGGGACACTCGGAACCCAGGAGGGAGCCTGGTTGTGGTGTTCAGTGCCCTGTGCATCACTGATGAGCTGAGGGGCCAGATCCAGTTCTTGGTCACTGGCCCCTTCCCAGCTCTGATGAAAAGTCCTTTCAGGTACTCTGGCTGCAGAGGGACAGTCACCGTCTGTGGCCCCAGCGGCTCTCCTCCAGCGTGGAGCACAGAAGTCTTCCCAGGGCTGTGGCACTTTTGGGCCAGCCCAGGTACTGCTAGTTCCCCTCAGCACTTAGCGGGGAATTTTCAGTTCAGTGCCTCAGATCTCTGCTTGGGCTTTATTCCTGCCTTCCCCTATCATGTAATTCCGGGGTTTGATTTAATTTTTAATAATCTCTGCTTAGGAAGTTCTGTAGGAAGTTCTCTACTGTACGAAGTTCTACAATATCATGCTGCTTACTTTTTTCAGTAATTAGTTGGAGTTTTTTTAACTGAACGTTTTGCATTGGTGATGGATGGGTTTGCTTCATACACATGTACGTGGTCAAAGCTTGCAGTTAATAGTCCCATTTCCTTGCTACTTGGTTGCTGCACCGAGAGTGTTTAAGCCATGATTTGAAAGCTGCTCCCTGCAAGGGCAGTGCTGAGTAGGCAGGCACCTGTCAGAGTCATGAGTGCAGGGCATTATGGTGCATGGTTTGCAAAGAGCCAAATGGATTCTCTACCTGTAGAAACAGGTGAAAGTGTCAATAACTAATATCTCTACTGGAATTGTTCTAGTAGAAAATGTCATAGTTTACTGGCTTCCTGGTTAGTGACTGTGAAGTGGCATAGAAGACTTGGTATGTCCCTTTCACTTCTAAAAGTAAATACTGATTTCTGAACAGAAAACAGACTTTCAGAAAGAGCTGTGAAATCTGTGGTCATTGGAAAATTTCTCATTCTCCAGAACTGGAGTATTCATTCCAGCACTGAGTGAGGGTTACTCATTCTCCCTCTAGGTGCCTCAGACATATCCTCCATCTTCTTGACATTCAGTCTGACAAATGTGCGGTGTTTTATTAAGTAGAACGTAACCTTGCACTGAAGTAATCAGTCTTATTTAACTTCTTTTTTCATACTCTTTAGACGTCTTTCGGTATAATCTAAGTGCTGTTTCAGACTTCTTCAAACTCTTGAGCTTGATTAACAGCTAGAAATGCAGACAGTCTTAACTGACCCTGCAAAGGACTTTCACTGTTGACTTGCAGAAACTAGACAGGGGGCTGGAAACAGCGTTAAAGAGCTTGTATCCAACAGAAACACTGTTCTAAATGTGTGTTACCAAAATTGTTAGGTATACAGGCCCTATCTATTGCAATATCCAAGGCACTAACCTTATCTCTGCATCTCCATTGCTTAGAACCAGTAGACTTTGCTCACTTGATCTTCCACAGAGCTGGATTTGTTGCTCTGTCCTCTGGTGGCCCTAATCACCTGAGATGGAAGACAAGTGGACAAGAGCTTCCTCAAGCTGAGAAAGCAGTTATTCTCACATCTCTCCTTTCCTGGAGGAGTGATCCTAATTACTAATTACTACAGAAAATTTAAGTGCCAACACCCAACTGTGCTTTAAAAACAGGCTCCCTTATCATTGCTTTGAAGCAACAGCTGCTGGTGCTTGCCTCAAGGAGAGCTGCACTTGGGGGAGCCCCTGTACCCACCATGGCTGGTGCTGGAGCTGGAGTAGCGGCCAGGAGCTGGCTGTGAGCTGCTGTCCCCTAACACTCACTGATGTAGGACCTTTGCCGGCTCGATGACACAGCACAATAGCTGCCTCTGTAACTGTACATTGGAAGAACACTTGAGGACCATTTTTCTCTGACAAATCTATTAAGGAGACTAATACAACTTTGATTTCCTTCCAGCAGGGCAAGCCAACTCCTAGGGTTTTGTCAGGCAAATTCCTTTGTCAGAAGAGCACTTAAGTCACAGTCTGGCAAGATTTTTCTACGCAATGAAATCTAATTTCCTTTTCACGCTTTTTAGTGAAGGTGAGGTAATGTGGCACTTGATATAGCTGTGTGTTGTAAAGTTGTACCTAATTCAATAAAGGTCTCATCACAACAGCTTCCTTTAATAATCAGCAAGCAATTGCCCTTCCTAGCTCCTTGTGAACGATTTCACCCTTCCAATTGGTATCCTAAACCTCTCTGTTTTTACTCACTTTCTCAGTTTTACTAGAAAGGAAGTATTCAACAGAACTGGTCCAAGGGGAAGGGGTCCTTTCTGTGCTGAAATAATGCCAGCGTTTCTCCATACTGCCAATTATTAGACCTCATCTTCCTGTCACTCCTCCTTCTTCCTCTCTATCCACACAGTTTGCACAAGATAAATCAGTACCCAGGAGGACAATATTGGAGCTTCAGCTTCTGAGGGTAAACTCAGGGCATCCCCCTGTAACTTGCCTGGGAAAGACCAGTCATGTCTGAAGCTCAGGTATTCTGCTGTTTGTCTCTTGGCTGAAATCGCAACACTCACAAATGAAGAGGCATATCCTACTGTCCTAGCGTGTCCCTCTCTCATTTTAGCCCTCCCTTGCACGGACAGAAAGAAATGTGAGTGCTGTCCAAACTGCTTACATGCCTCAGATTTACACATCTTGATAAATCAACTGTCTGTCTTTCCCTGGTTACTCTAGCTATATCATGCTTTGTCACTTTTTCACCTCATGCATTGATAGCTGTAATGCTGTTTTTTATTCCCAAATCATCCAGAAAGCTATGTGCTACTAAGGAGGGTCTCTGTGCACGTGTATGTGTGTGTGTATAGAGACAGAAGAGGGGAGGATGAGGTTTGCCCTGCCAGGCAGCAGCAGCAGCAGGAGGTAGAGAAGCACCTTAGCTGGAGAGGGAGCTGCAGCGCAATAAGGGTAAGGTTGGAGTTCACATAACAATGTGGTCTGGAGATAATCAAGGTAGATTTAAAAGATCGCCAATGGGTCCTGAAAGCAGCATAGCAACAGCAACACAGAAGACTGTACAGGGTTATTCACCTTGCTACTTGGGAGCTTTTCAGTAGCCTCAGTGCACACTTCTCCCTAGTGTCTGTGTGAATCCTCTGGTGTCATTTCTTTCCTTTCCGATGCTGTATGAGAAGCCTTGGAAGATCAGTGTCTTGATCTGAATTAAGCAGAGTGAAAAAACTTTCAGAGGTATCTGTTAATATTAACTGGAGAGGTGTCGGCTAGTGCTGGCTGTCTCATCGTGGACTGGCTGCAATGAAATGTGAAGTCTGTAGACTACTGTAATAAAGGCTCTGTGTCCATAAGCTGTAGCTGAGTCACAGTCACTTGGTACTTCATTTTTTACACTGAAGGGTATGATTCTAAAACACTTCTCTACTCTTTTAAAAGTCATCATGTTAATTTAAATACCAGGTTTCTAAAATACTGCAAGGAAAAGTCTACAACAGTAAAATAAGTTAACAAACTAAGTATAACTAGCTTATTTATAATGGGTTCTAACTTCAAGAGTTAGCATTAGATGATGGTCATTCTTTTTCTTTTCAGCGATCAGGTGGGGCCTTAGCTATCCCTCTGTGTGCATTTCAAGGAACTGTATCTCTTCAGGCACCTACGGGAAAAACACTCTCTTTATCTACATATGAGGTAAGCACTGAAGGGCAAAAAATAACACCCACGTCAAAGAAAATTGAAGTATATCGATCTAAAAGTGTTGGTCACGAGCCAAACCCAGAGGAGTCTCCTAATACATTTGCTGACACAAACGTTAAAATTCATTTAGAGGTTCTTGAAATTTGTGACAATGAAGAGGCCCTGGATACTGTGTCAATCATCAGTAATATCAGCCAATCCTCCACACAGGTAAGGTCTCCATCCTTACGCTATTCACGGAAAGAAAACAGGTTTGTCTCGTGTGATTTAGGGGAAACTGCCTCCTACTCCCTCTTCATACCATCAAACAATCCTGACAGCGATATTAACATATCAATTCCAGACACTGTCGAAGCTCATCGGCAGAATAGTAAAAAGCAGCATATGGAAAGAGGTGGTTATCAGGAAGAAATACAAATGCTGAATAAAGCATACAGAAAACGGGAAGAAGATGGCAACAGCAATTAAAAGGCATTTAATCTAGACATTTAAACTGATTTGACAGACATTGTTCATCTTAACTCAAGCTACCCTACCAAATACAATGTCAACCTTTTTTTCCTAACATATAGATTAATTTTGTTTGGCTACACTGTAAATAGATTAAAACTTCTAATGATATATGGATGGGATAACAAATACTTAAGTGCTTTACAGCTTTGCATAGTGAATTTCAAGTTATTTATGTATCTCTTTATTTGAGGAACACTTGTTCTAAAAGGAATCCTAAATAAAGTCTTAAAAACCATCTTTGGTTGCTTGTTGGCGCTGGGTGGTCTGTCTGTCGGAACCTGCAGAAAATGAGGGAGCGGCTCCATGGGTGTGAAGTTAAAACAGTTTTGGCTGACTTGCAATTCTGCTCTTATTAATGTGCCAGATTTGAAACATTTATCTGAAAAAATGTAGCCCAAACTTAAGACTAGCTCATTTAGTTGACTGAGTAGAGGATTAAAAGATATGTAAATCGTTTAATTTTCTACTGCTCTATACGTGATTCATATGTAATACCTATATTAGTGGCCATTGTATAGACCTTTGAATATGGGTGGCTGAAATGTAAGCATGCACATTTTGTATATACGATGTTGTGAAACTTAAGAGTGTTCTCATGGCTTGACATTTCTTTGATCAAGTGTGACAAACTGGTTAATTTTATGTCAGTACTCTGAAGAGTCCCCTTGTTTGCCTCTGTGATCTCTTACCAAGTTAAGAAGTTTGCCAACCTTACAGAATATTTGCACTCAATCAAAATAAAGGCAGCATTTGAAATGTTTGAAGAGCTAGGATGTCAAAAGTAATTTGAATAATTCTTCATGTCTGAGTTGTCCCTAAGTAGGGAATAGTTTTACAATGCCATCTCCCTCCTTGAGGCCCATGTGCAGCTAGTACTTCTCTCGACACAGCCACGAGAGCAGGTGTACCCTGCAGATAGTTGTGGGAGTCCCAGTGGCTCACAGCAAAAACACTAATGTTTTTTTCTGCCTTATATACTCTGTCAGTAAAAACCTTTTGCTCTTCTTTGGATGGACCCTCATGCTTTAGATCTGAGTCAGGAGCTGGGGGTTACGACTGATTTGTGACTCCTTAGGAGAGAGGGAAGGAGCTATCCAAGGCGGCCAAACTTACCGACTGAAGTTAGACCTCAGCCTCAAGAGGGTAAGTCTGGTTACCTACATCAAGTTCCTGTCCTGTATCACCCTCAGGAGGAGCCCATCTTCCTACTTACTTATAAGGAGCGTAGAACTAAGTCTAAAACCAACCTTAAACCAGTGAATACTCTATTTTGTGTCAAATTCAGATAAGCCAAGGCAGAAACAGTGAATGGGGTCCTCAAGTCTTACTTGAAACATGCTGCATATGCTTGAAATGCTAGTGCATTTTGACTGAGAGCTCTTTTTCAATGAGGGTTTATCATGCATTTCAGTTAAACAGAGGTAAATATATTCCCAGGACTTTCAGCAGTTTGGTTAAAAATTATACTGCTTCTTTAATGAATAAATGCAATTTCCAGTGGTATGCGTGACGACAGTTGTCTGCAGTTTTCCACTCAGTGGGAACATGCGAGGGAAAATAAGCAGGATTCCTTTATGGGTTATGAACAGACAGAGTAAAAGTGCCAAATCCTGTGTCTGTTTGCACTCAGCATTCAATATGGAGGCATGAAAACGAGCAGGCGACTTCCCTTCCTACTTCACCAGCATAAATCAGGCCTGCCGTCGTGATCACTGGGGCTGTGCTGGTGTGACAGTGATGTAGCACTGAAGAAAATCAGGGTCAAAGACTGCAGGTTGCTGTGATAAAGATGGATCAGTCTGCAAGTTGTGCTTTCTGTGCACTGCCTTTCTCCCAAGACCCACTAAGATGCTATGTTATATTTCAGATCTAACAAGAAACTACAGTAGAAGGAGCAGTCAGTGGTAAGGCTATTGAATAAATCCATATCCATACCCATAGAGCAGAGGGACACATTCTGCTGTCTCTGAATGTGTTGCTTTTCTTTGTGTTCTATAGAAGGAACGCAAAAGGTATCATAGCAAGAGACACACTCGATACAGATCAAAGTAGCACAGTTGTGATGGAGGATGCAGTCCAGCACAGCTGTAGTTTGCTCAGGTGTTCTGCTTTCCCTGGAAGTGATTCGGACTGTGTTTATGTGCCGATGTGTTAATCTCTGAGGAATATATTTACAAAGGGTTGAAATTTGGTGGTATTAAAATTCCATATAGCTGCAACCCCGAGCTTGACCCAATTGTAGAGTGTTGTCTTGCTGCTGTAATAAAACATAACATTTTAATGAATCGTAAATTTGATAATGTACGAATGTCTGATTGTTTTAATTTTTTGCTCTAAATGACTTACATCATTAAACATTTTAAAGTGTCTGAAAACCCAAGTTGTAATTATTGAGTAGATATCAGCTCCTTGCACAAAGCACCAGAAAACTTGCTGTTTGAGAAAATTTGCTCCTGGTTTGTTTATTCACGTAAGTGTTAAGGTGTCTTCATTTATCATTTCATGAAATGTATTTGGACTTAATTTTTAAAACAATTATTTCATAATAGTTTTTAAGGAAAAAATTTTTCTTCCTCCTCTGTTGTTTTTCCCCATCTGACCTTTTGATGTATTTCAGTGACAGCTTGACATTTGAGAGCAAAGTGTTTGTCAATGACCATTTGAAGGTGACTTGAAAGAGACCTCATCTCTTTTCAGACACCACAGCAACTGACGGGAAAAAATCCCTTGGAAAATGTGATCTGAATCAGCGCCTGGGCTTCCCCTGCTCTTAGGATATGATTTGTTGAATAATGCAAAGGATAGAAAACAAGAAACTGAGAAATAATTTTTGAGCTAACCTTTGGTAAGCAGTATATCCAGTGGGTCAGAGTTTCCATTCAGTGGCACTCGTGTACACTGAGAATAACATTGCATTAGTAGAGTTACAAGAAAAAGAAATCTGTAATAAGCAGGGACAGGCCCAAGAATCCCAAATGCCTCAGAGGATTGTGCTTCTTGAAATAGAAGATACAGACAGGTACTGAAATGTATATTTTCTATACTAATCTTGATAGAAAATGTATCTTACAGCATCATATTATTTCAAAATAACAGTAATTTCATAAAAAGATAATAAATGTTACTTATATGTTACATTACTTTTATAGATTTGGGGTTGATGCATAGATTCTGGAACATAATTTCACTTCCCAGTATGTATCACTGTAATGATTTCTAAGATGAGGGTTTGAGGGTTATGTTCCTCTTAATAAATTTTGGAGATTTAGATGTCTCAGAGCAGAATAAATTCTGTTTTTCTCAATTCAAGCAACAGCTCCTACAAGAATTACAGTACCCGTATCTGTATACTCCAGTATGTTGTACACTCTGTGGTTTATAAAACAAACTAACTGTAAAGACCTTCAGTCCTTGCACAAATGGTCTTTACTCGTAGAGACAGTCCAACCGACTGCAGTGCTGCGAGCATGCAGTAGCCAGGTTTACTCACTGGATTGAGAGCTATAACATGGGATCCTTTTCTATTGTGTCTCCCCCTTCTCAGCGTTTACCTGCCAGGTTTCGTGTTTCCTCATCAGGAATTTGACTTCAAGGAATCTCACTTCAAAGTACTGAGAGGAGAACATTATCTTCTGTCCTCTTTGAGAGCTTGCTGCTGCATAGAGACCGTTATGTACAGATGCATTACTTTACATCATGGTAGTGTGCTACTGAAGTGGATGTGAGTAGTGGTTAAAAGGAGTTGAAAAGGCCCAGTAATATGCAAACTGCTGAGATAATTTCAAGAAATATATCTTGTCAAAATGATCTATACATAAATAGATGCACATTTACTATCTTTCCAACATTTAAATCTACAAATCTACTAAAAATATTCGAATTTGTAATGTTTTCTTTAGGGTGTGGGTTTTTTCACAGTGTTAAAAAGATGTGGCTGAAATGCAGTAGCTGCATGCATGCATATGGAAATTTCCACTTACGCTAAAATCCCATTTCTTTCAAATGTGTGCACTGCTTAGGTGTCCAAATACACTATCATGGAGAGGTATACTGGATCAAACAATAAATCTGATAAGTCACCCGGGTGATTCAAGGTAACCCTAGAATATTTTTCTTCAGTAATTTTAAGGAGATGTAACAGACAAAACCAGCTTTCTGACAGCTTGCTTAGGCATGCAGAACTTAACACACGATGCAACAGTGTGTCTCAGTCAAGCAGCGTCTGAGAGCGTGGCCAGTGCTTACAGGATATGTACCCTGGCTGGTGGCACGTGTTGGAGATGGTCACCAGGGCCCTTTCATTCCAGGCTTCACAAGTTTCAGATTAGCATCAGGCACGTCTCTTGTCCCGATATATCTAAATAACAGAACTGGAGACAATAATTGCCCCAATTTATATTGACCTACAGGCTAAAGAAGGCCTGGAAGGCAAGGTGCTTTGTCTGCGGGTAATGTGCCACTGACATGGAAGTTCATACCCGAGCAGCAGGATGTGTTTTCCCATCTGGTATTCTACCTTGTCTATCCTTTCAGATGAACTTGTGCCATTCTCCCTTGTTTGGCCTGTATAGGTATGCCACTGACATATTTAATCAGGGGATCTGTTAACATTTCTTAGATTTTGGAATTATTTATTTTGTACTAATTTTCTTTGGCTCTTTTTTACTGCCTAGTTGGTTGCCACTGTGAGACTTGAAGAATGCTGTGAAATGACTGTTAGTTTATGTAGGATGACAAATACAAGAAGCCGTGGAGTGTGCTTCCCGAGACTGCATTAAGCTACAGATGCAGGGTGAGAAGAGGAGAAGTAAGAAATAAATTTATTTCCTACTAACTCTCTCATTTCTCTCTCACGCTCCTTCCTGTAATTTGCCTTTCAGATGATCTTCCTCAGGATCCTCCAGTCCTTGTACTCTCTGTTCTTGGTCCTCTCCTTTTCCCTCTTTTCTCCAGGTAACCTCACCCAAAGTTCAGCTACTTGCTGTGCTGATGATTCAGAGACCTTGCTCTCTATTCTTTACTTGTCTTTTTATTCAAATTAAAATCCAAGCTGCTCTGAGATTTCCTCATACCTGAAACTGGGTATAGCTAAAAAAGACCCCATGGCGCTTCTTGAACAAACGCTCTTGTGCAAGATCGTGGCGTGATGCTGTGCCTTTCTGCAGACGTACACATCAGCTCTGGATGAGTGGGTAGATCCGTGCAGGACACTGTGGTGCGCTGTGCCTCTGGTCCCCAGCACACTGCAGTTTCATCTTTGGAGGAACAGGCCCGGTCAGCCATCTGCCACCTAGTGCCGTGATCACTAATAGGAGCTCCTTGTCATTCAGATCCATCACCTGAGGTGTCTGAGTAAAAGGCTACGGATGTACAATGTGACAAGGCGCTGTGATTTTGGTTTGCATATCTTAAAGCTACAGCTATAAACATTTTGTTAAGCATGAAAAAGGATAAACCTAGCAGCAAGACAAGTGGCTACTTGGATGCATAAAGCATTTTGCAAGGGGAAAGGAAAAAAGAAATTACAGATCTTTAACTCAAGCACCTAGTTCTTATTTCTTTACTTTCCAGCCAACTGCTGGGAGGTGTTGGAATAACTGTAGGTAAACGGTAGGCAGAGAAAAGAAGAGAGAGAATGGTTTTCTCTGAAAGAAGCCGTCCTTTACCCAAGCGAAGTTTGAAAATCACTGGGTAACATTGTATTTTGGAGATCTGAATGCCAGTAATTTTTAGTGAATGTAAATCATACCAACAAAGAGGAAAAGGCAAAATAATATGTAAAGAAATGAGATCGAAGAAGCATTTATAGCTGCACAATGGTGTTCAAGGAAACAAAAAGAACATTCATTAACTGTTGAAAGAGTAATAATTTGGTGAATAATTTTATCTGATTTAAAAGGTTTCGTTTAACACTCCAGAGAACCTGGACAAAGTATACCATATACACTAGCGGTCAGCCAGCAGACCCAGAACTGGTAGCTATTTAAATTTTTATATTCTATTTAAAAAAGAAACACTAGGAATACCCGTCTGCTACACCAAAAGGGTAATAACCCCATAGGTAATGATAGAGACCAACATTTAATGTTTCCTTAAAATGTTATCTGCAGCCTCGGGAAGGGAAATCAAATCTTGAATCTGTAAATGGAAACAAGAAGAGGTGTTAATGCAGGATGAACTTCCGTGACATCTTGCACTGACTGTATTGCCTTATTTAGTCGCTATTATCCTTTGCTCCCAGCTGCGGTTTGCGGTGGGAGCGGGACTCGAACCCGCCGGGCGCAGGGGCGGGGCGCGGGGGCGCGGGGCGGGGCGACGGGCGGAAGTGAGGCGGCGGATGAGGCGGGCGGTGGCAGCGCTGCGAGCCGGCTGCCGGGCGGCCATGAGCTACGAGCACCGCCGGGACTGGGGTCGGGGCCGCGGCGGTGATGGCGGGGCCGCCGGTTCCTCCTCCTCGGCGGGGGGACACGGGGGCCGCGGCGGCGGCGGCCGGGGGCGCCACCCCAGCCACCTCAAGGGCCGCGAGATCGGGCTGTGGTACGCGCGGAAGCAGGGCCAGAAGAGCAAGGAGACGGACCGGCAGCAGGTGAGGGGCGGCGGCGGGCGCGGCCCCTCTGCGGGGGCGCCGGCAGCATCGGTGCCCCCCTCCGGCCGCCGCTGCGACCTGGGGGCGTTTCATCCCGCTCCCCGAAGCTGCGGGGGGCTGGGCCGGGCCGGGGGGAGAGCTCGGCCTCATCCATCCCTGTGAGAAGCGTCAGATCGTGCCGAAGAGTCTCGCTAGGTTGTGAATGACATTGAAATGTTAATAACGTAAATCTGTCGATATTACGTTTTTTATTATTGCTGCTAGTTGGCCCAGAGAGCTGGGGTTGTTCAGCCTGGAGAAGAGAAGGCTCTGGGGAGACCTTAGAGCCTCTTCCAGCCTCCCTAAAAGGGCTACAGGAAAGCTGGGAAGGCACTCTGGATCAGGGAGGGGAGCCAGAGAACAAGGGGGGACGGTTTTAAACTGAAAGAGGGGAGGTTCACATTAGATACTAGGAAGAAAATCTTGACTGTGAGGGTGATGAGACACTGGCCCAGGTTGCCCAGAGAAGCTGTGGCTGCCCCATCCCTGGAGGTGTTCAAGGCCAGGCTGGATGGGGCTTGGAGCAACCTGGTCTAGTGGGAGGTGTCCCTGCCCAGGGCAGGGGGTTGCAAATAGATGATCTTTAAGGTCCCTTCCAACCCAAACCATTCTATGATTCTGTGATATGCTAAACATATGTTGATGAAAACTGTACTTTTTTTTTTTTTTAATAGAGAGCTGTTGTGCGTATGGACGAACGCAGGGAAGAGCAAATTGTGCAGCTGTTGAATACCGTCCAAACTAAAAATGAAAAGGAGCAAGAAGCCATGTCCTGGTGGTCTGGGGATGAAGAAGGGTAAAGAGAAGCAATTACTAATGCTTTTATTTACCTTGAATTGAACAAATGTCCTACAAACTGGTAGGAAAGCATATCAGAATATATTTACATTTAGTGAGCGAATTAGGTTAACAAATATACTCAGTTTTCTCTACATGTGTTGTCATACTGAAAAAGTTGGTTGTAACCATTGCTGTAAAACTCTCTTCCAGATTATTGTTGAATTTGAGCTATTAAGTTTGTATTAAATTCATAAAATTCTATAATTGATCTGCAGGCCTACTAGAGTAGATATATGGAATTTTTCAGCTCTCCTGGCCTCTGGAATTACTCTTCCAGAGGTAGCATTTCACTTCATTTTTCAGTTATTGTACAGTCTTGAAATGTTTTCTCCGTTTCTGTGAAAATAGGGTTCGTTTTTAACACCTAAAGGATTTTAAATGATGGCAGTGAAATGGGCAGCCAGGTCTGTTGCTCTGAGTCCACTGAAACAAGGTGTTTAGGTCTCCGTTCTGCTGAGTGATCCAGTTGCAGGGCAGTGTTTCTGGCAGCTGGTTAGGCAGCGATTTTCTGGAGATGTTTTGTTGCTTTGTTAGCTTCGTTTGATGCAAAAGAACATTTTACTTTTCTAGATACTGATGTAAAATTTTTGATGGCTGGTAATTTTCAGACTTTAATTGTTTTAACGGCATACGCCATCAGCTGATGGCCAAGTAACCTATGGCTGTAATGTCTCAAACAGATTTCAGGTTTGCCTGGAGTGGCTCAGTGTGCTCTTCACAGGCACACCTTGGATAACCTTTGAAGTTTCTGTTTTCTCTACTTATTTCAGACCTACTCCAGAACAACCCACAAAAGTGAAACCAGATACTGAAAAAGCTCCTGTAAAACAGAGACCAGTTTTGGAAAAAACATTTCTTGATCGGGATGTGGAATATCTCTTTGAAAAAAATGACCAAGATACTGATTTAGATGAGCAACTTAAAGAAGACTTAAGAAAGAAGAAATCAGATCCTAGATATATTGAAATGCAGGTACTTTTGCATATATTAAGTAGAAAGGCTTTGATTGGCTTATTTTTTTAATTAAACTAACCAGAAAACATAATTACTTGCAATATATTTACTAGGAAGTTGTCATGATGTTACTTTGCCTAAAAATTGCATTCAGAATTTACAAAATGCATACCTATTGATAGGACAGTGATTAAAAAAACCAAACAAACCCCAGGCTTTCAGTGACAATTGCTGATTGCATAAAATCTAAAATTTGAAACTTATGCATTGTCTAGTTGGGTGGGGTTTTCCTGTTTGTTTTTTAATGGATCGTACCCCTGAATTTATGTCTAAAACTGAAAGCACAAAAATGGGCTCTGAAGGAATTGCCTCTTATAAATGTACTTCATGTTGTTCTAACAGCCATATAAGAAGTTGTCAAACAAAACAGTCTTACTGTGAACAGGCAGTTCTCCCTTTGATTCAAGGCCCTAGTCTTGCAACAGCACATACATATCTCTTCACTTACTGAACTGTTGGTTTTAAATAATTTTGCTAAACTTAACATTGCAAACATGCATGGAATTAAACTTATATCTAGTAGGCCTGTGTTAATATAAGTATTAGCCTAACAGTTTGTCATGTTGTTTCTCAGTTTAGCTTAGATTGTAGATGAAATCTGTTTCAGTATGGGAAAGGGTGTTTAAAGATACTGTTACTTTCTTTTTCCACAGAGATTCCGAGAGAAACTCCCTTCATATGGAATGAGAGAGGTAAACGTATATTTAATTTGAAAGAATATGCATTACTGTTGTGCTGTTCTGTTTTAAAATAGGAGGAAACAGTTGTGTAACCAGGACTAACAGGAAACTTACTGCTTTTTATGAAGGTGCAGAAGCTTCCCAAGTTCTGACACTGGCTTTGACTTCTTTCCAGAAAGTAGCTCAGGTTCTCTGCTTAGTGACATGTGCAAAGTTACTCTGCAGTTAGATACAGTTTTATCAGTAGAGGCAGCAGTATTCACGGAAATGGTATCAGATGCTAGATACATTGAAGTAGTCTTTTTAAAGTATAGGTCTTGTCTTCTTCCTCTGCCAGTTAAACTTGTAGAATGTACCTGGTCACTTGGATTTTATAGGGAGTAATTGACCACTGCATAAACTGTCATGTATTTGTTTTCTTACATATATAACATTGTGGCCATTTGTTGAACATTTGCCCAATTTAGAATTGAATATAATGTAGATTAAACCTTTTTATTTTTTAATCACAGACTTTATGGCTGTACTGCTGGCTGGTAACTGCCACTAATTCCCCAGGCAGAATATAAAATCAGTGACAGTGTGGGTTGTTATTAATAGATGTTAATTCTTCATTTGATGTCACCTGTATGGGATAGATATTACGCATATTCTGTTACGTTTTCTTTTGCAGGTTCAATGAATGATTAGTGAGCTTCCTTTCTAAAGTTACTGTATTTGTCATAACGTGGTCCTTCCTGTTAGTGTTTGGTTCTTAAGATAGTTATACTCCCCTTCACAGCCCTTTGGATTGGGAGGTAGAGGCTGGGAGTGTAAGAAATAAGGTACTGTCAGTATAAGAAATGTTAACATGTTGCTCTGAAAATCTTCAGTTAGTACAGTCTTGCAATCCAACAGAAAACACTTGTTTTCAGTCACCAAAGATATACAGAAGGCAAGAAGGAGGGAGAAACATTAAAAAATGTATTTCAGGCTTTCATTTTAGTTATTTTATGTTGTTTTCATATAGGATCTTAAATATTTAAAATGTGTAAAGTTTGAAGCATATAAAATTTGAATACTAATGTGAAGTTCAAATGTGCAGAAGTTACTTCTGTGTGGTTTGAACTGAATTTTTTTTAGCATTATGAGAAATAGATGAGTATTTGTTTCTT
Source organism: Alca torda (assembly GCA_008658365.1). Taxonomy (NCBI): domain Eukaryota; kingdom Metazoa; phylum Chordata; class Aves; order Charadriiformes; family Alcidae; genus Alca; species Alca torda. The sequence goes on from CM018081.1 coordinate 9,917,774, forward strand.
TAGTTGCTACAACACTTTCTTCTAAGTTCATTGCATGGTAGCAGAAAATTGTCAAAATTCTTTTAAAATATGTTTTGAATAATAATACAATAAATGTTTTCTCTTTGTTTGGAAACAGGAACTTGTAAACCTTATAAACAATAATCGAGTAACTGTGATAAGTGGTGAAACTGGTTGTGGAAAAACAACCCAAGTTACACAGTTCATTCTGGATGATTACATAGAGCGAGGGAAGGGGTCTACATGCAGGATTGTTTGTACTCAGCCCAGGAGGATCAGTGCTATCTCGGTAAGTGCTATTTGACAACCTGGGAACTTACTTCTTGTGAGTTTTTTTTTTTTTACTCATTTATTTTTTCCCCCAGCACATCTGAGGAAAAATTACTGCCTTACTCAGAATGACTGAAATACATGTTTCTTACTGGGCCTAGGATCCGTGGGCAAGTTGATGAACTGAGTGTACAATCTGCTAAATTATTTGACGTTAAGGTCTGAAAAAATTCCAAATGACCAGATGGGTACTGTGCATCTCTCGGAGAAACTGCTCTGCCATCACATGTACTCATGCTAAGTTTAAAGCTCAAGATAAGCATTCAGCCTGTAGTGGACAGTGAAGATGGCTTTCTGTGTGCTTGTTTTCAGTTGTCTTGGATTCTATTGCAAATAATACTTGTGTTAATATACACTAATTTGATATTCCATAATTTTCGGTCATTAATAAAGTACTGGCACTGGAAGCCTTATTCTTCCCTGATTTTAATCATGGCTTATATCTGTGACTTTAATAGATTTGGGCAGTGCAAATGTTGTGTCAGGCTCTTCAGAGGCATATTAATGAGCAAGAAAGAATTTGGCTTTTAGGTGCACAGTAGTTACTCTTCTTGACAGTGAAGCATCAAATGATTTTAGAACCTTACTTCCCATGAGGAAAAGCTTGCCCTGATGAAAGGACGAGTGGATTGCTAATGCCTAAATGGTGTCTGTCTTTAAAATATGTCCTGGGTCGCAAACCTGTTCTTGAGTTGCTGACAGGAAACGCTGTTCTCGGTGAGGAGAAAAAGTGATTTTCAGGGTGTGTGTTTAGATTCTAGGTATTTCCTGCTGATGAGTAGCTAAATCATAGATCAGCCTTGTGGGATTTTGTAATTTTTTTTTTAATGCACTATTTTGATTTTATTTATTTTCCTAAGGTGGCTGAGAGAGTTGCTGCTGAAAGGGCGGAAGCGTGTGGTAATGGCAAGAGTACAGGATACCAAATTCGTCTACAGAGGTGAGAGGCTTCCCTGGCAGTTCTTGTGCACTGGTGTCCAGTAGTATCTATTGTTGTTCAAGCAAGAAAATTTTAGAAGTAGTTCTTAACGTAGATGACTGCTTTCGTTCTGGTATTTTCTCCAAAAGGAATTCCTGTGAATAGGTGGTGTAGGGAATAAGGTTTCTGAAATTTAGCAAAAAGTCTGAGTGTGATTATTGTATTATATGCAACGTGTAACAATGGCTAGCACCATGTTGTACTTTTGTCTAATAAGTCCTTCTTTCAGCTCTTCTAAAAGGTTCTGCTATAGATAGAGATAAAACTGATGTCCCTAATCCATGAATTTCAAGGAAAAAATTGCTAAAGGAAAGAATTCTATAACCCATACTTCTGGGGAACATTATGTATTAGCTACACTTACCTATTGAGTAATCCCACTGGGATCAGGTAATAAAGTTAGGTGCATTGACAAGAGTTCATAGACCTAGTGCCATAGAGCAAAAGCTATCAAAAGCTATTACATTTGGAGTCATCTATAATTTAAAAAAAATATCTGAAATGTTACCAGCAGATAATGGAATCTCAATTATTGTTGAGGAAAAACTGATGGTGAGAGATGACAGCTTAGTCCTTTCAGCATTTTAATTTGAGTTTATAGAATCTCATTTATGTGTTTCTTTACTATTTAATCAAGAATGTTACACTGCTATGTATTTGCCTGTCATCTGTGCTGTGCTTGGATAGCTACAAAAACTTGGGGTCAGAGGATCAATGTGCAAATGATGAAAAATGATGTCTGGGAAGTCAGGGCTTCTGTCAAATTACAAGTAGTTCATTCCCCATCAACAAAAACGCTGCAACTGTGGCCTAATTCCTTGTTCCACCAATTGAACTGTAAGTGAGCAAATTAGAGAATGAGGCATATTTCATAATGTCTGTAATGACTATCTGCATTTTGATTTTAAGCTTTTAAAGTACTTTGCAAAATACAGAAGAGAACTGAGGAATTCTTAATGTATCTCTTTCAGTCGGTTACCAAGGAAACAAGGTTCAATTTTATACTGTACCACAGGAATTGTCCTACAGTGGCTCCAGTCAGATAAGTAAGTTTTTTCTTATTTAATAAAAAACTGAATACAGTTATGAAATGACTTGACTACTGAGCTGTTTCAAACAATCTCTGCTCTGTTTTTTTTTAATTTTGCTAAAAACAAAAGTTTAACTTCCTGCTGTCCTATTTTAGGCACTTGTCCAGTATCAGTCATGTAGTCCTTGATGAAATTCATGAAAGAAATCTTCAGTCAGATGTTTTAATGAGCATTATTAAAGATCTTCTGAATATTCGTTTGGATCTGAAAGTAATACTCATGAGTGCTACTTTAAATGCAGAGAAGTTTTCGGAGTATTTTGGTAGGTTAAATGCTTCCTATGAATGTTCTGCTTAAGTAATTTAGGTTTCTAAGGTGTAATGCAGTTCTCAAATTTTAGAACTGATTTTTATCAAAAGAGATAATGACTTCAATTTTACAAGTAGTTGCCAGCTAATGGAGATGCTTGTTCCCATAATTTTATCTCATCATGAGCGTATGTTGCTTTTGTATTTGCTGTTCAGACATATCGTGGAGACATGTCTCCAGTGTGTTTTCATGTTAAGTATTCACTAATATTTACCATATTTTAGAAGTCATGGTGTGAGTGGGTAACCAGATTGAAGCCTTTAGTTGTTCAGTCTTCCAGCTGTAGCTGGAACCAGAACAACATGCTGGAGAACAATACGCTGCTTGCTACCTATGCTTTTTTTTATTCAGCAACTTTATCTGTAATTGAATTTGGCATCTTCAGTGAGAATTTAAAAATAAACAAACAAAAACCCCCTACAGACTTAGCAACTATGTTGCAAAAATACAGAAGAATGTTTATTGCCTTTGTTATTTCAGTACAGTATTTTATTTGCTGTTTAAAAACTGAGTTGTGCCATCTTCCACAGATAACTGTCCAATGATTCACATACCTGGGTTCACCTTCCCTGTAGTGGAATACCTTCTTGAGGATGTAATTGAGAAGTTGAGGTAAGTGTATTTTCTGCACACCATTACAGACAGTATTTTGGGGTTTTTTTTTACATAGTATGTCTTTTCAAAGATTATCTTGCTACAAATAATCTGTGGAAAAATTAGGTGTGTTTTTCAACAGAAAACATTTCAAGGGACTTCTAGAAGCATTTGCACATAGCAACCTGGAAATGTTGGCTTGAGGAGGAAAAAAACTTGTCTCTTTTCTTCTGGAGTGGTGAATTTTCAGGCTGCTAAATCAAGCTAGTCTTTCTGTTTGTTCAGACGTTTTTTCCTACACATTCTCATGCTTACTAGATGGTACCTGCTTTTCTAAGTAAGTTTTCTTACAGAAAAGAAATTTAAGAGTCTTATTTAGCTTGTATAGCTGAAGTGTTGCATATTTTCCATGGTTTGGAAAGCTGCTATGCAGCTGGCTTTAAATGACGTTAGTTTCAAATTTTAATTGTTTGTTATTTAAATTTAAAGGTATACTCCAGAAAACACAGACCGCCGGCCGCGGTGGAAGAAAGGTTTCATGCAAGGACATGTAAGCAGACCAGAAAAAGAAGAAAAAGAGGAAATCTACAGGGAACGATGGCCTGACTATTTAAGGCAGCTGCGGGGCAGGTTGTTCTCAAGTTACTCTTTTTGTTTTTTAGACAATTTACCGTGCTTTTATTAATGTTGTGATAGTTGCTACTGTGGAAAACAATAATGATGGAATTGCCCGTACAGTTGGCTGGCAACTGTTGAAATGCTTTGGAGTTATCACAGGGAATTAGCTTCCTTTGCATCTAAGAGAGCTTACAGCTGACAAGTTGCTTGCTTGTTGGTATTGTCCATTATAGTCTTCAACACGGTGTTAGGTTTCTTGAGCTTTGGTCATTAGTTCTCTTCTGATGAATTCTTCTCTTCTTCAGTCTTTTTCTCTGAGAGAGATCTCACAGTACTTTAGTCTCATAATCAACGTAATACAAAATATGCTGGGTTTTAAAAACAAACAAGCAAAAACTAAACAAAAAAAAAATGATGCCCAAAAACCCTAACAAAAGAACCCCCCACAACCTTTTCCTCAGAATAGTTTAATATTCCTATATAGTGGTTTAAAACGAAGCTAAATAATTTCTCCTCTTGAGCATCTAGTAGAGATTGTCTACTTGAAACATTCTTTTGATTCCCAGCATTTGACTACTTCTGTAATCTGGGTAAGATGATCAGCTGGATAGCCTGGCTGATTTATTTCAGGAACAGCATCTTCCTGTTTTTTCTCCTGTCTTATTTGTCTGTTGTGTTTTGGGACTGTCTATGTCCAGCTTGGTAACAATAATGAATATAGGTGGCTCAGTTTTACCTCCCTTTTTTAGGGGAAAAGTCCTCAATGCTGTATCTCTGTCTGACCTATCCCATGCTCCACTCATCCCATTTGTGCTTCTCCTTCCCTTTCCCACCGTGTCTTTTGAATCAATTGGCAATTCTTGCCATAGTGTTGGCTTTCGTGAAAGCAAAGGGCAGAACAGATGAGATGCCTCTTGTACTCACTGTGAGTGAGGGATAAATTGAAAGGTAAACTCGGATTGTTTAGATCCTAGGTAATTCATGAGGAGGAGAGAGATGATGTAAATGCTTCAAATGCAGTTCAGACATAACATGGTAATTATTAAACTTACTATTCTAAACTGACAATAGTTGTGCTAAACTAAAGAGTACATTGGAGGTACAGTAATTGAAAAGACAAAGAAATAAATTGAACAGTAGTGGGTTACTTAAATGTATGATTGTGGAGCCTTGTAGCAGGAACATGAGTGCATGACTTTGTATGTTAGTAAGTTACAAAGTATGCTTTCGATGCCTGTAGGTATTCAGCAAGTACTATAGATGCCTTGGAAATGATGGATGACGACAAGGTCGACCTTGATCTTATAGCAGCACTTATCAGACACATTGTTTTGGAAGAAGAGGTACGCTTCTGTCTCTGTCATCACACTTTAATGATGTGACTGAATTGACCTCAGTGGCTGTTGGGAGTGTCAGAGCTGATAGTTTGGCTTATCATACAGATACAAAGAAGAAGAATTTTTTTATTTTGCTCTTCTGAGAAGTAATATCAGCTTTAAATATTTAATTACTATTTAAGCCCTGAGTTTAGAATGTGATTAATTACAGTGGTTATTGAAATGATGGGATAGAATCCATGTTTAAAGAGGAGCACACATCTAAGCATTATTTTTGAGTAGGGGTTGTGGGTGTTAATGAGGGCTATGTAGGTAAGAAACTTGGAAACCTTACAAATACATTTGATGTGCTCATTTGTGGTCCCTTCTGAGCAAGGGGGAAAAAGAGAATTCTTTCACTAGCGGTAGAGATTCTCGTAAATAAAACAGGATAGGTGTCTGAAGGTTTGTGTGCCATTTGGATTCAGATTGCAGGTTTTTTTCTTCTGGCTAAGCTTTTTAAAAAACCTTCAAATTAATTATACACCTTAGTTATTTGATGGAAAGTAATAGAATTACAAATTAAATTTTAACTTTTAGTTCTTTCCGTGACTGTGTGTGTTTGTCAAAGGTAGTTTTCTTTGTAGTGTGTAGTAAAAGTTAAGTTTTATGAAATAGCTGTAGAAAACTGTCTGAAAACCTCTTTAGTGTACAACCAAATCTCTGTTCTTAATTTTCAGGACTGGGAGGCAGAGGGCAAGAGCAATTCTTAGAGTTGGTGTTCACTGCCTCATATCTACACTGTGCAGTTGGCTTTAATGGTTTTCTGCCCGAGTAATTTAAAGCTGACTTAGATGGTGTGAAGACTGAATTTTGATTAGCAAAAGTCTAGTTGCACTTACCAAACACTCAGCTAGGAGAGTCTTCCAACTTTCAGCTGTCAAGTTTAGTAGTTAATACAGCTACATTGTTATCCCCAAATGTGCCTTACCTCGTTATTTAGTAACAACATTATCAGAATATTAATACTAGAAGGATCCTGTGCCTGAAGCAGTGACAAACACATTATACCTATGGTAACAGAAGTTATTTTTTATGTGGATTGTCGAAACCTGAAGCTATATATTTGTTTCTGTGTTCAAAAACATCTGTGGAAGAGCTGACACCTTGGCTGATTCCTTAAAGAGAATTTTGATTATTAAAAATATTAAATAATTTAATATTTCAGTTGGTAGATCATTTAAGCTGTGGATAATGAGGATGAGTTGCTATTTTGTATTTTGTTCTTCCTGTTTTGAAAATCATACATTAGTTTTTCTGTTTTATTTGCAGCTCAAATTCTTCCAGTGTTGACATGGTGGTGTTTAAAACACTGCAAGGGAAAAATGTTTGCAATCAAATTTTTATTTATTATATTCAGCTAGATAAATGTAACTAACTCTTTTATAGAAAACAATCTTACAAACTTTGTTCCAAATTTCAAATATCCAGGTTTCAAATATCATCTATCCAGTATATATGTATTAGTGTGCAAGTAGCTGGTTCTTTCTGTAGCATGTAATTTATTCTAACCTCTTTTCTCTTCACTCCCTCTTCTATATATAGGATGGTGCGATTCTAGTATTTCTCCCAGGCTGGGACAACATTAGCACCTTGCATGATCTCTTGATGTCACAAGTCATGTTTAAGTCAGGTAAAAAAACAAACTTTACATGGGAATTTTAGCAGTAGCGTTAGTGGCAAACTTAATTTTTGCATGTGATTGCTGGTATTGCACTGGATTTATTTTTTTTCTTATGTCTTGGAATGGTTGCAGTTTGTTCAGCGTTTTTTGCTTTTCTCTGGACGTGTGGTATCTTTCATCTACTAATGCTAATAACTCATTTTCCTCAGTGTAGGAGTGAAAAATCTGAAAAAGAATCTTAGGCCCGCATCTTTTTCCTTTTGTATTTTCTTGTAGCTGTGATAACTTCCATTCAAAACTAAACTGTCTTCCTTCTCTGTTCATTTCCTGTTGATTCTTCAGCAGCTTCTGTCTACTGCTTTGCTGATGGTTCATTTAAATCCTGTTTATTCCTAGAAGCTTTTTTAATAGGACACTAAGATTCTCTATGCCTATCTGATACACTTCAATTTGTCCTTTTTGCATAACTCATATTTTCATCTAACTTGTCTAACTATGCTCTTGGCTATTCACACAGTCGTCTTACAGTTGAGTTCGTATTGTGTACATTCCATAGATAAAGAATTTCAATCTATTGAAAGACTGAGTGTCAGTTTATTTATTAAGCTTGAGCAATTGTTAAATAATTTGAGAATTTAAAAATTAAATATAAATTACTGTACATAACTCCATATATTTTCTTAAACTTGTCAAGTTGTCATAGCGTAATAAAAACTTCCTTTATACCTTTTTACTTTAGACTTTGTCATTATGATACATATACCTGTGAATTCAGGATATGAATTAGTGGACTTACTTGCGGCATATTTTTTGTATTCTGCATACTTGATTTTCCTGTAAAACTAAAGTTTCTGTGCTTACACCCTATTTCTTACTGGTTTTTGATTTTCAGATAGGTTTATTATCATACCTTTACACTCATTGATGCCTACTGTTAACCAGACTCAGGTATGCTTTTCTTATGTTGTTATGCAATAAAGTAACATTTCACAACTACAAAAAAAATTAATTAAGCATATGTTTGGTTTTGGTAAACATATAAATGGGCCATGGATAATTACAGGTTTTTAAGAAGACCCCGCCAGGAGTAAGGAAAATCGTGATTGCTACCAACATTGCAGAGACTAGGTAAATAGCTAGCTATACAGAGTGAAAAAAGCTATATCTTTAATAAAATAAACAAAAGTGGTAATCTAAAGTATAAATCTGTTTAATATTTCCAAAATATATGTTTTTGTATTTGTTCCATTCATTTATAACAATTTATCTTTAGAAATGTTTATAGACTAAACAAGAGTTTTCCTTTAATTGTTTTAAACAATTAAAACATAGGTGGTACTATAAAGACTCGCCTTTGTTGTACATGATAAATCTGAGCTGCCTATCCTCCCTGCAGACTCTTGCCAGACCTAGGAGAATAAATCAAACTCTTTCTTGAACTGCATAGTAATGTAATTCTTAATGAAATTCCAAACAATTTTTTTTTTTTTACTGTTGGCTCGCAGTTTGGGAGGGGGTAAGGAGAGGCTAAACCCCTTTAAAATCCTAGGTCAGTCTTGCAAAGGTGAAGAGTTGCATTTTTTGTCTCTTTTTTTTTTTAAACAGCATTACAATAGATGACGTCGTGTTCGTTATAGATGGTGGAAAAATAAAGGAAACTCACTTTGACACACAGAACAACATTAGCACAATGGCAGCAGAGTGGGTTAGTAAAGCTAATGCCAAGCAGAGGAAAGGTCGAGCAGGAAGGTAAGAATAACAGTGATAGAAAAATTTTGTGATGTTAAGTGTTGTAGCACACGCATGCTGAAGATACTACTTCATGTGTTCAGAAGCAAATGCTAGCACAACTGTCTCTTGTTCTTACGGAAAGAATGGTTTCTTTGTCTTCCCAGGAAGCTGACTTAACTTGGGCTGAATTTAACTCATGAGCTTCCCCCCTCCTTACAGAAGAATGTGTCACGTTTTTTTTTTTTAAATTTTTGTTGCCTTTACACCTGATTTATGACACTATGATAGATTAAAGTGAAAATTGTCTACAAATTACTATCACTTAGCTATATACCAATTTTTTAAAATTTTTCTCCCTCTCAGAATACCTTGTGGAATATTTTCTCTCTTACAGAACTTAACAGTTCTTCTCTGGTCTCTTCATTACTCCTTTTGAGCACTTGATAGGAGGTTTCTGTGTTCCGCTTGCCTCTCTTCCTGTTGATGGGTCGGTGTTTCAGAAAGCTGAAAAGGCTTTTACAGCTGAATACGCTTCAATTCTAATTCCTTGAGGTGTTTTGGAAAGCTGTTTATAAACAAACACAATCATAATGTCACGGTGTATAGGAAAAAAAATTGTTTATTTAAATAATTCCAGAGTTCAGCCAGGCCACTGCTATCATCTATACAATGGACTGCGTGCTAGCCTTCTAGATGATTATCAGTTACCAGAGATCTTGAGGACACCTTTAGAAGAACTCTGTTTACAAATCAAGGTAAACATAGGGATCTTCAAACATATTTATTATTTATTTTTCCATTGGAATAAGAGGTTGAGAGATTAAGTTAAAGTAACTGTGAGCCTAGGGTTGCCTTCAAGTCAAAATTCTGTTACACTAGAAGTACAATATACTTAGCTAATAATTGCAGCAACTTTTGCAAAATGCATACTTGTATCTAGATGCATCAAACACAGGAAACATAGGATTGTCTGGTATAAATAAAAGCTGAAGTGTATTAACAAAAACTTGGGCTGTGCTTCCTCCCCTCTCCCCCCCAAATATCATTCAGTCAGAGGCACTTCAGTGAGAATGGCAGTGAGTCAAGGGATATGATGTCTTAAAATAATTTTACTAAAAAGTAGTTTTAGAACTGACGTGAGTTTCCTTTTTGGCAGTTTGCATTGAATTCCTTATGCATGCATAAGGAATACCATGTGTTTGTGTACTGAATGAAGAATAGGTCCTTATGTTTCAAATTTCATCGTTAATGCATTTTTATTTTTGTCCTTAGTTCTTAATTAGTGAAATTCCAGCTCAAGCTGTGAATTATTTACACTTTTTTAATTAGTGTGGCTACTGCTTACTAATTTTAGGTAGCCATCCTTCTCCAATTGCTGTAGGTTTTTGTTGTTTTTTCTTTTTCTTTCAGATTCTAAAGCTTGGTGGAATTGCTTATTTTCTGAGCAAACTAATGGATCCACCATCTCGTGATGCTGTAATGTTGGCCATAAATCATCTAATGGAGCTGGTAAAGTATTGCTTAATGTACACGCAAGGAAAAAATCTATTTAGAACCATGTTACTGTGGTGTTTGTTATCAGACAGTTCTGATTGTACAGGTCTAGACATTTGCAACCCCTTACTGTATTGTGTAGAACCTTTATATATCCTCACTGAACAAAGGAAATAATTTCACATAATATGTGATGTTTATGGGCTGCATAGAGTAGTTCCTGAGGAACTTTCTAAATGACTCAAAACATATACATGCACCTTGCATGTAAATTCCTTACAGATACTTAATTTGCTGCTTCTGTTAATACCCTGCTCGTGGCTGCATCCACCAAGCTTTCCTGTCCCAGTCAGATCAGTTAAGAGTTTGAGATACTTTTTTCTGTGGGCCAATAAGGTATATAGGAGAAAGATCTTGTATGTCACTGCCCCTCTGGATGCTGGGGAAGGAGCGTTTAATGAGGCATTTGTATAGCTGACTTCTCGCCCTGGTATTATTTGTACAAATGAGTTGTAGCAATAAATTGAAACATCTGATTTAGATGAAGGGCGGTATTTAGACTGACAGCACAATTCTATAAATGTTTAGATAAAACTAAAATTCAGACATACATTTGGTGTCCTGGGACAATGCTGTATAGCAGCAAAGGGGAGAGTAAATAAAAACAGAAGTGATATTGAGGGTAAGATACAAGTCTAAAAATAAGCTTGGTTAGGAGAATAGGAAGACACTGAAGTATTAATAATTCTTAATGCTTTCATCCAGAAAGACGCTAAGCCCTAGTAAACCACTTAAAACACAATTAAAGGTGGTTTCCATTTTCTTGGCTCTAACTGAACATTTCTGTTTCTCCATAACTTGCTTGATCACTTTCCTACCATACCTTATTACAGCTAATGAGCTGTAATACGTTCTCCAGCTATTAGGCTTTCCTTTGTTCTCTAGGTATACTAGTGGCTATTTCAAGGAGATCCCATTTCAAATGCTGTATTTATTCTTTTTTTCCTTTTGTTTCCCTTCTGACAGAATGCTTTGGACAGACAAGAAGAACTGACTCCACTGGGTGTCCATTTAGCACGATTACCAGTTGAACCGCATATCGGAAAAATGATCCTCTTTGGAGCTTTATTCTGCTGCTTAGATCCAGTACTTACAATTGCAGCTAGCCTCAGCTTCAAAGACCCTTTTGTCATTCCTCTGGTAAGATTTCTAAAAGGAGAATTACACATAAGACTTTAAGAATCTCAGAAAAGGATATTGGGACTTACTGAGATGTTATAGTTTAAAAACACTTTAATGTTATTTTCACGTTAATTACATTTTTATTAGTAAAAGATTGCCTTCACATACTGTAAAGTATTGCCTTTTCCTACAGAATATTGGATGTAGCACACAAAGTATTGCTGTGCATATGTATTTCAATTAGGAAAAGAAATGGTGTGTCATCGTGAATATTTTATAGGTTCTAATTATTCTTAGGGCAAAGAGAAAGTAGCAGATGCAAGAAGAAAGGAACTGTCGAAGAACACTAAAAGTGATCATCTAACTGTGGTGAATGCTTTCACGGTAGGCATGTTTTAATGTTTGGGTTTTTTCTTCTAGAATTTTGAGTAATATGGACTATTCTAAGGAGAAAACTGATCAGTTTAGGCTCTGAAGTATTTCTTTCTTGGCTTCTACAGAACAGAAAACCAAAGTAATTTTCATTTTTCTAGTGTTGAGCAATCTTGTCTTCAGGCTCAATAACCTTATTTCTTGTGGATAAGTCTATGAAAGAGACAGAACATAATGTTACAGTTACCTTGCTGAAGTCATTAATTCTTTTCCTTCCAGCCTCTGCAAGAGGCTGAAGCTGACTTCAAAATTGTTGGAGGTTTAGCTGTATAGTATTGGGGTGAGAAGAGGAGGAAATAAATGGCCTGGAATGCAGTTTCTGTCCAGGACTGTTAACAGTAACAAATGAAATTCTGACAAACTTAGCTGGATTTCACTCCTCACCATGGAAAAGGGAAGTTTTTGATTCAAAATGTTATAAAGTTGTGGTTTTCTACTCTGTGCTGCATATATATAAACAAAGAGTTCAAAGGATTTACTTTCTCTGTTTTAGAGAAAAATATCTGTATTGTTTGTTGACCTCTAGTTTTTTGCTGTCTAACTCCTTCCGTATGTGTTCACTTACAAACATCTTTGAACTATGATTTTAATTTTTAGGGCTGGGAAGAGACTCGGCGTCGTGGTTTCAGAACCGAGAAAGACTATTGCTGGGAATATTTCCTGTCTTCAAATACACTGCAGGTAAGATCCTGACAGTTTAAAATCATGCCTGTGGGGGAAAAGGGGAGAAGCCTTTTGGCACAGCATCATTCTGGAACAATTTTTGTTATTTCCTAGATGCTGCATAACATGAAAGGACAGTTCGCTGAGCATCTCCTTGCAGCTGGATTTGTGAACAGCAGAGACCCCAAGGATCCCAAATCTAATACCAACTCAGGTAAACGGTGGAAGAAAATAGAAAATTTCTGATAGTTGAAGTCTCAGTTTGCAGAACTGCACTATTGACTTTGCTGTCTTCTGCAGATAATGAGAAGTTGCTCAAAGCGGTCATTTGTGCTGGTTTATATCCAAAAGTCGCAAAGATCCGGCCAAGCTTCAGCAAAAAGAGAAAAATGTAAGGATTTGGTTTAATGTTGATTTGAATTTGAGGTGTTTTCTACATTAGGTAGTTTAGCAAGGTGAAGCAATGGCTTGAGTGCACGAATGAATCTCTGTATAGCTCAGTCATGGGTGTGGGTTACTTCATTTGAGATGGGTAGAGTGGAGCATGAGACTGTTGGTGTTCACTTTAACATTTAGATGCCTGCTACTCTCTGAAATACTTTGTGTATATCATACCATGGATAATGTTGCAATATATCAATACACTGCTGCTAAAGGAGTTCTGCCATCATCTTTGGTCTATGGCAGCAGTTGAAACACTGTCCTTTCTTATTATTTGGCACCATAAAGTCTAGAAATTCCAGTATATTATGGACCTGATTTAAGGCAGAATGAAGGGTTGAATATTTGGACTGATTGTTTTCTGGGTGTTTAATGTGGAAACAGGAAGCTAGGAGCAATCGTGATGCCTATAATTAAAAATAACAAGAAAAAAAAACCCAAGTCCTTATTTCTATGTAAGGAGTAAGAATAGGTAGTCAAAATGCTACCTTATATTGTGTAATTTAGACCCATCTATAGCTGACACTGCTTGTCAGTCAATGCTCCCTTTTATACCGAGTCTTGTGTGCTGGAGTCACCTCAATGCAGTAAGTTTGCAAACCTGATGCACGTTATGGTGTCTCTGTATCTTTGCCGCATGGTGGAGCTAGGTGTCAGCCAGCTGCCCAGGAAGGCTCAATTTTATGATTGACTAAACAAGATATTTGTTACGCTAACCGCTTTCCTGGAGAGGCTCTCTCACACGCTGTTTCTGTTCCAAATACTGAGTTCTATGTTTTACAAAATACTTCTCCACACAGGGAACAGAGAGCTCAGTGATCCACACCCAAAGAATTACATCTCTGAAATTTGGGAAGGAGGAGAACAGTTGTGCTTCATATCTATTGTGCTTGGTTTCTGCTTTTTATTGTCTGATGGCATTATTACGCTAGAAAGGAAATGTGATTTCAGGTACTGAGTATAACCAAAGGAGTTGACAGCTGTCCCTTGAGTCAGGTTAATTCAAAGGCACGTGGTACAAATCGAGGTACGCCACTCTAGACTGGTTGACAGTGGTATAGCTAGTCCCTTGTTCCACACTGACACCACTTAACACTGAGCAAAGATATGTAAGTTCCTTACGTGTTTTACCAAGCAGTTGCTTGAAACTTGGTTTGAGTAACCAAATTTGCTAACTGACATAGTCCTTCATTTGGAAAAAAAAATGCCACTTCTTTTTCTACTTGAGAGAATGACAGGCTTTATTAAGGGGGATAAATTTGACAAAGATTTCAAACTTTTTAAATGCAGAGAGAGAGGTGTCTAAAAATTCATACTGTAGATTCAGTTGTAGTCTTTTGGGAAAGGAGTTAAAGTTTCTTCAAATGTCCTTGCAGTTTCAGAGTTTATTATGCTAGTAGAGAATTGGAGGGGTTTTTTAACTTGGGACATGATTGTGCTAACCTTTCAAGATCTTATTTTAGTCTTAAAATAAAAACTTTTTTTTTCCTTTTAAGGGTGAAAGTTTGCACCAAGACAGATGGAACAGTTAATATTCATCCTAAATCAGTTAATGTGGAAGAAACAGAGTTCCATTATAACTGGCTTGTGTACCATTTGAAGATGAGAACTAGTAGTGTATGTGAAAGTTTATATTTGTGTAATTTATTTTTGTAGTTCTTTAATAAGATTGGATCAGGGTTCAAAGGGGATGTGAACAGTGCCTTTGTTTGAAGCCTTCCTGTTTCGGTTCGTTCTTTTTACATGCTATCAGATTATGTTCTTTGTCATACTGCTGGTATTGTTCTGCAAATAACTACTGGGTTTTTTGTGGTTGGGATTGGGGGGGGAAGGGGTGCAGTTGGTTTCTTTTAAGGTTCTGGCAATAGCAGGTGTAAATGTTTATTTTATTCTTTTTTATCTCAAACCAGTGTAATGCTACTGAAATTTTTTTTTCCTCTGATTGTTACGGAGTCATTGCTTTGATTTCACTCTGTGTGAAGCAATTTATGAATGGCTCTGAATAATGATGTTCTGGAATTCTGTTATAAGTTTCATTAAGGGTTACTGATATCACTTCAGATGTTTTGAAGAGTGATTGGACAATTTTGTTGTCTTGCAGATTTATTTGTATGATTGTACAGAGGTCTCCCCATACTGTCTCTTGTTCTTCGGAGGAGATATATCCATTCAGAAGGATAAAGATCAGGATACCATTGCTGTGGATGAATGGATTGTTTTCCAGTCTCCAGCAAGAATAGCGCACTTAGTTAAGGTGACTATGTTTAATAATAACGTATATGGAAGACTTAGTGTAACACTGATTCTTCTTAAAGATTTCTTTATTTGGTATTACTATGTACCTATGGATTTACCACTACAGTGAGAGAATAATGTTTTAAATGTATTAACATTCTGGACAGTCTGTACTACCTGGTAAACTGGGCAGAAGCAAACAGTAATGTACTCCCTTACATTTGGCCTTAGGAGCCGGCAGTCAGATTTAATTTTTGTTTGTTTTCCATTTAATAGCTTGACTAATGAGAATAAGGCTGTGTGTCTGAGGCGTCAGGAAGATAGTAGTGATGTTCTTGTGCAGCCTCTGCTGAAGAATTCATGGGGATATTGAAAAACGTAGAAGCTTCAGAGAAGAGTGATAGGGTGTAATTAAAGGATTTATAAATATGTCTTACAGTGAGAGATTTGAAGAGTTTAATCTCTTGTAGTTTTCTACAGCAAAAGCTGTAGGATGACTTCATCAGCCCATGACATGTCCATGTGGATATGGAAATATGAGGATGGGGCTCTTCAGTTACCAGCAATAAGTTCCAGTGGAAGGAAGAGCTGAATAGTGCTTTGTTCAATACTAGATCCTAGAAATTGTATCTCTTTTTTTTACCCCAAATATTTTTAATCCTGAAATAGTCAGCTAATGGACATATAGGCTGTTAAAGGTCATCACTTCCAGAGATGGTCATCTGTCATAAAAGGTAAAACTACTAGTTTTTGAGAAGCAGCTTTTGGTAGTGATGTTGAAATTAATTGATAGGAGAGCAGCAGGTGTAAAGATTAGGCAAACAGGTTGCCCCAGGGATTTGAACTTGCTGTAGTAATGCTGTTGTGTGTAGCTCTAATTGCCTGTCTCTTTTCTTTTTTCTTTTTTTATTCATTCCAACAAACTCTCTTCAGAATTTAAGACAAGAGCTTGATGATCTTCTACAAGAAAAAATAGAAAACCCACATCCTGTGGACTGGAATGATATTAAATCCAGGGATACAGCAGTACTGACGGCTATTATAGACTTAATCACAACACAGGAGAATGAAAGTGCCAGAAACTATGCTCCACGATTCCAGAGTGAACGCTATAGTTGACACACTTTCCTCTGTTTCGATAAAGCCAACATACTCAACTTTTTTGTTTCATTTTTTTATAGCATTTATTTAGCTAGAAGAAAAACTTTTTTAGGGCAAGCTGGTAATTCCCTCATACTGAAGAGCAGTTATTTCAAAATAGTTGGTACTATCTGTATATGCATGGTATTCTGTGTTCAGTGTAGCTTTTTAAGTAAGAGAAATGCAATGCTAGCAATGTTAGTTCATGTATGGTTCTTGTCCTGCTGTAGCCTTTTTCTTTTTACCCATCAGGTAACAGATAGATACTAAAAAAACCTGCTAAAATACTGCTTAATAATACTTAAACTGTTCTTGCTGTTGGTAGAAACATCTCAGAAGACTTTTTTTTTTTAATTGAGGTGGTTGAGTAATTATACTTACTACGTTATTCCAGCTGTGCAGCAGTCTTCTCACCACCACTTCCACAGAAGGTAATTATAGCTTAATTAAACTAAACTTAAAAACACTTGTTAAATTTGTACTGTGGGAGGAAACAATCTTCAGAAATACTCTCTTCTTCTGCCCTTCCCCCCCTTTAGTTTATTTTTTTTCACTTTCTGTGCCCATTCATCATTAGTACTGACTAAAATTTCAGATTACAGGAAAGATGGTTAGACAAAAGTCATGGTGGAACACACTTTAAGGTTGCATTGCATTCTAATTTTTCTTTTTTTAAAACAGTCCATGTATGGGTTATAGTATTACATTAAAAGTCTTTTCTTTAAAATGTAACTTCATCTGTTCGTAGTTCTTAATGTTTTAAATGTCATTCTGTTCTGAACGCCTCCAACTATGTAAGAACACTGTTTAGGATTTAAAGTAGGGTGACTAGTTTGAGAAATGCTTGTGATCAAACCGCTGTTACCGTTTTTAAACCCTGGGGGCTGGATTTGGGGCTGGGCTCTGTTCCCCACTGCTGAGGGCAGGAGATGGAGCTAAGGCTGAGGATGGGTATTTAACACTGAAAAGTGCTGGTGCTTTACTTGGCAGCCTTCGTTACCTGCGCTTTGCAGCTGTAGTCACGCTTATTTCTAGGTTTATCCTTGAGGAACAAAGCTCTTGCATCTCATTTTGTTTGCCTGGAAATGTCACTCCTCTCCCTTCTTGGGGATTTCTGTTTCTTGAAACTTGTGAAAAATGATCTTGACCAGTAGGATTTATGAGCCTTATCCTGAAGAACACAGAACTGCTCAGGTGAAACTATTTTATTTTCATACAGAAATAAGTCTTGGTGATTATCCCCAGCTTTCCATTGGGTTAACAAGGAGTCAAGGATGCCAAGCTCATTATTTCTACAACGCACCTGTTCAACCTCCCTCCCCCCCCCCCCCCCCCAAATCAGTTGACTGCTTCTCCTCCAGGTGTTGAGACTGGTGTTTCAGTGAGGGAGGAAGAACGTTTTGCCCTGGGGGTGCAGGAGGCAGTTTAAGGAAGGGGAAAACAAAAGCTCCGAGGAGGGGGACGGTCGGGCCGGGACGCCGGGCGGGAGCCGCTCCCGCCCGGCGTCCCGGCCCGACCATCCCCCTGCCCGGAGCCGCCCGCGGTTCTGTGAGGAAGATCCAGGGCTGCGAGGACCCACCGCCGTCCGCCGGGACCCGCCAGAGGCTCGGGTAGCAGGTAAGAGCGGGAGGCGGGCGGTCCATCTCGCCTCACGGCGGCGTTGAGCCGCTCTGAGGGCTGCGTCGCACTCTGAGGAGGTGGGAGCCTCACCGCTGAAGGTGAGCCCTGGAATCAAAGGGGGGTGGGGTGGTGGTGGGGAAGAAATTAAATTAGTGATAATTTGTGTGGAAATGGAAAGGAGGTAACTTTGGTGTAGTGCTGTACCTCAGGCTATTGGTCTTGGAAACAGTGGCGTTGTGCTGGGACAAGGGGCAACCTGTCACAAAATGGCGGCCAGGAGCAAGATGGCGCCCAGAGCTGAGGGAGCAGCTGTGCTTCTGGGGCCAGTTAAGGCTGTGGGGTGTGGGATGGCAGCAAAGTAGGGTTGGCTGCTCTACATCGCAAATTTGTGTCTTCTCAAGGAAGAATGGGCAGTAGCGCTGCTACTGGCAGGGTTGGATTAAAAATCATGGGGAAAAAAAATAAAGGCTGGCAGGTGGTACCAGCCTTACTCTCCTTGTTCTTGGTTTTTGTGGTACTTAAAAGCAACGATGCCTAAATGCCTACCTAACAATGCAAAGGGCAAAAAGAAATGGTAGCAGTAGTGGAGCCTGTGTAAGAACAGCAGCATTGGTTGAACAAATACAGACAGCAGTTTTCTCGAACCGCCCCCCAAATTCCAGGCGATCAGGATCATGCTAAGGTATCAGGGCCACCACTAGAAGAAATGCACACTGAGTTGGTAATGGCTTGGTATGGTCAGATCTTTACTTACAAAGAACACAGTAACGTGACTAATGTGTAAATAGTAGTATTCATTATACTTTCCCAACCGCGCTTCAAGTGTGTAGCTTAACATACTTTTTTTTTTAAGCAGAAGAGTATCGGAAACCTCTGTGTTCCTCAGGGCTTGAAAACTAGCCTTTTCCCTAAGTCAGGTGTACTGGTTTTGGCTGGGATGGAGTTAATTTTCCTCATTGGTGCTGTGTTTCAGATTTGTGGTGACAAGGGTGTTGATGTCTCTGTGCTGTCCCTGCGCGGGGTCCAGGCCTTTCCTGTCTCACATGCCCCACCAGCAAGTGGGGCCAAGTGGCTGTGAGGGGACACAGCTGGGGCGGCTGAGCTGGACCAAAAGGATATCCCACACCAACCATATGGCCATATCACTCAACAACAACAGCCTGGGGGATGAAGGAGGGAGACATTCAGAGCTGTGGCATCCATATTCCCAAGTCACCCTTAGCATGATGGAGCCCTGCTTTGCTGGAGATGGCCGAACACCTGCCAGCCTATGGGAAGCAGTGAATGAATGCCTAGTGTTACTTTGCTTTACCTGTTAAACTCAGCCTATGAGTTTTCTCACTCTCACCCTTCTGATTCCTTTCCCCATCCCACTGAGGGGAGAGAGCGAGCGGCTGTGTGGGGTTTAGCTGCTTACCAGTTAAACAGCAACATCAGGCTATTAAGCAAACTATGAGGTAATGCTGGTGTAAGGCTTTTAATTTTCTTTTTTCATATGGCTAGCTAGAGACAACGTTTCTCTTCGCAGTTCATAGTGCACTTAATGAAGGCTGTTTGTGACTGTGTGGAGTTTCTAGCATCTTCTGGACCTCCAGCTTATGGAATGAAACAGAATTCAGTGGTGGTAATTAATTCTTCCTGACCTTACTGTTATCTCCAGTTTGCCTAAATGATGTAGTTGTTGTGATACAGCTGTCGAAAATAATTTGCAGACTACGGTAGAGCTAAGAGCACCACTAGCTGTGTTTAATTCCCAGGAATCAAGACCTCCTCAGATTTCCTCAATCTTGGCATCAAAATTTACTAAGTTTGTTTCTAATACTTGTTCTGCCTACTTGTTTTGACCAAGTGTATTACTTTAGAAATAGGATACACAGGAAAAAAAGAAGCTCGTGTGAATATATTCTATAGATAGTTTAAGGTATGTGCATGTAAATATGATGCTGTGTAACCGCTGCATTTCATGAGGTTGTGTAGGTTGACTAAAGTGGTCCTACTTTTGCCTTTTTGTTTTCAGCAAATTAGCTTTGCATAATGGCAAACAAATTTATTCTTTGATATGAAAGTTAAGAACAGTACTGCATTATAGTGTTACTTGTTAAAAAGTTCAGCAGATAAAAAAGTTCTATTATGTTGCAGGGATGATACAAAGAAGCAGAAAAGATATTAGTAGCTGTTCTTTAGCTGTGTCATGTGAGTATTGGAAATGCTGAGACAGGTTGATGGCAGGTGGGCACTGGTTTCCTGAAGGGGTGCTTGATGGCCTCCAGCAGTCCACAGAGACCGTGTGGGCACCTGGGCTCAACCAGGACCAAATGGGTTCCTTCCCCGGGCAGTGCTGATGTTCAGTTTGGTCTTGGCTTCAGTGAGGGTTAAGCATAAATTCAAGATGATGTTCTCATCCATGCAGGCACCTCCTCGCTGGGCCAGTCATACACATTGGGCTTTGCATGGTTTCTGCCCACCTTACATGATATGTATTTAATTGCATAAAAGTGAAACTTTGATTCAGGGAACTGAGAGTCTTTTAGTTTTAGTCAACTTGCTTGAAACCTGATTGGAGAAGTTACATAAGGAAGGGGTACAAATTCCAGGCCCTGCAAAAATGAAACTTAATTAAGTAAAACTCCCAATAGTATTCTGTCACTGCTGGGCTGTTTAATTAAAAAGGAGATACTAGTGTCATGTCCTCCTCCTTGGGCAGGGCAGGGGGGAGGAGAGAGAAAGTGTGTTTGTATCTGTGTGTGTGCACATGTGCACACTGGTTAGTGAAAGTAATGAATTAAGTTTTTTTTAGATCACTCTCTTTGCAGTAGAAGTGCTCATCTTAGACTAAGTCAGAGTTAAAAGGTAACTTTTTTTTTTTGCTAACGAAATTATTGTGGAGTTGCTAGAAGGGAAAAAAACCAAACTATTAGATAAGTTGCTTGTCATGCGTTCTTAAATTTCCAAGACCTCTTTGAGTTATGAGGGAATTTAGATGAGTAAAAGTCAAAGATTTTTAAAGGCTATGTTTTCAGTGTTGTGCCTGCTCCTTTTCACTGTTTCAGTTTTTCACTGTTGTGCCTGCCATGCCTTTTCCAGGCACTTGCTATTGCTACACTGAACGGAACATGGTGCAGTCTTATTTTTGTGCATGGGGGAATTGTGTAGTGGAGACTAGAGCTGTGTAGCTTAGATGACACTGGTGGCATCAGGTGCTTCCTTAAAAAAAAACTCAGTGTGCTTTTTTATTTTTTTAAATTTTGATTCTTTGTTCAGTCACTGTGTGGGTGGGGGCAAACAAACTATGCAAACAAGCAGATCGGACAAACATATAATGGACTGAATTTGTAGCTGTCACGCCTGCACCAGTGAGGTTGTTAACAGCTCCTAGGTTAAGGGTGAGGTTGTTGCCACTTATGAGAAGGTTCCCATACCATTGTGGCCAGCAGGAGCAGCCATCAGGCAGGAGAGGACAGTCCCCATGCCCTAAGCTGTCAGCACTAGTACAGGCAATCATCTTTCTTCCTGTGTATACTAACCCCTGGATAAGTAATGCATTATAAATAATTGCAATACAGCCTTCCAGCATTGTAACTATTTAATACTAAGTAATGCAGTCATCTTTAGCGCAAGACCTGGATCCAACATTTCCATGTCCCAAGTGTTCTACAGCAGGGCCTTGTTTCATCTCTCTCTCGATGAATTTTGAATTATTTTCTTCACAGTCACTTCTAGAATTCAGGTGTGTTGGATCCCATGGCCAGATTCTTAGAGGCTCATAGCACAGAGAGCAACAAAGCTGGTGCAGGGGCTGGAATGCAAGTCCTCTGAGGAGCAGCTGGGGACTCTGGGTTTGTCTTGTTAGGAAAGAAGGAGGCTGAGGCGCAACTTCATTTCTCTTCACAGCTTCCTGAGGAGGGGATAGGGAGAGGGAGGTGCTGAGCTCTTCTCCCTGGCATCCAGTGATAGGGCTCATGGGAATGGTTCAAAGGTGCATCAAGGGAGGTTTAGACTGGACATTAGGAAGCATTTCTGTACTGTGAGGGTGGACAAACCCTGGAACAGGCTTCCTCAAGAGGCAGCTGATGCTCCATGCTTGTCCGTGTTTAAGAGGCACTTGGACAAGCTTTATATTCTTGACTTGTTTCCCCTTCTCTCTCCTAACATGGTCTCTAACTCGAGACACAAGATGTTCTCCTAGGCCTGCATTTTATGCCATTGCTCTAAATTCATGTGCATATGTGTGACAGATCTGTGACAGATGAAGTAGGACACATGATAGTGCTGTTCATCCTTACAGAACAGAAGACTTAAAATGCCGCAGGTTACAGAACAGATTTAATTACTTTGACAAGAATGACATTAACAACTTGCAGTTAACTGTACTTCTTAAAGAAAAAATGGAAGCTTTTTTTAGTAAGGATTTAAAAGTATTTTATTGATTGTTGTCCTGGAAAATCATAGAAGTCTTTCATTCCTGAAGAACTGTGTCCAACAATAGGCTAAAGGAAAAACTCTTTAAAAAACATTACAGCATTTTTGGAAAAACTAGGTATGAAAAATATATACAATGTATTAAAAAAAATTGGAATAAAATTAACATCTGGATTTATACATTCAGTTGTGTTAAACATCTGCCTGTGTACAATAGAATTTGTTAAAATATTAGCAGTATTTTTACTATGTTAAATAAGTATCTGTTCAATTTACAGTTTCTCATTACTATTTTATCAGTCCACTTAAATTAATTTACAAGGCTGTATAACCACTGTCTGGCTGTCAAGGTAAGTATTTTTATACAAAAATTATTGCCTTATTTTAAACTGTTACAGAGATACATCTTTATAAACATCTAATTCATTCACAAACTCAATCAACATATTACAGTATATAAAACATACAGCTCCATTAAAAAGACAGGGACTGCAACAAGCAAAAAACCTTTGTGCTACAAGTTGTTCCCTCATTTTTATTGAACATGTTTTCTACTCTGCTGAGTTATCAGCTGGTCCTTAAAAACGTGAAGATTTTTGTAATACAAACTGTCACACCTCTATACAGAAAAGATGCACTGAAATTTACTTCATTTTTGAGTGCATTTTATTCACACAACATTAAGTGGTTGTTTTTTTCTGTGAAATTCCAAAGCTAAACTGCAGATGCAAAAACTTAGCAGGTGGTGTGTGTAGTGCAATTGTGAGACATCTTCTCTGAAGCAGAGAAGAGCCTGTGTGAAGCAGCACCAATGTGAGCTCCTCTGAAACCAAGCTCCCAGTACTATTTTATCTATTGCTCTCTCTCCCTTCCTCCTTATCTCCAGTGACATCAAGTCACGTGGCAGTAGGGGAAGGCAAAGATAACAAAATACCAGGTTAATCAAAGTGCTGAGCTATCTACTTCCAACTCTTTTCTCAGTGGTAGTCTCACCATTTATATATACAATGGAGATGAGAAGACCTGGCACCTTAACAAAACTCTTCAGGTGCTACTTACTCTCTCTCTCTACAGACAAAAAAAATAATCACTCTCCTGTAGTACAGAAGAGCAGAAAGGCTAAAGGAAAAAAACACCCCAAACACCCCAAATCCAGAAGGTATTTCCTCTTTTCTGCAGTCCCCACCACAACCCTTGTTCTGGAGCAGTAACTTAATACGAAGACCTAGTTAAAGAAAACAGAAACAAAATGGATGCAGTTCCAGCAATTACACTCCTCTAAGATACCTGTGCTAAAATGGATCTGAGATCAAGATAATCAACATTATCTATTTTGCAGAGTTTGGTGCCTCTTTTTTGCTTTCAGAAATCCTTTCACGACTGCAGCACTAGAAGGAGAAAGTCTGAGCTGCCTGAATGAGTAACACACAGTACTACAGACCACCACCACTGGAGCCACTTATCTGGATTCTTCCCTGGAGCTTCTGTCAGCTTTGCTAACATCAATGAGAGAGGTCTAATTACTTCTTACAAAGCCAGGACCTCCCTGGATTTGTGCTGGAGAGGTAGTCCTTTATGAATTATAGGCTTGGTTATGCTAGTTCAGGTTACACACAGATTTTGACACAACTGGGAAGCAAGCCACGAACATACTCTCTGGTACTGCGCGTGTAACCCTGCAGTTTCTGAGGCGCAGGAAACTCCCAGTACTGCTATTCACCTCCACCTCAATGGATTGGGCGAGTTTCTGGTGTTTGGTCTCCTACACAGACTGCTACACAGAGCTCTGCTTCTGAAAGAAAGTCAAGATGCTCAAAAACAGATGGAGAAAGAATATGTAAAGAGGCAGGGATGGAGGAACTAAAGTTGAAACTGAAATTTGAGTCAGGGAGATGCATGGCAGATCTCCAGTGCCTAAGAAACTACTTCTAGTTGAAATCTGCTACTGGTCGAGCCAGGTTTCAGCTCAGAGCTCTCAAAACACAAAGCAAGAAGGGAGGAGTATCTGAAATATCAGTGCTCTGTTATTAGATTTTTTGCATTGGTGACCCACTCTTCCATGCGAGAGCTGTAGGGCACGCCACTGCGCCCCCACCAACAGCAATTAGTGCAAATCCTGTAGAATAGTATGAAGAAGCAAAACCAGTCTACACATTCGTTTCAAGTCCAAGCAGGCGTCCCATCCGCTCCATGTTCTTGTCAATCGTGGCACGACACGTGATTTCTTTAGCACACTCCATGGGAAACCAACCTCTTTCACCATCCCGCAGTCGTTCCCCTTCATACCAGCCTGCAATGAATGGACAAAGAGTCACAAACCCTCTCAAGTTATGTTAAAGATACTGTGTCAGAACCGTCTGTGTTGCACTTGAGCAGACATGGCTGACACAGTTATCACATACATTATACCTTTATCTTTGTAGTGAATAAAGTACCAGATTAACATAGATTCAGCAGTTGTTTTTTTTTTTTTATGCAGGCAGACTATGAACAAAATAGTATGTACAAATAAATATTATATGAAACAAGTGTAATACGTTTGTTATATTGTTATTCAAATATATCGTCTGAGGTAATATAAAGAATATAACTGCAATCTAAAGAAAGCAATGCAGCACCATTGACAGGATCTTTGATTTCATATGTAATATTGAATAACATCATCAAGTCAGGATTTAGTACTTCAAGTGCTGACAGCTGCAAGCATCACTGAATCAGCACATCACGAGACAGGAGAATCACTGGCACATCCAGGCAAGTTATGGTAGGCAATGAGCTACTTTGAACATCTGTTGCCTATACAGAGGCTGTCTTTTAGAAACCTGAACCAAAATGCTCACGTTTTCCTTGGAAGCTAAACCTTTATTCGTTGTAAGGCCAGGGCTATTAGGAAACAAATTTTACTAGCTGGATTCACCCGCAGCGGTGAATCGGTTAGATGGTTACTAACTGCAAAATTCTCACTTACCATCATTTACTTTTTGATAAACCAAAACAACATCAGCAACTTGAAGAGACAGTTCATCTGACTGCTTTGCTGTGTAAGTTCGGATGATCTCTACCTGAGTCAAAGCTGTGGAAGAAATAAGCCAGGTTGAATTAGAGGCTTCACATAAGAGAGTATCTTTTATTAAAAAATATATACAATTTATTTTAAAAATTTCCATCTTAGAGTATACTCCCCCAAAAAACCCAAAGGAGGTAGCAAATTATGCAAATGGCTTCCTGCCTGAGCAATTACATGCGAACAAGCGGGATAAACGTAGGAGGGAAGGGGCTTGGCACTTTTACTAACAGATTGAAACAACTGACCAAACTGGTGTTAATGAATGCAAATGGCAATTACTGTGTGAAACGGAACACCTCAAAGAAGCCCCTATGCACAGGAAGTGAGGGGAACAACCCATGCATTGCATACAGAGCCCAGGAGAAAAACGGACAGCATTCCTAAGGGTATTTACAGGCTACGTGCGCTCATGTCCCCACTAAGGGGCAGCGCATTTCCATTCTCCTGTCAAAGCTCTCAGAAATCTTTTTAGCTGTAACTTACTTGTCCTGTCCGTTTTCTGCCCATCTCTGTCCTGTCCAAGCGCTGTAATCCAGCGAGCTCTGTCACTCCTGCAAACAGCAAAGACAAAACTCCTGCTCTTGATAATGGTCAAGATTACTCCTCTTTTCAAAATTCTGTGTTTAAATTTTTCCTCTTGTTGAGTAAGAAAACAAAACAAAGCCTCCTTTCTTTTGTCAAAATATGGCCAGAAGGTGTGATACTACTTTTAGTAATATATTATTCAAATATATTTTAACTATTTTAAGCATGTTAGATTAGAAAAAAAAAAGCCTATATACATGCGGCCTACTGGCATGATGTCTTATATACCTTTATTTTAATTATTGTTAAGTAATGCAGGTAGACTTCTCTACTAATACTTATTAGTCACAGACACTAGCAAACTAATAAAAAAATAATCCATCTAATGTAGAAAGGATATCATAAACGCAATACAGCAATTTTAATATACAATACCTACAGGTTTCCTGTAAGAACTATCTGCGACACTCACTTACAATGAAAAGCTGTGATTGTTTTTATATCCCAACACACATTCTTCCTCCAAGATGAAACCACTGCACATGTCCTACTGACATTTGATACCTGTTGATCAAATGGCCAAAACTACAACACTTGCTACTTTAGACATTTCGGTCATTAAAAGTAGGTGGTGCTAAACTTGTGTTTCAACCAAAATAAGAAAGTCTGTATACAATTTGGCATGAGCTTAACTTTGTGCTTTTTTTTTTTTAGAGAAACAGGTGTTATTTATACTCTCATTTTCCTTTCCCTGTAACCATTCTTAACAGGAAAACTACAATTCCTTTCAGACAGCTCTGAGAAAAATAGGATAATGCCAGACTGTCTCAGAGTTTAAGTATATATTTCTTCAGAATCTGTGTATACCGTGTATTTTGTGCCTTATTCACAGGTACTTTTGTTCTTGCGAATCCCACAGCACATGAAGTAACAAAACATGATCAAACTGTGCTAGAAATCTCTGCATCAATGAAAACAGATATAAGTTTTACACATGCAAATTTCTATTCAATAAGCACTCTAAACCCTCCAGCTTGGCCTTCCAACTGTGGATCCCCTTCCCATCCTCCTCAAAGTTAAGAGAAAGCTACATTTTTCTGTACCCTGTGTATACATGATAACACTCTACAAAGATAGGTAATTTCCAAATAAAGTAATTATTTTCAGAATATTTTCCTCTGAATAACACTATGCTAGACTGCTATTTATATTACAAACAGTACATAGCAAATCAATAATAAAATCTGCAGAACAAAATGTCTTTTCTTTAGAAGGCAGACAACTAAAAATGTACTGCATTTTTTCCCAATAAAAATGCGTTTCCAAACAAGTCTGAATCATCTGCTTACTTTATAATGAGATCTTTGCTAGAAATCATTAACAGTCTATAGTTCCTTTCAGGGTTATTCTAAACTTTGAAAGACAACCTAAAACTGTGAATTTTTCCAGGCTGGGATACGTCTGGAGCACTCTTGTTTCATGTCCTCTGTCCCGTCTCCAGCTTCCACTAAAACACATAAAATCTTTCACTTTTGTGAAGGGTTGTGTGGAAGTTAATGGCACCACAGAGAAATGATAGCGTCTCGCATATTTGCACCCGAAAGAACAAGACACTTCTTGTTGTGCGTTTCTAAAGCGGAACACTCTTCAAAACTGCATCAGGAGAACAAGGACCACCTCTATCCCAGCACAGCTCCACAGCTTCCCCAAGGCAATGCCAAACTCCTCCTCCCATTTAATCCAGTACTGTTTCCACTTCTGCACCATCCAACCATTATAATAAATAATTCACAAATCACTGCTCCAGGACAAGAGCATTCTCTGTTCATACCTTCACAGCGTTTGCCTGCTACCACCACTGTACTTTAGGATGCACCTGTGCCTATTTCTGTCTGCTAATACTGTGCTCTACAGACAGACAACATGGTACAAATGCCACGTTGCTAGAAGACCTGACAATTAGAATAAGGAACACACCAGTGCAGAAAAGCATCAGAGACGGAGAAAGCTTAAATGAATCTCTGCAGTCAGATTATTCAAGCTCATCTTCTCAAGATAAGTATCAAGAAAACCTCCCTTAACTGCAACAGTAAGAGCAACGTTTTCCTCATAGTCACCTGCGTTACATTTAGATTCACATGCTCAATTACACAGCCTGCACCGCAGCACGGTGTGCCACGGGATGAGATGGGAACAGCGTTACAGAGCCTGGAACTCCAACTCTCACCACCTTGATTGCTTGTAATGGACCTTTCATTAGAAATTTTAAGAACCTGCAGCTGTTCACACTGAGTTCTGTTCCTTGGGGTTGGTAATGGTCAGAACTGTTTGTAGGACAACTCTATACTGAAGCAGGCTGTAGAATGCACACGTATATAGCACTTTCAACTACAGTGTACTATTTGCTGTTCTGGTTTACTTCAGGCACTTACCTGGACATAATAATTAATATATTAGATAAAAGTGTTAACAGGTAAGCTAGGCAGAAGAACCTGTGTCTTGACTTCCAGTTCTCAGAAGGTGCGTTAGAAAAATATGTAAACACATCATACTCAGCTACAACAAAACCTAGTGATGATTCAGATACTTAAGTCACATTTGTAGTTCAAATTAAACAGTAAGAATATTACAATATGTAGTCATTAGATTGCATAGTTTACTTAACACTTGCATTACGTGGCAGAACTTTCTTTTTTTTTTACTGTGATATCACTTAGGTTGAAAGTAACTTAAATTTAATGGAAATTCCTTCCACAACCCTCAAACCCCAAGAAATCCAAACTGCTTAAATCTCCATCCTGCAGTCCTTGTTTGCCTTCCCGAGTCAGGTGAAAAATTAGAGAAACAGTAATTACTGACTTACTGAGTCTCTGCTCCCAGGAGCATCTCCACCTTCTCTCCTGCATGGTTACTGAGGACCGCCAGCCGGAAGAGGTAAGCTGCAGAACTCTGCCGCGAGTAGAGCATCGTTGAAGCATTCTTTACAGGAGAAGAAGTCAGGTCCTCGCTGTCACATTGTTGTACCACCAGCTGGCCTCTTAATGAATAATCTGTGACATTGTAACTCTCTTCACTGCAGAACAAAGGAGGGAAGGAAAAAACAAAGAATTTTAACGTTTAGTTTGCCATTAAGTATGTCTGGAAGCAAACTCAGTCGCAGAATCCACTTTTAACTACGCAGTATGGCATGATTCTTCTGACACCTCAGATCTTCATCTTTTCTGTTTATTTGTTTTTGAAACTACCAGTTTTCCAAGATAGAAAGTAGACCAGTTTTTAAACCCTGTGGAATTTCATTTAGTGGCACAATTTAGTGACTTCGGTGGTGTTGAGATGGTGGAAGCTCAACTTAGTCAATTTGAAAACAGGCACAGCAATTGTATAGAACCGTGCTGCTTTTTTTTCTGTAGCTTTAGATGAATGACAGACTTCAATTTTAGAATCTTATAGGAAAAACAAAAGGTAAAATTTCCCTTTTCCTGTGCCTATAGAACTATGGGTATGCATACTGCTTCCAGATAAACACTATTCATCTTCATTTTAAATACAGGGTAATCATCTGTACTCCTTGTACATTTGCTTTTAGGTGGACTAATCTAAAAACTATTTTACAGTATTCTGAAACATAACCTTAGTCAATTATGAATTTTAAAAACAGGCAAAGGCTTGTCACACGCTATTGGTCTTGCAAAATGCACTGCACAATTTTGCACAATTTACCTTTTAGAGAGTACTTTGTACATAAATATACCAACTCTAAGTGATACGAATAAAGATTGCTATGTGTGCTTAATAACTTCCCAAAAGCTACTAGAAAGAATTCTAAGAAATGAAGCAAGTCAGAAGCTTTGCTTTCCTTATGATTGAAATGTAGGTGGAGAGGTGGTCAAAACTTATCTTCACTCACACACCACCGTGTTTGACACAGAAAACAGAAGACCTCAGAACTAGTTCTTATGTCAAAGTCACTAAATGTTGAATTATGCCAAAATGACATTCTGGTAGTTTTCCCAGATAGGTGAAACTATTAGACATCACAAATGAGAAGCATTACTGATTTTAACAACAGAAAGACTTAAATGAAATATGTACTCTTCCCTGAACAACAGACTTTTATTTCTAAATGTGAGAATCACTTCAGCTACTTGAGGTCTTCTGGACAGGTGAAGGCAGGGCAAAGAGAGGAAGAAGCATGTCTGGACAAGGCACCCTGCCACATACAACCGCGACAGATGGTAGCAGGAACAGTAACTTCAACCCCCCCTGTTCTTCAGTCCACTACAACGTATTTATGACATGCACTTCAGAACATCCAGACATCTTAAGCAGCATTCTTCAGCACTCTTACACGAGTTCAACCAGTTATTGTGTCTATTGTTTTTGCTACTTGTATCAAGGCAACACTGGGACCATCCCAATGGAAAATAACTGCATTTCCCAATTTTTAAAGTTGTGAAACATAGCTAAAGATCAGTTAAAAGAATCTACATAATTTACTTAAGAAATAGCAATTGATCACAAAAGAGAAGCCAAATTAAAAGGCCTTTTTGTTTCGACTGACGCTTGTGAATATATTTCCCAGAATTGTCTAATGTGCATTTGCAAGTTTACCAGGAAATATCATCAACCCAGGACACTGATAAACTAAATTATCTCATAATTTCATGTAAGCTTGTAAACTTTTTTTCAGATTTATTGTCCTACACTGGTGCATCAAAAAAGAGAGAAAAAAAAACCACCTGCACACATAGGCATAAAGCCATTTCTCCCTCCTAGCTCATACATGGCTGTGTTTGACAAAATTTGCAGTAAACCAAATACATCAGATTTTAAGGTGCGGCTATAGTTGGCCTTAAAGTAAAATCTGATTAGACCTCAGTCTCAAGTGATGAAAAGCTATGCTAGAGCCTCACACTACTATGGTTCATTAAAATAATTTAAATTGAAAAAAACACTGGAGAAGATTGATTTTGCTGCCAGAGATATACAGAAACCCAAGCACTGAACTGATACAAATTAAATCCCAAACACCTGGAACTGAAGCTGTCTGAAATGCTGATGGTGACATACTCCTTTCTGGCAGGTGCAAATGAAGCGTGTTCTTCCTTTATGGTTGCTCAGATGTTGTAAGAAAATGGGCAGATGATGACCTAATGTCTGTTGGGATATATTCTACCCATTTCATGAACTCTCAGAAAAATACCTGCAAGTACCTCAGTAGTTAATATAATGGTCTTTGTAATTCTTATTTTCAGTCCTTCAGAAAAAGAATTGCTAAAACACAAATGAGCAACATTATAACTCAAAACATAAGTTATTGCTGATTTCTGTGACTCATGCAGCATTAGAAGAATTCCTCTATTCTTCAAGTGACAAGAAGCTTACAGATCATATTGTATTTGTGGATTTTTGTGGATTAAGTTCTGCCAGTGCATCTAGTATAAAACAAAACTTATTTAAACTATATGGTGTATGTTTTTACTTTTGTTCTGTGAATTAAATACTGAAGTTGTTTGGTTTTTTTTCCCTCAGTACAGCTTTGTACATTCTCAAACAATCAACATAGTTCCGTTAGTATCATGTTCTAATCCTTCTCAAGTATTTTTTTCTTCTCATCTGTTCTGAGGAGGTTGGGGGCTTTACAAAGGAAGCAGAAGCAATGACAGACAAGCTTACTTAGATTTATCCTATAGAAGGACTGAAGTCACTGAAGCTCGTAAGATGAACACTTTCCTTCCCCATTTCTTTTTCTTCAAGTCTCAAAACGGTACCAACAATTCCCCACAATCTGCTGGTGTTTCCCACTCTGAGGGCTGGAATCACAACTCCCCATTCAGGCACCATTGACAAAGGCACAAAAACATGCCAAAACGTCCAAGAGCCCTGTTGCAAGGACTTAAGATGGCTTTAAAAACTCTCCACACAGTTTTGATTATTGGCCTCGCTTTTGATCAGACTGTTGTTTCCATGTTCCTTAGAGTAAAAAAATTAAAAAATAAGTCACATAGGAAATGAGACGGACACAGCAAACTCTTTTAGAGCTCTGTAAAAATGAAGCCAGGTTAATTATGGTATTACACATGACTTCTTGGGTCCCCAAGTAGAAAAAATACAGATTACAAATAGGTTTTGGTCTAATTAAAGGAATTTAACATGAGCAGACTGAGAAGCTGGGAGAATCTTCAATATTTCAGCATGTGGAAAGCATGTGGAAGTTTTAATTTCTGCACATATAACCCAGGGATGCTAAAAGGAATCTTAATTCAAATGTATTCTGTATGTCCTTATCTTTTGGGCAAGGTGTACACGCAGCTCTTCCCTGAAACATAACAAATTTAAAATTACTGCGATTTTCCTACTGTAGAAAAGCTTAAGTGTTTTAAGAAAGGCTATGAAAGGGGGAGAGTAGAGATTGTGGATTTAAGTTTCACATTCCCCTAAATCCAGCTCTAGATTCAAATGAATTCATTGATCCCCCAAAAGATGCTACTTATCACTTGAGGACAATTGCTTCAAGGGCCATCTGTAGTAGCTGAGGGTTCCAAATGAAGAAGAAAAAACCATTTTATATCTAATAGCTATCAGTCTCTCTCTTCCTCTTTTTTTCTTAAAATACATACTCTAAAATAGGGAAGGGCTGGGTTGGTTGGTTGGCTGGTGTGGGGGTTTCGGGGGGGGGGGGGGGGTGTTTTGTTGGTTTTTATTTATTGGGGTTTTTTTGGTTTTGTTTTGTTTTTTTTTTTAAAGAAGTCAGTTCAGTATTTTAGACTGGACAATCCTGCTTAGCCAATGGCGGAACTAGCCAGAACAGCTAGGGATGCTGCTGTAGTTATTTGGGAATCTTGCATCTGAAAAAGAAATGTAGTCTAGACATTTGCGTAATGAATAACAAATGCATTCCTTACTAATTAATCAACAGAGATGAACCTCTACAAAACCTTCCTATTTCTTACCTCCACGCAACAAAACAGTCTGATTTGAAACTACTAGGCAGTCCTCATTTTTCTACCTCCACAAACTACCCTCCTTCCAGATGGATAACAAAATTTGCTGATGAAGCTGTCAGTGCTGGAGTGAGCAGAGGTACATAAAGGGAAAGTTAATCCGCTCAGCCAGGCAGCGAAGTAACAGGAACGACATTTAACGCATTCTTTAAAATTATTGTAATCAGGTAATACAAACACACCAACATTCATTTTCAGTTTAAAGCTTAACTTTTTTGCTAAACTTTTATTTAGATCCAGAACATGAAGCAACAGGACTATTTTATATCCCTTCATAGGGATATGCAGTATTTTAGAGGCGCTTTTATGAAGAACAAGTATCTATTGATGTAATATCTTCTGTTCTAGGCCACCTAAACCTTAAGAGAAAGCACATGGTCTGTGTCCCCATTTCCTTTACTCTTTTCCAGCTGCGCTACTCTGAAATCCTTGGTGATCCATACACATTAACTTTGCATTTGTGCTTGCCTTTAGTTACAAAATCACCCTGGCACCCTGAGAAAAACCACAGGCTTGCAAGCAGCTGTGCACAGGTAACATTCCCAAGTAGCAGTGAACCTTTGGGTGATGTCCCGTGTATGAAGTCCAGCTGCATTCCCCTGTCAAGGTATTTCAGGAGCTGACAAGCTACATGGGCATTAAGACGGACAGCATTCTAGCAGTATCCTTAAGGGATTATGGAAAACAGAATAGTCAATAAATATACACTCATTCAAAAATATAAGCCTCTCTGAAGTTCACCTCAATTCTTCCAGAAGCACTCGGGATGTAACTGGCAGGTTTTCTGAATAGCTGGATAAGGCAGCTACTTACTTGTATATAACAAAACATTTATTAATTCTGGAGTTCTCCTGAATTCTGCAGAACACAGAGCCAGCTCACAGGCAGCTTTGAGCATTAATAACTAAAATATGTAACCAGAGCCTCATGCTCCCACAGGGCATGTGGAATATAAGGAGGTGTTTGACTTTTGGTAGAGTTCAGAACTAGCTGTATCCTGATTTTAGCAGGTTTTGTTTCTTTGTTTCTGTTATGTTTTTTTTCATTAGGGGAGGTGCGGGGTGGGGTGGGGTTTTTTGTTGTTTGGTTTTTTTGGGTTGTGTTTTTTTAGGGGTTTTTTTGGGGTTTGAAGGGGTGGGGTGGTGGCATGTGTGTGTTTTTTTGTTTTTTGGGTGGTTTGTTTGTTTGTTTTTTTGTTGGTTTTGTGTGGGGGGGTTGTTTTTTTTTTTTTCCACAGCGTACGCTTACAAGCCTGCACAAGGTATGGGAGAAATCACCTCTGTAGCCCAGTCCTCTCCTCAGGCAAGTGTAAGGTGTCCACTACGGAAACTCTACCACACCTGGCAACACACAAGTAAGTATCTAAACCCAGCAGTTGCGCTCACCAGCTGTGCAGGGGAGGTATGGATGATACTTGGGGTTTAGAAGAGGGAGAGAACTGAAGACTCATTAATGCAGGAAATACATACAAACGTAAAAGTAGTAGTGTGCTTAAACTAAGTATGCTATATTTTAATAAAGCACCAATTTCATCATACCTTGTGGAACCTGGAACAGTTTCTTCAGTAGCCCAAGAGAAAGCAAATCATAGAATCATAGAATGGTTTGGGTTGGAAGGGACCTTAAAGATCATCTAGTTCCAGCCCCCTGCCCTGGGCAGGGACACCTCCCACTAGACCAGGTTGCTCAGAGCCCCATCCAGCCTGGCCTTAAAAACTTCCAGGGATGAGGCTTCCACCACCTCTCTGGGCAACCTGTTCCAGTGTCTCACCACCCTCATGGTGAAGAACTTCCTCCTCATGAGGAAATCTCACAAGCACGACACAAATGACACTTTAAAAAAAAAAAAAAAAAAAAAATCAGATTCCATCTACACAGCATAAGGGGCTACAGGAAAGGACTACTGAACAGGAAAAAAAGTTCCCAATAAACTAAAAGCCGAGCAGTGCAGAAATGCAGATTTTTACTCTCCAAATCTTGTGTAGAATGAAATGCATCACAAGTTCATGTGTCCCTTTTTGGGCTAATCCCAGTGTCCAGTCTTGAGTATTATTCAGTAGCCATTTGCCTTACTTCGAAGGGCAAGTGTGATGAAGCAACTGACTCCCCTGCTGCTTTACAGCACGCAAAACAGAGCCCAAATGATTACCAAGGTGTCTGTAACACACACAAAAATGGACCATCCAG
The DNA here is from genome assembly GCA_008658365.1 of Alca torda. Taxonomy (NCBI): domain Eukaryota; kingdom Metazoa; phylum Chordata; class Aves; order Charadriiformes; family Alcidae; genus Alca; species Alca torda. Next base: position 9,952,835 of record CM018081.1, read on the forward strand.
TAGCTGACATGGAAAGCACAAGCCTCTGAAATATTTCATAGTAGCACGAGAGACAGCCACACAACGTCCATTAAACAGGAAGAGATTCTGGTAGCTAATCTCCATTTAACGTACTTTCCATTTAACCTACTTAATGGACGAGACAAGGCAGTTAAACCTGTTGGTTTCAGTCAGGAGGTGAAGTTGTAGCTGAGGAAGATTATAATGAATGAAGTATCATTAAAATTAAAACAAGATTATGATGAATAAAGTATCATTAAAATAGAAGAACTGTGGAGCATGCTGAGTACGCACCAACACAAGACCTCCCTTAATCTTTTTTATATGTAACAGTTCTTATTATGAAAAGGTTTCTGGAACGCTTGCTCACTCAGTATTAGCAACGCAGTTCTTCCAGCGATGATTCTGACATTTAGAGAGTGTTCCTGAAGCAAGGATGTGAGCAGTGCCGTATGCCGTAGCGGGTTGGGCTGGAATTATTTAATAGTTGCCAGCAGGACTTCGACAGGTACCATCAAGCCTGGCCTTTAAGAAGTCAGGACTGAGCCGCTGCCGGCTGCCTGCGCGAGGTTCGGCATATACGGCAAACTGCTCAGACGGGATAGCTGAAGATTAACTTTTGGGTAAAGATTAAGCAGCGTGATTGGAGCACTAAGTAATTAGTATTTTTAGCACAGTAGTGAGGAGGGGTTTTTTTGTGCAGTGTTAAGAATCTTCTGAAATGCAACTGCTCGAGTAAAAACACAAACATTTAAATTCAACTAGCAACAAATATTTCTATCCACTGCTGTGGTGTCCATGGGAACACTGTGGGTGGGAAAACAGATCACCAAAAGCTCAAATATTATTAATAAGCTTAATCACTTGGCTAAAGTACATGCTTCATGCTCGGAGTATCTGGGAGACTCGCAGAAATCAGTCCTTTTCCATTATACCCATTTGTTCAGGGGGTCTTGCTAGAGTGAATATGTGAATCTGATCGTTAACATGAAGTGTTCTTCAGTTTTGGCTTCTGGGCCCATTTAGGACATTTCAATTCCAACAGCTGGAAGCTGTTATAAAGCAAAAGCCCTGAAGTTTGGATAAGATATGTTGCTATAAAAATCTGTTTTATAATCTGGACAACGAGCCATCACATAGGAAACCAATAAACAATGTAACAACACAGATAATAGATTTTTCACTTTTTTTTTCCCCAACTCAAAACATTTACTTAGCTACCAATACAATAATATGTTAACAGCAGTCCCATGAGAAAAGAAACACACTGTTTAAGAAAGGGCGATACAGCTCTGTGATGTTCTGCCAGTGATTTAACAAGAGACTTTCACAGAAACGTTTCAGCCTAAACTTTGATAAACACTGAACGTCAGAAACATGTTCCCATCAGTAAGATGAAGAAATCTATTCACTTTTCTTCCCATTTTTATAAAAACCCCTTCAGTTAATTATTTTTTCCATTCCGTTTTCATTTAGCTTTCTCTTTACTTAAATATTCAGACTTTATATCATACCTCATTCCTCAAAATTCATTTAAATTATGGATTAGAAGTTTCACAGAAGCGTGTCTTTTTAAAATAGCTGGTATTTGATTTAACTGGCCAACCCAGATGCAAGGTAACTGTTCTTCAAAACAGTTTTTAGCCTCAGGAATAAGGTTTATCTATCAAGTATTATCTAAGAGCAACAGCAGAGAATGCAAATTCCATTCAATTTAATTATTCTAAACCTCCCCTCAAATTTAATCGTAAGTATTTAAATGGAAACTGATAGAATTTGTATCCCGTACATCACTCTCAAAAACAGCTCAAGCGTGGAAAGCACAGAGGGGATGAAAATTACTACTTCTTTATCCTTCCAAAACTCCTCCCTTGGCTAAGGCATCAAGGATGAACTTTTTAATTTGTTTGACAATTTGGAATTTCAATTGCATTTGGCAAAAATAAATCCTGTTCAACAAGTAGTTACTTGTCATTTCTAAACACAGTCTGATAAAGAAATATTAGAAAACTCAAATAACTTCTTCATTGATTTACTCTCTCTGACGTAGCATATTCAAACATGTAAGTGGCTTTACAAATGTTTACTGGACTTAAAACATGTTTAGTCCGTATTTCCTCCTGTTTTATGCTGCAAATGCACAGGGTCCACTTACTTCTTTTTGAGACTCCTTCGCTCTTTAAAACAAAAATGTGGCTAGAAAATATGTAAAAACACTGTGGATGCAATCAAGTTTGCCGTTCCAAAGCCAGAAAGCTTTAGTTTTAATTTCCCCGTAGAGGGAGACACACACAACTGTCACAATAATCTTAGAAGACAGTGGTAACTCAGCTGTTCTCTCTGTGAGTCAAGGAGTTGAACACAAAGGCAATTTTATATTGGTGAAACTCTTACCTCTTCTTCTTGGTGATAATGAGGACGTCATTAAAGAGGAAGAAGTACACCTGCTGTTTAGAAGTTCTTTTAGAAAAAAGTCCCGTGTCTTCTACATATGCTGTTAATTCGCCCCTTTTCACCAACCATCGTGAAGAGGAAACCAATGGAAATGGCTACAAAGCAAGAAAATAACATTTTAATCCTTTAAAAGTAGAATTTTTAAAACTCAGGTAAGAGAGTGCTATGTATTTGGGAAAAAAAAGAATGTTTGAATGAACTCAAAGCTCAGAGATCACGAGTACAAGCACAAAACAGAGGTTATCAAGGTTTAAGGTATCTTCATCCATACAACGTACAAGTCATAGTCTGCAAATACCTGAAAATCACTCACGCACGACATAGCTGCTCATCTAAGATAAAAATGAACAGACTTAATCGGTCATACTTGTGATGGAGCAGACTGTGCGAGATCGCCTAAGGAGTTTAAAAATAAAAAGACTGTCTCCCAGGGATATCTAAGTTTTTGTAGAGTAAGCAATCATTCTTTAAGCAGGTACAAACACTGGATTTTCCTCTGGGTACCTCACAGCTTTTCTACCTAAACAACTGGGAAGACGAGCTTCAGCTTCTCATCTCAAACATGAAGGTTACTGCACACTGCGTTTCATCACATCCCTAAGGCCGGTTAAAATGATGCTGTGCCTTCTTTCTGATGGTGTGTTCTGTACCATGCACAGAATAAATAAAAAAAAAGTAAAATCCTTTAACAGATAAACACACTTTGAAGTATCCTTTGAGTATATTAAACCAGACATAAACAGATATGGAGACAGCATACAAGATTAGATTGGTCCTAATACAGCACTGAACATTATTATCATTATTACTGAGATATTCAGAGCGTGCAGAATTTTTCTACATTAAGAAGTAAGGTGAGGAACGCCAGAAGGCTTAGCAATCAGATGTGGTAAAATCCATTTTCTGCTCTGCAAGTAAACTGAAGTTCCAACACCACTCTGCAAAAGAATGTGCAAAGCAGCATGTGATATGTAGGTTTGAATTAGCTGTCCCTGCTAATGCCAAAAAAACACAGCTTGCTCACGACATCATAAATTCACCAGTGGTTTGAAGGACACACCCGACAATTTTCAGAGGACATTTCTTGAGGCATCCACTTACGAAAGGCCATATTAACAAATAACTGCCCTTCCTCAGCAGGAACTTCAGCTTGTTTTTTCTCTGTCTTCCATTTTGTCAGAAAAGGTGACTCTCGTATTTGTCCACAACTGCTCTGTAATTTGCTATTGCAGCTCACACAGCGAAGCGTCACCAGTGTCACTCAGAGCAGTGGCTAACTTAGACTTCTACTGATCCAACTTCACTGCTTTCTCCTGGGACATGCTATCAATTTTCTTGTGGATGGTCATTTTATTAAAGACACGTCATTAAACCTCACAGGTTGTGAAAGGCCAGTTTAGCTCAGTGCTCGGACACAACAAAAATCCCAAAGGAGCTCCCAAGCTCCATCACTGAAATCGAAGTACTTTAATATTAACATTCAGCTTTAAAAAAAAATTAGGCTTACTTTCAATCAAAACTCTGCTGGTTCAGTACCTTCATGTGACATGAAAATCAATTTTTTAAACAAACGGCTTTTCTGTTTCCTGAAATGCAGTAACAGTTCTGTGAGACAATTCAGGAATGTGAAACGTCGGACCATACCCAACAGTGACACCAGTGACTATTGTGACTACAACATTGAAAGACTTTGGGCCAGATGCTCCTTGAACACAGAAGTCACAAACAAGTTTGTTTCATGAACAGAAAAGTCCATTTGCAAAAAAAAAAAACACCAAAAAACCAAAAATCCCCAAACCCACAACCTTTCTGGTGCTAGAGATGAAAAATGTAAGAATAAAAACTTCTGTATCTTAATTAAAAATTAAATTCTACAGATTAGCCGTGTACAAAAGTGACATAATATCCGAGCAGCCTCCCTTGTATTCCCATGAAATGTTCTACAGTTACATCTAACAAAATAATAAACAAAACTCCCCAAACACTCTGAGGGTGAGCAAGAACAGAAATAGTTTACCTAATCTATAATGGTTATAAAACAGAATTATAGCACCACAATGGTTGTTTTGCAGACAAAAAGTACTTTGACAATTTCTATTTGAGGATGAGCTAAAAATTCATCTAATCTCAGAGTTCATCACATTTTCCTAATTGACTATATTCCAGTGGCGGTTTTTTACTTTCCTATTAATTTTTCCTTAATTGCCGAAAGAGTACATCACGTATACCATCTCCTTTCTATATAAAACAAGCCGCCAGAACTTAAAATGTACTGAAACTTGGCCAAAGAAGCCTTTTATACACCAGCTGGCAAGCTCTCAAACCACAGATAAGGTCTAAACCACTAAGTGGTTATATTTAAGATGCACAAAGGAAAAAAAACTTGCATAAAAAAATACAGATAAGCAAAATACAGAAAGCTGCTGTTACTCGCTGCTAGTTACACAGCGAGCACGCAGAGGGAAGAACTGTACAGGGCTCTCGCATCTGCAAAACCGGGGTCAACGGCATCCTCTTCCCAGGGGGAAAGTAAGAGACTATAAACCATCGAAGCACTTAAACACCATTAGGTACTTCTGTAGATCTGAAAACTGTTACCGAAACCGCAAAGCGGATCGCCCAAGGACTTCAGACTATCCAAAACACTATCTTAGACTATGCAAAGACTTGAGCCTGTCAGCCACCAGTGTTAGCAAATGTGGTGGTGTCACTTGTTAAGAAATGTTTTGTTTATTGTTGTTGTTGTAAGTAAATATTATTATTCTCAGATTTTAGTCAAAGTTTGAAAATGAAAATACTTCAGACAAGTTGAGAACTATCTTTTTGGAGACAGCACTTCCTCAAAGACTGATCAAGATCCATTAAAGAACCACATCTTTAAAAACATGAACCTCTAATTACTACATGTATGGTAATAAAAAAACCTCACAAAAGAATACTCATTATGTAATGGTATGAGACATTATTTATAGAAATGACATTTTACCAAACATCGAATAGAAAAGAGTAAGTGTACTTGAAGAATTATCTTGAAAGTACAATAAAATCCCTACTGACTATGGCTATGTATGTCTGCTATTTTTTCCTACCAAAAAGGCTGATTGTAAAGAGGTTTGTTGTTTTCTTTTTTTAATAACAGCCTAAATTGTATTTTCAGGATAGGAAAGAAAAAATCTGGAATACTTCAATATCCTAAGACTCTTTTAAAATTCTTTGAGGGTTAATACCACCGTTACTAGCAAAACAGGAACTTGGGAGTATTAAAATGAACTGTACTAATAAAGGTGTAGTTTAACTTCAGCAATTCCCCTACCCTCAAGCCCACTGTTGCCCACTTTGCTATTCCAGGCAGGCGTCTCATGATTTTGGTTGCCCATCCCATGCTGCCAGGACTGTCGTGGGCAACGGTGGGGAACTCCTGCGAGCCGAGGCAGCTGCTGTGGGAGAAGCCGGCTGGGCCCAGGCATTTCACACCCCTGCACGGGCAGCGCTCGCCAACCTCAGCCTGCGCTCGGTCACCCCCCACAAAGAGGGTGACTCCTCAAACTGACAGTTTTCCCAGCAGACTATCAGAATCTGGTAAAAATAGACTGTAATTCCAAAAAACACGTCCTAAGGTGACTGGAAATAGACCTGTGTTCGTTTTTTTTACGTCACATGACTGCAAATCCAGACAGTCAAATACTATTAGGATCCTTCCCTGGCCTAGAAGTACTTACTTAGGCACTTTCCCTATCGCGTACATGAGAGCATCTCATCACCAAGCAGCAGCAGTTGGCCCCTCTCCTAATGCCAAGATCTTCACAGCAACTTACTTTGTCTTTAGAGCAAAGAATACTTAATTCAATATACATTAAAAAAAACCATTTTGCTATAAAATAACTCTTAAAATAAAAATACTTGACAAAAGTTTATTTTATCCTGCCATAATAGATCATTTCTTTGCAAGAATTACTGTGTGATATGAAGATGCCATTGAAGTTCCACTGTTTACTGTATCAATTGCAAATGCCGATTCACTCTAAAGAAACACCCGATTTGTTCCTCAACTGCAGTTAGAAATCTAAGCAAAACTTCAGGTGTGCAGCTCACAGAAGAGTCCATTCACGTGGGATGAAATTTATCAGAACTTGTTCGCACACTGCCAGACAAAGTGCTGAAGTGAGAAACAGAACTGCTTGGCAATGTGATACCTCCCCCCAAAACATTTCTTTCATCCATCCAAAAAATTCCCATTCTGCAAGAAACTTCAACAGATTCGTCAATCAGCCAGGTGCACTCTTCAGTGACACGGTCTCCGTTGCCACTGGAGGACTGCAACGATTCTCCTACAAATTGGAAATGATTGTGCATTCTGCTTTTGTTTTTTGTGAGTAGGAAAGACCAAAAAAAGCAATTCAAGCTCCGGCAAGCCTCGAGGAAATGAATGATGAGAAGGATGGACACAGAGGCAGAGCAACATGTGATTCTGCGTGTGAACTGTGACAAGACCATCAGGCACATTGTTATGAACCACGTAAAACAGCATAAAACTCTACCATGACTGATATTACCAGGTACCGTCCCGCCAACAAGGACAGTGGTTCATCCACAAAGGTACATGCAGAATCCGATATACCTCATTCTTCAGTAATTAATGGCAATTTATTCTTTTTAAAAAAATATATATATATCCCGCAACTCTCTTCCCCTGAAAAGCCTCAACCTGAAGCTTAACCTGCTTGGCAAGATACAACAGTCCTCAGTGACTCAGTTTCCAGGGCTTCAGCTACCCCAGAATATGAACTTGTCTTCCTTCACTGAAGTCATGTCAGTATTACACCCTACACTAATTTACTTTGTTTATGCTGGCAATGAACCTATAAAACTTAACACGTAGTCAAAACTGTTCATACGGTAAATGATTTACAGTCAGAAATATCACCATCATACCTTGATTTTAAATTCCAGTTGGGAGTTAATTGTGTACATCATTTCTGTCCTTTCCATTTTCCGAGCACCTTCGTTGCATAAACGCACCAACTAGAAACGAGACATTTATTTAACAGGTTTAATATACTCAGGACTTACAATGCAAACATCATTCCTCTATAAAATGCACTTCTGAGGAAGCAGAAAATTTGCAAAGGCACTGACATTTTCACGCCGGGTCACAGACATCATGCTTTCAAGACCAGAGTGTGTGCGGCCCTGGGCGAGCAGGTCTGACCCGGCAGCCAGTTCTGCTCTGAGGCTGGACTGGATGACCTCCCGAGATCCCCCTCGACCTGGATTACCCACTACACTGTGATAATTATTTATTCTTAGGGGAGTCCAGATGGCACAAAGGTTCATCCAGAAGTTCTGGCTGCGAAGAGTTATAGCTCTCTGATCCAAGTTAATGATCAGCTCCAACAGAAACAACCTCCCAGACTGACAGATCAGCGCCACACGCTGCCGTGTGTACCACCCACCCCAGCTCACTCATAGAAGAAAGCCCCAGCACAAACCTTAGGGCACCATCTTGTTAAACTAAGGCAAACAGTACCCTAGAAAAGTTCCATTGCAGCTGACCCCTAGAACAGTTTTAAAGCGTGTTACTGAAGCCTGCGCGTGGGGGTGGGGAGCACATAAAAACAGGGGGGCAAAGATGGAAAGGCATGAAAATGCATCCCCTTAACCCCGCCACAACAGGCGGGGACATCCCAACCATCAGTGGGCCTTTTCTCCTTTTCTAATCGAGCACTTCACACACCATACTCTGTTCCTACAGAAAACCCCAATTTTGTTGGCAGCAGTACAGTGCTACTGAGTTTAAGACATCTTCCTAAGCAATAAACAGACAATAATTTAGGCATAAAAATGATCCTTAGTGGCCTGGAGTTTTTATTTTTCAGTACTCTTCTTGTTTGCATTATTTATACATGGAAAACATAATTTTTTTCCTTAAAGTAAACAAGCATGTTCAGGGCTCAAGGTAATGTCTAGCCCTAACATGCAGAAAAAGATTCATTTTTTTAATAAAGAATGCCAAGTACTTCACATTTCACAACAGTCCATGATGCATAACAGTTTCTGAAATTCAGAGATCTTGGAGTCAAAAAACAGCTAGTCTTTAGATCCACAGATTTTTCTTTTCATAGCACAATGTTTTGTTTCAAAGAGTTGTCTACTTCCAGAAGATAAATATATTGAACAGATGGATTGGCATTTCCCACCAATAAAAAAATAAATAAAAAAAAATCCGATTGCTCAGGTTCAAATGGAAGGAACTGGAATTTATTATGCAAATAAACGCTGTTGAAATTCACAATCCATGCGTGGAAATGGACTGTGCTCTTCTTTCACCATCCATTCTTGGCAAAAAAGCATGACTATGGGAGAAGCGAACAATTCTGAACAATTGACAGAAGGTGATCTGCTTAACTTAAAAGCAGAAACAATGCTTAAGTTTGCTTAGAATAATCAGACTTTCTTGTCTCTGCTGTCAGGACAGTGTTTTGGCTTTTTTTTTTTCCCCCTTTTTTTTTTTTTTAATATGCCTGGTTCACCCCATGGCTTTCTGCTGGATTGACTGGCAGCAAATAGGATAAATTTGTCCAACTACACGATGAAACAGGTGAACAAAATGAGTAATGAACCTGAAAATTAATTTTCAAGTGACTAAGGAAAAACAAAAGCAGCCACTTCTCCCAATGGAATTTTGAAATGACAAAAGCAGGCAGTGCAATTTAGGAAGGAAAACAGTCAAAGCAGGAGAAATTCCACATCCATATTAAACTTTTAAGAACATACCTTGCTCACTTCTTTTAGAGCTTGCTTGCAGTTCTCATATTTTGGTGAATCCTTAGGAGTTTTCTGACAAATCGTCTGAAATAAAATGTCGGTTACTTCAGAGGATTAAGCAGCACAGATTGTAACAAATACAGAATTTTACATATATATTAATTGACATCAAAGAGGTGAAGTCACAGCTGCAGACTGGGATAAAGGAGAGAACATCGGATCACTTCTTCAGAGTGTTTCCCAACACCGAGGAATGCCTCCCTTGAAAGCTTTTTGGAGCAAAGTGATATTTCACGCCCCTTGGCCAACCTCCACCCATGGCAACACAGTGGAAGAGACAGGCCATGTACCTCCAGGAAACGGAAAGTTTCTGCCATCTCGTCTCTAATGTTTTGCAAACCACACTAAAATCCCATTGCAGCTGTATGTAACCAGGTTCTTCCTCTTTCAAGTACCATGTTAAGCTTTTCCTGGAAGTTGAAATACCCATTTATGTACAATTGTACTTCCAAGAAGAAAACCGTACCAGAGTACTCTGTCTGACCTCCTTGTGGAATTAAGTATTTCCAAAGGATTAACAGAAAAGGTTCTTTAGGTTACACTGTGATGTGTACCATGGAAAAATACACATAACAGTATTTTATTAAAACAAAAAAGCACACGGAAGGGAAGACAGCTGCAGCATCCAAATACAGGAAGTGCTGGCAAGTAATGAGAAGTGAATCCGATCTATGACGTGCACATGACAGTTCTACCTACTGACAGAGTTTATTCTCATGAGTTAGAGGTAGAGACAAAGTTCTATCAGAAACAGGCATTTTGAATCAATGACCGACCACTTAAATCACTTTTTTGATTGAGAAACAAAAACATCATAAGATATTTTACATTAAATTAGTCTTTGGTTTAATTATGTTCCATCCTATCTAAACGTAGTTGGAGCTGTATTTCTGGAACTAAAAGCTTAAAAATTGAATTTGCCCTGAAGCCTCAATATAAGGTTTACACAACCATTTCCAAGAAAAGCAAACAAACTAAACTGAAACAGTGGAAAATAAAACGCTTGGTTTGCTTGTTAAGATTCTTTTAGCTGAAGAGGGGAAGGAGGCAAATAAAAGAAAAAAAGGAAAAAAAAAAAAGAAAAAAAGGGGGAAGGCACACCTACTGACACACCAAAGTAACACGGGATTACTATTCCATTTTTTCAATTTAGGAATATACTGCAGAGAAGAAGTATTCAATGTCCATGAATGAACTAAGTAACTATCCAGATGATCAAATTAATCAGTGCAAAAATTTGCAAATATATAGATCAAAATGATTAGGCCTGTTTCTCGATCCTGCTAATGCTAGAATCTGAGCCTGGATTTCAATCTGCACTATTGCTGGTGGTCCAGCTCATAAATTTAGTTCTATCATCTTAACTGAAATCCCATGAATGTGAGGTGAGCTTTGCTTCACCAGTACTCAGTTGCACTTCATCACACTTCCTGAGCCGCCCGGTAACCTGCGCAGGAAGGGAACGTCTCATTGTGTAACATGCTGGTGGGAAACCAAGTCTATCGATATTGCTCCACTCAAAGAGCTCCCGTACCCCTGAGAATGGAGTTCGTTCTTCAGGGTTACACTGTGACCCTCTTAACCGAATGTCTTAACGACCCTGCTCCTGAAAGTAAGTATCTATGCAAAAGGACCCTTATCTAATCTGTATGATAGGAAGTCTTGGTTTTTAAACTGTATAGTTTAATTTTACTCCTAGCACTATACAACACTTCTGCGCTAGGTTCCTTGATTTCAGAATTGTTTTGACCCTTTACTGTAAAATTTTTCTATTAGAATTTCTAAGTATTTAATTTTTGAATGGGGGGTCAGGAGCAGGGGATACTGGTCACAGCAAGCAAACAGATTGTACAGCACTTCATAATCAATAGACCAGTATCTACAGCCCTGAACCTGGTATAAGTAAGCAGATATGAAGAGACTGGAATGAACTCGAATTTGAATATGAAAGAATGCTAACATTAAAGAACACGCATCAAGGAAAAAAAGAAGAATAACTCTGCTCTCACATCCATCAGTAAAGGAAGACGAGTAACTCTCTGCATGGGAAGAATGAGGAAAGAGATCATTGGTAAATTCCGGCAATCTTCATGGGACTCGATCCGTGATAACACCTCTTTAAATGCTGGATTTGTGGCTCTGGTGGGAAAAAAGGGGGAGAGAATTAAATGGTATGTTTTACCAAACAGTTGCGAAAGTTGCTAGATTTTATTAATAGGAAAGTGTGGTTTGAAGGAGTCACATCAACTAAGCCTTCAGCTTTGTTTACTTAGATACACAAGACCAGTATTGACATTTAGAAACCTCAAGTTCTCCCATACAGGAGTATGAGTGCGAACAGACTCGTATGTCACATACAAGGAAAGTATGTCTTTGACACTGATTAAACTGTACTTATCAGTGGAAAGGGAATGTAATGCATGACCACAAACAGGACTGGATGATGCAGCCAGGCATGTTCTCACTCTCAATTACTTCAAAGGAACTTGTACATTAAGGAAAGCTAAGCATGTAAGTACATGCTTAGTTGGAAGCCATAGGTTTTGCACCAAATACCACAGCCTACTACTCACTCTTACTACAGAGATGATTTTGCAACCATATTTTAAAATTATTTCTTACAGTAATTTCTGCAGTGTTCGCTGCTGATAGACTTCATTGGTGCAGTACTTCACATATGGATCAAATGTTGAAGAAGTATGCTTTTCGACTATATCACTAATATCATCAATAAAGATGTTGTTCTGATGTCTTGCTTCTAGTTCTTTAAAGAACCTATGAAAAAAAAAGACAATTACTTAATTATTTTGACAAAAACAATGGCAGACATTCTCTTGCAATATTTTACACTTCTCCTGACACAACCCATGAATTTTCTAAACTAATGACAATGGGAATGGTTTGTGAAAGGGTGAGATCGTCTCTCCTTTGGCAAGGGAAAACTTACACGATACAAGCCCAAGGGTGGCGATGTCACCTGGCAGAGCTCAGCATAAGCAATGCTGGCAAAGCTACTTCCCATTCTCTAGCTGCCAAAACTGAAACAGCATTACTGATCTGGTTAGACTAGAATTTCCAGAAACAGGGTTGAAAAAGAAATGAAACAATTTCAAGCACAAAATTAACACATGTCCTCTTGTAATAAAGGAAGTACAATACCAGAAATGTTCAATGAAATGAAGTTACATGTGAACTGCTAAACTAAGAACAAAAAAATACATAGCAGGCTGAGCTGGACAAGGTGCTCGTGTACCACATACTTCAATCTACCATTAAAATCAAACACTGATTGGAAACAGTGAAAATGGGAACAGAAACCAAAATCCTGAGCTGACTTTTTCTCCTAACCACGCCTGTTCCAAGAACTTCCCTACTGTTTGTCCTCAGTTCCATATCTGAGTCCCTTTGGCCTCTGAAAGCTTTCCACTGCTCCTTGCACTGCGAGTTTTACTAGAAAACAAAAGCCTTTATTTCCACAGTGCTCATTAGAAATATTTTACTGTTTGGGGTATAAAAGCTCACACAGATTGGCATTAGATCTATTGCAGGTCATTAGAATTACTTACACTGACACTCTGACATCACTTCAATCCTTCAAAATCTAGAAGCTGCTGAAAATCTCTCCAATACCAGACTTGCCTGCGGCCTTTATAAAAGATGACTCACTAGAACAATCCTGAACTCCATAGAGCTAATAAAATACTCCTGTATAGCACAGAAAAATTAAGGAAATACTTGGAACACATGACCTCACATCAAGCTAAAATATTTTGAAACGCATTTTATTTTATTTTGGCCCTTTATTACATTTTCTCATTACTAACACTGGCCCTTCAAAAATCTGTCACCTTGAAGCATTTCGTTTTTTTAAAGGGTCCCACCAATGTTATCCATAGTTTGTTTGTGAAACAAACAAACTCCAAACATGTAAGAAGAGAAGAGGATGAACAGAAGCATATCGTACAAGCGTTTAACAGCATGGGTTAACTCAAATTCAGACATTTTTTCAGGCGTGCTTAGAAGAAGCTGCCTGAATTGAGTGGTTGCCAGATTCTTACCCAGTCAATCACACAGCCGGAAGAATCAAGTGGGTTTTTCGTTTTGGTTTTGAATTTTTTTATTTTTTTTTTTTTTTTAAAGTTCTGATACATTAACTGCAGATTGAACTGACTGATGTTTGTCAATATTGTCATTTAATGAAAAACAGGACACTGCCTACAAATAGATATAATGCCATCTACGACAGTGCACAGTTTTCTTCTCCCTCCTCCCCTTTAAGTGGTGCAGCAATGTTTTTTTTAATAGCCTGGCCACTTTTGGAAGGCAGAGTCTTCCAGCATCCTTCTCTCCTCCACTCATCTTATTTCAATGAACAAAATATTTCAAGTTGTCACTGACTTGTATTACTATTTTCTTTTAGTACCAAGACCAGTGCTAGCTGGGCAAAGCATACTAAGGTGCAATGAGGCCTCATACAATACACAGACAAATACAAAAGTTAACAGTGGCCTGAAATTTCATTGGGGTCCAAGAAGGAGCAGAAGAAAAGAAAAGAAAAAATAAAAAAAAAAAAAGACTCCAAGTCACAGTTTCTCATGGACAACATTCAGATCTCAACCGCTGACCACCACGAATTGCAGACGACTGGAATTCATTTCTACTCTACTCAGACATGTTTATAGTTGGGAGAACTGCTCAGCACGCTGCCAATTTACTTTACTCAGGAAATTAGGAACTACAGCATTTCTTCCTGCTGCATGTTATGGCATGCTGACAAGGTGTTTGTCCGGGCTGGGCTACAACTTCCACTTTTAGAATTTATCTGATGCTTCATCAATGACATCATCAGTCACAGTCATTGTAAGGAACAGTAAAAATCTTGGATAGTAGATTTTAAAAAAGAAAAAAAAAAAAGAAATAAAAAAGAGAGGGGCACAGAAAAGCAGCACATCCAGGTCCCATCCCCCACAATATGTACTGTAAGAATTATTACCTCTGGAATCATGCAGCAGAGTTTGAATCAAAGGTTGTCTTTTTTTGCATCCAATCTGCTAATTACTATGTACAACCAGTGAACCAAACACATCATAGAAACCTTTTACTTAACAGTTTTAGGACAGATTGTGTCATAAAGATCGTTACTAAGTGATTGAGTGATTACATTCAATTTAACCAACTACAAATTAGTTGTGCTGTGTGACTGGTTTTTTTGGATTAACACCAGAAGGATTTATTTAAAGCTTTTGTTTCTGTTAAATACAGAACTTTTCTGGTTAAAGATAGATCCAATTAAGTGAAAGTCAAACAGTACCATAAGACAGCATTTGATTTCCCTCATTTTGCTCTCACGTTGTTTAAAAGAAACATCCAATTTGCAATACTCTAAAACTCCCCTCTCCTAAAGGCTACATGCCAAATTTAGAAATGCAGGTTTCCTGTTTCTTTCTTTTTATAGCACAGTATCTACAAACACTACAGATCTGACCAACACTGGAGTTTGCCCCATCTTTATGACAAGGGTTCCCTCCATAAAGTTGGTGGCTCCCGTTAAGGGTCTTGCTATGTCTTTAGGCAGCTCATTAACAAGCTGGCAGTTACCAACAGGAACAATGTCCTAATACTTGCTCAGGCAATTTTCTGAAGCTATTTTTTCCTACTCCTTGGCACTGCTTTAATCAATGACTGATATCCCCCACTTTCTCAAAAAGTCTAGTTAATTCAGATGTAAAAACACAAATGCACAGTGGTACATGTACAATGTTACAAACTATTCCACACAATTCACCTGTATAAGGCCTAAACTATGTCTCACTTTACAATTGCAAAACTCCCATCAACATCAATAGAAGTTCTACTTTCAGATGCCATGAAAACATACACAAAATAAATGCTCTAAGATCAACCATTTTGGTCAACATTTCTTCTCAACGTTTACTCTCCCTTCACCCCTAAAGATACTATCTAGTTAATATCTCCCTTCACCCCTAGATCGAGGTAACTAAGATAATCCAAAATTGACTGCACTGCATTAAAAATATTCTAATTAGACAGGTAAAAGAGATTTTAACTAAGTAGGCCAAATCACAGTTAGAAAAAACAATTATCTTACAGAATCAGTTATTATCCAGAAGCAAAAAGCACTTAGAATCAAATGACAGCACATAAAAGGAATATACAGAAAGGTCAGAGGTACTGCAAAAAACCTAAACAGATTGTTTCCATCAAGGGTGACTGGAGAAGAAAACTGATACCAGAGCCTTTCTGGTGAGTGAGACTGGGAAAGAGCTGACTTGGTGGAAGATCTGTCTGAAACTGAAGTAAGTGTGGAACACCAGAGGTCACCAGACCCGGTGATCAGCAGCCAAGAGAGCTAAGAGGAAAAAAGAACTTCTGATGAAGTTACTATGAGATCATTTTATTCTGTTTGCAAAGTGACAGAATACACATAACAGCATTGACAGGTTGGTAAGAGGGACACATGGTGTCATGTCATTACAGTCGTGTATACAGGTTACAGAGCAGTCATAGAATCAAGGTTCTCATGCATTTATCTGACTTTTTTCCCCTACTGCTTACAGTATTATTTTTTTTATCTCCTTGCAGGTTCACGTAATTCTCCATTGCTAACCATTCTGGACGGTGCTGTTGTCCCTCTCTGTCAGATGCCACAGTCACTGAAAACAGCAATCTGTCACCAGCAAAGCCATTCTGTACGTAGAAGTGAACTCTGGTCTGGCTTGTAGATCACTTCAAGTTCATTATTATTATTCTTGCTTAATGTTTTTGAAGTAGTAATGACCTATATATATGGCATGAAGAAGATTATAAGATTATAATGCAGATTTAGCTTCATAGGGATGTTGCTGCTGACACATTACTATCCAGTAACAGAAAAAGCCACTGGAGTGGAAGCAAGTACAATTTAGCTTCCTCCTCTTAGAGATAAGGGAACTGGAAAAACAATTACCAATTTCAGATAACTTCAGATAAAAGTAGTAAAAATTTCTGAGTAGCCTCTCCAAATCTGAATATTCTCATCAGGAACAGAAGCTTAACATCTGCATCACAATTATTATTTTTTTTTTTTTTTAATTTTTGGGAGGATAGGGGGGTGAGGATTAAGTATTTAAAATGGGAAAAGTGGGAAAAATCACAGCCTTATTTCCACAGAATTGTTATGCTGAATCAGAATCAGAGCTTTTAGCAAAAGAACGGCTGAAAAAGAGCATGATTAAAGTGAGGAACTGCATCCACAGGTGTTTGAAATGAATCCGTTTGCTACAAGAGTTACCACAATCTAAATAATGGAAAACAATACATACATACACATATACTATAACACCAGACACTGCAACTGTAATAGCCTATAAAAATATCTTTCATTAGGCAGTATCCACTGAGTGACTACAAAGCCAAACAAGAAAAAAAAAAAAAAAACAAACAAACCAAACAAACCCTGACAGCCTGTTCCTTCATTCTGCAACAAACTGGAACAACTTTCAGCAGGCCTACCCACAAGGAACTGTACTAATGGCAAAAAAAAAAAAAAGCCACTTGCCTTTCCAAGTATTTATAGTCTTCTGGCAGAAATCCAGAACAATAAAAAGGCCATGGCAACCCTGTCAATATATTCTGTTACTGAGAGATTCTTGAGATAGCGGGTAAGCGCTCATAGCATCTAGTTCAATGGTATGCATTTCAGAAAAACAAATCTTGATTCAACCAATTAATACCCACTGACAAACGAACCCACAAAGAACACTCTGTTACACTAGAAATGTAAATCTTTTTGATAAATTATGAAGACATCACAACAGGAGTCTTCGTTTTAAAAACCTTTCCCATGCTGAACAAAGTAATGCTTTTTCTATTACTGTGAACAAGCAAGGTGCTTCTGCCTGGCTGCCCGAGTCTGAAAAGCTACCTAATACTCATTTGTCACAGAATAAAATGATCTCTTGCATGTCACAATCAAATAATTTTTAAATCATTTTGTGAAACCTTCTGACAACAGGGATAAGGCTATTCCCATATAACACACTTTCTAGAGCAGCCCAACTAACAACCACAGCAAAGGCCTTGGAGAATGGAAGAGAACGACCAGACACATAACCTGCCTCAGGCTCTACAAACCTGGGTTGTCACCTGCAGTCCCCAGCTTCACAATAACCAAGTGTTAGCGCTAGCAAACACTGGTGTTGATACTATATGCAAGAAAACTAATCAATCTTGATATTTGGGAAGCAGTTTTAGTTAACATAAAAATATGAACCACACAAAAACATAAATTAAGCATTGCTTAGTCTTAAGGGAAGCATAGCCGCCATGGAAATCTCTACCACAGCCTAGAAATAACAGTGATTTACAGAATGTTCAGGAAACTGCCTTGAGAAAATCTGCAATATGTCATTTTATTTCAAATGACAAACTCCCCAGTCAGGGTCCTGCCCCCTCCCTCTCAGAGCCCAGCATGCACCACCATGTGTACCACACGCCTCCTGGCAGCCCCACGCCAGAGACAGACCGCAAACACTCCCGCGTTAATCTTTCCCACAAGGGCGCCTGTGCCAAGGTGGCAACCGCCTAAATTCCCAAACGGAAGGAAAGCAGGTTCAAAGTGCAAGTGTACAAATCACCACGTTACGCTGTTTTACAGCCCTGCTCAGAAGGCAGAGCAGCAGTGCCTGTCACGGGAAAGGCCAAGGGGCAGGAGCACACAGCGCTGCGAGAGGTGATACAGCACAGCTTCGAGTGCTGTTGGACTTCTCTTCGTGCCATCGCAGGCACTTCAGCCTCTGTCCTACACATCTGTGGAAGTAGTTATCCAGGGCAGCAAACTATTGCACATGCTTAAAGGTAGGGAGAAATTTGCAGGTTTTGATACTGCTGCAAATAAAGCTGCTTTTCTTATAAAACGTACAAATAAACTTCTGTATACATGATCTTCATATTGACACAGCCACATCCATAAAAGAAGTTACAGCGTAATATGGAGGACAGCAAATACCACACTTGGGCAGGCAAGATTCCCTAGGTACAAACACTGCACAGAGCAACCTCATAGCTGTCCAAAGTAATGCAGAGCACTGCAATGCAAGCTTTCACCTCGTGAGTTTGAGGTCCAATAAAAGATTGTATAGCTTTAAAAATCTCATTTAAACAAAGCACGTTGACCCAATGATATATGAGAGGAGCCAAGGGAACATACAAATATCCTCCCACTATGACAGCCTTGCTAAACACAGATATTTCTAGACTTACTAACAACTTGGTGCCTTTTCAAAGCTACACGTTCTTTTTATGCAAGAAGGGCAATGGCAGCTCTCCGAAACCAGACTGACCTCTTGAATACTTATTGCTCAGCCTCAACTAAGAAAGGCTGCTTCTTCATTCCTTAGCAGCCTCTCTACAACGAAAGCAGAGATGCAATTTCAAATAACTGTTGAACTTTACTACCAAAAAAACATGCAGAAAAATGTTCTGACTCTTTTAGTTAAACTCACAATTTTAAGGCCATTCATCTAGATTATGGTTTAAATCCTTGTTCCAAACAATATTTCATCTCAAAATGACGTATTTTTATTTGATGCCGAAACATATCTGTTGCTGGATAACACAAACCATCTTAAGTCACCAGTGAGGGAAGATCTGGTGTTTGGGTGGTGTTTTATTTTTTTTCTTCTAAGAAAATAAGCTGTACTGCTAACATTAAAAACAGTCATTAGAAGACAATTACGTAGAGAAGTATCCATTCTTAGGTTGAGAACCTCAGCTGGAGAAAGAATGAAAAAAAGTACTTAATGATAGAAGTATGGGAAAAACTGGACACAAAGTTATAGACCAAGGACTGGCAGAAGAGTTTTGAAAAGTAATTACAAGAGGAAAAGTTCCAAGGGGACCTGACAGCGAGTCTCCCCTCATAAGAATCTGGGACATTGAGTTACATACCATCTGTGCTGCATTTCCACCAGGAAGACAAACTGACAGTACAGAGCTTCAGAGTCATAAATTTTTCAGAAAGGGACACAGAGACAATTAATTTGTCAAAATAATTTTGGCAGCAAAACAACACACAAAGAATACTGAGAGGACAGTGCATAGATGAAGTTCTGATTACAAGCACAGATAGGCAAGAAAAAGTTACCAGAATTCTCTACAGAGAGAGGTAAAACACAGTAAGATTGCAAAGGCCACTATTCAAGAACACCGTTTTTGTATATTTAAAATAGAAATTTAGTTACTTTTCATCTGACAAACACTGCTAATTTTGTCAAGCTTCAGCAATCACAATTAAAAATCAATAAAAATACACACCTACAATCATGCAGTTGAGATGACACAGCAATTGTAACTGACTTCCCACAGCCTCGGGTCCTTTGCCACTTCTTCCACTGAACCTTTTCTGAGCAATATACGCATTGCCACTCACTATTCCCTGACATCTGCTGTCAGACCAGTTCAAGTGAGATAAGGAAGTAGAATCATGTTTTGTGGGGAAGAAAAAAAGAAGAACCAGAGACAGTATTACATGGGAGAGACTGCAAAGGCCTTAAGAGAAAACCAGCAAGTAACACAGAAAACAGGCGAGGTGTTAGAGGTGCAGCCTGTGCCCTGTCTTTTCTGGGGAATGCAACCCTACCGCAGAGGTTTAAATCAATCCTACCACAGAGGAGGGTTGACCAGCACTGTTCCTCAATTCTTTCCTCCCCTGGCATTCAAATGCTTGAGAAAATTGCAATTATATTATTTCAGAGAAGTTAGGGGAAAAAAAGAATATGGGGAAAAACACCCTGATTTATTCTAGGAAACTCTTGAGTAAAAATCATCAAAAGCCCAGGTTCCTTCTATCCTTCAGTCAGTATTGCAGTCTGTAATGAGAGGACCTTCAACTATTACTCTTGATCTTGGCAAATGACGGTCATTTACGTTTTGATTACGTGGTTAAAAGAGTTGATAAATACAGGGTACATCTAAACTGCCAAATAAAAAACCCTGAAACCCAAACAAGATAGTTAATGTACTACTTCACCACGCAATTTTTCAGAAACAATCCCCTGAAGGGTCTGCTCTGAGCAAAGCATGAGATGGTAGTTCAGGGATCTAGAAAACACTTGCAAATCAGTTGCATTGATTTTTTATAAATATATATATTCTTTTTTAAAACAAGATCGATCTATGTAGTGTCTATTTTAATTAGCAAAATAAGTCAACACAATTAACATGATCCGAAGGTCTCATTAAAAGATTGCACCAGCTAAGATTATTTTAAAGGGATTAAACTATGTCTATGCAAAGCTTGACAAGCATTTCAAGATCTGTTGGGTAAAACACCATGGACACTGGATGCTAGGTTACATGGTCAGCATTTAAATGACATTGCAAACGACCCCTGGGATACAGAAGATTTTCTGAACAAATACAAATTTTATGCAACTAATATTTAAATTTCATATATCCAGCATTGGAAAAAAAGAACCACAAAGACAATTTAAGTTTTATGTTTACGTTGCTGTTTCTTGAAGATACTGTATAATGTTAGACTGACAAAGTAAGGCAAGTTTATTCCAGCTTCTGGTCCCATCTGGCTTTAATAACTGACTTCAGGCTCAGGCTAAATTCATTGGTAACAGATACACAACTGCAAATGCCTTCCACCAACACTTTCTGTGCCATACGCAGCGTTATTGAAGATTCTCAGACAGCCTCTCCAGAAGTGATCTACAACACCTCTAAGCAGGCGTGAAGGCAAAGATAAGGATGCCTAAGCAGAGACTGTGAAATCTAACATTAGCTATATTTAATTTCACAAAGGATTGCACAAGTCAGAGACGAGCAAGTTGTGAATAGTTTCAGTTTTCTTTACAGTTAGCTGGCATTCCTTCAGAGGGGCATCTGAAGTGGAGAATGCAATGGACATCTTGAACGGGACTTTACACAGGACAGAAGGGAATGTACTGAAAAACGCTTCACCTCTCTTTACTAGTCTAAATCAATACTATACTGAAACACTGACTGTTCTCAGAAACTGTTTTAAGAGTTAAACTCATCCCCATTGACAACACCCTCACAGCTCACTATCAGCAGTAAATATCTTGGGCTGAGAAACTTTTCCATAGGCAGCAGCCAAAAAAGTGCTGCCCTGCTTTGGTCACCACTGTGACTGTGGGCTACACGTCAGAGCTACGGGAGAGGAAAGCTCAGGGATCCAAGTCCAGGTTACCGACAAGGGCAGTGCAGCAGCAGCAGGAAGAGCAGGCTCACACACAGCCAAGCAGACAGCGTCATCGTTCTCCAGTCACCATGGCAGAGTCACTGCCCAGTTATCTTCCTGTTGTGTCCTTCTCCTACACCAAGCAACAGCTGACAACGCTTTAGTCTTATTTACATGGCATGAAAATACACCATGACGGTGATGGATGGAAATTTGTGAGTTTGGGGTATTCTTTTAAACACATTTAAGTGAATAATTTGAAGGTAAAGGCTTATTTTATTTTCTGGAAAACCAGGCATTTTCTTCAAGAGCACTTTTTGTTTAGGTAATTGCTAGGTATTTACTAAATTAAGTATTAGACAATGTGTATATACATGTATAAAAATTTCTAAGCTCGTTACAAACAAAATTAATAATAATTCTTTCTCTGAAAGTTCTGCTCACCCAAGAAAGCTGAGGGACGTACGATTCTGTTCAGATTTGTTTTTGCTCAGTATTGAAGTCATGTAACTAATCTTATCTCCAATAAGGAAGCTAAATTATAAAAGAACAATCACTGGGTCAGGAATGCAAGTACCAACCACCTATTATTTTAAAGTTATTGTTTACCAACGCTGCTAGTCATTTGCAAAGAAACAGTGCAGGTCAACCACAGAGAGTTTTTTCAGCTGCCACAAGAACTCTGTAAACAACTAATTCCTAGATACTAAAGACAGAGTTCAGAAATGAGTGCTGATGTCAGAACAAACCATGAAGGAAGCAACCTGAGGAAACACAAGGATAAATGCACTCTCGCAAGTCATCAATATGATGCAAATCCATAAATGTGTTCTGTGGGCACCTAAAATTTAAAGGGGAAAAAACAGTATTTTGGACTCACTGCTCTGCAATAGGTTCTCCGGAATGCCTGGAATCTCCTGACAATTAAAAAAGGCCCCAGCAGCAGTAAAAGTAGATTATGCAGCAAGGCTGGGAGAAAGGCAAAACCCACAAATGGTAGATTTAGCAGTGTTCTGCAGCACGTTGAAAACCCAATCACCATGTATGGTCACTGCAGATCACCAGCACCTGCTGTGGGTCAGGGCAAGGCACCAGCTTCTGCACAGAGCCACAAGGTGCCTCACATCCCGCTCCCAGATCATTTGGGATGATTTATCTCCCTCTTGTTCCCATTTCTCTGTCTACCATACCCAACATAACCACTCAGCCCTACTGGTAAGGAAGCCACTTAATCTGCTTTGAAACCTCCAGTATGAACAACTTTCTTTCAAAGAGCAGAGGAATTCTCCCCCAGATAACACCTCAGTGTCACTTATCCAACAGGGTAACTGTGCTCAGCTGGATGCCCTCAAGACATGACTCAGCTTTCTTCAAAAACTGCTAACAGCAAGAACTGTGATAAAACACAGAACACAGACTATCAGTCTAGACCAAATAGCAAAAAAGAACGTTAGTGACTTATATCACTGTAATCAAATTGGTGAGCTGTAATTTATGAATAATTCTCTTTTGTTACAGTTCACCTGAATCACCCATGGTCTACTCACAGTTTTTACATTTTTTCACTTTTTTTTTTTTTTATTATATGCAGGCTTTGGGGTGTTTGTTAGTTTTTTCCAATCTTCTCAAGAAGCTAAGCAGCAGAACTCTGCATTCTCTAAAAGTAATGTTTTTTACACCTAGTTAACTGATTCAACACACACGTATTTTCCTATGGAAAAAGATGAAGCTGCATCATTTAAAGATGTTGGAAAGAGGTGAAACCTCATTAAGCTAATTTATAACAAAGTGCTATAAGAAAGCTTACCTGGTTCCTAATATATACTCACACATATTAAATTAAGATACTCAGAAGAGATGTTAACTTGCCTCACAAACCCACATGGGCTTCTCTACCAAAATCAAGACAGAGTTTAAAAACCAATCAGAACCTATCAAAATATTTTTTGTTCATGTCTTTTTCTGCTAATGCTAACCTTCTGAGATTCCATAAGCTTTTCGCCTTTTGCTGGCCTAATGGCAGAGAGAGAAAAAAAATGCTAAAGCTTTCCTTTCTCCTAGAAATTTGGCTTTTTGACCTGTCAGACCAATTGTTCTTCAAGACATTTCATTTATTTCCCTGTAACTCCTCTTTCCCAAGACAGGCTCTTGGGAAACTGACCTCTTTTGCACCACATATTGAGACTGGAGAGAGTGTTTCTTACTAGTGAGATTGATTGAGGAGTATTCTCAGACTACACAAGCTTTTATTTCTGAATAAGCTGGCCTATGGCATCCCCATCAGCTTTCTTCTCAATGCAGCAGCTCTCACTGACTCGGGTTGCCATTTGTGTGATTTTGTGTTCTATCAGTTACGAACTCCCATATTACACATAAGGGCAAATACGTAATAAAAGACTTAAGCTTTCTAAAGGCACCTTACAAGACGTTTTCATAAACAAACACACTGTATGCTGCACAAATTATTCAGATCAACTCTTCTTTGTTAGAGACATTCCAATGAGCTCCTAAAAGCAGGGACTGTCTTTACTGTCTGTATTCTGCTTCTAACAAAGGCAGCTTTGTTCCAGTAAAAATGGCCTTGTCATGCATTAGAAGCCTATCTTGGTGTTTCTGGAGAGTTTCCATTAAACATGTTCTAAGTCAAAGTCCATCAGTGTAAGCTTTAAGCACTTTTGACTACAGATATTATTTTTTTACCAGTTCATGTTCTTTAGCTACCCAAACTTTTGTCTGAGCAACCAAAACCACTGATAACTACACACATAGTTAGTGTAGATTTTCTGTTCTTAAGTAAAGAAAATGCTGCTTAAAATATAGTATAATGGGACAGATGCTCAATGTTATTACAATTTTATAACAAAAGGATAGATTTTGCTACCTTAAAAGTGGGAAGTGATAGCTTGCAGATACTGAGAAAGAGGCTTCTGTTTTAAAATCACTTTCATTGTTTACACAAAGGAGGTTGTAGAAAGCCAGCACAAAGTTTTGCTAGAGTTTAACAGTATTGCATAACTCAGGAAAAAAAATATGTTTTCATTTAAGTTTAAAAATGAGTTACAAATTCTGTTTTTACTCCAAGTTATACAAAACAAGTTCTTAAACCATTAGACATTCCAGACAAGAAAGAATAAGATCATAATTTTAGGCTAGTGTGGTATTTTTCCATTCTTTTTTTCCCCCCCTCCCACTTCCTTTGAAGACTATTAATCAAAAGGGTTGTAAGAATTCCCCTAAAAATATTGTTCTCCCCACCCCCATCTCTGCTTTAAATATTTTAAGCAAGAAATTTGAAAGTGGATGTAATGATTCAGAAGCCTTATTCAACACATGGAAAAACACCGAATTCACACCTATTCACATAGCTATACTGGTATGGTCAGCTGTGTCTTACGGAAACAATCCAAAGGAGAGGCAAAGTCAGCCGGTTAATTAAACTTTGATTTCTATTAAGCTATCTAAAAAAAGATGGCAACTACCCCCCAGTACACTGATGGTTCTAGGACATCAACTTTTGACTAGCCAAACACGTGCTCGTGATACTTCTACAATTCGTACTATTCCTTGACAATAAGGACTTTGATAGCCTGCACTCCCTGACAATACTGCTGTTGTACAGCTCCCGTTCCTGAGGTGGCTGTGGATTCAGCAAATACCCAGCTTCTGGCAAAACACCTCAACTGTAACAGAGAGAAGCCAGAAGGGAACAGAGGGATGGAGAAATAAGGGTATACCACGTAAGTCCAAATCTACACCTACTATATAGCTCCTAAATTAGGTTTGTACTTGACACAATAGATTAGACTCTCTCCCATGTACGCTTCATGAAACAAAAATCTTACTACTGCATAAACTTTAGAAGACATAAAATCAAACTGCTGCAAAACAGATGAAAAATTCCCCAGGCTTTATGGGGCTTCAGAGAAATAGGAGCCAAGAAGGGATATTACCATGACTGGGAACGTGAAATTTGAGAAGTTCCACAAAGGTAAATGCAGGTTTAATGCTAAAGAATTCAGAATATCACAATTTCTACAAGAAAGAAACAAAGGAGACAAAAGAAAATGGGCAGGGGGATGGGAAGGACTGACTCCAGAAATATTCCTAGCCTGACATTTCTGAAATGAGGCTTATATTTTTCTGTTCCACAGGTATAGAGAGATACGTTTAAAGTCATACAGTTAAGATCAATCGGTATCTTAACTAGGCCATGTGCATCCTTTAGCCATTGTACTTGATTTCAAACTGGAAATAAAGTATAAGAAAAGAAGCATAGACATTTTCATTTTTTAGTTATGCAGACCACAGAAATTCACCTACTGATACTGCTATTAACCAGGCTAGGATAACGAACAAATTATAACAAAGCAAACCCTCATTAAATAACTTTTTGAAATAAAGTATTCATAACCCTGTTAGTGCACATGCATATGCATGTCCCATATTAAATAATGCTGGCAGTAACTATCAGAAATCATAAACCAGAATTTTCAGCACTTGTATCGTGTAAGATCTGCCAACATTTTCTTTTCATTAGGCGCTATTTGTAGTGTATCCATTCTTCTAGTTATTAACTTTGTACTGAAGAAACTTACACCAAGAAAAAAAAAAGCACAGCAGATCATCTTTTTAAAAGAAATACAAGTCTCTGGTGCCAGGTGCTATGGTGCGCACAGCACTGTTCATAAACAGTAAAATGCCTATGCTGTTTACATAAAGGATACCATAGTCACAGTATGCTGCACATTGAGTACTCAGTAGAAAGTAAACAGTGATTCAACTGATTAAGGAAAACACTGGCAAGAGTCAGTTCTTAAGGGCAAGTATGAAACTCTTGCTCAATTCTTAACAGTTTAATACGGGGAGACAGCTTAATTTAAGAGACACTAAAGACGGGGTATAACTACCCAATGTATCAAGATTTTGCTTAGGAACTGCTTAGTTTTGAAGGATGCTAATTCCTACTAAAATACACTATGTTCTTTCCTTCCCTACTAATTTTCCGAGAAACTAACACCATGTCTATCCCATTAAATGTAAGCTCATACATAGTGACAAGGTGAGTCTGTCAAACTCATGTGCACGTTCACTGTGATTTGTATTTTCCATCTTCTAGCATGACAGTTCTAGCAAACTAGCATGACAGTTTTGGAAGAAATGGTTACCACTCTAAAATGGTTACCTGAGATTCCAACAAGAAACCTGCTTTTATGTTCAAACAATTATTAAAATAGTAACCGGAGATCTCCAGATCAACCTACCTGTAAGTTCTCCTTGCTAAATCAGTACAGCCAGAAAAGTAAACAACTGTTCAACTTTAAGAATAGAGAGTATTCTGGCAATAAGAGCAAGATGCCTCAGAAAGTAAGAATATAGGTAAGGCATAGCCCGAATCTGCAAATACTACCATATATCACAGATAGTACCAACCAAAGCTCCACCGTTCAACGGGCTGCCTGTGAGTTCTAGCAGGAAAATATAATCCAAATAAACAGGGGCTTACTCACATCACAAAAACAGACTCTATGGTTAGCAAAATCAAACCTTAGCTGTTTACATTATATTAAATGATTCTTTAGCGCTGCAGAGCATATGTATTTGGTGCTCCCAAAGCATAGAGAATCAAATTCCATTCTAATTTATTTACAGCCTATAAAACCCTAAGACTCTGCATATTAACAAGTGCAACATTCCACTTCTCATTCTTAAATTGTCAGGCTTAAATTTTTGCTGAAGTTGCCACCTTGCAGCTGTTCCTTCATTTTGTGGTAACAGTAAAGATACTATTTTGTATACTGCATTTCATTACTTGCTTGAAAGGTATTTTGACTACTAGTAATCACCCTCAGGTATAATTTAAAAAAAAAAAAAGTTGTATTTTTACACTTACTTTTTGCTTGCTTCATAAACATCCGTTATATTGGAGAAAAGGTGATGGCTTTCCGTTTTGGTCATTGTGAGGCTCAGTTCCCTGGAATTTTTAAACATCCGGATCAGAATCTCCAAGCTCAGCAAATAAGAATGCTCAGAAGATATCACTTCGAATATTGCCTGCAAAGTGGAGCGAGGAAAGAAAAGACTTACTTGACTAGGTTTTGTTTGTTGATTCCTTTTTAAATAAAAAAAATGAAGTGTGGAGGAGGGGTGCAAAGAAGAGTTATTGAATGTAAGCTAGAGATTATAACATAAATATTCACTTCCATCATAGTTGCATTATTTACTTAGAAATAAGTGATTTAATACTAGGGGGAAAAAAAGACTTTTAAAAAGCCTACACTAAGACTTTTCAATGTAACTGCAGAGTATTTGAAGACAAAAACCTAACACCAATTGTGATCACTCCCCATTCATACTTCCAAGAGGTCTGTTTGGCTTTTTTTTTTTTTTAATTAAAAAAACATGTCTGTTTCTGTAGTCCGGTTGGAAGCTTCCTATCAGTTACACTACTGTTGACCAGGCAGTATTTGCTTTTGCTTTTTTTTTTTTTTTTTAAACAGAAGCTAGTAAGTTATTTACTTGAAAGCGTTCTTGGGCAACAGAGCTCTGCTTGCCCAAGCATCTGCAGAAAAGCAAAACCCTTTGCAAAATTCAGGTTTTAGTCCTCTATCAGCAGTGATACCTTGGTTACTTTTAAAACATGAAGTTAGGAGAGGCACATGAGAAGCTGAGCTATCTGCAGCAGGGAGAGAAGCCTGGAGACAGAGCAGACAGGCGGGGTGGCAGCCACTATCCCCATTAGTGACCAGACAGGCAGACCTCCAGGACGTTCCCTCACCTCCCACAAACAACTTCTCTTGTTTTATCACCCTACCACTTAAAGAGTAGCCACTGTAACTTCCAGCAGCTGGCTGACATACAAAGCAAACTTTTAATGGACTCTTAGACTTTGAAATCCACATACTTGTTCCGTTGGAAATTTTCATCTCTGATGTAGAAACCTATTCAGCTTTTAGACATCTTTTACCTCTCTAGCCTTTATTTGCTGTTAATCTGCTCGAGTTCTTACTTGTATATACAAGAGAAAATAAGTAATTTTCATGAACCTTTCTGGCATGAGCTACACCAAGTCACATTTGTCATCAAGTGCTACCTTCCAGGCATTACTAACATGGAACAGTTCCATCAGCAGAGGTAACATAACTTTGTTCTCGATATAACTAATGTTAATACTTGCATGTATAATTTCACTAGTTATTTGCAACTAACTTCTCTAAGCATTCTCAAACCAAAGGAGAAATACACGCTTTAAATGCAACAGCGCAGATGTGATTATGTAGAAAGGCTAATGCCCATGGCTCTCCAAACACAGAGAGAGGATCTCGCACCTGACAGTCTACAGAAGGAGTTCACTTAGATGGTCTGACGTACGTGCTCTAGAGAGACCCTGCTCTTCCGTGACCAGCTATAATGGCAAGGGAGACTATAGGCAGGCTGAAGGCATCTTCCTGAATATTCCCAACCAACAACTAAGACAAACCATACTAGCAAGAAAAAGCACAAAACATTCTGCTGAGGACATCTGTTCATTAGATTTCTTAACTAGTTCAAGTCTAGTGAATTCTGCTGGTGTTACTAAGGTAAGCTTTTGATCAAATAAATACAATTTCTCTTGGGCATCCTGAGACTTGGTGTTCACAGGCTGTGCTTTCAAACTTATTCTTGCCCTTCTAAAAACTCTCCTTCAAAGAACTGAGATTTTAATAGTGGAATAAAAAGTTTTGGATTTCTTTGAACAAAACAAACCAAAAAAATCTGATTTAGCTGAAGCCTTAAAGGCTTATGCAGTGCCAAGATTTATGAGCTCCACAAAAAAACAACAGGGCCATTATACATACAAGGAAAGGAAGTCTAATGTACATATCAGTAGTCTCTCCATCTTCTTACCTACCTAAAAAGCTGAAGGACTCTGGTGCTAGGTAACAGCTACAACATCCTACATATTACTCACAAGAGCGAATGCTGCTGTGCAAGAAGATATGCAAAGGTGATGCTTAGAATAATGTTAAATTGCCTGCCTGCCAACTCTGTCAGCCTCAGGAATCTAGAGAACATATACATACATCAGCCAAACTCTGGCAGCAAATCTACTTACTGTGTGGCTACCAATGTGCAGAAAGTAGCCTGAAAAGGGCATTTTGGCCCCTGCCCAGCAACTATATTTCCAATCTTTAGTCTCACTGTACTTCTCCCAGCTGTGCTCACAAAGAACAGATTTACCTAAGGATTGCTGTAGAGTTCCATGGCTAGTTGGTTTCAACCCAGGCATTTTTGAACACAGGAAAATATACAGGCTCTCTGATTATTATTATTGTTTTGGTGCTTTTACTGAGGACCCTCATGCAGTTCTTCCAGTTTGGTAACAGAAAGTCATTAGCATAGTCAGAAATAAATGGGACAAAGAAAGGTACTTGTTTCTAATGTGTAAGGAAGGGAAGGATATCATCTTACCATGACCCAAACACATTTCAGAGAATAAAAAAATAAAAAAGCATTAAGAAACAATCTTGCCTTTGACATTCAGTAACTACACCACATTCAGGGGCTGTGGTGGCATTTACCAGGTGCTTGCTAACAGTGTTTCTGAATGACACCTGAAACCATACTGTGGTTCATTTGCATGACATCAAGGTAAGCAGATGTTTGAATGCTGGTGGACAGTAAACACTCTTAAGAGGTCAGATGCATACTGCAGTTTGTACACATACATGCACTTAGGGTTTCCAGCTTGAAAGAAAGGAAGATCTATCGAAAATTATTTTAGTTCAAATCAGTCTGTCTATATAACATATTTTCTTTAAACAAAAGATAGACAAAGATCCATCTCATGAATATGTTCTGAAAGATGGGATGCATATGAATGCATGACATTGACATTTAATCAAGGTATAAAGCAAGCAAATATGTTTTTCTGCAGTGACAATATATTATGATAGCAAAAATAATCAAACAGGCTCTAAAAAGCAATTTAAAGAATAGATAATAATTGATAAAAGGCAATTTAAAATAAATACAGCAAAAGCATGACTTGGTAGTACGACTATATCTTAAGTATATTTATTTAGGATTTCTCTGAAAGAATGGGCCTCTAATATTCAAATTTAAAAAAAATCCCTCAGGCTTGAAAGCCTTTTTGGTAACATTAAAGACTTTACATTTAAAAGGCATCTAAAAAACTTGTTCTCTTTGAAGGGATGCAAATATGACTCCAGGAAACATAGACTAAAGGCTCCTAAAGGATACAGGACTGAAATAAATGCCTTGTGTCTCAAAGCTTCCCAGCGGGAGGAGACAGAAAAGCAGAACATGTGGCCTGAACTGCTGCACAGCCTCTTTCCCCAAAAAGCAAAAGAAGATAGCCAAAGAAATGTAGCATTATTTTAAAAAAAAAAAAAAAAAAACCACAAAAAAACCCCACCAACACCACCACCACACAACACCACAAACTATTGTCTACATTTCATGTATGCAATATAAGATGTTTCTGCATTTCATGTATGAAAACAACAGCTGTAGGTCACACAGCTACATTAATATTTGAGGCTTGCTATACCCATCTGTGAACTTCACAGAAAACCCCAGTCAGGTCTCACTTGGCTACATTCACTGAGGTATGTCCTGAAGTGAAATGACGATAATTGGAACAAATTACCATGGCAGGAAATGCTACAGTGGTTTTTTCCTATTGAAGGACATACCTCAAGAACTGCAGGTATATAGTTGGCTAGGTCAGGCTATTCTTTTCAACACCTCTCATTCATTTTGATATAGCCCCTGTAAGTAAGGAAGGAGGGTAAAGCAGATAAAGCGGACAAAAGGAGAGAAGAGGAAAGAGGATAAAGAGGACAAAAGGAGCAAAGGGGAAAGAGACAGAGAGAAAAGATAACTACATCAGTAATAGCTGCTGTTGTCTGTACTGTTGACAGCATGGATGCACCTACTCCATTTCAGTGTGAAAGGAAAAAGGTTACTTACACTTACACAGTGCTTGCATGTTCAACACTGTTCACAGAATTAGTTACAACTAAGGGGCACTGTAAAAAGCTGTTCTTTGTTCCTCACTGCCTTTAAAAATTTATGTGCCACCTCCTACCCTCTGTGAACCCAAGATTAATTTCACACCTTCCCCAGTACAGCATGCAGCAGCGACTGTCTGCTGCTACTGAGTAGCCATCAACCAGGCTACATTTGCTGGAGCGAGGGTACCTAGGAACCACTCCTCCAGCAAGACCCGCAGGATGTTGGCAGGAGACCCATGGCAGGGACATATGCACATCAGCAATAGACAGGTTTTGTTTTTTTATTTTCCCTGGGGAGAGATAACACTTCACTCTAGGACAGGAAGCTGTGTGATGAACTTGTCTCCTTATCAACAAATAGAGATTATTAAATCAGGCATGCAGTACATCCCTAAACGATCAACAAAAAAAGCATGTGTTACTCTAAAGAGTACCTCCTGTCTTTTTCTTTCTTCCTGGCTGATCGCTTCTGATAATCCATTCTTCTTTACCTAAGAAAAAAAAAAATTAAGTTTTTAACAACTTTTGTAGAAAAATACAACTTAAAAAAACGAACAAACCACAGAATTATCAAAACATTGGACTAAGAATTCAGCTAAAGAATCTGTCCACTTCAGAAAGACAGTAATGAACTGGGAGAAATTTAAAAAAAGTCAATAATGTCTGACATTTGACTTATCAAAGAACTAAATAATTTCATTAAAAACTGTCCCAGGACACATACAGAACTAGTTAGCAAAATCACACACAGTTGAATCATGGTCACCCTGCACAACACCCTAGACAGGTAGTTTGTTGGCCAAAAAATTATTCTGGAGGAGCTACCCTAACAGACATGGCAAAGCCTCAAGTAAATACCCCTGTATTTCTATCCTCAGCCCTACGATAACGCCTCTCCCCACTTTGCACTCTATAGCCCAATCAGCCAAGACAAGTTTCCCCCAGCTCTCCATATAGAACCCTCCAGTCACAGCCACATTTTCCACAGACAGAAGCCACATGCTTAGCTACCAAATTCTGCACTAGAGACTCCTGAAGTTTACCCCTTCCTGGTGCAAATCACACGCATTATGTCATTTAACAGAAAGTGAAGCACCAGGGAGGGACTGACTTCATGCATTTCTTACAGGAATGTTAAACACAGGACTTCAGATCAGGAGGGTCAACTGCGTATGGCATGCTGGACCAGGGAAGGGGAAAGAGGCCACTGCACAGCACTACACATGTAAAAGATACTGGACTTTAGACCTAACAAATGCACATCCATTCTCTTTCAGTCTTCTCCAAAAAGCTTCTAACATATTATCATCAACAGCTTTCTCTTCTTACTCCAGTTGTTCCCTGGAATTTTAAAGGATTCGTTATTCCTCTTTTTATTCCTGCATAACAGGCACCACAAACATGGATAGCAGGCTCAAGAGTAAAAAGATAGCACAACATTAGGAAATGCTGCACTTTGGTTTGCATGTGCACATGTATATACTGAAAAAATAACATAATTGTTCAAGCAATTGTTCTTTTGAACACAAGTTACAGATTCCTATGTCACCACAAGCATAGACTTCTAAATATCACACAAGAACTAATTAGATACCTTTCTATTAAACTGTTAACCTGAAACCTTTAAAGCACTCACTAGGAAGTACAATGTCACTTTTCTTTTGGATGCAGTGGAGGACTTTTCTAAAAATACGCTGACACAGGAAATACCTATGAACGTATCCAAGAGATTTCAATGCTTCCTGTTAACACAGCAACTGCAAATTTCCAGTGAGGTCAATGTAGCAACTGCTGTATTCACATTCAAAAAACTGTAGCTGTTTCATGATCCTTATTTTGTCATATATGGGTGTGTACATACTAAGTACACATATGAATTCATCATACAAGCCAATGGATCAACCTTACGTTCTTAATCAGCGGCAGCGCTTCCAAAGAGAAAGAGGCCCAAACATGGAGATTATTTTTGACATTCTCTGTGAAAAAAAATCAATTCCTATTTTTTGAGGTGTACGAAATATTTTAGCTTAAATATTGTAAATCACGTTTGTGATACTACACAAGCAAAAACTTAGTATAAGCTAAGAGCACAACCAGAAAGAATACAAGAGGCCCAACACTGCAACTGCTAATGTCTTACTGTCACATTGGACTGCTTTTTTCCAGCAACTCAGTTATGACTGATTCAACCATGGAGACAAAGAGGAAAGGATGCAAGATGACAGGTTAACTCTGTGGTTATGTACAAGAAGTTCCTCCAAAATAAGGAGGTGCTGAGAGGAGCTCACCAGAAAAATTTCTTTGACAAATATAGTAAGCGGTTGCTCCATAAACCAAATTGAACATAAGCCCTTTGATAACGGGAGAGAAATGAGAGATAATGCAGAGATTAGCCCTGAAGATCCTTGACAGTAAAACCAGATAAGTTTTTGTCTGATACCACGGAGAAGACGCAGCCATGGAAAGGTGACAGGGTGAGTGGCTCAGTAAAGCAACTCGTGGCAGCTTTTTAAATAAATGAGAAAAATCAACACCGCATTGTCCCAAACCATAGAAAGAGATGATCAGAAAAATGAAACACAAGATGACCAAAGCTCGGAAGGAGTTTCGGGTTAGTGAGGCAGCAGTTGAGAGAACATGTAAAATCCTGATGCAGTGCTACATAAATACATTGAACCTACTGGGCACGAAATGGAGGATTTGATGCTAAAGCACACATTTAATATTAAATACTTTAACAATTGTAAGCGTCACAATGATACGGGACATGTGCTTCCAGTGCTAGATCTTAAGAGTATTTTATGATAATCACACCGGCATTGACAGTAGTAATGAAAACTGAACATGCATCACATTCTCTAGGCTGGGCGGTAAGTACATTTAAGTTCAAAGTCCGCCAGTCAGATGCAGTAGCAAACTCTGCAACAGATTGCCATGGGAGGTGGTGAGGTGCCCACCTGTGGAGACACTGAAGACTTGACTGGCACAGTCCTGGATAACTTACTCTAACTGACCCTCCTTGAGCAAGGGGGTTGGACAAGATGATCTCAAGAGGTCCCTTCCAACCTAACTGATGCTGTAATTCTTAGCATGCACAATAATACACATTGTCATTATCTGTACCAACTGAATGCTGCATCTGTTGGAAAGTAAATACATTTAATATAGCACACAAGTTAATATCAGTGCCTATGATCTGCTGGAAATTCTTCAAAAATATTGAAAGATACTTTTGGAATATATTTTGGAAATATTGGTTGTTCTCTCTAACTTTACAATCAACAGATGAAGGTTGGAAGGAACAGATATAGTAGATAAGCTAGCTCTTTACCTAGTCATCTGCTTAGCTACTGATAGCTGTCTAATCTGTAACAGTAATCTAAAGAGGAAGAGGGTTCAAGAGAGGAATTTGAAAGGAACTGCATTTAAATAGCACCCTATTTCAGAGTCTTTAAATGTTCTTTGAAAAGCTCAATCACATGTGCATACACTGCAGGAAGACAGAAAAGCCCCCTTTTTTTATTATTATCATCATAAAGGATTTGACAGCTCCATACATGAAGGTTTCAGTACCCCCCTCAAATAGAAAGTCTGGTCAGAACTGCATCAGCTGTCAAGCCTGTATGGCCAAAGAAACATCCTGCAGGAGGAATGGATTCATTCTGCTGCCTTTCCCGTCGATTTCCTAGCATAACCACCGCTAACAAATACCCTAAACATATTATTCTCCTTCTTTCATAACATATGTTGAAACCCAATACTTTGACGTTTTCCAGCTGACTTCCTGTTACAATCCCACACTCACTTTTTAATGTACATTGACAGAATGTAATTTTTCCAGAGAGTTATAAACACAGACACTATGAGATGCAGATTCCTTTTTTTTTTTCCCGTCACAGTGCACTACCTTTTCCCATATACTCCCCGCTTCCAACCCTGTAAATCAAGTAAAGACACTGAACAAGTTTGCTGCGCTAGAAATTGTAAAGAACAAGATGGTTTATGTAACCGTAAGCATGGCGGAGGAATGGTTCTCTTACCGAGATGATCTTTATACTATTTTGTTCTCACAACAAATTAGTGTTTTTGAAATTATTATTATTACTGAATAGCATTCCTTCCAAAATACCTCAGCTGTTGAACATTAAACTGCTAGTTTGCCTAGAAGGCAGGAAAAAAAAAAACCCCAACCAATTTGACTTCATTATAAACAAACTTTTTTGCAACATTAAGCAAATTAACTACATTTAAAGTACTTCATTTGTTGAAAGAAAATTTAAAGCAAATCTTTTCAAAACTACATTGTCTTGCCTTCTTTATAATTATCAAATCAAAGAGGTATTCATATTTCAGTATGTTAAACTGGAAAAGATCATCAACATCTGTAAGACAGATCTTCTAAACAATCTAAATAGCCTTAGAAGATCTTGCTGAGGCTTAATAACTAATTTGTATAGGACATACACAGCCAATGACCCCAAGTGTCAAATATTCTAGGTTATCATGTCATGTAATAATAATCCTTTCCTATGCCACATATAGAGATCAGGTTCTACAACATTCTACAAGTTACATAAACAAAAACCAAAAAAAAACCCCAAACCCTTCATTTTAGGAATATCCCTCCAGAAGCCACAGAAATTATCAAAGGATAAAATTAAGCTCAGAAACACAGAATTTTTTTGCAGTTCCTTTAGTCTCAAAATCGTGCATACTAGGAAAGCCTGTAGAAATACCAACTAGTATCATTAACTTGCCACTTATTAGCAGGGATGTTAGCAAGATTACAGTACTGATTAAAACAGTTGAATTCTACTTTGTTTAACAATACTACTAAGAAAAAGCCACTGCACGTGCTTCATAGACTGTGCTAAGGACAGCAGAATACCACCATCTGCATACTTGGCTTTTATAAAATGGCTTCCATTAAATATATGCAGTCAAATAAACTTAGAGTTGGCTTGCAGAAATTTAGAACAATTCAGCAGAAACTTGTTTGTAACTAACTGATAATTCACCCTTTTAGTGAATTCACTCACACACTTTTTCTTTTTTTAAACACGAATCAGTAAAGTTGTGTCTTTCCCAAATACAGGACCCTAAAATGAATTTTCTCAATTGCATTGCTTTTTATGTAGAACAAAGACCATCAATTGATCAGGATTTCTATGCTGTTCTTATGAAATGAAAAAAAAAGTTTATAAAAAAAAAAAAAAAACAAAACCAGGACTAAATCCTATTTAAGATTTGGTCCAAACCACTCTGGAAGGAACTCCAAAGCACAGATTTCACTCTGAGTTTACATGCTGTTAGGATTTAAACTGGTCTTTTCAGGTTTTCTGACAGCACCTCATCCAGAACAGCCAGATATAGTAACATACATTAGCATAAACCATAACTCTTCTAAGGACCTGCATCAGTACGGCTCCCAGCACCCTGTGCAGGCAAGGCCTGAGCAGCCATCTCTAGTGACTGTGGGAAGTACGAAGTCAGGGTCTTAAATTTAATGCACAAACAAAAGAAGCATGCTTGACTTTTTTTTTATCCAGCATAGTTTAAAAAGAAAAAAAATAATAGAAACATATCTTAAACTGTAAAAATATGAAATATTAATTCCTTTGCATTTCTTGCAGAATTTTTTTCTTAGTAATTTCAAGTCACATATTCTAACCAGTCTTTTGTATGGCCACATGAGCCTATAAACACTTGCGCTAGAAAAAGGGAGGTGTCAGGTAACCAGGGAAACTGATTCTGGCAGGAACATCATCAGTCTATACCTACTAAATTTGACCGAGAAAAGATGATTTGTGTTTTCTTTAAGCTGTTGGAGTTACCTTACATAAAACCTAAACAAAAGCTATATTCAGACCTCCAGATTTGGATTAGTAACATCTGAATAGTTGCAAACTTGTGAACAAAAAAATCTGGAGACACCTTGTATGCTGGAAGGGCGAAGATTACAAACTTCAGCCAAAAACTTCAACAGCAAGTAAAAAGACTTGCTTCAATACATTCTTAGATACTCTGTCTGCTTATAGAATGATCAAGTACTTACAACAGACAGCTGACTCCATGTTGATCTCAGGGGCTTGTAGTGAAAAACAACCTTTTCATCCGATTTCTGCTCTCGGGGCTCAGACTCTTCATCAGAATCTATGTCCAAAGCTTTTTCTTTGTAGTTTTGATATAATACAGCATTTTCTGTAAAACAACAACAGTATGTCATTAATTGCTAGAAAGTTAGCTTAGTTGCTTTCATAAAAATTATAAGTAACATTTAAACAACGAAAGAAATGAAAATGTCAATGTGCCGTTCACAAAATCTAAGAGACAAAGACAGTATCTTATTAAGGCTGGACAATGGTGCAGTAGCGTAACAATGGATCACTGTACCACTACCAAAAAGATCCACGCTGACTGAATTAAAGAACAGATGTGTCCTTTGTCAAGAAAAAACAGAAAACAATTTTTTTATTCCTTGGTTTGCAGTACAATGTTTCATAATTAGCCAGCAATTTAAAAATGGAACACGCATGTCTGTAGAGCAAGTCACTAATCTGGAGGTCTAGCTATTTTAATCTGCAAGACCATTACACATCCACTACCCATGCCAACTTTTATTCTGTCAGCTTCAAATACCATCTTCGCACTTCACTGAGAGAAGGAAATGATCCAAATTTCAGAAATTTGAGGTCAGAACTATTCCAAATAGAAACTTCAAAGCTTGCTTGAACAAGCATGAGTCCTATGAAGCATGAAACAAAATACACTCATTACATATTTCAGTACTGCCAGTATTAATTCAGTAATATCAATGGCAAAGAAACACAGGTGTGGAGCACACCCTTTCCATTTCCCAACCTCCTGGACCACACACCCATTTCAAAAGCAGACAGAAAAGGACAGAGAAATTCAAGACCAGAATAACCTACAGACAGATTAAGCGGTTAAGAAAGCAAGCTCTAAAAGGTACTTTAGAGATGGGCCAGGCTTTGGACAATATCCAATTTTCCCATGCAAGAGAAAGGGGAAAGAAGTGAAAGGTCTGGCTCCACACACAGCTGCAACTCCTGAGGTCTTACACCGGTCTGGGTGGATCTGTTCCACCTGTTCAGACCATACAGCCCCAGCTGAGTATTAAGCATGGTCCGGACTTTTGTGTTTGTTCTTTGGAATGTGTCTATATAGTTCATACACTTTTAAGACAGGAAATCGTGTACAGTAACTGAGTTCTGAGAGGCATCACAGAAAAGGTCATTAGTTGGGATCAGTCCAAGATAAAAGGGAGCCATTGGAAGAGAATCCAGAAAACATCACTAGAAGATAGAGTGAGAAAATTTGAAAATAAGATAAGGGGGTGATGCAGTAAGATAGGGGGTGATGCAGATAAAGTGGAAAGTTTTGAAGAGACAAGAGGAAAAGGAAGGTAACACCACAGCTTAAGGAGGCATTAAGCAGAGAAAAGCCAAGAGAGTAGCAGTTGTTATAATGAAACTTCCATGGACTCATAGCCAGGAAAGAATTTTTTTTCTGGTTGAAATATTGGGAAAAGCAGCAACCTTTGCAAAGCCAAGAATTAATGAGTAACATAAAAGAGCAGATACATGGACAATGTTTTTCTGACACTTAAACTTGAAGCCTAGGTAGCAGCAAAAGGATTACAAAGTCAAGGAATTCACCCCCGCACCCTAGCCTTATGAGGAAAAGACAGAAATAGCTGCATGAGCCATAAACCCAGAGAATAACAATTCAGGTGCCTGCTGCAAGTGATGACCCCAAGCCTGTGATGCACAAAAGCCTCATCTTGCATCTGGGAAGAGTCACAGGGAACAGGCAGGAAGGCAGTCCCAGCTGGAGGAATAAGCCTCATCTATGTAATTCTACAGAACTTTTAGGGTTGAGATAGACACATTGATCAGTTCATCTTTTAGGACGGACAAGAGCTTAAGTTGAAAAAAAGCCCTTCAAACAAAACCCCATTTTTAACCTGCCACACTATATTCTATAAAATATTCCCTAAAGTATGTCTTGTGCCAAAACTATGGTTCCATATTTTAGTCAGCGTACTGAAAAACAAGGTACTTAGTCTTTGACTACATATGAAAGAAGCGTGCAAAATGATCCTGAAACTCATTTTTCTTGTGATTGAGCATATAACCAAGTCTGTACAGAAAAGGGCTTACCTTCCCCATCAAACGTCCCTTGTCCTTTCAGCATTTTCTTCTGATAACATCAACAGAAAAGAGACATATACACATTAAAAGAAGAATGCAAAATAACCAACAGTAAGAAGAACTTCTATTTTATTTGATACTTAGGCTCCAAATTAACAGGCCCTAATCTATAAACTTCTGATGTTGGACAAATATTCATGAAAACAATTGCTTCATCACAGAAAGTGAAAAGCTACTCTAGTTTTCCTTCTCTCATGCATTGTTTATATATATTTAGCCCAAATGCTTCATTTTTTCTGTTTCAAAAGCATAGTATACTGGCTTTACAAGAGTTCAGTGAACTTGTAACTCATCCCGCTGTCACGGGGCTTTTCTATGAGGATGAAGGTACATGACTGAGCGGCTGTCTCTTTCCATGCACTCTGCAAAGAACAACCGCATTAAGTATTTTGTAAACTAACGTTTTGAGACCAAAACAAACCTTTGAAATAAAACAGCTGTTTTGGTGCAACAAGTCCTATGGCCAAAGAAGTTTGTTTAAAAAAAATACTACTAGAAAAAGAGAGTTTTGTGTGTAAAGACAGGACAATGTCATGTCCTCCTATTTTAAACATAACTTACTGTTAAAGTCTACTACCAAAACCAAACCACTACTCAGCAGTAGTTCACAATTTATCTATCACTATTTCACCACCTGTAGCATTTTTACAAAAGCTTCCATAATATTTAATTTGGCTGAAAATTGTCATAAAGCTGGTGATTATTTTAATAGCTACAGCATCAGCCCTTAGCCTCAAGTACTTCTTTACACAATTGCAAACACTCCACAGAAATCTACCAATATATTTATTTAAAAGTAAAAAATTGTATTTAAAAGGAAGGAAATAGATTACACTATATGTTCAAGTAAAAGAATATTTTCAGTGAGTCTTTATAATTTAATTTTAATACATTAATATTCAATATAAATCTACTAATCCTAAGCGATTACAATCAATACTTAAAAACAGGCATTCTGCTTTTGCTTGTGGGCACTACAATTAAGGTACAAAAAGATACCTGAAGTGGCCTCCATCAATTTAAAAATCACACTCGGATTTTTAAAAATACTTTAAAAGTAATGTCTCAGATGGACAAGTAAGGGAGGAAGTTTATTTTTCTGTCAGTCTATTTACTCTAGCAGGCAGACTATTAAGTCAATGTCTTTT
The DNA here is from genome assembly GCA_008658365.1 of Alca torda. NCBI lineage: Eukaryota > Metazoa > Chordata > Aves > Charadriiformes > Alcidae > Alca > Alca torda. The sequence continues at coordinate 9,993,723 of CM018081.1, forward strand.
TTTTTCTTCTTCTTTTACCCTGTTTACTGTTTTCTGGGAAACAGGTTTTAAAACATCAGTTTGACTGTGGAAAAAAACCCTCGATGTGCTGGGGAATCCAGCAGGAAATGCAAGCGTGAGGCTGACATCCACACATTTTTGAGCTACGTAGATTTCAACAGAATCACGTCCCTGAAACCTCCACCACTTTACTTTGAAAACAACACTTGAAAGCGATCTGTGAGACTCATCAATAACTACAAAAAGTTTTGTGGTAGCAAAAAGCACATTGAGAAAAGCCCAGCATTTATGGAAGACACAGAGATTGCAAATCACACTCCTGTGGTCTGTACCATTCAAACCAATGCGTCACTGGTCAGCACAACTTACCTTTACCCTTCCCAGGCTCGAAAATTTCTCTTTATCTTCAACAACCGCTTTAAGTACGGGCTGGGACATTCTGTTTTTTTTCTTAAAATTAGAAGAGCCGTCGAAGTCCACACCGCTCACCACCGCTCTGCGGTAGGACGTCGACCTCAGGCCTCGCCTCAGGGTCCCCGGGCTGTCCAGGTCACCCTCGGCCTCCTCCTCAGCATCGGCGACCAAGGGCAGGCTGAGGCTCTCCACCATGCTGCGGACCTTCAGCACCCTCCTGCTCGTCTCCGCGTTCTGGCTGTTGACTTTGCTCGTCACCTTGATTTCAGAAGCCAAACTCTTGGGGATGATCTGCTGCGTGCCCACTTTGAGAGCGGCGGGGCTGTTGGTGCTCAGCACCACGGGCTGCTCCTGAGGGCACGCGGGCCTCTGAGGAGCTCCGCCTTGCTCCGGGGACATCGCCGGGGACACCCCGGGGGGCCCCGGCGGCACTTTTTCTGCTATTTTGGTAAGCCGGTTGCATTGCAGGGGCAGCGCGTTGCTGTTAGCGGGGGAGGGCGCGTCTCCCGTCGGTGAGGGCTGGGGGCTGGCTGTAAAAACAATCCGCTCCTGCCGCGGGGTAAGCGCTGACGGGCTGGAAATCATCAGGGGACGGCCCAGCTGGCTTCCCGCTGAGGTAATGGTGCCGTTGGCAGCAAAACCGACAGAACTGTTCGAAACCAGAGCCAGCACTGGGGAGGACCGCTCAGGGGACAGCTCGGGGGAGACGGCTTTACCGGCTGGAGGTTGTGCCTTCCCGTTAGACACTGATCCCATGCTGGAGTTGAAGAACGAGGGGCCCCTCCGGAGCGCTCCGCTGCCCGGGCAGGTGCTGACGGTGCCGGCGGGCTGAGTCACGGTGAAGGTGCACCTGTCCTCCACGGGAAAGTCGGTGAAGAGCACCCCGTTGGCGCTCTGGTACGACTGGGGCCGGGGTTTGCTCCAGCCGCAGGGCTGCGGCCGGGGGGTCGACCTCCTCTTCCAGCGCGGCGCCGCGCTGCCGCTGGAGAGATCCGCCTCGCCCTCGTCCATCGCCCGCTCCTCGGGGCCGTCGCCACCTCAGGGCGGCGGCAGCTCCTCCTGCCCGCCGCCGCTGCCCGCCGCCGCCTGCTCCCTGCAGTTCAGCAAAGGGGAAACAAACGGCACCGTTCGTCAGGCCGCGGCAGCCCCACCGGCGCCGCGTGCACCGGGCCAGCGCGGCCCGGGCCGCAGAGGAGGGGAGGGGAGAGGCAGAAACACTCCCGGCTCCCACCCAGCCCGCGCTTCCCACTAGCAGGCGCGGGCTGCCGCCGCTCCCACCTGCGCGCAGCCCGCGCTGGGCCGCCCGGCCCCGGCGGCGGGGAGGGGAGGGCCCGTTCCCGGTCGCGGTCCGCCCGCCCGCGGCGCCCAGGGCCTCACCTCATGGCAGCGCCCCCCGGGGGCTAGGGGACACGGCCGCGTCTCCACCCCACCTGCAGCTCGGCTGAGGCGGAGCGCGGCGCGCAGCCCTACAGCAAGCCCTGCGGCCACCGCCGAGCTGCCCCGCCGCGGCCCGGCCCCGCCGCCCGGCCCCTCCCCTGCCCTCCGCCCCCGGAGCACGGGCCGGCGCCCGGCCGCGCAGGTAGCTGGCGGCGGTGCGAGAGGGGCCGGGCCGCGGGCAGGGCCCGGCTGCCGGGTGGGCTGCGCGGCTCTCGGGGGAGCCCGAGACTCGACAGGAGTGACTGGAGTCACTCCTCGGCAAAAGCGGAATTAATTTACCTCAGTGTTAACTCGTGTGCCGTGCGGGCTGCCCCGGGCAGGAACGCCATCTAGGCCAGCGTTGGTGGATGGAGAAGCAGACCAGCCTCCAGGCGCTGAGGGCCTTTTTGTAACTCAGGGCCTTTTTCCAACCCATTGAGGCGCTGGAGCGTATCCAGAGAAGGGCAACGAAGCTGGCGAGGGGTCTGGAGCACAAGTCTCATGAGGAGCGGCTGAGGGCGCTGGGGGTGTTCAGCCTGGAGAAAAGGAGGCTGAGGGGAGACCTTACTGCTCTCTACAACGTGAAAGGAGGGGAGGGGGGTTGTCGGTCTCTTCTCCCAAGTAACAAGCAATAAGCTAAGAAGAAACAGCCTCAAGTTGTGCCAGGGGAGGTTTAGGATGGATATTAGGAAGAACTTCTTCGCTGAAAGGGTTGTCAAGCATTGGAACAGGCTGCCCAGGGGAGTGGTGGAGTCACAGTCCCTGGAGGTATTTAAAAGAAGGGTAGATGTGGTGCTGAGGGACATGGTTTAGTGGTGGACTTGATGATCTTAAAGGTCCCTTCCAACAAAAACAATTCTATGATTCTAACCCGTGCAGCTCCTAATAATGACAGCCCCAGTCTTTTCGCTGGAGGAATGCACAAGTACCCTCTGTGCTGGGAAAATGTTTGATTTTATCCTTGTCAGGAGCCATGTGCGGTAATACCATCGCTCCCTCTGTGCCGCCCCAGCTGTGCCAACCCCTCTGCCCACACACCTGCTCGATCGTCAGGAAAGCGAGGGGCTTGGCCAGCTGAGGCTGGCTCACCGGCTGCCCAAGTGCTGGGGGAAAGCTGGGAAAAGGTGCAGCTTTTTGGTAAGAAAATAGGATACAAACCGTGAATCTGCTGGGAATTCTGACAGATGACCTCACCCTGAAAAACCTGTGTTAATCTTGGCCTTCAGTCTCAGATTTTCTGCCATCCCAATTAGTGGTGAAATATTCAGGTCATTTACACCTGAGTGACCTTCAGGAAGGGGGTAAGTAGCTGAGGGGGTGAAGGCTTTGTTAGGCTGAAGGCGTTTCCTCCCTCCTGGCTGAGAGGGCACTTTGCTTTCATTGCCTGCAAGATGCCAACTTGATTTCTCCACAGATTTTAACTGAAAAAGAGTAATACAAAGAGCTTTGATGTGGAGATTGGGCCTGCAACACACACCAGCAATACCCTACGGCAGAAGCCTCGCCAGTGGAGCCCTGCAACCCAGCAGCCGCTCCAGGGTTCTGTAGGGCCAGGGACCACCTGGGGGGTGTTGTAGGAGAGTTCTAGGGGTGCGAAGCTGGCCCTGTGCATCTGCAACACAGGGGGTTCCTGAATGAGGGAGGAGAGCTCTGTCTTCGGGGTAGAAAAAGCACACAGATGGAGAAGACTGTTCAAGTTGCTGTGGTTGGCAGGGGCGGTTCGTTTCCCTGAGAGTATGTTTAACCAAAAACCCCATCGGATTTCTACTTGGCAGATGCCAAATCATGAACTGATACTTAGAAAGTTTGAAAGCTGAGGTGATGATCCTGTTTGTTATAGGAAAGGAATTTAATTAGAAAAGAGGAGAGAACTGTAACAAAGAGAAGAGCTTTCATCAGACTTGATGGCAAACTGTGTTGCAAAGGCTGTTTAACCGAATCCCCTCTAAACATACGCATGAGTATGGAATCGGAGGAGAAAGGGCCAGGGGTAGCCTCACACAGGCTACAGTTCACTCTTGCGCTCTCGAAGTTAGGCACATGTTGATGCACCAATTTTCCAACTCAAGTTCAAGAAGATAACTCGCTTATATAAAGATGAGCACCCACTTAAGCTCCTGGCTAAACTTGAATGGAGAAGGGCCAGAAAAAAAACTGTTAGGTTTTCAGTTGTTCTCTCTAGACTTGCAGGAGTTGATACATCACTGAATCAGAAAAAGAGTAGATTAAAAGTGCTCTATTATCTTTTTAAAGATATTAAAAAATATTATTTATACTAAGCCTGTTTAGTAGGTAGTAAACAATCAGAAAAAAAAAATAGAAGAAAACATAAGGAACAGCCAGCCACATGTATGCACACATAAACTTCAGATGTATGAACTCTTCTGCCAGAAGAATCCAGGAAAACCAAAAATCTTACTGAAAATAACATTAAGCAAAGCACAATGAAATTAAAATTGACAAATTTGTCTGTCTCACAAATGAGACAAAACTTCAAATTGCCATACCAACTTCAAACAGTCAAAGCACACAAGGAAAAGCCACAGGCGTAACCAAAAACGGTAGTCACTTCAGTTTTCACAGCCTTATGCATTAATTATGAAGAAAATTCACACACAGGATTATTTCTAAAATTATCTCTCAACTTTCCACACGAAATTGTCAAGGAATTGGATATAGTTGCAGCATATTACTTAAGTCATAAATCCCAATTATTAATAACTGAGGTAATCAGCTTTTACAAGATTATTCTCTTACACGTACTTATTAACTATTATGCAATTACAAGAATAATTTTTGTTTCTGAACAGCTACCCCAGTGTTCGATAAAACCCTTACAATAAAATTGCCATTGTAAGAAAAGTAAAATCAACTATATAATTTAAGAGAGGAAAGAAATTTAAATGTAACACCTCATACAAAGCAAGGTCTCAGTATAAAATCACTGAGGTACTTTTCTAGAAGTGAAAAAACATGAAATGAACGAAGTACGGGCAGGGAGAGCGTGTCCTTCTGTAGGGCTGCTACAGACAAAGCACAGTCGCTTACCAAGTGTTAACACCTGAAAGACTGTACACCCCGTGATGTGAAGAAATCTGCCAGTAAAGCTTTCAGCCATACCTTCACAGCAATCGAGTTAATCCAGTTAATGACCTTGAACATTTACTAGTGAAAATTTTAAGTCAATCCATCATTTGCTTGCTACTACAAAAGACCTAAGAGCTAGTGTTACGAATTTACACCAAACCAGAAAGCATTTCTATACCCGCTTGCCACTAGACATTCCTTGATATCCAGAAGACTATGTTTATCATAACCAGTATGAGACAGATGGAGATTAGAAGACATGCATAGATATTTTCAGTGGTGAATGTGGTGATTCCCTGAACAACTACCAAGGAAGATGGAGGATTATTCATCTTTTCCCCGCATCCAAATCAAGAGCATACTTTTCCTCTCTGTGAAATCAGAGAAAGAAAGCTTTAGTGAGACTCTGGCTTTATTTGTGAATTAAATGTCTGTGCTTTGCAGTCCCAAATGCAGTGCTCGTTGCATGCATTCTGTAGGATAATTTTTAATAGATGGCAGCGTAATCACTATCATACTCTACATATTTTAGGTATATTAAATACACCGTTTTCTTCTCTCCAACTTGGTACAGCACAATTATATCTTGTCACTTAGATACAAATAAGAGATTCTCTCAAGATAACAAGCCAACAAGTAATAGTAAGATTAAACATAGCTTTGGAGACATTACACGTTTTAATATATAACTTTTTAAGATCTTAATGTAAAGATCAAATGAAGATTTTCATGTTGGGACTGTGCTTTCTGGCAAAAAAAACAGAAGAGGAAGAAAAGTACTTGGACACTTTGTATGTTCAATTTCAGAAACATTGAAAATCTATAATGACTCAGGGCTGTCTCTCTGGTGTGTGCTCGGCTACAGCTCTTTGACCTCGCAAACACCTAAAGATATTCAGGAAACCCCTGTAATTCAGTGTTTTTAAATAAACTGACTTATTCTGTTTGCTGTATCAGTGCTTCTTAATTCACACTTTTATCAGTCCTCTCTGTCTCCCCGTCAGTTTAGGGTGTAAGGAGGTGTGAAGCGAGAACCTGTGTCAGTGGAAACTGCCTGCAGCAGAAATAATTCCCGTGCATGTGCTGTGGGTAGCATTACTTTGGAAACTGTCCTTTCCCAAAACCAGGTCCCAAACTAGCCATGCCCCTAAAACTGCAGACCTGTCTGATGAGTTTCACTGCTCTGCTGGGTCTGCAAGTCTTTCGCTGCCGCCAGCCTCCTGCAGTTGGCTTTTTCAGCAACACCTGTCCTCTTCAGTGCCTACAAGCAGAGGTGAAGGGGATGAAATGGCTCTAAGGGAAATGCCTGTCTGCTGTTTAATCTGCAAGGAAATCGACTCTATGTCCCATCTGTATTAACTGGCAGCTATGAAATATTAATATAAATAACATTCTTTTTAAACTCTTCTCTCTTCATGACTTGGGGCAGTCTGTTTACGGTCAGCTGAAGAAGAGCCAACTGTTCTCGGAAGATTAGTGCAAGTCTCGATCTCATAATTAGCATGCATGAAGGAATAAGACTCTTACTGTCTCACAAAAACCCTACCACAATAACACGAGTGACAGAGGTCACCACAAACTGAAGAAAAGATGAGATGTAAGTGTGATGGAGCCAGGCCACTGGTGAAATACTTCTGTTACTGTTTTCTCCACTCTGGCAGGGACACGAACTGCAAGGCAGTGGAGCTTCTTGCCAATGAGAGTAGCAGAATTTTACTGAAGAGGACACTTGTTACTCCAGCAACACAGGCAGTCTCAATGCACTTACAGCCATGCCACGTAGACACCCACCCCTCCTTTCTTTTCTATACAGCTGTAGACTGTGAGAGATTTTACTCTGAATAATGCCCAGCTAAATTTTAACTATAGGTCAAAGACAGCAGCAGATCGGTTCTTTACTTCTGTTTTCCTCTTAATTGTTTTTGCTGTTGTTAAAATAATCAGCACTAGTAGAAAGCTTTGCAGCATTAACTAAAAGCTTTTAGGGGAAAAACAAATCACATTAATGCTCATGGAGTATCAAAGTTGAAACAAGATGCTGTTTCTACTGTTAAACTGGGATGTAGCTTGGAACAAAACAGCAGAAAAAGAGTAAGAAAGAATAAGTACCCTGAGAAATATGACTAACGATTGAGGTACTGCTACCTCTTTGATTCTTATAATGGAAGTTACGAATTTCTTGTCTACGTGATCATAAAAATAACCCTCTGTTTACTTACACTTAAGCTGATATTACTTGTTACCCAGATACTTTAACAGCAGTCTTTCCTGATAATGTGTCTTCATTTACTGCATCAGAAGCGGGTCCAGAGATCAGTTCTTCCAGTTTTAGGATTTCATTTACATGTTTGAAATTCTGACAGTGAATTCCATCTCAATAATAGAGATGGAATCTAAGAACATCCTTTCTATAGGACAACTGTTAAGGAAAAGTCTCTGAAAAATGTAGATATAAACTCTTTTAACTGATTACTAAAGTTCATAAGATGTTGCTATTTAAACAGCAGGAAGATACGGTACTTCATACATTTCCTAACAAAAGGATTGAAGCATTGCTTGCCATAGTTGAAGACATTTTGTGGTTGCTATTAGAAACTAAAGAAAGCTTGGGAGTCTGCAAAAACATGTCTTTGCAGCTAAAGGATGCTATTTCCTATGTCTGCTCTTTCTTTCTTCCTTCTTTGTCTGCATGTTGCACAGAAAATGACTGAACAAGTGACAGCAGGAAGAGAGGATATGTCTACAAAGACCTGCTTCTTTAAGTTCGGGGGTTTGGGAGGTTTTTTGTGTTGGTTTTTTTTTTAAGGAATGAACATTCTGGTCATACAGAAATTTAAAAAAAAAAAAAAGGGAGAACCTCTGTGGTTTTGATTTACTTCCTTAATGATAGGTAAAATTTAGGCCATGACTATCCAGCCTTTGCTGTGTCACTGGACTTGGCCTGTCCACCCTGCAGCTTCAAAGCCTCAAGTGAGACATGGTTACACTTGCCCACTGCTGATTGCTGAACCTATGTACCAGGTAACTCCACAGGACCCCTCTGAACTCACTCCTGCAGTCTCTACAGCTGGGGTTGCTGTTATAAATGGAGGCTGAGATTTTCAAACCTGAATCTCTTAGGTTAGACACCCAAGCCCTATTTAATGGCTTACCTAAATTGGGCTGATTTTCAGAAATGCTGAACCTGGTTTAGTTTCAAACAGCTGGACAACTGATTAACCCATGCACCAGATTTCCCCTTTGCTGCATTAAAATGCTGGAATTTTATGAATGCCATAGCAACAGAATCAGAAAATGAGGAAATCTGGAGTGTGAGGCATGGAAGCTTGTATCTTTTTTTCTCTAATGAGCTGAAACTCTGAAGTGTGCCTTTCCTCCTTAAATTCAAGTTTTCCATTTGTACTCTACATTCAGATTCCACGCTTCACTTAGCTTCTTGGCTGAAGTTCCTTCAGTGGAAACTGTGCATCAACGCATGCATAACGGGTGAGATCCTGATTCTGTGAAAGGCTGTGGGAGTTTTATTATTGACTTCAACAAGACCATGATTTTGGCTCCAACAGGACTAATTGGATCTGAATAACCGTGAGTTTGATAGAATTCCCTGATCTACTTAGTGAGAGGCCATTCTCACATTTCACCAGTCCTTCTTACATGGCAGTGTACTATGTACAATATATTGTCCAAATAATGTGCAAGGAGTCTTTCTGTAATAATTTTTTTTTTGGCCAATAGCAGTATATGTAAGATTGTTCCTTTCCTAAACATTTTGAAAAAAGGGCACTTCTAATATCTTTCCTCTTCAAGCTATTAGAAGTGTTCCAAATTCAACTCTGAACCCACTAATTAGCTCAAATACATTTTAATTAGTGGGATTTAATCTGTTGTCGTGTGTGCCAAAATTTAGCTATATGGTTTCTCTAAGATCAGGTTTTCCAAAATTGTTGCCTTTCCAGTCAGATTCATGCTTTTATTTTCTAGCAGTCACTTAAGTGTTCTTCTCATTTGAGAATACTTTATATTGTATTACCTAAGTCCTTTCTTAATTCCGCACCTTGCCTGTGGTTATTTTCTAACCTACCATAGAGAACTTCAAAGTTCGTTTATATCTCTGCTTCTCAAAAGATCCTTAAAAGTGAAAAGACACACCCCAGACTGAACATTCCATTTTCTCATCCCTTACACCACCATTTTCAGAACCAATTATCTTTCTTCTTCAGACAATGAGCCCTTATGAAATAATTTTGATCATTCACATCTCTTAAATAACTTCATGTTAATTAAGATAGGAGACTATTAATAGTGAACACAATTAGATATGCAATGCAATCTCTTAAAAGTACTTGTCTTACTACCTGGTCAGCCTGAGTGCTGTCATTGCACTTTGTGCTGCTGGTAAGAACCATTCTCCCCAGCTTATTGTCAAGTCATGAAGACATACATGACATGCCCATGGCCAGCCAGGAGTCATTATATAAAGAAGGACTGGTCAGGGAGTCATACACTTCGGCCCCACTTCTCCTACATCACTGCTGCAATAAGAAATATAAAACTGGCAACAGCGGAGCTTTCTGTTGCTTGGTATCTCTCCTGCACAAAGGAGATCTCCAGCTGTCCCTTCAGATCTCCTTTCTGACAGCCTGTGCTCAGTGCAGATGAGTAAAAACAATAGCCGAGAATCTAGGTTTATTTTCAAACACAACTTTGCTAGCACTACATCTCCCATTGCAACAGATACCAGGAAGTACTTCCTCCTGCAGCAGCAAAGCATTGGTGAGTGTCTCAACAGACGGAGATGGTCATATGCTTGAACATGTCTCAGGACCACAAAGTGTTACAGAAGCACAATTTAGGAAGCACATCTATTGCATGGTTTGTAAATGGTGGTTCTGACAATTAAAATTCTAGAACTGCAGTCATGAGGAAGACAAAGAGGAGAGGGGGTATGTAAAACAGAATATTGCAGGAAAGAACACAAAGACCTTCAGCTGAAACAACAGCAAGTTAGAAGCACAGTGAGAAGTCTGAGGATTCATACGCTTCTAACAAGACTAAAAAGAGAGAAGATGGGGGGCAGAGACACCTAGTAAGCCAAGAACAGAACAGAATCCCAAAAGAGAAGAACACTGGATTCAAAATGAAGGGAAAAAAAAAAGTGGATAGACAAAAACTGTTTTGCCAAAGGCCTCTGTCTGAAGAAGAACAGCTAGTCCACTCTGCCTAAGCAGTAAATTTGGCCAAGATTACTAATTTTATCTGTGAAACAAGTCCCCATAGACAAAACATTTTAATCGCTTTTCAGTTGGTTTCAAAATTAGTCACAGACTAATTTTATCCTAATTTTATCAAGCTGAAGGTGATCAAGACCTTGAAAAAGGCATTCTTCCAGAGAGGCAATACTGGACCCAAAATAAGCAGAAACCTTGCCCAGCATAGCTGCCGTGGAGCATAAGCTGTTTTATAAATGTTAATAAAGAGTCTAAATACTTTTCAAGTTACTCTGAAAAAACTTAGCATGAGAGTAATGTGAACTTATTTATTCCAGCAGGTCAGCTGGCTGGCGTGCATAAGCGTGGGCCTAACAAAAAGCAGGCTGCTTAGCAGTGTCAAGTCCACATACTTTACCTAGTTGGGAAGAGCTTTAATAGGCGAGAGCCTTTCTCAAAGGACGAGGACTTACTTAGCTGAGTTCCACTGACTTTGTGGCCTTACAAGTACCTGAAACTGGAAGCGAACATGGCACTAGCTTGATGGCTAAGGAAACAGAACCGGAGCTGCCCTGAATGTGGTAGGACACCACCTCGGACATTTTCACGATCCATTAAGCCGAGCAGCAACTGTGAGCAGTGCTGGTTTTCAGACAGCTTTAAGGTGCTGGAAAAAGTAATTTGAGCTAGTACGCGGACTGAGACTTCTCAGTGGTTTTACAGCATAGGTGACAATGCTCTGTGGTCTTCTGAATTATTAGAAGGAGCTCTGTGGATTGTGGTTCCTGTTACAACACTGCTTATATTTGTATGTGGTCTTACTGTGCTTTGGATTTTTAGTTTTACAGGCTGATATTTTGTATGGATTTTTTTTTCATGTTGAATTATACCCCTTTGGGGTATAGAAGAAAAAAGGTAAGAGTGGATTAAGGTACACACATATACAGCAAGAATGTTTCTTCACAGCTTTCAGAAAGTTTTGCCTGGCTCCTTCTTAGCCAGCTCTGTGCTGTTAGATACACGTCTGGATTCATGTGTGGTGTCAAAGTGCTTATGTTTCATTTACAGATTTATTCAAATTTTCTCAGGAGATGAAAGACAAAGTGGCTGAAAATATTTAAAAATGCAGTCTGAAAGCACGAGAAAAAAATTTTAACCTTTTTGTAATTACTTGGAAAACCTAAAAAGAGAATTGCAAGCAGCAGTTTGTCTATGATACTGCAAAGTGCTTCCTGTTCTTGTTTCTGCACGTTCTTTCTCTCTTAAAAAATTGGACAAATAAGAAAAGAGATACTAAATTGCTGGAATCCTCTGTCCTACAGTACTGAATTAACCTGGCACTTGTCAGGCCAACATTTCGAACTACTACACTGCAGCGTCAGTGTGTTCACTGGCTGAACGGGAGGTTACTGAAGCAATGGATAACATTCCTAGGCAATGTTATGATGTGGTTTATGTTCTTGGTTTTTTTTCAGTGAGAAAAGGCAGAAGCTAGAAGGAAACAGAGAACATGTTTCTCTCTCTAAGAGAAAAAAAGAACGTGTGCTACAAGCTAGTTTACCTAGCTTGATACCTACTTGCTCTGTATCATAATTAATCAATTCTTCAAGTAGCAAAATAACCAAATAAATTATCTTAGTCATCTCACTTTGAGTTGTATAGGCTCTTTGATAAAAGCAATTATTTTTAAGAGCCAGCTCAGGGATGTTAAATATCAGATACAAATGCTTGCAAGTGGTGAACTCGCATGTGCTGAAGGGGAGAAAAGTTCATTTTTGTCAAGCAAGATGTTTCTCCATCAAGATACATTTTATGGATTCTACTGTATGCTAGTTTGCGTGTGCCTTTATGGACTTTTGTGACTTGGCAACAATCATGCAGTAAAGCTCACAGGAAAGGAATTTGGTCTTATATTACACTCTGAGTGATGGCACAATCCACACCTCTTGAGCTATGTAACTAATAATTCCTTACGATCTGTTCAGTTAAGCCTGTCCAAACTCCTTTGTAAATACTCCTAAATGAGTTTACTGATTTAGAATTAATTTTTAAGCTTATTTTATACATGCCAAGTTTACATAGATTTAAGTGCATCCAATGGGTATATAATAAAAATTATAGTTCATCATGTACAATTGGGATGTAGAGGGTAGTCCTTCAGTAGCTTCAACACTGAATTTAGGTCATCTAGAGAAATAGAAAAGTGCAAATCAACTATCATTCACTATAAACACTATGACAGCTTTTTTTAATTCTTTTTTTTAGTGTGATAAAAATAACTAACTTCTTAGAGGAATTAACGATGCGTAGAACAACTTAAAACACTAAATAAACATATGAAAGTTTGCTGCAGAACATAAAGACATGCATTTGCCTTAACAAAACAGACATGTGATCCTTCTTCTTGTACCCTGATTCTCTTTTCTTCGCTGTTGATGTTTAACTTTATTCCTAGTAATGGTAACATTCACTGTAGTACCTCAGACTATGAGGCAACCGATTCTGAAATAGTCATCTTTTGCATTACTATGAGCACTCAGCACCAAAAAGTCACACGAACTGGAAATACTCAGATCCTATCTGAAGACAAGGCAGAAACATTTGACCAGATACAGAATACTAATCACTGCTGTGTAGGTTATTAACCACTACCACATATCATAAATGCTCCAATCGCCAGCAGCAGCCACCTGGCTCCCACTGAGGGCAGAATCCAGGTGCGCTCTGTAAGAGACCTTTGGCAGACGTCAGCCGTATTCACGATAGCTGCATCAATAGTCCATGACAGTTTACAGGGAACAAGTCTAGATGGCCCTTTCTAACTTGGCCACATTGGTAATGATAATAAAACCTTTTGCAATGGGTTTGAAATAAACTGTTTTCTGCCATAGGTGGGCAGAGGGCAGTTTAGTCAAGGCATTGGAAGCCTCTTTACTCATTTTAGTAGGCTTTGCAATGGAGTTTTTTTGCATGGTATCAGTCAGAACAGCCTGTTAGGTGTCAAGCTACAACTAATCAGTAATTTAAAGTTTAAAAAGCCATTCCCAAATCTCCTGAGAATTCCAAGAGAAATACTTACCAGAAGTAAGAGACATTAGAAAGGACAACCAGCTGCAGATGTTCTTATCCTTGTGAGTGAAAACCTAGAAATACTTGAAATACTCCAGATAGTTATGACTGGCCAGCAAACTCCACAGCAACTATGTATCTTTAAGTAAACCATTAACAGAACAGTCCAATCACAATGATAAAAACCACACTAATATTCTTGGACTAAACTACTTAACTGTAACTAGCCATCCCAAACTAAAGCTACAAAAATTGAGACGCTTCCAACAGAGGAAAAAACATATAAAGGCTTCTATGACACAAAATTTTTGAAAGCTGATCTTTGAAACACAGGAGATTTATTAGAAGTACACTGTATCACAACAAAGAGGTCGGCTCTAAAATTTAAGTCTAAAAATAGTGTTTCTCACAGTCCTACTTTGAGTGAAAGATTTATTTAAATTACAATATAATTAGAAACCTTTCTTTGTCCTTTGCAGAGTCAAATTCTGATTCTTAATTACCCATCGGAGTCAATTCATGGTTATGATTTCAGAAAGAAAACAGTATTTTAACACCACTCCATACCTGGTTTAATAAACTCCTTGCATTATTGCACCTGGAGGCATTTTAAGTACAAATATATTTGGCATTATATGCACTGTTTATATTTTGATCCAAATAGTTTTGTGGGGAAAAAAAAAATAAAAAAAAGGTTTCTCAGTTCTCCTCTATTTTATGTCACCACACACACAGTTCAAAAACAGCAGGGAAATCAAGTCTTCAGTTTAAAAATCTGCATTTGTTATGCGAAGTTCTATACAAATAGGAAATTAATATGGAAAGGGAGAAGGTAATGATAAGGAAAATATTTCTTTCTAGTTTCATGCATCTTAATCCTGCAAGACCTTGCTTGTATAAATGCCATACAAATATTTTTTTCCACGTTTCAATTAATTGCACAGTCTTCAAAAAATTAGAACAACAGATTGTAGCTACTCCGCTCCTTACACTAGATGATGTCTGTTTCAAAAGATCAGCCTGAACTATCTCAAATCTTATCATCACTTTTTTTTCATAATGTACATTTGCAGTTCTTTTTTTCCTTGGAGGAAAGCACAATAAAAGTATGGCCTTAATCCATTAAAAATATGAAATCAGATTTTAAAATTGCAAGCCTTTGGCCCATCCTTGTAATGGGAATTTCATTCATGTGATAATACATGCCTCCGAGATCTTGCTGGCAGCCCTCACCATGCTTAAGAGAGGCCAGCAGGAGCCAAGCGACATGGTAAATCCCCTGTCCTTATTCTATCAGCGTGTAGCGGAAACGTGGCCGCAGGCCATACCGAGGGCACTGTACACTGGTATTCATCTCAGAAACAGGAAAGAGGGATGCATTATTTTGGGATGAACATTTAAACACTGCTTTTATTCTACATACTTACATTAATGAATTATTTGGGCATTTTAGACACAGAAATATATATGTTTATATGCACATATTTTTTTCCCTAGTGATCTATTTTCCTTCTGTCCACAATCACCAAATGCATCCACAGCTGCCTGGCTTTCCCAGACTTGCATTCACATGAAGCTCTGCTAAAAAATAACAGAGAATCAGGCTCAGAGAATGGTACACGGACAGGAACAGGGACAAGGAGCGATGTCACTGCACTGCTCCTGACACTTACAGAAAACGCACCAAAGCTGAAAGGGCAGACCAAATGGCCACATCCCGTTTACCAAGGATGGGACCGCTGGAGCAGCTGTAAGCAAGTTGTACAGAAAGGATTCAAGATGCCCTTGGCAGGGCTATAAAGGTATGTGAAAAGTCCCCTGTCAAATGATATAGCAGTCCCAAGGGGAAATAGCGCTGAAAGGGGAGCTCTGGCTTTTTGCCTCGTCAGCTCTTGATTTCTTTACTCAGACAGTTAAGAGAGGTACAAAACAATGCCAAGCATGTTGCTTAGCAAGTTAAAGTTAAAACAAGTTCTTTTCTTCTTTTAGCATGTTTATTTTCATTAGTACCTGTATGTATTCATATATTCACATATACTTTTCTTAAAAAGTTAGTTAGCTTAGAAATCACTCTGTCATAGATTATTTTTCTCAACCCATCATTGCTAGTACCTGCATGCCTTGCATACTTCCAAACCTGCTGGATAGGGCAGCTGAGGTTAAGGATATTTGATAGACTATCAGCATATATGTATAGTACATGTTTGTTTGGGGAAATACAAATGTTCACAGCTGACTTGTCACTGACAAAGAGTCTGAGGTCTCTTTGTCAAGAAGGGTACTGTTTTCCATTGTCCCTATCCCTTCCAGAGGGAACAGATATTTCTCTCATTTATGCAAAGGGAGGACAGGCAAATAATGAATCAAAAAATGGGTTGCTCCTTCCAGAAGCTCCTAGTAACCAGAGGTGATGCCAGGATGGTAGGGCTGTCTATTTCTAAAACATACAGAGCTTTGCCCAGGACTAAAGAATAAGATAGCAAATGGAAGGCAGCCACTGCACACACATAAAAGCTCTTGTCAGGGTAAAAGAAAAGCTCAGCATGGTTTTAGTCTTGTATTTCAAAAATACGGTATGAAAAGCTCTTCACAAAGCTGAGCTGGCAGTTATAATAGACCCACATTAACAAGCAAGGAAGCAGGCAACTTCTGAATCTATTAAGGGAAAGACTTCAGGACTTTTTTTTTTTCACTAAAAAAAAGATCCACTTTCCCCACAAGGTTGTACACCATCATTTCACTTACACATGCTTCACATTTTGTTCATTCTTGTTTTCTTTGGAGAAGGAGAAGTGAAAAGACTGTTCTGAAAAAACAGAATGGAACAGAATAGATTTCCATGTGGATTTGTGATAAATACTATTAAAGAGTAAAATTAGTAAAGGAGTCCTTTTAAGAAAAATAGTAACATGTAAAGTAGGGATAGTTGCTATGATTCTTAAAAAACATGGGAATTATTTTATACATTTCAACAACTATTAAAGGTAAGACAAAAAGCAAAAGTGTCCTGCCTTAGAGTCTAATTTCTTTTATAAAGCCAGTGCTCAGCAGACACTGTGTTCTTATGGGGAAAAGGATGTAGATGGAACAAAACATGACTGGAGTGAGAATGCCTGAGACGTGGAAAAACAAGTGAAGAACAGGCAGTTCCAAGTTCTGTATTCACAGGCCAAAAACCCAGTCAGTGAAAACGAATACATGACTTAATCATTTTAATAAATAAGGCATCTGTTTTGATTTCCATGGTTTGAGAGAAAGTTTCTGTCAGGCTTCTTCATTTGCCTTCTGCCATGCCTAGCTGCACTACTGGACTCGGGCAGGGCAGCAGTTACAAGGAATTCGTTACGGTCCATTCCCCAGCACAGCTGCCGTGTGGCTCCCTCTGTTGTGTGTAAGGTGGGCCTCCCAGCAGTCCCAGGGCCATGCAGTATTGTCCCCAGTCTACAAGAGATGCTGTTCATGCATCAGTCAAATCTAAGTCATGTTCACAGTAAGTGTTCTGAGTCCCATCCAGGACCTTAGCTAGAATACTAGACTTTTTTCCAGGAACCATTAAGATACAAATGTCTTCTTATCTGCTTGCTGCTGGTGGGCAGTGGCTCACCAGTCTTCAAGCAAAGATGTAACTTAACACAGCCAACAGTACTTTTCACTGGGGAGATGTGAGCAAGCCATACACCGTGTCTGCTCCCCAGAGAACTGGTTTGTTCTGTAAACACGTGGATGGACAGCAGGAGAGTTGGGCACAGGCTAATGTACCTGGTATCTCCTTCACCTCATGGAAAAATTAGCAGGTGCAGAAAGGCTCATGAAGCTACATCAGAAATCACACTGGAGTTAGCTGCAGAGAATGGTTTCACTGTTGCCCTTTCCCTGCCAGAAAGGAAAAAGGGAAAAGATTCTCTCCTTTGCTCCAGGACACTCACTCAGCCAGTGTCCAGCCAGCAGCACCTGTACCTCATCAGCACCCAACTCATTAGTGCCTCACCATACACAAGTCCAGTTTAGTTTTCACGTACAAAGAAATTGTAGGCTTATAGTCAGCTGCATGCTCAAGGATTCATTGTGCTGTATGCTACAGTAATAGACATCATAGCATCTGTGACATAAGAATCCAAGGCCTATTAATCCGTGTTTCTTCTGCATTCAAATTCTTAATAAAGAGCTAAAGAAGTTCATGACTTACATTCCTAGACTGATAAGCTTGTTTCCAGCTAACCTTCACAAGCCTCCAGCTGAAAACATAGTATGACTAAAGCTTTGAAGGTGGAAAAAGCGTGAAGGTGTTTGACCTTAGCTACTGCTTCACCTAGTAGCAACAGAATAACTAGATTCGCTCTTTGTTCACCTTATTTTAGTCCAATAAAGAGCCTAGCTGCAGTAGAAATGTGAAAAGCAAACGAAGAAGAGAAAGCTAGATTTCCCTGTCCTTGAGGAGATAAAATTCAGCAAAAAAAGTTACCGTGGTTAAACTATTGGATTATAAATGGATGAACGTTTCTCCCCAAGCCTCCCTTGAAACTTAAGACTCATTCCTAATAGCATTTTTCATCTACTTCCAAAAACTGCCTAAGTTGAATTCACGGAGCTTTTCCCACAACTGACTGATCTCACCTGGAGGCAGATAATCAAGTAAAAGATTAAAGGTACAGGAAAACTTGAGAGAGAAATCTACTGCTTTTCTTTGCCAATTTTTTAGAGAAGCATAATCCCCATCTTCGTCACAGCTCCCAAGTATTATAGCCTGATGTAAACCTAGAAGAGCCTGATCCAAAGTCACCCTCCTGTGAGGCTTTCCCAGAGACGGGTTTCCATACAAGGGCCAATGGGTCTGTGCCTCCTCTCCAGGCTGGTTTGGCAGAATGCTGGGAAGGCCCATGTTTTGCAGTAAATATGGAAAAGACCTCAAGAGAGCACCCAGACAAATCTGCATCTGATGCCATTTGGGAATACAGGCAAAGTGCCAGGATATGGTGCATTCTACTGTAGGCAAAATTATCTACACAACTGCTTTTATGAAAGGAAGACAACTTCTATTCTGTTATGCAAAATATGTATTAGGTTCAGAACTTTCTAAAATTGTCACCATTAGCCTAACTTTGTTCTCATTAGGTGAGTGGCAAGACTTGTATCCATGCCTGAGAATCAAGCTAAGCCAGCAACCTGAGTTTTTGAGAAAATCCTCTCCTAAAAAAATTAACGCACATCATTACAAAATTTGTCCAAATAGCAACTTATCTAGTACACGTTTCTCTTCACTTTTCTCCATAGGGTGAGGTTATACAATTTAATTCACAGATCACACAATCATGGATTTATATTTCCTTACCTGTCCCTTTCCCTTGCACATATAAAAAAAAGACACAGATGCTTAAAGAAAAGAGTTATGGCTTAAGTTTACATCCACACAAGTTCCCTCACTCTATTCTATTCAAATCTGCATACAGCTCAGCAATAAGACTCCATCAAAGAGTCCAAAAACCACATTCTTAATCAGGCTAAATTCCTGCTGACCCAATCCTGTTTGAATTCTCCCACATAAAATAGAACTGCAGCTAAGACATCTAGTGTGATAATCGCTATTGGGCATTAATTAATAGTTATTTTCATTTACAGATCAGAATAATATATACATGTTAGCTTGCCAATCATATTACTCCAGAATTAATGCTAGATATTTGAGGGACAAAAATGCAAACAATGCTTTAAACAGTGATTGACATGCAGTTACAAGCATTCATCCAACCAGCAATTAAATAACTTGCAAAAAATTGGTTTGTAACAGATAAACTAGTTAAAACAGATCCAACCAGAACACGTGTTATTATTTGCAAAAATATCAACTGACCCTGAGCTCCAGATGCTGTTTTTCCTCTCATTGCCTCTGACTCCTGAGATGCCTCCACTGCACGCTGTCCTTATCTATTACAGCCTTCCATCTTGCATTCCTGCCCGATATTCTCTGGGTTAATGCCTACCACTGAGCAGACATGAAGGAACCGTCTTTTTCTGATCTTCACTTTGCATACTTGTGGCAATTATCAACCATTCACTACATGTTCTAGTGCCCTGTTACTTACTCTTCTTGAAAAATGTACACGACAAACCCTCGTAGAAAATCTATTGTGCCTTTAGATTTCTCCTTCAGCAAAATTCAGTGTTTGGTTCTAGGACCTTTCTGCTTGCTCTGTTTTCTATGGCTGCTGCAAAGAGCAGTGATCTTTAGCAGAGTGCTTTTAATATAAGCATTGTTAAGTGACAGTTATACTTACAGATTAAGGTATCTTTAATACAAGAATTTAAGGAGCAAACAAATGAAAGACAGTTTACATGAATCACTGGAGAACAGTACCCTGAGATTTACATTTCAGGCTCCACTTAAGGCATAATTCCTTTGGTATTCACTGCAGTATTTTAACTGTGATGAACACATCTGGCATTAATAAGAAACATAACATACTTTAACAAGAGTCCCACTGCTGTCAATTGCAACTCATGAGAGTAAACAGAAAACAGTTATTTATAAAACCATTCAATCATAAAGAGAGTATTCAAGAGTCTGTAACAGAGAAATCTGCACAGTTAATCACTGTAGTTCCAGTTTATATGAACCCTAAAGCAAAGATAAATAAACCTCCTGGCTGGTATTAGCTGGTAAGTGTTGATCAGCCTTGCACGAATCGTGGCACGTCCCCCCAACACGGGGTGTATCAGACAGGTCAGTGTAACTGCCAGGGGAAGCGGGCTACTCAGCCAGCGCCGTGGGCTTGTGCTCTGGGCAGAGCTTACCCGGCCATCATTTGCCCAGCACAAACTTAAACCGTTCGTCGGATTTCGGCTCAGCGAAGGACAGTGCTGCTGCATGAAGGATGTCTGCTCCAGCGAGAATGGCTGACGGGTTGTTTAAAACACACTGTGCGTTAGCTATTGGAGGAACGAAGTGTGGGACAGCTGCCCACCAGGCTCTTTCTGCCTGTTCCAGAAACAACAGCTCTGGGAGCAATGTCTGCGAATTGTATTTTTCTGCCTACACAGAAACTATGTATGTAGAATGGAATTTATATTTTTAAATATATACATGCACACATGTATGTATATATTTAATAATATATTTAATATATATTTGCACATATGTAGACATCCTTATCTAGGCAACTTGATGAGGGTAACATTACTACAAAAGAGGTTATAAATATTTAATCAAGTAAAAAAAAAAGTAGTGTCTGACTTATGTGATCAGTCATATATCATAAGTGATCAATATGATCAAAATTATTGTGCAAAAAAACCATAGGCAGAAAGATTTGATTATAAATATAGGTAGATTGGATATGAATATAACTTAGTTCAACTTAGTGGAAAGACACATAGCTTCTCATTGACTTAAACAATTTTTTAGTCCAGCACATGCTTTTATTCCAATCGTGCAAATACTTTGCATAAGTCAAGACTGACTTATTACATGGCAAAAGAAGGGGATAACTTTGCAAAGAACATTCATGAATGAAGGTCCATATGGCCTATTTATACAAATGCATAGAGATCAGTGAGTAACAATATTCTGTTCTAAGGATGAGACGACATATTTGTATATGTCAGTATGTAAATATTATATTAGTTATAATTGGCAAATATTGCATGAGCAATTACTGCCATAATATTACAGATTAAAAACCAAGCCTGCAACAAATATTCATCCAGCTACCAACTCTGATATAGACTTCTCATGCAGATTGGAGCAATTAACGTATAGACTGGCAAGTTTTTCTGCAAGCACATATGTATTTCTAGAGCCACAGTCTTAATCTCTTTCTGTGCCCTTGTTTCCCACAGAGATAAAATAAAGACAAAGGAAGAGTATGAGAGAGTGACTGTGACCATTTAATATTAAAATATGCAAGTTTAATTTATATCTTATCAACATACACCTTTTTTGTTACATAAAAAAGCAGGCAAAACAGCCATTAGATACGAACTCAAACCACAGAAACAGCAATAGAATTTCAAAACAGCAGTGAGCTTAAAGGAAGGCTTAGAAATGTGTTTGTAAAGACAACAAAAGCACCATTAGTAAAAAGGTACAGATGTGAGCATTTTAATTGACATACTTGCTTCAAATTTGCAGTACTTATCAAACTGTTGGCATGGAAAAAAAATCCCAGAATTTCTTCTCCCCTGTAAATTAGCGAGCTTCTCTCATTCAGTTGTACATGACTGTTTGTGGGAAACACCCTTTATAGCAAATAGGAAGAACAAAATAAAACTGCCAGAATAATGCTGCCTGTCATCTCTTGCCTTCCTCAAGTTTGTCAACAAATGGAAGTGTTTAGCATATATAGATCATTGGAGTATTTTGAACCTTAGAATTTTGAGTTATCTACAGACCTAGCTCTTTAAAGAGGCTGCTGAGAGACCCTTGCACTTTGAATAAAGCCTCCAGGAACATATTTAAACAAATCTCTATACCACCCTTCTGAATTCAATATGCTCCAAGTCAGGTTGCGAAAGAACATTCTTATTTTCCTTGTGCCTAAAGAGAGTTCAATGCAGGGCCAAAGGAGAAATGATTAGAAATATTAAAAAGGGAGAGGAAATAAAAAAGGAAAAAAATCTCATGAGAGCAGATCCTAGAAATACCGCAGTTTAAAGTCTGAGAATTGGCAGGCGACCAAGAAACACACTGAGAACAGAAGACGACATGGGGCTTGCAAGGAATTGGCAGGCAGACATCACGGGAGATGCCAAATGAGAGCACACAAAGAGAGTGAAATGAGTCACAACTTATAAAAGGAGATATAAGAAAGAAAACCCAGCACAAGGGGAGAATGAGAAAAAGGAGACATGATCCAGGACTTCCAGCTTTAAAATGCTGCACAAAAGTAACTGAAAAACCTAATTCGCCAGAATCAATCTGGTATATGACAGAGAAAAGCAACAACCCAAAGTGATGGGGCACACAGTGAAAAACACTTGCAGGAAACTGGGATAAAGCAATAGTCCAGAGAAAGCGATTGAATCAAAGTCCGTAATTCTTTCTGGGTAGGGCAATTTGCAAACTGCAGGTTTCTATTATCATTTCTCTCTCTCCTTATCTTCACTCTTTGCTTATGCAAAAAGCTAGTCAAGGCTGCAGGCTATGTTGCTGACTGGAGGTGTTGCAAGGGAGGAGACAGATTTAACAAGAATGCATTCCTTTTATAAAATCCTGTTGGCTTCATTGGAGATTTCAGACAAACATGCAAGTTTAGACTTCACATTAAAGTTCTGCTGCACATGACTCCTTCAGCTAGTCACAGCTTATTTCTGCCTCTACCTGCTTGCCATGATAAGGAAATAAAGCCTTGCTTGCCTAGAAAAAGCAGAATCCTTGTTTCAAGAGAGTTTTAAATATAAAAGGATTGTGCCACCTGGTTGGCAATCTATGCAGCTTCTGCTCTTTAGCTCTAACCTCTTACTGCAGCACAGATGTGCTGTCTGTTCCACTGTATGCAATTCATATGAAATCTTGAGCAACTTCTCCTGAGCTCATCTTCCATCTCTTAGGCTCTGACCTTTGATCCTCCTGTAAACTTATGTCATTAGACAAGGATAGCATGCTGAATCTTTACCCTGAAATGCTTTATGCAATCTCTTTATTGTTTGTGCTTACTCATTTTGATTTACTACAATTAATACAGGCAGTTGTAGTCTCATCTCTAGGCAGCACTACGCACAGATGCATATGCATATATACAACACAAATATACAACTCAATTATAATTCTAACAACTTCACTAACTTCTCCCTTCACACCCATTTTCCCTTTTGATAGCTATTTTTTTACCATCAACATCTTAAGTACAAGTATGCTTTGAATCATTCTCTAAGAATCAATTGAAGTAGATAAGAAGGAGTGGGTGGGTGTGGAGGAGGGCAGGTGGGCTGGCTCCAGGTTTCCAAAACCTCTCATCTTGATGAGCACACAACTCAGTATGACAGAGCAAGAAAAGCAAGACCGAGTAGGTGGGTGTCAGGCTGCTAAAACTTCACAGACCAGAGATAACACCTTAGCACCTGGGAACTGCTAAGGACCAAAGCGCAAGGAGTATCTGCACAACAGACCTACTCCAGAGGTAGTACTTGCACTGGCTGCTAAATGCCGCAGCCCAAGTCATCTCTATCAGAGCGCAGATGGATTTTAGATGGCTGTTGGGTCCAGCACATTTCTTTAACTGAACCTCAAGATACTTGAGCTTGTATCCAAAAACTTGGGATATCCAGGCTATCTGCAAATAAAGTAAGCATTTGCTGTCCCCTATCATCTTCTAGCAAGTGGAACACCAGCCACTTGCCTTTGTGCCAACCTGAACAAAACCAGAGGCGCAAACTGCAACAAAGGAGCAGGTTATCACCATCACCCTGCCTTGGAGCTGACTGTCACCTCGGTATTATCTAACCATGCTGGAATTAGCCTGGTTATTAACAGGTCACCAGACAAGATGACCACACATTGTAACACCACAGGTAAAACCCTCGACACAGCAAGCCAGAGGCACGAAGTAGAAGAGGCTGCCTTTCCGATGCAGTTCTTTGCCTTGCCTGCACTCAAAGGTTTCTCTGCTTTGACTGTGTTGGAATGTTTCATGCAGTACAAAGCTTAGGGAAATTTCTACAACCCAATGGCAGTAGGATGACTTTCAACTGATGAATAAGTTTGTCTAAGCCCATTTAAACCAGTATAATTTCATGCATGTGAAGGAATGGATCACAAGAAGAAGGAGAAAAAGATCACTTATCACATTTAACTAATTACGGTTGAACACAGATGGCTTGTTCAAAGACTGATCTTACACAAGATCATTGTTTTCCTAACTTGTACGTAAGAATTTATTCATGAAAATATCTTTTATCTAAAGCTTGCAGGGCTCTGAAATTCTTTTATTATAATGTACCAATGTGAAAAATGAGATACGGTCTGAATGTACTGAAGACTGAGACACAGGCACGATCTAAATCAGCACTGTAGAAAAGGTGGCTTTGCACACTACAGAAAAGCTGAGAATATTCTGTAAGCACCCTATAGAAGAAGAATTTTTGCTTTTCTTGCCATTTGAAGTCGCCACAGGCATGATCTTAGTTCTCTGGCAGCTTCAAACATCTCTGCAAAGGTTCACCTGAACTAACTTGCACTTAGCTTTTTTTCCCACAGGACCCGTGTTCTTAAACAGAACAGTGACTTAGCACAGATGACAAGAAGTAGTATCTACGGATGCATCTCATTAGTCTGTTACGAATTTTTGAAAGCATCCTTTGAGATAGAAAAGACAAAATTGTTAACAAAATAGCCACCAGCTGATTTGGATGGTTTTGTTCCTATTGTATATATCCTACAATGCATTTTACAGTGCCAAAATCACGTGGTTAAATGAAATGCTTTGAAGAACACTTTTATAAATAATTTTGATTTTTCAGGGAAAAAAAAATCTTTTTGTAACATTTTGGAGAAGACGTGAAGTGATTTAGAATTTTTAGTGTTTTAGAATTTCCTTCAGCTTGTAACAAGCTATGCAAAGGGATATTGTGGTGAATACACAGTATTGTTAGATACACAATATCGTTAAATACTCACTGTATAAAACAAACAGCGCAGAGATAATTTACTCTTTGGCCACAACCTTTGAACATACATACTCTTAGCTGAGATCTCTCCACAGTGAGGGCCATATTAATGTCCTGTTTGTAACTGTGGCTTTTTTTGCCCCCAATATCCATAGGCAGCTGAAGGCAGCCCTCTCCCTGTCACATTCCCACATCCCCTCAGGGCCAGTCACCCCGAGCCCGCAGGTGGAGTGGAAGAAGATGGGACCAGGTGAAGATGCCACAGATGGGTCCAGTGAAGCGCTCCCACCCAGCGGGCATTACCTTCCATCCCAACAGTGGAGCCACCTCAACTCCTGACATTATAGCACACAAAAACCAGAGTGATGGTATTTTAAAATCATTAAAAAGTACTTATGCTTTCTGCATGAGCTGAGTGCACAGACAGCCCAAAACAGGGAATTCTCCAGCAGTGGTCTGAAACAGGACCCTTCCAGGCTTAAAACTGTTCAAGTGGGGGATCCCCCAGCCCCAGTTTCTGGCAGGGTCCAGAATACTTTACCCATTCATTGTGGTTTTGTTAAGAACTACATAGGGAAGTATCATGGAACTCGCACAAAACCCAAAGCAAAATGACATCTGTTCCTGCAAGGCTTTCAGCGCAGTACGACAGGCTTGTGAGCGTGAGATGGATTTTGAACATCCTGCACTGAATACTGTAGGGGGGAGGGAAAGTGCAGGGCCTTACAGATTACAACCACAGCTTTAGGACTGGCAAAGCATATTTTTATTGCTTTTGGTGAAAATTAAATAAAGGCAGCAAATTGCTTAAAAGAACTAGGAGAAAACTCATGGCAGAATGTGGCCTCACATGTTTATCCAGTGTCTCTCCAGAAGTACTTGGAGCATTTGCCATGTGTAAAAGCAAGCCAACCAGCTATTTTTAAACTCACTTGATTCAACACATATGGGCTGAATCCTGTTAGAAATAATGACCTTCTGATGTAGTTATTGAAATTGCCACTAGACAGAGCTGTTCATCTTATTTTTAATCTCAGAAAAATTTATAAGCCCAGTGATATGCTAGAAATCCACGAGGAGTTTGTATTACAGACTCCTTCAGAAAAATGGCACATGACTGTAACAACTGCATGGCATTTGGAACCAGGGTGTAGTTTTTGCACTACGCTATATATAATCTCATCACCAGAGCTGAGGGCTGCATCTGCGACTCATAAATTCTCTAGTCATTCACCAAGAGCTAGTTATAAAGAGATGACAGATGAAAAAAAAAAATCTGTTTTTTCCTCGATTAAACTACAGTGTAGGTGCTGGACTTGAAAATAAGCAAAACATCTGGAGATCTAAAACACTGTGACAAGTCCCTGACTGTAGAATTTACTGCCAAATACATTTTGCCAGAATTTTGGAAAGGTGCAAACAATGCTACCTTTGAAAAACAGAAAAGTTTTACTTCCAGGTGGGTAACATACATTCAGAAAGGCATTAAGTGTGAGCGCCAGCAGACTGGATTAAACGGTTAAGACAATGCAAACTTGTTAAAATACAATATTGTAGTTTAATTGCTAGGTAACGATACATCTCACTGCACACGCTTTAATATTCACGTGCCCTACTGCCCATCACAAAGCAGCAGTTCCTCCCATCAAGTAATGTAGAAATTATCCCAGAAATTAAATGCTTGTTGACATTCATGGAGCTATGCCAGTTCATATAATCTAATTTTCTGGTCTTTTGTGATACATTTAGGGTAAAAAACATTTTCTTTACAGAAAAGCAAGCATAACTTTGGGAGGAAGCAGAGAGAGAGATCAGCATTAGCACTGGTTTTCCTGGCCTCACACCCTGAATTGCATTGCAGGCAACCCGGAGCAGGAATTTCTGGAATTTCTGCAGCTGTAGCTACAGCATTGATTTCATCTTGTGATTGTGACTTAAACAGCTGTGAAACCACAGCCAGCTCTTGCAGGCCAGCGTTCCTGTACAGCCCACGTGTAGAGTAAGGTTGGTGTAAGCGTGATCAAAACTTTTAATTCATTTCCCTGCTGGTATCGGGCGTGGGTTTTTAGGTTCTATTTCAGTGTTAGGCATACTAAGTGCTGAGGCAGGTAACTGCCTCTCCTAGACCAGGAACTCTCTCTAAAGACATAAAAAGGCTACAAAAGGACTTAAATTGTCTGCACATCTCACTTCAAGACCTTAGGTAATGCATTTGTTGCTTAAGACCATACCTGTAAAACCTTTGGCTCTTTCTTCTCACTTAACTCAGCTAACTCGTACTTCCACACTGATTTTCTGACAGTCCTCGCCTTGCTCCCAGACCAGCGTTTCCTCTGGCACGGCTATGCAGGGCAGCCACACAGCAGCCCACGTGATCATATGATTAATCTTTCATTTTTCGCCCAAACACCCCCAAAACCACCACTTGCCAATACTGGCAGCCTGGTGACTTAAAGACTGATGCAAGACAAACTGGAAAACAGCAAGCTCTGTTGTGTGAAAACAAGCCCGTGGTGGCAGAGCTTTACCAGTGCGCAGTGTTACTCTGTCCCTTCTTGGGAGGCTGCCTGTACTCCTGTCAGATACACCGCGGGGCTCATACCACGGCAGCCCCTGCCTCTAACATTGTCCATGTAACTTAGAGGGCTCCTATCAGCATTAATCACTGCCATTTTGACGCTAACTTTGTTCGACAAAGCACAGCAATTAGAGATAGCTTTTCAACTTTTAGGACTCAACAATATGTATTTTTAAGTCACAACTGAATACTATATCACATCAATAATTTTTATTATGAAGCTTTAGTGTAAAGTCATGTGGATTTTTTGAAGGATACTTTTAACAAGTTTGCGGTTGCACTTGTATTTCAAATGCCAGTCAACCCCAGGCTTCTTCCCCATTTATCTTCCTATAACCTATATCCTATATATATCCTATCCTAAAGTCAAGCTCAACAATAACTAGAGGTGAGATAAAAGAAAAGTACCCGGTCTGACTTGGGGTTCCTCACTCACCTTGAACAATACAACAGGCATTGAATACACAGTTTGGTTTTGCTTTGTCATCATTATTTCTCCCCTCAAACATCACTGAGACTGGAGGCCAAGCCATAGACGCCCTGAGCCGGCATTGCTGCACGCGGGGCAGAGGGGTTCTGGCAGAGCAGTGTTCACTGCCAGCAGGAGGAGCGGGTTGGGAGGCAGTTGGCAGGTTCCTGCTCTCTGCCCACTCAGGACAGAAGAGCTGAACTCCACCTTCTGCCCTGGGCAAAGTACAGGGCCACAGCCTAGCTATTAGCACATTAAATGAGGCTAATTTAGTATTTGCAATTTCCAGAACTAATTAGTTCTGGAAAGCTTCTGAACTCAGTGGCATTTCTCGCACCTATTACCTCCTCACCTCTTGCAGAATTTTTAGCTGAAAGCAGTAAGGGACCAGTCATATCCAGGTGAAGATTAAAAAAAAAAAGGAAATTATGATCCTTTTGTCAGTTCTTCTGATGATTTTTGGACATTGGCAAAGGATTAGTCAGATTTTGAAGATGTGTAAAGCAGAAGGAAGTGTCAGCAGGTGTGTAAGAGAAACACTGCAAGAAAGATACAGACATGGGTACTCAGCCCATAGGATCAGAAGGTAAAACTGTCGATATCGCCAAATACAGGAGCCTGTGGCATTCTGGGTGGACAAAGACAGACTGAATGAGACAGGATGAGGTGTAAAAGAAAATTCGTTCTGCATTACTAGCAGAACTTCAAAACCTTTCAAAAAGGCTTCACAGAGCAACATCAACTTTTTTCTTAATTGATAGTTTTTACTCCCTAGCAAGAATTTGAAGCCTAGAAATTAACTCCCTTTTCCATATCCTTTCTTCTTTTCCCCCAAATTCCAGCAAAATTTTTTGGTATTCCTGTTAAACTGTAACATGATTCAGAAACTGGGTTTTCATTTCAGCTGGCTTTGGTTCTCATTCTCATATTGCCAAAGCTGGCACAGCCATCGCAGTATGCAAGTCTTAGGATCTTCTTTGAATACAGGTCATCTTAATGATTTTGCTCCTTTTGCAATTCAAAATGTGAATTTTTTAAAAGCCTTCAAGCACATTTTAAAAGAGATTCATTACTTGTAGTGAAATTCAAGGCCAAGGCCAGATCCAGTTCTTTCAGATTAATGGGAGACCTTTCCTGAATGTGGATCGTTCTAACCTAATATTTAGAAATGACAATTAGAAGAGGTAGAGCGGATAGCAGCCCTGCTGCACATTTTCTCTCCTAAAACACCCTTTTTTAAAAAAAACCACCACCCAAAAAGAACCCCAAACCCCACCAACACATACTATGAAGATCTGACACTGTGAAGGTCTTTTCTCACTGCTCTGAGGAGAATGATTAGGCTTCCTGCAGTTTAACTCTGGAATTTGCCGTTTCTCCATAAGGAACCCTGGGTCTCCACTCAGTTGTTTCCTGCCTGGCTTTGAACTTTCCCTCTGTAAATGAGTAACTGTGTATCTCAATCGCCTGTGCGGATGAGTAGCTTACCGATTGTGAGGAGCTCTGATCTCATGGGGGTGTGAACATGACTGTGAGAGGCTGAACAGGCTGATGTAAAGTTCAGCCTTATTCAATCAGAGAAATTGTTTCCATTTGTTCTGCATTCTGTCCAGAGTTTTTATCTCTGTTGCCATATTTTTGTGGAGGTTTGTGAAAACAAATTTTAAAACCACTAGTCCTGGTGCCAAAGCACATACATAGAATCTTTTGAAAAACACACTTAGAAAAATGACCTTGGAATGAAAGTTAGATCTGGCAATATCGACGCAACGAGTTTATTTTCTTCATACATACCCAAGGTATCAGATGTTCATAAAATTCAAGGAAAATATGGACTTTGGATATTTTAGCTCTGTGACATTGCCAAAAATGTTGAAACATAAGGTTGCTTATTATCATAACGTAAAACAGCTCAGGAGTAAGAATTAGCTTTACCTAGTGCATTTCTTATTTTTTATTTGGAATTAAGCTACTGATCTGTTTTTCAAAAATCTGATCAAAGCACAGGGTATAAACAAACATTCCCTTGCACGCTAACTAGGGAAGAAATGTTTTGCTTTATTCTGGCTCATTCATCCTCTGAGACAGCTCAATGGAACTATGTCAGGAATTTAACATTACCTGTCCAGAACTTGCTTTCCTGGAGTACAGTTCTGCTGTGGGACTTTGGTGATGACACAAACTCCCAATCCTTGAATTTCAGTCACAAGGACATACTAGAAAAGCACAAGAGATTAAATCAACAGGAAAAGGAAAAGATCAAAAATACTCTCAATTCTAAGCATTATGGTGACAATCTGACTGCAAAAAAAAACCCCTTGCAAGTGGTTTAAAAAGTTACACATTCACTTTCTATTGGGTTATATATATAATTCTTGTTCCAGATTTGTCAGCAATCAAGGCTGGATTTAGGCCACTTCTCTTTGGCCATCAGGCTGTAAACTATCTACCTTGGCTTTCTATCATCTATTATTTAGCAGGAGAGAAGATAAAAAGGCTCAAAGAAGATCCAGTTTTCTCACAAGATATAAGCATGAAAACAGGGCAATGCACTGAACATTTCTTACTGGTGCCCTGAATCTACCCAAAACAACATGGAGTTTTGGAGACTTGGAGAATGTAATCAAACAAAGAACAATGCATATGGTATCTACTTTGAAAGACAGATTTCACTTGAATGGAAAAAAAAAAATCATTGAAGGCAGAGTAAAGCCACGAGAATGAGCATTTCCTCCTTTTATTGTTTTAGAAGCCAGTGGCCCAGCTAGATCCCACTCTACTGCATACATGAGAGCACGGCTCATCAGTAGGGCAACAACATTTATACTTAGAGGAAATGAGGGCATTTGATTCTCTTGGGAGATGCAGAAGACACACTTCAAACACCAGTTTAAAAGTGAGAAGGGAGAAGGCAGTGCAACGGGCAATCTCCTGGCACCTATCTCGGCACAGTCCTGCACAGCATACCATACTTCTACTATCACTTCATAGCAATGGGAGACCTTGAACACAGCAAAGCTTGTGCTGTTCCTTGGAAAAGGGATGAGAAGAGAAAGTTAGAACTTGTCTAGAGGGGGTACAAAAGAAAAAACTTGATAAAAGGTAGGAAGGAAGATCAATAAACAGAGCAGCAGAGGAGAAGGCAGGCCAGCTGCATGGATCCTTGGATATCCATGACAGTGGGGTGGCTCAGCAGTGAGCACGCTGGAGATCCGCAGCCGCAGCAAACAGCTGCAGTCTTAAAATGTGGGGCTGTGGGACAAGGATTCTTTAGGAATATCCCATTTTTTGTAGGATGCAGCTTTCATTTCACTGAGACTGGCTTGTGGGACTGCATGCTACAGTTGGGACGAGACAGCTGGAGATTTGTAGCTCCTGAAGGGAAATCCTCAGCTTTTTTTGCTCTCTCAACATTATCAAGTAGTGACGAATCAGAGTGTGATGAAGATACAGCTGATAATGGACCTGATCATGATGCTGTCTGTGCTCTGGGAGGGCAGCACATACCCCATGGGTGACATGAGAAATGGTGACAAACGTAACACAGGAAAGAGGATGCTGCTGACTCAATGGCAGCCATTTCTTCCAACTTGCAACTTACAACTTACAACTTTAGTTCCTGTGCTCAAGTTGAATGTTGATGATATTATTTCTTTTGCTCTTCATAGAGGCATCCACCCCTGTATGGCCCCATTCTCCTTTCTCAAAAATGGCCAAACAATAAAAAAACCACAGCAAACACAAATAATGTTACCTCACGACTTTTTGGCCTTGAATAGAAGATCCTTCAACCTATGTCTGTTACAGTCCTTTGTATGCGATTCTTGGAAACATTTAGTAGTCCATGAACTGAAAAGGAGTTCTTGTGAAACTAGCCTTAGTTTTTTACTATGCAAATGTGTTTCTTCAGCAAACACAACATTGCTTGGGCAAGAAATGGTATAAATATTGGCTAACAGTGTCGTAACAGCTAAGCTGGGCAGATACTGACCTGCGGTTAGAAGTCTGATGTATCTATGCTAATAACAGCAGTATATTGTTCCTTTTTTTGTCCCCATGCAAAGTGGCATATTTCAGAAGTAATACTCCATTGCAATCAGGGAAATTACATCAGTATTGTTGGACAAGGTAGGAACAGCACTGTGTGCATGCAGTGTGTATGGAATGTAAATTGATTTAATTTTGATGAAATGATAGTTGTATGATAGTGGTCGCAGACACTTGAACATGCAGTTCAAGTCTGAGAGATAGATTCGAGAATATGCTTTCAGTTTTAGCAAAATGACACCTCTTACTTTAAAAAATAGAAGTTCATGGAGTTTTGAGTTGATCTTTTCTTCCAGATATATCACGATTTTTTAGAGTTTATTTTTGCCTGTGTCAGGAAAGACAGAATAAAGCCTGGACCATCTTTTTGGTTTCAAGTATCCTTCATGAATGCAATAACTTGAAAAACAAAATGAAAATAAATAACCTACTTTGGGACCCAGAGCAAATGCGATGCTTTTCCTGTGTGCTGTTACCACTCCGGTCAGCTGTGACACCAAAAAGAGATGCAACTGAGCATTGTCATATCATCTGCAGTTCCTATCCCCAGGCACAGGGTCCCAAGCAAGGCCCCACCGACACAGACGTATCCAGAGGAGCTGCTGTGATGGCTCCATTCAGCTCAGACCCCAGTGCCCTAGTCACGATGCAAGTGCCTGGTTTGAGATTTTACTAGTTTCAGCCAATTTTCAATTTAGAACATAGTACAGCCTTAAAAATATCTGGTACAGCATAAAAGATCTCTGGATCAAAGTCAAGTTTGGATTAGGATGAAGCCAATGCAGCCCTCAAGCTCAAAAGGCTGGAAATGTTCTCACTCTTGAGAGGTTGAAGCGTGGTTCTCTGGTGAAGTCAGCAGAGCTTTGAGAACATCAACCCTCTTTGGCCAAAGTGCCTGGAGATCATTCACCTTCAGGCCAAAGGCTGTGACCCTTCTCAATGCAGAGTTGACACCGGGGAGGTCGCTGGGCTCAGATCAGGGTCACCAGGGCACCTGAGCTGAGCAGAGTTAAACCACAGGTCAGAATCTCAGCTCCTCATTTCAGTAACGGTTTATGTATAGTTTTATGGGTATCTGTTTCTCAGTTTCACCACAAAGTGGCGCTAGAGCAATTGCCATTCATTTCAGTCAGAGGATGATGAAGAACTTGCGACCGAGAGCTTTTTTGTTATTTTTTTTTCTTCTGCACTGAGTCACCACTAATCAACCTCTGCTCATACCACAATAACACTACTGAGGGTTCACTTCATTAAATGTGCATAAGCCAGTTAGATGGGAGTTCCCTGCCTCGTTTACATGGCAGAAACATTTTCTTGCAGTACTTTCTACTTGGTCTATCTTCCAACTTTTGTTTAATCTGAATTAATGAAAAGTAAAATGATACATATGCTTTTTCAGAAATATAAAGTGAAAACACAGCTCCAAGAGAAAAATAAGAACAGAAAGAATCCCTCAAAATCTAGTGTACTTTCTTCCTCTGAAGACTTAACGGTTTGGCCCCATGGAAACTATTGCAAAGATCTCCATTGATGTTAGCATCAGATAAAGCTGTTTATAATTAGGCTTGCTGTTTTCTAATGAGTAGTACTTAGCATTTGTACTGTATACTGAGGATAGAGCAACACACTCTTTTTCCTTCAGTCTAACCATCAGAAGTTTTACCCTCTTACAAAACAAAGTCAAGGCCAGGTAAAGTATCATCTATTTTTAAAGTCTCTCTCCCAGTCTACGCACATGCACGCATATAGACCTACATAAGCACAGAAACTGACTTAATCGCTTAGCTCCGTTACTGTTGTACCAGAAAGTGCCACCTCCCTCTTTACGTCCTAAGGAAAGGAAGGAGAAGGTGCCTAAGCTTATATCCACACCATACGTGAGCCAACACACGGATACTGCGGCTCAGGCCTGAAAGCTGCATGGCAATGCTGAGAGGCAGTCAGGGATCACGCTGGCGGCACTGTAGGCAGTGCTGTGGTGATGGAGGTCTGCTGTTTCATGCCCTGCTGGCCTGCTGCACACGAGGGCATGCATATGTGGGGCTACAATGTGTGGCCACACAGACATACCCGAACTAGCACTGGTAACAGTATTGCCATGGAAGTGCAGAGTTCAAGAAGGGCTCTGTCCTATGGGTACCCAAGGAAACAAGTTTAAAATATTTCTATTTTAACTGCACTACTGACATGCTTTATGTCGACTGTCAGTTTGAAGCTTTTCCTTCTACCCTCATGCTGGACCCCCTACATAAAACCCAAGGAGCATGGGACTTGGTTATGAAACACTGGTAGCAGGGGCTGCTCTGCATTAGACTCCCTTCTACCAGAAGAAACCCTGTGCTGGTAGGGCTGTCAGAGGCTGTGCTAGTCCACGTGCCAAAGGCTGTCAGCTGGAATCACCCCAAAAGTGAGGGAAAAAGAATTGATTTCTGAAATAGTCAAACCCATCATACCTTTGTTCTTACTCATCTCCAGTTTCAAGGGTATGATCAAGCAGTCTTCCTAGAAAAGCTTGCCAGCAGTACCAGGTCTATTGGCAGTTTTGAGCTCTCTGGTATGTCCACTGGGAATTTACCCTCTTCCAGCTATCCTCATACAGGCCAGACCCCTGGACCTGCATCCAGACACGCTATATTGCTGTAGCAAGGATTATCTTTTTGGCTTGGCCCACCCACTGCTCTGTTGCCTTCCTTACTACTGATAGGTGGAGATACAGCTGGGTCTAGCAGTCCTGCTCCCGCAGGCCAGCTGGCAAATATCCTCACCTACCAGCCTGCAGTTATCTTCTCCCTCTCATCCAAGAACTGGTTTTGGATGATTTGTTGTGACTGAAATGCTGCTGCTCTCAGCAACTGCCTGCCCTGTCTGTCAGCTGGAGCCAGGCTGGCCTTGCAGCGTGATGCAGTCAGGCCTTGGCTAGGAAACCCCCGCAACACAGAAGTCCCAATCCCAGTCCTAATCTCACTGCAGTCACTAAAAAATAGCCCCCAACTGCAAATAGGGGAAAGCAGTGGAGTGTGAACTAATGGAACTACAAAGGGAATGGAAAAAAGGGGCAGAGAGGAGAAGCCAGACGCTCCCAGGAGAAGTTCCCAGTAAAAGGAAGAGTTTATATATAGAAGAACCCAGAAATATGCTGTGTTCTTC
Source organism: Alca torda (assembly GCA_008658365.1). Classification (NCBI taxonomy): domain Eukaryota; kingdom Metazoa; phylum Chordata; class Aves; order Charadriiformes; family Alcidae; genus Alca; species Alca torda. The sequence goes on from CM018081.1 coordinate 10,028,755, forward strand.
AGTTGCATGAGATGGCCCCTGGGACAGCTGTGGGGCTTGAAATGCTTCCCAAACAGCATTGTTGTTTGTTTACATCTCATTATTTTCTGAAAGTCATTGTAAGGGTTTGGCAGCCCCCTTGGAGGCTGTCCACTGGAGGGTGATTTTGCATGTGGACCCCAAAGCAGCCACTGAGCTGCAGCGTGTCCTGTGCTACACTGAGAGCTGGGCTGCCCCTCCAGCTGATGGAGCGGGAAGAGGAAAGTCACCCAGCATCTTTGCTGCAGAGTTCAACAGGGAAAAACAAAGCAAAAGCAAAAGCAAATGCTGCCCAGGAAGGCACAGCAAGGACTCCACCTGATAGTCTGATTTCTATATCCTTCCCTTTGGGAAAGTTTTCCTTTAACGAATCTTGGAACAATTAGCAGAGTTCAGAGATTTGTAATGTATTGGATGTGTGAAATCCCTAACTGCCCAACTAGGTATCAACTTTTCTTTCTCTGGCAGAGGGGGACTATTCACATAGTAATAATACAGCAATATGCGTATGGTATGCTTCTGAGGAGGTAAGAAAGTGCTGTATAGAAGAAGGCCACAGAAGTGCTTCAAAGCTGCTTCATTAATGATTTGTAAATAGGTAAGAGAGCTCAGTCAGTTTTATGGTATTAATCATCTTATCGTAGTAAGGAATCTAATTTTGCTGTGTATAAGTAAAGAGAGTGCAAGCTGGCCCTTCCTACTCAGGACAACACAGAGTCTGAAAGAAAATCAAATTGCTTTTGATGCTCAGGCAACTAACTACTGCTCACACTCCCTCCTTCTACAGCTCGCTGCTTTAATACTTCCTGTTACACTAGTGGCAATTTACCCTCAACCAGTCATTTTCTAATTGCATTTGATTAAGATCTATGGTTAGATATACATTATGATGATAGTGTTATGACAAATTGATATAAAATAATTCTGTGAAAATGAAAGCTTATCTCTAAATCAGAAAAAAAAGTTCACTATTAAAATAAATGCATTAAATGTATGTATTTAAATAGAAACAATTTTCAGATAAATCAGAAAATGGGAAAATTTGAAAAATAAGGCATGTATATGAAGAGATGAATATAAGGGCTACAGACACTATGAAGATAATCCAAAACACTGTTGTTAATATAGAATTAATGTGAAAACAGCCATACGAAAAAATAATTCTCAGTAAAATCTGTAGGGGCAGGTATTTTTATACAAAATCTCTGCAGGAAAAAACATGCCAATGCAATTTCTAACACTGTCAATAAGAGGTAATACAGTGCCTTTCTGAAGTGAAACAGGAACCAAGAGATCTCGTTTAGGTGATTGATCTTTTGATCTGATTATTCTGGTTATGAATCACATACCGATTAATCAGTACCAGATACTTAAGTATCCTGTAAGTATTTGATACTTACAGGAGAAACAGAATATATTTTCTACTGAGTGGGGAAAAAAAAAGTCCTTTGACAAGTTCTGAGAAGACAGGGGGCAGAAAGACAGTGATGCTTTTGGGCTGGTGATCATTCCCTGCTCTACTTCTGTACAGCGCCTGACCAGCTAGCTGCCTTGTCTGTTTCTGACGAAGATCTCATCTGATACAAATAATGAGAGCAATAAACATTACAGATTAAAATACAGTTCTTAACTAAGGGAAAGTGCTGTGTCTAACTTATAGACGTTTACTGTCCTCTTAGCTAAAGCAACTGCACTGCAGATATTTCAGAAATATTACAAAAATTTCTGATTGAGCAATATATAAGAATATGCCTGAACATACTCTAGACTGTTATCACTGAAAATGCTGTAAAATTAGTCTGAGATAGAGAGAATGAAGGAACCACAGAGTTCATCAACAAAAAGCAATGTATTTCATGCCACATCACATATTATTCTAATACTTTAGCTTGCTTTAAAAAATATGAGCTCATCTTTTAATTCATCTGGGGTGCAGCACTTTGAAATGACCAAAGTGTTCAAAACAGAAGATGCATTGTGTGGGCTCATCCTCCCATGCTGCTATTAGAATATAGAAACACCAACGAAGCGATCTCATTATGAATGAAATCTAAGTCTGAAACCAAAAAAGCCAAATAACCAGTAAAGCAAGAGAGGGAAACAAACTTATTTCTGAGGTTTATCAAACAAGAACAAAGTACAATTGCTTATTCAACCTTGCTATTGGATTATTTCATACACATCGTTGACGCACACATCACTTCAAAAATAAGCAATGCATTGCACTGTGTGTATAACACATGTGACAAATAGACACTGTGCTACACAATGCTTGGTAGGAAAAATTGACCCAAAGTCACCCCTCACTGCACTGCCCAGCTGTAGGCATTACTAGGAGAGGAATCTGCAGTGTTGACTTCATGAACAGAAAGACTGCTAGAAATCTCTTGGTGGGCAGGCAATAAACTGGGCACCATCTTACTGGCTTTTAATGGCTTCCAAGCGGCGGGGTGAAATTCTGTATGTACAGCTGAAGTGGGCATCTGTCCCTTGATGTCCATACATCCCCAAGGCCATGGAGAAACAGGCCTCCTGCTTAGGAGTCCTATGAAATGTTTTCCAATTGAAAATGAAATGCAGAAAGTTTTGACAAAGTCTGCTTAGAGAAAAGCTTTTGTATTGCAATCACCTGCCTATGGCCTACAAGAAAAACCTTAACTCCGAGCTAATTTGGGTTTTCGGGTTTCAGATGCCACATGTTATTTTTACACTTCTGTAAATTTGGATGCAATATGGACATGTGTGTCATATAATTGTGGCCTTTCTTGGGTAATTATTTGAACTAAATCGTAATTACCACAGAAAAATCAAGTAATCGATGCACCTGTTAGACCTGTCCTTTGGCAGGCTTTCTGCCAATTCTGTTTTTTCATGTGAAATTTGGGGACATGGTCTGTGGAGCCAAGGAAACCTTCTGCTCTTTACAAACCTGTATCCATCTATACTGGCCTTCTCCCTTTTTTAGAAAAGTCGAGAGAGATTGGTGACTCACTGAGGTGCTCTCCCTATTCAGAAAACACACAATCACTTCTGAAAAATTAAATCAATGGAAATCAGTGTAAACCTAAATGGCATCATGCCAACTTCTCCTTTTAGATGTAACTATCTGGCTTTTCACAGCAGATTTTTATATTGTAGTTACATATGAGTATCACCAGCTAAAATGCTAAATACACATAGGACTTGATTTTTCCCACTTTCTGGCAACAAGCCACAGTTCCCCCAAAGTCTAAAGCTGTACAACATGATAGCAGATTTCTCACAAGCCACTATCTATACTAAACTGTTAGTATTTATTGTCTTTTTATGAAAGTGATATCTTTATAATCGCATTATCCCAGATTAAATGTTACTCTGCTGGAAAAGGTATTTCAGTTTTTCTTTAATTTGTACATGCACAATGAAAACAGTGGAAAATCTGATTGAAAATAAGTAATTTTTTTACCTTATAACAAAGAAGCTCTTTCAGAATGAATCCCAAATTTACTTGCCAGGTTCTCCTAGAGTCAGAACACATCTGACGCTGCACTTAGGAATTCCTAGCATGTGATAAATACAACAGTAAAATAACACGATGCAACTAACCTGGCACAATTTCTAATAGGGCTCTGACCTCTCAATCTGTCAAGCTAATTAGGAAGATCAGACAACCATTAATACTGCAGTCGCCCCGGGATACAGGACGTGCTATTAACACAGTATGACACGGGAGCATGCAGTGGTGTGAAACTCTAGAGAGCGTCTCTGTACTCCAACTCCAGCGAGTGTGAAAGCAGCCATACAGCTCATTCATCACAGGTTGTCAGCTGCACCTCCATGGTCAAATGGGATGCCATACAGAATTAATTATTCAGAATTAGCAGCCCAAGAAAAGTAGTCATCAACATCCATTCACATTTCATTTATAACTGCTAACCTTATCCTCACAATAAGGAAGATATGTCCTCTGAAATTCTTCCATTTGGAAGTGGGATAAAAAGCTAAGAGCTCTGGGAACTGAATGTGATCACCCTGGTGCTGGGGAAGGAGAGATGGAGATAGAACCTATGCACCTTCACCACCACCACCTAGTTCTCACACTGACCTACCTCAAGGCTGGGTATCCTGCTGGCCAAGCACAGGAAAAGATTATTTCTGTTCCACTTTCTCTTGCCAACCTAGGGGATCACCTCATTAAAACTTAATGCAGGCTGTCTCAGATCCATCTGGACCAGGTTCTTCCATTGCTTGGTAACAGAAGTGAAATGGGACCAAACATTGAAAGGACAAAAGAAGAGGTGCCAGAGCAAACACATACATTAATGAATAGTCCCTAAGCCCAGTGCTACATGCTCAGAGGTTTGGACATTGGAATGGCTGAAAGCTTGACATATTCCATTTACAGGGGCTTTTTGGTGATGATGTAAAGAACAAAGGATGTTGGTGTGATTCTCTTGGGGCACCTAAAGGGCAATTCTGCCTGCAACGGTAACCAAGCAGCAGCCAAGATGCTGTCAGACCAACTCGGCAGGAAGAAACTTTCAGGCAATCAGTGCAAGCCCAGACAGTGGGGACAGAGCTGCTGGGAGGTCAGGACAGGATATGAGAAAGTGAAGAGGAGCTCCGGGTGAGCTCTTAGCTGGCATCAAAAGCTGCTGTCATTCAATATGCTTTGAAGCTATTGGTGTTCACTTAGTTTTTAATAGGAACGAGAAAAGCAATATTATTTTTACTTGCTATTGCTTTGTTACACTTGCCATCTAACTTGATTCATGGTAATCCTTTTACTACAGCCATCTGCCAATTTGCAGTAAATTACTCAGACATGCTGAGCCCTTTGGTTGCACTAGAATGTTAATCTGAACCATCTAGGCCTGCTTTTCATCAGCTAGAGCAGTGTGTGCCCTTTCATTGTCACTGCTGAACACATTTCCCAAAATGGACCAAAATGAAGGACCTACTGTACAGGGTTTTTCTTTTGATGTATCAAGAATGCTTTATCCTTCCATTCTCAATGATTAAGCAGACCCTGGGATATGCTATTCTGATTTTTTAGCTGAGGTTAAATGTATTTTTAGCTACAACTTGTTGTACATTTCTGTAAATAAGCATCCCTTTGCTTTAGTTATTTTCTCTGTATCATTACAAAGCAAGATGGATTTCCAAATCTTTGGAAACAAAAATGAATAGTGCTCTGTATATTTAAAGTCATTTACTGTTCAGGCAGTTAATGAAAGTGCAGATCTATTCCTTAAGTCGCAGCTGTTCAGGGCCTGCTGTGTCTTTGCCTTCTCCCTCATTTGGAGAGACAGGTTATGACTTAGATCCCTAGAGAAGTGGGAAAGATTTTTTTGTCATATTTTTGTCATCAGCAGTTGAAGACAGTCGGGAATTGCATGAACCTCCTAAAGAAAACAAAGAGTTTTCTCATGTCAAAATATGGCCAAAACTTCGCTGCTGATTAAGCAGATGTCTTCCACATGAAGGGGGTCTTCAGAGATGAAGTGGTAAGTGAAGATTGTCTTGTGTAGGAGGCGTGCCAAGAACACGGCTGACATCTGGTGCTGAGCTGTGAGGGGCCAGCTTTGTTCTGTCAGCAAAATTATATTGAAATATACGTCTGCATTCCTGCAGAATCAGAAAGCAAGGACAGCTATTATTCAGTGATTAGGGCCTACGGAGTGCATGTTCACCTATCTTTTTTTAGCTCTCTGATTTAAACTGTTTTGGTATAGGGTGGCGCAAACCAGACTGGCTTCATTTAATCCTCAGACACCATTGAAACTCCAGTGATATTTGAATAAATTTATCCTCAGCTAAGTTCCCACCCTGCACAAAGGGAGGCTTTGGGCATTGAAAAGGAGAAAAGCAGCTCTGGACCAACATGTAAGATAAACTGGATTCATTAGTTATGTCATTGTGTGTGCTTCTAATGGTGAGTGATTTCTGTTCCAAGCAGTATCCAGAGACGCTGAGACTGGAGGGTGGGATTAATCCTTAGCAGCCTTCCACCAGCTTTGGTCAGGAGGTTATGGTCACAAAAGCACTTCATTTCCTAATAAAGCCATTGCTAACCCTAAGCAAATCAAACTCAGGAGGCAAGAGTGCCCGAGAGGCTGAGCAGGAGATGCTGCTCAGCTTCAATTCATGGGAGGGATTATTGACACATCAAGGTTGTCTAAATGGCTTAGTATGCCCTAATGCCACACAAACCTCCCGCTACTTGGAACACTACGAGACCTACACAGATGCACATTATGGGATTTTCAGTGTTAGAGGGGGAATAAAAGGAAACAGCAAATGCTTTCCAGCTGGCATATTTAAATGCTCTTCATCTTCCTCTGAGACATGTGCAGGTTTATTTCAGCTGATGACAGAACTCTCATCCAAATGTTGCTCCAGATAACATGAAGTCATTATACTTACCCTGCAATGAATCTAAACAAGGGAACATTCTTAAAATCTTATGTCTGTATGACTGCAATCACAACTTATTTAAACATATTAACTTTAAATTCAGAAACAAGGCACAAGGTTTGAACCCACTGCCTTAAACTAATTACACACTTTCATAAAGAAAGCCTCACAAGTTAAGTACAGATGGAGTTAACACCTTAGAGACCAGCTGGTTTGGGTCATGCTATCTACGTCCTGCTGCTTACAATAATAATAAGAAATAGGCTGGCTGGTAAAGCTAAGTGCCAGATACGGACCATATGGCAACGATGCAACATACATTTAAGAATAATACATACACAGAAAATTAATGTCCTACAATTGCCAGAGGCTCCCCACACATTGAAGAGGAAACAGAATGGACCCCATGGCCATCCAGTTTCTTACATTCGTTTTCACATTTTTGGTAGCTGACAAGCTCTATGTACAGTTGCACTGTGGACATGCTGGTTACCCTGTATACAGAGGAACAGCTGGTGCTTCGAGAACCTGGTATGTATTCCTCGGGCTCAAAAAACTCTTTTTCAGCAAGAAACTCAGGATGCCACCTGTGTGGCATCTCAGAGGCCCCGTGTCAGGGAAGAGGGTCCATATCATACTGCATTCACTGAACATGCATGGCCCTGCAGCCAGCGATGGGGACTTCAGCGCACACACAGTGGACACTAGACTGCTGAGTTCATGGGGACTAAGGGTACTGGGAAGTGAAGTACATCAATATTAACCTGAGAAAAAAAAGAAAATAAAACCAACTAGTGCTATTACTGTTGTGGGTTTTTATCAGCCTTATTTCCAAAAGTTGTAAAATTTTAATGAGCATTTAAAATTAAACTTTCAGAAACCACAAAGGCTCCTGAGACAATCCCTCTGGGATAAAAAAATACAGGGTAGGAATAAAGTGGGTTTTATTCACTATTTTCTCTAGTCAATAAAAAGGAGGTATTTTATTTATTTTTGGTTTTGTTCAGCAATCTTCACACTTATAAAATATTGAAGATGAAAAATTTTTCAGCTGTCCAGGGGGACGAAAGTTAGTTTATTAAATATTGGACTAGATAAATATGTTCCTGTAAGAAAATGAGAATTGCCTTGAAAACTAATGCTATGTGACCAAATATAGCCAGGCATTATTTTACGTGTGGTCTATGCTGGGACACATCTGTACCATGGGCTACAAGACAGCTGTTGACCACTGTACGCGCTGTGTGGGCCAGCTCTGGCCTCAGAGCCGCGCAGGGGGGGCTTGTCAGCATGGCTGGCTGGGGACCAGGGCCGGACTCTGCTCCTCCTTGGGGCACAGCCACAGCTGTGCTGAGGTTGCCTCCATCTGTTTACATCAAAAGGACTTTCTGTTTTCACTAGAGGCTTTCTGTGATGTCAGCACTATAGCCAATGAGTCAGACTGACGAGAGAGTTGGTCCATGTGGTTTTTCTTTCTTCTGCACTAGTCTGACATAAGGCTTCAGCTGCGTCAGCAGAGTTCTTCCAAGTTTGAAAGGAATTTAAGAAGTGAATCTGCCATGTCATCCAGATTGGGAGGGATGAGGGAACCCAGGCTAGCATGGCAAAATCAAGAAGGGATATTGCAGATACAAAACCAGGCTGCTCAGAGAATATACTCAATCAGTTGAAAAAAGAATCCAGTACTGAATGATAATCCCAGTGGATGGAAGACCAACCCATGATCAGAGATCATGGCCAGAGATCATGGCCACATTATACCATGAGAGGTAGACAAATACAGGGGTTTTTCAGCAGTATGACTGGGGAGGTGATCCAAACTCTGAAGCAGATGCCCATGACCAACCCCAAAATGGCTTTATTGCACATAATTCATTAAAACAAATACAAACCAGTGCAGATGAATGTCTTCAACTCTAACAGAAATGCATGTTTGCTATAGCCTTCATCTAACACACTTGAAGTATAAATCAAGGAACCCTTGCCAAAATATTTTGTCCTAAGCTCTGTGATTGCCTTGAGGAAACCGAGAGAAGGCTCTGTGTTGTTACATATGTACTTGCATTCGCTGGGTAGTATTCGTAGTAGTCCAAGCAAATCAGAAAAGGTGACAGAGTCAAGAGACAGGGCACCACAGCCGATGCATGCAAGTCCTGTGCAGGCACAACAATTTTTAGGTAACTTGTGCCTTTGTTCCACTGTTGTCCTCTCTTCTATGAGCCAGTTTAGACAAGAAGCTCTTCAACACATTGATATCCATCAATGCAGCACCTTGGTCGCTCGGACATAGTAACATTTGTGGCCTATGGGCATTTGCATAACACAGATCAGTGAAACCAGCCAATTCCTCCCAGGATAAACTAATACTTGTTTGTTTCTGTCTACAAAAAGACCGCTGCACCACATTATATATACTGATTGTATGTGCTGCTGCTGGTACATAGCTCCTCTTTCAGTGTTATCCTAATGAAAGTTTTTCTAGGTAGGATATTAACCTTTCCAGCTACTAAGAGGCAGAATCAAGCTTTATTCCTTACATAAAAATAAAAGGTCAGTGCTCTTCTGAATCATTTGTCTAAATAATAAATATTAATAAACTGATCTTGGCCTGTAAAGATAAAACCTCTATGATGCAATTAGCCAAATTAATTACAAGAACTATAACTAACACAACAAAATGCAAACCCCTTTTTATCAATCAGTCCTAGACTTTTCAGTAATGCAGTCAACAACAATCAATAATGTCGCAAACCAAAGAGCTACTGTAACTAATTAAGGTGAAGCATTCCAATAGAATAGGTATGGAAAAGAACTGAAAATAGCAAACCTGAACAATTTTATTACTTTCAAACTGAACTTCTTCACATATAATTCAAAGAACAAAGTCCAAGTGGGCTGTAATGAAAGTCCATAGATAGACAGACATATAAAAAGCTGCAGCACAGAGACAATTTTATATCTAGCAGGATAGCTGGGATTAGCTAACTGGAAAGGAATGTACTCCTGGGGAAGAAGCAGCTTTTACAATTGCCACTTTGTCATGCTCTTCATTAAGTAATTCAGGAATGTAAAACACCATTTGCTTACTTTAACATCAAATTACAAAATAAATCCCCAGAGGCCAAAGCAATATTGCAGTATCACCCATGTACCCCTACAGTTGCTTTTATAACTGCAGGGCATCAGATCTCATTATAAACAGCCACGTATTTTTAAATGCCCCATCAAAGCTATTGTTTTATTAAGCCTGACTGATGACTCCATGGTAATAAGTGATGTGCTCCAAAGAATCTGGTGTCTGCATAAAGGAAGCAGGATGACACATCTTCCTGGCTGTCTGGGTGAAGACGGTACCGGACATCCTGAGGAACGCTGGGGAATTCCCCTCCTTGTAGTCGCACAGTAGAACAAATGACATCATTAAGAGAAATGCAGATATATTCCTGAATGGCTCCGGGGCTTGAGACCTGTGGAGAGTAACTAGGGTGATGTTCCCTGTATTTCACCCACTGTCAAGCACTAACGATAAGGAGAAGGGGTTGGGGCTATACTCCAGCCAGAGAGGTGAAAAGAGACAGGTAAACTAAGTTCCTGAGAGATCAGTGGACAAACAGCTGAGGCTGGTATCGCTGGCAGCAATGGCAACAGCCAGCAACCCAGGACACCACTAGACTCGACATGAAAAATACGGCAAAGGCACAGTGGACAAGGAGAGATGTCCAAGAGTCAGTAGCCTGGTACACAGTCTGTCACCAGGAGGACTCTGCCATGTTTCCACAATATTTGGCCTCTGTGGAAGACACACTGGACGCTGCCATCGTGATTAGGTCCATCAGCTTTGAGTACGTTACTTTGAGAGGGATGGATACTTGGCAAAGATTGAATTTTCATTCTATACTACACAGGTTAAAACTTTCCTTTGTTAGTTTAAGTACATCTTAGTTTACAGAGGCATCATGGAATTACTAATTGAGCAAGTGTTAGCGCTACCAGAGCTGGATAGAGGAGGCTTTTGAAGTCCGAAGCCTTTCCCTGGTGATTTGGGCTGTGCAGATCCAGCCTGCCAGGACTGAATCCCGCAAAGCCTTCTGCACCACCCTACATCTGAAAGGATGGGCAGCTATCATACACTGTTTGTAAAGCAACCTCGACACTCTCACTCATACAATGCTCTTTTCCTTGCCTGTCCAGCCCACTGTTTGAGCTCCAAAACTTTTGAATCCTCCATCACGAGGCTACAGGCATGCATGCCAATATGAAAAGGGTCGTTTGTCCTTCTGGAAAAGGGTAGAACAGAACTATGTACCCTGAAGTCATTTGCAATAAAATACTGTTAACAACAGAATGGCTCATGACATCAATCTGCATGCAGTGTCTAGTACTATTTCTTTGACAACCCAAAATTAAACAGGAACAGTAAAAGATGATGTAAAAAAATAGCTTTACAATATGTGACTAACTACAGTAAAGCATATGTGCTGTGCTCTGTATGAAAACATATAGCCTGTCTTCATCATACTGAATATGGGCCAAGCAATAGAAAATTCAGATTGTGTGGCTCTGTTTTTTCTGACAGAAACCCAGAAACATGAGATATGCAGAAGTGTTTGTCATGTACTGTCTCTGCTAGTAAAGATCACGTGAGCTCTTGGTCTGTGCTCTCTCCCAGGGGACTAATGATCATGAGATCACACAAACAAATTTGAAAAGCAGATGTAGCACTTCGTTTCTTGCAGAAATGCAGAACAACAAGAAGGTCGAGCAGAGAGACACAGGCTGCACTTCGGATCTTTGTAACTTCAAGGGGTATTGTGCTCCAATTTACAGAAGGGCAATAAATCAATCACAGACATTTCTCTCTATCTGTTATGCTAACTGTGGAGATGCGACAGGAGCAAGAGGAATGATAAGGTGGAAGTATAATGTGACCCTGTGGCAGAAAAGGTGCTATAGCTGTATGGCCGTAAGCACAAAAAAGAAGGCAAGGAGATGGTTCTTTCAGAATGGGAAAGGAAAAAACTGTATTTGTCATCAAATTAACATTAATCCCTAGACCCAAACTGCCAATAAAATGTTTTGAAATGACTCTTCAGTGGGGATTGAATGTCCCAGGGGAATAAGCAATGGGATTTGTAGATTGCAGAGTAACATGGTCAGACTCCGGCCCAGGGGGTGGTAATAGAAAGTCATTTCACAGCTGTCCGGCAATCTATTTGAAATATTAGTGATTGCAGATGATGGAACAGGTTTAAAATGAATAAACAAATGGGCCCATACAGGGGTGTGATGCATCTCTAAAGATGTGAGCGCTCCTGGGAGGATGTTTAAACTAAACATCACGATGAAATGCACCACAAGCGGCTCTACTCCTGTATTCTCTATTACAGTGCATTTGGACAGAACTTTCTGTTTTCAGTTTGTTGAACGATATGTGAGGCTATATCTGGAATAATGATTGCTGTCATGTTGGTCATAAAGAAGAACTACAGAGGAGAATGAGAAGCCCACTGAACTTCCAGAAGATTTGACTATCTGGCTTTTCGTTTCTGTACCTATAATATTATGTACCTAGGAAACAAAGATTGTGCAAGTAGCTCATTTTAACAGAGAAACAGCCAACTAATATTAAATGCACTGTTCATTAAATGTCTTCATCAGTGGTTCAGTGTTCAGTGAAATCAAAGATACAATCCCCACTGACTTCAGCAGACAGGATCATGCTCTCACAGCCTGATCCAAAGACAATGAAAGCCAATAGAAGATGCTCATTGATTTTGGCAGACTTTAGATCAGGTCAGGATGTCAACCATTCACCATTGCATATAGGGGAGTTTTATCATCAAAATGGAAGTGAAATCTTTTCCCCCCATATCATCAGGGGAAATTACTGGCATAATTAATGAAAAGGCAAGATGTAGTCAGAACAATTATGTTTCCTTTCAGTGAGGAAGAATGGTGTCTTGGAAACCAAAACTCTAACAAGAAACATCCACAAACAAAGCACTTGAAAAGAAATTTGATACTAATTATATCCTAAAGAAAAAAGCAATAAAGACTAAAACCCTCCTATGTGTTTGCTGACTCATATAGCAAGCTGTGGTAAGGACGCTACAATATTATTTACTGCATGCTTAATTTCAATGTACAGAGTGATCACCTACATAAGCATCTTCTAAGCAAAAGACTGTCTTTGCACTTGACTACTTTGTTGGAGGAACAGGTGAATAATCAGTATCAGAACCAGAGGTACTATAGTGTTAAAGGAACTACAATAGGAAGAATGAAAAGCTAGGGGATGATCAGAAAAATGGAGCTACATCTGAGCACTCTACTTTTTCTTATATTGTATCTTAAATCATATTTATCAAATAATAATTTGATCAACAAATATGATACAAATCATAATTTATCTTACAGCTTTACATAAAAGACCAATATAATGTAATATGGACTCTGTGTCTCACTTAATCACAAAGGGAAGGGGTTCACAAAGTTGTAGCGTTTGCATCTTGACAATACTGTTGTGTTTGCCTCTCCATCTCCACCATTCATGAGTCACTGGTATTCAGAGGCAGCAAATCATGGCAATCTTAAAAAGAACCATTCCAGAAAACAAATTTCTCACCAAAATTATTTGGTGATACCTACACACAAAAGATTATACTATAAACTCTTTGCTGCTCCTTAATTGCTATGTAGTTAAACATTTTGTCAACGTATTGTCAAATATGGGACAAACGTGTGAGAGGTAAATTCTGCACTCCCATCAAGCCCTATCTCATTTTGTGGTATTTGTATTCAAACTGTGTCAAAATGCACAAGCAGATCTACCACATTTAAAAGCCCATGTTCTGATCTATGGCCACAGGACACAGCTCTCCACAAAAACATACACTTTGTGCCTTTTTCACATGGGGATGCATTGACAAAGCCACCAGAGAAAGAGATAACAAAACTGTTGCTGAAACTACTCTCTGCCTGACCAGTACGGACTAGAGATAAGAGCCAGCGGCAAATAAAGAAGTTCATTAGGAGGAGGATTAGATTAATTTCTTCATAACACTGATTGACTTGGACAGCACATTTCAGTAACATTTATGCTGCAGTGAAACCTAATTATGATTTCGCTGAGTGACAGGATGACACAAAACATATAACCAAATTTTGAAAGGGCAAATTAGGTCACTGTAATTGCTTGATAATTACTTTTCCATGTTACTTGAGAAGTTCAATATATATACAATCAAACAAAGATCTGAAATTGCATCAATAAACACCATTCAGAGGACATTCTTGCACCTCATGTGTCACTGTTTCAACCGCTTGCAAATGGTAAAACACCCTGGAGCTATAGAAGGCTCCTTCCCAATGTCCCCCACGGGAACTTAGCCTGTGTTTGCCTGCCCTGTAAGAGACCTGCTAGACACGGTCTTTGATGCCCCTGGGCAGCACTCTAATGTATTCCATCCTACCAAAGCTTTTATTCCACTAATGCTTCTGTGCATTTGGCTTTAACATTGATTAAGGGATTAAAGACACAACTTTGCCAGTCTGTTAGGCTAGCAGAAGAGACTCTTCTTTCTTAGAGATGAAGATATTTTCTACTGAGTGGCTCAAAGGAGAACGTGAATGAGTGGGAGAGGTTCAGACATATGTGTCATCTTACAGTGCAGACGTGTGTCATCTTACTGTTCTGAGTTTTGTGAATATAGCATTTGTGAATATAGCAGAGGGATGAAAAGAAACATAAATGTAGGCAGGATTTAATAATCTTTGAGGCCACAAAACAGCGCACGGTTCTCCCATTGCCCCAGAAGAAAGGATGGCTGCATAAAACAGCATTTACTACAACTCTTGTCCTTCACACATTAAACTCAGTATCATCATCAAAGAGAAGATGAGAGATAATAGCGATGCAAAACTATATGAACTTTTTGTTATGGACCGAGCCATACAGAACACAGCAGTTATCCTTTTAGCTGATAAGAAAATATTCTGTTATACATAAACTTCTGTTTTCATGGAAACAACATACAAGATTACGATATGAGACAACATCCAATTTTAATGCAAAACGAGAATTTATTAAAGGGAACTACAGAATAATTGATCAGGTTCATGTCTAGAAGGGGAATTTATGCCAGATCTCAGATGTCACGGTCAGACTCTTGGCCCCAGCTGAGGCAGAACAAAGCCAGCAGAAAGATGCCTTAAGGAGGCGGCAGTCACTGAGGGTTCCCCTTGTGCCGACACTCCTCGCCTGCCCCCCTCTCCATGAGGGGCACACACCGGGGCACAGTGGAGCCAGAAGAGCTGGGCAGGGGCAGGCAGGAGGTGGCAGGCAGCCTCCACCCACTTCCCAGCTGGGGCAACAGTCCCGGTGGGCTCCACAATATTGTTTCCTGGCTGCTCTCTTCAGCTCCAGCGTTGCAGAATATGTTCCAACACATCCCAGGATCTTTATAGTTTGGCACCCACGTGCAAAATTCTGCTAAACTTCATGTTTGGATGAGTATTCAAATGCTGCTGCTAAAAATGGTCAATATTGTTTTATTTAGTTTTACATTTAAAAAGTAAAACATTATAAAATGCATGTGAATTTAGCATCTGGCATTAGAACAGAATATATTTGATGGTGTTTGAAAAAATGTCCATATCTCAAATTCAGAACAAAATCTGAATCCAAGGGGGTTTTGTGCAGGTAATCAGGAAAAGCAACGGTGAGGAGTAGCTGGGCTTTGTAAAAATAGTGCTTGACAAACCTTACCCTGTGAGTCTGCTTATGTAAGAAGATATACCTTAGTACTTCTTTAACTACCACATCAAGTATTGTATCATTGCAAGTCAAAGTCATGCACATCCTGTCAAATCCCTACGCGCCATGAGCTGAATTCATAATAAATATTTCAAATGTTGCATTTTGGGCAAGCATTTTTTTGTTTGTTTGTTTCTTACAAAACTGCCTTCTGAAAGCCTTGCTCCTCCATCAGAACACTGGTGTTTTCAGTGCTGACAACTACATGGGCTGAAGCAAGGCCCCCATACCCAGACTGCCAGGTAAGCTCACACTCTTGGCTCCTTGACAAGCTATCCCAGCAGCCAGGATGCCAGCTGGCCTCTGACTCTGGAAGAGTCTGAGCTCTGAACTGTGAGTTTGGGAAACCCTTGGATACTGACTTAAAACTGTGAGGGAAACAACCAGGAAACCTTACAGTTTGTGCCTTAAGCTGACTTGTCTGTTTTAAGGGTCACCACCTCTCCACAGCGATAAGGGCAGTGAAGCTACTGCATGTCATCTCGAAGCACTCACGCCAGCTCAAAGTACTCTTCACTAGCAGCAGAACATGCTTTCAAATATTTTCTATTATAAGATGTACTAATAAAACACTGAACTACGTGGATACGTTTTGCAAGATTCTTCTCTTGGAACAGATCAGTCTCAATTTACTCTTTGTTCAAAGAAAGAAAACTGAATTAGCTTAAAAGGAATCCCTGTGGTGTGTCTGCATATAGAGTTTGAGTTAACTGGCAGCACTGCTGTAGCATCAGGCAAGACTCCTATGAAGAGTGGCCTGTACCCATGCACTTCCCCCTTGCTTCAGGCAGAGCAATCCACACAGGGGGTTCTACCTGCCTCTGCCTGTACCACACACGCATGCAGCGACACCAGCGCTGGTTGCTGTTAACAGCAACAGGAAATACTGCACAGGTCTATACAGCGTTCATTCTAGGCATTCGTGCATTGTCTTCCCATTCTTCTTATCACAAACCCTCAGTCTTCTTGCATTTATGCAAAGAAAATTAATATCCAGGGACCATTAGAAAATGAGAGAAGTACCCAGCTATTTGTAAGATATCTTGGAACCAACGGAGTTAATGTGCATTTCAAGTAAAGTGGTAATCAAAAAAAATCCCTCCCATTTTATGGTACATTCTCGCTGTGCGTCCCACTCACTCCTGCACCTCAGCCTGCTTACTATCTGAGTCATCAGCAGGCTAATTCCCATAACTAGGTTTTCTGAGAAATTATTGGAAAAGACAGGAGAATTGCTTCCTAGGGCTGAATTCCACTCTTTCTTGACTAAAGCTTGTACAATTAGCAATAACGAAAGAAAGGAAAGCTCTTTTGGGACAGCCTGCCCACGTAAATACACACATATTTTAAATACACACATGTAAATATAAATGTATGTAATACTAATTTAATCTAATATAGTATAATATATTTAATAAACAATACTATAACTGCAGTTATATACTATCATAATAACAATGTATAATAATGCATTTTAAAGTTATGTATTTATTATGCAATAGATTGCTCTTTGGATTAAAACAGTATCAAATTCATGGAGTCTAGTAAAAAGGCAAATAAAAAATACCATAATCCTGCAACATCTGTTTCATTTGCTTTGCAACAGGAACAACCCTTTTCATATGGAATGTGATCCAGACTCCTCTTTGAATCTCATTATGTCTTCTTCTACCAGGACATCGCTCAAGAATATTAGAAATGTTTAAGTTTTCTTTTTGGGCATTTTTGACCTAGAAAAATGAAATTTTAAGATGAATTCATTTTGAAAAGATCTTTCTAGATCAAACTGAATTTTTATGCAAACATAATGAGTTGCAAACGTCCAAGTAGAAACCTACCTTTATCCTTGAAGTTGACCTTATCATTATCATGGATTGCAGGTGTTTAATATGCAAGCTTCCTAATTCTTCTTTGAAAAGCTATCAGAGGAATAGCATGCTATAGAATATATAATGATTTATTTAGTCCCTCAAGTACTTCACATATGTGAGCCAATGGAAGATGGAATAGAAGATTCCGCATTATGAATGGACTAAATCAAATGTAAATTGACTATACTAGATTTAAACAAAAAAAAAAAGCAAAATTTTAATTTTGATAAAAATCCTTATCATTTCCTAAATCCAATGTTTGTAAGCCTGTGTTTAAATACTGCCTAGCTGTCTTGTAAGAGCTTCCACTGCTTTATGGAGTATACACTTAAGAATAGCATTAGCTTAGTTTTGTAACCAACCGAATTCGAATTTTCATGCTTACACGTCAGTGAAAGCAAGCATTTCAGAGAGCTACTGCTCTGAAAACAAACCAGAGGATTATGATTTTGTAGTTTCTTACTCCAGGCTGCTTATCAATGTGTTCCTGCTACCTGTTAAGAAAGCCAAATTTGCTCAGAAGAGCTTCATATGGTAATGTGTGTGCAATTACATCAGGAAATTAAGGGGAGATTCCCACTTTGGTTTGGGTTTGATCGGTCAGAACATAAGCACTGTGGGAGAGTTCAGCTTTGCTGCTTTCCAGTACTTCTTTGGCAGATGGTATGTACAGGTGCTCTGAAAGGCATATAGAGGTGACCAGCAAAGAATATTCAAAATTTTTATTTATACTGTTTTTATGTTAAAAGACTCTGGAAACAACAAAAATAGTAACATACTTTTTTTTTTCACTCCACTTACTGTTGTATTTACAAATCCCACAATCTGCAATTCAGCCCAGATCTCTTGTCCTTCTCAGAAAAAGTGTTTCATGTAGGTGGTTCATGGTAAAAACACAGATACTTTAAGAGAGATGCGCTCTCTCTGATTCTCTGTTACAAACAGGAATTATATCAATAGTAAAAAGCTTTCATCTAGAATCAGTAAACAAATTGTATAATTCTCTTATTGCTTCAAAAGGGGTAAAAAAGTCAAGGAGAACCGAGTGGATGTTAGATCATAATGGCATGATATTTACAATACTATAAAAAATCTGGAGGAATATGAATTACCCCTAGGTAGCTCTCTGTCTGGAAGTGCATTCTTTCAAAATCTGAAAATGCAGATTATGCAGGTTCACACAATGATTGTTGGCCTCTGAACAGAGACTGTTTTCCCTAATCCACTGATTCTCTTCCACCAAAGACTTTTTTTCTGGCAGATGTTGAACAGATGCTTTTTATTATAAACAGATGGGAAAGATTTTTCAATTACCAATTATTCAAAGTGACAAAAAAGTCTGTTGCATAACTTAGAGATGATATTGAAATAATATTTATGTACATTCAAAAAAGAATAGTAAAATAATATTATTAATCTGGTTTATATTAAAATTATCACTCTATTTATCATGTTTGAAATTTTATCCTATTCCAGTCCAATCCAAGAGGAGTACTGTGAGGAATGATGATACTTCCCACAGCGGCACTACAGCCCTACAGTGTGGTGCGGTCCTTGGTCTGCTCTGCTCCAGCATCAGCCGGGAATGAAAATTACTCTTGGCTCTTGCAAAAAACTCCTGGCAGTACTAGAAAGTCAGAGCACTTCAGTTTAGAAGCAGCATTGCTAAACAACAGGACAGCGTGTACTGCCTGCAACTGCAGTTCCTAAGTACAAGCTGAATTTCTTAAATCCCAAGATCCAACAATAGCAGTTCTGAGGAGAATAAAAACCCTGACTTAACATGAAGACAACACATTGCTTCTTCCTTTTATGGCAAACAATGTAAAGGAGCAGGCAGCAGGCCATATTTGCCATCTGAACCTATCTGGAGTAGATTGGAGGTGCAGGTCCCTAAGGGATCTACAAAGGATCTACAAAGCCAGGTTCTTGCAGAAGGCTCTGTGAAGCAGCACAGCTAATAAATACACTCATTTTCAGCAATATTGCCTACAGTAATCAATATGAATTATGTCAAAAAAGTTTGAAATTATTCTAAAAAGCACTGGCTTGAGTGTAAAGAAGAAAAAGAAACAGAGGAGAAAAGGTCATGAAACAATTAGAAAATGTCAATCAAGAGGGAACTCCCAGTACCTTGGCAAGCATACCCAATATACTCACAAAGTAATAGTGAAGGAAGCCAGAATTATCTAGTTAGAAAAACTCAAATGTTCTAAGTTTTTTTTACATTGTCTCTTTTGAACATTTTAAATATCATGATCATATTGGTATAGCATTAAATGAAGCCTTTGTTTACTCATCAGCCTTGGTGATGGAATGGAGAAAGAAAATGCAATGTAACAAAAGCATCCATAGGGCCTGAATCTAACTGCACTAGCCGCTACTGCTGCACTGTGCTGATTCTATGGCAGCGTAAGGAAGCTGGAAACTGGACTAGACAGAGTAAAATACAGTAATGCCCAGCGAGAAAAAAACCCAGAGTGGAGTTGCAGTGAGAGCACTCACCGCACAGAAGGAACTGCCAATAACCGAGAATGTCCTTCAGACTGTGAAGTTATTCAAGAGGAAAGCTTTTCTTTGGCATTGTATTTAAACAGATGTGCTGCAGCATGTTTTTTTCTAGCAGTGGTGGTGCTTTTATTTTAACTACACAATCCCCATATAGCTCAGTGATTTTATAAAGCTTATCTTACAGCACTGCCTTTTTCAAGCTTCTCCAGAGAAAATCTTCCATCATACAAAAAAACCCTCCGACCTTATAACACTCGGAGAAGGATGAAGGACTAAAGCTTGTTCAGAAGCTAAATCAATAATAGGGAGTTAATTTTACTTTCAGTATTGCCATTATTGTCTCTGCTACTGTTTGGAGTATTTTGAAGAGGAAAAAAACACGTGATACATTTCCCTGTAACGTCTTCACCAATATTCCTGTTAACATAATTCAAATATTTTAGTACTGTTGAAGGCCTGTGATTCTTACAGGCACTGAAAATTCAGTGTATGCCCCCTCCCCCAATCACTAGTGGGAGCAAACTTAGAAAACCTTAGAAAACAGCAAAGAAAAACCATAGAAAGGAACTATTTGTTTGGTTCCCAACCATTTTCATCAATGTCTCCAGCAACTGTAATTGTTTGATTTTCAGCAGATTTCTTTTTCAAATATTAAAACAAGAACAGATTTTCCTCTTAATTCCTGTTTGATTGCAGAGGGAATTTGTGTGAAAGGATATTCCTGGATATTCAAATAAGCTGTTAGAAATGATGTCTCATGAAGTGTTTAGAAAACATATAAACAATGTGCATTCTTTGGGATTCTTTGTCAGGGCAGATGCAACAATAGACCTTAGGAAACATGAGCAGATGTTATTCTGCACGCTCTTCATTTCAGAGTCTTTAGAAATTCATGAGATCTTTTGTAGGTTTTATGAATCTTCTAATAACAGTGCAGCTGTTCAATTCAGAACTGCAAAGATGTCCTCAGACATTTACTTGAATCTGCGAATGTCGAAGGCAGCACTGGAATGGCCACGTTTTACAGGTTTGCAAGATATTATTTAGAAAGGCCAACCAGGTGGTGTCTGTGAATGCTGTGTCTTTCTTTCCTCCCATGATCTGGACAACTGCCATTCCATGCCTACCAATCCTTCAGTAATTCAGTGTCGCATTGCCTCCATCCCTTTTAAATAGAGATCTCAAAGACAGTTCAACTTTCTCTGAATATTACCACTTTCTACATGGGCAACACTATGATTATTTCCTGATTTTATGAAAAGAATCACTTAAGTTATCAACAATGGCACAGAAACTCATTTACTGCAACACACCAGTGCATTCTCATTATATTCTGGTCAGGCAAGACGCAAATCACATTGCAGATGGTTTCACTGGAAAATGTGTATTTGATCAACAATTGCACTGTGCTGAACTTGATTTGATTTCTAAGAGTCAAGCTGTTTTACACTAACCCTCTTCTGACAGAGATGCAATCCCTTCTGGATTGTGAATGTCCAGATGGACTATTTAGGTCTTTGCTCAGTCTCCATTTTTGTTGGCTCACTGTGCATTTACTTTAAATTCACTGACGGATTTATTTAGCTCTTTATATCTTCTGCTAATCTTGAAAAATGTTGCTTAATCTTACTCATGTAGTAACTGATGTAGTAATTGGATGGTCCCCAGAAGAAAAAGATATTTTAAATATTATGCTTGGCTACTCTCCAAAAGGTAGGACAGTGTATCACAAGCTTCTGTCCTTGGTCTACTGTTTGAAAAATACAGTTCAATTGCTGTTAGTGTTCCTTGAATGTGGCAAATCACCTCTCTAAATGCAAACCATCAGAGCGGTAACTGATCAAATATACTAACCACTCAACAGAATTCTTCAGTACACAGTAATAGAAGTTTACTTTAAAAACAGTAACATCTATTTTACCGAGAACATTTACAGTCCACATTCAATATTTTTATTCCTCAAATTAGAACTAATCTGCTTTATGTATTAAGTATCACCAGCAGTAGAGTACAGATAAATACTCATTAATAAGTGTTAACTGAATTTGGTATTCCTGAGCAGAGAGATACATGACAGAAAATATATAATTCGGTTAAAAGAAAGAGTTGCTGTTTAAAAAAAAATTGCAGTGAGGTGAAGCAGACTTGGAATCACAGAGGCAGTTAGTTCTTCAGAAAATAAAAATGCAATCAACCAGAATTTTGTAAAGGAAACACTTCTACATATACCTGTAATTCAGAAACTCAGTGTCAAAGGAAATCACTGAAGCCAAGAAGGTACAATCCTGAAGGATGCTTCTTACAAAGAAAATGTTTCTTTAACTATTGGTATCTTAATATCCTTCTTAAAAATAACTAACTTCTAGGAAACAGCAACCCACTATTTCATGGACTAAATATTTTTTTTTAAATCAACAGTTCCCAAACTGTTGATTCCTCTTGGCCAATGGAGCTACAGTAACTGCTCTGCAGCTGGTACAAGTACCACTGTTAAACAGGAAGTTGTATGAACTCCTCAGGTCCATGTGGCTGTGCTCTTAGTTCACCAAAATTGTTGCAACATTAGTCCAAAAATTTACAATCACTGGTTCACAGATGAGATGAGATGAGATGAGATATGAGATGAGATGGCACACTGTCTTCAAACTGCGTCCTGAGTGTTTCTTACTCTTACATGTTTGGTGCCAGCCACCACTAGTCATGCCCACTGTAAAAGATGGTTCTAAGCCCCATGATCTGTTTACATGGTCCTTGTCAGTCATGCAGTGGTATATGCAGTGCGTACAGTCTAAGCGTGCACATGAAGTGCAGATAGTGCTGCATGAAAAGTTATCCTGCTTCTGTAATTTGGCTTCAAATGCAATGAGACAAAATTCAACCAGCTGTACATGTAGATTATTCTAACAAACCTAATAGAAGTTCTTGTAGAATGCAGAAGCACTACAGACATACAACACAGACAGAATTCAGACACAGGAGGCTTTGCATCTGCTTTGCAGATACTATAATTAAAGAAGTTTAGGTTTTCCACAAGAAACAAAAAAAACCCCAAAACAGCAATTAAAGCCATTAAAAGATACAAATAGTTTATGGCTTTAAGAAAAAAAACAAGGCTTTTCCTGTAAACCTGGAAGTTTAGACAATAAATACAAAGATGTTTCTATAACCAGTACCGTCAATAAGGGAAGTATGCTTTAAAGTTTACTACGTTTGTGTTGATTTATTGCAAAACCCCAAATTAACCATATAAGTCACTGAGCAATGCTTCTATGTGTTCCTTGTCAGTGTCTTCCTGTGTCTGCAGCTGAGAGGCAGTGCTCATGGATGGCCCGGCCCATGGCAGGGGCTGGAATGATGCACTGATTTACACTCCGTTTATTCAGGCTTAACCTGGGGACTTTAGAGTTTCATTTGCAGCAAAAATGTTGATCATGGCAAATTTCTCTGAAGTACACAGGGTTTACAGTAGTTAAGGCTTATTTTTGCCATGAAAGACAAAATGATAGTGCTCCACTTTAAATAAGAGAAGAATTAGAACTGTAATTATTGGTCTGCGGCAGCACTGACGTATGCAGAAAGCATCAAACTTGGGATTGTGTGAACCCCTCCAAGGTGATCTCAATTCAATATTGAGATGGACAGATCTTAAGGAAAAAAGTCTCAGAGAACAATTCAAATAGTGGTGGATGAGGTCTTAACAGAATTGTAATGTATAGACAAACACACTGCGTGTCAGGAAATGAGAAATCTCATTATGTCCTTCCCTGGCAACCTGACTTTTTCTCATATTAAAAAAACAGGACAGCAGAATGCAAAAAAGGAAGCAATGGTTCCTGTGCTTCCTGGAGAAGGAAGCTTGGAGAGACTGTTGATTATAAATAGAAGAAAGAAGAAGAACAACAGAAAGAGAAAACAAGCTAGGACTTCAGCCAGGTGCTGATCAAAGAGCTTAACTGAGTTTGGGGGCTATCAGAGGGCACATTCACATTCTT
The DNA here is from genome assembly GCA_008658365.1 of Alca torda. NCBI lineage: Eukaryota > Metazoa > Chordata > Aves > Charadriiformes > Alcidae > Alca > Alca torda. The sequence goes on from CM018081.1 coordinate 10,052,358, forward strand.
CCTCTCTTCCTACTTCCGAGTTAGTCAAAGATGATTTCCATCCAGTTACACTGTAGTTGAATAAAGTAGCACTCTCCTACCTTGCTGTCCCATGGCTAGGTGGTTTTTGTTGTAGCGATTTATCAATTAAAAATAAAAAAAAATAGCTTGGCAGCACACTACCTTCACTTTTTAGCTTTGTACTATTATGAAAGATCACTGTGAAGAGCTTATTAGAGAGAGCAATGTCCCAACAAACACTGTAGCTACACTGATCTACAGAAAACACACTTAAAGGAATGAAAGGAAATCTGACAACTAATAATTCTTATTTTCCTAGATCTCTTGCCCAGAAGAGGAAGCTCCCAGGTGGCATACTGGACTGTATTAGTGGTGCTGGTGCCCAGCAGGGAATGGACTGAAATGCTACTATTTTTTGTTTCTCTGAACCCTGGTGGAGACTAGCTAAAATGATAACTATTCTGATTAACATTCACTTCATGATTACAGAATAAAAGAAAACATCTTTTCTTTCTCCTATAAAGACAATGCCTGCTCATTAGAATTTGTGATGTCCATATGTTTTCCAAACTCAGGCTGCATCATTGCATATGGAATTGCTGTTAATAGTTTTTATATCTAATTATTTGAAGGTGCTTAGGCTAATAAAGAAATTAGTTTGAAGAGACCACCAGAGATATCAGACTCTGTCACTGAGGTGGGAGATGAACAGCTGAGCAGGTCCCATGTAGAGAATAGGAATTTGAGGAATGACATTTCTGAGCTGCTTTTAAGATGATCCAGCATATACTATGCCCCATGGACAGAGAGCTGAACTCCATGGTATTCAAATATGGATTGAGAGCATAGTGTGTGACCCAGCCTCTGTTTATCCCTTTTAAGATGCGTTTGCATGCACAGCCCCCCACCATAGGGAAGCACAGGTCCTGAGGCAGGCTCAGCCCAGCGCAGGACAGGGACTTCGACAGGACAGCTCTCAGGGTAGCATCCCTCTCCTCTGCATTGCTTACTGATGGGTCCTTTCACTTCTTTTCATGAGGTGAATAGGTAGGCTATTTATGTATTTTTCATGCCTAGTATTAGTACCTGGAATACAATATTACTGTGTATCGTATTACTGCAGTGAACTGCGTAACATCTAAGATTTTCCTCAAGACCTCACACAGCGTTTGACTGAAGCTTACAAGCCCACTGTGCAAATACCATTACAGTATATACTCGTGTGAAAGTTAAAAAAATTCCTCATGAGAGGAATACATATTGAAAGATAAGTTAAAATACTGTCTTGTCCAATAGCGTTTGAAATAGCCTAGGTCAATAAATAAAAAAAAAAAACCAAACCAAACCAAACCAAAACTTAGTCGATAATCAAGTGCAAAGCCATAGAAACAGTGAGAAACCTTGGACAGCTTTTTAACTATTGTTCAATATGGTTCTAATGGAAATAATATTGCTCTTGAGAATGAAGAACTAATTCACAAACATTTACTCTGGCACAGCTACTACTGGAGCATTTGTTGGTCTGTGTTAATCCTTTTCAGTGAGGGAAAAAGATTTCCTTTTCACTTGTTAATTTTTATGGTTATTACTGGCCTCATATACACAACAATTAATTTCTATAGCTCTATACATTACTTTATGTGAACAAGACTCTAAATATGTCTGTTTCTTTCCACTTCTTCCGTTTGTTTTACTTACATCCTAAATAAACAACTTTTAAAAATACTTGTAGGAATTTTTTTTAAAGTAATAAATGTTTTCCAAACTGCTTTCCTATTTGGCCTTTACAGGGACACTGCTAACAATCTGTACTTACCACAAAGAAGACGAGAATACATTCTGCAAGGCACAGAAATTGAGGAGGAGGGAGATACTGTGAAGAGATAAATAATGGTTTTCAGTGCTCAGAAATTTGTAACAGCTTTTGAGCACTTCTGTGCTTCTTCCCTTTATGTGCCACCATCACAGAACACTTTGCAGCACTTGGAGAGGACAAAGTAAATATATGGGCTTTCTTTGAAATCCTACATGTGAGATTTCTTTTAAATCCTACAATGCTTCCAGAGCTCAATATGAACAGGGATGTAATTTCAGGGATATTCCTCTCACATTCCTCCCTATGACAAGCAGGCAGAGGAACCGTCCTGAAGCCGCAGCTCAGGCCTGAGTTCCCAGCTCTGACACCAGTTCCCAGACCATGCTCTGGGGACAAGGGGTACAGGACAGGCAGGTTGGTGAGGTGACAGCAAACTCTCTTGCTTTCTGTTAGAAAACTCAGTAACAAGCACCACATTCCACTTCTGCTGAATCATCCTTGTCCAGTGGAACAAATACATAAAGAAATTCAGATCAGAACACCCATTCCCATTTACAAGCTCATTATAACTTATCAGGTTACTGTTCTCCACTGTCTTCATTCAATTCAGAAAAGATCATGTCTACATAAAGAGGTGTTTCAGTTTTCTAAGTAACAGGAATGTCAGACATTATTCACTAGGTGGGCAAGATTTAACATGAATAGTAGTTGCAGTGAGCAGACTCATCAGCATCCTAGTTTTATTTACTCTTACAAATTGAACATACATCTCCTAAACCTTTCACTAACAGTAATATTAGACATAAAAATCTAACCACAAAATTTTTGGTAACTTTGTAATGATTAGAGAAGAAATACTAAAGATCACTGTCAACTTCAGGCTAACTTGGAAAGCTTATCTAGAGAGCCAGAAATAAATTCTTGCCCCTTTTAAGGCCATGAGACTTTTGCCATCAAGATAGAAAGACACTGAAAGTAAAATTTCCATAGATTTCAATGCAGCCAAGATCTCATTCCTGTAAATTACATCTTGGCACTCTGACTGCAATAAATCCAACCTGAACAGAAATAAAGACAGGGTTTAAAGCCTGTAAGAGCTTGAAGCTGTCAGCTGTCACTTCAGTAGGTAGTCAACCTGATAGTTTTGGGCTGTCCAGCAAAACTCAAGCTAAAGGAGATAAATATAAGTCCAAGCAATTCTAAGAGATGCTTTTCAGTCAGTGCCAACGATGGGTGTAATAACCATCCAAGTGGGCTACTTCACACTGAAAGAAAAGCAAGTTGCACCAGATAAAACTGAAGTAACTAGTTTAAAAGATATCAGAACTGTAATTACCACATCTATATCCAGATCACGTGCTTTCCCTCAAAAGTTTTTAAAACTCCCTATGAATTGTAACAATTTGACTTGAAGAGTCTAGGTCTAGTGCATACCAAAGATACACTTTGTCAGTTTTCCTGGGTTTGAAGTTTAACCAAACATTTGTGAGCCATTTTTACAGTCAGTAAGATATAAGGAACACAACCTCATGCATACACAGAAAACAAGAATAGCGCAAAGCTCTGGGACTGACAGACACATGCACATAACTATGTTTTTTACAATGCCGTTAGATCATTGAGATGTGCAAAGCACGAGACTGGTGTCCAAAGCTAAGCAGGCAAAAGGCAAAGATACCTTTGTGAAAGCAAACTGCATATGAATTGTGATCCACTCAAGGTGAGGACAATCTGCACTGAGGTCTTGCCTCCTTACTTCTGTGCTCTCTACTGGTTCCCTGTAGCTGATTCCCCTTTACCTCTGTAGCATCTCTCTATTAAAATCATCTTTACAGGGCTTTCAGTAGATAATCATCACAGAACCTCCCAGTAAAGGAGGGGCTGTCTCCTTTACTGGCTTCAACACTGAAGTTACCGCAGTTGGGAATGCTGGAGTGGCTGCGTTCCCTCTTATCATCTGGATTCTGATGAGACTGAGAACAATGAGAGATGGTGGGCAGAGCAGGTGCTCTTCTGCAGATCTACACTTACTCCCTACCTTGTTGGTCATGACATGGACACATTCCTGCCTGTGACTGCTTCTTCCAGACTCTCCAGGAAGTTATATGCTTAAAAAGGGAATGATACTAGAGAAGCTGAGACTCCCCTTCTTCAAATACATTGAAAAATAACTCACAAACATTCCTCTCTAGATGTAGAATAGGACCCAGACCATGATATTGTGTAATGTATGTGCAATCCCTTAAATCTACAACATAATCTAAAAGAAAATCTGAAGGTAAACCAGTGGGAAAAAAATGCATCTCCAGGTAATAAGAGGAGAATATTCAATTAAAATTGGTTGGCAGTGGTTCAGCTGTAATAGAAGCAGAGATTAATATAACCAAGAGGCTACACATTAAGCCTCTAAACAAATTAAAAATGCTAGTAATCAATGAGAACACAACAAGCAGTAAGGCGTTCAGCCAATCTATTAGCAAAATAAGCACTAACCCCATTAGGCTACTTTTAAAATTATCAGAGCCTAATAAAAACAATCTACCGATTCTCAAGCCAATGAAAATGAACCAGCCAGTTGAAGCAGTTTAATCTCCTTTAGCTAAGGAAGGAAAGCGCTAGCTAAAGCCCTGGCATGCTGACTGACCTATAATCCACTCTTACCAAAGACAGATGCTACCACTGCCTGCCCGAGGGAAGTGGAAGAAGACAAAAGGGAAATTTGGAATGCTCAAAAATGCCTTTACTTACATTTAAAAAGAACCATGAAACATTGCCTTTACACTTCCAATGCCATTTTTTTTCTTTCTTAGAATTAAACCCTCAATGCAGAAAGACCTGGAAACGTCTGTAGTTTTAAAGGGCTTTGTCCTGACTTTATTTCTGTGTAATAAGTACTGGCAAAGCTACTCTATAATTTTGATTAAAAAAAAATAAATCTATAAATAGATAAGTGTGGCTGATGAAGCAAAACTGCATTTCTAGCATAGGCATACACACAACCACAGAATAATAAAGAAACAAAAGACTTCATCCAGAACTTTCCAAAACATGTTGTCATTGTGCCTAGGGGCTTCAGCTGCTGGCTCACAGTCCTCTTCCCCATGCATTCAGCTTCAGAGGAACTCCCCTCTCCAGTGCAGGAACGCAGCAATCAAACCCAGATTGACTGGTTTTTGGAATTAACTTATTTTTATCGTTCCCTTTCATTTCAGGCATTTCCCCCAGTCACAGACTCTATGTCTCTACAAGATGGGCCCCATAGGAAGGCCCTGTCCTTCCTGTGGTGGGCATGAAGATCTGCCTTGGACATGCAGACACATCTGCTGCTCAACATGCTATTTTTAGATTCAACATATCTTGAGAAAATGCCTGAAGGATTCATTATGGTGGCTTTTCATCTCTGATCAGTGCTTCCGCATCGGATAAAGCTGAAATGGATATCCTCAGACAGTAGGGCTCCATCCAGTGTCTGCTAGATGAGTTACTTAAATCTCTGCTTAAGTTTATGAATTAAGCCTCAGAGACTTAAACCTATACTCCCACTCCAAAGGAGTGTCATACTCTTCAGTAATAAAACGAGCAGTAACTACTAATAACTGGAACAGAAAACAGTACAATTCTCAGCTGTTTTGTCTGGACAGGCAAACATACTGGGATCATTCCAGCCTTTCAGGACCTGCTTTCTTGTCAGACAAGGCTGGCTGAGACAGCATGATGGCTGTTAAGAGCAATAGCTGCTCAGCCATTTCCAAGGTAAGCCTTTGAAAAATAGACTATGGTGAAATTCTTGGGTTTGAATTGTTGGATTTTTTTTTTTTTGCAAAAGATTCCTATTGAGCTTATCAGAACCAGGATTTCATCCTGTTGCTCTACACAAGTGAGTTTAACAGTAAGGATATGCCTGGTATTTTTAAGCAGAGGCTCCAGATTTCCACCTTTCCATGAAAAATACTCTTTGTCATTTTGGTATCTAGAAGCTTGTTCCCAGACTGAATATTGGGATGTTCTAAACTGCATTCAGATATAACCAAATACATCCCAGTCTGTGATAACGGCTGTCAACAGAATAAAAATGGCTAAGCACATTTATCTACATGAAAAGAATGCCCTTTAATCTTAGTTCAAACCTGTAAAATGTAGGTTGCATCTTAAACTGCTCTGTGCAGCTGAAATAGGTTAAAGAAAACTCCTTTGTACTCTTCATTGCTCATGCACACAGCATTATCACTTACAATTAGGCATGACATTTCAGTAAACATCGCTTGTATTGAGTTAACAGACAAAGCACACAGGAGACAGCTATCAGCTACAGAGGAAAAGAAGGGAAACAAAGCACTGATGAGGCAGACTATTATGCTGGCAAAAGAAACAGAGAAATATGTGGATTATCATTTTTACCTCCACCCAGACTGAACTTCTGATATGTTGCCCAGTTGTACTTACTCACTTTCTAAGAATATTAAGAGACGCAGCTGTAGAAAAAAGCACTAACCTGAAAGTAGTCCCTTTCATCTAAATTTATAAACATTTTATAAAAAACTCAACTACTTAGTGATTTCAGTTTCATTAATTTCTTACTTTGTATTTATAAACTATAAATATTGGGTCTTCATCATAAATTCATCGACTTTATTTAACGCTGAACAATTCAATAAAATCTTACTAAGCATGAGCTAATTGAGAATGGTGATGTTTCTATTAAAAGTATGCATAGTGACAAAACAAAAATGCAAAAATATTACCTGTATTAAACAGATTTGCTGCTAGGCACCATATTGTTTTAAAGGTTAGGAACTCTGACAAGATCATTTCATCACTAAGGGTTAGACTATAATCCCTTCATGCTGGATGGAATTTACACCCTGGGGATTTTCTGCCATTAGTTACAGTTGGGTTACTCAAAGCATAATCATGCTATGAACAAGGCTACGGGCATCAGTTGTACTCAGATCTAGGTTATTAGGTCTCAGGTTTAAGGTCTTTTTTTAAAGAACGAAAGATACTGGTTGCATTCAATTCAGAACTGAAAACTGCTTTCGTTTATCTTTAAAAGTGACATAAAGAAAGAATACTTTATCTGCACATTAAGAAAATGTCAAAACGTTCCCCAAAGGTATCCAAATTAACATGCATGTAAATTATATGTCATTTTGATTGCTCATAACAGTCAGTGTGTGCACAGCACTAAGCACTTCAAGAAGGAATATGCCCTACTCTTTGTCAGACTGGGAGTAAGGGTAACCATTAGAAATAAACACCGTTTTTGAAAACGGGACCAGAGTATCCTGGGAATTACACTGTGAATCATTCTCCCTTCTTCCTTGCCTTGTTTTAGATACTTAACTAAAACTCAAGCTATGACACTATAAGGACATGTAGCTGCCTTGTAGCAAACACACTATATGACTTAATTTTAGAATAGCAGCTCCTTCGGTGACTACTTTAGATGTTCTCAAGAAAATCAGTTTCAAAGTATCATTTGAGCACCATCTGGACAACCTATTTATTCACAGAATATGCAAACCTACAGCCATTAAAAAGTAATGCAGCCAAAACAGTAGATTAATTAATTAAAGACATTATTTCCTTTGTAGCATAGACCTAATCCTGTATTTTTTCAAAGCTCCTTACAGTGGAAATTCTGCATCATCTGCACCTGCTATCTAAGAGTTTATTTCTATAAACTCTTTCATAAAACTTTGGTTTCAGTAAAAATTCAACTCTGAATATCAAACACTGCTTCTAGGCACAATGTAAACCTCAGCAGGAAAAGGGCCCTGCAGTGCTCTGAATAAACACCTTGGTGCACATACTGTATATAATCAGCGTGCAATACATGGTTGCTACCTCTTATTTCCAATATGCCTGGAAGTTATTGCTTAAACGAAATAGCTGTAGTAAGAGGGGGATATTCTGACATCCACAGTGCTGCTCATGAATGCAGCTATTACCATGAAAAACAAGCATCCGCTTTTAAAATGGGATAGTAATTTATAGTTTAGGCTGTTGTTATAATATACAGCAAACCAGAAAAAGTCCCTGATATTTCTAATATTTAAGCTCCTTAAAGGAGCATCTTTATCTCCTAATCAAAACTTAAATAAGCATCCTCTCTGAGACTGCATTTGCTTGTATTTCTGTTTAATTAGGGTCCTGCCACCATCCCTTTCAGATGCATAACTGTATGCAGATTTTACACTCTAGGCTCGCCTCTGTTTATCAGAAAGAGAATGCAATCTGTTATGATCAAACACCAAAAGGAGTAAAAGGAACTTGTGCTCGATCTGGTTAATAAGCAATTATGACATCTGTAGGTTTGCTTTCCTTCATTAGCTGCTTTTTAAGGAAGGGTTAACTTTTTCCTGTGTTTATCCTGTGAAACTATGTGAAATTTGAGACTGAACAGTCTAAAAAGTAATGTTCAAGTGGCTTCAAAGAAGAGCATTCATGTAACTGTAAAGCACTGCCATTGTGGCCAAAGCCTGATGTTCACAGTGCTGAGGGTGGCCTGGCAGGGCCCTACCTTTCATTTGCAACGTCTAATTTTAAAAGTTGTGCTCATCTGGACAAGGAACTAAGCTATTTTTTTAGTTTTGCAGCCTCCAGATGTTTTTGGGTAAGTTTGAACATTCCATTTTACAGTCTTTTAAATAGAAACACAAAAAACATTTAAAAATAAAATTTCTTGCTGGGTGCTGGAGATAATTACAGTTTGTAAACATCACGCACATACAAAAGACCATATATTGGGCTATCATTTTTCATTGCAGTCAGTCTTGCTTAAGCAGTGATGCTGTAATTTGTCTCTTTGCTTTTAGCTTTGTTTTAATCAGTTATGAATTTGATTTTTTTTTCCATTCATAAAAGGGAGCTCCAGTACCACCACATTTATCTCCAGTGTGCTGAGACACAATCATTTACACTGAGGCACAGTCCTTAGGTGTGAGCCCTAGCCAGGATCCCTGCAAACGGCAAAGCCCAGGCAGGAATATGCTGCAGCCCATGCACAAACTGTCTGGCTGCCTGGGACAACTGGCCATGTCACCACCACTGCCTTCTCCCATGGCCTCTCCTGCTCACAGCTGTCTTCATCTCCCTCTCCTGAGAATGGGCAAGTGCAGAGGCCTTCTCCTATGGCCTCCAGACACTTCATATAAAAACCTTTTGATCAGAGTCATTCCCAATTGCTACACAGTTGCCATTTCTCCTCTGAAGCTTCAGAATAGGTAAGCAGGGTTGCCCAGGACCTGAGCCACCGTTTGCCTAAAATCTTGCCATTTGAATGGATGAGTAAATTTTAACACTGTGCTGTATTTGTGCTCCTATGTTCAAAATGCAGATTTCACTCTGACCCTAATATCAACCAGTATCATAATCACATATTGACTTGAATTTGTAATGGAAGGAGAAAATGACCTAAACCAAAAAAACCCATAGTCATAAAATTGTATTTCCTTCTACCTAATTCCCTTCCCAATTAAACATAAGTACATTAGCATTAAAAGAGAAGGCCTGGAGTCACCAAAAGTTCAATCATATATTATCACATTCATAGACTGTAGGTGTTTAAAAGTCATAAACCTTTCCTGTTAAACTTGGCCTTCTGGAATGTGGGGAGAAATGAGCACTGCTAGCTGGTCAAACCATCATTTTATGTCAGGGCTGAAGACAGTGGGGATGAACCACCCTCTGAAGATGCCAGGCTTTTCCCAATAACTGCAAAATGAGCAAAGACTCTCACTTGGACACAAGCAGATCATGATCAGACATCTAGCACTGAGGTGGGTGATGAAGGGCCCCCGCCACTGATGGGGGTTCAGCTGCTGGGACTCCAGCAGCTCAGACACAGCGCAGCTGGGGGCTGCTCCCTTCCCTCTGGGGACATGGGGACAATGCTGTTGGGGGTTCATGGCCAGGGTTGACCCCCTGCCCCTGGCAGCTGCCTTCAGCTGAGGCCCTGGTGTCTCCCCCTCCCGCTGAGCTCCAGCTGCACTGTAGCTGCTCTGCAGCCAGACCCTGACCTGTCCCATCACCATGGCCCTGCCTGGAGACCTTCACCAGGTCTCACCCGGGGCCCAGCCTGTGGGCTGCCATCCCAGCCTGGCCTCCACCCTGCACCATCACCATGGCCCTGCCCAGCAATCCTGGTGCTGCGCCTCATCAGGCCCAATCCTGACCCCAACCCATAGGCTGACTTCTCACAGCTCTGCTCTGCGCCCCAGGCCTGCCCACAGATCTGGGCTCTGGGCTGCTCCTGGCCTGCCCTGCTCCATTGCTGGAGATGGTGGGACAGATCCTGCCCTGGTGGACTGGGATCTCCCTTGGCTCCCAGCTCCCTGTGCCACAGGGAGGAGACAGCCCTTGCCATTTCCTGACAGGTGAGATTAATTCCCCCATATTATCTTAGTACTGAAAGTGCAAAAAGTAGTGATAGAAAGCCAGCCCCAGTAAGCCAATGGCAATTAAAATATGTATGAGAAAAAATGATTAATAATTTGACTCCTGTACATATACAGGAGGGCTGGAGTTATACTAGAAAAACATCTGCCTTTGTTAACTACAGAATTAACTACTGATCACAGGAAGGAAAATACCTGGCTCATTTAGAGTGAAAATGGAATGGATACCACCGCTCAAATGCTAACCAGAAATCTCTCATAATACATGTGCATTTTCAGTTGAATGCTAACCACCTGTGCTAAAATTCCTCATGTGAGACATCAGAGTTCTGCACCAGAGAAACAGATAGGATTAACAGATACATGGATAGAACAGGTATCACAGAGATGGGTCAACAAAGCTTTTGTAGAGGAAAGCCATGTCTCATCTGTTTGACTTTTTTAAATCAGTAACAATGTAACAAAGACAATAAATTGTAAACGCTTTTTCAAAATGCTTTTCTTGAGATCCTTCACCAAAGATTCTTATGAAACCTAATCTGTCATGCAAGAAGCTGAAACATAAAAAAAATGTAGCTCCTGCTTTTCCCTTCAGAGAAAACTGTTCTCTAAGGGTGAAAACAAACACAGAGTGATTTTATTTCAAAGAAGGTGCTCCTACTAGCTTTCGCAATTTAGAATCCTCAATAGCCATTTGATGGATAATACCAACTTGCAACAATGAATGAGTTTAGGCTTAAGACATAATTTCATTTTGTACTGAACTCCTGATTATTGTGGGTTTTCACAGGTGTCCTGAAATTTTTCCAAACTCTCACATTGAGAGTAAAAGCAGTGTTTTCTGCAAACACCTGAGAGAAGTTCTTATTCAGTTCTATCAAGGAGTCACAGTTAACATGTACTCCCATTTTCAGACGATTTGTCTCTGTTTAGAAACTTGCATGTGCAAACCTTTTATGTGGCACAGCTCCATCACCATCTGTTCCAATGTCTCCAGAGCACAGACAGCGAGGAGCTCTGACAACTGAAGCTGGAACATACGGGGTGTTTATAGCACAAGAGTCATTACATGAAAGTAGGCCTTGGAAGGAGGGTGAGATGGTTTGGACTGTCCTTTCACATTAATTTCGGTACCTTCTGCTGTTTTGGTTAAGTAAATTGACCGTTAAGTTTAAAATTCAGCAAAAAGAAAATAAATCCTTGAAGTTTCTCTAAAGAAACAACACACGTTTTCAAGTTTCCACTTTGTGGGGAAAAAGACAAACAGGGTAATAGAACTACTATTTTTAATGCTTGACTATGTACTTTCAAATTATTTTGGCACACCAAATTGTTTTAACAGTTACAAAACACTTGGGTTGTGTAGTGTTCAGCTCTCCTGCCCTAGCTGTGCATCTGCATTTAGCAGAGGAAAGAAATTGGACTGTATCTCTGCACTGTCATCTTGCTTTTTAACCTCTGGAATCAGATCACGGTAATCACCGCTGCACACAGAAGCAGAATAATTTAGGTCAGGAGAGACCTCTGGAGGTCATCTAACGCAATCCCTTGGTCAAAGCAAGGCCATCGGAACCAGTTATTTTCCTTTGGTAGTTATCAGTGACATAAACAACAAATAAAGCACTCGCTGTCCCTTATCATATGCCCAACTCGTGAGCTCAGCCCTATTCCCACAGAAGAGAGCTATGGGTTGAAAAGTATAGATGATGCATGATGATTAAAATGTCTTCTTTACAGAGAGTGTCCCACAGAGTCTGCTTGGCGCCCTGATGAAGACCACTTTGTTCTTGAACAACCATTCTGGAATGTTCCTTCAAATGTCAAGTTTAAGAGCATCAGAGCAGGGAGAACATATTTAATGTGAGAGAGATCCATTCTATTAGCTTTTTCAGAGCTTCTTCCACAGTGTTTATTGACTGTGACAAAAACACTGCATTGCAAGATCATTCTTCTGGAAGACATATGACCTCCAGTAGTAAAAGGATTGTTTAAAGAAAGTTATTTTTTCTTCTACAGTGGCCACTTCTATCTCAATAGTTATCTTGGAGCTTCCTAAAGAACACTATCCCTTTTTAGTTCAATTGTTATATATGTTGATTTCACAGCATACAATCATGCAGGATAATGTCTGTAGTAAGATATTCAATAATACTATTTTCTGCTAATTTCATACATTTCAGCCTTGTTCTCTTAACTGTTTTACAAGTAACCAAGCCTTGTCTGTTCTTCCGACACAAAGGAAAGATAACCATCTTAAGTTCATAGTTAGTTGCATGCTTTGACCCTGAAAATACATTACTTCTTTCTGTACAGGCAGACAAGATGCCAGTATGACCCCAAGGAATGTGTAGCTTCTGCTGCACCCAGGAGCACGGGCAGGGTCCCTGAGTGCCTGCTGTGGAGCTGGACTCCCCTGGGGTTCACTATACCTCAGCTGTGGTGGAAGAGGGTAAAGTGCCATGGAGAAGTCAGGTAGTAAGGAAAGACAGCCAGCAACTGTGCAGCCAGTGCAGCCATACTGAGCCAGATTTGGCACCTCCGTCAGCATCTGAGGGCTCAGGGTAAGCATTCATTTTGTCCACAAAAAATCTGTACCTAGCACATGGAATTGCAATCCAAACAGCGTGCAGGATCTGTTCTAGCATGAAGTAGATAGGAAAACAGGCAGAAAGGTCTGTTGTGTACATGAACTACCTATGTATCTGATGGCTGTTCTGAAGTTTGCCTAAACCTACTGGGAACAGGAGCAGTGAAAAACCTGTCAGTATTTACAAGCTCCTGGAACAGCTCCATTTTTTAATCATTTCTAAGCTCCAAGTAAGCAAGAAAGGACAAATGAACAGTTCTGACAACATACTGACTGACAACGTGTTAACATTTTTAAAGCACTCCTAGGGTGCTTTCCAAACAGGTTTTGGAAGGTGAAAGAAATGAACAGAATGTGGTGTATGCAGCCAGAAGTACCGTGTGATGGCAGTTTCAGTGATTCTTCTGTGGTACTGAACATTCTTTGATTTACAGAAACTCAAACAATCTGCCTCTGAAGAAATAGCTCCAGGATATTGCGACAGGAAGGAAATGTACTCTGTAAATGCTGGAGTGTCCCATGGAACTGAGAGATGCTGTGTCTAAAGAAAACTGCTTAGGAAATGCTTAAGTATACACATGTCTGAAGAACAGATTGACATGCCCTGAAACACAGAAAGCTGATAAAGTCGAAATTGCAACAAGACATATGTCTGTTACCCTGTGTCCATTACAAAAGTCATCTGACTTGTTGTCTGGCTTTTTTGATTGCATTACATCCCCTACTTGTCAACGACAGAACAGCACAGGCACGCCAGAAATCTGATTCAAGAACGAGAAACAGGTTAAGTTTGCAGTAATGTTCAGTTATATAGGAACAATCAGCCCCAGACAGTTCATTCCTGCAGCACGCCAGCAGCCTTGAAACAAGGTCTCACAGCTTCCAGACACCTTATCAGGCAGCCACAGAAGCTTGCTCTTAGCTATGTATTCAAATAGAAGAATGACCAAGCAGGCTCTTCTGAGGCAGCAGGCATTTGTCCAGTCAGCCCTCTGTGTAACTGAAGCGGTTTCATCAGCCAGAGGGTGACAGCAGGAAAAAACAATGAACTTAAGAGAAAACTTCTATCCAAGACCTATATGCTGATCTATGCCATACTGATCCACCACTTCCTGCAATAACAAGGAGCTAGTTGTGTATATCAGTTACTGATAGGGAAAGATGACTTTTTGACATAATACACATGCTATACAGAGCTGCTTAAACACTACTGAACACTTATGCCAGCGTATTCAAATGCGTCAGGGAAACTTAAAGTGCTCAACTTTTCTAACAACTGGACCACTATGAATTTAGGTGGCTCAACTTTTAACACGTTCATTTGAAATGCATAACCAAAATGTAGTGTATTCTTCCACATGGCTATATTACTGTGGAAATACTGTATTTATCAAAAGCTTTCTGGTGTGACATATTTGGATTTCAAATCCAGACAAAACAAAAAGAAGTACTGTGTTTAAAATAGTTCACGAGTATTTAATGCAGTGCAGTTTCTATACCACTGAAGAAATCCAGCTCTAACATGAAAATTGTCACAAAACATGGAAAAATGTGTGAATGCTTTTCACGACATCCTCATCTACTTTGTATACAAAAGTGACACGTATCCGTTTGCTACCCAGGAGTCCATGATGGGCATATTTCTACTTTATGAATACTGGTGAACTACATTCCTGTTTCTTGTATGTTTTAATTATTTTACAAGCATTTATGTGTTAGGAGTGTTTTCAATAAACAAAGTAATACTGGATTGCCAATTCATTGTGGATTTCCTTTTTTATTACCAGTCACAGGACATGATTCCATATATATTTGTGATTACTCTCTAGGATTTGTTTTGCACCTACGTAAGGAATCCTATATAATTGCCAAATTGCCAAATACCTACTGTGCTGGAAACAGCACAGGGAAGAGAGAGACTTCTCCAGTGAAGTGGAGTGCTTCTCCACTGAAGCTCTACTTTATTTCAGTATGAGCTGACAGGGATGATATGGCAAAGTACGACAACAAGCAGACCCTTCATTGTATCCCAGCAAAAGAGTTGTTCAGCCTGGAAAAGAGAAAGCGCTGGGGAGAAAGCCCCTTCCAGTACCTAAAGGGGCTACAGGAAACATGGGGAGGGACTCTTTATCAGGGAATGGAGCAATAGGATGAGGGGTAACGGTTTTAAACTGAAACAAGGGAAATTTAGGCTAGGTATTAGGAAGACATTCTTGACTGTGAGGGTGGTGAGACACTGGCCCAGGTTGCCCAGAGAAGCTGTGGCTGCCCCATCCCTGGAGGTGTTCAAGACCAGATTGGACAGGACTTTGAGCAACCTGGTCTAGTGGGAGGTGTCCCTGCCTGTAGCAGAGGTGTTGGAACTAGATGGTCTTTAAGGTCCCTTCCAACTCTAACCATTCTATGATTCTATGATGATTACTTTTTATGTTTAATCCACCAGTGCTTAATTAAGGTAATAACCTCTCTCAGGGGCCTTCCAAGTTAATTCCTCAAAGTGAAGCAAGAAGGAGTAAAGAAAAAGCGCTTCACGAGCATTTCCTTGGTCTTGGCAAGACCAGTCCTCTCTACATCCAAAGCAAGGAAGAAAATAAAATGTCAGCTGTAGTTTGTATAAAAACTTAAGCAAAGAGCTGGTTGCAATTACTGTCATGTAAACAAGGCTTGAATTTATGGAAGGGCAGGAAGAATAAGAGTGGTCTGTTAGCAGTAACCCACCAGCATGCTCCTGGCTGCAGGATGGGCCAATGCTCACACTGCGGCACAACCTCTCCCTGTTGGGCTGCACCAGCCTCCCAGCCCACCGCGGCACTGCTGTCGCTCCGCAGGGCTGGAGACCAGGCCCAGGTACACTGATGCTGCCAGAGCTGCAGTCTATCCCCAGTCCTTGGAACACCAAATACGTGGCCAGTGTTACAACTTCCTGTAAAACATCGTTTTCATTTGGCATTGTGGTACTCCATGGCACGCTTTCACGAAACAGAAGATGCAATTTTTGACTGACTTGTCACATCACAGTTCCAAGCAAGCATTGGAAGTGGCTCCCGCTCACTGAAAAAATAAATATTGCATATGTATGATGAATTATTTAAAGCTTTTCTTTCTGATAGTATTCTCATCTATCAGCACTTAAATGTATATGAAGCGTAGAATGACACCTGATCTTCAGGATGATTTTTCTAGGCAGTAAGAGTGGGAACTTTTGACATTCTCAACCTTATTTTTGTATTGTTTCAAAACCCAGACCCCACGGCCTGCCTGCAGTCCTGTCAGCACGTCTGACTCTTGAATCCCGCTCCAGTGAACCATAAGGCATGTCCTCCTCTCCTACCTTTACATTCAGTAACTTCAGTCAAAACTTTTTTTGCCATAGCATGACAAAAGTCAGATGTATACCTTACGGAAAAAACTTCAGGAAGGTGAAGGAAAAATGGTGACTTTAGAAATAGAGCAGCACTTGGAAACTCAACTAGATGGCTATGAGTGCTACGCTAGATAGAATGTGACCATTTTCACTGTCCCTAATGAAAATTCTGGGTTTCTTGTAAATGTTGAACTATAAATGTTGAAAGCTGTATTGCACAATGGTGTCCAATGAAAGAGAAATTTATCCACTCTAGGCACCAGCCAAAGCCTGTAATTTTTCCTCAGAAAATTTCCTATTGATAGCACTCACAAGAGCTTTCTCATCGTTTATATTTTTGACAATATTACTTCTATTATCAGAATAACAAATGCAACCATTTTTGCTCTTCTGAGTGTTGCAACCACAGATTCATTCTATTAGACTGCCAGTAACTTTTCACTGGAAGTGCTCTCATCTTCCAAAAGCTGGATGCCTTCCTATGTGTTGAGAAATGAGGGAAAACTATCAATTTGAACTCACTGAACTCACTTGGTAAAAAGTTTTCATACTGCATAACCATTGGTATGTCTTCAAAATTGCTCAGCTTACTTCCCCCCTCCCAGGAACATTATATGTTCCTCTGCATGTGCAGAGGACTAACTTTTCTATGCCATATTATAGCACACATTTAAAGACAACATTTGACTCAAGCTGATACAAACATCTAAGCAACAAGTTACTAATGCATGCATTGTGATAACAAAAACAGTAAAATGGCTGTCATATTGGAATCTCGTATCTGAAAAGGAGTAACTGATACTCTAAGCAGGGCCTGAAGTCTCCACACCCTTATCCTAGGCTTCAGTTTAGCTTGGCATGGCTTTTGCAGCCTTTATCAGCATTTTATGTTGTCTAGATTTTCTTACTCATTCTGTCAAAAGGAAATCTTGCTGAAGCTGAAAAGTTCTGGAATCACTTGGGGATCAAACTCTGGTGTAAGTAGGAAATTTAAGAGTCAAGTAAAGCAAATCTGAAAATCATGAAAAGCCACGTAATACCTGAGAGTGACATCTAATTTTAATTACATGGGAATCTGGTTTGCTAGATTGAGCATTAGATAGCGTAAAACTTCAGGATGGCTCTGCAGAGCTACATGTGCTGTATGGAAATTCAGGTTACATTTTACTGATTTCTTATAAATCAGCGATTGTATGAAGTGAACAGTCAGGTGCATCTACAATAGCTAACAGACTATACAAACAGCAACCTCATGCACTGGTGGAAAATGGTGCAAAAATAATAAAGAAACTATTATAAAACAAGCAAAGTCAGGCCCTGATCCACATTTAGCCATTAAATTACAGAGTAGCAGGAAAAAGTACCAGGTTGTCATCTTTTTACGCTTTACTCAGTGGAACACTGACAAGAAGAAAGTCTGCATGGCTGGAAACCAAAGTCAGAGTCAGAGGGCGTGGCAGATGTCTAATAAGATACACAAAGCAAAACTTTGAACTCAGTATAATCTGAAAGTTTGGGAACTGCCAGAGCCTCCCAGGAGGCAGTGCACATCTCCGTTTGGAGGGCGTTAACACGGACAGCTGGGGTGTCCCCTGAGGTGGCCCCGAGCCAGGGGAGGCTCTCCAGCCAGACTGCGAACCCACTGCTGCGGGTTTGTCAGAGTTCCAGGAAGGAGGTGGATCAGAGCATTCTCCACAGCCAGCTTGCCTGAGGATGTCTTAAATAACCAGCAGCCACAACAGCCAGAGGGAAATCACTTTAGACAAGCAGAACTAATGAAAGAAGTTATCGCTGGCAGATGATAACGGTCAGTCCCAAGGTCTCCAAGGAGAACCACACATCTCTGAGACTCTCTGTCCAAAAGCAATTACATGACTGAGCTGACAGTTTATAAGACTGAAATTCTTGCATTACTAGAGATTTTTAACCATCATTTAATGCTATATGGTTGCATGGTACTGGTGACCATGAAGAACCATTTAACAAAGGTTAAATGAAACCTCTTCCAGACTCAGCTGATTACTGAACAGACAGCATGCATGAGGCAAACTTACTACCAGCTCTGCAGATGACTTTGTTCTCTACTTGTTGTCAAAGTAGAGCTTAAGTAAAAGGTAATAACAATATGTTTTTATCAACACAATTATGCACTTCCCTGCACATTGGCCTCAAGGAATAATATAATAGAAATAAATTAAAAGAGCAACACAAAATTAAGCAGAAGATAACAATAGAGATTTTGAAAATTAATTTACAAAATGTAAACACATTTTTTATTAATATAAATTTATATTAATCAAGTATTAATAGAATTATCTGAAACCATCAAACTTACTGTAAGATAGTAATAACAGCACTTCCCATGCCTTTAACTCAAAGATAACTCAAATACTTTGTTAGTAGTAGACTTATAATGCCCCTGTGCAGTAGCTATTACTGTATCTACTTACAAATGGATAAACAAGGATTATGTGAGAGGAAAACAGAAGTAGAATTAGAAACAGAAACTTCTGAGTTGTGACTGCTAGTCCCCTGCAGAAAGCTATCAAAAATACAGAATTCAGTCAGTTTAGAAAGAAAGCTGCTATTCAACTCCTTCCACATTAGCTATTTCTAGAACCTCAAACATTTCTAACTTTTTACATCGTATGCTTGACTCTAAATATTAATAATTCTTTTGCTTTATCTTTTGAAGAAAAATATTGAATATTAGACATAATAATAACCTGTTGTGTAGATAACATACACATTGGGTACAATCAAAATTCTTAAAAAGCCAAGAAAACGTTTTTGTCCCAGTTTCATTAGCCATTAGAACAAGTGCAGACGATGACAGAAACATACTCTTAGTATGGCAGGCAACGTTTAAATACCAGTCTGTGAGCAAAATGAGTATATGTAGTATGGTAATCCATAGCTTCATAAGTCATAATGAGTTCATAATACACAGGATTGATATTCATGACTTTTTTCTTTACTTTTCATATGTAAACACCCATTTTATAATTTAAATTTTTTTTTATTTATATAAGATGTGATTGTGTTGCAGTTGATGGGTTAAAAAAATTTATCCAAATACCATTAATGCCATGCCTTTAACATGGTATTATCAAAAAAACCCCAACTGTGTGATGGAAATTACTTCCTGTTTTATGATCATCTAATGAACTATATTGTTACAAGTCCCGATTTTTGACATTAAAATGTTATTGGTGACTGTATCACCTCTATCCCCTTGTGTCACATTTCCAAAGCTTAAAAAAAAAACAACCCTCTGGTGAACAGACTGATAAAAACCATTCAGTCTAGTGGTATCCTTCAAGTGGCAAAATCAAGACACAAGTAGCTTTCAAACTGCAGTGAATTCTGTGCTACCCTGATAGCTCAGAGCTCCAAGCCTACTGGCAAGCCTGATGTATCTGCTAAAAGGTAGACATAATAAGGGTTTGTGATCAGTACAGCTTGAAGAATGCCCAGTCAGAGCATTAACTTCAGATAATTTCAAATTCATCTTGGATATTTACAATCTTCCAAACAACATATTCCAAGCATGCTACTAGCATGAGTCATTAATCCTCCCATCTACTGTGACAGTACAGTCATATCTCTGGCTTACACATAAAGGAGTTGCAGTAGTCATTCACTTTGACTCCAGTAGGAAGAAAAGAAAGCAATCTTAAAAACAGCATTTTTCAGCTATTTAGACACTTAGCTACCTAAAAAAATACAACCCACGGCTCAGTTTGCAATCTCTACTCAAACTGGTGAGGGTATGGGAAACAGGCACTCCATACCAACATTTTATTCAAGATTAACACTTCTGTACCCAAAATGTAGCCTGCTATGCAAAACCAACTTTTAAATTAAATGGACTACATTCCAGAATCCATCACAAACCTGAGATTTTTCAAGAATCTTCAAGGTCCAAAAGAGTGAAACATCTGAAGGAGGAGGGTGCTGAACAGGCAGATGGCATTTCCTTACCGTACGCCTGCCTCAGTGTAATATTTGGCAGGAAATTGCACAGAAAATGTCGCTCTCCAGAACAGCTAATAGACCCACGGTTAGGGTATAACCCCAGCAGGGTATAATTTTAAGTCCCTGCTCTGCTTCAGTTTGCTAGTTTCCCAGTAAGCCATCCTGACCATCTGACTCTTCTGGAAAGCATCTGTTCTTCTCTGTTCTACTGGAACTAAATAACTAAGATCAAATGGTCCATGTGGCTTAATTAGAAAAAGAGCTACAAGTGGATGAACGCCTAGCAGGACTGCAATGGTGCTAATTTGCCCTGATTTTATTGATCACCTGAAATACAATTTAAATGGCAGGTTTTTTATTAAGATGCCCTTCAGATGGCACATACAGGTGGCTTGACAGTCTTGGTTTCTGTACAGGGCACAGCACACCTGGATCTTGATCTCAACTGAAGCCTCTCGACATTACTGGGATACAAAAGTAATGAAACAGCGCAAGGCAGATACAGTGTTGAAGGATTAGCCCTTCACAAGATCAAGACCATCAGATACTTTTAAAGAAATATTTTGCTTACTTAGTAACAGTTAATTTAACTTTAGACTAAAATATCAGTATTATTTCCCAAGAGATGAGGAGGTTTTTTACTGGCTGTTTATAACAACAACAATAAAAAAATCAGTACAGGCCCATCCCTGCATATATTTAATTCTGAAAATCTTTTTAAAAAATCAGTCCCTAACATACCATCAAACAAGTAAATGGAAATAGCGGAACAGCGTTTCTCCACTCATTTTCTACATTTCATTTATCTTCTGAATTAAAGGTTGTAAGCTTTAGTGAATACACAGTTAAAAACTCAATTCATGTGCTGTGAACCAGCAGCAACTCTTATGATAATTTTAGGTACTGTATGAAGAATGAGGTTGATTTGGGAAGGAAGATGTCTCAAAATGTAAAATCTATTTGTTATTTCTAAATGAAGCAACAGCTGTTGTCAAAGAGTTTTAATGCTAACTTGATTCACAGAGGAAAATGTTAAACTAGTGTTTTAAAAAATCCAGTAAAATTGGAGCACAGCTAGGATATGGAATACAACATGTTTTCCTGTTTCTTCCCCAGATCAGCTGCTGAGGCTTTTGGAATAACATCCCTTTCAGAAGAGGATGAGGCAATGGAACCATTTCCCCACTACTCCACACAAAATGTGGAAGCCGTTTCTCATTCTGATAAAAAGCCAAAAACAAACAAAAAGAATCTTGATAGTTTCAGGCAACAGACTGTTGCTTTTTCTTCCCAGCAGTGCCAAGGCAATGAGCTTCAGAGGCACAAGCTGAACCATCCTCTGTTCTGCAGCAGGACTGCTGACACAATCCAAATGCCAGAGAGCATTTACCTCAAGCTAGCACTAAACCCAAGCAATCAACTGCAATTAAAAAAATATCAGATAAAATTGCACTAATAGGAGTGTGTAATAAATCCTTATTGCAAGCCATTCTGAACATTTTGCAGCTCAGGAATCTTGCTCCCTTCTTCCCATTGACTGGACCCACCAACAGACGTCATGACTTAAGAAATAAACCCTGATTTCGTGTGATTATTGCAGGCTCTGCTACTGGATCTTAGGACAGTGGTTAGATTCTTTTCAGATTTGGAATTAATAGACACTGATCACTCTTCTATAGATCTCGCTAGACCCCTTTTATACCCACCATTCAGTCCTCATACACGTTACACTGGAAAATCTTTTGACTATGTGGAAAATTACCATATGACATGGAAATGTTAAAAATAAGCCTTTAAAGGAATGGCAAGTAGAAGCACATCTATCATCTTTTTGAATATATGAAATTGCTGCAGTTTGGTACATTCCACAAAGCATATTATAGAACTATTAGACCTCTTAATGAAACATCTTGGTATTTTGATTTCCATTTTAGTATGTTATGGTTGTTTTTCCTTGCTAAATTAACTTTCCATTTACCTCTTAGTTCACCTTACTTTTTCACTTGTATCTTCTTTCATTCTCTTGTTCCAAACTTCCAGGACAATTAAATTCTCTCCTAACATGTAATAATCGATCTCCACTGCGTTCTTTCTCCTAGTTACTCTCCTCCTCCTTCTGTATCTTTGCCCTTCTACAAAATTATTCAGTTGTCTTTTCTGGTATAATTGAAAATTTTTAATGCAACTCTCTCTGTTCTGTATGGCAAATCTTCTGTTTCTTCTTTGGCAGTTACACTGACAGGCATAATGTTGAAATGAAGCATTGGACAGCACTGTCCTGGAGATCTTTAGATTTTCGTTCTCTGGCCTAGGCAGGCACACCACAAAAGCTTGTGGTAGGAAACCAGAAAATAATGGCTTTGTTCAAGTGAACATTTTTTGTCTTGCTGAATATCTTGGAGACTATGACAGAGTGAGAGGCATTCTCTTTCATATGTTATTTACTATTTCCCCACTTGAAGAATACATAAAGAATACTGCTTACTTTTTTTGAAAACTCCTCTTGGGACTTATTTATCAATTTTTGACCAGTTATAAACAAGCACATTCACAACAGAGAACTGACACATGTTAGGATGTCTTATCCTTAGTTATCCAATGGATGATGACTTATCCTCAGTTCCGCAGGGGATATCATTTAATGGCTAGTATATACAGAAAGCCACCATTTTAGATGAAAGCCCCATATAGCTGATCATGAAGGCATCAGCAAGGGTGCATACATCATTCAACAACATCAACACCAGTGGCAAAAGAACTATTTGCATGTCAAATTCACAAACTAAAAATGTGAACAGATGACAACTGAACATCTTGATTCACACTGTGTTTCTCCTGCTTGTCAGTTTCTGGCAGTTATGAATAGTAACTTGAAAAAGTGCTAAAAATAACACAGATTCAGGCCCTGGCTCAAAATTCTTTTTTTTTTTTCCCTCCCATTTTGCCTTGATACTCTACTTGATACTGCTAATAATAAAGTTAGTATGACTCAAAAGCCATTGCTATAATTTTAAAATAACATAAGAAATATATTTACCTATGAAAAAGGAGATAACAGTAACATCTATAATACATTCTTACACATTATTGGTGAGCTTGTAGCTATAAATCCAGCATGTATGTAATTGCACATGTAATCATCACATTTCAGATAATTTTTTTCCAAATACATGATTTGATGCATACTTATAAATAAGAAATTAGAGATTGTTTACACACCTTGGAGTTGAAAACAGCCTTCACTCCTGCTAGTGTGTCCCACTTAATGTCCCACTAAGCATAGTATACAGTGAGCAAACCAGATAAAAACTAGTTTCAGATGGACTTAGGGAACTGACCCTCTCTCACCTTGCAGAGCTTGTTAGCATGATTAGATTTCAGTCACTGAAAGGCTCTGTGCTCAGTCTATGATTTCACAATCCAAAATTATCAAGCTGTCTGATTTTCTGTGCAGACTTATTACTACTGCCACTCAAGTCTCCAGATAGGTGGGCCCCACTGGATGCCCATAAAGTCAGTGGAAGGACTTCCGTGGTTGCTTCATTCTAGACACAAATAAAACTTTTATCTATGTAACAGACATACAGACACTGGTTTTGCTTGTTCAGGCATGCATATGTCAGCCAATCATTTTATAGAGAAGAAGTTTTGTCATATCTGCAGCTCAAAAGTTAAAAAAAACCAAGGAAGACCTTCAATATTGACAGAAGCATGTTACTCTAAGAATGAGGTAGCTTAGTTCTAGCAGTGGTTTTGAGACTTAATTTGAACAGAAAAATATGAGGTGAATAAAAACTTCAAAAAAATCTCAACTGTGTTCACCCCAGTAACACCTCAATATAAAGCCAAAGTATCCTAGGATCTTAAAAAATAATTGCCATGGGAGGAGTGAAAGCTGCAGTGTGCCTGGAACACAAAACAGCTTCTTCGGGAAGCAATGAAAATAGCAACCCCTATGAGCAGGTTGAAAAACAGAAGCAGATGCAAACACCTAGGTAACACATGCTGTGAGTCTGGTCTATTTTCTCAGGTGTCATCATGACAGCATAAAGAAGTATGAAATTATGAAACCTCAAAACGTTGTGATCTGACCCTTGCCAGTAAGAAGTGAAGACTTACTTCCTCATTCAGATGATTAATAAGAGCTGGTCAAAAGTTTCCTGAACATTTGTCATGATTTTTCTCTTGTGACACAGGACAGGCTGCACAGGGTGATATATACTGTAATCTTTCACACTTTCTATACATCCTTTTAAAATTTCCCCCAACTATAATGGTTTCCCCATCCCTTCCTCTCTTCGTATAACAGACTCCTTCTTTTGCCATACAGAAAAGACACTTGTGATCTCCGCTGTTGTTCAGCACTCCCTGCACATCCAGCAGTTTCCTTAGTGCTTTCATTTGCCCAAGGCACAAGATCTCTACTTGGAGTACAGTTGCACTATCTCCCTTTCTCCCTTCCGCCCCATTGCTTTTCACAGATTTAACACAAGCAGTCATAGCTTCCCACTGCTTGGCCACTGGGTATGCCTTGTGGCAAATGCTCCATGGTGTCTTCATGTCATGGCACAGCCCATAAGGTTCTACTGAAAGCAGCACAGCAGGCATCCTACGATCAGGAAAATCATTTCTCTCTACTCAGACAGTATCACGCTCCAGGAGAGCTACACCAAGGAAGCTTGAGAACTACCAACTGTGAAATAAAATTTCCACTGAATTAAGCCCAATTGATTCTTAGAATTTTTGATATGGCTCTGGAGTCTTGATGTTCTGCTGTACAACAAATGGAATACAAACGTGTTGGGAAACATTAAATCAGACAAAACACTGTGTTCAAAAAATACAACCACTGAAGCCAAAATCACTGGTAAGAAGAGCAAACTACTAAATGGGACGGTCCTTTACCAAAAGTGACAAACCATTATTAAAGTCTGCCTGAGGGAATCCTGAACTAATCTTATTGTTCAAGTGAATAAACACAAGGCAGATTAACAATGTCTCCTAAACATTAATTGTGAAGGCTGATTATAATTCAGAATAGGAAAAGGGGTTATCTTAAAGAGCTTTACTAGTTGTACACCGTCAGCTTCTCAGTCTAATTAGCATGCTATTAGTATTTCTATGTGTGAAATTCTTGTCAAAATACACTTTTAGTTCTTGAAAGAAAATAAGATGTAAATACAATGTCACCGCTGGTTTAAATGAAATATCTTCTGGCAGTGAAATAGTCTCTAAAATATCATATTTAATATGATGTGTTAAGACTATATACTGCTCTGCACATGACACCGGGTATATAAATTTTACTTAAAATTATGTCTAGCTCACATATTCTAAACAGCAAAGAGAAAATGGAAAATCTTCTTTAACCATAGCTGGCACAGAAAATATGATTTTCTTTTCCTCTTTCATTTTTGGATGTTTGTTTTGGAAAACATATTCCAAAGAGCTTGAGTGAGAAGAATTAATTCCTATTGCTTTAGCAGACAAGCTGCCCTATATCAACCTGCATGTACCGTCAAATGGCATCTGCAACAACCAACATCCAAGGCCAGATTTATAAAAGCATTTTGGTGCTGAACAGTGTGCAGAGGTCAGATGGAAAAAACATCTGTGCACCACAGTCATGATGATTTTCATATGAGATATGCACCTCGTTTCCTCTGGAAATCCCTCTAAAAATACTTAGGGGTGGTAACCCTTAAAATCTGGTGTCTAGTCACTATTTTTTATTCTTCACCACAAAACCAGGGCTCTCCAACCCAGTAATTTAAATAAAAGATCCTAGTGAACAGTGCCATACTGTAAACCCCATTCCAGTTCTAACCACTACATAATAACAGTGTCTCCCAATTCTGTCTGTATCTGTCCTGCTATTACTGGTCACTTCCATGGTGTCTGCTAACAGAAAGCACATAAAGGCAATGAAGAGAGACACTGGAGAACAAAGATAGTCACGTTTTGAGAACTGCTAATATTACTGTGGATGTTTTCCATGTTAGTTTCAATTCATCACTGAGGTACACTTCAAAAGGCATAAATTTATCACTTCTAATATGGTAAGAGATTCATATAAAAATTAATTAAACGTCTTGTTCTGATCCTAGGACAACTTTTGCTCTGCCTAGCAATTACCATCAACTATGAAAATTAAAGCATCTTTACAATAAATGTAAGGAGAATTTATGCCTGTTTAGCTCTATGTCTGAAATTCTGTTGCTAGATTAGTATTTCTCTTTAATTCTGCACGTGATGGCAGAAAGGAGGCAGATGCCACTAACAGCAGGCAACACGTACATGTCCTAGTAGCAATGAGGTCGGAATGTGTCCAAAAGAGGAACATAAAACATGTCATCTGTTGTCTACCTCAAATAAACGAAAGGTCTAACTTAATGCATTATTACTCACTCTCCCAGAGTAAGGCACATTTCATCAAAATGAATACGCCAGCAGCAACTATTTTGCACAAAGAAAAGGCTTCACAACAACAAACTGGTTTAAACGATACATACAGTATCTCTTAAAAAACTACGTCTAAACTATTCATTGCTTCAGATGATGACATTGTATCATCTAAAAACAGTTTCAAAACCTAGAAATAAAGTTATGAAGCCCCCAAAATATATAGTATTAAATACACTTACCTGTCTTACATGTTAAAAATACTTTGAGCATATGCTAAGGCAGAGGAAGAGGCCCAATGAACTGGAGGATTATTCTAGATGTATGTAAATTCTTGCCATCTCTTGATTGTTTCAGTATCACAGCTGTGTGCATACACGGGTCTGTTCCATACCCACTGCTTAAAGTGGTGACAGCAGCCACATAGCAAGAGTGGTACAGCTCTGTTACTCTGTTGTTGCAGCAGCAGAACTACAAATCTATAATTAAAAAAAGATTTGAGACTATTTAAGACCTGGCTGTTCCACTAAATTCAGCAGGAACTTTACAAATCACTGGAAACATGCAAGATGAAGTTCTCAACTTTCAAGGACAAGCAAAATTATGAGGTGAAAATGTGATAATTAGCTCAGACTAAGTACAACAATGGCTGCAGAAACTAGAAAAGCATAGCTGTAAATATTCGTTTTATAGCCTCAAAATATACAATGAACTAAAAAGCAAGAGATTAATTTGCTATGAATGGCACAACCCCCAAAGACTTTGACTGCAAAAGGTAAAAGCTACCATGAAAGCAGAAATGACTTTATAGCCATTATAAAATTTGATTTCATGCATATTGTTTCTCCAGCATCATCAAGAGAATATATGTAAAATTCACAGTGTCTTTTTTGTTTAATTATGATACCGATAATTTATACTAATGGCATACAGAAAAAGAGAAAGGTATCAAGAGGCTTTCATCTGAATTTGTTTCTTTACTTATCCTGTTACTTCTGCTACTTTTTTTTATGCTACAAATTTATGTTGCATTTGTTAAAAAAGCACACAAGATACCATAGATTTAGAAAGAGAACTGGATCGGCTACTTTACCCCAATATTGCAAAGAAGAGAAGCTGAGATACATCCTTACTAGAAGAACAAATTCTTGCTTAGTCTTCAGGATTTTAGATTTGTTGAATGGATTTGAGATGCGTCTGGTTCAGACTTGTAATTAAATAGCAAGAGGAATGGAACTATGTTGTAGAGCAGTGTTAAGTGTACATACATGATCCTCAATGTTAATTAAGATGTGGTATAAAGCAGATGTGTTCATACGACAATCCAGGACCTGCACCACAGAGAGGTCAGAGCACGCAGCCTGGCAGCACGTGCCTGTACACGCCAATGACTGCGACGAGAGCAAGTAGCATCTAACCACAGCACACAGTTCAGTACTTCTTGCATATCTTTATATACCCTTATTCTGACTTTTGCTACTTAAAATTTTCAGTAAAAATACAGGATTGGGTTTTGTGGTCTTATTTGTTTGCTCATCCCCTTTTTTAACTAGTTTTGCTCTTAGGAAAGTCATCAAGCCTGCTGGCTTCAGCTGTGGAATATCAGTTCACATAAAACAAAACTGGTAACTTCATTTTCCTAGAGAATTATTAATGCATTCCAATAAGTAAATGACACTTATGATTAGCTTACTTACATTTTCCCTTAATTAATATTTGGGCAGAAAAGCTCATTGTGTGTTTCATGACAAGAAATTAAAACAACGCATATGGCTCTTTAAGCCCTAAATTAATAGTTGTATTATGCAGTGAAAAAACCCCAATGCTTCTAACAATAATAATAAAAAAATCTCATCATATGAAATCACTATGGATGAAACACAGGATGATTAATCTTTACAATACTGTATTTGTAATTTTCAATTTTTAGATCACAATATTTCAGGCTTTAAAATGTGATTGGTGAATGAGGAGACTAAAGCAAAACAATTTGTTTTGCTATCTAGAGAATGTGGGTACGTGAGGTATTTAGTACTGGTAACTCCACTACCTCCTGTTTACACTTCACTGCATATGCCTCCAAAACAAACAAGCTGAATAACACATTGGTCCAAAAGGTTAATAGGGATGATGGCCTCTGCTAAACACGAAATGTAAAAAGATTAATGTATCTTTTTGTTATCTACACTAAATTAAAAACTGCAGTGAAGCCTGTACACCAATCTTTGCTAAATGACAACAAAACACAAAAATAAAATAATCCCAACTGACCTACTCATCTTTGATGTTTTTAAAATTATCAACAGTTTAGAAAAATCTTCTAGAAAAAGAGATTAAGCAAATATTTTTGGCACCTTGGACAATGCAACAAACAAAAAAAGGATGAATGTGACTAGTCAATGAACACATTAAACCTCATCTATATTGCTTCAACTCACCATATATTGCTAAAAAAGGATCATCATAAATGGCAATATAATGTAATTGAGTGGCAGAAAAATCCGTCTCAGGAGCCTTGAATCTTACATTGTACTCTGACATTTCTTTCCTGGAAATTTAACTCTTTCTTTCTTTATTTCTTCCTCCACATGCTGGGAATGATACCACTAACCCTTTTTCTTTTGTTAAACATTCTGAAATCTAATGAGAAAAGCATTACACAAAAATCCACTGTAATCATCCTGCTACATGGGTTACATGGCACACAAATCCGCGTATGGCCTATGCACAGGAATGAACAGTGGGGCTGCAGACTTTGTTACACAGCCGTATTTCCAGCCTTACTGTTTTGTCTTTTCTGTGGTTTTCTTCGTGGCATGCTTCTTTTAAAGGAAAACATGTTTCCTTTTCAACAGAGGCACATTTCTTTTGAAGGAAACCACAATGTCAAACTTTTCCTGAAAAGACAGAAACATACCTACACACGTTCAACCATAACTTTATAAAGATGCTTCTGAAACCAGTTGCAGCACTGTACAGAGAGATTTTGAATTACCGCCAGGGCAGCGGAAAGGGGCACTGCGTCTTTAAAGGAAACAGATTTGCTTCTGAAAGGGGCAAGTTGAAGAAACATCTGTAAAGACTGATAATATATTCACTTCCTGAAATTCTTCTTGAACTACTACTGTGAAAAGCAGGAAGTACAGCCAAGAGAGAGGAAGAAAGTTACAGATGAGAAAAGAAATCTCTCTCCCCCCCAAAATGGGCTGGAATTATGAATGCTACTGTATGTGAGACTGAAAGTGTCATTACTGGCAAGTCTATATCCCAAGAATATAGACAGAGCCAAAGAGCCAGCAGTATTGCTTCTATCATCTGCCAGTTTTCCACCTCAACTTTAGGATCCACAGTACAAAGAGGAGTTGTGATGAGATATTCTACCTTCTCACTGGGGCAGCACCCTTTCCCAGCCAGCTCATCCTCCTCCTAGTAACAGAAAAGCTGATCTGGACCAGGGACGTAGCAAACTTTTACCAAGGTACAGTCAGCTTCAGGCTACTGTAACCAAAATTTGCACTCTAGAAATAACATTTAATCACAAAGAATGCCAACTTTCTGAAGTAATACTGGATTTAAGGGCATAAGGACCTATTGAGTAAGACATTATTCCCTAAATATAGTATTTCAGAATATTAGATGAAAAGATTGTACACAGATGCAGATAAAATGTTTTCTTCTTTCTGTATATGCATTTATATAAATCCTATGCAAACACAGCAGATCCTCTCTAGAACTGGTCTTTAAAATAAAAATCAAACACATTCCTCTCAAGGATAGTCGCAAATCTTTGTGATTTTCTTTGGAAGCCAAACTTGGCCAAAATCACCCTCTTGCTTCTGTTTTTTTTTTTTTTATTTATTGTTTGTTTGGGTTGGGTTTTGTTTTGTAGAAAATACAATTCTGCTATTAAAAACCATTGTATCACAAACCAGACTTTATTCCCTGCTTACAGACAAACCTGAGTTTAAAAGCAATCCCATTTAGAGTTAGATTTCCTAATAAAAGCCTCCAAACAGGTAGTTCGACCTTTCCTCTCTCCTCTGTTTTACAAAAGTTTTCCAACTCGTAAATCTGAATAGCTACTCAGAATTATTTCACAGTGCATGCTGTAAATTAATTACAAGTGTTTCAACATCCAGGTCAGTCTCTTTGACCTGGTGCCATGATGAAGGCAAAGCATGGCTTATTCTATCTTCCCTGTTCCCTTCTACTTCTCTGGGCAGAGCGCATGGAAATCACTGACTTTATGGAAATGAAGCAATTAGTTTTTAACAGTAAAGTTTTAAAGGTGTACCAGAACATCCTTGAAATAAAACAATCATGCTTTTTGTTCCAGAACAGAACATATTTGGCTTACTCTTCTTCCCTTTCCTTGTATGGAGAATCAATACAGTTCTCTATTGAAACCTCTGTCCAGAAAACTTAATTTTGCTTCCCGTTTCCTGAAAAAGGTTGATAGCTTACTCTTACTTAATGGCCTTGAGCCATATTGACTCCTACATTTTAACAGAAAAATGCTGCAATACCAAGAAGAACAATAAAAACATATCAGATCTTTCTCTGCATTTCTAAATGAAGGAAATTGACTAAATATACTTGAGCCAGGTAGAGGGAAATTTATTTATTTATTCCCAATTTAAACACTGTGTGTTCCATAATCTCTCTGGAGGCATTAGCAGGTGGGATTTTGAAAGAACAATACATAAAACCAAGCTGGCAAAGCCGGCTGCAACAAAGATACGTCTTCCTTCCCCCAAACAAAACTGAGATTTTCTCCAAACTTCATAATGTTTCATAAGAATAAATAATTTTCTAGTTCTACCACACTAAGGGAAGTACATTTCTGGTGCAAAGTCTTGCACTGCTTACATCATGAGACTGAGGGGCCAAATGCTGGGCTCTGGCAGTACCGTTTCTGCACCGCTCTCCTGTACAGAACCAAGTCCTAGAATTGCACACCTAGATATGCTAAACTATGAAAAGCCTCTACAGTAGGTCAAAATTCTTATATCTAACTGTATCCAGAAATGAAATAGTAACCAATATCGCCTATTAAGCAGAGACAGGCTAATAGCAAGGAAAACAATTAGTAACTATTATGCAAATTCTGAATTGGCTTTTCTATTCAGCCACTTTTTTTGGCATCCATAAAAACTGCTTTTGTTCCCACTAATATTTGGGAAAGAGGTTTTATTTATGCAAATAGATGCATTTCTAAAAAAAAAACAAAATTGCATGTAAATGAGCGTATTTGTGCATCAATTAGTGAATTTGAGTTCTTCGTTGCTGCAAACACACATCCATTTCAGATGATCGTAAATGACTAGTGAGAGGGAAAGAGAAAACAGAAATGAGTCAGTTTTCCTGAGCACTTGACAGATACGCAAAATGCCTATTGTAGAAGAGACAGGGAAGCTATACAAATGTATAAAGAGAGCCGTACAAAGCAGTGTACTCAACAGAACTCTAATTCTTGGTCAACCTTTTAAGTCTTTTGAGACACAAAAGAACAAACGGTATTCTGAAAAATCAAAGTTTACTCTATTGACTTTCTGCAGGCATGCTAAAAATACTTCATTGGAAAGGGTATCAAAG
This sequence comes from Alca torda, assembly GCA_008658365.1. Lineage (NCBI taxonomy): Eukaryota > Metazoa > Chordata > Aves > Charadriiformes > Alcidae > Alca > Alca torda. The sequence goes on from CM018081.1 coordinate 10,084,499, forward strand.
ATGTAACTAGATAGATCTTTAAAAAGTGATAGTCAATGGAGAAAAAAAGCTGCTAGTAAGACCAATCCCAATTGACAGGATTCCTCTTCTATCAATTAGAAGATACAACAGGCCAATAAATCGAGGTGTAGCAACAAGCTTTAGAATAAATTCCATTAATTTCATTTTTAAATTTCTCCCTAAGAGAGGCAGAATGCTCCCTACATTGGCCCAAAGGAGTACAGAAGATTGTAATCCATCTCTAAGGGTAGACAAGGGGAAGCTGGTCCTGCAGTTTGCTACTTCTCTTTTCTGAAGTCAAGAGCAAGTTCAGATGAAGCATCGCAAGCCTCACACTGCCATCTGGCACACAGACAGGCAAACTGTTTTGGTTATCAGTGATCTCCCAGCTGCCTTTTCTTGAAAAACATACACCCCGTAATTGAGGTAGCCAGCCAGGCTGAGACTAAGAACTACTCAGATACAGCTAAAAAGTTTCAGGCACCTGCCCCTATCAAAGATGATATATTGGATGCAACATATAATTCCTTACTTGGGTGCTATCACTCAAAAGCAACTTTATGCAGACCAAGCTTCTAATGAGAGCTGTACAATTATCTGAGTTGGTAGCCTGTTAGAAGTAGTCAGCTCACAGAACTCTGCAGAACAAGAAAGAAACATCTGCCATGCCAGTCTCCCACTCTGCACACAAAGCGCTACTTCAATAATCGCAGTAACTCTACAGAATCACCGGGCCTGTTCCCAAAGCACAGCACTGCTCTGCAGAATTCAGACCAGTGGACCCAGCACTATGTGACGAATGCCTTCTCTATCATAGGTAATAAGCATTTGAGGTTTTTTTAAGGATGGATAAAAAGGATGGATGAACCAAGAGGTTACTGCAAGAAACATGCCTCTGCAAAGTGGGCTAAGGTGACTGAAAAAAAAAAATAGACTAAATCAATTTCCTCAAAATCATTTTTAAGTTGGTTGTAAAGCTGTTGTCATGACAAGGACAGTATAGGTATGGTTTTTGTCTTCTACTGGTCCAAAACAAAATTTCTCAAGTACTTCAGCACAAAGTGATGAAAACAATAATGATTTAACTGTTCAAACTTGACCTTCAATTTGCATTCTGAACCATTCATGAATGCTGAGGATTATCTTTTCAATCATCTGTTATTACTAGAACCACTTTAAACATCTTAACTGAGCATATTTCATCCAAAGGTAACAATGTAATTCATTATTCAGCCAGTATTCAGCACAGGTCTTGTGGCTGGATGCTCATCTCAAGTCGAGAGCATCTCTGCCTCAGCTCGTTCCTCAGTCTTCACAAACACGGACAGGTCCTGAAAAAAAAGGAACACTCAAAGCTTTCTGGCTTTTTGCGTAACAGGGGACACTGTGTGCCTGGGCCTCAGTGTGAAAAATAAGTGGGCTTCCCTTCCACTGCTTCCCGGCTAACTGAAGATAGAAGAATCAGGTGTTACTTTTACACTTTGGGAGACTTTCCTATCACATTCAAACCTATAACCTGTATTTGCATGTGCACACACATGGATGATCTTAAGAGCTTGATGGACTGTGTTTTGTTCAAGAAAGTATCATTAACGCCTTTTCTTGTTTCTAGAATGCTGAATGAAAGCTTTGATATCTATAGTGTATCTTTCACAGCTGTTCAAGCAGAGGTCATTCTCTGCCAATTGTAGTGCTGTGACTTCTAAGATGACAATGAAGTTTCCTCATTCATCTTATCATATTAACTACCAGGCAAGATGCCTACTCTTTCTTTGCTTCATCTTTTGTAACTCCTACTCCTTTGTTTTGCTTTTCTATGCAACATTTTGCATAGAACTTAAATTCAGTCAAATAATCATTTACACTTCTTTTTTACAGTTTATACAAAATTTATATTTTACACATTTATACAAAATTCTGCTGTTCATGAACAAACTGGCAGTCATCTCCATAAATCAATGAGTCTTAGGACAACGCCAAGAAGAGTCACATTCACAGTTTTTTTGTCCAAAGTCCTTTCTTCTACACATTAGAATCACTGAACAATTTCCTTGACTGAAGTAAGAGAGCTTTTTTTAGGAGATTTTATAGTTTAAGAGTGAGCAGTTATGGTAATTCCTTTTTAGTGAACGTAGTTGAAGGAGGAGACAGAATCATAGAACAGTTATGTTTGGAAGGGACCCCTGCAGACCTAGACTACTGTCCTGCTCCGGCAGGGTAGGCTATAGCAGGGTACCCTGGGCAACATACAGTCAGGCTGTGAATATCTCCAAGGATGGAGACTCCATCTCTCTGGGTTACCTGTGCCAGCGTTCATCAGCCTCACAGTAAAAAATGGTGTTTTCTAATGTTGAGTTGGAATGTGAGATGTTGGCAATTCCTTCTGCTCACTTTCCAGGAAGTTCTCTTTGGAAAATCAGGAGCCTTAGACAGGGAGTCCCAGGTTTTGCCATGGTATGTTCATATATTCAGTACATATGGTAACAATTATCTTGCCTATTGCCTTTTGCTAATTTAAGCATATGTTCCCAAAAACCTCCAATGAAATGGAAAGTTCACAAGACCATCTGCTATTTATTAACTATTACTTCATCTACTCTTTCTGCCTACCTCTTTGCCTGCAAGACATCTCTCGAGGACTGAAGTTGGAAAGAAGAGGGAGAGAAGAAACTGCGTATAGATTAAGATGGTGAAACTGTGTCCAACCCAGGTGTAAGTGAAAAAACTTCAAATCATGCACAACACAGCCCGTCCTTAATAACCATCAGCAAGGACTATGGCTGTTACATTAAAAAATGCAGTTTTTCTTTGGAGGAATTTTCACTAGAATGAAATTTTCTCTACATCATGCTCTTGAGAACACCTATGAAAAATGCTCATGTACAATTCAAGTACGTGTCCTGATTTCCCACCTCTCTTTTGTGCACATACTACTTTTGCACGTTGGTAATCCTCTAAATCTCTAATATTCAACTAATAATAATAGATATGAACTTAGGACACAGCATGATGGCTGGGTTCTAGACTACAACTTGTTTTTGTCATGTTTCATTTCAAGACCAGTAATAAGTGTGAACTGATGTGATGGAGATGATAGGTGTGATTCAAAAGTATGTCATTTTATGACTTAGAGACACACACTCTTATTTCATCATGAAATGAAATGGAAAAGTAGAATTCAAAGGAAGCCTCTGAAAACACAGAAGCAAAAGTAAGACTGACTCCTGAGAAAAGCCATCAAAAGAAGGACAGTTAGAAGAACTGGCAAACTGAAGTACACAATGGCTGTGCTAGAGAAGGGCTAGAAAGTAGGTTGCCATAAGTATCACTACGTTACTGCTACCAAGTCACATCAAACAGAACTATTCACTTCACATATTCTTTTCCATGGGTTAATTGCTTAAAAAAAGACTCAGTACTTACACTGTACGTGTAAAAGTACTAATGCAATCACCGATAACAGCGAGTTGCCCCCTGGTTAAACTGCATGGCTCGTAACAGGTAGAAACTGCAGGTGTTGGTGTGCATTAGGTACTCCACAAACACTGAATAATGTATTAAATCTACAAATCTAACTATTTTTTTTTGCCTCATTTACATTACTCCTGCATATTGACAAGTCTTAAAAAAACTAACAGCATATCTTTTAAAAGTCAAACATGGCAACATCTCTATTCTATTATGTTAGTACATCACTTAATTCAGTGTTATTAAAATTCAGATTTCTTCTTCCATCTGAGTGATTTCAGCAGAGGCACAATCACCAAAACCCAGTTATAATTCTCTTCACAAAAGGATTCCACCAGTTTAGTAAGTATATGAAATGCATCCAATTATGGATAAAGTACATAAATTTCTGTTACTCAGCCAGTCTCAGTAAATGCTTCTTTAAACAGATTCATGGACAACACAGGTGATGAGTGTGCCCACAAGCCAACTGTCATTATTTCAGACTGGCTGATAGCTGTCTTCATGCTGACAATCAGCAGTTTCTCTGAGCGGGCACTGTGCCTGCTTACATTAGTGAGTCTCTCCTATGGAAATAAAACAAACAGATAGTGACTCTGGCTGACACTGGATCAGAATTTATGTAGTGGTGCCTATGAAGTATTGCACAGGGAGAGCAAGAAGAATAGTCATGGGAATTGATGATGTCCTACTGACTGTACCATTTCTGACATTACTACTAGTATGATTTTTGGGGTGACTGTATCTTCAGAAGGAAGGATAGAAACATACTTCATTAATTTCCTACCTACAGAGGAACATTAGATTAGGGATTAGACATGTGAAAGCATTTATTTATTGAAATAAAATGTTCTTAATTTTACAGTGGCTTGCTTTTATATACTGCAATTAGACCAAAAGTAGCTGATCTATGTTTCACCAAATATTCAGGTACTCCTTCATTATTTCATACAATGTCTGGGAGGTTCTTTAGATAGTGATATAAAACACAGAGAGGGTATTTGAAAAAATTTTGAAACTGTTCAGGCAATAATATTCTCATCTGATCTTAATAGTGGTGTTTATGCAGCATATATAATTAAAAGCATTTTCACTATCAGCTTAATTAATCTCAGAAGTTCAGTATTCAAAGAGCAGAGGAAATAAGCTTTTGCTACTCATTATATATCATGCAATTATATAATGAAGACATTCAATCATAATTATGTGCCATAATAATAATTCTGTGTCAGAAAAGTTCCATATATCTGGAAGAAATAAAAAAACCATGCCTTAAACAGTTTGCCTCTAGGCCTAAAGGGATGATTTTAGAGAGACTCTAAATGCTGCTGAAACCCAAGGAGAAAGAAGGTTGGGGTGGTGGTGGGAGGATCTTGCCTCAGGGAGAAAATAAAAAAAAACATTCCCACTGACATAATTCCCAGGTGGTCATAGAGAAGCACATTCAAAGCATTCAGAGGACAGTGACAGGCTGAGCTGTGGGGTTGCTTGCAGCTGTTGAATTTCTGTCTTTTTCTCAGTAAGTATCAGAGCAAACAGCGTTGCATTTGGGTTCCCAACAAGAAGGCTTTTGGTCCAAAAAAAGGCTTAACTTTTCCTCCTTATTCTCTCAAAAGATAAACATGCTAACAATTTAAATTCCATCTTACATTTAAAACTTGGCCTGTACATGGCAGTGGGAAATGAGTCAAAGCACGTCACCTCTTGTTACCTCTTTGTCAGCTAGGAACTAGTTTGTCCACCAGCGGCAGTGCAGGGGTAAATCTCATCTGTGGGAGAGGAGAGCAGCTTTCCAAATTATACTGTCTTGTTTCAGGTTCTGCAGAACAAAAGTAATCTTCAAACCTTTTCTCAAGATCCTAAATAACACAGTTTCCTAGGATGCCTGCTTCTCCTTACATATACAATGATTTTTTTCTTTCAGAGGACTGACACGCTGATGAAAAAGTCAGTCTTCTCCCAAAAGATACTGTCTTGTGACACTAAGGTCACTTGCCACTTTGGTCCGTCATCCAGAGTCAAAGAATAAATTGTTTAAAAAAAGACTCATTTCTGAGCACTTGAGAATTATACATGTGTGAATTCCTTATTGAAGTTACACTTTGTGCTATTTTGCCTGGTTAAACCATGAGGATCTCTTAACATTATCATCAATAATATTTTTGTCAAAATTCAATGCATTTTCAGTAGCTAATTATGTGCAATAATTAGGTAAATTTACAAACAAAATCATATGGGAACATGTGTCTGTATCTCTGACTATTTTCATGCTTACTCAGTAATTAAGAGTTGTAATGGAGACCAAGAACAAAATGAATCTGTGTATCGAACTATGATCTTTCACCAAGTCTCTCCATGTTAAACTCTAAATGTCCTATGAGGGCAGCAAAAAGCAGCTTGTATTTCAGCTAAAATGATTGCCGTTGTCCACAATGTACAAGGCTGTATCCAGCATACGCTTGACTAGCAGCAAAGCTTGGAACCTGGATTAAAAGGATGTATATCCTGCCTCTCCTGCAAACATGGATTTCCTCAACAATTCTACGTTTGTTGCAATGCCATCCTAATATTTAAGAAATGTTTTGTTATCACATTTAAATCAGACATTATGATTGTACAATGTTTAATAGGAAACTCTTCTAAAGAAGAGGCATGTGAGCATTGCATCCCTGTTAAACAAGAGGACTTTTCCAGAGTTGTGAGTGCCTTTGTGAGTAGAGCCATGGCCTTTTACCCTGCTGGCCTGGCTCTTGATTCCTACACTCTTGTACTACTTGCACTCCCTTAAATCTAGCTCTTAGTAAAGACGAAGAGAGAGGACAGGTATCTAATATTCTATACTTTTGCTCATCTTCTGTAGGCTGGACACAGTCACTCCCATGTAGAGAAAAACTGATTATTTTCTGCTTCTGTCTCTTCCAGCCACAACTTCAGTTTTCCCAGTGGGGATTTCTTCATCCAAGACACATACTGAATGTCTGGATCTGCACCTCCAGTGTAACTCGTTTCTTACAATAGCAAGTATCTCTACATGCAGCTGAACTCAGAGGAATCGATCTTGCTAGAGGAAGTACAAGGGAAGTGAACAAACACAAAAGAAATGTGGAACTTTGCTAAGTATTCAGCAGGCTCCCAGTCTGAAAAATACCTGGATGTGGGGGGAATATGGAGCCCTGCTGTACTATGTGCTGAGAAGGTCATAGAGAATTTTAGGCACTGCTAGAGCTACCTTTCTATTTCCTTACCTGTGCCACACGGGGACAAGTGCATGGCTGCAAAGCAGAGTCCATCCAGAAACATACATCTCAATGTATGTTCACAAAATATGAGGATCAGTATATCAGATACAAAAAAATCGAGTCCATATACTTCCTAATATGATAAGTCATGATCTATAGAAGCACTGAAATCTTGCTTGCAGGGCAAACGTATCCTGTTAGAAAACACTTATTTCTCTTATTCTAATAAAAGCAAGCACTGAGGTAGTTCATACATAAGGTAGGCAGATTTTCACTTGTCGAAAAAATGCCATGCTTCTGAATTACTTATGTAAATAGATTCAGTTTTGTTCTATTAACACAGCCAAATGTGATTCATTCAAAACAATACATTTAATTTGTCAACTCAAATAATGATAAAATTGATCTGGAATGCAAAGGAATTCCATTTCAACTTAGGGATGATTATGTATGTGTAACTCTCAGAAAGGCCCACTAATTTGCATAAACTAATAATAAAAACACAAAAGCCCATCAGAAGTGTAATTGTTAGGAATGATAAAAGCCCCTCCTAACAATACGTATTTCTTCAAATAAATAATATTAAGACCCCTGATAGCTCATCTTCAATGTCAATATTGATTCATCTGACACTAACAATACTCACAAAATGGTTCCAATCTAAGTCCCCCCTATCCAATACTTTAACTAATTAGGAGCCAAAGAAAATCAAACTCAAGAAGGATCAGCCATGCACTGTACGGCAGTCTGTTCAAAGGACTGTATGACTTAGAAGCATGCGGCACTTCTCCTCCCTCTTTACTGGGCCTCACCAGTAACTGTGCACTAAGAGCACCCACACTGCACTGGTCTCATGAGGGTTCAGCTTGTCAGGCAATACATCAGGGCTGGCTGCACCTAGGAGAACCCTCTGTCATGCTACAGAATGTACACAAACTGCTCCATAGGTTTAACCGTTTCTTGAGAGCATCCACCATCACCTCTGAGGAGAATGGGCTGATGTATGTAAACAACCAAGGATCTACTGGTGTTCCTCACATCCTACACGTTTCACAGTACACTTTACACAAAGCATATGAAGACATCTTAAATGCAGTAGAAAATAAATTCAAAGAGTATGAAAATAAAATCAAGCAAATAAAAAATAAAATACACCACAACTACACCACTACTGTTAAACTGGAAAAGCTCAAGATTAGGCTGCGTACATTAAAGCAAAAAACATTTACAACAAAAATAGGTTAAAAGTATGAACACTTTGAAAACATTCAGAAGTGTTCATTGGTTAAGTTATCCTGCAACTTGTAATGTATGACCACTCCAAATCAGAAATCCCAAAATATTTAAGGACCCCATCCTCAAAAGCTGACCAATTTAACTGAAATACCTGACATCCTAACTCGTACATAGAAGCACATCAGTTACCTTTAACATTCTGTACACCTCCGCACAGGAAGCTTTTCAGAGGAAGAATCTGACTTATTGAAAGGTTGCAGCAGTTTTAATACACCACCATGAAAACTGTTTATACCTAAAGTTTAGATTATTTTGATTTCTGATGCCTTCTAAGCATATAATACTGACTGAAATCATCACTAGCTTTATGCGATATCTGGACAGTCCATCAACCAAGTGTTACACCAACAACAAGGAGTCTCATCTATTCTATGATAATGAAAGAAAAACTGCACATTTAGATATACCGGAATTGTCTTTTAAAACAACAATTCACACGCAATGGCTGAAATTTGTGAACTAATCATAAAATGAATAAGCATAATTTAAAGCAGTAAGAGTAACACATCAAAATTAATGTATTAACTAATTTTGACAACCACACCTGAATTATTTATTCCAACAGCTACAGTGTACTAATGTACTGCAGCATATTCAGTGAATAAAAAGACTTAAGAGACTAAAACATGCTACAGCTTTTTTTATATTAACTGTATGCTGAAATGTGAGAAAGGGCTGCTAACCAGCTTATTAGGCCAGATATCATGCAGGGCAGTAAACAGAGAACTAAGATCCTATTGTGTTTTGCTGTAATTATGCACACAAGAAAATCCTGAATGCAGGTTACTAATAAAACATGAATTCCTGTAATTATTCACACAGAATTATGTAATTATTTATCTGTTTCTCTTCTGCTAAACTGTACGTGACACCTAGTAGCATGCAACTGCAAAGAAATTAATAATCAGCCTTTCTCACTGTGCTGATCTGGTTGATCCCCGAACCGAAGCCACTTACCAGGCTAGATAATTAAAACTGTCTAATTTTAAACTTACATATTTAAGCCAAATGCTCTCCAAGGCCCCTCAGAAATTCTGAGACAAAATTGTGATGGTAAATTAAATCTTTCAGGCCTACTGGTGGGCTTCAACAGACAGGGAATCTATCCAGGACTCTGAATGAATTTACTCCTCCTCCACCAAGGAGCTTGGTGTTGCTATAGGAAGTAAAAACAGTGATTATAAAACCAAGAAAAATTCAAGAGTAACAGAATGGAAAATAAGACAGGAAGTACTACAATTCCGTTATATATATCAACAACTCACCATATGAAATATTTGGTGAAATAATTGCTTCACCTTAAATCACAGCTCAGAATACAGAGTATAGTTAAGGCCACAGAAAAAACTGCAGCTAAAAAAACCACTGATAGCTCTTGAAAAAGGGAAGCAAGTGGGTCACAGACAACATTGAAAGGTTGCACACTGAAAGATGATGAATGGAAAGACTTCCCTGTACGAGGTACAATCAGCCTGTGGTATTTCTCACTATACAATGCCACTGAGCTGAAGAATTTTTCAAAGGTAAAAAGCAATATTGGTTATATAGTTAAATAATAAACTAACCAGAATTATAATGGCTTACACAAGCCAAAAGTTAGGGTCGGTCAGTAAAGAACATATTTCAGAGTAACTCAGCCTCTAACTTTCAGGTATACAACTTTTGTACCAATCAGGTTATCTACTATCAGCCAGCTTGATTTTTCTTATCTTTTCTGCCGAAACATTTTTCACTACTCTAAGCCACTGTCTTTCAAACCAGTCCAAATACTGGTCAAAATGGACTATAGACAGACCAGAATGGCAGCTCCCTCATTCTCTAGTATTACTATCCCAAATACCCAATCCCTTTTTCCTTGTTGTTATGCAATTACAGTCCACCGTTATAATTAAAGTATTATTCACTCAGAAAAGGAGCAGAACATGCCATTTCATAGGAAGCTGGCAGTAAAACAAGCAGAATTTATCCTTCCTTGAAAAGCCACAGTGCGATAGTGACTTTTGCTGAAAAGAAGCCGTTAAGAAAGTAATAATCATCAGATTTTATGAATTCATGCAGAGATAAAATCTCTTCAGTTTCCATCCATTATAACACCCTTTGTGGTTTTTTATACAGTGCATTTCCATTCAAAACCCATGTACTGTAAAAGACTGAAATGGGGGGGGGGGGTAAAGGAAAATGTTCATTAATACTTAGCTCCCTGTAGCTAAACAGCCTCTTCAAAGTACCCCTAAATTTCATACGAAACTAACTGTTGCCATGAGCACAGCATGCATAAGGTACATTAGATAAATAAAATTAATTAACCTTGGCCTTGGGATTCTTGACTCACTATTTGGAAAAACAGTTACCCATAAGCTCTCTCTAAACCCTTTTTCTATCGTTTCAGAGCCTGTAGCTATGCTAACATAAAGGCTCCTTAAGCCCAAGATTGCTATAGCACCTCAATATAAAACCAGACTTCTGCTGAAAAAAAAAAATTATTTTTTACTGCAAAGAAAGCACAGAAACTATGAGTGTCCACAGGCAGTCTCTAGGGTGATAAATGTGCTATTTCAGTTTTGTACTGCATGTACTGTACAAACGACAAGCTCAGTACTCCCACACAGATTTCTATCTAATACATTGATGTCTAAAAGATTTCTCTAGTCACTAAGAACTCTTTTCTTTCTTACTATGAAATTTCAGGATTCATCTAACCATTACCGGTTAAATATAGGCTTTGCACTTGCTGTACATATATATGAACATTCCTATACTTATCCACAAAAAAGCATGCACATCTACACAGATTATCTGGAAACTGTAAAATCCCACCTGTTTTGTAGGGAATTTCTATTCCTACAGTGCAAATGATCTCAAGTGCCTATGAGGGGCACCCACCATCTTTCCTCCTGCAGAATTTATTGACCCTTGGGGACCTCCTACACCTCTAAGTTATTCTGTCCTGTCAGGGCACTGGAGATGAGTGAGGAAAAGGAGGAAACTAGAACCTTTCAGCTGGTGGCATCCATTCTGGAGAGTAGAGCGTGCTGTGGAGCCAGGATTTCCCTGCAGTGTAGGGCCTGGATGAAGAAGCACCATAACCACCTGTTACTGCACTAAATGCAGTCATTGCTTTCTGACCTTGCTCTCTCCCACATACTCAGTTTCGATATCCTTACATCACTATTTATTCCAGGGCTGCTTGTGGAGACCCTACCAAATGTCTTTACTCCCACAACATAGATATGTTGATAGTTACATTTTGTAGTAGTTAATATGGAACTTCCCAAAGTACTGCATCTTCCTCAGTGAGGAGATGACAATCCAGATGTGAGCATGCCTCTGGCTGTTCTGCAACCTCCCTTTCCCTCTCCTTCAAAATCTGCTTTAGTCTGCAGAGAGCTTACAACAACGAAACACAACACATATGTGCCGTTAAAAATGTTATTAGCTGCTATGCACATTGCTATTTTACTTGAACATACATTACAATACATATTCTTCCTCCATACATGCATTATTTCTTGAGTCAAACCAGAAATAGGTTATTCTTCCAAGACTTCCTTGCTGTCACTAAATCTACTTGCACATTTTGGAGTGGGAGTGGAATGGGGGAGGAACATGATGCAGTGCCATGTGAAGAGAGAGCTACACTGATGTGCAGCAGAGGGAGAAGATCGGAAAGAAGCCAAGCAACAAAAAACTCATGTGAATGCCAAAACCAGCATACATCAAACGCTTTCCTTTTTATGCTCAAGAATTCACTACACTTACTAAAATTTTAGGCCGTCCAAGTTTGCACCTACCCAAGACAGTCCTGACAATGGATATAAAAATGACAGTGACAGTGAGGCCAGAAGCCCAGTCCTAATCTTTCTGACACAAGCGGATCTCTGGAGGGAGCCTGAAGTGATGTGGCTGCTGCACCAGACCCAGGTCCTCAAACACTATCTGTCAGTGTCCTGATGCTGCTCTGATGCAAGCAAATACTGTTGAAAAAAGAGTATTTGATGAAAGAATAAATACCATTCTTTCTTTTTTAAAAATAATAAAACCAAGTACTACTGTTGCTCTACTTTGGAAATATCTTGTAAAGTGAGTTTTCATAACGTAAGATGCCCTTTATATCAGAAATTATCTGAAAGGGTGGATTTTCATCACACGCCCATCATTGTGGCTTGTTAAGGGGCCTGACAACAGGACATACACTTTTATTATCAAAGCTGAGATGTATCTCCTCAACAAGTAGGAGTTTGTGTGTTTGTTTCACTACTCTTTCTCACTCCACTTAACACCCAAACATGCTCAACCATGTATTTTACTCAAGAGACCTAATGCTGCTGCTATCAGTGTAGTTTGCAGTCCTGCAGTATTTGATCACAAATGAAACACCACTGCAGGGGGGTGAGTTCTGCTTTCTACAGCTGTTGCTGTGACTACCTCTGCTGCTGTCATTGCTATGGCTGGGTCACTGCAGCAATACCCAGCAAAACAATAGTCATCAATCATACCACAAGGTAGGGAGCAAAAACAGAAGTTTTAGTGAGCTCTGGTTTAGCAAACTATTTTTTTGGTTCAGAATTGAGCATTCAGTGCTGAAAGGGCATACTTATTAGTTTACATTAGTTTAATTTCCTTCAAAAAAGGCAAAAGACCTGCAATGCTTTCCTTACTCTTTATGCAGTATCTGAGAGACAGAGATTGCTGAAGAGGTAACAAAGGCTAAAATGGAAAAGAAAACCAGAAAATATGCTGCAGTAGTTATACAAAGATTGACTGAGCACAGAAAGCTATGCTTTTGGTTATTTCCTAAAGTATTCCTAAAAATTCCTAAAAAATCTCCCATCTAATTTGAAGAAAATCCAGAATTAACTTAACAGTTGCCATGTGCATGATGGAAGTTTGACGGTTTAATCAGTGTGAGAGAATAAGTGGTTTCACAACTAAATCACCCTTTCAAAAAAAAAAAAAAAAAGAGAAAGAATCTTTCATTTGTTAAATCACTAATAAGAAAATACAATACCAAATCAAATGCTTTTCTACTGAAATACACAGTGTTTGTTTACATTCGGCAGACACTATGGAATTTGCACTATGCAACAGTTGCTTAATCTGGAATACATTAGATGAAGGGACCCCATCAGAGACAGAGCTCAAAATGAAATGGCTTCCTCTTTTGTTAAACCCCATTGTCTCTCTCACTCATGGGTCTTTTTTCCCCTTCTTCCTAAAAGTACCAGAATTCTGGTAGAAACGAAATGGACACATCAGGCCATTGACAGATAAACATAACAGTTCTAAATCTGGACAGGTCTGTTTCTGTGAGTAGAAAAGGACACTTGAATGCTACTTCCCATTTGCAATACAGACTGGGAATGTATAGTAGTTAAGAATGACCCGAGAAGCTTCTCTTCCACTGACTAACAGGCTACCAGTGCAGTATACTGGTGAAGGTGCACCACATTCCTCCAGTGGGCTTGACTCAGAGGCTACAAACTATTACAGGCCTTGCTTTTAACCTTGGAGGTCTAGGAAGCAGTAATGTAAGCTCTACTAGAAAGAAAAATTAGTATTTGCAGCTTAAGTAAACTCAGAATCATTTCATGTTTAGGAAAAAACCCTCAATTACCCAGATTACATGGAAGATGACACTGGAATCTCAAACTTACACTTACTGAGTTGAAGAAAGAGAAGGTGTATTCATCTGAAATTCTATATCAGAGCCTTTCACTCTAATCTTGTTGGGCTGTGAAGCTTACCTGGATATAATACTAAAAAAGCCTAATTTTCCTGATTCATAGGAGTTAAAACTGTGAGACTGAGTGTGCCAATAAGCACTAATTCTCCTCATCAGATTGTAACCATCTTTCTCTGTATCCTCTCCTGAATCCCCTTTTCCCTCCTAGGTAGGGGCTTAGCTGTGTTCAAGGTCTGCTCTGATTCAGTGCAGCTGTGTGACCTTGGAGTAGACTTCGGTGAAAACAGCTAAATTGTAAAAACACGTTTTAAAATCACCAGATTTTTCTTTGCTGTACATCAAAACCATACAAATGCAAGATGGTGCAAGATTTCAGAGCCAAAGAATGACTGTCTTTATCATCAAACGTGAGCCAGATTCTGGTCTTGCAAGAAAAGCTGAAGCTCTGTAAGAATTGTATGAAATGTGATGAAAAACTTGTCCTTCTCTGCTATGATCCATCCTATTTTCCTCCTGTTTTTTTCTGCAAATATTTTCTCAAAAACATAAAAAATAAGAAAAGCTTTAATGGACAACTTGTTATAGCATCTTCATATCTCATCTTCACGCATGTTTTCTACCGTAACTGTTCTCCCCTTTAATAGACAAGCAACGTAAGACACCTTATGAAGATTGCCATTCGGAAAGCTCTGCCAGCCATGCATTCACACACTCCCATCAGGAACCCAGATTCTCACCAGAGAAAATGCCCTTCTGTCAACCAGTTCATTTGCATTCTAGTTAACAAGGTTCTTCTCTTAGAGCTTCTGTTACATACTACAGCGTCCTTCCAGATTAACACAGAGATCACTGTCACCTTTTTTAACACGGGCTGTGCTCTTGCCTGGCAGCTAACTCTCAGGTCATACTCCATGACACTTTAGTAAAAGCTGTAACTGTTAAAATTATTTCAATTATTTCAAGCCATTTACTGAGGTTTCAAATTTTTTCCCAACTAGTTTTAACTGATAATCAAAGATGGACCAAATCAAGATGCTGGTTTTGTCTCTTAAAAAAAAAAATTGTCATATTTAATTGCATGTGAAATGCCAGTACCAGTCCTTTCAGTTGTGAATTCACAGCCTATGCAGAAGAAACATAAAAGCTGCTCTAAGTCTATGAAGTATTGTAATTAATAATCATTTCCCCATTTCACAATAGTTAGGACTTTTTTCTAAGCCAATGTCCAATTAGAATTTAAGTTAAGCAATTACTCTTCATATTACAGACAGACTCTCTAGTAATCCTCTGATTAGTGATGTATTTGAGCATCTCAATGTGCCACATAATGTTATTCATTGCCAACAGAGCTAAATTTTGCTGCATTTTGTGGTTTCCTTTTCAGATTTTTCAGCATTTAAATCTGATCCCTTGGAAGGGGAAGGTTTAAAATAACCAAACTGAAGTAATTTGATATTATTTTATGGGCATGTCCCTAGATGTCCCATCCAGAAGCTACAAAGTTGCATTACTACACACTAAGCTCCAAAATCAAAGTACCTGCTGATGCAGTTATACAGCTTCAGGAGTTCCTTGTTTCCAGTCAGTTATAAGAACACAGAGAAAAGCTTGGGTCTATTTGTATATGAATGGCTTTATTTACTTCCTGGGCTTGAGCCACTGATGTTCCCTTAGGTTATCCACTCTTCCCATTTCTTTTTTTCAAAAAAGAGATTCCTGTTTCATCACATATCTACAGCAGCAAAGGCTTCAAGAAACATGATTAAGTACTGTGTTACAGATCAGAGAGCCTGGTCACGCAAGCCTTCTTTTCCTTTTCCCTCTACTTCTTCCTCTTGTACTTTATACACTGCTGGTCCTTCGTTCTCCAAAACACCACAGCAGAATGCAGCTGTTCTCTATCCAGGTAATTAGTAGCTGGTGCTTTGCAGATTTTCTCAGGTTTTTTTGTCATTCTTCTACAATGGAATGATGATCTTTGTAATTTTTGGGTATTTGAACTATACAAGGAGTATCTGCATTTCAGTAATACTAGTACCACGAATTTCTAGTGGGACTGGATCACTTCATAAGTTTAGTACCAACATTCATAAATTGATTGTTATGTCTATGAAGCAGTTTGCAAAATTCACTTGTCTTAATTTTCCCAATCACTAACAGAGTGCTGTTCTTGCGTTTTGGAACCATCTTTTGGGGATTCCTCATGTTCCTCCTGTCTCAGAATGAAATCCTACTTCTGACTGACTGAAACTAATGCTTTAAAAAAAAAGGCAAATAATACAGCACATCTTATTACACTTTTAGTTAATACCTGCTCTACCTTGAACCACAGTACAAACACCATTAATAATTGCTTGCACCATCAAGGTTCCATTTAGTGCAGAGCCTTTTGGAGAGTGTAATTGGTTTTTTGAGACACTGCTGCTAGGTCAGTACTAACCCTTCAGCCCAAACACTAATGAGCAATAGAAGGACCCTGATGGCTATGTCTGCTGTTTTACTTTGTAACATCAAGCCTTTACCTCCAATGGGTTAATAATTTCTATTTTTCATGGCATAACAAAATCTTACTTAGAGGCTATGTTCAATTATGTTGTAGAAAGAGGCAAAACAATGTACACTTGCTGTTGTTAGCTATAAACTGAGATAATAAACTAGCTCAGCTCAATTCTGATGTTGCTCCCAGACACCTGAGTGTTATCTTGACAAGGCACTAATATCTAAGGAAAGGAATAAAATACAGTGACGAAAATTTAAAAACAGCCCCAGCCAAACAAAATCAGTGAAGTTAGTCTGAAATGTACAAATTGTAATAACAAATCTTTTGATGACAGGACTGAATCCTTCTCAGGCAGCATATAACTCTATTCAACTCTACGAGATTTTCCATTAGGAAAAAAGGAAACAACAAGAAAAATAACATCCCTCAGAGCCTGACAGGATGCCAGAGACTTGCATTCTTGCAACTCTTCAAACTCTGCAAAATCAATCTTGTTTTTCTGAAAGCATATGATAGCTGTTGAAGCAAACCATTTAGTTTCCAAACAATCTTCCTAGAATGGCAGTGGCATCCTTGACCAAGTATACTTCCATTTCTCTAGTACTTGCAGCCTCACTGAAACTCTGAAAGCAGCAGTCTGAAAGCAGACTCTATGCACACCTGGTAAACACAATAAGCACAGTTATTAGATCAGAGAAATCAAAACTGAAATGGATCAGGTATTGTTAGCATCTACGTAACAGACTGCCTTACACCCTTCAAGATCTACTCCACTGAAGCTGTATTTTTGCTTGGGTTTGTTTGATTGCCAGGGTCACTTCCTGCAAGAGTGTGATGAAGCAGCTGAAGAAAAACTGGTTTTGGGGAGAATGGGTTGTTAGCTTAGGGGTTTGGGTTTTTCCCCTCTCCCAGTTTAAAACCAGAAGGATCTGCACAGCTTGATCAGACAATGAACAACTTTTCTCAAGAAACGTCCATGAAATCTACAACCCCTTGACAAAAAAATGGGCTTTGCAGAAATTTCTGTTTCTATTTGAAATTTCCATATTAATTAGTCTTTAAAAATTCACTCTGTCAAAGACTGTGACTACAATAAGAGAAAATTACTGTATTTTGGAGAGGACATAACATGTAAATCTGCAGAATTGCTACTTCAAATTAGAAATAGCTACATCATCAATCAAATGGCAATCTGTGGAGCTTCTGTGTGTCTCCTGCATATCTACACAACAACAAATTAAAGTTGATCAGTCAGAACCAATAGTAAGCTTTCTATATTAGACACTCAAACCAAAGGGCTTACATTGTTTTAAGATTGTGTAGGAATCACTAATCAAGGACTAGAGAGCATATTCCAGTCTTTACAATTGGATAACTGAATGCATGTGTTGGTCTCCTCATTAAAAAAATTCCCCCCCAGCGTATCTTCTATTCTTGTTCTTCCAGTAAGAATCTAACAATACCAGCTGCAGGCTGGTTCAGAAAATGACATGCAAGTCAAGTTTGGTTCTGTATCACAGCCGTGCAACCTATTATTATCTCTTTGCATCATATCCATAAACAATAGTCAATGGGATTAAGACTGCAAAAACTTGGTAAAACCAAAACTGACATAACAAACAAAAAGCTAGATGGTAATGAAGCTTGTGATAAAGCAAAGCTACTGTTGAGTCTGCAGAATCACATCAATCTACTATATTTTAATGGAAGTATACGACAAATTAAAATTATTCCTTTGCCCTTCCACTTACGGTCTTTAGGAGAGAATGGTATGGGATGTCAGAAAGGTCAGTCAATCACTAATTTTTAGATTATTCAGTTTCTAGGCTTGTTCATCAAGAATCCTTGTTCATCACGATTTCTTCTTCTGTCTTACTAATGCAAAAAATCTGAATTCACGTGCTTTTATAGAAAACACAGATAAACTTGGAATGAATTACCCTTACAGAAAGTGTGCCTTTTGAAGAGATGTAATACAGGAAGCATTTCCTGAGCAGCCCAATACAGTTCAAGTGTGATGTCAGGGTCATTATTCCAAGTTTTTACCAAAACATCCTGGATCAACACAAACACAGAAAATTTAAAACCTCTATCACGGAGGCCTGATGGAGGTCACAGCCCCTTGGCTTTTGTGTTAACATCTATTACCAATACTTATCTACCACTGTTATCTTGAAATTTATATTCTGTTCCACACAAATTTTAAGATGTTTTAATTATATCAATTAGTACCACTGAAATGCCTATTACATGAAATCAAACATTTATGAGGTTGTTTTTGGCTGTACTTCTAAAGCACTCCTAAAAAAAATAATTCATCAACTGCATTAGCTTCATTTACTTTCCTAAAAGGTCACTGCAGTCTTTGTGACTTTATTTCTTCATAGTACAGCCAAGCAAGCTGTGGGACTCACAGGTAACATTTCATACAATTAACCACAAGTAAATTAAAAATAAACAAGTTAACAAGTTAGTTGTAAAATCCATACAGAAATTCATTGCAGAATGAGGAATCCCAGTCTCTTGATTGGCACATATAGGTGGTACAGGAATAGAAATAAAATTCTACATCATCAATTACAGTGGTTGTAGGTGTAATGCCATGGCGACTAGAAAAAACATTTCCCATCTATGAACAGATTCCACTTTTTAAAAATGCCTTTCCAGAAAAGCCAGAGGAAATTTTACTTGTTTCTAGAACAGTGGAGTACTGGTAACAGTAAAATCAGTGACACAAAGAACATTTTCCTGTTAGTTGTGAAGTCCTTGCTCCAAAAATGACAGAGGGGCACTGCTATCCTACAATTGACAAAATGCAAAATCTCAGGCAGCAGAAGGGAACCACTCCTCTTTTTTTTCCTTAATTACAGCCTTTTAAAAATATTTTACCTTTATGAGTCTAAGAAAAATCAGAATTACAGAAGAGGGATTGCCTTCCACTACACACTGCTCAAAGTCTTCCCTCCGAAGTCAGACACCAGTCTTCACACAAGCCTGTCCATCCTGAATCACAGCCATTTCCACACTCAACGTAAACCTTCCACTCAGGATCTGTTTGGTGGCACAACTATTCAGACATAATTGAGAAAATATTTTATACAGATATTGCAATTATTCAAGGCGAGATTCTCAGGTCAGACTAATCACAGTAACTCCACCAAAATTAGAAAGGGAACGGCGAGTTGTTTCATTCTCTTTATGTAAGCATTGGTCTGGAAGGTCTGGGCAAAGCAGTTAGACTGCAGCTCCTTCTGCTCCCTCCAGAATCCATTTTTGCGTACTCACACTTTTATCAATTACTGCTATAGCCTCTAGAGCAGATTTTTATTTTCTTACAATGCAAAGTCTCACATTGAACAAGAGCTGCATGATTAATCCTTGTGATATCAAGGTATTTTAAGAAAAAGCTACATCCGCCTCATGTTTATCCTCTGGTATAGCAGTTTTAATTAAGCTTCAATTGTGACTGTTCTGTATTTTAAAACAGAACATAGGCGTAGTTAAATGTAAGACCCAATGTGAAAGCCAGTATTCTCTAAAATCCTTTAATTGATCTTAACAGAGCTGCAATTTCCCCTTTAAGACAAGGCAATGTTGATATTCTAGCGGTACTTTTCAGTTTACTGTCCTATACCCTGGAGAGCTGTGGATCGCTTCTACAAGGTTTTGACCACTAGTCAATAAAAAACAAATCTATTTTCTGTAGATCTAAGTTCACTGTGGACCACAGAAACACCTATCATTAGAAAATTTATATCCCTCTGTAAATCAGAAGAGGTAACTTTTGCTAACTGACCACCACAGAATCATAGAATGGTGCGGGTTAGAAAGGACCTTAAAGATCATCTAGCTCTAACCCCCCTGCCATGGGCAGGGACACTTCCCACTAGACTGGGTCCGGTTGGTTCCTTCCCTACCAGGAAGGAGGTCCAGAGCTGCTGTCCTCAATCCCACCTGATGACTCTCCCCAGAACTCCACTGATGGGGCAGGAGGGAAGACGGCTTTAGATCAGGGGGACGCCTTTCCTCAAACACCCTGCTTTTGAACTTCAGAAGCCTAGTAACAAACTACAACTCAAAAACCTCTTCATTCTTCAATAATTCATGTACAAATGGATCGAGTAATTGTAGGGTTTCTGCAAGAACCTTGGCTCCAAGGATCAAGAATCTTTCAATTAGCTGACCAGTACCAACGTTAGATTTATACTACATATGGGGTATATACTAGCATAGAAAGAGAGAGAAATTTCTGCACATTTTTTTTGTGATCTTGAGGGTCAAGGAGAGGCAGAACTGCACAAAACTACAAATGTCTTTTAGGAGAGGACAGGTCCAGGGAAACCCCAATGTTCACATTTTTTTCCTTGGCTACCAACCTCCCAATAAACCTGTCCTTTACTAAAAAGACAACATAGAAAATCTCAGGAGAATAAAGAACAATACTGAGAAGAGATCCTATATTCAGCCTGATAATCAGTTGCTTATTTTTTAAATATAAAAGTTAGAAGTGCTGCCAGCACAAGTATGTCGATATTCAGGACCTGAGAATTAAAAATAGCAGTATAACAAGTGAATGCTTTTTCTCCTTTTTCTTTATGCTTAATTTCTCTTTTCTAAATGTACTTTGCACATTGTTAGGTAGGTATAATATGTGTGGGATGTATTGTTGAGGTTGCCATGGTTTCTCATTTTTAATGAGCTTTGAGACTTTATAATCTAACCAAATACATTCATAATTACTACATCTCTTTTTTTCTCCCTTCCCCCCTCCTTCCAAAGCACTCCAAAAATTACTGGTGGTAAAAGTAAAACCAGTCATTTGAAAGACAATAAAACATCAAAGTGAAAGCCCACCCTGAAAGAGTTGGCAAACAAAAGCATAGGCAAGTAACAGGAGAAAATTACCACCACCAGACTCAGGCATCTGTTCCATGTCCTTGTGTCTGTTCTTAACATCTAAAGTGAGCATGATATTTTGTTCCGTTGGGTGCAAAATTCCCCAAAACACACAGAAAACCAAGCCACATTTGTCATCAGAAGTGATGGTGAACCACAGAGCACTGGCTACACCAACTCTGATGCTAAGTTTGCTCTATGCTTAAGGAGAGACTGAACTGCTCAGACGCTCTGTGGGCAGTGTCTCCTGTGAAACACGTGATTACGGTGCTTATAGCCTTGACTTGGGAAAGCAAGGGAGCAACTGCCTGACTTTAAAAACAAGAATCTGAATGGGACAACTCAGGCACTTATAGGCAGGGCCTTTTTTGACTAATGCACTGAATCAAAGTAAACAAAACTGAAGAGGCAGCAACACTATTCATTTAAGATACAGAAAAAAAAAAATCTATTTTGTCATCAAAGTGTTTTGCTTTTACACTACTGGATCAAGTAAATAGAGATAAGATTAAAAAAAAACCTGCTCGTCAAATGTACAACTGAGAAGAAAAGTGCTTAATGCTTAAGCAATCATAAAAACACTTTTTGCATGAGAACTGCTTGTCAGCTGAAGCTATTTATTATCATGCAATTTTTGACTGCCTCCCTATACTGATGAAATAGGTCAAGGTGTAGAGTACTCTAGGCCCTGGATCTGTAAATAGCTCTTTGTCCCAAACACATAAGCAAAGGTGTATTTGTTACTGACTGCCATTATTAACCTTACCTCAGAAGGTGGGGAGTAAAATAAATCCTTTTCTTCAATTTGTCAGCAGATCAAATACAACTACTGTATTTTCACATAAGAAAAGCTAATTTTATCCTTCAAGAAACGATCAGATTGAAACTGCAGTGTTTATACAACTTACAGTTAGCCAAGCAGCTGTGGCTTAGAGTTCTCAAAAGCATCAGCCACTGCAAGGACAGAAGATGAAACATCTGAGGGTTCCCTGGGGAAATTTCAACACATGCCGTCCTAAAACCTTGCAAGGCACCTGTGTGCTTAACCATCTCACTTTATAGATAGCTAGACACATAAAGACCAGTAAAGCACAAAGTAAGTGACGATATGTTTCACAGAAAATCTGTACCAGCGTGGGACATAAGATCAACTTCCAAATTCTCGAGATTTAATTCTCATGGTACTCTGCCCACTGACAACTCCTCTCTGTAAGGACAAAAAAGGACATCAGCACTACCTTTGTGTGAGACAGATGACTGAAACCCTGCTGTGATGCTAGAGATTAGAGGATCCCTAGCACATAAGTGCAACTTGGCAGAAATTTGGAGGAAAAATAAATTTACTCCTGCAGTACAAATCAACATGAACTTAAACACTGTGAAATAAACTTTTGATGCCAGCTTCCTGCATGAATTGTCTGAGGATTCAGACATACCAGCAGTGTTTTCTTTCTGATAAACTCTTACGGAATGAAAGAAGATTGCAATCTAAAAATCTCCATCCCATGTTCTAGCGTGAATCCCAAATTGCTGATTTCTATTAGAAAAGTTATTAGCATTTTACTTGAGAGTTTCCAGAGAAGCCATTCATTTGAGCAGTGCTTTGCTAGAACATAGTGTCATATAACCACACCACCATCTGTCCAGTAAAATCACTTTGATTCCATGCAGGAGAAGGCTTTCCCTGGTTTCTGTGCAGGACAGAACAGGAGGCTGACTCTGATCTACACTACAATACTAAAGTTTATCTGTCTTAATACTTCTTTTTTAATATTGAAGCACAAGATTCCTCAGGAATATTACCATGATGCCATGACATTAAAGTCAAACAAAAAGGCAGGGTCATGCACAGCCTGCTTTGAAAAGAGAACTACTCCTTTCCCTAGAATGCTTTTCTCCAGTACTTTCACTATATTATTTAGGAATTTGCCTCCATGAGTTTGTTTTCATGGCCCTCCATAGAGACCATCTCAAGTGATGAAGAGTGAAAAACTGAAAATATTAGGTGAAAAGTCTGTACTAATTTGAGGCATCTGATCTGAAATCACTAGGACCTGATTTCATTAGACTACTTAGCACCAAAAATAGTGTTTGAATGTCCAAAGAATCACGCTGGCCCATCTCCCCTGCTATTCCCTCCTCCTTCTCACATATATTGACTTCTTTTCCATCTACAGGTACTGCGAATCCCAAGTGGGCATCTAGAAAAATGAGGTAAGCATTAATGGATGATTGTAGCAGCTTGTTTCAGGTGAAATTCTTGGAGCTACAGAGAAACCCTCTGGAAGAAGCAGAACTCCGCCTGTCAACTGCCTGATGCTGGTGTATGAGATCATTGCTCCACTGCTCCCCTTCATGCAATACACACATCCCATTTCCAAAACAGACAGCACAGTATTCTATACGCAACAGCCCGCGTGACTGTACCTCCATGTCAGGGGTGGAAATGTGATAAAGAGAAATCTAGTACACAATTTAGTTATCCAGGACATGTACACATGTATAGAGGTGACCTGCTGTGACGTGAAGGCTGCACGGACGTTCTCTGGCTTATCTTCTGAAAGTGCAGGTTGAGCTATAACACTTTCAATAATGTTGTCTGTATGTATTGTCATAGACTCAGAAGGAATCCAAAGAACAGAAAATCCAACTCATTGCATCTTACTGACACACATATGGTGAGGAGGGTCATGCTCTTTAGGACCACAGTACAAATCTCTGTTAACATAAGTAATGGGAATAAGTCATAGTTGTTATTGATCATCATTCTCTGCAGTGACTGATATGACAGTCTGAGAAACACACTTTGCCAGTTAAAGTAAACGAAATTTTCTTGACAATAGAATTAATGTTGGCTTCTGTTGCAGAAGAACAGAAGAACAGGCACTTTGGAGAAGAGTATGTGTTACTGGTTTGCAGTATGTCCCTATGTGCTAAACTCAACCCGTTTGGTTTTGTTCTTACCTAGCAGAGGCCCATAGCACTGAAGAGCATCAAGTGCTACGAAACTCCATCCTGATTTCTATCTGGAATTTAACATGTGGAGAACCTTTGATGAGCTTCAATGCCAGCATAAGATTCAGCCTGCTCACATATTTTCAGTAATGTCTACCAGTGCCAGGAAACTCAAACTTGTTCTTTCGACTAGTGTGCATTGAGCAGTACGCCAGTAATGTCTACACTCCTGCTCACTCAGTGTTACTTTAGCAAGTACTGCACAGCACACTGCAGTATAGATGAACTTAAGAGGCTCTGCAGAATCCTTTATCTTCATCAGATTTGGATGTTTTCTATACAGAAACAGCACAGCACATCCTTGACTACAGTAATTCCCTAGACTAATGGGAAGTTCCTGCTCCAAAGCACTAAAACACCTCAATAGAACTATTGTAGTGTTTCTTTTCATGTGGCCAACAGAATTAATTTTTTTCCTAGTCTCATGCTTATTAAAGTCCAAGTATAATACTGGTATTAGACATCAAACTGGCTATCACATGACAGAAGGCTCTTGTGAAATGATTTATTATCCAGTTATTCAGATCAAAATTGTAAAATGAAGCTTGCCTAACCTGAAATAAGACATGCAAGTTTATGAAAGAACCGGAAGGAAACCACTGCTCTCTTAAAAGCAGAAAACAATCTTTGCTAAGTACTAAATTTTGTGTTTACAGTATTGTCAAAGCCAAGCATGTAAAAATCACAAATCAGGCAAAAAAAATAATCAAATTGATTGGTCTGATTCAGCACCACAAGATTTTAAAATAATTACTGCATTCTTTGGGTGGTGGTATATCAAAGAGTTGATGAATAAGCAGATACTTGGACTAAAACATCACATTCACGGACTTTTTTCCCCCCAAAAGGAATAACAACATCTAGAGTAGGGTTATGTTATTTACAGTGTTCTTTAGACAGGGAGTTTGGAATACTTTTCTACTATTTCTGAAACCAGAAGACTCTCACATGTTCACCTTATGTCAGCAGGATGGCCTTTAAGAAAGCCAGACAATATTGGCAGACTTGCAATATAGTCAGCGTAGTCCACAATGCTGTTTAGTTTTAATTTTGGACTAAAATTATGTTTTAAAATCAAATCTAGTGTATCTATTTCTCATTTCTATTAAAATCAATTATTGGCACTACATTTAAAGTTAATCCTCTAAAAATAAAGCTGATGAGATTTTGGATTATGTTGAACCCAAACTGAATGGTTTGACGTCTTATTAGCAGTAACGGGAGTGCACCGTTTTAAACCATTAGACAACTGCTTGATGAGAATCTATTTACGGCAATCCAGCTATACTACTTGGGAGTACCTGCTCTTTCAGTTTAGAGTGCAATTTTCACAGGCAAATTCTATTTCAAATTTGAACGCTTGAAATTCTACATGTTTTAAATGGGTTTAGCCATGATTGATTGTATCTCTAAATTAAAAACTGTGGGATAGCAGTATTGACCGAAAGAAAAATGTAAACCCTTAGAAACACATTAAAACACAGTATAAAATCATTTAAGGAAATCAATAGGCATAGACTTGTCTTTAAATCACTCTTCACAGAACAAAAAAATTCTTAGCTTGCTCTGTTTAGTAAAACAATATCAACAATATCAAAACAAGTCAGGAAATATTTGCACAGAATTAGGAATACTAAGGTACATACATATGTTCTTCAAACTGGATTTTCCCCACCACTAGGCACCCACTTTTGCAAAAATATGCTGCAATACAATGATGTGAACTGAATGTGACTGAAACTGCTAATGAAAGTTGTAAAGGTTATCTTTCAAAGATATTTAACACAGCATGCATAGATAAAATGCGCTTTTCTAAGCATTGTCCAAACTCACTGAAGCCAACAGAAATAGACTTAAATTGGTTTGGTTTTGGAGCCTGCAGATCATTTTTCTGTTCATTTAAATGAAAACAGAACCCTTGATGACCAATCCAATAATGTATTTACAATACACGGCTTTATGGTGTGCAGTTAGTGTCCACTAGTTATCATTAAACCCACACTAAGATATCGTTAATTGTTACTATTTTAGAAGAGCTGTTAACAGCTACCACATTGAAAGTAAGGTTCACTGTAGCTAAGCTACTTCCTGATGACAGAGGCTGATTAGACTGTGAGTAGCTGGAGTACAATAAAATGGCCACACTTACTCAATCTGTCTAACAGAGCTGGTCAACATAATCCACACATCATCCCCTGTGCAAGCACAGACATGTGCTCTGAATTCTCAATGGAATATTTAAAAAATAAATGTATTAAGCAGCTTTGTTACCACTCATTGCTTCAGTCTGCAATTACAAGAGAACAGTTTTAATGTATTGCCAGTTTCAGTCAGAATAACCTGTTTCTTATCCGATATATAAAGCAGGGGACTATTATAATTCATTAGTACGATGCTATCATTCATATACATGAAAAGATAGCAACTCTCCTGCAAACTGCCAAGTGCCCAGTTTCTATGGCAAAATCACCCAGGACACACTGAGCTCTCCCTACCTAAGATTAACTGATCTGTTATTCTTTTGCCAGTGATTTGAAATTCAAAATCAAAACTGAGAAAAATACTCCTGAAGTAGCCAGGTGCTCTTTTTACTAATTCAGACCACGACTATCACCCCTCAATCTGTATCACACCTCAAGAATTGTTCAGCACTGGTGCCTCAGTTCCCATAGTAAGGGAATGCCATGAGACTAAACAATCTTGTGATGGGCAAGGTGCTTAAGCAAAAAGCATAAATGTCTTCAGTTTTAACATGGTATCTAGGCTGCAATTTGACAAGTTCACAGCAAGGACAAAAGGAAATCCTGTCTAAGATTGCAGTTTTCTGTTTGCTGTCAGTTGTGTCAGTGTTGGTACCTAGTTATATAGGAAGACAACCCTGACCACAGTGCCATCTTGGGTCAGTGAAAGTACCAATTAAAAATGAAAAAATAGCAGTAACAGAAATATACTACCATATGCAGAATGAGAAGCAAGAGATCTGTCCATGTTAAAAATTAAGCGTCAGAAATTAATCATGAAAAACAAAGACACGCGTAGAAATTCACTGACATAGCCTCAGCGCAATATTGACTGTATTGATCTTCCCTGACAGGTATCTGTTTAACGTGTTCCTAAACACCAATCATAACAAATATGCTACAGTCTTACAAAGCAATCCATCCTTTTCCTAATAACCACAGTCTGAAAATAAATACTAAAAAGAGATAGCAGAGGACACAAAAAAAAGTTAGCGTCATTATGCTGCATATCTTTCCAAACAAGATTTTTGATGCCATCTGCGAGTACTTTTTTTTTTTTAAATATATCTTGTGCTTTGATTTATGAAAATTACTTTTAAGACCATGAGAGTAAAACATTCCAACTGGTATTGTCCTCCTGATTTTATTAATAAGCAGCTACCCCAAAGTACAGAAAATACCTTAATAGGTATGTTGCTCAACACATATCTACACTAGAGTCTGTTGATGACAGTGCTCTGAGATACATGTGCTAGGGAGATGCTTTATTGTTACTCTAAGCTAGCACAGCAGCTAGGCAACTAGCACATTTTAAAAAAAAAAAAAAAAAAAAGAAAAAAGGACCAGGGTAAAAGGAGGAAGCTGGGAAGAAACCACCCCAAAACACAACACTGCCTGGGGCTCAGACCTTGTGAAGGACTTACATGAGTGCAATACACTGGCTCTTCTGACTCCCTTGACTTCCCCTCATTTCCCATTTGGTCTTCTTCCAGCGTGCTCTTTTGTACCTTTGCTCCATTCACCAGATCATACCCAATGGTGACTGGTTTTGTGCCCTCTGCTTCTAGATCAGAAGCCCCAGCCAGCTAATGCTTTGAAATAATTTCTCAGACTTCACCTTTTGCTACTGGGGTCATACGTGATGGTCCTGACAAAGTTGTGCACTGCAAAACTGCAGTCACCCTTGAAGGGAAGTTATCTCTTCACAGACACTGTCCATTACAGATTGTGTCATCTTTCTGCAGGCAGTTTCTGCACAAAGTGAAATTATTCCTTCACAAACTTTTACACTATTTCATATACCAACTATACCACATGACTATTTCATCTCATCCTTTCTTGGTTACATACGAGGAGCCCCACATAGGGGGATCTGAATAGTAGTTAGCCCAGGATCCACTTCAGTAATTCGAATTTTAGCTATTCCTCATGCTGCATAATTATAATAGCTTTTTCATTTGATATTGCTTCATTAAAGGTCATTTCTGTGTGACATTTGCATAACTAGTTCCCTAATTATATTGCTAAACATATGAGAAGCTTTTTCAGGAACAGTTCATTCTCCCTTGTCAAGGAGACAAAATTTAATTAGAGAGTGGAAGCTTTAAATAATGGTTACATAAAAAAGTACTTCTGTGAATTCCTTTTAGTTTAGGTTTTGAATTCTTAAAGGTTATGCTCTTATAAAGTCTGTAGCTTAAAAAGAGATCATGACAACTATATATCATCATTACACACTTCAGATTTGTATTAGTGGACATTGTTCATTCTCCTTTGTCCCAAATTCCGAGTTTTGAAAACAACTAGAGATTACCAGTTGATTTCTTTTTTATTCAGCAGGTGAAGGTTTCCTTCTAGAAGGATAGCCTACATATACAAGTCTTGAGCACAGCAACATGTCAGTGTATCTGTAGTACTCATTTTTTTTCCTAGACATTTATACTTCAAGCATCTGTTCTGCTCATCACAAGCACAATGGTGAAAAAACAGCCAAAACTTTATATAAAACAACTTATTTACAATAGTGAGGTTGCAAAATAAAGCCCTCAAAATGTAAGGTCAGTCAATGAACAGAAAGATGTTTAAGTTCTAATTCTGTGATACTCACTTCCTGCTTATTTTCTTACCCTCTACTGACACCAACCACACAGTTCTTAATTTTGTGAGGGATGAAATAAACAGTAACAAGAACTTGATCGTGTAAGCACAAGGATTTGTGCCTCAACTTGCATCAAGCACATAATTCAGACTTTAGGACCCCTAGAACTGTTTATAAAGCAACAGCAGGAATCCCAGGAAACACAGAACAGTATTCCACATTTATTTTCAGACGGCAAAAGAATGGTCAGATTCAGGGTCCAATACTACAATAAAGAGCAAAATGAATCCTCACTGTTAGAGGGAATTCCAGCTGTCATTCTTAGCATATCCAGTCTTTCCCCTTTTGCTCCTCTCTACTCCAGACGAACTCTGTTCACCCTGTCCTCAGCATTCTGCAGAATTACTATTTTGTTGGAGTACGTTGAAAAGATCAGAGGAGTAATTTTTCTGCAGTTGATAATGCTGATGACAAAAGGTTAAATTCTCTCACACTGTGAGAGATTTGGAATTGCAGTTAAGAATAGCTTCAAGTCAAAGAGTGAATTAATTGAAAACTATAGAAAGTGCTTGTAATTGAGCACAAATCACATATAAAAGGGATGACAAGCTAGCTTCATTTTATTTTCTCTGAGCAGTTCTTACTAACTTTAGAGTATAAGGTGATCAATACAAAGATTTACATGGGTGTTGTGCCATTCCCATTCATTTAAATTACAAATCCATATAGAAAATATATTTGATAAAAATAAAGTATAATATAAACAACAGAATTTAATTAATATCTCCAAGCCATATGTTTCATCTCCATATTCATTAATTCTCTGACTTCACACTTTCTTTCCCATGATGTTTGTGGCCTTTGCCCAATTTACGCTAAATTTTGGTTTAAAGTTTTCTGTAGCTTACGAACCTGTTGAGCATCTGGGTTCACAGCTTGTCATTTGAACATTCTTTCACTTTTGAAGACTGAGACAGTAATTCCCAACTGTAACCCAGTGAAGAATCCAACAGCAAAAACACGCTCACAGACAGAAACACAGAAGTTTTTCAATAAATGCTTTTGTCTCTCTTTGACAGTGGCATCTGTTACTCTACCTAATTTTGAGTGACCTTAAAATACAAGATCATATTAAGTTTTGCTAAAAATAAAATTGGCTCAGTGTAGAAAATGCAGTGTTCTTTGCTTCTCTTCACATACTACTCTTTCTGATGTTCATGTCCTCTTTCATATAAAGCAGAAATTATCTGACTCTTCCTAACTCTCAAGAGAACTTGGATAATGTAAAATTAACAGAGATTGGAATCAGGATCATGACTGTCTCTATTTGTGTGAAGAAGAGGCCAAAAGGGATAGAAATACTCCTTACCCCAAATCAAAAAGCATCTAGAGTCTAGCTAATCTCTTGAATCATAAAGGTTAGGGGATGAATGAGTTAATTTTCATGTCTTCATGAACAAAGGGACATAAAAAGCTAGGAATTACAAACTAAAGTTGACAACTATCTTCTGGAAGCATACAATGGTGAGAAGTATGTAATAGTGGGGATGGGCGGGATCTTATGATGGTCAGACTAACATAACTACCATCCTTCAGGATTGCGCTCTAAACACATAAAATTTCAGCAAAGTCAAATTAAAACTGAACTAAGCACTGAAAGTTAACCCTCCAAAAAAGACCTAAATTAATAAGATGTTGACAGTGGTTGCAATCACCCATGTCACCATACTATTGTTTCTGATGAGGAATACATTTGGACTTGTCTAAGTAAGATACAAACCAGTATTTTCCAATGTGCTTACTAAAAACTAGTATGAGTCTATTCAACTTCACTGAGTGTTGGACGCCTTGAAAGTCCTAGCCATTGAGGAGACAGGGTACATCATAACTGGTCAAGACAACTGCTAATGGAATCTTAAACATTCGCCTCACACATCCAGCACACAAGCTGTAAGTTTCATAATGGGGAAAGCCAACTTTTATGTTCCTCTTGTTCACATTTTATGTTTTTTCATTCATAAATATATTGGAAAACTTCTTTCTAATCTCGTCTACCACCTTCTTATAAGACAGACTAAATTGCAATTGAGCTTTCCACCAGCCAACTCCACCTCAGCTTTAAGGATTTCCTCCATTTCCGCAAGACTCTTAGGCCTTTCCAAAACATTATGTTAGCAAAGGAAACGTCCCATGTTTTCCCTTACTGTTCATCCATATGCTGCTAAAAATAACACAACCTCTTCAGTGGTTTCAGTTCTCTCCAACATTCCTGGATATTCTTTAATCTTCTTCTACTATAAGACTATCATATTCCTTTAGCTTCTCCAATTTAATATAGTATACAGTTAATATTGGAGGGTAGTTTGGATTTTTTTAACCTTTGTTCACATAGCTATGATATCAAGTACTTGAAGTCCAGAAATTTAACCAACAGAGAGGAAGAGTCAACAAAGTCTTTCTCACCTGAATCACAGGGGTGTTTGGAAACACAGTGCTCAGAAAAGAGGTTAAGCAACTGTCTATTAACATAGAGTTACTCAACAGGAAAATTCTTCTGTGTTCATTAAATGAAACTCCACATAAATCAGATTTCCACCACACAAAGTTAGAAATTGCACTCTTATCTCCACACACAGAGGACAGCTGGATACAATGGGTCTTCTGAGAAGCAGGTGAATCTGCAAAACAGAATGAATGCAGCTACAGGAAGGTAAGTAAGGCTCTTGTAAGGCTAGACTGAGTGTAGATGATGTATCTGGAATCCCTTACAACTATGACAGCAATCCGGCCCATAATCTTTCTGCTTTTCATGCTTCACAGTTGTTTCAGTTCCTCCTTGTTTTAACCCCCAAATATAGTTTTGTATTGAATCAAGACACCCATATATCATTTGGAGCATCCAATGGCATTAGTGGCAAAAAAGCTGTTCTGCAAAAGTCATAAAATGTGGGCTGAGAGCTCAACATGTACTTTTTGCTCGATGTCTCCTAGTTTACTTTTATTCTTCATATTTGTACATCATCATCTTCTTCTAAATTTTTTTCCACAATCAAGACAGACATCTTCTGGTGGTACCTTAGGCAGGATAAATTCCTCACTACACAAAATTAGTTCTTCAGAGATCATAATATCCATATAGTGTTTATCTAAGTGAAGAGGGAGCTACAATGAATTGAAGGCACATAAGAAACCCAGAGCTATAAGATGGTGCTCTTCTATTGTCTACACTGCTGTCACACTGAGCAGTCAGTAAACTAGACACACAAACTAATGTGAAGGGTGTGAACTTTCCCTGGGTAATTACCGAAATGCTAATACTTCAAAAGACTGAGCCAAAACACAAAATACCCAGACTGAGTTACCACAGCATAACTGCAACGGATAGCTGGATACTAGCAATAGTTATTAACTGTGAATACTAGTGCAAAAAACCTGTAGTATTTAAAAAAACATCCCTAATAGCTCCCCAAAGCCTTGCCGTATGTGACACAACTAGGATCACAAAAATTTTAAATTTAAAGATGCCAATTTTCAGTTTAAGTACGTATAGTTAAAGTAAACTGTAAGCAGTAATTGTAAACTTTGTAAATTTGTAAACAGAAAAAGTAAACTGTAAACAGTATTGATATTGATATTCCTTTTTCAAGCACAGAAATGGGTAATAACCAGGCCCAATGAGCAAGAAATTGGACAGATTTCCAGAAAGGCAGAGTGTGAATTAATAAAACACATGATGGTGTGGTGGAGCCTCTGAGGAATCATTTAAGCTGTACAGCAAGGCAAAAAATAAGCAATTTCTACTTTTCACTTCTTTTTCCTCTACAAACTCACCTAACGTTTTTTTCCTTTTCTTATACCTTTAAATAAAAAGTGAATAATTTCCTACCAACTTCTGCTGCATCAGCCTGAAAAAAATCTTTAGAGTATCTAATTAGGTACTTCTCATATTAGCCTGTAGTCTGATTTAGATATCACTATCTGGCTAAGGCAGACAAGGGAAGAAATACTGATGGTGTGTGTATCTGATTGAAAACATCCTCCTCTCCAAATCTGAAGAGCAGCAGCTGTATTGCTAACAAGCTATCCAGAACCAGTCTTAAACACAGTCTCAACCACAGTCTCTGAGATCTTTCTCGTTAATCTTAAAACCACGGCAATTTTAAGACAGGTTTAGGCAATTTGAATAGTTCTTTGCATTTTTGACAGCCTAGGTAGATGGTATTCCACCAGTTTACATTTTTTTCACAATTTAAAAAATATTTCCTCTACATTCTTAACATTTAAATTTAAAGGCCTGAGACAAAGTCTCCAAGCTAGAAGAACTCTACTGACTTTAATTAACTTTAGCTTAGATCCTGACATTACTCTTATTCTTCTAGATGAGAGATTTGATTTTGAATTAAGCAGCAAATTCCTCAGCGGATAATCACATTATACTGAGGTAAGAAACAAATGCAGGAAAGCCTTTTTCTTCAGAGGTACAACAAATGTAGGGCACAGCACTGGTGGGAAAATTGGTTAAAACAATCTTCTGGTCTAGAATGGCAGAGGCTGTCTATCTAAATTGATTTCCCAAAATTAAACATCTTTATTGCATTTCCGGCTTAAAAATGAGGCTTAAAACAAGGGTCTGTGAATCCAGAGACATATCTTTCCTGCCAGAGACTCAACAGTAATCCTTCCATTAGGCCACACACCCCTGTTCAAATGTCACGGTTTGCAGTGTACTAAAACTACACATCGCCGTGTGATGAACTACTCAGGTAACTGATCCACCTGAAAAACAAACCAACCTAAGCACTTTTTTACAATTGTATTTTACTTTTTCCTAGACAAATCAGTTCACTAATCTGCTTCACCTTATGTGCCCACAGACCTTGTACTGGCACAACAGGGGACAGCAATGGTGGAACTTAACTGCAGACAGATAGGGCACATGGAACCACAGCCACAGTTCCTCAGATGATCTGACAAAACGTAATGGGAAAGAGGAACAGCTTATTCTCTTTGAAAATGAGTATTTTAACATTGTGCATTATGAGGATAAATTCATTTTATTATAAAACAAGTACAGCAGTTTGTAAACATAGCAAATCCAAGCATCACTTTCAAATGCAAATTTCCCTTTTTTTTTTGAGATGTCAGTAACAGCACATCTGCAATCAACTGTATATTACATTCATATTTCTGCCTCATAAAGTGAAATTTTTTGTCATGCCTTTTTATATCAAATTCAATTTTTGAGTCAATGTTTGATTGCAAGCAACAAGCCTATACAACGTACTGATCTCTTTTGTAATACATGCTGTTCTTTCAGAGCTTCACTTATTTTCAAACCAGTGGTTTAATACAAACCCTTTGCTATTGTTCAGAAGCTGAATGCACACAGCCTGCAGACGTTCCCCATGATTGTGCTTGCAGCAAAAAAAAAATAATCATTCTTGCAGGACTGGTGACATCACCTATATAAGGGAAACCTGCCAGACTCAGCATGTAGCCTGGGAAATAGGTCTATCAAATGCTAATGATTACAGCTGTCCTGTACCACACCTCCCACTACGTGCTGGGAGAGGGTGCTGAGAGGGACTGCACATTTTTTTTTTTTTTTTCCAAGTGGAGTGAAATCAAAATTTCTACAGACTTATGTTACTAGAAAATACGAAGCTGGTCAAAGCAAGGAATATTCATACTTTAACGCTCAACCTTCAGAAAAGCTGGAGTGAGAAGGATGAACCTGCTGTGTTTGTGTGTGTATGGAGGCAACGTTTACCTTCAGATAAATAATACAGCATCACAGAGTTACTTTTAGGACCTAATGTGACATCTACAACTTGTCACAAGTTCTAATTTAAAGTAACAGCTTTGAGGTTCAACTGCAACTCAATACAGAGAGGTAGATTTTCAATGTGTCACATCAGTTAGGCAGGAAAAGCAGTAGAATCAATTATGAGCACATTGCCCAATTAGGAAAAAGTTCACCAATGACACATTTTTGCTTTTACCAAGTAATAGCAATAGACTGGTGAAACAGTCATTTTTGTGGCAACACACAAACCCTGGGAAGCAGTTTAGTGCCCACCCTGAGGGCTGTAAACACCTTTATGACCCTGGAGAAAGCAGCCTCCATGCCTCAAAAGCAGCCTTCTTAAATTTGCTTCCCTGGGTCTAAATTTCATTCTATACAAGGCAGCAGAGGGTCTTTTCTCCCCTACACCTTTGTGCATGGCCACCATACCATGACCAAAAAAGTATGCTCCCCCCCCCAACTAATGTGGAAGAAAAATTAAAAAAAAAGAGAGATATGTTTGACAAAAGAGAAAGACAGCTTGAGATTCCAGACAACAAATGCTGCTCTACCAGACTAAACTGGGAAGCTGCCTAGAAACCCAAGAGGCAGAGTTATGTTATAACAAGCTGAACAAAACAATTAAAAAAATCTCTCAGCTTAAATGACAAAACAAACACACAGAATATTTGACCTATGTCAACAAACAGATTAAAATCATAAAAAGATATAGAGATGAGGATTCAACTCTTTTTTTATTATCCCCCAAACAAACAATAGCAAAAAACCAGGGTCATACTGGCCCACAGAATTAGTTGAATGATGAATGTAGTTTCAGGATGTATCTTCACATTGTTTCCTTAAAAACAACTCCCCAGTTTTACGTGCAAGATGACAGAGCTTGTCTACAGAAACATAAGTAAACGTATGAATTTGCTGTACACTTTTAAGCACATTTATAAAATGAAGTGCCACAATTCGACTTCTCTGTGGCAGAAGGAGAGCCAGTGGGTTTTGTTCCTTTCTCTAAAGAAAAAAAAAATAGGACTTCAATAAAAATAAAATCCATTGACTTTCATAAAAGACAAAATAAAGGTCAAGGAAAAGGCTTTAAGTCTTCTGGGAAATAAGAAGTTCATCCTGTTCTCAGAAAGAAAGATAATCAGTGGCAGGCCTAGTCTGTTCTTCACTATCTCTCTTACTCAAGAAATTTTATTTTCTCCTTTTTCCTACTTACCGTAAGAGCCACCGAAAATTTAAGAAGTATTTCAAATGTTTTCCACTTTATTGCAATTCAAAATAGAGGAGTGGAAAATGGCTCCAGAAATAGTTTACAATGGCTGAAAAGAAAGAAGCAACACGTGCTCACAGAAACACAAATAATTTAATCTCCTGTTAAATTTTAATAATCTCTTCAACAAATACAGTGGTTGCCAACAGCTTGCTTCATAATAAAATAAACTGAAGACATATAAAAAACAAAGGTGGAATACTGCTGAAGTTACTAGGTAATTAGGGAACTGAATGCCAAATGCCCATCTTAGCTGGGCCACCAGACAGCTGGCTTGGTATATACAAACAAAAAGATTTGTTTGGTTCTCAAAGGCAACAACTGGTAAGGATCTTACTTTCTGAAGTATGAGAAAGACTGATGAACTTCTCAGTGACTAAAGAGGTATTTACTGGTAAAAAGCTCATACATCCTGCAAATGCAAGTCATTCTGTACCTTACTGGAAAAAAAGCCCTTAACATTTTGCAGGAACTTTCTTACGAAAAACAAGAAACTCAAATACAAGAACTGAACTTCTATCATGTTAAGTACAATTTAGACACAATGGTGTTAGAATAGTGTAATATTAAGTTTGAAGTCTGTAACACACAGATTTCATTCCATTTAGTTACCATCCAGTATTAAACACTCTAAGGAGCTTCTGTCAGGCCACTCTCATTGCAGATACCGTCTTACAGTTCAGACCTAGAAACTAGTCAAGCAACATAAGGGCAATTATTTTAGAAAGTTCTCCTGCCAAGGGGTTACTCTTGCCTACACCATAGAATATCACAATCTTCCTTAAAGGAGTGCCTGAGAGTCCACAGGGGAATGTACTGAACCAGTATGGAAGGGTGCCCCCAGGAAGACTTGAGTAACAAAAGAGAAATAGCTCCACACCTCTCCTCTTCATTTATGCAGTCCATAAGGACCAAGGTTGTCATTATTACATGAGAAGGCCAGGCAAAACCCTTTCTGATAATCGTAAATTGACATGAAATTTCAGCTTTTGATGTCCCAAAACCTTACACATTCATAGGGGAAGGGGAGGAAATAGGCAAAATAGAAACAAGAATCGGGAGGAGATTGATTGTTTTCTTCTTGTTATCCAGTTCAGTTTTAGAAGACAGCTAAAACTGGGAGGCCCTGAACATATTCTCTTCACTGTTGGAGCACCACTTAAAAGCTATAAAGAAAGTTCAGATTTTGAAAAGAACATGACTCTAAGCCTACTAAAACTATGAGAAATATTCTATTTTAGTTTTGCAGAATTTGACTCAGGCCCTTAAATAAGGCACAAAAGTGGAAAAAGGATCTCCATCTTTCCCCTGGGCTTCAGGAAAAGATTTCAGAACGTGAACAGATTAAATTGCATTGTGCTTCTCTCCATGTTCTTTTTTACTGATTATTTTCTTACCCCAACAAGCAATGCAATTAGTTAGACACTGAGCCATACAACGGAGCAAATTTTAATTGACAGATGAAAACAAAAAGATTTAAAAAACAATTAATTTCTTCTTTATTGCTTCAGAATCTGTAATAATTTCTGTTCAAGCAAACAGTAGTATCTTTCATCTGGAAGACATTCCAGGCTAGTACATCTGTAGTTTATTCTTTTGTTTGCAGATATTCAGTGGCTTGACACTTTCTAAGCCTTTGGATGGTGATTAATCAAACCTCAGAATTGCTACCACCTCCTCTCTGAAACATATGGACTGGCCTACATAGTAAGTGACAAAGAAAGTCAGAGCTATTTTGGAACAGAGTAGCACTAGGTTTGCACCTAGTGCAAATATTTAATAATGTATTTCCTTTTTGCTCTGTTAAACAACAATTGTTCTTTTTACTTTTTTTTAGAAAGGTATTCAGATCTCCAAAATGCATATAGTACCTTTTAAAATCAAACCTCTCTGCAATTTGGCTGACAGTTTCAGTATTATATTGTGTAACAGTTCTGCTTGGGGTTCAGTTCCTCACTGTAAAAGCATACGGGTGTCAGAAGAGAACATCTACAAAATTTATTGACTTGTGCTATGATTCTGAAACTTCTGAGGTATTACATTGTCATGCATGTCAGCCACCCAATGAACGTGACACCAGTTTTCTTTTAAATTAAATTTTGAGATCTAATAAAAATCCTTTGCTAGAAAAAAATTCTCTATTAACGAATATTAAGGCTACTGGCCCTCCCCACTCCCAGTGCAGGTCAGTCTTTCTTACTCACTTACTTTCTGTCTTTCATCTTAACTGGCCAAGGTAAGGAAAAGCAGCTCTAGACTGACTGTTGGAAACAGGTTGAAAGGAAAGTAGCTCAATACAGCAGAAAAATTGAAAACAAGAATAAAATAGTTTTGAAGTTGTCACCAAAGATTTTCTGAGCATAAGTCAAAATATTTTTAATCAGGTCTGATGGCTCAGGAAGTCTAATTGCTTTATGTTAGATGGTCGAACTTTCATGTTTGCTAGTTTTCTTTTGCCATATGTCCTCCAAGCCAAAACAGCAAAAGAGGATAAGAGGAATCACTCTGGATATATGTTCTGTTCTCTCTAGTAGCATGCCTGAAAGCACTGAAGTATCAT
This sequence comes from Alca torda, assembly GCA_008658365.1. Lineage (NCBI taxonomy): Eukaryota > Metazoa > Chordata > Aves > Charadriiformes > Alcidae > Alca > Alca torda. The sequence continues at coordinate 10,123,071 of CM018081.1, forward strand.
GACAGTCAGTATCATCAGCAAATCCCAGGAAATAGTGAAGGACATAACGTACGCAAAGGCTAAGCTTCTCTCCAGCTTTCTGCAACAGGTTGAGATGTCTTAGTGGCTTAATGTTTTGGCAGCCTTGCATGGACATAACAACAGCCAATCCTGCAATTTCCCTTGACAAGGAAGGCTTGTCTACACAGTGAAACTGCTATAAAATAAACTAGAGCGTGGATTTAAATACTAGTACCTATTCTGGTTTCTTATCTGGTTCATAAAAACACGCAAAGTCCTGGTTACTACTAAAAGCAGTGAATAAAGGCTTCTAAATATCTTTTTGAATATGACTTAATTTACCTTTCAGATATTCATACTGCACATTAAGAGGACTTGTTTAAACCATAAAAACATTCCCTCAGTATGGAAAAACTGTTTCTATGCGAGGGCTAGCACAGTTTGGTGTAAGTTCAAAGATAAAGAATGCCACCTTTTTTTAAGGCATCACAGATATTAACACACAAGTAGTAAAGTAATGCTAGCAGCAAACTCTGCATTGTTGTCATAACAACAATCATGCTGCAACACACCAAGAGCTGAAGTGAGCAGTCAGGATTTTGAAGTAAGAGTGAAATCAATTATATCAAGTGATTCAGGACTACTGAGCTGCTTTAACAGACATACCTGTTTGGCTACAGGTCCTTGGAATGGAAAGATTTTGGTTCTCAGTATCTTGTTCACAAGAGTTCAAACATCATGGGAAAACATGGCAAAAGCTATACACACAACGAAAAAAACAATAAAGATCTTTCTCTGCTGGTCTGCACACCAAAGAATCAGCTAGTGTTAATGCAGATAAGCCATTTTTATGAAAATCACAGGAGATAAGACCTTTACCATGTTTTCTTCAGCAATACAAACCTTTTCTGCACATCTAGCAATGTCCCAAAATGAGTAATCACTGTGCAAAACCAGGAAAAACAGATATTCTGTATGTTTTTAATACTGGACATATGAATGTCTTGCCATGCTATCAGATATGCCACTGCCAGAACCTTCATCCATGTGATGATGCTATCTTTCCAAGACCAACAGAAACACTGAGGGTTACATGCTATTATACCGCTACACCGACTAGAATAAGCAGAAGGAACTTCTAAGTGGGAATAATTTAGCACACCTAAAAGACCCAGAAAAAAAGAAGCCCTATTTTGCTTCATATAACATAGAATAAATAATACAGCTTATGGAAGTGCATTTTTCAAAGAGGCTGAACTCATCTGCAAGCAGATGTTTATTCCTGGGAACCAAAATTCCATATATGTTTAGGTGCCCAAGAATAGAGATAACTTTGCATTGATTTCCACAAAACTTGTTGGTAATGGGGTATTTGACACCTACAAGTTTTGGAACCCTAACAAAGGATCATTCCAGCACACGCTACTACAAGAGTGTTAGCAGCATCTGGATGTACAAACAAACCTAATTTGCTTGTGCATTCACAGTTTATGTACTCACAGATGATTTTTTTCCCATTGCAAAACATTTGTGTAGTAACCTACTCAGGCAGTAGAACACATGCAAAGAGCAAAATGCTATCCTTTCTTTAATACTAGAGATTCAGTAAGATGTTAGTCTTGCACATTTCCTTTTTTCTTTGAAAGCTGAATCTAGAAACTTAGCACTTCAGAAGAGAACCGAAAGAGTAATTAACTTTTTTTGCCCTCTGGGAATTAAAATTTTGCAAGCAATTTAAAGCCATTCAAAATCTTGTCCTTGGTCCCACTGCAAACACATTTTTTATGCAAAACCATCAAAATTGTAACTAATGCACGTTGCACATTCCACAAGACCATAACAAAATTTGCTAATTTTCAAGAGAAATTGGTAATAGGAAATACTTTGAAGCAGCACGTGAGTTATCTGTGGAACAAGTTGCTGTTAATTACTATTGAGGTTAGAAAATCAGTGAAATTATCATAGAATCATTAGGGTTGGAAGGGACCTTAAAGATCACCTAGTTCCAACCCCCCTGCCATGGGCAGGGACACCTCCCACTGGACCAGGTTGCTCCAAGCCCCATCCAGCCTGGCCTTAAAAACTTCCAGGGATGGGGCTTCCACCACCTCTCTGGGCAACCTGGGCCAGTGTCTCACCACCCTCACGGTGAAGAACTTCTTCCTAACGTCCAGTCTGAATTGACCCATCTCTAGTTTTAATCCATTCCCGCTAGTCCTACCATTACCCGACACCCTAAAAAGTCCCTCACCAGCTTTCCTGTAGGCCCCCTCAAGATACTGGTAGGCCACTATAAGGTCTCCTCGGAGCCTTCTTTTCTCCAGACTGAACAACCCCAACTCTCTCAGTCTGTCCTCATAGGAGAGGTGCTCTGGCCCTCTGATCATCCTCATGGCTCTTCTCTGGACATGTTCCAGCACGTCCATATATCTCTTGTAGTAGGGGCTCCAGAATTGGACGCAGGTGGGGTCTCACGAGAGTGGAGTAGAGGGGGAGAATCACCTCCCTGGACCTGCTGGCCACGCTTCTTCCGATGCAGCCCAGGATACGATTGGCTTTCTGGGCTGCTAGTGCACACTGACGGCTCATGTTGAGCCTCTCGTCCACCAGCACCCCCAAGTCCTTTTCTTCAGGGCTGCTCTCAAGCCAGTCACTGCCTAGCCTATATTGGTGCTTCTGAGATGGAAAATTTCCAAGAAGGAAATTTTGTGGGAGTAACTGAAGCAATCCAAAACATTACAAAATGGATAAAGTGTTTGTGCTTTAGGGCTGTAGCAAACTGCTAATAGATAGAAGTCTGTCAGAGGTGTGCTCTGCAGGCAGGTTATTCTATAAATTTATACTCTAGGCTTTATTGCAGTTTCATCTGGAACATTCAGCTATTTTCTAGTGATTTCTGTTTTCAGTGATTTTGCAGAAGAAACATTCATGGTCATTTATGGCAAACAGTAGGCTTCCAGGGAGTCAAGTATTCAACTCCCTAAAACTTCTAAATCCTGAGAGTAGTCTTAGAAATGTAGACTTCCACAAGGCAGTTTAGGTAAGCTCACATTACTCCTACTTATGTGTTTAGCCCAACCTTAATCACACATTTTCAAATAAATAAAAAGTTGTATACAGTATTTTTAATCAGCAGACTTAGAAATGAAAAATCAGCTGCACCTGAGTAATACAGCATGTAGATTGAGAAAAACATTTCATTAATAAAATGAGAAAACAGAAATAGTCATGTATCTAAGCTATGGTTTCTCTTGGGATACCTTCACCTTGATTCAGGTATAACTATAGATGATGCTATTAAGGAAACCAACGGTTGAACTGATAAAAGACAGACACAAAAGAGATGATAGCCCTTCTCAGAATCTTCCTCAGCACTGCAGCTTACAGAAGAACAAGGCAAGCAGCAAGGAAAAAGGAAGTTTTCAGGATTACAGCAGGAGTTCAGAGACTACTTTAAATCCTCTTTCTATGCATCTTCAGGAGCCCTTTTGCTCACAGTACTAATTCCCTGCACATTGCAAAGAAGTATTTCCTCCTGTCAAATCCTTTTGGGACTCTAACTCACAGGAAAAGCATACTAGCTGTGAACTCTAAAAGGCTGCTGGTATTTCCCTCCTCTAACATTTCTATTCCCATTATTTGCTCTACAGAGATCTTTTTTCACCATTAACACCTACCCCCATACAGTGGAAAGATAGGCACATTCATATATATTAGCAGTATAAAAAGAGGGTGTTTTGTCACAACATAAGAATTCGCAGCACCCAAAATCAAGTCAGTTATATCATTCATTTGAAACAACATTTAGGTCAGCTGCCACTGTTCTGTGAAAATGCTAACCATGGACAAGAGATGTAGAGAAACATGATTGCAATTGCCCCTCAACATAACACGCAACATCCAAGTGTTGTATTGCTTCAGTAACAAGCAACAGGGGGAGGAGAACAGTGGCACCACAAGTTTCCTATTAGAACAAATCCTCCTGCAACTAGCAGAAAAATTAGTCCTTTACATTCACACAAGCTCTTTGGTTGCTTGAGTGTATCCATGGTAACACCTATCTTTCAGAAATTCTAGTCTGCATCCACACACATATTTTCCATTCTACCTAAAACATGAACAGAATTGAGAGCACTGGAGTATTTGCTCCCTTAATCTGGTTCTACTTCAGCTATAAAAGTGCATTAGAAGAAAAGCTCCCCTCATATCTACCCTTTAAACCAAATTCCTCCAAAACATACAGCTGTAATTTCTGGATTAGTCTATTTTTTGACAACAGTATTTATTGTCCTGCAATATGAAGATGAGCCCTGCAGGATTTTGAATATTTTGAATGCATTGTTGAGTACCATTTACTAACGTAGGACCAGTAAATAAACATTTTATTATATGAAAAAGGATGAAAAATATTTGATTATATCAATAGCTTTTTTTTTTAATTCATAGCAAGAATATGGCATATAGCATTCTCTCAGGAAATGTAACAGAATTAATAACTCTTCTAACCCTGATTTAATCAAAGCCTTTTTAGAAGAATTATTATTTTAAATATTTTGCCTTACTTGTGGACCTGGAAAAGAACATTCCATTGGATTTTCAGATTTCTCCACAATAACTTTAAGTCTCCTGATAACCTAAGCTGCTATTCTTAGATAATATGCATGATTTCTTTTAATAGCGTATCAGCCCACAAAAATTTGCACACCTCAGAATAAAACCCAATATCCTAAACAATAGCCTATGAAATTTATGATATATTTAAATCCCTCAATGAACAGAACTGGGGTGGTGTTTCATTGAAACAGAACAGCGTGATTTCATTATAATGTCATTACACCTTTCAGTAACTGTAAAAGGAGAAAATGAAATTATTTCTGCCTCTGAAGCAACTGACCTCTGTGCTGCTTTTTGTTCTCTTAAAACAGCAAGATCATTGTCCTAAAGCCAGCATTTTAAACCCAGCTCCTTCCTAACAACCGTTAGGCTTCACTATATGGCATTCATTGGCAAACGCCTTCTCACACAAGACTCTACTTCTGTTACTTGCTTCACCATATCAAAACTCTCTTGAAAATAAAGAAAGTAGACTGATTCAGATCTAAAGCCAACAAACAAACAAAAAAAACAACCCCAAAAATCAACCCACGTGGATAAGAAATTGTTGTTCTTTAAGGAATTTGTTCTCCTTAGCTTTATTTTTGTGCTGCTTTTTACAATTCAAATTCAGCTACAGTGCCAGAAAATGGCAAACAAGTCCTTGGAAACAATGCACGCAATATGGAACTATTTTTACCAGTAAAACATTTCTAGTGATATCTTTGAAAGGACTGGTACAACAGTATACTGGAACCAGGTAAAACTCCTCTAAATCTCCTCACAATCCAATTTTGTCACCTTGGAAATCTTATTCATGTTGCCTCTTCTGGAGAGAACAGACGGAGTTAATTGCTGGTTTTTTAGTTACCATGTGAGCAAAAAAGCTAAATTACCTTCAGAATTACTCTTGCATGTATGCAGAAAGCTAGTACAAGCCCTCTGCAGAATACAAATGTTAACTTTCCAAGTAACATTTGAATTTTTATATTTTACTTAATTCAAATGTCTACAATTTGGAAGAAACTTCTCTTGGGAGGACTTTTGTTCCATTGAACAACTCAAGTGTTTTGATATTTACTGTAAATGCCATTCATTTTATGATGCCATTCCTTTTAGCTCTATAGTCTGACTGCCACTGCAATTAAGTCTAAAGAAGCTTTCCTTTCGCCCTACTTGCTCTTACGATATATACAGAAGCTCAAAGAATGCAAGATTTGCTTTTTACATTTACATTGGCAAAAGAATAAAAACAGACAAAAGCTTCTTCAGCTTGGAAAAACAAAAATGAAATCTTAGTAAACATGACAAAGCTGAAGAAGCTGTAAAATTCTACCTTGCCCTATTTGCCTGTCATCTTGGTAAGGACTTGCACAAAAAGACGCTAACAGATGAATAGTATTGTTTCACCCTAGGCAAGCATACAGTAAAATGGCTTATTAGTATCTTACCTGCAAAGCCACATAATGTGCATTTCTTATCAAAAAAGCACTAAGTTATTATTTCACTTTCTTCACCTCTTCATTAAAAGTCTAAATATCACCCTTGTGCCCAGAATATTGGGGTGAAATCAATCTGATGTCTGAAAAGGCTTAAACTTGAGAGTGCTTCCGTCTTTCAAAGTTGCATAAAAAAATAAGAGTAGTATAGAAAGACAAACTAAGAGAATATAAAAAGAAATGGAAAAGAAGAATTCAGAAGATTTGCAAATGTGTTTTAATTACAGAGACTGTAGATAAGGTTAAATTTGACAATGAATTCAGGGTGGACTCAAGACTCGGGCAGTCTGAATTCTGACAGGTTTTCAGATAGCTCACACACTGTACAGAAGCTAGTAAATACTTTATGTTATTTTAAATATTTTTACTTGGAGTCAGGTCTTTTTGGTTAATAAAAATCAACACTAAGTTACAAAAAAAGTATGTGTGTTTATAAATATTGATGAGAAGCCAGACTGAAAGTCCTATTAAATTGATCAGTCCCATTAACTTTAATGAGCTGTCAGTCAGATTGCAGGCCTGCAAACCGGGATTCTTTCAGTCACCTCTTGGCACACGCAAGCGTATAAGGGAAAAAGTATGTTCTCAGCAGAGTGTATCCACTGGGGTTTCTTCTCAGCAGCACACCTATGGCCAAACAACCACATCAGGTCTAAGGATCACTGAAAGTCAGTGGTGGGATACACTGACATCAGGTCCAGCAGGTGAACTAGCCAATGACTTTGTGATGTCAAACTATATGATTTTTTTGGGGGGGTGGGGAGTGGGGGAATAAGAAAAATAAAATATCAAAGACAAGGTTTGTCCTCAAATAAATGAAGAAAATTAATCAACAATTCTCCAGCAATTTGTTGAGACGTACAGGTTAAGTCAACAGATCTATGCAGGTAAGTCAACCGTACCCTTCTGTCAGGTCAGAAAAACAAACTGAAGAACCATGCTATAATCGCCTGCTGCCAATTCATCCCTAAATAAAAATTTTAAAGAAGGAAATGAAGAGCCAAGTTGAAAGCTAGATGTCACAGTGGCAAACAGACTGTCATTGTCAAAGTATCCCTCTGTAATTTACAGATCGGAGATCTATATTACATTAGCTCTAGGCTTTGTTCATCAAAACCTTTCTCCATGATGCATAACTTTATGACAGACTGGCCACAGTAAAAGACAGGATGTTGAGCACGTGCCAATACTCCACCTTATCCTAGGGATAAGGCAGCTCTGATATTTGGAGTCAAGAAGGAATTTCTCTCCCCCTCCCCAAAGACTTTTAGTGCTTGCTTGTTTTCCTGGGAGGAAATGTTCAGGGGAGCAGTAGGGTTTGTTCATAGCTTTAAAGCTATTTGCAATGCCTCAGTGTAAGTATCAACTTTTGAACACTAAATATTCCAAATAAACACTTGTCAAACTATTCACATACAGATAATTAAAAAAAATTAAAAAAACCAAAACAACAACAAAACCAACAAAAAAACCCACAAAGCAAAAGGAGGAAAAATTAAAATGCTTCATATTCTGGCTAAAATGATGAAAAGGTGACATGAGATTAAAATATTTATGCCCTCTACCCTACAGACATCTAGATTGTATTTTATCATCCTCAGAGGGGCTGGGAATAGCGCATTTGTACAGCTATTTTCTTTTCTACTGAAACCTTTCTGAAATAATATCACATACGGACGTTTGCCTTGCTGTGGGTGGTGAAATTTCATTCATATTCTCCTGTAAACAACTTAGCAGCCAATTACCGGTGCATTTCCATCCCACAAAATCACCTTAGCAACTCCTGCAAAACATCTTCATCCTTCGGAGGTACCAGTCACATGTGGATTTGCAAAGCCTCCAAGAGAAAAATACCACCTATGGTAAAAAAAATAACAAAAGCTTTATGTTTTGCTACACAGAACCCTAAAAGGCACAGATTCATAAAACTGCTTTTGAGAAGCAGTTTTAACATAACAAGGTTGTCTTACAGTTTTACCAACTTGTACAGAAACATTGTATTTCCACCAGAATATTCCAGCCTGGAATATTCAGACAGCTGCTCCTAGCAACACAGTACTTGGAACATTAGCCCTCAGGTGTGTCTCACATGCAATAAATGTGAAGGTCTGTGGTGGGTGACACTGTTCTAGTCACAAATCCAAAACACGGCACCATACAGGCTGCTGCATAGAGTCTCCATCCCAGCCAGACCCAGCACCAGGCCAAACACCCTGACACAATACCTCATAATCAGAGGTTACCAGTCTACCATAGGAAGAGTTTTATTGATACGATTTTTAACTCAGACTAAAGTGGATCCTGCTTTTTAACTCTGAAAATCCTTTGTCAACAAGGCAGCTGTACGGCCAGAACATCAGTGGTTACAACAGAACACAAAGAAATGAGGATTTCACCCACCTATTTGTGCACATATGTGAATTTTTAGGAATCTCACAGCTGTATTTATATGATCATCCTCTAGGCCAACTCTAGTTTTAGCTCATTGATCACAATTTTCTTAGCTCCGCTGGATAAAGAGGATGAAATCTGCAGGCTGTGTCAAAAACGCTAAGGCCAACTTTTTAAAGAAATATTTCGTTTCCAATTCTCTGAAAGCCTTGAATATTTTTTAAATATATGCAATGGGAGATAAGCTAGTGTTTAATTCATCTCCCAAATGGTATTCCAGGAAGGTGCATTTATACATGGCTAAAAAGAGCTGCAATAATTATACATGAGACCATGCTCTGCCTGAAAGTAACATATTCATTTGCTGTAAGGTTACACACAAGATACTTTGAAAAGATGAGGTAGGTCAGTCTAATAGATCTGTTTCAATTACAGATCTAACTAAAAGCCTGTTTCTGCAAAGTTCTGAGCAGTACTTTGAAGTCAGAAGGATGAAAGGGTGTTCAGTGTCTGCCAGCCTGAGGGCTCTGGTATAAACCAGCAAAACGTCCAATTCCTTACTGACCACAGCTAGCGTCTACTATAGGGATCCCCCTGCTTTAAGCAAAAGGTCCCCTGCTCAGTCTTTCTAGTTCATGCTGCTTAAAAGAAATTCGGAATCTAGATAACAATAGATCAGATCAAGGATGGTTAAAACAGGCTTAAGAACAGAATAAAACAAGTTTAGAAAAAAAGCTATCTAAGAAAATGGAAAATTGATTATAAAAAAGTCTGTAATCGCATTCACAAGGGTACAACACATCCAGTAGCATTTAATAACAGTACTAATTTCTACCAGCATAGGCCAGACGAACCAGGATAATTATTCCCTCAGCCATAACAACACTACCAGCCCAAATAACTGTTTTTTTAATATCTCACCATTAAACAAGAATAACAGATCAGATTATCCCTCATGGTTTAGAAGCCTCAACAACAAGATGAAATTTAAGTCATTCAAGATCACCAATGCTCTGCAACTCACTAGTGGGATTTGCAAGTCTTTGGGTAGCTATGAGCACCTTTAAGTTATTTCAGCATGTATTTTGTTTACTCAACCACAATCACAAAATTAAAAAAAAATATCAGCATGTCTAGTTCAGTAAAGTACTAATACAGCCTGACATATACACGATGAGTCGTGCCACTGGGTTTGTCTGCAAAGCATGTGGGCTTCCCTCCCTCGGTCCACTGGGACCACAGGGACGTGATTTGCTTTTCAAATGTTCCCATGGCCAAAGCAGGGACTGTTCATGCAAAGGAGCAAACCTTCAAGCTTACCAAGGAACGAGCAGGGTCTGCCCCTAGACACACATGACCCCTGACATCCCTCTGTATAGATTTGGTATTGCATTTGCCGGGTCAACCCACAGCTCATTCCAGCACTGCTGAGCACAGTTATTGTTTGGTTCCTGAATAGTAATGGGGACAGAACTCTCTTTGAGTAAGAATGCATTTCTCATGAGTCAAAACTACCAAAGGGTTTAACTTCCCTCCCCCATCTTCTTTTTCGCTAAATTCTGGAATGCAGAAACACATCATAATTACCCTGAAAGCAAAGAGGGAACACGAGTAAGGAGGGACTTGCTCTCTCTTCTTCATAATTCTGTTCCTTTGCTTTCTGATCATGACCCAAAGAATGATTGTTGCCACAAAAGACTCACTGTTATGAGCTTGCAATTAAAGCCTTCACAGAAAAATATTCAGATTGTATTCAGACATTAATACTCAAGGAATAAAATCTTTGCTATGTACTTTAGAATCCATGCTTAAACATTCCGTAATTTTATTCCTTTCTAAGCAGGTAAGACTTTGGGAGGGGGATAATTTTATTCCAATGAGTAAATGATATTAGATAGAATAATGTATAAATATAACAGATCATGATCCAGCACAGCTTTTACACTTCATTGCATAAGGTCTATTGCAAACATGAAAAATTAAGCAATTAAGATGGCTGACAAAAAGCACAGGTGTTACTTTCATTGAATGGTTTTATATTAGTTGTGGGTTTTATGTTTCTAAACAATCATTAAGAAGTTTCTCTTTTAAGTTCAAATAGTTTCCTGCAACATTACAGCACAGACACTACAGCACTGTGGTAGTGCATAACAACTTTAAAAAAAAAACCAATAAAACAACAAACAAAAAATGCTAGAACAAGAATTTATCTTCCTTCCACTTTAACTTCACATTTTAGTTGTTCCTCCTGTTTTCAGAGAGTAAACATGGGAAGAGTATGCAGCATAAATGGTGATCAAACAATTCATTTGTCCTCATGACTGGCAAGTTCACTTGCATAAATAATACTAGCATTTCCCATTCTGCAACTGTGAGCTACTAGAGCAAGCTACCAGCAGAAGAAGATGGATGGCGTGCTGCACTAAGATCTGACTTTCCCCCAGGAGCCTAACTTAAGCAAACATGAAGCCTGATCTCAGAGTCTCACTTAGTTTTGTCCCCAACGACGATTCTGTGAAAAGAGCTCTTTTACAAAAACTCCTTAAGAGAACTTTCACAGAGTTACAACCTTATGGCAAAGTTAATACATCTCCGCAACTTAATTTACCATATTTGGAGTTTGCTTTTTTCATATACTCCTTAAACTTATTTATTTTCCTATGGTGGAAAACCACTCAGCAAATAAGACTGCAAGAGGGGAAATACATAAACTGTGCCGGGATTAAGAGTGCAGTTAGCTTTGGAACGCATTGTAAGTGTACACTGTGGAACTTTTCTGTGTCCACAATTCTCATTTGATGAAATTTAATTAAATACATTTTAAAAATTCATCAAGTATTGCACTCTAAAGTAGATGCAGTTAATATGCGGTAAGATACAATAAATACAGTATGGTTTCCAACAGAATTAAAATTATTTATTCACCTTCCAAGTCCTGCAAGGTCTTTTGTATTATTTCAATATTATTATTTTTGGTACAGCAGACTGGAGAAATCAAAGCAAGGGCTCTGCATAGTAACAGTAAAGCAATAATAGCTCTGAGGACTTTTAGTTGGTAAACAGAATGCTCATTTTTATATTGTCTATCTGCTTGTTAAAGCTGTGTGCAAAACGCACATAGATAAACAAGACAGTGCTAATTGCTGTTGACTAGTCTCTTTTCCAAAATGCTTATATTCACACTATGTAAGCAGCATGCTCCAGGCACGTTGTGTTGTAGATGGAAGCAAACAATTCCTAGGAAAGGATTTAAATGGACATAGCCTCTTCATTCCATTTATTTTGAATTCTTACAGCAGATAACTCAGAGTATTTCTTTTGCTTAGTACTAATGCTGCTCCCAGGCAATTTATTATCTCCCTTTCAAGATTATTTAGAATTGTCTTGAAGCAAGATCACACAGTACTTTTTAGGGTGTCTTGGCTGAGTAAGCATAACTCCTGTTTCCAGTGAAAGTTTTGGTATTTAAAAAAAAAAAAAAGTGTCCCAGAAATGCTTCCAATATTTTCTTTAACATTCATGGTAATTCACCATAATAGCCTAATTTCACATATTGCTTTGTGGAACATCTCAGAAGATTAATGTAAAAAATGCAAAGAACAGCAAAGAAACAAAATAGATGGAAAAGTTGCACCAAACTGGCACGGTCAAGGACATGAGATGAACAGGAGTACTGCATGGCATGACTGCACACCTTCTAGACTGCTGCAGCCACAACCATTAGGAAAAAAAGGCAGCGGAGCAATGCAGATATCTGCACCTGACCTTAAGAAGTCCAAATTTCTCACAATTAGTAGGAAGTCAGCTATTTCACGGAGTTCCTACTTTCCAAAATAATTAGAAACCATGAGCAAGAAAGCTTGATCCTTTTACACTACTTATGCAGTTCATGTGTTTCTGTTAAATGCTTTTTCTGCAAAAGGAACACAGCTAAAATTACCTTAGTTACAGAATTATTTTGACTGACAGATAACATACATTCTTTAGATGGCCAAGATGCAAAACAAGCAGACACACGGACCAGGGAGGGCACATGCATCCAGAAGCCTTTCTTCATATGAGGAGTCTTTCCTAAAAGTGATCCATTTCTCCAGGGGTATCTGGTAACCAAAAGCCTGTTACCTAGCAGACAGCGGCAACACTTCAACAAGTAACTGCTTAGTGAGGTTCATCACCATGCTCCTAAGGCAGTTTTGATAATTTAACTTAAAGCAAAATGATTTTAACAGGATAGACGTAGCAACATTTGACTGATTTCGTCTGCTGCAAATTCAGCAACCAGTAGTACCAGCTGAAGGCCAGTGATGTTTTAGACAGAATAACTACCTGTAGAAGGGCATGGGAAGCAGCTGAGGAGGAAAACATTTTTACCTGCTCTGGATCTGGATAAGGATGCTTGCATAGCCTCAATCATCTCATGATGCGAAAGAAGGAGCCTGGGTTGTTACGTTCCCACTCATTTCCCTGGTCCAAACAACACAACTCTCATACTTCATGGAAAGCTAGACCTAAATTTCATAGGAAGGTCCCAAATTCTCTTATCATGAGTTGTAATTAACAGGGACTGCTGTTGTAATTCAAATGAGATTTATGAGAGAAACTCTAGGTCCTCATGCTACCTATAAATTGTGTAACATACAAAATAATTACAGCATCATTCTCCTACAACTGACAGGAATTTAAATTACAAAAATTGAGATTAATGAATAAAATATGAAGATAGTCCTACAGAATAGCAGTCACCCTGTTAGTTACTTTGATACAAAATGCCACGCATTTTAAGCTGTCGCTGAAATAGCAATTTTCATGTGCTGCAGGACAGCCAATAACCCCACAGCATAAAGAAGCCAAGACAAGTATTTACAACCAGGTTAAGGGTCAACCAGAACTTTCATTACCTGAAGAGAAGTAACAACCCTCATAGCACGTCTACTTTTTGTGAAATTCAGTGGCAAAACCCCCTAACTGTTGGAGCTGGCATGTTCTGTCTCTATTCTTAAGTACCGCACAGCCTGAAAATGAAGGTGCCTGTGGATGAGGAAAGGAACCGGGCAGCTGTCCTTGAGGCAGGCTCACTTCTAACTGCCCACACCCACACTCTTCACAGCAAGCACACGGCTGTGCAAGCAGGTCTAGCTCACAGGAGCAGGGGGTCCATTTACCCCGCAGCCCTCTGCCGCCAGCGTCCTTGACACCCTCCCCCAGCCTCCGCAGGCGCTCCCCTCAGCGCCAGCGCCGAACCTTCCAGAAGGGCGGCAGCGAGCACCAATCGCCAGGCGCCGCGGGAACCCGGGCCAATCGGAACCCGCTATTCTCGCGTCCTCCCGCCCCCCGCCGTAAAGGCAGCCGCCCGCCGGCGCCATGAAGGGTCTCGGCGGGCAGGGGTGCACGGGCTCGGCAGCAGGTGGCTTTGTGTTCATCCCCAGAATGAAACCCAAAACTGCGCACAAGATTCTGACTGCATTAGAAATGTTATCAGAGAGCATGAAGTATTGCTAAGGACTAACCAGCTGTTTACATGTGTCTCTGAACCCTGCGATACCCAGTCAGAGCAAGCAAGCCTTGGCCGGTGTTGGATAGGGTGGTGTACAGGATAATCACAAATACACGTCTGGATAAAGGTCATTCATCCACCTCAGCTTCAGTTCACAATACCATGTATACTGGATAAAATAAAATTGACAAACACCGAGACGATTGTGTGCTGTTACATTACCATTTAAAAATTTATTTGGATGTTCCTCTGGTTTTTAAAACTTTTCTCCTCTACACAAGTAAATCTAACAAGCCAAACTATGTTGATTACATGTATTTATTCTTATATACTTACATTGGTAAATAGTTTCATTAATCAGACAGAAGTGATAATTTCCTCAAGCATGGGAAGTCTGCACAGAGAGGGATGAGGTTGTCTGGGCATTGATCTCCCAATTAAATTACACCACAGCAACTCCTTAGGTCAATTTTCTTGTGTAAACACAAGTTACAATGTAGCGGTTTTAAGTACCACACATACGGCTTGAATGGGAACCAATGCAGCACACAAGCTGTGATATGCTGACAAATGGATAATGGATGTGTTTAAGATTAAAGGGGGAGGTTAGATTTCTGCAGCTATCTTTTCTGTTTCCTAGGTAGGAATCTGCTTAGATATTGGTCTGGGGCAAAGAGGACAGATGGGAAATGAGGGTGGGTCCTGCCCCAGACTGAAAACTGCAGCCTTCCTTCCACAAAGATAGGGTTACAAGAGGAATAAACTGCAGCGTTTTATAGTGGCGGTCTGTTAATGTATTCTACTAATAAATATACAGAAAACTAGAACACACACAGTCTGGAAGTGGTAACTGCTCTTCACAAAACATGCAATTTCCGTTTTTTGTTAGTCAGGTCTTCTCACTTTTCCTCATTAGATCACCACAGGTTCATTAATTTTATTGCTGCTAGCTTATCTTAATTGCACTAAAACAAACGTTTCGCCTGTCAGTAACAACTTCCTCCAGCCTCCGTTTCCTCGATCCACTTGCCCACAGCCATGGTTCGGAACTGGCTTTCAGGAGTTGCTGTGCTTGGACACAGCGAGTGTCACCCTGCCCGAGGGCTGTCCCAGCAACCTGCGTTGTCAGACGGACCACGCTGTCTGTGAGGTGAGATCTCAAAACAAAACACGGATGCGCTTCAGGCTTTGATCACTGCTGCCGGACAGAAATCTGAAGAAAACCTATTTACAGATTGCATGGAGCATCGAGGCATAGCTGTAAAATCAACCAGTGTGCTGTATCATTGTAAATAACGTAGCTGTCTTCTGCATCGCTTCTAACAGTAATTGCTTGGCCCAAAGGTAAATATACGTGACAGTGTTGCAAAAGCTGTGTTAAAACGTAGATTAGGATTGGGCCTTAAATTGGTGGAACCAATAACAAAACAGATGCATGCATGTCTACAGAATCAGGCCCTTAAACACCATGCTTTTTTAAGCTGGAACCGTAATTGTTTGTGCTTTTGGACATTAAACATAAATAAAAATTAACAGCTATATGAATTTAAGCCTCAAGCCACAGAAAGAGTTTTCAGTTAGTCTTCATTTTATGACGATTGCAAGAGTCAAACTCCACTAACTTTGAAGGAATCATTCCTAGGTTCACCAGGAGGCAAGTGGTAGGACAGCTGATCTTATTACAACCTTGATGTCGAAAAGAAACTTGAAAATATCACAGACAATTTTTAATGCCTGGCTTTTTTTTTGGTAGTAATTAACCAAGATAATAGGGAATCTTCTTTTTGTGTTACCTACCGTAGTTGTTTGCGTCTAGCCTAGTTTTCTGTAAATACTGTTAGCAGTCTAATAACCTAATGTCCCTTATGGATTAAAAAACACCACTTTGTGTGCGCAAATGATTTTAACCAATTATATTATACCATGTATGATTTGCTTAATGCAAATAACCAATCAAGAATTTGTCTTCGTAGTATATGGAACTAGAATACCTATAATAACTGAGCTATCTGTGCAATAAACTGGCATTAACCTGATCATATTGGTCGTTGTGTTATTGTCCGTAGCTTCTGCGTCAACAAGTGGCGCCCGAACAGGGACCCTCAGATCGGTGTTGGGATCGACGAATACCCGATGAGAGACCGACGGATGGAGGGGGCACCCGGATCTGTCCCAACAGATCTGTGGGGCTGGGAGGGGCTGCCCCATGGGTCTGGGAAGGCGTTGCCTCATGGATCTGTGGGTCTGGAAGTGGCTGCTTCAGGGATCTGTGGGGCTGGGAGGGGCGTCCCATGGGTCTGTGGGTCTGGAAGGGTCTGCCCCACTGGTGTATGGGGTGGGAGCGGGGCTGCCCCATGGATCTGTGGGGCTGGGAGGGGCTGCCCCACACATCTGTGGGGCTGGAGCCTGGGCCTGGAGAAGGAGGGGCATTGCAACCAGGCTTGCCCTCTCCAGTGATGATACCAAAGGATTGGGATTTGTTTATTGTAGACTTGAAAGATTGCTTTTTTACCATACCTTTACATCCGGAGGGTGCAGAGAAATTTGCCTTTTCAGTGCCGTCGATAAATAACAAAGAACCAGCTAAACGGTATCATTGGGTTGTACTGCCACAAGGAATGAAAAATTCTCCCACCTTATGTCAAATGTTTGTGGCCTGGGCTTTACATCCGTTTAGGGAGAGAAATCCATTTTTGCTTGTATATCACTATATGGATGATATACTAGTAGCGGGTCCCAATTTGGATGTGGAAAAAACTTTGCAAGAGTTAACTGAAGCTCTGGAACAGAAGGGTTTAAAAATTGCACCTGAAAAGATCAAGGTCCAAGATGGGTGCCGGCCTGTTGGATTAAACCGTGGAAGGAACCTGAGAAGGAAGTGGTTGGACTACAAGGCGGCGGTGAGACGGCTGGCACGGAGCCGTAAGAGCGGAAATTGCCACACTGGATCAGCCACACGTTACCTGTCCAACTTGTGGAAAGTGCCAGGACTGTTTACGTGTACAGTATGAGGTGGTGGGTGGCATTGGTAACCATTGGGGTGCTAGGTGAAATAGGTAGTAGCATCACGAATATCTCACCCAGACAAAATATGTGGGTGACATGGGCCAATCAAACAGGGAATCCATCCTTTTGCTTATCCATGGCAACTCCTTCTGATCCGTTTCGCACTTGTTTGATTGGAGTGCCATATCTACGGCTTGAAGATTTCATTGGGTACGTATCATTACATAATTTGACAAACAGTTCACTGTTACAGTCTGGGCAAGTTAGTGAGACCTGCTATAACCTGTATCAGGGCACAGATGAGCAAAAGCAAAACTGGTGTTCTCATGGAGTTGGACCTTATCTTCAAGGTGCTATCATTAATAACTTAAACCAAACATTAC
Organism: Alca torda; assembly: GCA_008658365.1. Taxonomy (NCBI): domain Eukaryota; kingdom Metazoa; phylum Chordata; class Aves; order Charadriiformes; family Alcidae; genus Alca; species Alca torda. The sequence goes on from CM018081.1 coordinate 10,140,437, forward strand.
CCATCCCTCTGCAAGAGTTAAACTTGTTAGGGTCACTTTCACCAAATGAGAACAACAGCCACGCAGGGAATTTTAGTTTAGGCTGTATAGAATTCAGCGGGGAGAAAGCAGTATTATATGCATACTATGGATGGAATATGACCACTTTTATCGGATGGCAGAATGTTACCCCCACTGATAGTCTTAGCAAAAGCACTAATTATTGCCAGCCTGGAGGTGCTAGTTACGGGGGTCTGCTTCAATGGAAAGGAATCTGGAATAACGGATCCTCCCCTAAGGCACTTCCCCCTGGATACTTTCTAATATGTGGGGATCGAGCTTGGGGAGGAATACCTAGTCATGTGGTAGGAGGTCCATGTTATTTAGGAAAACTTACCTTATTTGCCCCTAGTGTTAACGAATTACGAATTCACTCTTCAGGGGATCGTAAAAGGCGGAAACGATCCATATCTTATTTTACCCCCGATTGTAAGGACAACATAGCCCTTTGGAGTCCAACAGCAAGATTTTTTGCGACTTTGCTTGCTCCTGGTGTTGCTGCTGCAAACGCCATGTCAAATATTGAAAAATTGGCATGTTGGAGTATGAAACAATTTAACCTTACTTCTGAAGTGATTTCTGCCTTATTGACAGATGTTGACAGTATAAGGCATGCTGTGTTGCAGAATCGTGCTGCCATTGATTTTTTGTTATTAGCACAAGGTCATGGGTGTGAAGATTTTGAAGGGATGTGTTGTTTGAATTTATCTGATCATTCTCAGTCTATTCATTCTAAGTTAGATCAGTTGCAGAAAAATATGCATAAACTAACTGTTGAAACATCTTGGCTAGATCAGTTCTTTAACTCTTGGGGAATATGCGGTTGGTTAAAAGACTTTATAGAGCATAGCCTTTTGGTTTTGATTATTATATTGGTTGTTTTATCTGTATTGCCTTGTTTACTTGCCTGTGTTCGTAAATCGCTTGAGGCTTTGATGGAAAAATTGTTTACCAGTGCTTGGATTGTTCAAAAACAAAAAGGGGGATTTGTGGAAGGATTTTTGGTACAAAATGGGCACCCTGTGAACATTCCAAGCACCGAAGATTTGTTAACAACAGTGTAGGCTGTAACAGGCCTTGAAAGTTATGAGAGGAACATTGTTGCAACTTGAGAATGCTGAGACAAACAAGATATGGAGAAGCAAGTGATGGGAAAAGTGGAGCTAAAAGCAGGATAAAGGAGGGGGGAACGTTTGTGTGCGCAAATGATTTTAACCAATTATATTATACCATGTATGATTTGCTTAATGCGAATAACCAATCAAGAATTTGTCTTCGTAGTATACGGAACTAGAATACCTATAATAACTGAGCTATCTGCGCAATAAACTGGCATTAACCTGATCATATTGGTCGTTGTGTTATTGTCTGTACCTTCCGCGTCAACACACCACCAATTTAGTGTTATCCCTGATGAACTTCATAGATATTTCTATTTAAGCCCATGCATACTTTTTTTTGCTAACCACTGGAAGATTTTGGTAGCTACTTCCCCTTCTTGTCCACCTTAGAAGAGCTTTAGCTATACTTACCATTACCAGGGACATTAATATCAGTGACCCAAATATTTTAAATATTAACATAAACTTGCGCAGGGTTGGTATGCGTGAGAGTTTTGCACAGAACAAGCCTGAGAACAAACACCTTTCTCCTAACTTGGTCTCATTCAACACACACATAAACAGGTAACTTCCACAAAGTAAAAGCTCTTAAGTGCATTTTCAGAATCTTGTTCTCTATGCTTTTAGGATATTTATCTGGACAAAAAAATATGTATATATATTCGTAAAATGAAACTGAAAAATATTGGGAATCCTTTCTCCACTTAATATGAAATAAAATTAAGGAAATACGATTTTTAATGCATTTTTGTTAGGCTTTTGTGGCTCTCCGTTGCTGGAGCAGTTGCACACTGCCCCACTATGTGTTTCTCTGCCTCCCAAATTTCTTTACTTCCTTGAATTGGCTTCACTTTGTTTAACTTCTTGCTCAGATCCCTGAAGGATCCAGATTTATATCTTATTTTCTACTTCCTTCTCCAAATTACTCATTCTCCATTCAGCTGTGACCCAAAATCCCATTGCTCCTCAGTCTGACCCCCATCCACTACTTTGCCATTGCTCATCTCCTGCTCTCCCACCCTCGCCAGCTCTTGGTTAACACCCGCTGTCCTTTTCCTGACCTGAGTTTGTCACCTCTTAATCAGCTATGACTCCGCTTTCTCCATTTCTTTTTACAACCAGGCATTAGCTAATTTCCACCCTTCAACATCATCTCTCAAAAATTTTTCCTCCTCAACTTTACTGCCAAAATGATCCACACTGTTAATTTTTGCCTCACGCCCTGCAATTCTCTTCCTATGTGAATTGTGGCCATACCACCTCTCTTCTTTCAGTGCATCCAAAGGCAGCTGCAAAATTATTTTGGTTTTCTGCCCTTCTCTATTGTGGCTTCTCTACTTCCTCCAAAGAACCAGCAAGATTCTGTTTGCTGATTATGCCTTACCTTTTATTTCCTAACTTGCAAAGTAGTGCAACATAAATGAAAAAGGAGATTAAATAACACGCATGCATACACACTCTCAAAACCCCTACTCTTAACAAGGGTGGTTGCTCATAGGCAGGAATGACAGCCATCCTCACGTGAAACCTGTGTTCCTGTTCTGTATGTTGCAACACAGGTGTGGGGAGGAAATATTTAGAGGCAAAGAAAACTCCCCAATAAACCCACTTGGTTTTATCAGGAAAACAGAAGAAAAAGCTTCTGTTTCTGTCAAATAAATGTTTTACTTCTATAATATTTTCTGATAAATTCAGCTCAGTCTCTGAATGAAAATATCAAAATGTATGATTGAAAACCATTGAAATGAAACGTTAGTTTTTAAAAATAATTCTCAGCCAAACTATTAATGCAACTAAATCCAAAGCCAACTTTTTTTTTTTTGTGGAACAAACTGTTCACATAAAAAAAAATATTCTGAGTCAAATTCTTCAGTGCTGTTTCAGATTATTTTTGCCTTGAATAGACTCACATTAAAAGGCATGGGAGTCAGGCACAGATGAAAGTATAGTGTATTCTGATCTTAAGGTATTCACATTTCATTTGAAATGGGAATCAGACCGGAGGAAATAGATACAAGGTGTGGGTCTCCTTACTGCCAAGCGGTTACCATCAGCTCTACGAACCACTGAATGTGTATTCCATCAAGGGAAACAACTATAGCAGATCCCATCGTGGTACTTCCCAAGGAATCGTTGATTTGAAACTCATGGGCAGTTCCTCTTCCACTTTTCATGCTGTTTAATGTATATTATTAGATCAGCTGCCTTCCTGAGTTCATTTGTCACTCGGTGAAGGCATTCAGTGACAGCACTATCGGTGCTGAGGGCACGGTGAGGTGCTGGTGAGCACGGAGCCAGCCGAGAGCAGGCTGCCACGCTGCCCACACTGGGACTCAGCCGCTGCAGCACCAGCTGGTCCCCACCTCTGCCCCATGTAGCCTCCGCTGCCCTCCTTCAGCCCCAGGAATGCTGTGAAAGGAGACAAAGAATGGAAAAGGAAGAATTAGCTGGAGCAATTGCTTGAGAATTAGTTGGAGGTCAAACGTATGGACCAGCAGGCTAATTCAGTAGGCCCGTAGCTAAAATCTTCGACTATCACCTATCTGTCTTCACTAGCAATTTTAGTAGAGTGAAGCTGTCTGGAATAGGCTTTTTATACACTGAAATAATTTTTAGGAATTTTGTTCTTTCTTTCAACCATTTTCAGCCTTCCAAATATTCTGCATTGGTCCTCAAGTTTTATCTTCAGCCCTTTCTGAGATGTTTAGAGCAGCATGATAGTCTGCCTAAGTTTAATATAACACCAAATAAACCCTATGTTTAAAACAAATGCCTTTCTTTTTTATGTTCTTGATTTAAATATGATTTTAGTCTACTGCACATTCTTCCTGTTAAGCCTCCTTTATTTTTGCCAGAACTATAGGTGTGAATAGCATTTCGTGCTTTTCAGGCATTTCTTCAAGGGCAGCAATGTTTTTTAACAATTTGCTGCCGCTGAGGTGTTCTCTGTTGACTGGAATGCTATTTCCTTTTTACAAGTCTGAGACATTTCTGCAGGCCAAAGAAGATTTATGTTAAGTTGTCCCTTTTTAAAGCTCTGTGCAGCTCTTATTATTATCTCTAGCAATGCAAAATATTCCTAACAATATTTTATTACATCCCTGTATTACCTCTGTTAAAACTAGGCCTGTGTAACATTAGCTTTCTTTTCAGTTTATACTCCCAGCTACTACTAAATCATGCCTTACGAACACTAGAATTATAAATGCTTTCACCTCTTAATTAGACTAGTCTCAAATAGAAAAATAAAATATTTTGACCCCCGAAGATCTATGTAAAATATGTTTTTGCCGACTGTTTGCTTTACAAGGCAAGAGTACCTTAGTGATTTTTCCATGAAACTTTCAAGAGGCAAAGCAAACTATTTTGCTGATATGCTTAATCAGTACTGATGCATCTCTGGACACAGGTGTAGCATTTACTGCTACACCTGAAAATGGGGTAGTAGCCCTTGAATGTTTTTTCATACAAGAGTAAGTTTTCAGGCTGAGGATACACAGATGAGAATTTTAATTTTTATCACTTGTAACAAGTAAGGACCTGTAGAAGACTGGGCACGATGCTCCCTGTCCTGCTACCAGTGCTTGGATTATGACCCTGTGTTTTCCCAGCCTGGTCCCATCTGCTGTAGTTGTTGCACAGACTCACCTGACAGTGGTACCGCTGAGGTCAGGAGAAAGGCTGCAAAGCATGACAGATCAAAAACTCACGAACATGTTGGAAAATAGTATTTGGTGATGGAATTAAACATGAATGCATCCCCTTTAACTTGGGTAGGTATCACTTAAGAGAAGGAAAAAGCAATCCTATTTACCAGCTGCTCCACGTTCTCAGTGTTCTCACAGGCAGGTGGGTGACTGGCAGGCAAGATGCCAGCTGGATGCTTGGGCCCATTTGTCCAGGGTCTTGATGCAGCATATGCTAAGCAAAGACGTCTGACTCCAATGCATTTGTGTATTAAAAAACATATTAGATTTTTCCTGCTTTTCTTTAAACCCCTGATCAGCCATCCGGGACAAGAGCCAGGGCTCTGCCAGTGTCCCACACTAAAATCACAACAAAGCTTTATAAGGACAAGTAACTGATGTGTTGCTAGATGTAAGGGGGGTTGTTTGTTTGTTTGCGTGTTTGTTTTACAGTAGGTCACCTCAGCTTCTTAATCTTTATGCAGCATTTCAGTGCATCCAACTTTTAGTTCCAGTCAGTCATCATCATAAAAAAAGTCCTGGGAGATGCAGTTCTTGGTTTTAGCCATCGGAATTTAGAATCATAGAAAAGTCAAAGTCAGAAGAGGCCTCTAGATATCATCTGGCCAAACTTCCTGGCATGCAGACCTGCATCTAAACTGATTTTGGCAAAAGTCCAGTTTTGGAGAAAGTATGGATTTGATATTATCATAGAATCATAGAATGGTTTAGGTTGGAAGGGACCTTAAAGACCATATTTTTCTAAGCCAACAATTTTGAGCTGACAAGAATGATTTTTTTCTTGAAAGAATTAGATTTGCAATTGATTCCCAATACATTTTTTCTGCTTTGTATATTGCTTTGTCACTACTAGGTGTTTTAGTTTCAAAAAATTTCTATATTTCTTAAACTATTCTTAGTCCTAAATAATGGTGAATTACACATAAATCAACTATACATGTCATCATGGAAGAAATTTAAGACTTTTTGTTCATACTGATTTTCTTTATATCTGGAGAAGAAAGCACAGTCATAAATCAAAGTTTTGTTCCACAAGGATTATTTCCAATAATATTAAAATAATTTACAATAATATTTACAAGAAACATGATAGAATTTCCCTTTACATGTAAATGAACAAGCACTCCAGAAGCAACCACAAGTTATGTAAATCCCCTCTCTTACACACAGACTTAAGGATTGTTTTTATTACAGAGTTCAAGAGCCACATCAAATCAGAATCTTTCTCAGCAGCATTTTAAGTCAACACCATTTAAATTAAATGATAGTATAAAAATAATAATTCACCACACTTTTGTCCTAATTATAATTTGAAATTCTTATGACAGGAATAGACATTTTAGCTTTATGAGAATCAGTAATAGGAACTTTCTTTTTTGGAATGTTTTTTAATAACTTAGGAATTTTTAAAAAGTGTGACTGCAGTTCTGAGACTTCACAGGAAGCAGAAGGTATTTTAGATAAATCTAACGCTGCTTAAACATCACTATTTCAATGGGGAAAAACGCTTGTTGCATTTCAAATGTTGGAAATGGCCTACTGGAAATATTGAGGTTTAAGGGGTTTTTTTCGTCCAAACAGACATCTCTATTAAAATGCTCTTTAACAAAAAATACATTTGAATTTGAAAATGAGAAGTGCTACAAATATTTTCATTTTTAATATCATGAAAGGGATAATAAATTTTCATAAACTGTTACTTCTAATAAAAATAACCTTCTGTACATGTATTATCCTCTTGTGTTGTTCTCCATCAGTTCCCTGTTACACTGAGGCAGGAATTTGAATAAAGAAAAATGTGTTTTGTTATACAGTGAGCTAGAGTATTAGCAAACTAGTATATCCTTCTGCCTTATATACCCTTTTTTTATTAAGATGTATTTGGTTTTTATTAAGTTTAAAGTGAAAGATTTTTCCATAAAGCTTTAAGCATAATAAACAAAACTCACTGGGCTTTTTTTTTTTTTGGCATTCATAGTGCATTTCGAAATAGTATTATTGTCTAGAGACTTTTATAACCTTTAAAACATTTTAGAAACAATTAAACATGCCTTTCTTAAAATAAAGTCTCTCTTGCTACATTCAGCTGCAAGACTGCTGAGGTCTCAATTTTCAACACCCGACTTTTGCTTTGAGCAATAATTAAAACTAAAATAACAATGAGGCAGCCTGTGCTTGCTGATTGCTGCTTTCTATCTCATTTGTTCCCCTTTTGTTCTTCCAATTGTTTAAGGTTATTTTACAGGAAACTCAAAGCAGTTGATCTGTAGCAGCACGGTATGGTCCATTAATGTCACCGAAGAGATGTCACAAAAAGAAACTTGCATAGGAGCGGCTGTAGGAGCGTGCCTACCTGTGTCCCTCCCCAGCACTGCAGCCACATCTACGTATGGTAACACTACAAAAGCAAAATCTAAAAAGCATTATTTGAAATTAGACACATATCCAAAAGTAAGATTCAGTCTACTGCCAGGCTTTAAAATACTAGTCATGAGCTTATGAACCAACTAAAAGATTAATTTGCTGATATTTTGTACTGTCCCATACAAATTTCAAACCACCGTGCCTCCTAAATATACTCTGAAGCCCTCATGTTTCACCTCTGGAGGTGAAGTGTAAGGTTTAGGTGATGAAAGGCTTAACGTATTTTGTGAATTGTTTTGTCAAGAAATATTTGATAAAATTAAAGTTGAGTTATAAATATTCACCTAGGCTGGATCAAAGCTCATTCCTTCCTCCAAGCAAAACATAAAGTGTTAAGATCCTGGTTCTACAGAAATCAACAGGAGCAATTTTGTTATTGATTTCATAGGAGCTAGGATTTTATAGTACATATGTTTAATGCATGGGCCTCTGCCCCCAAATTCACAAGAACAGCCCCTAAGCCACGAGCCCCACCCCCCCCATAGCCGTTCCCTCCTCCTTTGCTCTGCCAGCACAGCCCGGACAGTGCTGCTCCTGACACCACAGAGGGCTGTCGGCTCCGCTCCCCAGAAATTCCCATTCCCATTTCGGCTGCATCTGATTAAACCCACTTGGGTTTAGTCCTTCTCCCCCAGAAGTCCATGGCAGGAGCTCCTTGCTGCACCAGGAGATCCCGTTTGCTCCTCTCAGCTCAGCATCATCGTGCCCGGTGACAGTCCTTCCCGAGGGACCCCACCAGCAGCAGCGTAAAGGGATGCACCTCGAATTGGTGCCAAGACGGTTTGTGCTAAGCAGCCATGGAAGAGAAGCTGAAAATGCCAGACTATATTCCATAGAACGGAGAGGCTGCATTGGATTTAAATGCATTTTAAATAAAACATATTTAGAATTAACACATGATGCTTTATGAGCACATATTTGTTTTTTAACTTACCTTATTTAACTGACACTGCATGCAACTTTAAAAAGTAGTCCAGCTGCTCTGGAAACATCTTCTCTCACTGAGTCACAGCTCAAGAATATATTGCCACAAATCCGTGCAGGTATTTCTTTATGCAGGATGCAGGGAGAAGACAAGAACCAGACCCCAAGCTGCCCTCGCCTCTTCCTTGTTTCCTGGTCCTGTGCTGAAACGCAGGCAGGTCACTTCACCCCTGACTAAGAGATGTCTCTGTAGGACATGGCATTCTCAGTGCACGCAGGATCCTAACAGCATGCCACGTGTTTTATAACATCTCGTATGCCATTATCACTTCTGATAATAAGAGGCTTTGGATTTGCCTACTGACATATAAAATTATAGGCATTTGATACAACCTAGATCAAGCTTTAAGTACCACTGAGCATTCCCATTTGCTGTTGAGACGAAGGCTTGTTGAGATCTAAATGGGGTTTCTTTGTAACAGGTCTCAGCAAAATAATACGGTGCTGCTGCTGGCTTTGTACCTCCAAACTGAGCTAAAATAAGGAGAAATCATAGACTCAAGTTTAGTGCTTCTGGTCCTCTCCTTGGGGTTCAGCGGGGACTATAAATATATTTATGAGACGTACTATAGAGGCAATAGGCAAAAAAGTTTATTTAAAAGGTTTCTTTATTAGGGGTACAGGCTCCGAATACCTCTGAATACCTGGATCTATCTTGGCTTTTCACACTGTATGTGTTGAACTGCTACTCGCACAACTGGTGTTGAATTCAGCAGCAGCTTAACAAAAACCCTGCTAACACAAAGACTGAGGCACAGCCATTTCTACTTCTAAATTTTGACTTACTTTCCTTCAAATTTTCCCTTCAAAACCCAGATGACCCAGGCAGCAAACTGTGTGAAAGTTTCTGTGGGATCTGAGTGCTGTGCAAACGCATACACTGACACAAGCCATGGCCAAGGTGTCTTCTCCTGCCTTGGGAAAGAGCAGACTGACAGCCAGCAGTGACATCTCAGAGATGAATACTACTAATTCTGTTCTACAGGTTTCAGTGGTAAAGTGGAATTTCCATTTAGCAACAAAACCCTCTTGGAAATCACCTAGATGTGCCGTTAGTCAGCTTGGTTTGCCTTCCAGGGAAACCCCAACACAGGGAGAGATTTGGCATGTGCTTCCTCACCCGCGAGGAGGGGCAAGGTGTCAGTACGGAGCTGCACCCAGAGTCTAGGAGGTGGTCACCGGCACAGCATCAGAAGCACTTGACGCCTACCCTTACAACAAGTGATAGGAACCCATCCTATCAGTACCTAATTTCTGAAGGCAGTTTAGCCAAGATCCTCCTATTGAAACTTGTAAGAGTGGGGAATAGATCGGCTTGAAAGGATCTGATTGACTGAGGCATGAGAATCAGCAATACAAGTACAATAAACTGACACTAAGGACTTCAAGATTAGGTCACTAAGGACTGTGTACCCTCCAAAACGTAGCAAATACTTCCATTTCATTTGGCATTTAGTATTTTTAACATCTTGTCAGATTAGCTCCTGAGCTGACACACAGCCTAATGGTAAGAAATTAAACTTCATATATTTAAAAAAGTATTTTTCATTTACATGACTACAAGCAACCTTGCAATCTCCTTAGGAGAAATCTATAAGGATTAAGAAAATTAAGTTACTAAAACTTCCAAAACCTAGACATTTTCAAAATAATAAAATGAAGTGTATTCCACAGATCCACATGGTAGAGAACATTAGTCCTCTACTGTCATTCCCTTTAAAAGAATCGGCCTTTTCTGCGAGTCCTGACACTTCACACTAGTTCTCTAGCCATATTCCTGACTCACGGTGCCATCATGGTATGGATATTCCTCCCTGTTCCTCACAGACCTTGGATTGAGGCCCTTAAGCTCTTGGTATTGTGTCCGACATTCCATTATAATAAAAGACCATTGTAAAAAACAGTATCAGAAGATCATAGAATTGTTGGGTTGGAAGGGACCTTAAAAGGTCTTCTAGTCCAACCTCCCCTGCCATGGGCAGGGACACCTCCCACTAGACCAGGTTGCTCCAAGCCCCATCCAGCCTGGCCCTGAACGCCACCAGGGATGGGGCAGCCACAGCTTCTCTGGGCAACATGGGCCAGTGTCTCACCACCCTCACAGTCAAGAATTTCTTCCTAATGTCTAATCTAAATCTCCCCTCTTTCAGTTTAAAACTGTTCCTCCTCATCCTATCACTCCACTCCCTGATCCAGAGTCCCTCCCCAGCTTTCCTGTAGCCCCTTTAGGGACTGGAAGGGGCTCCAAGGTCTCCCCGGAGCCTGCCCTTCTCCAGGCTGAACAACAACAACTCTCTCAGCCTGTCGTCGTAGCAGAGGTGCTCCAGCCTATGATCATCTTTGTGGCCTCCTCTGGACCCGCTCCAACAGGTCCATGTCCTTTTTATGTTGGGTGCCCCAGAGCTGGAGGCAGCACTGCAGGGGGGGTCTCACCACAGCGCAGTAGATGGGGTAATGCTATTTACCACATCCGGAAGGAAGGTTTTCCTGTTTGTGTCTGAAGTATACTGGAAACATCACCATTTGTGAATGGAAAAATGATGTTGGGCAAGTATCGGTTTTCCCCGATGCAGCCCAGCCCCGCCAGAGCAGCGCGTGCCTGCACCACCACGTGTTCCTTGTACCACTGTAAGCAAGGGAGGGATTGGCAAGAACTTGCTGTGATGGGGAAATCCTTGACCACAGGCAGCCGGCGGAGGCCGGTAAGTGAATTGGATTGTGCCTGTGTTGCTTGGTGGATTGCTTAGTAGCAAGTTATAGCATCTGTGCTCTGCTGGAGCTGGCAGCTTGCAGGGTGTGCTTGGGGCTGGGCTGGGAGTGGGATGGGGCGCGGGGGAGGTGTCCTCCTTCGAACCCTGCCCAGGCTGCACAGCCAAATGGGGGAGGACAGTGAGGGAGTGCTGAGCTAGGCCGAAATCCAGGAATTAGAGAAGTTGAAGAAAGAATTAGCAGGAACAGAAGAGTTTGCTGAACTTCTATCCTTTCTTCTATTCAATGTAAAAATAGCAAATGCAGAGAAATGACAATATTTACTAAAGTAAGGATGCAATATAGCTCTGTATATGGAGGAGAAAACAGCCAACTGAATGTAGAAGCTGTGGGACATGCATTAGCCACGAAAGGATACCTACTAGAAGTTATTTATGTGTGAAATGAGCCCTGACAGAGCTCACAGGGGAGAAAATCAGAGGATTAAAAATGCATCTAGAAAATAAATGATAAAAGAATTAAGATGTGACAGAGGAGTGGATGAAGATGCTGTAGAGAAACCTCAGGAACTGCAGGTGCACCATAAGAAGAGTCACCATCTATAGAAACATAATCACAAGGGAAAAGTGGGATTAATCCTGATCACGAGCAGATTGTGCATTTAAAAGAAAAGATAAAACAAATAAGCAAATGCATGCCTAAAATTAAATATTTCATAAGGTAAAATTTTTAAGAAGTTAAAGGCAGCAGTGGGTGAACTCAGCAGGTAAGGGAGTTATATGTGGAGGAAGCTCCACATTTTCTATATGCTAAAGATTCAAAACATGCTTTCTAACTTTTCTTCCAAAAACATGAGGCTGGTGTTGGGGGGGAGCTGCTGGAGAGGACTTCAGAGCCTGACTGACCAGCCAGCGTGGAGCCAGATACTTGGGAGAAAGGTCCAAGCTTTGAAGAACAGAATTAAAAACCCATCAGACACTGAATGATGACAGTAAAAGTGCAGGAGGTGTTGTTAAGTGGAAGGATACTAAGAGGATGCCAAAAAACCAAACAGAGTTAGACTTGTAAAGAACAAAACAGTAGAAAGATCTTCAGTTTAACAAATATTAGAACAAAGAAGGAAAGGTGGCCACAGTGCTGGGTGGATGGAAGAGAAATTACAGTGTATCACAGTTAGTCTCAAAACTGACAGCAATCACTCAAAAAAGTTATCACCCTGAACGTGGGAGCAAAGGGAACAAAAATCATCACATTTAGGCTAGAATTAAAAGTCCAAGAGGGTACACCTCCTCTTCAGAATGCCAACAGAACTGGCATGTAAAATAACAGGTCTTGGACAAAGTTATTTCATGTTTGTTTATTTTCTTAAACAATTTTTTTTCCTCTGGAAGCTAGGGTTGAAGGCGATAACTGTAAATTATGACCATTGAAGGAAAAGACCGGAGGGCAATGTCCAGTCACAGTGTGAATGTTGAACACTAGTGCTCACCCTGCAACTGCATCTGCTGCCTCCATCAGACAGGTGCTCATGGTGGAGAGAGAGAAATGAGTGAGGTGGGAAAGCATCGCTGGGAGCAGAGCGCACCACGCTGACAGCTCTTCCTTGGAAAACAGGATTCAAACTGGAACGGACCCACAGAGAAGTGACTTGGATGATGCTAAGAACTGAGAGCCTGGTTAGTCCTGTAAGGCGAAAAAGGACAGAGAACGCGCTTGCTGGTTCGGAAAAGCCTGAGGAGTGACAGCGTGGAGAAAAGCTGGTTGGGGCTGGAGGCAGTGCTGAGCCAGGAGAAATGGGCAGGACCTGCCAGAGTGCCTCCTGCCTGGAGGTCCTCCTGATCACGGAATGCTTTCTCTGTATTGTAGGGCGAAGCTCTGGAATTCAGCAGCATTCACAGCAAGACCCAAACGGGTTCTGAAGAGCAGCCTTGCTGGTTTAGAGTGAAGGGTTACACACAGCCACAGAGTGGGGCTCAGCAACCAAACCAACGGTTCTCCTACTGAGGGAGTGAGAGCACCTGGCCAGAACAACTCCATTTTACTAATATTATTGTCACAATAACTTCCTTATAAAAACAAATGACTATTGACTGTGGTTCCAGAGTCACAGGTGTTCTCAAAGTAATCTTTGGACAGGCTCTGCCCGCTTTCCAGCAGCGGTGCTGACGAGTCTCAGCCATAGGGGGGTTTCGCATGAAATGCCTGAGAGTTTTCCAATGGGGCATCCATGGAGTAATGGATGCAATACACCGACAAGAAATCTGTGTTCTCAGAGATACTGGGAGACACTATAATAGACTAAGGCTTTTCAGGGAAGTTATTTTCTGTCTAGGAAACTGATTATAATCAAGCTGTATAATATGAACTATCTTACCACACTGAAACATCAAGCTGCCATTCTTTTCAGTGGCTTGTAGATTTCCATCTTTGCGCGCATACACAGTGTGTAACTAACAGGCTGTCCCACCATACACAAAATAATTTTTACTGTAAAACAGTAAAGAACTGGTTGCTTACTTAACATCCTGTATTTTATCTAAAACTGGAAAGATATCTTTCAATGAAATATTCTTGATGTAAACCTGGAAAATTCATCTTTCAGCTAAGTTTCTTTTACAAAATTCAATAGTGTGGAGCCCGAGCCTGACCCTGCTGCAGCCAGCAACAAATTTACCATTTGGTTGTTGCTATCGCATGAGTATACTGAGGGTACATTCATCTTATTTCCACCAGCAGAAACATGTCTGGTTTATATAACATTAAAAATAAAGCTGCCAGAAAGCATGCTGATTAGAAAAGGCAAAGATAAACAGCAGCCGTCAGATACAAACTAAGGCCACAGGAACAAGAACTCATGTTTTCCTCCCCTTCCCTGCTGCTGCCTGGCTGCTGGCAACTTCCAAAGCAAACGTGGGCTCTGCGAACATCCCGTCCGCTCTGAGAGCAGCTACTGCATCTACAGCTAAACTACGCTGTGCCATACAAAATACTTTGTTAAAACCGAAGCAGGTTTCCATGTGGGTTTTCAGACTCCACAGGTGATTAGTTTGAGAAGCAGATGACACAGGGAAAAACAAAGAAATCAACATTGCCCCCCCCATCCCCAGTTTGTTGTTCTCTGGTATAGCTGTACCTCAGGGAGAATCAGGGCAGGGAAATTCAATATCAGATGTCTCTGTTGTTTTCATAGAATCATAAAATGGTTTGGGTTGGAAGGGACCTTAAAAGGTCTTCTAGTCTAACCTCCCCTGCCCTGGGCGGGGACACCTCCCACTAGACCAGGTTGCTCCAAGCCCCATCCAGCCTGGCCTTGAACCCCTCCAGGGATGGGGCAGCCACAGCTTCTCTGGGCAACCTGGGCCGGTGTCTCACCACCCTCACAGTCAAGAATTTCTTCCTAATACCTAATGTAAATCTCCCCTCTTTCAGTGTAAAGCCGTTCCCCCTCGTCCTATCACTACAGTCCCTGATAAAGATTCATAAATACAGTTGTCACGGGTTGTCAGTTCTCCAGGACTTTTTCAGAGTATTGGTGCGTTTATGAAATTCCTGATTAATATGACTGGAGATAAAAGACAGAAAAGGTGTTTCAAAGGACACAGCTTTCCCCAATTCTGCTTATACTAACTTTGATGAGAACTTTGAAAACTGTACACCCAGTGTAAAAGCACCACACCTGGGAGTCCTGAGAATGCCAGCCGAGCTGCTCCAGTCACCCTTGGTCCCTACAGAACACTTGCAGTGTGACTGCGAAAAGAACAAGCTGAGATTTAAAAAAAAAAAAGGGGGGGGCTGGGGGAACCATGCAGATACTCAAATTACAGTATGTAGACAGCCTCGGATTAAAACCAAAAACTGAATAGCAACCAAGGCACATTTTTTGATTATGTATGGTTGGAGATATACAGCTTTATTCTGCCTTGATCACTAATTACATTCTCCAAACAGGCTAATAAAACAAAACATGCAGCCAAATGGGGTCTCTAATTAGCAAGCAGTCATTGGCTTCCTATACTCCTTTGAACAAAAATGAAAAACAAAATCCAGCAATGCTGGCCTGCAACACTGGAACAAAGAGGAAAATGGTATTGAATTGTAGAGTTATTTTACCTGTTTTTCTATATTAAAAAAAGAAAAAGAAATAAAAATGAGAAATGTGTATGTCCTTCCTATCTCCAGAGAGCAGCTGGCGTCCTAGCACTTCAGGTGCCACATTGCATGATGTGAAATGACATGATACCAATTTATACCATCTAAATGACTTACCATTGACAGTATTTATCAGCAAGCACATATTTATAGCTGGGACAAGCACATTCAGATTAATTAGCAGCTTCCTCCAAATGAAAAAGCAGCAGCATTTCAGACAGAACATGTTATTTGTGAATTTCTGTGAAGACGTATTTTAGCAGCAGTATAACAGGAACAAAAGATCTACTTAAAAGAAAAAGGTATTGAGAGGACCTACATAAGGAGTTCAAATCTTCAGGATATAAAATGCATCTCTCATTATTTTCAAATGCATTGGGAAATGATCCAGCTCACCCAACTCCCAACAAATATTTACCATATTGTTAAAGATGAAGTTATTTTAGAAAATAAGCAACATAGGAATAAGTATTACAGACCAAGGAACTCTGCTTCAACAAAAATTATTGTTGTTGGTGGTGTTTCTTAGTTTTAGCCTTTTAAACTACAACAGCGGCACTACAGCTCCCACCTTTCTTCTTGGTTCAACTAATGACATGTCATGAAGATCTTGTACAATAATTTTGAGCTATTTATTAATTCTCTGAATCAACAAACTGCAGTCAAATTGATATCAAAGACCTGACAGACAGTCTTATTCATAAGTACACCTTTCATAGACACATCTCTAGCTTATGAAAGAAGCTGACAAATAAAGCTCAGGGGGGAGTTCTTCAACCAAAATGAACCACGAATCTAATTTTAAGGAATATGAGGTGACAGATGGTATTCTTCCTATTCTAATGTTAGTTTTAATTTGTTGAAAATTATGAAAAATTAGAAAAAGTGATAGAAGCCAAGGAAATTAGTCTGATCTAAAAATTAAAAAAAATTAAAATGTAAAGCTAGATGTGTGAAAATATATTTGTTCTTTTTTAAAAACTGTAGACTCTTTCTTCTCCCCAGATCAGCTTGGAGAAATAAATGTAAATTTAAGGAACATCTCAGGCTTACTTCTTCTCCCCATCAATTTTCGTCCACAAAAAGTATTTCTATAAACATCACCCAGTGTTTGCAATGTGGCGGTTTTGGGTCCTTCCCCAGCTCCTTCCTGTGAAAACAGCAACAAAAAAGGTGGGGAACTCTGTTCACAGGCTGCCTTCACTGGCTGGTGCAGGGGACATTCAGGGACGCACTGAGCGTGTGGCAAGCTCTCCTGCCCGGGAAATACAGACTGAAAATAAGATGCATATTAAAGAAATAAGAGAAGTTGTCCTTTAACAAAAAAAAAAAAAAAAAAAAAAGTGGACTGTGATACTTCTTCTACGCTGAAAATAGTTTAAAAAATGCTATGTTTTTCTTCCAAGAGACACACTCCAGTTGTGACAGAGCGTGGCTCAGGTGGGGGCTCAGGTGGGGGCTCAGCCACCGCAGCAGGAGCCCCTGGGCCTCGGTGGCCAGACCTGCCCTGCAGACACAGCCCCTCCTTTATCGGTGCTGTCAGGCGAATACCGGTCACCAGCATTAAATCCACACTGTTTCTACACCGGCATTTATACATAGGGTAAGCTATTTGCAAATACATCCAGGTTGCAGCTCGGTTGCATTATGCATGTCACACACAGGGGGACACAGCTCACACAGTGATTTTGAGCAGTTCAACCGTAACAAAATCAACACAATATCGCAATTTAAGCTTCTTTCTGGACTAAACCTACCATTTCATTTACAGACCTCTACCTATACAGAACAGGTCAAAGCCACAGCTGTAAATGAAGAGTCCACTTAAAACCTGCTTCATTCCAGGCTACAGAACTGCAGAAGCCAGACAGCCGAGTAGCTGGGATTAAGGGATTTGCCTGTTTTTAGAGCTGTAACCTAAATTATTTCTCCAAACTCTCCTGTTCATTATTGCCTTTCTGCGCTCGTTACTTGCATTGCTTGGTAATTATAAGCCGTGTATCATTACTAGAATTCATCAGCAGAGATTTGACTCTGCCTGTATCAGGTCATAACACCACGGCATTTATCAACCCTTCTGTCCCTGTCCCCAGGCGGCCTTGCTGGATCTCCAGCGTTACTCATCTTTAGTCAATATACATAAAACTGAATTGTGTGCCTCATTTATTTCCCTCCTTGCCAGCTTTATTAAAACAGTTTGTAGAATAATAAAAAAGACACTAAAGATTGTGTATTCTACTATTTAACACACAATGCCTGCTTTTATTTTTGAATCAGGGAGATGATAAATCATGACTTGTATTCTTAGAAAGCTCCTCCAAGAAGTAAATGTGAAAAAGTCTTTCTAAATGATCCTTTTCCTTTGGTTCTGTTTCATCAGTAGAGAAAATCTCAGTACAGAAGCAAGACTCTTAGTTTCAAGAATTTTTTTTTTAACTATTATTTGTTGTAACACAGGTGAATGCCAAAGAATTGATTAGAAGAGTGTGAAGAATTACAACTCACATCTAGTAACTGCAGTTCTCTTCTGAACACACCCTCACCGAGGAGCTGGTGTGGGGGTTGCTGAACACAACAGCAGCATTGCTGCCTCTCACCACTGTACGTACAACATCCTGGCTTCACACAGGAGCTTTGCCAAACAATTGCACCATTTGAGCTCTTTCACCTCTGCATCATATGAGTATTCAACCAAAATGCCAAAAGATAAGAAATGGAAACAAATAGACAAAATCTTTTTTCTTGTGTGATTAGGCTGGAGTTGATATTGCTGGAAAGAGGGACCTATTATCTTTTAAGCGAAGAGCACTGAGTTTGTATTGATGGTCCTCCATCTTGAGGCACTACGCCCATGATGAAAAGTTGCACGCACATCTGTAATTCAAATATTATTCGGCTGGCAGAAAACCCCAAATAGAAATGTAATTGGAAGTTAGTTAAAGTTACTAGGTTTAAGACTAAAAACAACCTATTGTGTAAAGACAAATCAAACATCATGACAGCCTGACTAACTTCTAAACAGGACTTTGTGGTTCAGTGGCTTCACAGTTTGCATTGTGAAGAAGTTCATCAGTGTCAAATAATCTTTGTTTACATCAGGCATCCCGCTCACATCCTTATAACTGGAATACCTGAGGGGAGTTAAGGAGAGGGGCTACAAATGCCAGGTGGATTTAAATACAAAAATTCCTTCTTCCATTCATGCCCAGTGAAAACCAGAAATGATGGAAGACAGAAAACTCCCACTTGTATCAACAAAGGCAAATTCTTTTTCCGTTTCCGCAGAAAATGTAGTGACCCAAAGAACACATTCACAGACTCCCCAGGAGTGGGGGCTGGCAATCGGATCAGAGACAGTGCAGGCAGTGCTTGCCCTTTCATAAAAACATTTTTCATTCACTAGGAAGAGACCTGTAGAATCATCTGCAACTGATGAAGATAAATCCCAGCCAAACAGCCCACTGAACACAGGACGAGGACGTTAAGCTGCGTAAGACCACGTGTATAAAGTTTATGCTGATGTGTACTTCTAAGAGCCAGGAGCATCACCACAAATCCTTTGTCTCATTTTCAGTAAGAGCCTTTCAAAGTCTTCACTGAGGTTGAGAAACATACAAACACATCTCCAGCCTAACAAGAGGAGCGAAGGCTGCTGGAGAAATCTGCTCTCTGTTCTTGCACCTGGAGAATACTTTTGCATTAGATGGCAGTGAGGTCTGGAAAATAATTGCCCAGTCCTGGTTCGTGGGCATTTGATTATTTTCTGCTTGGAAAGACAAGCAAAAAATGCTCCCTTTCGACATTCAATTAGGAGAGCTATTTGGTGTCAAAGTGCTGAGGGAATTTAGTGGGACCAGTTATTGCTTCTTTATGCATAATTTTGAATTTGCTGCTCTAATGAGCCCTTCTCTATATCCTTCGTGATTGTCACTCATCTTGGTGAAAATGACTTGGCCTGACAAATCCTGTTAAGCCTCAGAAATTAAATGAGATCTGAAAATGCTTGAGTACACATCCGTAGTTCCACATACTGTTCTGATCAGTAGTGTTAGTTAAGCAAGCTTGGAGGAAAGCCAATAAACCTAGAGTTATCAAACAGGATCGCCAGAAGCAATTAACTGGGTCTGAGAATAACAGGTGCTCCCCACTCCTTAGGATCACGCTCAAAACAGAGAGGATAAAAAAAATTAGCAAAGATACAAGCTAATTGCTTGGTGCCATCCATGGTTGGAGCCATGGAGCCGTTCTGGTTGGAGCATACAGTTCCCCCCCAAGACCACAGGAAGCCTTAACTGCGGAGCTGCAGGAAAAAGGGAAGGTGGCGATGCAACGTGGCAGGGGCACGCAGTGCTGTGCCCTTCCCCAGCCACAGTCCTGACGGCAGCAACATGCAGGGCTTGGGAAAACAAAGAGGTTGTTTGACTACTGACCCACAGAGCAGAGGACATTTAATTCCTTTATTCTTCAGTTGTAATTGCCAGGTAGGAAGGAAAAGCGTAGTACCTTTGTAGAAGCTGTTCAGATTCCTTAGCTCTACCCTACCAAATTCTTCTCAATATAGACTGTCAGCAGGGGTGCTATCCCACCTTCATCTTCCACTGGTCAGCTGCAAAAAGAAAATTTAAAAAAAAAATACCAGACTGGGTGGCCTGTGGGATTTTCCTGTCTGTGACAAAATGAGGCAGGACAAGTTGAAGGGGAGCATTCAGACAAGCTTTTGGATTCAAGATCTTTCTTCAGGTCCCCCAAACGAAATCATGCTTCCAGGAGTTGATTCTGAGTTATATTTTTAATAATTTATTTAAAACAAAAAATCTCTAATAGTAGACCAAAAATATAGCAGAGGCATCAAAAAAGTCATCTTAAGGAAATCACAAGTTGAATTCTATAGTATTGATTTTATAGCTGCAAAATAAAAACTGACCATTGAATATTTTCTTGTGTATCATAAGGAGATAAAGAGCACAAATACCATGAGAACATCTAGCAATTCACCTTTAGGTCCAGACCAAGATCAACAGAAACCATAACAAGCTCATGGCAATCTCAGAGACAACGCATCGGGAGGCTGGTAGAGAACAGAATGACCAGACCCAGCAAGATGCTCAAAACGCGTGTGACTTGCCTGTTTCCAGGTGTCATTACCAGGGTCCCTGCTGGCAGCCTCAGAGCAGCCAAGGAGGGCCAGATTACACCGGCAAGACAACGATGTTGAATGGAAAGCTCATCTGTCTGGGTGCTTTCCTGTATTTGCTAACCCCTGTACCTTTGAATATATTTCCTTTGAATCAGAAAGCTGATCTGCTCCTGCTGGGCTCACAGGGTGAGAATTCCCAGCCATAGCACCTCTCCCCATCACTTCCACCCAATAGCTCCCACCTCCCTCTCCCAGGCGCCAAATTTAATCTGCTCCCCTTTGGGAGCTACCCTGCTAGTAGCTTTTTTTCCAGTTTCGGTCGAGTTAAGGCAATGGTCTTTCAAAACTGTTGTGCAGTGTCTTACTGGGTTAAAGAGAGTCAAAGCAGCGAGGAGGCGAGACGGGTCCGGCGGGTGCGTTAGGAGGGTGTGCAGCTGTGAGACGCTGCTGTCCGCAGGCAGAATTCAAAGGTGGCTTTAAAGGTCACGCAAATTAACAGTGACGTGGTCTTCCTCTGCAGTTCCGGCATGTGATTCTCATATGATTTCAGTGATTTGATGTGGGGAGTGAAGACAAGTCAGCATTTAAACCACATGAGAATCCCTGTATCAAAGTGGTATCAGTCAGAAACGCTAACCGCCAGAAAACCAACTGTCCCGGTTCATCCGCCACACTGTGCAACTGCAAGAAAAGCAGCCATCTCACCAATTTTGTGGCATCATTCTTTTTTTTAACCCTAATAGCTCCACAGACTCAAGTTTTCCTTACATGCAGCTACAGAGGTATAAAAGTACTTTATCCCTACAGGTTGTAGCTCTCATTGTCCTCAACAATAATCCATCATTGCTAAGCTCTGCAGGCGGGTTTCTACAACAGGATGTACATGCACTTTTGCAGCCTGCAAATAGCTGTCCAGAGAGGAGGTTACTGCCCTTCACCCCCCACGAGCCCCCGTGGCTGTGCTCAGTGCCACAGCAGAGCTGTGCTTTGATGGGGAGATTAGGAGCTCAGCTGGGAGATGACCGAAGGTGCTCACCTCCAAGACCAGGAGAGCAACCCTGCGTGGCACCAGGGCAGAGAAGGTGCCAGGTTCCCCAGAGCAGCTGAACCTGGAGTGGATCCACATTCCCGTGCGGACACACCGGAATGAGAACGAGCGGCAGAGCGCACCGCTGTGCAGTCCACCAAGTATCTGGTCACACTTTCAACTCTACCTAGTAATGGGCATCAGTACCTGCATCCCTCAGAGCAGAAACTGCTCTCCAGCTCCTGGCAATTCACAGGCTGAGCCACAACCCTTTTCAATACTAAATCCCATATTTACACACCAAACTACATGGTCTGCTCAGGTGACCGAGAGACATTTGTGCAAATCCATTTGAAGGATGAATTCAGAAGCATCCCTGAAAGGTAGCACAAAGAATCTGAAATTAGGAAATAAAATTGTAATTCACTCTGACAAAATAAATTTATAGCTCGGCGTTAGCCTTACAGTGATTTGCCCTACTTCACCCGTATTTAACCCAACTTCCTCCTCAGCACATTTTTCCTGGGTGAATCACTGCTGACTCACGTGTCCAAGTCAGATATTTTATTGCAATTTCATCCACATGAAATTCATCCAGCCAAATAACAGCTGTTGCATACCCGAGATTGATACCAGTGCAAGAGAAAGCCAACTTCAAACATTTATCATGTGCAGTCTCTGCATTTCTCTGCTTTGACTGGATTTAGGGGATTTTATATTCCATACTGAAGAGTAAATGCTGAACGCTACAATTATAGTAACTTAATACATATTTGTTTGAATAACAACTGCATTTTTCCACATCATTCCTACCAGAGAAGAAAAGAAGGAACACATGACAAGGCTATTTCTTCAGTTGCTGACAGTAGTGACCAGATGCTCCTACATGGTTCATTCACTGCTCAAATACCAGTTGCACACCAGTAAGCACAGCCCCTAACATTAAGTTTTGCTCATGGATAGCTCACTTTCTCACTTGTATGAGCATATATCCTTCCCCAGAACTGGATTTAAGGCCGAAGTAAGTTTTCAGATGATAGAGAGACAATTTCATGTAGTTCACAAGAGCAGTACTGTGACTGACAACAGCCAGATTGTATAGGGCAAACCAAAAAATGCACAAAAAGTTAACAGAATTCCCCTTTGCTTGCATAAATACAAACTAACTTAGAAAAACAGAAATGGAAGTAATCCAGAATCAGCCTCACTCTTTCCCTCCCACAAAAGAAACCCCCATGATCTTTCAGATCAACAATCCTATTTGCTCCCAGAACAAACCATTTCATGCAAACAACCCTCTTTCTTTGACAGCATATGCCGTACATTTAGTGCACTTATCTATGTGTTTATATACAAAAATAAATATATAAAAATAGTGTATACAACAAACAATATATACATATTAAACACAAGATCCCTGGACATTCAAACCAGCCACATTTTCAAGCCCCAGTGAGATGCTCAGCACACACCTCGGTGACCTAGCAGACACCAGGGAACTCAAGAAAAATACCCTTTCTGCAGTGGCTACGCATATTACAATCAGGATTACAAAGTTGACAGTTGTTCTGAAAGCAGCTGCTGACAGGAGAGACAGAGCTTGCAGTAGCAAGGTAATGAATTCCAAGGAGGTAATATTTAAATGTTTTTCTTGAAAAGGAGGAATTCAACATGTGAACACATCTAGTCATCAGGGATGAGGCTCCTCACTGCCATGTGGCCACCTCTGCCACTGGTAGCATGTGTCCAGGCAGCATCTACCGGAGATGTCAGCCTGATGCCCGGAGCCCTACCGCACTCTCCCTCGCTACAGCTGGCAAAACAGAAAAAATGGGCAGAGCTGGAGGAAGGCAGAAGAATAAAGAACATGGAGGTGATAAGAAAATTGCAGCAATGCATCACTTCTTTCTGTATTTTCAATACCACCTAGCTGTTTATACACAGAGCATACTAGAGCAATCAAAAGGCTGCTGTAACTCAACAGCTGACATTACAGATGTGATACAGACCTTATTTACCCAGATGCTGTGCCAGCACCATTACATCAGTTGTGTATGAATTCAGTAACGTAAGTCACAAATAGTGTAGGAAGCCGAGGTGTCAGATGCGGTCACTGGTAAGAAGCCAGTAGCACAGCGTGCCTGGCAGGAGTCCTGGTGCAGAGGGCGCATACCCTCTTTCCCCGTGGGCAGCTGCTATTGCTTTATGTGACTATGCCTACCCTTCTAGCCTGTCTGGCCTCAAGGATACTAGGGGCACACTCAGCAGCTGCAGGGACACAGCTGCATGTCCCCAGCACATCCCTGCGAGCAGCACAGAGGGCACTCAGGGCGGCCGGCCAGCTTGAACTTTAGCTGTGTTTAAGCAAGACCTTTCTGACTATTTGCAGATAGTAAAGTTGTAAGAATAACCTTTAACACTGGACATGCATAAAATGCTTCTCTGGCACTTCTATGGTTGCCTCTGCACTTTGTCCCACACAGCAACTGGTAACATACATGTAAACCTGAAAATAACATGTGTAAGCCTGGACCCTATAAACCCAGCTATGCTGGATGCAGAGTGTCAGCCAGGCAAAACCATCAGTAGACAACAATCCTACAACAGGAGAGAGGGAAATCTGTCAGAGTCCAGTCAGACAGGTTGTTCATTCATTGTATTCTGAGCAAGAAATCAGAAAAGAAGCCAAAATAAACTTCCAGTGGTCTCCTACCCATCACTCCTCTTTTGAGAAAGCAGCGCTTCTCCTGGAAAAGAGAAGCCTTGCTCTTTACTGATGACTGATGTGCTTATTGTCATATGAAACCATCGTTCTTGCCTTGCTCTCAGGGCCCCGTTTCTGACGCTGCTGTAGCAGCAAGCAAAGTGCAAGAACAGCAGCGTGCATCAGTCCTCGCGGCAAGACAGGAAACCTCCAGCAGATCCACCCTTCCTTCCTGCACACCCCAGCCAAGTCACACACCCCAGGCAAGGGCAGCTCGTCAGCACCAAGAAAGCTGAAACAAGCATTCTGCAAGTAAATTTAGAGTTTCTCATAGAATACAACCATTTCGCAGAATCTCTGAAAAGCTACCTTCGTTGTAAGTCAAAACATGAGACAACACATGGTAGGAAAACCACCCAGATTAATCTTTTTCGTAACGTTTATCTAATTCTTGACTTTACCTTGACCTTAAGGAAATGAAAGAGTCCCAAATTTACACAAATCTTGTTTGGACCCACAAAGCCCATTATTTATTTAGCTAGTTATTTGCAAAGAATAACCAGCCTCTGAAACCACAAAACTGCTGTCTGAATGTTACAACATATTGAAAGCCCGAAACAGTAAAGCTGACATGGCAAATGATAGATCTTAGGACAACATCTGGTCCCACACTTTTAACTTTGTAATCTTTTAACTCTTTTTTCCCCTTACAAAGATAAACAAAAAGGCAGCACAACTCCCCCTGCACAACATTACCTCTAGCAAGCAAAAAACTCCTTCTTCAACACACATAACAGTGACCAAGATTTTTTTCTTCATAAATGTTGTTGCATTTTTTTGAACTACAAAAAGCAAACCATACGCAGGAGCTGCGAGCGAGCAATTGTATTTGGGTATTTCCTCTGGATAGACCCAGTTCAAACAGGACTGACTTGTCAGGGGCCGTTATTCACAGCCACCTTCCTTCGCACCCTGCTAAGCAGAGCAGCATTTACGCGAAGTGGCTAGAAAGTGTTCGTCCTTTCTGCCAGTAATAAAAAAACCCAACCAACTAACCCACCCTAAAACAACCCCCACACAACAAAACCCCCCTCTGGCTGCATTGTGTGGCAGAGTACATAGTTCTAGGCCATGAGACTGAATGGAATCATTAAATACAGCTTGATGCTCTTTAACCCAGTGGGGCTGTTGGCAGCAAAGGAAACCAGAGGTTCTGCAGGCATGGCAAATTGGCAAAGTTTTAATTCCCACTCTTTAAAATTTCTCTTTGCTTTACAATGGTATCATTTAGGATCTATTTTTATTCAAATCCCCAATGAGACCGATTCAGGTCTATAAAGACCAATGCAAAATTCTTTAGCTCAGCAGGAGTATTACAGGCAAAAGTAAACAAGCTACAAGGGTATATTTTTCTTGGCTATTTTCTCCACTGCTATTAGTATTTACAGGCAGACTGAAAAGTCACATCTTTTTCCTGTAACAGCTTTTTCCAGGCTGATTTGCTACCTAATCCAAAATCCAAATCTCTCAGAGTTGCCACATTTAGGCATACTCCAAACTCCCAACATCTGACAGATACTGACAAAGACACAATCAGTCAGAACAACAGTGCCACTTGAGTATCTGGAGCAGTCAGAGAGGAAGGTAAGGCAAGCCAGCTTTTTTCCCCCCATTTATCCCGGGTCCAGCATAACTAGCGGCTGAAACTGTATGAACCATGCCAGCAGCATATCAGTAAATTGTGAGGAGTGATGCTGTGCTGCCAGCTTGCCCTTGTCCTGGCCATGCAACACGCAGCTGATGCCGTGACATCCTTCTGGAGAGGCAGAGGTGGGAAGGGGACAGGGACACAAGATATGGCTGGCTCCCCCAATGCCACCAGACGCCTGCCCTTGCCCAGGAGCAACAGCTAGCACACGGTGCCGGGCAGCTTGCCGGGGGGACATGCAGCAGCAATATGATGCAAACAGCCCAATGTCACTTCATTTTCTGATGTTGATGGCCACTTAGGAAGTGCCTAACCGGCGTCAACCATTTAAGATTTATTTGCATTAGAGGCAGCATACACTGGGTACTGTGTATACTTCTGGCACTGACCTAGGAGTAAGACATCCCACAGCACATTCAGTGATCCAGCTAAGCAGAAAGCATTCTCCATACCGTTACCATTGGCAGGCAGAGCCGGTGCCGCTGCGCTGATCCCTGCAGAGGAGCATCATGCAGAACGTTCTATGATAATTTCCCATTAAAATTGTTCATAAAGTATTTTACAACCAGTAGGATGAAACTATGGGAAACCTCTACAGAAGCTACTGTGTTAGGAAGCCTAAGGCCTTCCAATAACAGAAAACTAGAGGACGGAGGATCGTTTCTCTGTTCCTACCCATGACACATCTTCTATTGGCAGATGAACCGCTCAGAGGACTGCAGGAATTATTCTTAGTTCTATCACAACCAGAGCCTACTCACGTCATCTTTTTTATTAGAGGGATTTTTTTCATTAGAGGGTATTTTACTTCAATTCCACATCCTTGAATTTCTCATGTCTTTTTAGCCTCATGCCAGATGTCAGTCACACTGGTATCCACACAGATAGAGGCGGCACAGGTCTCCTCTTTACTCCTGAAGCTCCCTGTCTACACCTGCGTCAGCCCCAGTAGGAAGGCATCCCACCACCGGGCACTTGCTTGTTGCATATGGAAGGATGTATAGGTATTTCAGTTGTAGGGATGCTTTTAGGAGAAGAGCTGCCCTTGGCTCTTGCTCATCTCTCAACCCAAACATTGATCTGGGCAGTTGGCAGCAAACAGAGGTCAGTGAAACTCTCACACCACAAAGCCCACCACATGGCACAATTAAGTTTTACAAAGGCTGAGTTTGACAATCTCCAAGAAAGTAGAGCTGATGCTGTTGCGCAAGTGCCAAATTCCCCCACAAGCTCATGTTCAGAGAATTACAGAAGTTGCTATCTATCTGAATTTTTTAAAAAGGGAAAAAGATATCACATATAAAAAAAAAAGAGAGGTGGAAAGGGGTAAAATTTTGTTACTGCCAGTAACAAATACTCCAGGAAAAAGAGAATAAGTTGTAGCAGATGCTTTGTCCAGAGATGCCATGGCGTGGGAGGGGCCAGCACTAAAATTAGGCTCTGCTTCCAAGTTGGTGCTAGTCTGCAGAAATACAGAAGATGGTCTGAATCTCCTCTCCAGAAAACAAATGTGTCCCTGTCACTGAGAAGTTACCTGCAGCAGGAGCTGGAGCGCAGGGAGCTGCGAATCAAGGACAGACAACAGAATAACATCCATAATATCTTCCTTTGCTCCACATGGGTGCCAAGGGACAAGGAGGTACTGGGGCTTCAGTTCCTACTGTCACATTTGGTTCTCCTGAAAGTAACAAAATTGGTACAACCACCAGTGTAAGAGCTAATATAAGCACTAGAGGACTCAAAGACTATGATACAGGATTCCCAACAAAAGTTGCTACTTTAAAATCAAAAGCTCATCAGCCATTTCAGCACATGCAGCTTGCATTTCTACTGAATCTCATGTATTCTTAAGTAAGAGAGCATTGTCTTAAATAATTCAACCTTCATAATCTGTCAGTCTGGTTAAAAACATTGAAAACAATTTTATACTGCTCTCTGAAAGACTTTAACAGCTGTCTCTCCTCATTGCAGAAAGACTGGGATTTACATATCAAATCCTAAACCCAAATCTAAAATTTTAGGCTTGAAGTCAAATAAAAATAAATAAAAATGAAAGGAGGAGAGGGCTTACAACGACAAAAAAAAATTATCTTGCAATATTTTGATCATTCATGATTTGGAAAACATACAAAACAAATTAATGGGAGTGTCCTGTTTTGGAAAAAAATACTGTGGTGATGCACTCCTTCGCAGCATTCCCAGAAACTGCCATCACTGCTTCATCTTTCCTAGAAGCAAACTTGACAGAACCGTAGCTATATCACATTATTTGTAGGGTAAACTTAAGCAAAACCTTAAGCCAACTTCAACAGTATTACACCAGAAACCAGCCCATCTCTTAAGAGTCAGACCACAGCTGTAAACCAGTATATGTCTGGTTTCATAATGGATCCATTCAGATTAGCTCAGAATATGACCTTCCAGCTTTAGGTTGAGGATGTTATGCCCAAAACAATTTAAGCAACAAAAAAGGAACACCATGAAACAAGAATCAAAGAAAACTTTAAGAAATACGGCACTTCGATAAAAGCCCAAAGGCAAAACCTAGAGACAAAAAAATGCTAAATTGTTTTTATGAATTGGTTACTTACTGTAGTCTTGATCACCTAGCATCATCTGATAGCAGCTGCATGTAAATTAAATTTCCGCTGCATAGCACTCTCGATAGCGAGAGTGCATATATATCTAGTTATGCATATAAAGCAGCAATTTCTGATTTATTATGTGCAGCTCCTAGATGACTGCCAAGTCACCAGAATATAGTATATATTGTATGGGTGCAGTCTGAACAAAGAACCTGTAAATATTCACAATATGCAAACCTTATTCATCCACCCAGTATATGTCTTCTATAAAATCAAACTCCTTCCTGTTTTCTATCAAAGGAAGACTGTCACCAGAAGAAATAATAAATCATATTCCTGCCTCATGCTAAGGAAATCACTGCGTGACTTAAATGGCCCCAGAGTAGCCCCTTTTATGCCAACTCGAGTTACTTCCAAAGTCAAATCACGGTCGATTAAAAGAAAAATGTAGCAGTTCATCTCAAACCCAGGAAAAACATGGGTTGGAAAAGATGCATTAAGCATGACTTTAATTTTGATTTTATTTTTGTATCTGACACAGGAAGAAGTTATAATAATGTCAAACATTCAGACACCATGCATATACATTTCTAAAAATCAAATGCAGAGAAAGGAAAACTATTC
This sequence comes from Alca torda, assembly GCA_008658365.1. Classification (NCBI taxonomy): domain Eukaryota; kingdom Metazoa; phylum Chordata; class Aves; order Charadriiformes; family Alcidae; genus Alca; species Alca torda. Next base: position 10,169,355 of record CM018081.1, read on the forward strand.
TTTCTGCACTGTGGAAATAAATGTTACTGTGGAAATAAGATCCAACCAGTTCTGAATGACAGCATCTGACAGGTGACATCAAACTAAAAGTCTCGATTGTCATTTAGTGAACAAGGAGGGAAAAACAGAAGTACATTATGCAAACCATGAAAATCATTAAAATTTTTGGTATTGTTGAGTTTATGGGAAAAAACTCAGATACCCTAAAATGATCACAATGTTGCATTGGAAAGAACTTTCTTCTTCTCTACTGGTTGCTAAATAGAAAAATAACATCAAAAATTCAAGCTACATGGAAGGAGAAACAGTTGCAACATAAGGTTGCTCAGCACATAAAAAAACATAGCGCATTAGATCAAAATGAGAAATATTTTCATTTTTGTTCCAGCACCTTCACATTTAATTTAGATAAATTTTAAAATTTAAAATAAGAGGTCTTAAAGCAAAATATTTTTAGCACTTCCTAGATGAAACTTGGTGTTGAAAATATGAAACAAAATGTTTTTGACTATTTCCTCCGTGTCCTCCCCCGCCCCATGCAAACTGCTCAATATATTCAGCTCAGACTGTGGAACAGCTTTGGTCCCTTTTTTCACCCCTGCATTCAAAAGAGAAGTTAAAAGAAGAACGTCTCTTACACCAGGTCTTCTGTGGTTAAACTAAAACTCTGTCCACTACATCCAGTATTTGCAAAATATGTTCCAGTTATCCCTACGTGTAAACTGCTCCCATCAGCTGTGCAGGTTCTTGGGTTTGAATGGAATGGGAATTCCAGTAGCCAAATTAGGAATCCTCTTTTCACACCCCACTGTGGTAATCATAAAAGACACTGAATTTGTCACCATCATTTGAAACACTGTATGAAAAAGGATTCCAGTTTTTACAGTTGAAGGTGAATGGCAATATTGCTGAAAGAAAAGTAAAGTATTAAGCCCTTTGAAATACCCATAATGTGTTGTAATTGAATTCTCACCTCCACAGATCCTCTCCTATCTGGCACACAGCCCTCACTCAGTACTTATCCATTTGCACAAACAATCACCGTTTTCTGGTAAACTATTACTGCCTTTCTCCACTGTTTTTTCAACAGATTATAGTTAGCTCCAAGCAGCTTGTCACTTTTCTTATTAGAGGAAAAGCCTCAAAATGAGGAATCATGATTATGACAAACAGGTGCCCAAAAGCCAAAAAAAATAAGAAAGATTTGGACTGCAGAAGCCTGCTGCTCAGCCTGGGAGAGTTCCATGCCTTCAGCAGCTCCCCACTGAGGTCAGTACTTTGACTATTAGGATGCTTAAAAGCTAAGTGAAATCTTTGTGGACCTAAAACTGACTTTAGTCGCTGCAGGGAGGTAAGATCCTGAGCTGGTGTAAATGGGATATCCTGGGCCATACTGCAGTTCAGCCCAGGAACCCAGCAGAATCCCAGTCTCTCCTGGTCTTTTTTGTTTGTTTGGTTGGTTTCTGTATGTGTGATTAAAAACTGCTGGACAAACTCCTTAATAATGAGGAGCTCATCTTTTAGCATTTCTGCACTCTAGACCAAACCTCCTTCTCATCCTTTTGTACCTTTTTGTTGTTTTCCTATAGAAGCAGCATTTTACTGCTGTCAGCCTCCTCCTGTCTCGAACAGTCACGTTCACATCTCAAATTTAACACAACTCCTGCTGCCGTGGGAAGCACAGAGCATCCAGGGTGAGCTGCAATTAAAAAATTCTCAGTGCTAATTTGCAGGCCAGCTGTAATCGCAAATACTTGCACTATTTATCTTCTCTATGCAAGTGTAAATCAGCCTTTCCCTTGCCTCTTCATTTTCTAAGAAAATCAACCCCTTTTTCAATATTCCCAAGAACCATCCATTTCTTTAACTGTCAATAGCATGGCATTAAAAAAAAATAAATTACTGTTCAGTAATGAAGTTACCTTCAGTCCTATGCAGCCAGTTTATGAATGAGATAAGCTATAAAAATTCACCAGCCCCATCACGCAGGAGAGGAGCTGGTGGATCCAGGTACCTTCGAGGTGCCAGGAAAGACCAAGGAGGTCCGAACGGACCTGAGAAAGACCGAACTGCTTACGGGGCTTGAAGGAGATCGTCAACAAAAGCCTCACCCGGGGCAGGTAGCAGGGACAGCAGCAGCCTCTCAGAAAAGCTGGTGCAACTTAACCAAAAAGATTACTAAGGAGAGAGGCCGAGTGTGAGGTTAAAAAGGAATATGGGTGGCTTAGAATAAAGATTAGTATCGGCAAAAATAAAGAAAAAAGGCAACATTTTCACCAATCCTCTCTCACGCCCCTTATTTGCATTTTCCGATGCCAGCTTGCTGGTACAACATGGAAACGGTTTGACCAAGTGATGTATCTGCAGGTTTCTATGGTGATCAGCACATAAATTGCCTGCCCAGCCGTGTGTGAAAGAAACCATCCATTTCAGAAACTGAAAATTCTATGCAGAGAGAAAACTGTTCCCTGAGTCAGGCTATCAAAGGATTGTACTGCACGACAGAAAGCCCAGGGCTTATTTCCCAAGCTGGAGATTTCTATTGGTATAGAAACGTGGGACAGTGCAGCTAGGTGATAACTCAGAAGATGACAAAAAATAATACTAATTACCACTAAATTATTACACTACATAACATAATTTAAAAATATTGATACACACAAAATACATACAAAATATTTCTAAATATCTGAAATATTGATTTATACAGTAATACTTGAAAATAGATAAAAATTGGCTGATTACACATGGCTGAGGGGTGTGTTGCTCCCTCAGATGCGCCTGTGAGAGGCAGAGCTTGGAGATGAGCCCTTGGGGAAACGGCTGGGCTACAGATAGGATTTTGCAGGCAGTTAGATACTAGAAGGTGTGACAGAAGCTTAGACTTTTTTGTTTGTTTTACACTTTTCTTGAAAGAGGTGCCTTGAAAATGTTTGCCATCTACCCCGATACAGACAAAAAGGCTCCACACAACCAGCAGAGAGGGTGCTGACCCTTCCAGTTCGTAAGGGTAGAGATGGGGAGGATTCCACATTCCTTAGATGACCTTCACCTGGAGTACAAAGAAAATGGCAAATACGGATCTGATACTACAAAATTTGATGGGGGAGTTTTTAAACGCATTAAAAATGATGCTAAGACTAATTCTGACAAAAGAAGATTATTGTCATCATTACTATTAAGAAAAGGCAACATAGGACAGAAAGGGTTGTTAGAAGTTCTGAAGCCAATAAAAGGTGCTGTGGAGACACGGTGAAATTCCTGTACTGAAGCTCATGCTTTCTTTAATGAAGTACATGGATCTGAGATTCTGTCAGTCTCTTTAATTAAACAAATCACCTATACATAAAGAGAAAAGTTGGAGTAGAGCAGAAAGGGCTGGCTTATGATAGTATCTTCATTTTCTTGAATTTCTGTCCCGGCCTTAATCCCAGAACAAGAATGCTTGACAAGAGTAAATTATGGTCAAATACATATGATCAAAGTTAACACTAAGAATAAACAGTAAGTAGGAATTTCTTTCAAGCTCTGAATCATCTGTAGCTGTGAGTCCTGCCACTGTTTTCCCATCAGTCAATCAACAGATCAACTCCAGTTCCATCAAAAATCAAATTATGATCTAGGGACGAGCACCTTATTTGTAGCACTCCAAGTCAGCATCCAAATATGGCACAGAAAGCTTTCGCCATCTACCCAGAAACACATAAAACTGATTTTACAAGAAGATGGAGAAAGAATCCATGCATTATTTTCCTATTGAAAAAGCTGGTTTCTTTCCAGTTCAGAAAACAGAATTCCCTATGGACAAGCCCCCAGTCACCAGCAGACGGAGGTGTCAGCCCTGCAGCAGGCAAAAGCAGCAGCTCTGGGGTAGCCACAGCGCAGGGCACACATGCCACCAGCCCAGCATCCTGGCGGGCCACTAAGGGGGCAGGCACAAGTTGGCAGGTAATGCCGAAGTCCTCCAGGGAACTTTTTGATTTTGATCAGGCATGGAAAGAAAACACTTTCAAATAAATAAGCATATTCAGTATAGTAAATAATGTTTTCAGATGAATATATATATATATTTACTAATATATAAATATATATATTACTAATACATTGGTACATCAGTGGAGCAACACACATACTATGTCTTCTTACATGGCATGAAATATAAAAATACTGCACCTGAAATTTCCAAGTGAAATTCCAGACATTCCCTGAGCAGAAAATATTTTCCACTCCATTATGTGGAAACTAAGCCTAAAAAAAAGGGAAAAGTTTCATACCGCACTGTTTTTGACATAACAGCTTCTATTCCCCTTTTTGAAATTCCCCTCCTCTCCCCATTACCTGCTCCACTGTTTTTTCCCTGAGCAGGGAGCTACACATCTCCCCCAGCACAAGGGCTTAGCACCAGCAGAGCTGGAAGGCCACGTCTGTCAAGGTATGGAAAGAACTAATTAGCAGTTTTACTACACGCACCCCCAGATCAGAAAAACAACTTCATACATGTACGTTATCAATGAACACCCATGTAGCCAGCAGTTATTGTGAAGAGCTATTTTAAGAAATTAAAGCTAAGAGGAGGGGGTTGTTTGTTTTTTTCCTTATAACAAATATGACTTAGTCATGTTAATGAAACATCTAAGCATGTAATAGTTGATCTCCAACACCAAGTATCAGCTACACTCATGATAATAGGGCAAATGACAAATGGTAAAAAGGAATTAAATCCATGTACTTGGTAACTAGTTGAATGTATAACCTATGTAGAAGGCTTTTGACTTCATCTTCACTGTCCTTGTGAACAATGGCATGAAAGTTCATCTTCATAAAAGTGTTAGTCCCTTACAGATCTCTGTGGTGCTGAAAAAAACCCCTCAAATCCTGACTGCCACACACTTCAGGTAGAAGCACTGATTCCATCTATTCAGGGTATTCCCAAAAGAAAAGTGCAGATAATAAAAATGAGCGCTGGCAACAAGACAAACATTTTTAATCAATATAGACTAAGTCACTAGCTACCACTTTTCAGCTGAGAAAGCACCAAGTACATTCCTCTTGAAAATCTTCCCCTGCGCACAGGACTATTATTTGCCGATAGCCACGGCTGACTTGGAAGGTGATGGGCTAATGGCAGGAATTAACACACTTAGTGCCTTTTAGGAATCAAACCTGGAATTTGTCAATTCAAATACAACTTGGAGTAGACAGTGATCTAAGTATAAAAACAAACAACAAAAAAGTATGTTTACTCTCAGTTTTTCCACAAACGGGCTTTGAAATGCCAGCCAGTTTTGCTTTACCCTGTTACGGAGAAACATAAATGCCAACTCCTAAAACATATTAGGAAATCTGTATGGCTGAGAAAAAGGATATAACATACACAACGATTTTCTTTTCTGAAGTCAATTACTCCAGCTCCCAAGCCTGAATGAAGCAGCTGCAAACTTTCAGAAAGCAGCTGCTCCCGTAACCCCTCCGCACGCTTGCCGACTGCCGGCGTGCAGCGCCAGGGTCCCAGCCCAGCCCAGGAACCCCCCATGTGGCCTGGCTTTCTGAGGCCACTCTGAGCATCGTTTAGTCACCCAGGACCACATCGTGCCCATGTCCTCCCACAAGTACACTGTTAGTTTTATATTTTCTAAAGCGACACATGATCCTAGCGCCTAGATAGGAGGAAAGCGAGAGATTTGGGCTTCATCAGGCACCACCCCCATCGCCAGCCTGCTGGGAGCTTGGATTTGCTGTCCATCGAGTCTCACACAAAGAACCATTAACCACCATCATCTCCCGACACCATCATTTTATAACAGTTTTACAAACAGCACTGCTGTATGAAGGCATGTATACCTCCTGCTAAGATGTGGGACCTGATGAACATACAGATCCAGAAGATGCTACGAACACACAGACAAAAGATATTGCCTTCGGGGAAACCCGCTTTGCAACCCCCAACACACCTAAAAAACCACAGAAGGTGCAGGTATTCAAGGTGCCTGATCAATAAATAGTTGAAATCAGTAGCCTGTAAACAAGAAATCTATAAATTTATTTAGCATTATGATCCAAATAATTCAATAAATATAAACCTTCAACAGATAAAGGGAAGTCAGTAGTGTGGCGACTGCTTTTAATCAGAAGAAACCATTTTACTTTTAAAGCCCTTGAACACTGAACATTAATCAGTGTTTATTGCTTAAAATTAGAGACTGCAAGTTCTATTACTATTGCACAGAGCTCGAAGACTGTATGTCCCATGCTACGCTTGGAGTGAGTGCATTTCAATTCATCAGCTAGATTATTCTTTCAAATCAAGGCAGAGCTTCTGTAACATGGTGCCTGTTCTACGCCCAGTGAAATTAGTAGTGACTGGAATAACCCATGATTGGAAATTTAAATTATTTATAGCCTTTGTGTAAACCTCTTGAGGCAGTCATTTAGTGCTGCAGCATTCACTGCATTTTCTACTATGCTACCTAAGAGGACACTGCTCTGCCCTGTGGTGCTGGAGGTGTGGGGCAATGCAGAATTATCAGCTCTGCAGGCTCCCATCTTCAGGGGGGTGGGTGGGTGGGTACAGTGGGGAACTGAGAGTGGCTGCAGCTGAACACAGCATTCACCCGCTCCAAATTCAGACATGGCAACGTGTGTTTCCTTCTTAGCACCCCCAAACATGAGTTTAACCACTTTTTTTTTCTGTTGGGGTGGAATGGGAGGAAGCAGAAGTATGTGTGTGTAAAAGGGAAGAGGTGAGGAAGCTGAGAACAGTGAAGTGTGCTGAGGCCTTCAAACATTTTTCTTCTACAGCTGTTAAGGGAGCAGGCACAACTACCCACCAAAGAGAAAAGATGAACAAGCACAGCTTCTCTAGCGAGACCCCGCTAACACAGAGAGGTGGGCTCCTGGTGCTGTGCATGGGGTGAGGCTCCATCGCTCCTCAGCCGCATGAGCTTCTGCTGGAAACAAGCTGAACTGATGCCCATGGAGGCTGACCATGCCCAACACCTACTGGGGAGACAAGAGTCCTGTGAGATGACCATCATCTTCCCACGGAAGGACTCTAATGGCCAGATTGCAGGTTTTCTGGAGGGGGCTCCCCCATGCCTGCCAAAGCCATTGTTCCGTACGCGTAACGATGGCCCTGCAAAGCTGCAGCAGCAGGCAGGAGCACCAGCCCATCACTCAGAGTCGATTTCAGCCTCACCAGTCAAGGCTTGCTGGAAACCCACCGTCAGGGAAACAAAAACTTCCTAACAATCATTGCAACCTTACAGGCAGCAAAACAAGAGACTGGCATACTGCCTTCCAGAAAGAGTTTGCATAAATCAAAACCTGATTATGCTACATTTTGAATGTTAGATTTTCCACAAGATGGTGAAGCACAGAGATATACAACCTGTTTTTGCATTGGTAATTGAAATAAATTATCATAATCTTCCCTGAGTCCTGCAATCACTATTTTTTAGATTGAAACTTGACTGAGGGTTTTAAAAATATAGTTATTTAACTTAAAAATAACACCTGCCTGTGAAAGAAAGCTGGAGCCACAACTGAGTATGCACCCTGTTACCTGTTAAAACACCATAATGCAGGAGTGAAATACTGCCTTTTCCAACACTGTACTGGATCAACCCTTTTTGTTAATTTTACGAGCACTGTGATGGATGATCACAAAAGCCATTTTTGAAGGAAGTGTGTTTAATCTTTCAAAGAGATTGATTTGAAATTGACCCAGTTTCAAGTGAGTAAAAATTGTAACAGTTTCAAATTGATTAAATTTTGAGTCTACTCAAATCATATGTTTTACATCTAACCTTTGGATCCAAGAGAGAATTATTTCCATTTTTCTTCAAAGAGTGGAGGGTGGGGCCACCCAAAGGAACTAATACTTCTCTTTTCAAAGTTTCTACAGTACAGTACTTATGCCAAAGCAACACAGAAGTCTTGCGTCCTGAAGTACAGAATTGCAATTTTTTTTTCATTTCAGAATATGTATGTTTTCATATGCGCAGACCATACAGCCCTACAGTGACCCACAGTCTCCAAGAGTCACAAAGTTCAGCTGTTTCTGAATGCAGAGAAGGCAGAAGGGCAGGATGGAAAGGCAAACTCAGGGCACCTTTGTTCTCCCTCCAGTTCTGACATAGTTCAGGGGCTTATGTAGCTCTTGGCATCCGCTGTAAAATAGAAAAAAAAGTGACGGCTTCCTCTAACTTATGCTCTTTTGATATAGCATCAAGCAGCTGCAGAGAACAGCGCTTAGGATACAACCTCGATGCTTGCTCTGGATGTTGTGGACGTTCACAGGACTGCTCCAGCTGCGACACTGCTCATCCCACAGGGCACCATAAGGCGTTGCAGCGCAATCGACTCAGGGCACACAACTTTTAAACGTTAAGGCAAAAGACATCCCTGCTCTCTCAGGTGCCTGGTGAATTACTGCAGAGTAATCAGACAGTGACTGTTTTCACAGCCAGTGTGGTGTGTGCATCACCAAATAACCAGTGTGCACAAAGCTCAGCACCCAGCCAGCAGATAAGCCCTGACCAAGGCATGCTCCCACCAGCACTGGGGAACAGGAGCAACCTGCAGGGAGTCTGAGTGGGCCCTGGAAAACCATAGAGCCATATGGAAACAGCATTGCAGGGGGCTGGTTTTTTGCACCCGAGCAGGACCTTTACCTGAAAAGAACCCAAGGGGCTTCTCTTCCTCGCTGGCCACTAGTGCAAGTTTTCCACCTTATCTCTGCTTGGTTTGTGGGGATTTCACACACCCCCCTTTTTTTCTTGTTTCTTCTTCTTCTTTAAATTGTCACCAAAAGGAACTTTTACTGTTACAGTCAATGTATGCCATCAGCCATGCAAATAAACCACTGTGCCTGTAAGCCTGTCTCCACATCCTTCAGGCAGCACAAGGAGAAGTGTTCTTCCGTCATTTTCACAAGAAAAATGCTGTTAAATGCAAACTCAATCTAGAAGAGGTCTGATTCTGTAAGCATCCTAGCCTTCCTGTCTGCCAGCATGCAGCATCTGTGCTCTCCTGCACATCAGATCCATTAGATAACACTACAAGGACAAAAGGTTGTCCAGTGGCTGTGAACTATGAGTATGAACAAACCTTACTGATACTATAATACAACATATTATAAACTCCTGATAGAATAGGAAAAAACAACTGTATAAAATAATAATAATAAAAAAATAGACCTATTGCCATTTCAAGATGGCATTCATAATTTACATAAACCCAGTATCACTTCAGGATAAGAAATACCCATAGAAGAAAAAACAAAATAACAAAAACCCCCTAACAAACCACTTTACATTTTAGGCATCTGAACATCCAACTAAGTGCACCGTGGAAGGCTTTTTTCAAAATTAAATTACAACTTTTAAAAAGGACAAAGATCACACTACTAGGTGCATGTGAAGTATTTTAAATGCACACTGAGCTTAAATTCTGCTTGTTTGCTTAAATAAGGCTCTGATCTCAATAGGGTTATGAAAGAACAGGGAATTCAGCATATATACATTTATAGAATCAGAGAATAAGTTAAATTCAGATTCCTAACAGTGTAGGTCAGTACACAAACACAACTCCAGTCATGAAGTTATATTAAAAATCCTATTGTAGGCAATGAGAACACCCAACACATTTGTTTAGAGTTTGTTTACATCCTGGAATAATAGTTTATGTCTTCATATTAGTATGCACAAACATGCTTGCCAAATGAACTCCAGTTACCCATCAATTAATTTCTGTTAACTACTCTAAGTGCTGAAAAACTCGGAGCGATGATAAAGAAAGTCAGTGTCTTATACACACCTGAAGCAAGCTGCGACCAGATGCACATTGAGCAATTCCAATTTATCATAAAGTCTGTAAAGAATCCAAGAATATCTATCCTTGAACTTGTAGTATTTTGGTTCAGACAGGTTTGGTTTCCATTTCCTTATCGCAAGAAATACAGAGGTAAGACACAAGCTAGAAGTTTTATTCACAGACAGCACTGACCACAAACAATTCAGACGAGTTCAACAGGTTGCCATCCCTACATCTGGCAAAAGGCTGCAGATTGCACATGTTTAGTAACCACAGTGATTTTCTGGTTTAGCAATGCTGAAAATTAATTTGTGCCAGGTCAAAAACGCTTGAAAAGAAACACGAAAAACTCTTTTTAGACACTTGTAATTGGCTAAATAAATACGTATCTAAGTTTCTACGCTACTGCTCTGATATTCGGTGAGTGTAGGCACCCAATTACCGATTTTCTATGCTCAGAGTAGAAAAATGTGGATGTTTCCCCAGTTGTGGATACTAGATACAACTTTGTATGTATGCTTAAATATTTATGCTCAGAAGTCTGTAACTTTCCCTCTCACTACAGAGGTTGAAATATAGTAACAATGTGAGTGAATAAATATCTAAGTGTCTCTGAAGACTCTAATTCACTCCCAGGCTGACCTAGTTCTTTGGTAAATAAGCTTTTTCAAGCCATTTCTCTGCTGTGAGTCCAGGCCTTGGAAATACCTTAAACATAGAGTGTTCTCCTTAAGCTTGTTTTTATTGCAAAAAATACATGGACTACATGGCATATATTTCTGGAATGTAGGCAGCTTGTGCTATACCATAATTCAAATGTGAATCTTTTCTCTATTTTTTCCTGTAATTAAAGGAAAATCCAAAAGATCCAAGAACCAATGAGAAAGCAAAACCCACACTAAAGCAAACATAGTATTTGAAATAAGAAACCCAGCAGAAAATAGACTGCCAATCTGGAACGCAGCAGAGTATTCCAAAAAGGAGGGAAATCAAGATCTCAAACATCAGAAACTTAATTACTCAAGTACTTCATTAGCATGCTTTCATCTTAACTTTGTTAATCATCAAGTAAACTTGGCAGCAAACTCTTGATACTAAATTGAGGTATGCAATATTAACGTAGTTGATTCAAGGAATAAAATTATCACTAATCTCATCCTTAAGTACATACGGCTCCCAAGTACCTTGAGTCACATTATAATGGTGATGGTTACAAAGTCCCACACAGTTTAAGAGATTTTGGTGATTAGTGGTGTAGGGAAGTTATGAAACTCAGTATAAACTTAGAACATCAAAATCATCCTTGGTGGATGAGAAGTTCATTGCGCAAACTTTCTTCGCACTTCTGAATCTGCTTAGCACAAAGGAGAAAAAAAAAAAAAAAGGAATCTACAACATACACACACAGAATGATGTTGCTTCAGCTGAAACAGAAAAATTCAACCTGCCTTCTCCCAAACTCTCCCTGCCCCCAGCAAGACATCCTGCTTCCTACCCTTTCACACAAATCACACCTGGCATTTAGAGAACCTGGCAATGTGTGTCCTGCTCCCAGTCTCACACCCAGTCTCACACCACAAACCCAAACCACAGTCCTCCATCACAGATTCCTGTCCTACCTAGCCAGTATTTTACTAGCCCTATGCTGCTACTTCCTCATCACTTGTATCTTTCTCATAAAAATGCAGTGGAGGTGCATTGTTTAATACACTGAATGTCACGGACATGTATGTACAATAACACCCCAAACTTACTTTTGTTACAGATGTGGAAAATACCGAACATGCATTCAATCTCTGATCACTCACAAGAGTCTGAAGAAGCAGACCTCATCACTGTATCAGGGGTGGTGCGCAAGGGGAAGAAACTACGATCCAGTAGGGGAACTTAAATAGAAGTCACATTATGTGTTTCTTAAAAAAACACAAAAAGATTCACTGTTTTGACCTCTAAAATGTATCTATTTTATGCATCTACAGAAAGCGTTTTCAGGATATGTGCAGAAAACTTATATTTCAGATTACCTTGCTGGATGAGCAAGAGTGGATATTACGCATGTGCATACTTCTTCCTCAAAATGCCAAGCTGTTTTCCTCAGAACATGCTGGACACCACTGCTATACGTGAGCCATAGCTGAAAGGTCTCAGTTCATCTTGCAGGAAACAGTTCTTTGTTTTCTTTTTCTGCTTTCCCAGAACAAACGTATAATAAACATGTAACACTGAAGAGCGAGGAGTTGCATGTATTGTACAGATGCTTGTTTCAAGTATAACTCTGACAATGGATGCACCCTCTCAAATGCTTAGATGCGAGACGGCTTTCCATCCCTGGGTTTTGATAAGCAATCACTTTGTTATCACTGCGTCATCTGGGCTCCCTCCTCCCCCATGCAGCCTACAAGAGGAAGAATGCCAGAGCTCCAAGTGAGCAACATAGTCATGAAGTCAGCCCATGTCTGACAAACACTCATGAAAGCAGGATCACACAGTTTTTCTCACTACAGGCAAAAAAATGCAATGGCACAGCTAGTCACACAGCAGTGAAGAGAAGGGATAATCATCTCCTGTCTAAAAGACTGTCTATTATTCTGAGCAATGAGAAGTCACCTGCTAATTCAAAAAGTTATGTTAAGCATTCTTATTTGCCTCATCATCATTTTTGAGAACAGAAGCCTGTATCTTTTGATTCTTTACGTCTGGTAAGGCCTTCAGTAAGTAAACAGAACACCATTTCGTGCCTACTGTGTCTATCAATCCCTACAACATGGAGATATTTATAGCACTAAGTTAATATTTATATTAAATCATACTTAAGCACATCCTCTATCTAGTGATAACTACCACAATAATAAATAAATCTTAGAATATTTAAACAAATCAAGGTCGGTGAAAAATTACAAAGATAATTCTCTAAAATCATTCAAGTACTATGCCTCCAACCCAAAGGGCTTTAAAGTATATTTTCTGATGTAAGCATCTTTTCTGATTTAAGCCTAAGACTTGGTTAAACCAAGACTTCTGCTAGACACTTAACATTCAAAAACTTGCTTTCAATATTGAGCTCTGTCTTAGAGGGAAAAAAAAAGTCACGTACGCGTTTAAGTGACAGCATCCTTTCTGCACACTGTCTTGTGTGTCCTCAACCTCTTTCTCTCAATCTTCTTACACTACTTCATTTGGTGCTCCAATTCCAGAGCCAAATGCTCATGCAAATTCAGTCCATCTGCATTGAAATCAACATTTCAACAAAATACAGAGTTGGAGAAACTGAGGTGTAGAAAGCTTTAAGTGTTTGCTGGAAACATGCTGAATCAGTGCTGACACTGGAAACCAGAAGTAGGGCATGGCTTTGATAGAGGGCTAAGCTAGACACCCCTGTTACAGCTCTCCAAGTTAGAAACATCTTCTTGCTCCCTCCTTTTAATTTCTCTGTCACAGATGCAGTAATTGATTTACAGCAAGATGGAAAGGAACTTAAATGACCTCTCCCATCAGGAAAGCATAATGGTTCCCCACCTCAGGACTGCCGACACCATGGCTGGAAGAAACACTACCAGTTTTATCATCTCTTGGCAAGACAAAGGAAATGATATAACTCAAGTTAATTCAACAGTAAATGCATCTTATTCTTGTATCTGTTCTCAACCCTCAGAACAAACGCTATCACAAGGGTATCAAGTCATGTTTCTCAAAAACACTTTTAAGTGCATCACTTCCAACAGCTAAAACAAGACCAGGTTGGATGGGGTTTGAGCAACCTCGTCTAGTGGAAGGTGTCCCTGCCCACAGCAGGGGGTTGGAACTGGATGGTCGTCAAGGTCCCTTCCAACTCTAACCATGCTAGAATTCTATGATTCTTTTCAGACGGCCACATCAGGCTCCACACTTGAGCATCTTACCTACTAATAATGGAGCAAATGCAAATATTCAACTGTAGTTCAGTACTTACTGCCATATCTGCAATTCTAAGAAAATAACTTGAATTTTAAGCATTCATCCTAATTGTTTAAATTGGGATAACAGTAGTAGCACTACAGAAACAAAGCATTAGATGAATATAACCATAAATGACAAACTGGTAAAGGAATACAAATATAAATGCTGACCTGTACCTTTTTCAATACTGAATTCAAAGAAAAAAAAAAACCAAACCACCAACCCAAAACACAACAACTTCCATTTCAGATTAGTTTTTCACCCAGAAGTCCATTTACAACCATCCTCAAAATGAACCACAAACATCCCATTTTATCCTAGCACCATAATACAACAGGATAACAGGACTATATCAAAAGGCAAAAAGTTTGGCAATGTCACTCTGATCAGTCTAGTTGCTGCAGTGTTTCTTGCACAGTTGTAGTCAGTCAATCAAGTGGAGGAGAGATGTCTGCGATCTGTCTGTTACCTGGACATCAGATCTATTAACTATGCACTTGCTATAATGTTGTCGTAAAGAACTTTGTAGAAATAAATGGGTTTTAAATCATTAAAGCTGAAGTTACATGTCAGGCACCATTTTCCTAAAAATATCTCTCTGTCAAGGATTACCAAAACAAAGCTACGGATTCTTGATCACTTAAGTCCCTTCTTTGCCCAAACCTCCAAAAGACACAGGGGCTACCAAAATAAAATAAAGTCATTACAGAACATCTGCTTCCAATATTTTAAGACTTATTTGAACAACTTGCAAGTTTTGGTTAACTGACTTCTAATTTTTACAGCGTTTTATATAGCATCTAAGACCTTGTTAGATATTGCAGGTTAAGTATTTATGTATAGTATTTGGTTTATGCATAATATGTCATCTACTGAATCACTATACTCTAGCAGCACCTGATGCTATTAGATGTATTAGAGCAGTAATACCCTTCCAAAAATTTAAAAGAGCGATAGGGAAATTTTAATGGCTGTTCCTTAACTTTCTGCGTGTAAATCTCTCTGCTCTAGCCCACTATTGGTCAGCCAGTTCAGGTTTCACTGGACATTTTCTTCAGTGTGATACTGACTACACGCAGAATTGAGACCAGAGGTTGAGATCATCTGTGGTAAGGGGAAGAATTTAGATTCCAACCCCAATGAAGTCAGCATACACACACACAATGACTCTTAACTTGGGAAATACAGCGAGATTCTCAATTACAGACTAACAAACCCTTAGTCTACTCAAATTAAAAAACAAAAACAACAGAACCCCCCAAACCCTACAACACCCAGCCCCAGCAATGCACTTCCACTCCATTTCTCATCACTATAACTCACTTGAATACCTTTAGCTGTTTGAACTAAAAATCTGCTATTGAATCACTCTCATCTGCTATGCACACGTTTGCCAAAGATTGTCAGGCCCAAATAGTTTTAGAAGTTAGGCAGATGTTGGATTCCTACAAAAATGAGATTCTAGAGCACCATGCTGTAACAGTGTGACAGGAAGGAGAATCTTTTCAACACACACATTTTGCATGAGGCTATAAACACCATAGGAGCAGGATGTAAGCTATGAAGATCATTATTTAAAACTGTTTCACCTTTGAACAGAGCTTATAGACATATCTGCTTCTTACAGCAAGTTTCGAATCTCACCAGAACATGAATGGGCACTCCAAATAATAGTTCCCAAAGATACAGTGACGGTCTATCAAGAAGAGTGTCTGGGTTGCCTGCTATACAAACCTGGAGAGTAGGAGGGCTTCTAATACCAGTAGAGCTCCAACCATTTTCCATTTACAGTCGTGGAAGTTGTCCATGAATTTGAACAGGAGGAGATTCAAAGGAACACACATGCCACTCCTTTTCATACAAAATTCTTAAAGAAAATGGAAGTTTCTGCATTTTGTCACTCCTTAAGGAAATCTGATACTTAACACCACCTGCACGCAACGAGTACCCAAATGAAAAAGTCATAAAGAGCCAGCTGCCCTTTATTTAAAATACCCTTTGCAAAAAACTTGCTGTACATTCTTTTGAGACAAGCAGAACCGCCAGGAATCCCGCTGCCACAGAATTCAACATCCAGAACAGTAAGCATCAATAAAGTCTGATAATCGTGTTGAGAAGAACCACACTTATATTGAAAATGAGGTTGAGAATACTGCACGGTTACAATCACAGAGACTGGGATTTCAAAGACACGCTTTCTTGCAATAGAACAAGCTTGGATTTTTAAAAATACAATCATTATGTACATCAAAATATGTGGCCATAAGACCAGCCTTAAACTAAGGCCTTGTTTATACAATTTCTGCACCGTCAGGAAGTATTTGGGCTGGGAATGTAATTTTTCTTCCAAATCAATTAAATATTTGCAATTCTCACTGTGAAAAGAGCTATATACCACCTTTGTATTGACATGGGTATAACATATTCCCACAGGGAAAAGGAATAAAAGAGTACCTTTACATTGATACAACATTTTCTGTGAGTGTAGAAGCTAATATAGCTTTCATTATTCAGTCAAGTTAAAGCAGTATGACATTTTTCTACTTTATAGACAAGGCCTATGTTTAACAAGCACCAAAACACTTCAGAGTATTTGGAAGATCAGACTACCGAGCTCTACCTTTTGTACTGTCCTCACAAGTCATAGAGAGCACTGAACATCTAATTACATTCAAAACTCTGATTAGACCCATGCCACGGTTTCTTAAATCCTTCACTGTTTAACATACACATCTTTTTGGCAAGAACTAGATTATATCTACAAAAAAACCCCAGCATAATCCAGAACTTACTAGGCTGCCTTCAGCTGCTCTGCTAGGCTGAGAGAAACTGGACTTTATGTGCCACTGTGTGCTACAAACACCCATTTTTGCATCATTTCTCAATCACAACACAGGCAGTAGGGCAACAGGAGGCACTAGAAAACATGAAGAATCTGCTATCTGTTGGGGAGAACAGAATAAATATCTTCTTTTATTAAGTGGAACAAGTTGCTTCCAATATGCTGATCTGGAGCAAGGCCTGTTGAGTGCTAAAAACTGTATAATCCCATTGAACTTAAGACAAAACTGAACCACAGGAATAGCTGAGATGTAAATATATGGCATTTAAAAAAAAAAAATTAGTCATGAAGTTTTTTAAACCGCAGACATGTCAAGTTTTCTTAGTTTTCAATGCAGCATTTTTGTTAAAACAAACCCTTGCTATTAATATGCATTATTCCCCTGCCCCTCTAACCTGTAAGTCCTTGAGTAGCTGGCTTCTAATTAATTTTCAGAAATTTCTGAAAGACAAGATACCAAGCGGTTTTCCGTTTTCACTTGAAAATGGGGGGCTGGATCTATTTGTCTGTTACTTGAAGGCCACAGGCAGAAGTTGAGGGACCATCACTAGGGTTGCCTTCTCCCATCCTCTTTGTTTTCAGCTGTGATTGTATCAGTCTGACTGATACAACCTGACTGATTGTATCAGAACAGATCCTTGCTGTTTTGAAGGATACACGTGAGCTCAGGAGAAGAGACATGTAATACTTTACTTAACTATATATTTTCCAAATTTTCAGTAGATACCGGATGTTGCTAAAATAGGTATCCAATTTTAAACTAAAACACAAGATTATAACTTTAATTTCCATCAGTGGGATTTCAATACATAGAATTAAACTAATACTAAACACTGTTCTTCCAGTGCTGAAGCAGGAAGCTTTCCTACATAAATAAAGGAATTATAAGATTCACAGTAGGAATCATGGCAGTTAGTTTTCAGTTGGCCTGATTAAAAACCCCTTTACACATCATGGCTCAACTTTTGCTTTCATGTGGTGAGATAATTTCAAGTCTTGTTGGGATGGAGGAAGAAAAAAAAAAAGTAAAAAAAAAAAGTTGCAGGTTTGTGTGCTAATCTTTAAAGGGGCTAAGAGAGGAAGATACAGAGGCAAACAAACTCCCTAGATCTTCCAAATGACAGAAGGTACAGGTCTCCTTCCACTCCAACCCCTCTGGAAACCAGGAAAGAAATAACGCTCTGATGCATAATTTTAAAGTGTTATAACGCAATGAGGTCAAAAGCTTAAATTTTATAAATATCACCTTTAGAATTTTAGCCCAGTAAAGAGTAAGGGCCTAATCTTGCAAGTCCTTTTGCATTAAAGCCACACTACCTTCCTAAAGCTGCCTACTGAATACAGAGTTCCACTCACATGTTGGCATCACATAGGGTCAGGACCTAAACACAAATGAAAAAACTGTATTAAAATTACTAAATATTAGGTAAACTAGCACTCTTGTCGTTTGCCTTTTTTTTCCTTCAACACTCTCCCAAATCACCCCCCCCACCTTTCGCTTCTATTAAGACGCAAATCAGGAATAACAGCCTATGTGAAAGTTAGTGTTTCATGTAATACATAAAGCGCACGAAGTTGTTTTCTAAAAAACAGCATTTGGTATTAAAATTCTTAAATGGATAGACATCTCTTAAATGCATGTCTGGAATTAAAATGACAGTTGTTAGAATTTTCTTGGTACATCACAACGATAAGATTTCCTTCTTTGCTGGCTGGAGGTACATCCCACAACAAAACCAAAGGAATAAAAAAAAAAGAAAAGGCAGGAAAAAAAAAAGCCCACCCCCCCAAAATCCCAAAAGGCTAAATTCCTGTAATTTGAAGTAAATGAAGACCGAACTTGCAAGACATGGCAATTACAGTTAAAAGACTCAGATGGAAATAAGAAATAAATTCCACTAACAATAGGCCCTTTTGTCCTGGCTTGTTCGGTATGATTACCGCAAGGAAACTGTTAAGTAGTTTTTGGAGTAGTAGATAATGGGATTCTGTGGAGCTTTCACAGGTTGGCACCGGCTGGAACAGCTGAGTTTTGAAGGCACTCTATAGACACAGGACTGCTGTTGGCCCTGCATCACATATAGGAAGTCTTTGCACTTTAGAGAGCTAGTCATCAAAATCAGTTATTGCCAACCTAAAAAGAAAAACCCTCGGAACAAAACCACCACCGCTCCCACCCACCAAAGGAAAATTAAAATAAAAACGAAATCACACACACACGCACACCTAAAAAATTGTGCAGATTTGTAACATTTTCACAGCTGATTAAAAAAAAAAAACAACAAAAAACCAACAAAACACAACAAGAAAACCCCAACACGCTACCACTCTCCTGCAAACTCCCATCCGATACAGCAGGTAAACAAAATAGAAGATTATTTCACGAATCATCAGCAGACACTTTCTGGCACCCCACACTGTATTGGCATCAGTGTTTGAGTTACAGTCCCAGTTCAGATGTGCAATTCTCCAGGCGGGACGCCCCGGGCACAGCCCCCCAGCTTTTGCATAGAGATCCTCGGGCCGGCGGCGGGCTCCCCGCGTGTGCCCCGCTCCCGGGGCGGGCAGGGGCCGCTCCCCGCCGCCGTCCTCCCCCGTGCCCGCTGCCAGCGCGGGGCAGCGGCAGACACTGACGGGAAATATGCAACGACCAAGACGAAACGTACATGCCGAAAAAAGCCACATTTCCAACACGATATAATTTTTTTTTCCTTTTTTTTTTTCCTTTCTCCTTTTTCCGGTTCTGTGTATGTGTCTGTCTCTGGCGGCCGCCGAGGCCAGCGCGCCCGCCCCGCGGCTCGCCCCGGCCCGGTAGCCGAGCCGCCGCCGCCGCCGTGTGCCCGCAGCCAGCCCCGGCCCCGCCGCCGCCCTCAGAGGATGGCGCAGGAGGAGCAGCACTGCTCGTCCCCGTTGGGCTGCGAGGCGTAGTTCATCTGCCTGACGATCTCCGCGAAGAGCTCGTCCACCGAGGCTTTGTTTTTGGCCGAGGTCTCCATGAAGGGGCAGCTCCACTCCTCGGCCAGGGCTTTGCCCTCCCCGAAGGAGACCTCCCGCTCGCCCTCCAGGTCCACCTTGTTGCCCACCAGGATCATGGGCACCCTCTCGTACCTCTTCACCCGGATGATCTGGTCCCGCATGGGCTTGATGTCCTGGAAGCTCTGCTGGTTCACCAGGCTGTAGACCAGGATGAAGCCCTGCCCGTTCTTGATGTAGAGGTCCCGCATGGAGGCGAACTGCTCGGTGCCCGCCGTGTCCAGGATCTCCAGCACCGACGGCGAGGAGTCCACCTCGATCTCCTTGCGGTAGAAGTCCTCGATGGTGGGGTCATACTTCTCGATGAAAGAGCCCGTCACGAACTGGACGGTGAGGGCGGACTTGCCCACGCCGCCAGAGCCCAGCACCACCACCTTGTACTCCCGCATGGCTCCCGCGCCCGCCTCCCTCGCCTCCCGCTCGGGGCTGCCGCTTCCCTCCCGCCCTCACGGCGGGCGGAGAGAGGGAGGGAAGGAGGGAGGTGGGGGAGCGGGAAGGGGCGGCCGCGCCTCACGGAGCCGCGCCGGGCCAGCCCCGTCGCCGGCCAGCGCCGCCGCCCCGGGGGCGGGCGCCGGGCCCTGCGCGGCGGCTGCGCGGTGCGGCGGGGGGAGGATGAGGAAGATGAGGAGGAGGCGGAGGAGGATGATGAGGTGGATGGCTGTGCTGCCGCTACGGGCGACGGCCCCGCGGCGGGACGGCGCTGCCGCGGCCCATGGCGTCCCGCGGCCCGCCCTGCTCCTCAGGCCCCGCCGCCCGCCCCCATTGGCTTCCCGGCGGCGGGCAGCCGCGCGCGCAGCGCCCCGCCCCGCTCCTCAGGCTCCGCCGCCGCCGCCCGGCGGGTTTAGGGCGCGGCGCGGCGCGTGTCCCCTCAGGGAGCGCCCGCGATGGCGGGGATCCCTCCGGAGCGGGGCGGGTCACCCCGCCCCCGGGGTGTCGTGCCCAGCACGGAAATGGCGGAAGGGCGGCGGGACCGGCAGCCCCCCTGCTCGCTTATCGGCGGAGGGCGCGGCACGGTTATCTCCTCACCGCCGGCCCTCCCCACCCTATTGGCCCTCCTCAGGGGACGGGGCGCCCCTCGCAGCCGGCGCCAGGGCCGCTGCGACAGCTCCCGCTCCCGCTCCCCGAGGGAGGCCGTCTCCTCACGGGCGCCTGGCGGCATCTCTGACCCCACAGGGGCAGCACGAGGGGAACTGCTGCCGAGGCCGCGTCCCCCCCACCACGTTGTCAGCGCCCTCGCACCCTGTGCGGGAGGGCCCAGTGGGTGCTGGTGTCCCTGAGCAGCCCCCTTAGCTCTGCCCAGCTGGTTTGGGAGACTGAAGGTGCCCACTCCCCACTGGGGAAAACCATCCCTGGTGGGAATGACAGCCAGCGCCCTGGGGCTCTTCAAGAGAGGTGGCTGGAGCTGGCTGGGCTGTCTGCCTCCCGAGCTGTGAGGCCATGGCAGCTCTGGCCATGGCGGCTCCTGAGGAGCCCTTTCCAGGACACTGCAGCTTCTGTGTCTTCCCCGACCCTCTGAAGTCGAGACTGGCTGATCTTCCAGGCTGAAGATGCGGCCGTTGCCAGATGTTGATGCTGTTTGCCCTGCATGGCACGTGAACAGCAGTTTAGCCTGGTGGGGTTGACTCATGGGGACTGGCTATTTGCCACTGTTTGTAGAAGTCGAACCTTCTATCAATCGGACACTCCTTTCAAGAAAGTATCATTAGTTGTTTTGGCACCCTCCAGTCTCTGCTTTTATATCTTACCCAATTCTTTGCTGTTCTCAGTATTTATTCAAGTAGTTGTGGCATGTAGGTCCTTTCTACCACACCTCCTTTTTTACAAATCTAATTTAAACACAGTAACGCAGACCATGGTAGACAAAGACAAAAGGGTTTGAAATAAGTTTTGTAAGAAGCATTGTGTTGTTATTGAATGGTTTTCACAGAGACTAAATTCTACTTAAATTATTTTTCCAGAATTCACTGTGGGGATTCACTCCATTGGATCTAGCTGTACTGCATCCCTGTGGTCATCTGGCGAGTACTGCAATTCCACTGATCTGCTGGTGAGTAACCACACCCCTGTCTTCAGGAGCTTAAACTAAACCCTTCTGCTATTGCTTGAGTAAGTCGTTGCAAATGAAGCCTCTCCCGATGAACATAAAGCTACTACGTTCCACCAGCCCTGCTGTGGGGTGGGCAACAATTTAAACAACTTTCTTAAATATATTGCATATCTGAAATGACAGAGTCTGTATTCAGCTTGTAGCTATAGGTCGTGCCCTCTAGCTGTTAGCTGGGGTCCCCAGGTGGGATGCTGCTCTGCCAGGCCTCCACCTGGTTTCTCCCAGGTGCACAGCCTTCTCATTCACCTGCTAAATTTCTCAGCTGTAGGCTGATCCTCAGCTAGTTCAAGGTGCTGTACAGATCAATCTGGAGATTGATCAGATGTTTTATCTTACACTGAATTTCAAGGGCTGGGCTTTGGCCGTATCTCTGTTCTAGACTCTGCCTGACAACCACATTCCCCTGAACTTGTGACGAACCTGTAGGCCATCTTTTTTCCAGAGCAGTACTACAGTTCTTGAAAAAGTGAAGACGACCTCTACAACCTTGTGTTCCATGAATGAGTTCCTAATGACTGCTCAACTTGTGCATAGACTTGCATGGGTATTGGGTTTGGAAACAAAATAACTGAGTCTAAGTCCTAAGTGAAACTAAGTCCTTTCCCCGCCTCTTCCTGTTTCTCAGTTCCCTGTCCCTCTGATTCCCGCTTCTAGAAGTACTCCAGAGGCAGAGCTAGGACATTACCCACTGACAGCCCACTCCCACTTTCATGTAAGCCAGCCAAAACCAGTCACTAGCCAGCGTTTGCAAAGTTATCTTTAAAAACAGCTATAAAAATTGGTTGAAAGGCATTACTGCAAGAATATTTTATTTTCTTGTTCTGCTGATGCACTTTACTTACGCTATTAGCTGTTTTGGTTACAATGTGGATTTGCTTACCTTCATCACCTCTGTAGCAAGCCCACATGTAAATTACTTATGTTGCACTTTCCCATAACACAGCAGTAGCTGATTTTATAAAGACCAGACAATTGTAATGTTGGTTTAAATCCAGTCTATTTAATCCCTGTTCACTGTTGAATTGTGCTGTGGGTTTTTTTTTCAGTGACAGAATAAAATTACTCTATATATCTTTTCATTCTACGCTATGCTATTAATTGCTGTTATATCGTGTTCAAAGTAACAAATGATCTTCATGCGTTTGAGTTTAAATATGGAATATTATTTCTCAAGTCCCAGTCCTCTACTACGTCTATTAATTTAATCTCTCTTGTTAGCAGCCAGCTCTAGGTAATTATTTAGTCTGCAGTGCTGCTTTTAGAAATTTGGAGTCCGTGAAATAATAGTAAGGTGTCTGTGGGAAGTAACAAGTCTGGTTTTGTTATAAGTAAATTTTCCGTGCATGGCTACAGACCACTAAGGCGATCTGTGAGTTGAAAAGGTTGAAAATCCCCAACTAAGGGTTTAGACATTTAACTTAAATAAATCACAAGAGTATTCAGTACATCATTATTGAATTACTAAGCACACATTATATTGGATTGTTGTACTTCGTGAATGGTACCATGGTTTAGACTCTCTCAGGAATAAATGAAAGTTGTCCTGAAATATGCTCTGTTTGGGCAACATGAAAGTATTACAATGCAGCAGAATCTAGGCAAAATATAATTATCAGACTATTGGCTGCATTAGTTTGATTTTCAAAATTATCAAGGCTATTTAAAAAAAATTCAGGGTGATTTGATACTATCGTAAAAATGTCAAAATAAAAATGAGCTGAGAAGCAAAAATTTGATTACTAAACAGTTTACCATACAATATTTACATATATAACTAGCTTTTACTGTGTTGAGTAACCCTGCTCATTCAGTAAAACTTCTCATACAAGCTAAGATTATTTCTTTGCATAGTTTAGAAAGATCAAGTCATTAGCTGCTTCTTTTATAGTTACCTTTGTCTATACAAGGATCAGCACTGTAGAACTCTAAAGCAGTGTGTTGTTGGTTTTTTTTTTTTCAAAAATGTATTTCACTTATTATAGGCAAAGACTAAACTTAAGTGTAGTTTAAATCAGTACCACGTATGATATCTGAAATTTCAGTCCTGTGGAAGTTTGTCGGTGTCTCATGACAGCAAGTTTTAGTGCTGTAAAAATAGGTAATGACTTTCTGGTGTTACTGAAGGGGCCTTCTGACCAGATCCTCTGGTACTGCTTCTTTAAGGAGCCATAGCCAAACCACTTACAGCTATGGGATTAACTCCCAGCCAAGGTCAGTGTTAGCAAAGGGATATAGCCTCCTGAGGTGTGAATAAGTACCACTGAGCTCATTTAGGATGAGTATTTTATAGAAATACTGTGCTATACCTGAGGAACAGAAAAATGATGTGAGGAGTGGGCTGAGTTTTAAGATATGTCCTGCGTAGCATTTTTATGCTTCTGAATTTTGGAAGGCCTGAGCTCTGTAGGAAGTGTCCAGCTTTGATTAAAACAGACACTTTGAAATATGCTCGGAATTACGCCAGTGTGCAAATTTACTTGTATCTGAAGCCTGAAACTCTGTAATGCTCAAGTGGAAAGAGATCATAGCTTTCATTCAGATTTCTCTGGCTTCTGTTAGTGACTACTCATTTAAATGATTTTTGTTAATACGTGGGAAGCTCTTGTGGCTGTGAAATAGACTCATCTGAGATCATAGTGCGCTGCCATGTGTCAGTTAGGCATGGTGATAATTGAATGTTAAGGCTACAAATAATACTAAACATCATATTTAGACGTTCAAGCTTCATGAGATAAAAGTGATTTTAATAATAATTTCATAACATATATTGTAACACCTTTAATTTCAACATGAAGATGCAGTTCCATGTACTTTTTTCCCTCCTTTCCTTTATGGCAATGGTGACTAATGGACTTGATTCCCTTTTGCTCTGGGTTGTGCAGCAACGTTTTTAAGTCCACAGTGTAAACAGGCCCTGCAACAGTGAGCTGATCTGTGACAAGAATAAGCCCTTCTGTTTGGGTTCTGCTTAACTGCTTATGGGCCACTGGGGCCAAATGCAAAGAGCTAAATGGTGAATTGATCCTCATTTTCAGCAGAACTAAAGGGTCCAGAATCTCTTAATTCAGCACTGCTGCTGAGAAAATCCTGAGGGAAGTCATGGTCTAAGGATACTGCACGCAGTCTTTTTACTTCCTAATATCTGAAATGTTCCCTGGATGTAATAGAGAGGTGTTCAATTCACTTAAGTTTTAATGACTTAATTGGTTCATAATCCGATATAAAACAGTTAAACTGAGAAGATTCAGAATCGTTTGGGGAAGAGATGCTATTCTGTCACTCCCATACTGTTAGTATGTGCATAATTAGCAGTAAACCTTAAGGGAGTATAATTACTGAGGGAAATTAAGAAGATGAAATAATCTCTAAGAGTTCAAACTACAGAATTACACTAAGTGTTTTCTGGCATTGGGCACATCTGAAGAATTTTTCAATGTCTATTCTTTTGAATATATGAAATTGAGCAAGATTCTGGGCTGGAATTAGTTTTTAATTAAGTGGTAACAAATAATTATTTTGGATTCACTAGCAGGATGATTGTTGGTTGGTTTGGGGTTCCTTTGGTGGTGGCTGAGGAAGGAGAAGGACCTTCTGAGCACAAAAATTGAAGTATTTGCATGTCAAACTTCGCAAGTTTTAATAACTACTTGATAAAAAATAGCATTTTTAAGATTTTGTGTGTATATTTGATCAATAAAACCTTCTCTCCCCCTTTAATAGTAGCTAGGAGTGGTTTTGGTTACGTTTGTCACAATAGGGTAATAATATTGGCACTGACATTATGTCTCTCTTGTTCTGAAACAATGACTTTAGTTTTCTTTATTTAATTTGGGCTGTTCTTATTGAACAGTGGTGGTACATTCAGTGCTGTGCAAGAGCCAGACTCAGTCTTCAGCCCTAAAATTTGCTGGCAAGCTTTAATCAAAATCAGCAAGAAAGATTACATGGTAATACAAACTCGCTTTATGAATAACAGTGGAAGCAGCTGACTACTTTCGAAATCTGTCCACATCCTGGTAGTGGGGGGTTGAAGATCTCTGTCCTCCTATCTTTACTTCTCCTACTTCATCCTTCCTTTCCCCATATCAGTAGCCCTAAATACTGATCAGAATGCAATGGATCTATTGGTAAAATAAAGTATTCTGTTCTCACACTCTGCCCAGAAAGCTGTGCAAAAAGCTGGATGTTTTTGTGTCCAGTTCTCTGTCTGTTTATAACTGTGCACTTGTTTTCCTATGTTCTACATTACAGAAGATTCATATTTAAAAGAGAAAAGACCTTTCAAAATTCTGCATAAAAAATAATCTGACATTCCAACAGTATTTAAATGTAATAATTAACTCATCTACACCTGATTATTCTTGGTAATTCTGTATGTGAATACATATCTGAAAAAGACTGTCTAATGTCTCTTTATCTTATCCAATGGTATTAGGTATTCTTATTCTAGAATCAAAACGAGTGCATATGGAGTTAGATAGTCAATTAGGGTAATTCCATGGGTAGACTAGTTTTATGTAAGTGAAACTGTTCCATCGCTCAACACCCAGATAATCATAAAGAAACTGATAAGACAATTGCTGAGTGACTCAGGCCAAAGGTACTGCTTAATGCTGTATTGGATATGTTTGTAGTACTGTGAGCTGGTTTCTCCCCGACTCAACCAGCTGAACAGTCTCGCTTTTGCCAGCTACTTCCTGAGTAGGAGCTGATTTATGCAGAGTCATCCTTTTCCTGCCTGTCTGTATTAGGAAGTCTAGCGTGAATGTCTTTGGGAATGTAGCACTTTGTGACTTTCCTCTGCAAAAGATTCTCAAATGCAGAATACCGAAGTTTCATTTTTTCAAGAAATAATAGCAGCTGCTGATGGGTGTAAATAAATAAATAAATAACGGTGACACATACGCAAAAGAAAAGTTCATTATTTCCGTCAAAAGTCCTACCAGAGATTTTATCACTATTGAAAAAAATAACTTGTGCTGCCAGAACTGATTCATATCATCTCACTTGAACTGGTATAATAGCACCAATTTATTTTTCTTCATAAAGAATGCGTTCAGTGACATGTTTATATCCCACCCATAGATGTGATGTTTATAGTAAAAATGCATAACTGTCAAAGTTCAGGTCTATTTCTATATTCTTTATTAGTTATCAGCCCCCTTCTGTTTACCACAGTAGCAATTTACATAAAAGGTGATGAAGATTAGGATTTTAGGTAAGTATACGAAACAGAGAACTTATCCGTACTATGTGCTGCAGTCAAGTTGTATGTAGGTAATGAAACAGCTCTTGGAACCATAAATGTAATCTTGGTAGCACTTGCATGGAAACAGGGCTATTGTATGTTAATGAAAATGGTATAATCAGCATGAAGTGAAACCGGTGACTAATTCAAAAATAAACTTCCTGTCTGCAGCAAAAGCCCTTTTGTAGAAAAATGTATTTTCTTCGTTGACCCATGGTGCTATATCACGTTGCAGCATTAAGTCTGCTGGCAGTAGTGTTCAGATACAGCAAAAGTTTATGATTTGGAGAGTTTTTCACTGTTTAATTGGTTTAATTCCTCCATCATCTGATCAGGAGCAAAGAGCTTTACCTGACAGAGTCTTCTGTCAAATGCCAGTAAGGAATGAATACTTTCAACTGTGATCTTATCATATTTTGTAAGTGAGATGGGAGATCTCCAGAAGTCCTAAAGAAGCAAAGTGATGTTTGCAGGTCAGCAGGTTATGGTCTTCCATGTGAGGAATCACTGTAACAGTCTGCCTTTGGTCTCAGATTGGCAGTGTAAAATTGCGGCTGTAAGTGTTGGTCAAAGTCGGGGGATTATTTCCCTGACTAATAATGACACATTCTCATTTAAAAAAAAATGAAACTACATCTACGGAAGGAAATCTAGATAAAACCAGATTTGTATTCCATTCCTTTTTCATGCCTGTAATTCCTATGAATATTATGGAGGGATAGGTGAATCCAACAGACGTGAGTTCATAGCCATTATGTAGATATTGTGGAACTGGTGTGAGCAATGGGCCAGATGGGCAAAGCAATGGACCTGTTTCCCCTGTGTACCAGAACAAGAGAAATAAAAATACTTATTCTGTTTCATTAACAGAAAGTGATTTAAACATCGTGAAATACAAAACGGTTTTAAATTTTTAGGGGTTTTTTATAGTTCTCAATGGACCCATGGAATTTCCACCTAGAACCTGTCATTTATCAAAAATCTATTATCGTCATTCGAACACTCAAGCTTTAAACCAAATAATGTGCAAGTAACTGTCAAGGCCTTTTGCCTGCTTTTTGTTTTTGTCTTTGTGGTAAGACTTGCAAGAGAAGTTGCCACGCAAGCATGTTTTGCTCTCTGTCCAAATCATATCCCCACAACGCTTAATTTTCAGGCTGAGATATTTCTAGACTTGCGCAAGCGCACAAAAATGCACCCATTTTGTAGCACCAAAACAAACCCTTTTTTTATGTTACAACTCAGAACTATGTACGCCCCCACAAGAAGCTGAGCGTCTCTAGATCTCGCGTAGGCAGGCAGCCGTGGATCCTCAGCTTCACCCTGATTGAGTCCTTAGACTGCAAGAGAAAGAAATTAAACTAGACAAGAAACTGCCTGCTCAATTGAGCTTATTTTGTAGTACACGGCAGACTGCAAGGTCAGCAAATCTCTGCAAGCTCTGGGCCAGTGGGCAATGGGAGTTTATGAAACAACCGTGGCACAGATTTGGCAGCCTTGCTGGTGACCACATGGCAGGTCGTGAAAGTATTTCAATGCCAGCTGTATAATTTCGCTCTTCAGTTATCTGAGAAGTATATGTAAGACAAGATTTTAGAAAGGATGGTGTCATTTCAGCTCTGAAACTTACACTGTTCTTTATAGGGTATATACGCTTCTGATGTAACCAGTAGAGTTCTTTTGCTACATCTTGGGTAATTGAAACATCAGAGTTTAAATTGACTGTTATTCTTTATATGTGTTAGCCTTGTATTTGAGTATTTTGAAGTAATGTTGGGATAAACATATCAACAAAGGAGATAAGGGAGTTTTTTGAGAGAAAAATAAGACCCATGGTAGGCTCAGACTGATGTAAATTATTTGTAGCCTCAATGCCTTCAAATCTCTTGAAGTCCTCTACTTTAACAAAATGCCATGTTTTCTGATTGTTTTAAAGGGCTGCTGCTTCTTATAGCTTACTTACACTTAGGTTGTTTCTGGCTGGTCAAGGCTGGAGGGATCATTGTGGCTGACCACTGATTGTGTCACCAGCCTAAATACTGTTTCATCTTCCAGGCCTTTAGCTGCCAGGCCAGATTAACGTGAATGGGGCAAATTGAGTCTTGCAACACCTGGCCTCTGCAGATAACCCCACCCAGCTTGACTTCAGGCCAAGTCACGGCACAACAACCTCCGTTGTATTGACAGATGACCTCATGAGAATGAGCAGATAAGCCCAAATGATGTTGATACTACTTGATCGTAAGCCACGTTTGATATTGTCAGCCAAGGCAGTCAGGAGTGCTGATATGTGACCACAAGCCCTTAGAGAATCTGTTTGAAGGCTGGCTATTGTCACACCCCGTCAGGACACTGACTGCTCCCTTAGGGCTTCATTCCCTGGCTGGCTCTTGTCACGCAGCCTCCTTGCCCCACTGGGGTAACCCACCGCTGAGTTTTCTGTAGGCCTTTCTGCATACCACAGTCCATAAGCGCAACAATAAATATAAAATATTATCACTCACTGAATGTAACATATTTTTATTTCTGTGTACTTTATTTTGTTGTAAGTATTCCAGTAAGAAGATACCACAGGAGTACCCATGGCAGTTTATCAGTGTTACTGCCTCCATTGGTGGCGCTGTACTGCTCAAGTGTACCAGTAAACACTCCAAACTAATCCCATCATGTCAGAAAATACACTGGGCAGACCAGACTAAAAACTTCAAACGTTAACAGATTCTGTTTGTAATCCATCACTTAACAAGGGTGAGGGACCTGCAGTTGTCATATAGAGACAGATCCCATGGTTCTTTGTCAAGTGGATTGTGACTTACCTGGGAATCATGTCTGAATGGAAGTAGAGTAATGTGGTACTGGGACCCAATCGGGAGTAAACAGGAAAAAAACCCACAAGTTTATTTACAAGAAGCATATTCCCCAGGACAGAATTGAATTCTACCTGTTTGTCCCACTTGCAAACAGCAAACAAGGTACCTGGTCCTAGGATCTATTCCAATTAATCCTACTAATGCTTCTGTCATCTTGGCCAGTTCTTAGTTGCTCAAGAGGTGAACTTTGAGGATCTCTTACTATCAATGAAACACATGTGGCATTTTAGCACTGTAAGCAAAACAAATGTCAGGATGATCGGAGAGTTTCCGTTTTCATCTGTACTTCAGGGGTTTTTGCTTGATTTCACCCTAATAGTGAAGCTTGCAGGCTCCTTCACCCTCTGAACAGATTCTTTTTGCATAATGGTAAACTAAAACTTAAAGCTAGATACACCATTAAAGATGGCATCGAAGCACAAATGTTTGACAGTTATCCGATTTGTCAAAATCACTTGAAATTCCAATTCTGTTCTCCAGAACGCTGACAACCAACTTCATAGAATCAGCAAATTTTGCATTTGGACTTTTGGTGTTAAAGGCATTAATACAAATACAAACTGCTTTACAAATCTTTTGATATGTCTTCCAGTTTTATGGCAGACTATTGATAACTACTCTGCATACAACAATATATCAATATTGTTTTCTTACAGGAAACAGGGGATGTGGGAAAAGCTTGTCTACAGTCAAAAATCCGTCATATCCACTGGCTGCCACTTAAAATGTGTGTCCACTTCTTCAGACAAAAATGGAAACTGTGGTGTGGTTTGATCATATCTATGTCTGGATTCACATAAGAAGTTTCTTAACAGGTTATTATCTTCTAGATGCTTTCACAGAGTGTTTAATGAAGCGTTGTAGTATTCAGACAGGTATGCTGACACTGAGGCGACTGACTAACGCAAATATACATGTAAGAGTCAGTTTTGTTTTCATTGTTAACTAGTGCCTGGGTGTCTGTCTTTGTACAGTAAACATCATATTTCATAGTTTACATCAGATTGAATCCTCCTGCAAATATAAACAAACACATTCATGAGAACAGGAAAGTAAACTCTGTGGGGTATTCATGGCTGCAGTGACAAATCAATTAAAAATAGTCTTTCATTGTTGATTTTTTCAAATTAAACCATCCAGCACTGTAGTGTGTAGCACCTAAAGTAAGAGCAGTTTGGGGTCTGCACAGCCTGGAGAAGCATTTGGAGGAGGGTTTAGGATCTTATAATTGCTGGGATCTGGAAGGAATGTGCCAGTTCTCTGCATCGTGAACTCATTCTGCACTGTCATTGCTTAAAATAAAGATTTTAAAGCTTGTTTTAGTCTTCCCGATTAAAGGCTTTCACGTGGAAAGACTTCCCTCACCCAGGAAGGACTCCCCTGATAGGCTGTCAAAGAAGGGGTGAAAAAAAAAAACCAAACCCAAAACCATTTAGTTTCACTCCTAGTTAACTGGAAGCAGAAGTGTTTGCAATCCTTATTCTATACGTGGCTGGTCTGGGCATTTCCCTGCGGCCGGGGTGAGGCTCTGGCGTTTGGAGCAGGGGCTGCTCCTGGCAGGGCTCACCCAGCTGGCTGACTCAGGAAGGCTCGGCAGCAGAAGGGCTAAGGCTTCTAGGGAGTGCAGTTACCGGTGTTTAGCAACTCTGAGTTGTATTTGCTCTCTGTCTGCCAGATTCATACCTGCTGTGAGTGCAGCAACGTCAGTGCCTGGGTGCTGCAGTCAGTGGCCTATAAATACCACCCCGAAAGCATGAGCCATGCCTCCTGTGTGGGACCGAAAGCCATTTCTGGGACTCCAGGGAGGGAAGGGGGAGCACGTAATACCTGGGACTTTTTATAAGGTGTGGTGCTGACTCAGGCTGGCTACAGCCAAATCTTACAATTTTCCAGACCAATAAACAGAATTAACCAGTAACAACAACAAACCCCCATCACTTAAGACATCAGCAGCACACAGTGGCCTCTGCCATACCATGCAAGATCACTGAGCATCAAACCTACATCCCGTCTCAAGGAGGATACACCTTGGAGCTGCAGGGTTTGGGAGCCACCGCAGCAATGCAGTTAGCTGCTTCTGCAATAACGAACATGGAGAGAGTATCTCAGCAGGCTGATAAACATGTGCCCCATGGCTTGGTAGCCTTACCTTTATCTGGAGATCTGCCTCGGTTCTCGACAGGTAGTTATCAAGCTCAGTCATGAAAAGATTGACATCAGTTAATATTGGTTGCATTTAAACTAAGTCTGCTTACCACTAGCACTGATGCAAGAGATTACTAGACGCTATTGCAAAATCAGTTCCTCCTACAAGAGGCATGGTGCAGAGGGAAAGGGTTGTGGCTGGAAGCGTCAGCGGTGCTGCAGGGTACAAGGAGGGGATGGGGGCTCCCCCCACGCTCGGCCATGCTCCGTGATTAATACCGCAGCCACTCTTGCCTCGCCCAGTCCAGTGCGCTCTCGATGCAAAGACCTGGCTTTGCTTTGAGCTGGACTTATGGAGAACAGCCAAAGTTGGGGCAAATTCCTTGCATCTTTGCCACTCGCATGGCTGTATAGAGAAGGCACCAGCAGGGAAGGCAAAAGTGGGTTTGCAGTTTTAGCGACAAACATCACCAATCTGAATGATTAAAAAAAAACTATCCAAGTGACAAATTTGTTAAAAGCTAATTCTCTTCTTTTATATGTAAGTCATTTATTCCCATCATCAGTAGAAATCTTATAGAAGGTATAATTATATGTAGTTAACTATTCTTTCTCTTTTTTTTTTAACCAAATACCTAAAAA
This sequence comes from Alca torda, assembly GCA_008658365.1. Classification (NCBI taxonomy): domain Eukaryota; kingdom Metazoa; phylum Chordata; class Aves; order Charadriiformes; family Alcidae; genus Alca; species Alca torda. The sequence goes on from CM018081.1 coordinate 10,201,991, forward strand.
CTTATGATCTCAGAAAAACAAGCTGTGTTAGAAAGGGAATGCTGAACGTGGAATCAAAGTCATAGTCTATTCTTGCTAATGAATGTGCTCCACAGAACTCATACCAGGGCGATTTCAAAGGCTGCTGTCTGTGACTGCCTATTGGAGCCCTTTCCCTTCAACTGGCAGCAGCGGTAGATGCTCCTGACAGGTGCCACATCCCAGCACTTGCTGGAAACAGGGGCAGAAGGTTCTCAGAGCAGAATAGGGTGACATCGTTCAAGGAACAAGCTGCCCCGTCATGGATCCCCAGGGCATGTGTTTGAACACATTGCATTCAATATACTGCCAAAGAAGCACCAAGAGCTCCGGAGCTCGCTGCATACAGCACTGTCGGTGGGTGCGGTACGTTTGCACAGGCACATCTCTGTCCTGAGAACCATACCGTCTAAGCTGGGTTGAACTGAGTGAGGATGGACACATGATGAGATAGGAAAATGTGAAGACAATGCCTATTTGAAGACAAGATGAGGTTTATATAATGTCATAAATTTACTGTGTAAATGATAGTAGAGCTTTAGCCATATTATCTATCCCATGGCAGGCAAGAGGCTCTTAAAGTTTCATTTAGAAAAGATAATCTATCACTCTACAGTTGAATGCCCAAAGTACGTCTTTTTCACTGCAAAGGAATTTGTATTATATTTATAAATCCTATCTATATCAAAGAGTCACCTGAAGCAACTCTCAGCTCACAGAATACCGCATCTTCACCTGAAGAGGAGTTTACTTGCTTTAACTTACCCTTGCAAGCCTCAGAGCCCACAGGCAGCCAGTTCTCAGCTGGTTCGCAGGTTAGTCAGGATGTAGAGGTGGCACAAACAATATGGTCATTGCCTAGGACTGCGGGTAGTCATTTGGGGATGAAGAGGGATTCTCAAAGCTTCTCCTTTGCGTGTCCTCAAATATGAAAGAACAGGTTGTGAAAAGGAGTAAAAGTCAGCGGGAACATTAACAAAACCCCAGTAAACTGTAGTATTCTCCTTATTTTAGATGTACCATGATTCTACAAGTAGGCTGTGTTCTTACTAAAATTACTAAATTTTAAAAAAACATTTAGCAAAAGTAACATTTAAAAGTAAAGTTTAGTGTAGATAAAGACCAAAACTCTATTCCTACTCCTACTTAACCCTGTGTACAAAGCCATTGAATGTTAACAGCTATGCCAATAACGAAACTCATAGTACAATGAAATTCTGCAGATAGTATTTAAGCACTGACAGGAGGCCCTGATCATTTCACACACTAAGCCCAATGCAGGAGTACTTTTTCAGCATTAGGAAATCTATTGCTTAATTAATGTTTTATGGCAGTTTGCATATGTAAAGCACTATATAAATTCCGAGTATGAATCAGTTGTCAGTATCTGAATATAAATTACATTTCACACAGGCTTTGGGATAAGAAATTCCATAATATTTGGCAAAATGGCTTATGCATTCCCAGTAATTTTACATAAAATCTATTCATAGCGTCCATTGACTGGAAACAATATATGTGATTCTTTTAGTTGAACTACTTAATTCAGCAGATAACCACTTCTGCTTCATAGTTCATGGATGAGAATTTAAGAGAGCAGCTGAGGCATACATTTGAATTTGATTAATGACAAAGGAACCGTTTCAGAGGACAGAGGACACACTGTCCACTTAGCTCATAGTACAAAACAAAAAGTCAAAGCGACCACTTTCAGTTGAATGGTAAAAGGAAAGCTGGTCCTGCCCTGCCCCAGCACATCCAGTCTTGTACAGAATGAAGGCACGAGGAGGTGTGGCAGATGCATCAGAGTTTGAGTGATCCTACCAAATTCAAACTGCTGACAGTAATTTTTTGGGACATTCAATGAAAGTGAGGCAGTGCTTATAGCTTCTGGGTTTGTTTTTCTTTACTACTTTTGATGAAATCAGAGCTGTTAGGGCTTAATGCAGTGCTCTGTGCATGCCAAATAAAAGCAGGTAAATGGCTGAGACCAGCAAGAAGCAAGTTTGCACAGTGCTGTTTAAAATACTTGGATGAACTCTAAACAGGCTTGAGTTTGGAGGGAATATTGTCCTGGCAAGGTAGGGAGGCCACCGAAACGTTGTGCTGCTCCCGGCGCCGGTTGGCACGAGCTGGGACGAGCTGGGCTGTCTCCAGCCAGCTCTGCCTCGTGCTGCCTGGACTCTGCTTAGAGAACTGAAGGCAACGCAGAAACCTGGTGCCAGCACCGACAGCAGCCGGGACAGAGCTGGAACTGCAGCCACCGAACAAAACCACTGCCATGGAGGGCCATTATGGAGCACAGTCTGAGCGCAGCAATTACCAATGAAAAACAGGTGATTGTGATAAAATATTGCCTACTAGTGTCTAAAACTGATTAATCCCTTAATTTCTAACAGCAGAAAATTTCTTTCTGCTGTTATTTTATGAAATAATGTTGTATTCACACAAATAACAAAGTACTTTAAATTGCCTTTTTCCTCTGTACTGAGTCTCTCAGGAGACTCGGTTGCAATGCTCTGGGACGTTTGCTCATCAGAAGATGACAGCTTGAGCTCAGGGAGGAAATTATTGCAATACACACAGTAACAGAATGGGCTCTCCTTGTCCATTGTTTTGGACAAAATCCATGAGATTTCACTCAGAGAGCTGTAAAGCCAGACGCAAGAACTCCTGGTACTAGTTATTTCCTGAAGAATGTATTTTCTCTTTTGCTTTCCTGTTTTATGCTTCTTCGGGGCAAATCCCCCGTAGATCTCTCAAAGCTGCGAGGAAGCCTGGTCTCATACCACTGCTGGAGTGAAATCCTAATGCTCAGCACCAGTTTGCCTGGAGAGAATTCAAAGTTAGAACCCAGTTTCATCGAGGATCAACAGCTTAAGCAATTTATGCTTTTCTTACATCTTCAGTCTGAGCAAGGGAGGTCTGAGACTTGTAAGACTTCTTGCCACTATCAGCACATCTGCAGAGATAATGAGAGTGTATTACAAACACACTATGCCTTTCCTGTATGTTTTTATTAAATACAAAATACTTTAAATGCTCCTGGTGGAGCTGAATGACTCACAGAACTGGTAATGGGATTAGATCATTGGTTCAAGACTAGTTCAGGACCAATATCCTGTAATTTGATATATGTGGCTAAGCCCTGTTTATGGCAGTGAGGTTTGGTGGAGAAATCCTGCCTTTCTCCTGCAGATCTCGATGCAGGGGGTAGAAGAACACAGGCTAATAAGCATTGGCATTTAATCATTGGGTTTGCTCATGTTCTTATTTCTGTTCCCAGTTTGTGTTCTCATTGCTGGGTCGCATCATTAAATAAATAGAACCTTTAAGTAACTGCACAGAGAAAAGAGAGTGTTTTTGCTCTTGCAGTGCCTCTAGCCCAGTGGGAGCCCCACAGGGATTCCAGCTCTGGCCAGCAGTGTCTGGAACTACCAAAACCTGCTCTTTAGACACAGAAGAGGGGACACATCTCTGCTGAACAGTGAGTTGTCAGACCATGCAGGAGCGTCTTGCATCTGCCCAGCCTTACAAATCAGCCTGAGTCGTGCTGATTTGTGGTTAAAGACTTACAAATCCACAGTCTAGATATGAGACCTGCGTCATGCTTCAACTGTGGTTTTGTAGAGCTTGTCCATACTATTCCTTAATTCTAACCTGGGAATACCTTCAACATGCTGAGAGATTTTCATGTCTCCTGTCTCTGAATGGGAGGTATAGTCATTCTCTCTCGCTTTCTAATAGGATTTTTATTACTTCTCATACAGAAGGATAGCATCTTTTTCTTCTCATTTAGTGCAAGAAAGCCTTGCTATGGCCAAGAGGGAAAGCTTTCAAATTGTCTGAAGCTCATAAATTTCAGAAAAGTTCATATCTGCATTGGCCAGATACTCTAATTGTATTTTCTAAGAGCATTGGTGTTGTCACCATTTCTTTCTTTTGAAGAGCTTGTGGAAGTAGAATATAAAACATGGGCCTTCACAGTTTGTCACCACTTTCATGTCATCTTTGGAAACAGCAAGAGTTTATTTTCCTGTCCAGCACATAACTGCCAATATATCCATATTCTTTCTGCTCTAGCATTTTTTCCCCCATTAAGCATATTTTAAGACAACCTAAGCATTTAAAAAATATTCTAGCTTATTTTAATATTAGTGTCTAGGACCCACAGTATTTACAGAATGCCATCACTAGTTACAGAATGCAATCTTCCAGTGCAGGAGAGGGACAGCAGTCACTGAAGGTCTTCTAGATGCAGCCTTGGATGGGGGCAGAATTCCTGACCCACAAACTGTCTTCTCTTCCTGGGCCAGCTACAAGAGGTTTTTGGATTTTAAAAGGCTATGGAAGGAATTGAACACTGGAGAATTAAATTGTGTTTGTCTCCAGTTAGTTATTTCATGAGATCTCTGAAATCTCCTAAACCTGCCTGCAAGTAGTCTTCCGGGTGCAAAGGAAAGAGGCAAAGAGGAATAAAGCGACACTATTTCTGCCAGCACAGGAACAATCCTAGGAGTAGCTGAGTTTAAGGGAGTTATATATGTGCATATATATGTATAAAAAATATATACCAGGGTATTATATTTTACATACACAAATATTAAATATATATTTAAAATATAAAATATTGGAGATTATATTTTCTATATGTAATACATATTATATATAATTCTATTTTTAATAGAATATATATATTCAGTATTAAAACTACATATAAAATTCTGTATTCTCTGTGCCTTTTGCTATTCTCTTTCTGGGAATTGTGGGCATCTTCTTCATCTCCCCCATTCGTCAGGACTGCTGTGACCTGAACCACCACCGTCACCGTTTCTGCCCACAGCCAGGTCCGTCTACCTCCTCCCACAAGTCCCCATTTTCTTTCTTTCCTTGGTTTTCTGTTCCTGATAAAATTGTTATTCTAGTTTCCAGCTCTTCCTAAATGACTTGCAGAAGGCAGTGACAGGTTGCAATTTTAAATCCACTTAGCTATTTTTTTTTTGTGAATAATCCTGTTTGACAGGCTTTTCTCCCCTCCCTCCTTGTCATTAAGCACGGCTGCAGTTCAGGCTGAGCAAAGAGCAGGCTAATTGCTTTGGTTAGGGACACAAATGAGAGAGAGATTTTCAGCTACTGTAGCTGAAGCAGAAACAACAGAGCTGGTGTTCAAAATCCAGCTGAAAAGCAGTTTGATTTGTTACATACCATGAACCTCTATTAATTAATTTTTGGATTGATATTTGAATATTGTTTCACTACTGGTAAAACAGAATATGGACGCCTTTAAACTGTCCATGTTCAAGGCCCAGCAATTAGAACAAATGCAGATAAAATCACTTGCTCTGTGCAAAGTTGTAATTTTATTCATATAGTTCTTGACTATGATCTGTTAAAGATTGTGACTATATTTCTTGTTAATGCTTATGTTAATGTTTTCCAATAGCATAAATTATGCAATCTAATAATCTTAAATTATATCCCTTCCTAAAGTGAATAAGAGGCTGAACTAAGATGAGTAGTTAGAAAATGAGTGCAGATCTCCATCCAACCTGCCCTACCGTACGCTGTGCTGTGCAGAGGTGAGGGGCGAAGCGCTGTCTCCAAGGCTCTGGCCACCCCTCTCCAGCTGGACTGGCTCAAGACTCAAGACACTATGCCAGTGTCCCCATTTATCTCACAAAAATGCTTTCTGTGGCTTAGTTAACCCAGGGCATCGGAGACAAGCCAGGAGAGAGGGAGGAATGCATGGCAGAGAAGAGGCAGCATGCTCAGCATCCTTGTTGTCCATCTGCTGCCTTGTGACCTGGTGCCACTGGGTGCCAAAATCGATGGCACGGGATTCGGGACAGGGAAACCTCCACTGTCACCTAAGGTATGCCACGATATTACTGGACTGATGCAAGCATGGGCTCACTAGGTATTTGGTGGGCTGTGGATCTGATACAAGTCTCTCTGCATTTCCACTGATGTTGTAGTGGCTGTAGTGTACAGTATAGTATATAGTAGTAATATAAAACACATACACTGAATGGAAAGAAAAGGTGCCTAGATAAGCCTAGTCTGTATGTGTGGAGCATTATTCTATATGTACTTAGAGAGACACATGCAGTACGTTAGCTAACAACCAGCCATCAAATCATGACAGGCAGCAGCGGATGACCAAAGGAGCTACAACCCACCCAAGCATGCCATCCACCACTGGGGAGAACTGAAGGATATATCTTTGCTAACTTGGTGAAGACAGACCCAAACTTACTCTGCCTGTGCTCTAAGCTGGTAGGACACATCCAATCCAGAAGTCAATATTTGCACTAGAGTTGTTGCACCAAAGCAATACCCCTTTCTCAGCATGGCGCAAGCACAGCCGTGGCTGTTCCACTTCTTCACTGAAGCTAGGTCAGATCTAGCCATGCACAATGTAAATATGAGTCTGTGGGTGGACAACTCTGCAGACATAAACTTACACCTGGATTCATCCCTTTTACACGCTTAGGGAAGATGCTTATGTTAGAAGCCAGATTGCCAGAATCCCTCACTACTCAACCCATGGTCCGGCAGATGAACCTCCAGCTAGGTGAATGTCATCTTGGACTGAATTGCTCTCTGGGGGTGCCAAAAGTTAACGGGGATGGACCAAGGTATTTGTATTTGATAACGTTATGGGAGTAAGATGTTTTGGTAAAATCTCACTTTCCCACTCAAAATTTGTGCATATATTCTTGTTTCTATGTTGACTCACAATAAAGTTGGGCTTCTTAAGAACAAAGAGAAGTCCGTTAGTGTACATGCACTCTTTCCTCCTCAGACTTCGATTTCTGTTTCTCTTTCTCGCTCCTTGCCACGTCTGTGGGCCGAGGTGGGTCTGTGGCCCAGCAGACATGCATCTTGCACAGGCTTGCACTGTCCAAAGTCTCTGACAGCCCTGTCACTCAGGTGTTGGAGTTGTGGTTGTTCAGCCTGGAGGAGAGAAGGCTCCAGGCAGACCTTACAGCCCCTTCCAGTACCTAAAGGGCCTTCTGTGCCTGTATGTTGAGATGTATTTATTCTGTCTGGCCACACTCCAGCTTCAGTTCTAGTAACAGTTGGTGGCTCTCAACCCCCACCACATTCACCCTGGGCATTTCTTGCCACCTGCCTCAGGCTGTGGCCATGGGGAAGGGGGAATGCCCTGGGATGCTCCACTCAACACAGGCACACCTGCCCGTGTCTGAGGGCTCTGTGGGGAGCTGCACTGAAAGAGGTGTCAGGGATGGCCCTTGGAGCTACAGTGTTCTACAAACCCAAAAACACATGTAAGGCAAGATAGCACCGATGCAGCTGAGAACTGTTATTTGGACTGTCACGTTTTTCTTGACGTTTTCTTCCTAGGTTAAGCATGCATCCTTCAAAAGGCACTGCCTTTGTCATTTTTGTTGCGGACAGCCTCCATCGTGCCAATGCCTTTTACAAGCCAAATGACTTTAGTGTTTTCCACTTAGTGTTTTTGATAGGAATTTTGAACAGGTTGGAATTAATGTGATGAATGCCGTGTATTAACAACTGTTAGCTTTAGCCTAGCTAAATGATCAATTGTATGTATTTGCACTGTTGCATCCCTTCACGTTGAAGCAGTCCAGGAAAATTAATTTATTTTACTTCTTATTGATTAGTTTAAAAGGTTTTTGCTTACCCTGTGCTCTGGAAAAGATATAAACCTAGTTATTTTGAAAAGCTAATGGAATTTTTCGAATTGTAATGGACACATCTATTGCCATTGTGTTTAAGGACTATTTCCCTCACATCCAATTGTCCAAGTGATCAACACACACAGCGCACACACTCTCATATGTTTATTATTCTAGAGGAGAGAGGGAAATAAAAAATAACCTCCTGTTGCCTTTTAATTGCTCATTTCCTGCTTAAGACAGCAAATGCCATTTTGCTGCTATAGGATAGATAAATGGGTGGGATGGTTTTTGCACTCCATTAAGAAGGCAGTGCTTTGATTAATTATTGCAGAAGCAAACTGAAAAAATAATTATTAGGAGAATAAGCTAGAGGTAGTATTATTTTCTTAAGCAAGTAATAAATACAGATTATTTCCTCTAAATGCATAAAGGTTCCAAAGTCGCATAACGTGGCACTAATGGATTCAATTCTTCCGTGCTGCCTGCTGAGCAGATGGGTTTATAGTTGTGCTTCAAACCAGAGGCTTGGGAGCTAAGTGGATAAAAGCTCTGGCCTTTCACCTCAGGTGCAGCTTTGGTTTAATGGTGATGTGAGGCTTGTCTTTCTCAACAGTTCTGACTCTTTATGCATGGAAGTTCATTCCTGAGTTGCTGTTTACATACCATCTATACTTAATTCCCTTTAAAAATTTTGTTTCTCTACAGTTTTCATGGGCTTGTAAAATGCCTGAGCTTTGATTAAGGGCAAAACATCAAATCTAGACTCTTAGTGAGAATTCAGCTCCAGGATGGTGCAAATATTGCATAGAAAACTAGTGATGTGGCACAAATTATCTCCCTGGGGCAGACGAAGGCTGGGAGCAGTGGAAGCAAACAGACCACGAATCCCGTGGTACCTGAGCACTGCTGTTGAAGATGCTGGGGGTGTGCTTGGTGAACCAGCACCCAGGAGTACCAGCACTGTAAATTCATCGGCTGGGCATGGATCTGAGCATTGACAGCTGGGTGAAGCGAGGAGGGTGCGTCTGCGGTGTGTGGTCCCTGAGTGATGGGAGCCCAGGTGCTGGAAGAAAGCCAGGGAGCCCCACTGCTGCCTGGATGTGAAACCAGGATGCATCCCCGCTTTCCCACCTGGGAGAGAGCAGACATCAGTGTCTGTATCAGTGAGAAGAAACCTATCTGAAAATTTCCCTATCAGAGGTGAAACTCACCTTTGAACAACAAACCCACCCCTTCCAGGGGAGGGTAAAAGCAAAGTAACCCAGTTTTCACTGACCTGCTACGTATAGATATCTATGCGAAGCTGCAGCTGTAGAACCACTGTGGTGCAAACAGTTCTCAACTCAGCTCATTCTTTGCATCAAGGAGGGCGGCTGCCAGGAGGCGGCATTAGCGAGTGCTAGCAGGGCACTATCAACCAGCTTTTTTTACCACTCTAACCATGTTCCACCTGGAGACAAATGAACATTTTAGCTCTCCACATGCTCTTTGTAGATTAAGTCACACAAATAAACAAGCAAAGCTCTTAAAACTAATTAACAGCTACCATTTATAAAAGTTTGTTGAGTATCAATAAAACTGCTGCTCCACTGATCTCAGTGGTGCAGCACTTTCACGTTATCAAGGCGAGAACAAAGTGAGTGGGAGTCGGGCGCAGGGAGCTTAATCAGCACTGTGGGCTGACGCGGTCCTCGGCGCAGCACTGGATCTCACGCTTAATAAATAATTGTGACAGATGTTGAGAAATACGAAAGCTCATATTTTAATGTGGTGCTAAATTCAAGTAGACATGTCTACAGAATAAAAAATGAGAGTGCGCTGACTGAGCCAGTCTAAACGTACTGAAATTTCATCATTAACATCTATTTAAGCACCTTTGAGTTAATTCTTTTGGGATCACCACTGTTTGGCTTGTGCAGGCACTGGGACACAGTGAAGTTCCACGGGGAACTAATGGGGTTGATACGGCAGGAGGCCACCGGTACCGAGCTACTCTGAGTCCCAGGGGGAAAGAGAGAGTGTTTGAAACACCTTCAGCCTAACAGAACTGCCTTTTGTCTTTTTTTCTCTGCCATTATAGTATCTGTGTGCTTAAGCAAAGCTTGTAGCTGATGGTATATAGGAAAAGCCAGGCCCATCAGCTATTTACATGATAGTTTTCTTTGATTGCTCATCCCAGCAGAAAACTCAGACTGAAATGTGTCCCCTGGCCCTGCAGGTAACAGGTCTCTTCTTGGCGGGAGGGCTCGGGAGAGAAGGGCAGGTTATTTCTGTCACCTTCCCCAGGCAGCCATCGTGGTTAAAGCGGGGCACTGTCCCTAGCCAGCATCCCTCATCTCCCATGGAGAAGATAATTAGAAAAGCAATTATTTAAATTGTTTGGAGACCTTCCAGCTGAAATACCTACAGCCGGAGAAGAGCGAAGGTGAGGAATGTTTTCCAGAAAACAAACTTGCACACTTCACATATCTGAGGGACGAGGAAGGGGTTTGCCTGGTGACTGATGCTTGCAGAGCCTGATTCATGTAAACTGCACGAACTGGAGTCGGCGGAGTTACTTTAACCTCAGCCTGCAAAGGGCTGGGTGACAATAAATTTCAGACTCTGATTTGGCTATGGGAATAAGCCAGAAATATAGGTAAGGTCACAGACTGTACTTCATTTCATATTTCTGGTGTTAGCACTGCAATCAGCACATTAGCAATCTACCCTTGAGGAGTGTTTGCTTTTGTGCTGTCTTGTCTTTGCATTTCTGGGATTGCTCAATCACGTGGAGCTAAATTTTATTTTACTGGAAAGAGACTCTCATTAACTTCAATGAATGGCTTACAAATCCAGCCCAGCTTTACTTTGTTTTCTTGCACGGGGACAAACTCGGTGCTGATCAGCTGCCACAGCAAGTCCATATACAGTGATTTGAGGGAAATCAAGTCAGTATCTAGGGAGGGCAGCTGAGAGCCTGTGCAGAAGACATTTAAGTTCCTTGCACCTTCTTAATAAAAAAGCATCAAAGTTCCTTGAAATCTTACATATCCTTTACCCCTTGGACATCGTGGTATTTATATGGTTTCCCCTGTGTTTTCGGCCGTTTCCTCTGGACCCAGGTTGCAGAGGACTGGGAAGGGGGAGGATTTCCAAGGTGGTTGAAGGGCTGCTGTTTCTTGCTGTGGGGTGAGCCACCCCATCCATCCCTCCCCAAGGCCTTTGGCTTGTTTCTTCACAATGCCCTGGAAATGAGGATGACTCAGGGAGGGTATTAATGGCATGAGAATACTTAAAATCTTATAAACATTTATTCAAATGTATGGGGTCGTTTTAGTGGTTTGTTGGTGTTAAGCTAAGCTCCATACGTGTATTGTGTTGAAGGTCTATTGCAAAGCCCCTCTGTTACACTAATCCCCTCAGGATCTCTCCTTAGCAGAGGGGAGTGCTGACAGCTCCGAACAAGGTTAAGCAAATTGCCCTAACCAGGGTTATCTACTGAAGGGAGCAGGGAGGACAAATGCAGGCTGAGGTTTTAACATCTGTAAACAAAAGGCTCCCCCAGCCCGGAGGGTTTGAAGCTGGGAAGGTCCCGTCCTGACACATGCAGCCCGTAATTCCAGCCGCTGCTTCCTCCCAGGCTGGAACAATGGAACATTGAGGCTCAACAACCCACCGGGAGGTTTCAAAGCACCATTTGCTACTCTTGTTTACAGTCTTGTCTATTTTAAAATCAGCTCTCTTAGCCAAACAAGGTGACAAAAGAGTCAGGTTAACAAACAGGATTAGTTTTCTGGTAGGGGTGTGTAAGCAGTTTGTCAAACAAAAAATAGATGTTAACATTCAACCAGATAAGATCCAAAGAGGTGAGCCCACGTCTGTTTACCTTCATAAGCACTGCATTTATAGGTAGGTACTCGAAACTTTCACAACTTCTAAGGCAAAACCATGGCTGAGAGGAGACAGAGCTATGGGATGGGCACAGGGGGCTGTGAGGGGATTTAGGAGAGGCTTCCCTTTCCCGCCATGCAGTGAACGCTTGCGTAAGGATTCGACACACACAACTTGTCTCATTCACACGAGCACTGCTGTCGTTTTTCACGCATGCCTTGGTCTGTGCCTCAAAAACTAGTGAGTTTGACAGGAATTGGTCATTTTGGCCCAGATCCACAATATCCCAACAAGGAGGACAGAGCAAGAAGAGTTCAAGGACTTGGTCAGCAGCTGGAGGAAACAGTTGCAATTCCACTGGCTTCCATTGAGTTACTTCGAATTATAATACTGAGTCCTGGGAGACTTTCAAGCACTGGGGACTATGGCCTAATGCTGCCTTATTGATAACAACTGCCACTGTTTTGTTTTTAACCCAATAACAGATAAGCATTTGGTCTCAGCTGTGGTGTGGGACCAAAATTTCTTCTGAAGTGAGCGAGCAACCACCGGCTTTAAAAGCAGCTCTTCTTCATCACCAGGCAAGCCTGTAACCCTGTCTCATGAACTGAAACCTCTCCTGACAGGTCTAGCTGTTGGTCACAGCCACCAGCTACAGGAATAAATGGTATATTTTTTACCTGTGCTGCTAGTTGGAGCATTTACATAAATATCAGAGAGAAGATTTTCAGCTGGTGTGAGAGCAGAGCCGGCTGCAGACTTTGCTGGAGGCAGAGTGCAGCGTTGCCCAGCTTCCTCACCCGCTGGCACAAATCCTGTGTAACCAAACCCACAAATCTTGTAATAATGATATATCCAGTGCTGAAGTTCAACACTCCACCCCGCTCCCTGCAGCTGTGTTCCTATCATGTTTGCTGGCCTGGGGAGCACGGTGACCCCCACCCAGCTAAGCCCTGCGCAGGCTGGTAGCCAGCGGAGACCAGCTTGAAGCCACAACCCCTCTTCATCCTCCTCTCCCACACATGTCAGTGCGAGCCCCGGGGGGTTTGCAAGCACTGCCCTCCACCTCTGACTGTCCCTCCCTGCTTCTCAAACCAGTAAGACTGCTGCAGTCATCAGTTTTAAACATAACGTTTGGAGTTGCTGCGCATTAACGGGGGGGGTTGTCATTTGAATGTGAGTTAAACTTGTCTAGGGTGTCTTGTACAGAGAAACAGCCATGGAGAGCAGGAACCCCAGACAATACAGGTCCCTGCAGGGCTGGAGCCAGGGACACCCCGGCCTGTGGCCTCGGTAGGGCAGAGCAGGGGACACTGTGCTGCTGAACCCAGCACAGGCAGCCCCCCGAGCAGGGCCGGAGCAGCCAGCCCATGAGCAGGGATCAGCTGAGATTGGCACCAGCTGCCCACCCTCACCACCTGGCACTGTCTTCTCTCCCTTTTCCCCCCTTAAAAGCACGGACATGTGCTCACACTTTGTTTTTCTGTGCAGTGGCAGCAGCTGCTGCCTCTTTCTGTGCTAGCTCAGAGCTGCCACCCAGGATGCAGGAGACCCTGATGAAAACTCTTTCTACCCAAAGAGAAGCAAGGAGTCACATCCCTCTGACAGAGCCACCCAAGCAGCAGGGCTGTGCCAGGGGAGCGGGCAACAGCATCAGGTGGTGGGGATGCGGGAGGGAGCAGGATGGCTCCAGGCACAGCATCTGCTGAGTCTCTGCTCCTGTGGCAGTTTAAACTCAATAGTGCCACCTCCTCCGGGCCCCAAAACGGCTCAGTAGGAAGAGCAACGTGCTCACTTGACAAGCAATAATTATAACTGCCTGCTTCAGCTCAAATAATTTCTGTTTCCTACTCAAAAACACCATGGAACCACTGGAGAGAGGCACTGGGCTAAAAATCACAGATGGTGTGATCTGTGCCTTGTTTTCTCATGCCCTTCCTGCATCACCCTTTCTCCTGTGCTCCTCTCCCCAGCCCCTGCGGAGCCAGGGGGAGCAGGACAGACAGAGGGATGCCAGCACAGAGCCCGGCTGCTGTGCTGCTCGGGACGGGTATCCCCAAGGGGTCAAAATGCTGCAAACGGCAACACATGAAGAAAAAAACACTGCTTTTAACCACCAACCTGGGCACAAAGGAAACCTTGTACCTACCGCTGCATGTAAAATATCTCCAAGGCAACGGTGCACAGTGGAAGAAGCTGCTTACATTCAGCGCTATCGGCTGAATAGACTCTCGCTGGTGTGGGTGACTGGCAGGATGCTCTCTGGCAGGTCAGCACTAACAGCCTACGTGTAGCCTGCTGAGTATTTTCAGCACTGCAATGCTATGAGTGTACTTGTGTATATTTTATACATCTCTTCCTTTCTCAAATTTAGGTTGGGCGTGGAATTGTTTTTAGGCTCAGTTAGATTTAAAAATGAAAACAGCAAGACCCCACAAAACCAGCTGCTGCTCTTCATTCAGAACTGGAAGTTGGTCAATCAAAAATGAAGGTCCAGTTTTAAACAATATTCAACACTCTTTAAACTAAAGAGCTTAATCTGTTTAGTTTAACAGAAAGATAATTACAGTAATGTGATTACATCTTATGAACACCCGTGAGAACTGTGCTAGTTTTAGGTCTCTCTAGCCTAGCAGACGGAGTGCTTTAAGATCCAGTGACTGCAGGTTGAAGCTCTGTAATGGCAGAGCGGCGTGAATGTGCAGAGCCAGGATAACCACGGTTTGGAACAGTTCCCTGAAAACTAGAAGGAGCCTCCTACCTAGTGGGGTTTTTAAAACAAGATTTTTTTTTTTTTTTCCCTACAAGAGATGCTGCAGGCAGGAAGGAATATGCATGGGAGTGCTGCAGTTTATAGTACGGAGAAGGTCATATGGGAATATTACAGTGATTTCTTCTGGGTTTGGATTCTTTGAATGTAGACTCTAAGTCTACAGCAAGTAGAGCCTGTGAAATGTAAACCAGAATACCTGAGGTATCATAGGAAAAATAAACCAAGTAATTGTTGAAAATTACAGAACACAGCGTCATATGCTATTCATTGTCGAGATAAGCCATTTAACAACTCGCATCCTGCATGGAGACTTGGATCAACGTGGCTCTGTCTTGTGCAAGATGTAATGAATCATGTCCTTGGTCAGGAAGGTGTTTTACCATCACTACAGAGAAAACACGTTTGAATCGGCAACAAATCCTCGAGGTACTGAGCAATTGGTTGAAAAGTCTTCTCACGTTGAAATCCAAGGAGGTGAAAAGGCTTCACCAATCCTCCCAGACCTGCAGAGAGGGTGCTGCAGCAGTTTTCCTGCAGCCCAAGATATCTTAGCCCAAACGAGCTCCCCCTCTGCTCCCCCGGTTCTGAGTCTGGGGGAGCTTCAGGGACAGGAGAAGGGAGATGGCCAGGCAAGGTGGCACTCTCTGATGGACCCATTCGCTTTGCAATGGCCCCTCACCACAAGAAAGACATTGAGGTGTCCAGAGAAGGGCAACAAAGCTGGTGAGGGGTCTGGAGCACAAGTCTCATGAGGAGCAGCTGAGGGAACTGGGGTTGTTCAGCCTGGAGAAAAGGAGGCTGAGGGGAGACCTTATCGATCTCTACAGCTACCTGAAAGGAGGGTGTAGTGAGGGGGGGGTCAGTGTCTTCTCCCAAGTAACAGGTGGTAGGACAAAAGGAAACAGTCTCCAGTTGCACCAGGGGAGGTTTAGATTGGATATAAGGAAAAATTTCTTCACCAAAAGGGTTGTCAAGCATTGGAACAGGCTGCCCAGAGAAATGGTGGAGTCGCCATCCCTAGAGATATTTAAAAGACGGGTAGATGCGATGCTGAGGGACATGACTTAGTGGCAACTTGGCAGTGTTAAGTTAATGGTTGGACTTGATGATCTTAAAGGTCTTTTCCAACCAAACCGATTCTATGATTCTGTGATTCCCCGCGCCGCGCCAGAGGCCCCAAGCGTGCAGTTCCCCCACCCCGTCGGCCACTCCGTTCTGTCTTTTTTCTGGTTTCTCTCCATTTATTTTTGCTGGGAAGGAGAAACCAGACGCCGCCGGCGCCATCTAGCGCTGCTGCGGGGCGGCGCGGCCGGCGGGGGACACCCCGCGACAGGTCTGGGGACACCCCGCGACACGGCCGCGCCCGGCCGGGCTGGTGATACCCGCCGTTTGGGGCGGGGGAGGGGGGGCTATTTAGCTATAGATTTTTAAAATAAATAATATATATATATATATATATAAGCAAATTGCCTATATATATACACACACAACCTATTCAGCTATAGCTTGCCCTGACTACCTGCTTAGACCAAAGAAGAGGGAGGGCTCAAAGGTGCCCATCCCGCATCAGCTGGGGGTTTTGGCAAGGGGAACCCCGGGTCTGGCCACACGCTACACGGGGGAATGATCCCACGTGGACTGGGAGCTGCTGCGTCTCTCCGAAGGCAAACGAGGAACTTCAAAATCTTGGGGTTTATTTTCTTAATACTATCAAGCCAATGCCATTTAACTCTTTCATGCTGAAAATTTCCTAATAAATGTCAGAAAGCTAGCAAGGGGAAGAGCATTTTGTTTTGGGTCTTTTACTCCCTTTCAGTGCTACAACGAACAAAATCACTGCAAGACTTGTTGACCTCAGTGGACTGTGGATGAAAGTAACAAGCAAAACTTTGCACTGGTGGTGGATCTGGGGCTGTGGGCATTGTGACCTGTGTCCTCACCCAGAGACAACCCCTGCAGAGCTTTTCTGCTAGGGTTCCCTGGCTACACGGAGAGTAAAGTGAAAACCAGCCCTCCCTCGGAAGGGCAGAGATCCTAGTGTCCATTTATTCTTGGACCTGTGCCGCAACTGCCACCACGGTCTCAAGTAACGCTAATTGTCATGGCTGGTCCTGTATTGTGCCCTTTCCCTGCTGGCAGGGGACACCTGTGGTGCTGCGGTCACCAGCCAGCCCTGGGATGTCACCCCCCGGGGCTGGGAGGCAGTGGAGAAAGAAAACCGATGGATGCCACGTCCCAGGGCGGCACCTGAGTGTCGCTGTGGTCGCTGCCCCTCACAGGTACCAGTGGCCATCTGGTGTCACTTCCCACGGCCACCCATCAGGTGGTGACAGTTCTAGGACTGGTGCAGGACCCAGTCCTCTGCTTGCCATTTTATTAATCAAGAATTGCCAGGAGGGAGTTTAAGATAAAGACTCAGAAAATAAAATGTCTTTCATGTAAAAGGAAAACAAAAACCCAAGCACATCCCCTTTGCTTCCAGTCTGGTTTCTAATTAATTGCAGTGGCATGATATGTCAGCTCATTTCTGTTCAGTTGTTTCCAGGGAGGACTTTAGCTTGGCCTTCATATATTTCTTAAAGTCTTTTAGAAAATGTGTTCTTTAAGGCTTCTTAAATAATCCTTCATGCACAGGGCCTGTAAGGCAAGGTGCCTGCTGATGTTTGCTGGAGAAATTTGGCGGGGGGATGTGTGTGTGACCTTTCAGTCCAAGAACAGAGCAGGTCACCCAGCTCCTCCCAGTGGAGCCTGGCCGTTCCCAAATATAAAGGGGCCAGAGAAGCTGCTGTGCGTGTGCCCAGGCACCAGTCCCCACCCGGCTTCCAGCTCCTGCGTGGAGCCACTGGCCACCCTCCCAAGAGGGTGCTTGGAAGCAGATTTCGGCTTTGGTGGTGGGAGATGGAGAGCTCTGCATAATTAGTGCTGGGGGAGCATGTTAATTGTCTGCCAAATGTTCTGTAGAGGTGAATTAATTTGTGTGAGCAGCACAGCGCAGCTGATTCTCCCATGGGGGATCCAGCAGGACCCAGCGTGGTGCCCGCCAGACGTCGGAGCAGCTTCTCCTAGGGGAGCAGAGCCAGGGCAAGGGGCAGCGGGGAGCAGAGTGTGGGCAGGGCTGGGGACAGCTGGGGATGGCTCAGCGCGGGGTGTGCAGGGCCACAGGGACGTGGCAGCTGGCGGGGTGAGCGCCACGCAGCCGGCAGCATAGCGCTGAACCCCCAGACCTGGAACTGGGACCTGGGACCTCCTTGCAAATGCAAAGTGTCTTGTGGACCTTCCTGCCCCAGCATCTCCCCGCACAGTCCACAAGCTGCCCACGCGGAGACAGGGGTTCCTCCAGACCTGCTGCTGAGTGCATCTCTCCCGTCACCGCTGCGCCACGTTGCCAGCTTACCCGTGAGCACTGCCCTTTCTGTCACGTGTCCTGCCAGGATGTGACAAGCAACAGTTTGAGTGTTCGCTGTTTTTTATCTCATCTCCTTCCACCCCACCGCACCACGTTTGCAGCTTTCTCAAAGCCCGGCCACATGCTGCTTTGCTGTGGCTCTTCGCCAAATGTTACTCACCGCACGGTACAAGACTTATATATTTAGCCAGTGCAGAGACAATATCACCAGCTTAAAAATAGGCATAAATGAGCCTGCAGCTATTGCTAACAGCACCTGAGCGAACCAGAGGGGCTGTGGCTGTGGTCAGTCGCAGGGTAGGACAGCGCTGGGTAGGTTAATCGTCACCATGGACTGGTGCAGCATCAGCACCAAAACCACTTCTACCCTTGCACATCCCAGCCTGCACTGAGCCTTCCCAGGCACTGAAGCTGTGTCTCTGCCCAGTGCTGGCCCCGGAGGGGCTTTGCATGGCAGCCCATCGCCAAGGGTAACCTCATCCTTCTATGTCGTCCCTCTGGCCCCTGCCCGGCTCCCTGAGCCCGGCTGAGCTGCCAGTGCTGCCTGAGCACCCTGCGGGAGCCGGCACCAAGCAGTAACCATGGAGATGCCTACAGCTCTGGGTCCATCCTTGGGTGGATCTGCAGAGGAAGAGAAAGGCTGCTTTGCAGAAAAGCAAACTGTTATTCGCAATTGTCCCCTTCTTGTTCTTCATACGTATTGCTGAATGTCAGTGCCAGTGCTTGGCTAACCCTGGGTCTGCAGGAGCCGGCACAAACCTGAGGGTGCCAGCACAAACCTGAGGGTGTCCAGCAGCCGAGCCGCGGAGCTGACAGTCACCTCCAGGATGGAGACTGTTAGCGTGCCTGTGCCAGTGACAAACTCACCTCTGCTGTGGTCCATCCTCCAAACGGTCCCTTGCCCCCCCAAGGCAGCTCTGCCCAGCCCCTGCCCCTCGCAGGGGTCCCACAAGCGGCGGGGGCGGGGGGGACATGAGGGGTCTTGGAGCTGCTCAGGGACGGGAAACAGCCAAGTCCAAAGAGAACTTGTTCACAGGCTCTGCACTTGTTTGTGGTTCCCATAAAGGGGGTGAATCTTTTAAAACAGGTTTCACAGCAGTTTTACCTCTGGAAAGAGTTTTGTTAGGGGCTTTTAACATCCCCCCCTGCACTGCCCCCATTCAGAGGCACTTTAATGAGGCAGCTCATCTCGGTGATTGCATCCAGCTCCCCAGTACTATGATACCTAAATGTGTGGTATCTAACTAGAGCGGATCGAAAAGGAGAACAAACAAATACATACTTTGCTAAACAGCTAAAATCTGGGTCAGGATGAGATGAGCTCCATATAACAGTGAAAGATGTTGTCATTCCCTGTCCATCTTCTGGTGAGGAGATAACGCTTCCTCAAACTGCCCAATATGGTTCCTGACCTGCTCCGGATATTTCTGTGAAGTATGAGAGTACAAGTGGCACTTGCAAAATATGTGTTGTTCTCACAAATCACACATTGCAAAGAGACAGATCAGCAAGCTTTGCAAGACCTGGGCCCGTTACAAATAACAAACCCAACTGGTGCCAAGTGGCCTGTGTGTGGTGGGCAGAGACACCCAGATATTTGCAGTGCCTCGGAAGCTGTGATCCAACTAATGCATTACCATAGCTAAGGGGACTAAAAAACCTTCAGTGCTAAACGATGCTTTGTAGTGTGTTTCTAAATTGACCTGTGATACATTATTTAGCATCTCACATCATAAGACCATTGTTCTTTTAGTGGGATTAGGACACTATTAAGCTCAAGAGTAGAAATACATCATCCTTCCAAAAATAAAACACCTCATGGTCTGAATGCGACTTTTTGTTACTGATACGTTTGAACAGACCACAATGCCAGAACGCTCCTCCTTTAAACTGCTGGGGTTATTAGAAGGCTGTTTCATTTACTGTGCTTCCATCCTAACATATTTGCTTTCGCATCCGGATTGCCATTTGCCGAACACGCCGCTAGAGATCTAATTTACATTTTACCAAACATCATGACTCCTTTCTTAGCCTCTTTACACCCACCTTGTTTTGCTCCAGTCCCGAGTTGCGGTGTGTGGCGTGTCTGGTGTGATGGCAGGGTTACGCTCTCACTATGCGAGGAATACATAAGCACTGTTAATTCTGGCTCCTCCCTGTCGCTCGGACACACCTTTTCTGTCCCTTCCCTCTCTGGTCAGATCGCATCATCCCCAACAAATCCAAGACTTTCTCCCCTCTGCTTCCATGGAATCTGGAGCCTGCAGCTCCTGCTGTGTCCTACCATGTGTAGCCCCCCTGGGAAAGCCCTCCTGGTGCTCCCCCATGCTGGGCTCTGCCGACGTCACTGTGCGAGGAGAGCAACCTTCAGGAAGGGCGCAGCGCTGCACAGGCCTTGCACAGCGATGCTGTGATTTAAACGGGCACACAGCAGTAACTGCCTTCTCAAACGAGAGAGAATACCTCACTCAAGGACTGCACTAACCTGGGGCATTTCATCTGAAACTCCCCTTTTTGGAGGTACCTCCACATATGAAGAATTACAAATCCCAGTTCTTGAAGGATGAAGGCTTTAACCACTAGCTTTCTATCCACACCTTCAGGGTACAATCCCAGCTAATTATGTTTGACTACAGGTTGCCCAGAGAAGCTGTGGCTGCCCCATCCCTGGAGGTGTTCAAGGCCAGGCTGGATGGGGCTTTGAGCAACCTGGTCTAGTGGGAGGTGTCCCTGCCCAGGGCAGGGGGTTGGACTAGATGATCTTTAAGGTACCTTCCAACCTAAACTATTCTATGACTTTTCCCATGTGCAGTTTTACTCTAGCCCTATGGAAAACAAAAGTATCCTGTGGGAAACCGCTGATGTCCCAGGCTGTAATGAGTGTTTCACATTCGACCTCTGGATTTCTCTGTTCAAGGTCCGGCTGGGATTTTCTCCAAGGTTTTGGCCATGGGTGGTGAGCCGTGCTGGATGGCTGCAGGACACCCCATAGCTCACAGGAGGCTGCAGTTTGTGCATTAACCCTGCTTCATCCAGCTCTCCCTGAGATATTTGAGGTGTCATCCAAGCTTCAGAGGGTCAGAGGTGGCAGGCGAAGGCTCAGACCCTGGTACAGGTACAGGTACATGGGATATCGTGATGCACCTGGGTCTCAAGCATGCTTCCCAGCCACAGCATGTCGAAATAAATGGCAGGCTTTCGATAGAAGTGTAATTGGCAGAAAACAGCCACTTTCTGGCTCTAAGCACAAAACAACTTTCTAAATCAACAGCAGTTTTTTCCTTCATTTACTTTGGAAAGCCTGCTGACTTCAGAATTGCTGCAGCCTGCTGTAAACCATGTATGAAATGAGAATGTTCCCTGTGCCCCAGCACGGCTGGACTTAAACCATGTTGGGCCCCACTGGGGTGGTAGGGGAAGTTTTGCTCCTTTTGGTGGTCACAATGAGCGCAGACTGTTGTTGTTTTTTTTTAATTACAAGAAAGCTGCTTTCTGCCACCTATGCAGGATCCCCTCCAGCCAGGATGGGGGCTGCAGCCAGGGCCCGATCCTGCTGGGCACTGTGGGCAGGTCGGCAGCTGCCTGTGTCCCCCCCTGCTCACTCCCAGCACCCGGAGAGGCTGTGAGAAGCCGAGCTGCAATGGGATCCGCCCTGGAAAGCCAAACCGGTGGAGCAGAAAAGCAGTTTAAAGTTTCGTTTTTCCCCCATATGCTCCTTCTTCAGGCGCTGGAAGGGGAGGATGGAGCCGGGGCTACCGGCACTGTGCCCCTGTGCCGCAGGCTCCGGCGATGGCTGCATAGGCAGTAGCCAAGTGACAGAGCCAGCCCATGCCGTCGGCGAGGCTCGGCATGGCTGAATGCGGCTCCAGCACAGAAGCCCGAGCCCCGGCTGGCAGCAGGCAGCAGGAGGGGGCTGAGGCTGCCGCAGCGTGGGGCTGAACAGGAGCCAGAAATGCAGTGTTATTGCAAGAAAAGCAGCCGTGGGAGTGCGGTATCCCTCGGATAACATCTTTCCCTGTCTACCGTGCAATAATAAATGTTAGCTGAAGTGCAGCCGGAGCCCAAAGCTCAGCTGCGGGGGCTGCGCCCGGGGAGATGCAAACCCACTGCCGAGAGTCCAGGGGAACGACGTGAGAGTGACAAGTAGCCTGGAAAAGCTAGCTTGGGAAGAAATACTGGGAGAAGCAGAGTTGGGAAGAGAAGGGAAGGCTGAAGGGAGAGCTGGGAAAAGGCTCCTTCGAAGGGAGCGGGAGGAGCAGGAGCAGCTGCCCATGCTCGAGGGTGGCTGCCGAACAGCGGGGGTCTGGCACGGGGCTGGGGCAGCGGCTGCTGGGGCTGCCTGCGCGGGCACGGGGCACTCGCCCGGCAGATGCTGTGGGGTACGGTGTGGGGCTGAGCCACTCCCCGCTGCGGGCAGAGCAGGGAAGGAATTGCTCTGCTCCCCACGGCAGTGCTGTTGCTCCCAGCGCTCCCAGCACTCCTGGTCTAGTGGGAGGTGTCCCTGCCCAGGGCAGGGGGTTGGACTAGATGATCTCCAGAGGTCCCTTCCAACCCTATGGTTCTATGATTCTATGATTCTAGTGCTCCCAGTGCTCCCAGCGCTCCCTGGGCCCCCAACACTCCCAGCCCTCCCAGTTTTCCCAGCCTTCCCAGTGCTCCCAGTCCCCTCAGCCCTCCCAGTGCTCCCAGCCTTCCCAGTGCTCCCAGCACTCCTAAGCCTCCCAGCACTCCCAGCCCTCCCAGTGCTCCCAGACTTCCCAGTGCTCCCAGTGCTTCCATCCCTTCCAGTGCTTTCAGTGCTCGCAGCCCTCCCACTGCTCCCAGCCATGGTCGGTGCTCCAACCATGGCGGAATACTCAGTCTCTAATAGTTTGTTTCTTTACTTACTTTTAGTTTTTGCAGCCCTCAGCTGAAGGCACAGCTTGTGCGAGTGCAGACAGAGGCTACGTGGTGCCCTGCAGTAGGGTCACAGTGCGGCACACCAGGCACAGCTCACAGCCCACGGAGGTGCTGCCCGGCGTGTGACCGGCCATCGAGGGCTCGCTGGGCCCCGCCGGGATGCTGCAGTGCTGATTCAAGTATTGTGGGTTATGATCAAACGCTTGCCTCTAGGAAATAATGTAAGCTTCTAATAATTCGCATGATTATGTTGCAGCAGAGGTCTGAAATGGGAGTGATGGGGAAGAGCCAGCACTGGCGCCCGGTCGGTCCCGGCGAGCGCAGGGGGCTGCTCACGGCAATGAAATCCGGCACCCGGTGAGGTTTAATTCCAGCGCACGAGGCTTCCTGGCAGAGATGCTGCTTCTCACGGGGTCTGACTGGAGGTTGGCAAAAGTCAGGAGGTTTTCTAAGCAGGAGAGATTCAAAAAGCTTTAGTTATGCTAAGTGGGACTTGCCTAAACAAACAGTGGGTTTGTGTCTGGCTGAGGTGACACAGAACTTGTTTGACATTTTCTTGCTTCAGCCCGTTACAGTTATGACATATTTTTCCTGAGCATTTAATAAATAAAAAGCTAAATGAAACCCAGGACACATAGATGGCTGTAGGGAGCTGGGCAGAGGACAGAATCCTGTGGCAAATCTCCCCTAATAGATTCTGGTCCTCTGAAAAGAGGTATTTTTCTCCTGAATGCATTTGGGAAAGAAGCTTTGCTAAAATACAGAATTAAGCTACTTTTTTTTTTTTTTCCTTTTATTTTTAAATGCTGATAATCAGCTTAACACAACGAAAGGTGCAGCGGAGAAGTTGCTTTGTAATTTTCCCTGGGAGCCGGGAGGGATGTGGGGAGCCCAAGTCAGCACCCGATGCCTGGAGGTGCTGCCCCTCCCAGCGCCCTCCCCTGCGCCTGGGAGTTTAATCAGCACTGAGCTTGATGCTCGAAGCCAGGAAGAAATCTTTCACTATTGGGTTTTGGGGTTTTTTAATTAACAAAGTTTATGGTAAAGGTACAGCAGTGCCAGAGGAGAAGTGTCCTGGTTCTGTTTGATTCTGGTATAATATCAGATAACCTCTTTCGTTAAAAAAAATACCCTTTGTCCATGATTATTCCAGTCTGGGATCTGGACACAAGCTTTCATACTCTTTGTACACTTAAAATTTACTGCACTTGAGCACAGCATAAATTCCTGTCTCTTCAACTGTGGCATCGCTCTTCTAAAAGTCTATGCACCGATTTGCTTTTAACACCCATTATATAGGGCATTCAGCTCCTTGGTGGCCAGCAGGGTAAAAAAAACCCCAACCTTGATACTTAAATAAACCCTGCATATGAATATGTATGCCTGCAACGGAGCAGAACAGCCCGCAGGAGCCAACCCACCTCCCGTTCGGCGTGCTGCTGCAGCCCATACATATGCATGCCCGGCTCCCGGTGTATTTATAAATGCTCGATGTGTGCATATCTATAAAAGTTCGAGGTCAGCCACCAGCCCCTTGCTGGGGCTCAGGGTCTGGTGGGGTTTCCAGCGTGCGATGGGGGTTGGGGGCTGTGCATGGCCAGGGACCAGCACTCACCAGTGGCCGTCCCACCCCGGGCATCCTCACCGGGGTCGGCATGCGCGGTTCTGGAAAAATCCCCGCCTGACACCTGCAGCCCACTCGGGAGCAGCTCGCTCCCCAAAGTGTGAAATTACATTTCCAGAAAAAAACTAACGTGCTGCAAGTGGTTGGGAAACACAAGTGGCAGGAGGTGGCTCTGAGCAGCTATTTTAGTGTTTTATTTTAAAAACACAGGCAGTGAGTGCCCCTGGCAGAGCCAGAGATGCCAGCGCTTCAGAGAAACGTGTTGAAGAAAAGAGAGAAAAAAAATGCAGAGAGATTTCTTCTTCCTTAAGAGGTTTGCAAATGTGGTCTTTGGAGGACCAAGGATGCTGATTAACTTGAACAAGCAGACAAAGACCCTGACATCAATTAAATACTGCTGATGAGGTGAGGTCAATAGTAATTATAACCTGCTCATATCTTCACGCATTATAGACGTGTTTAATCTTTTTATTGAAAAGCTTTTTACTGAAATGGTGTGGTATGATAATTTCCTCCAGTATCCTGTTTCTAATTAAGTAGTTGGAAATACAGTGGATTGCACTTAATCATTTTTGCTTCAGTTAAGTCCTTGCTAAAGAAATAACTTTAGTTCTATTTTCGTTTTATTTTTTAAACTGTAGCCTTTTAAGTGGCTTTGAAAATGGAGATGACACTTGTATCAGTATTTATATACCCTTTCCAAACTTGAGCCTTAGAGTCAATGACCATGACCGTGGGACAGCCGTCCCTTTGTGTTTTACAGGGAAATCCATTTTCTGTGTGTTTCTGGCTTTGCCTGAGTACCAGGTTAGTGCTAAATGCTAAAAGCGCGAAGGACATTTGCTCAGCAATTAATCATTATCCGTGTGCGGCTGGCTGGTGTCAGTGCACGGGCGCAGTGGCCTCCGGCTGCGTGGCTGGGCTGCTCTGCGCGAGGAGCTGCGGGGGGCAACGCTGCCGTGCCGGGGGGCAGCGGGGGTCTGTCCGCCAGCCCACTCCCGACTCACCTTGGGGTGACACGGGTGGGTATCTATCTCAGTGAATTTGACAGCCCAAAACCTGCCGTTATCGCTAACGAATGACACTGCTGGGAGAGGAGACCCAGTTGGGGACGGGGTGGCTGAAGACAAGCTGGGTATGGCTTCAGCTCTGTCACCCTCCAGCGGGTCCCAGGCCCTGGCTCTGCTGGAGCACCGTGCCGGTGGTGGAAATGGCAGGTTGGCACAGGAGAAATGTCATGTCTCAGAGCTGCAGAGGGAGCTCTGGCTTCCACCTGCACAAGCTTTCCCGGCCCCGTGAGTGTCTCATACAAAGCAGCCTGATTCGGGGACTGTCCGGGTCAGGTCTCAGCCGTGCAGAGCTCGTCCACCCAGTACTAAGCCCACTAAGAAAGATCACAATTTTACCTTTTTTCCCCCATCTGACCGGGGAGGTGCTGCCTGCAACAGAGTGAGCCCTGGGCACAGCAGCCCCCAGCCCGCCGGTAGCCAGGGGGGACGGACGAGCACGCCGGGTGCTGTTGGAGGACAGAGGACACGCGTGTGCCGGCCTCCTGCCACCATGGGTGGGCACGTCTAACAAACGGCCATGCAAAAGGTATTAAACAAATTTTTTAAACCTAGCTGTGAAATCTCCCTGAGTGTTTTAACCCAGACAATTAAGAGAGAGCACGACAGCCAGCGGCTAAATATAACTCTGGAGGGGTGGCAGCAGCGGCGGGGCTTGGGAAGACGTTTTGAAGGGAGGCTGGGAAGCTGGGGAGCGCTGGTGGGGGGTGTCCACCGGTTCATGCTTCACTGCCTGAGCTGAAAGCGCAGCCAGGAACGATAATGCAGCTCCTCCATCGCGCTGCCAGCTGGGAACACGCTTCAGCACGTATTATCACTGACTTGAAATCTCTGTGGAGAGTTTATAGCTAAGGTGAACCGTGTTGGGAGCAGAGGCAGTGGGGAGGGGAAGGGGCCAGACTACAGCACCGGATGCCAGATGGGCATGGGGCTGCTCCTCTGCCAGCTCTCCCAGGGCACGCCAGCGGCTCTCGCTTCTCATCCTCACCTCCTCTCTCTGCTTATTTTCCAGAAGCTGTGAAAGGAATTGTCAAAAGCATCAATCACCTTATGCAGTGGCAGCAGTTGTCTGTGGACATTGCCTTGAGCATCACTGCTTGTGCTGAGGGTGCCGGGGGAACAGAGGGCTGTGCTGGTGCCTTGGGCACTGGGATCACCACCTGGGCACGGGGACCACCACCTGCGCTGCCTGGCCAAATCAGGCCTTTTATCATCGGTCTTGAAGCTGCTGGTTGTGAGACTGAGCAGCCACTTCCACATGATGAACGTGGTCTGTCTACCACTGGCTTGCGCCCTTGTGCCAGGAGGTTGCAGCTCAAGCAGGCTGGGCTGGAGCTCGCATCCTTTGCTCCAGCTGCCCTCGCCATCCCTGGGGCTCGCCGGGACGGGCTAATGTGGTTTTTGGACTCTGTTCATTTAATGGTCACTTGGCACTGAGACAAATGTATTATATTTGTTGGAGAAAGTTTATATACCAGTTAAGTGGCTTTTATAGTTCCAGCCCTGCTGAGAGAGCTGATGTGGTGGTTAGTGCTTTTGATTCAGTGCTTTGCTGCTCCACAGGCTTTCCGTGTGGTTTGGGGCATTCCCATCTCTCCTCGGCCCCTTCTCTCCTGGTGACAGCATTCCCTTAGCCCGGGGGAGGGCTGGAGAGGGAAACCAAGGGCACTGAGGCTCAGATACGATGGTGACCAGAGGGAATGAAATAACTGTGGTGGCTTTGGCAATCGCTTTGGAGAGGCAGGGAGTAACCAGCCGGGCTTGGGGTGTCCTGCAGAGGGGAACTCCGGCCCCGGAGCCTCAGCACCTCTCAGGAGGTGTCGCTGCTGGTCACACACCCGCCTGTGCAACTTCCCAAATAACCAGCTCCTGACACACCAGGTGGCCGGGGGATGGTTAATGAAGCACCATGGATCGTTACATGAGCAAAGACAAGCACTGAGAAGTTCTCCTGAAGTTACTTAGATCAAACAATGCCAGCAGCCTCCAGCGCTCCCTTCCCTCTCATCATCAGTCAAAACAAAGTTGAAATAATAGCGCACATCTCTCCCTGCAAGCCACGAGACATCAAGTCACCAGGAAAAGGCTGAGAGCAGCTCGTCAGAGCACGTGCCGTTTGTCTCCCAGCATCCCAGCTTTCCTGGTGATGGAGTAATTACAGTGCTGACTGGCACTGGGCTGGAGCAGAAATGCTTTTATTTTAAAATAGCCCAGAAATATGAGAGGAAATAGAAGCTGTGTTCTTTCCCTTTTCCAGGCTAGAAAGGCCCCTCGCCAGCCACAGTAAAGCCCCTTTGAACACTTGCAGTGTCCGTGCCGACCCTAGAGCCTTTCCTGCGCGGCTTCTCCCTGTTGCAAGAGGGGGTGCTTTGGTTGGGCTCAGGGCTCCAGGGGGGTGATGGGGGACAAGTCCTGTCGCCACAGCTGCCGACCAGGTCAGCCGCTGGGTGGGTGGTGGCGTGGTCATGCTGTGGACCCTGTGGGGACTGTGTGTGCTGCTGCCTCTGACCCTGCGGAAAGGCTGAACTGCTTCCTCCGTCCCTTCCCGCTCACTGCCTGTGTGCTGGGCAAGCGGTACAGGCTGTCTGTGCTGTGCACGTGTGTGTGCTGTGTGCTGTGTGTGTGTGCTGTCTGTGTGCTCTGTGTGTGCTGTGTGTGTGCTGTGTGTGCTGTGCTGTGTGCTGTGTGCTGTGTACTGTGTGCTGTGTGCTGTGCACGTGTGCTGTGTGTGCTGTGTGCTGTGCTGTGTGTGTGCAGTGTGCTGTGTGCTGTGCGCTGTGCTGTGTGTGCTGTGTGTGCTGTGCTGTGTACTGTGTGCTGTGTGCTGTGCTGTGTGTGCTGTGTGTGTGCTGTGTGCTGTGCTGTGTGTGCTGTGTGCTGTGTGTGTGCTGTGTGCTGTGCTGTGTGTGCTGTGTGTGTGCTGTGTGCTGTGCTGTGTGTGCTGTGTGCTGTGTGTGTGCTGTGTGCTGTGCTGTGTGTGCTGTGTGCTGTGTGCTGTGTACTGTGTGCTGTGTGTGCCCTGAGTGTGCTGTGTGTGTGCTGTGTGTGCTGTGTGGGTGCTGTGTGGGTGCTGTGTGCTGTGTACTGTGTGCTGTGTGTGCTGTGTGTGCTGTGTGTGCTGTGTGCTGTGTGCTGTGTGCTGTGTACTGTGTGCTGTGTGTGCCCTGAGTGTGCTGTGTGTGTGCTGTGTGTGCTGTGTGGGTGCTGTGTGGGTGCTGTGTGTGCTGTGTGTGCTGTGTGTGCTGTGTACTGTGTGTGTGCTGTGCTGCGTGTGCTGTGTGTGCTGTGTGTGCTGTGTGTGTGCTGTGCTGTGTGTGCTGTGTGTGCTGTGTGCTGTGTGTGTGCTGTGCTGTGTGTGCTGTGTGTGCTGTGTGCTGTGTGTGTGCTGTGCTGTGCTGTGTGTGCTGTTTGTGTTTGCTGTGTGCTGTGTGCTGTGTGCTATGTGTGTGCTGTGTGTGTGCTGTGTGTGCTCTGTGTGTGTGCTCTGTGTGTTGTGTGTGTGCTGTGTCTGTGCTGTGTGTGTGCTGTGTGCTGTGTGTGTTGTGTGTGCTGTGCACGTGTGTGTGCTGAACTCACGGTGCAAGTTCTGCAAAATGACACCCATGATGTGCGTCTCTCCCGCGGCTACCCAAAAGCCCCAACCAGCTTCTTTCACCACCGCCTTTTCCCTCCCCACTGCTCAGGGTCGTGGTTGCTGCTGCCAGGGCACAGTGTGCCCCGGGGCTGGCCAAGCTCCTCTGCCAGCACGAGCGTGAAAGGGGACGAAGTCTGGTCACACAGCACAGCTCTCTCCTAAAACAAGGCTGCTTTCTTCTCTGCAGAGCTGAGGATAAGCCCGTGCTGGCTGAAATCAGCTGGTGAGCACAGCCGCTCGCCAGGGCCGTGTGCCCGGGGGTACGGGCACAGCTCTGGGTGGCCGGGGGGGTGCAGGGTTTGTGCCACAGCCCTTGCCAGCCTGCTCCCACCCGAGAAGTGCCCACCTGGGCAGCGCCGTGTGTTCTGGTAACCAGTGCATTTCTGCTGGGGCTGCTCCCGGCCAGGCCAGCCGTGGGAGTGAGCTGGGATGCGGGCTGTGCCTCCGCGCTGCTGCTCAGGCTGCTCGGAGCAGCCGCAGAACCCAACCAGATGGCAGAGGGGCTGGCTTGGCAAACGCCAAGTTGCCGAGTTTCCCACCACATCTGAGTGGTGGGACGGCAGCGCCGAAGTCCAGCGTCTGAGCTCCGGGGCTGGGAGCCTAAACCTGGTCTATCCTGCAGCACCTGTGTGCATCACTGCGATGGGAGCAGGGGTGGTGGCTCTGGGGAGGGCACGTGGGCACCCGCCTGCTCCCAGGCAGAGACCGATGATGGCTGTTATATTCAACCACAGACCACAAACCCCATGTCCTTTCTCAAAGTGGAACCCAAATGCCTTGCTAGAGATTTAAGTTGCTCTCTGCTGTCTGGGTGTGATGGTGCATGGCAGTGGGGAATCTGCCACCGGTGCCCCTGCCGAAATGGTTTGGAGTGACCCTGCTTGCTCAATACCTGGAACTGCATGTCTCCAGATCGCACCTACGTATTTTTACATTAAAGTCTGCAAATGAGAAACTGTAGCCTGTAAGGAGAGCAGGAGCCTCGGCGTCAGCTGAGCGACAGATTCCAAGCAGATCTATGGGAGGGGAAGCGGTGCCAGCCCCGACGCATCCTTCCTGCATAAAACTGAAGAGTGTCACAGGGACCTTTTTTTTTTCTTTTGTTGCCGTTACTTTTCTTTAAATCACAGCATCAGTGCTAGCAAGGGCATTAGGCATCTGGGAAATGATCTCCTTCCTGCACAGAGGGTAGTTCAAAAGATTTCATGACTACTGCATCTGCATTACACCTCATTTTGCTGGATAAAACATGTTAACAGCTTTACAGGTTTGGAGTTGATGAAAACGAGCATCACACTCGAATCATTTTCAAAGCAGAGATCTTGAAAACCACTGGCAGCCTGACACACTTCTCCATATGTTATATAAAGTAACTGTTTACAATATGAGCTGGCAAATATCATATAATATAACTAATAATTAGATGACACTGAAATATGACTCATTTTGAGTGATCTCATATGCATATTTATACTCTTAAAAGTATTACTAGGAAAGAAGAGCAAAAGCTTCTTGAGGGCCAGTGGCCTGGTGGGCATGCTGCTGCGGCTCCCAGCCAGGGATTTCTGGGGATGCACAGCCTGGTTCAGCCCCAGTGTCCCAGGGGATTTCTGTGGGTCCACAGTCTGGACCATCCCCAGCATCCCGGGGGATTTCTGGGGGTGCACAGCCTGGTTCAGCCTACAGTCCCTCAGTGCCTTGTGAGAAGATCTGAGAAGATGTCCTTGCTGCTGCGGGCGAGATGCAGCACATCCAACTCGAGACGCAGGGACATGGTTCAAATTGAGGAGCTGCTGCTTTGACAACACTGCACGGGATGAGGGTATCTCAGAAGATAGAGAAAAACAGTAGAAAATTTGTAATTCACTGCAGTTTGCCATGGTTAAATGAATCTGCTGTCCTCATTTTGTCTAAACCCATCTGATTTCTACTTCCGAAATCCTTTTCCCTGCCAGCATCAGGCTGGGTCTCTTCCCTGCCATCAGCCCGATGAGAGCACCCCGGGGCCGCCGGCCTGGGCTGCAGCCTGTCCGAGCCCCTTCGGCCGCCCAGCCCATCCCTCCTGCGCATTGGTGGTGTGGGAAGAGTGGAGCTGGCAGCTGCTGCCGAAAGAGCCCCGGTTCCGAAATCCATCTGGGAAACACCGTGTCCTGGCAAAGGCTCCTCTGGGCAGCCTTTGTTCCTGCTGTGTCGCCTGCTTAGCTTCAAATATTAAAGCTGGCGTTTAATTACAGGTAGTGATGACAGCGAGGTTAGTCATAACGCAGTAATTAAGCCCAAGGTTTGTGTTCAGTAGCTGCCGTTCGGCTTACGGCAGCGGTGGGGGGAGGCGAGGCAGCAGCACAGCCTCCCGCGCCCGCAGCAGGGTCCCACCGATGGGCCGCAGGAGCAGTTCTCAATGTGCAAATTATTTCTGGGGTTTGCTGGGGCAGACCCTGTCACAATTTAATTTAAGTTTATCTTAGCCTAAGGGGCAAATTCTTTTGTTTCGTATTTTTAAATGATTCAGTTTAAGAGGCAAAGCAGAGCCCAGAACGCAGCCCCTCATCTTCTCAGCTTCGAATGCTGATGCAAAGACAACAGGGCTGAGTGGCTCCGGCTCCTCCATTCCCTCCTGGAGATTTCCCACCACTGTGAACTTAGCAGTGCTTCTAGATCTGCTCCCGACTCTTACGGGCATGGAGGGGCTTCATGGCATGCTGGGCAAATTACAAAAGCACCATTTGTGCATCATATTTTCTGCCTCCCCAACCTTTACAGCAAAGTATTGGGAAAATTTCTAACTTTGAAATCCTAAAACGCTTACAGTAGCTGCTGCAAGGGCCATATTAAAGCAAGTTGGTCACTGGGATACCGGAGCTTTGGGGAAGGGGGCTGTTCTGTGGATGGGACTGGGTTCGCTGCTGCCTGCTCTTGGCCACTGGGAATTCCCAGGACTGCAGCTCCGAGCCCCCGGCAGCACACAGGGCTTCAGGGAACGAGCTGGTAGTACGTTTCTTCAGCCCCTGTCAAACCAGGGTGGTAGGAACCACCTCAGACAGAAGCTGTAAAACTTTACTGGGTATTGCAGGAGGCGATTTCAAATGTGTCATTCAAAGTGAAAAAAAATAGTATAAATTACAATTGGATCTTAGCATTTTAGGTACACACACATGCATGTATTTATATGCACCCCCACCCTCCCCATATATGTGTGTATGTAGTTGATGGTGTATTTTTAGATGCAGTGTAAATTGATCCTATTCCTAAGTGCTCTGGCTAGTATAAATTGATTAAGAAAAACAGCAACTGAAAGCTTTTGTTTCTATGAAAATACCAAGTACTCATGCCATTCTGGAAAGGAAACTGAATTCAAAATGAATTTTGAAGGTTTGCTTCAAAATCCCCTCCCGGAAGGCTGGCAATTTTTCCTGAGCAGGTGAAGAGCCTGCGCTGCCTGCGGGCTGCCGCTCTGCATCCCACCTTCAGCTCCCACTGGTTTCGGGGTTGTTAGCGGGCTGAGACGCACGCCAAGAGCCGGGCGAGCTGCAGGCAGGGCTTGGCTCTATTTTGGGTACCGATAACTATACTTAGGGCTGAGTCATCCCTTCCAGTATCAGTTACAGGAGCTCTTAACTGAGCAGAGCTGGTGACCAGCTCTGATGGTGAAGGTCTGGGGCCGTGCGCTGGGGCCACAAAGCCAACCTGCAGCCTCTCCGCTGGCATCAGAGCCACGGATCCGGCCCCCGTGTGACAGCACCGGTGTCTGCTCTGGCCCCTTCTCTCTGCCAGAGCCTGATGCGGGGCGATGGGGTGCATTTCGGCTGGAGGCTGGGAGCGGGGAGGTGGGTGCTGCAGCGGCGCTGGGCTCCATCCCCCACTGCGGGCAGGGCTCCCACAGCCCCCAGGGAGGCTTTAAAGGCAGCGTCCACCTGTGGAGCCATCCCTTGCAGGGCACCCTGGCCTGGGACGGGAATGCTGCAAAGAGCTTCTAGCCAAAAATTCAGATCTTCTTCCTTACGTATGTCCCATTAAGAGCAACTGCTTATACGGCCATTTACTGGGACATGGTATTCAGTGGTATTCAATGGCATTCAATGGTATCTAACCTCCCTTCGTTTTAGTAGCCTGTTGATGATCCCAGAGTCAGCGAAGGAAGCTTTTCTGTGTACTTATTAAGAAACGCCTATGAAGCTGGCCATAGCAATGCTAGATATCGCTGGTATGATACCAGTTCTGCCAGCAAACAGCAAAGAGAAATGTTTTTCTTTGCAGATTTATTCCCCATGCAGAAAGGGAAAGCTAGAGAACATTTTCATTGAATCGCATCCAAACAGTCAAGTCAGCCTTCTCCATCTGCTTGAAGTGGGGGTTTAGTTGTTAATTTGCCTCCATGGGTCTCTCTGTACCTATTTTCTGTGGTGATACATTGGACACCTGTAGGTCATTTTTCTTCTGATTTTTGCTGTGCTCGCTTATGACTGTCAAGTGACATTTTGCCCAGTGTCTGAAGGAGGGGAGACAACTTCGAAAAAAAATCATTTTGGTGAAAAGCTATTCTGATGGTAACAAGAGCCAGCTTATGAAACCAGAGCTTTTACTCTGAATTGAGTCCCTTAAGTAATATCTGAATATCAGCATAATTCTTTTTAAAAGCATTTAACATTGGAAACTTTATTTTTAGCGTGTGAATGTCAAGGCGAACGGCAGCCTTTCAATCTTCCTCCAGCTCCTCCTGCTGGGTGCCCGAAGCTCCTGCTCCCCTCTGGCACCCCTCCGTGGGGCTGGGAGCCCCCTCAATGGGGGAGATGCTGCTGCTGCTGCATCTGCCTGGGACAGGGGGTGATGGGACCAGAGGGTGATGGTCCGGGGGCTGATGGGCCACCGTAGGACCCGGACGGGCAGGGAGAGGAAGCAGTCCTTCTCCCGGCTCTCTCCCTTCCCTGAAGGACTTTGTTTAAAAACAAGTAGTCTTTTAAAAATCTAGGGCAAGTCAGTCTCTTGCCAAAATTAGTCTTTGTGCAAGAGCATGAGACGGAATTTTAATGGGTAGCTGGTATGTGGGGATGGAGGGAAATGACTGCTTTTACTATCTAAATGCTGTTTTAAATAAGGCCTGTAATATCAAACAGCTTTGCCACGCTCGCAGATATGTTTTACAGGAAGCATCACTGCCACCGCTCAGTAATACACAAGAATGTTAAACAACAACTTACTTTTTCATTTGTGCCAAACGTGTCCTGACACATTGCTGAGGCAGATGAAAGCCGCAGCTCAAAAGGAAGCACAGGCAGAGCCTGGGCACGCTGCTTTTATCTGGCCTGGTTGTTGTCGCCGCTGCATAGGTAATTGCTACAAAAACCCTGCAAGGCCATTTTTCATGTTGCATTTACTTAACTGCAGCCGAGGGGAGCAGGGAGAGGCAAAACCCATCCTCTGCTGTGCCAGGCCAGGTCCTGGGGTCCTGTATGGAGCCCTGTGGATGGGATGGGATGGGGACATGGATGAGGATGGGGATGGGGTGGGGTGGTTCAGCAGCTGGGCTCCAGCCGGTGCTGTCAATGCCATGCCAAGCAGTTCCTATGGAGGTATGCAGTAGACGACATCGCCGGTTGTGGAATTAATATAATAGAAAACAGGGAAGTGTGAGGTGCCAGGGGGAATAAATAATTACATGATTGCATGCCTAGCTCCGTCCTGGCTCCTGCCCCTTGTCAGCCCAACCTGGGCCCTTCGCAGCGGCGCCGGCCTGCCCCGCTGCCTCCCTGCCCAGGGGCTCTGCCGGCTCCTCCGGCTGCCAGCGGCTGAACGGCAGCTACAGAATTATCCAAAGGGGCTGATCATTTGTGATTTCTTTTTGCAAAAATTACATTTGACTTCCTAAACTAAAATTTGTAGGTACAGTCCCTTCCCTTTAGCAAAGCGGTTTATTACTTTTAACTGGGATTTCATAATCTCTGGCCGTGCTGGTCCCAAGTTTCCTGCCAAAGCTGCGTGTGTCCCCCAGGACATGCTGCATGGCCACGCCACTAATTCACAACTCTTCTGGAGCAGGAACAAAATCCACACGATGTACTGCTATTACTGGTTACATGAGATGTACTGGTCTGTCTGTGTGCCGAGACAGAATCTGTATGACTTCAATTTGCATTAGTCTGTGTTTCTGAAGGCACCTGCTGGTCCAGGTCATGACCGAACCCCAGGTTCTTCTCTTTAACGCAGACGTGTGCATCGCAATGTCAGGCATGACCTTCAAAGGGGGAGAAGTGAACCTTGGGTTGCCTGAGCCCGATATTGTCATCTCCAAAACCACAGCACCCACCTGGTGAGGCGGGAGGTGGCAGGTCCAGACCCTGGTCCTGGTTCAGCACAGGAGGGGTTTGGCTGTGCCAGAGTCGTTCCTGGTCACCAGGGCCAGTGCTGGCACTGCTCGTTCCTGGGAGGGACAGTGGGGGCTTTAAGGTAATAATGGCAGCAAGGGTCAGTGTCATTTGATGAACCTCCCATAAAAAAGGACCAGCAATATCAAACAAATAAATCATTTCTCCTCTACAGTTCAAAGTTCATCTATTTTCCATGTAGGACTGGACTTCTCAGGTGTTTATACCAAAGAAAATTCAAAGCCTACCATGCAAGTAGTCTGCAAAGAGTTAAACTTATGTGGTTTCTTAAAAGTACTCTTTAATTCTGAAATTAATAATAGCATAATATTTGGTACGAAAACTGTGTATAACCCCCCAAGAGTGCCTCCTAGCTGGGGCACAGAGAGACCAAGCAAGCCAGTCCTCATCCGGAGGTGCTGGGGCTGTGCCCCAAGCCTCCGGCGCATCAGCTGGGGATGCTCGGCTGCGTGCCCACCCGCCCCAGCACCCTCCTCTCCACCGAGTTAGCAGCTAACTCCACAGCCGAGTCGATTCTCAGTCACTGCCTTGGAGAAAAATCAGTTCCCCACAAAAGGCTGTTATTCGCAGAGGAAGGAAATGCATTTTTAAGCACTTGCTCTTTTAACAAACCAACCCTGCTTTCACAGAGAAATCTCTGTTAGTGAGCACGTGCTGCCAGGGGGTGGCACCGGGACACGGGCCCCTGCAACCCGCGGGCAGGGGACAAGCCCAGCATGAGCGTGTCCTGGGTGTCTGCCCCAGAGCTTCAGGGGTGCCCCAGTCCCTACCTCGCAGTGTGCTCGCAGCCATCATGTTCTTCCATGCAGTGCAAGTGTGGAAGCGGTCCCATCAGTGGCCAGTGACATGGATTGGGACCTGGCTTTGCTTCTTAATGTGACTAACACCAAGCTGAGGCACTTGCCCTGCTGCTGAGGCCCATGAGAGTGGCAGGGCTCTTGCCGATGGATTTCAATCTGTCCCCAGTCACTGCCACAGTCTCCAGGAGGAGTGTGCAGGGCAGCTGCTGGTGCTGCTGCTGCGCGGAAGAGTGATAAATTGAATGGGGAAGACTTTTATGAATTATTTACATAAATAGCTCTGCTGTTCCTTGGCTATATGGGAATGCCAGGAAGGGTAAATGGTGTTTCGAGCACTTTAAATGAGTTGATCTTCCGGTGGTGACTCAGGGACACAAGGATGCCCAATGGGGTACCCACAGGCAGAGGTGCAGCCGCTCAGGACCCTGGTAAGGGTCTCCCTGTGGGAGTCGCTGCCTGATTCTCGGCTGGGAAGCCGGGTGTATGCCCGGGCTTCGGGCCATCTGCCTGCTGGCTGCTGCCCAGTGCCGGCTGCCGTCACCCTGGCTGGGGACCAAGACCCCCGAAGGGAGTGGGGGTGCTGTAGGTGCAGAGAGCCCGTCCAGCTCCGGGACGTCTTCTTCTGCCCCACCGGTGAGATGAGCCATTCATGCCGCCTGGCTGCCGGCCAGCAGCAGTGGACAAGCTGACAAGGTGGTCACTCAGCACCCTGCTCCTGCCACAGGGCTGGGGAGGGCAGTGGGTCACTGCCACCTCGCCGGGCGGTGACGCCGGTCCCCAAAGAGCACTGTGCTGGTGTGTGCGCCCCAGGGGCTATAAATACACCCATCGCTTTGCTGTCCTGTTGGTACCTCACGTAGAGGCACTGCTAGCATTTGTGACACCCACACTCAGCTGCCATGTAACTCATGAAGTCTCCGGGTATTTATATTTGTGCCAGCAGACAGGGTTGGTTCAGGCTTGGCAGCACCAAACAGCTCTGCATCTCTCAGGCCAAACCCTCGGTCAGGCTCAACCCCACAGGGACGCAGGCACGGCTGCGGGGCTGCCTGAACAGGCAGCAGGACTGGGACACCACTCAGTCCGGTGGGCTGTGCACTGGCCGCCCGCCCCGCTGCCAGTGATGATTTGGGGTGATCCCACAGGAATGTATCACTTCTCCCGGGAGCCTCCAAGCATTGACCTGCTCCCATCCCAGCCTGCCTGAATTCAGCCTGAACCATACAGTGGCATTCCCAGCAGCTCCCTCTCACTTGCATTGGAGCAGGAGCCTGATGCTGGCAGCAGAAACCTGAGCTGCACGGTTTGAAAACCCCCATTTATTCAATTATTTATCTATTCAGCCCATTGCCAATTGCCACGGGCTTGTCTCCTATTTTCTAATGCTGTAAGATAATTTTAAAAAGTTTATAAGCAAATATTCTGTTCATGTGCTGCCTCCAGAGCAGAGCAGAGGGGCAGAATTCCCCCCCCTCGCCCTGCTGGCCATGCTGCTGGGGATGCAGCCCAGGATGCGGTTGGCTTTCTGGGCTGTGAGCGCACATTGCTGGCTCATGTTGAGCTTCTCATCCACCAACACCCCCAAGTCCTTCTCCTCAGGGCTGCTCTCCATCCATTCTCTGCCCAACCTGTATTTGTGCTTGGGATTGTCCTGACCCACGGGCAGGACCTTGCGCTTGGCCTTGTTGAACTTCACGAGGGTCGCAGGGGTCCATCTCTCCAGCCTGTCCCGGGGTGCAGGAGCGGGTGGGGGGCGGGGGGGGATGGCGCTGGCAGCCTGCACCCTGGCCCCTCAGCACCCCTGAGCTCTCCCAGCAGCATCCCCAGCCCCCGGGAGCGGGGCTGCCTCCGGATACTGCAGCCACCCGACATGAATAAATGTGTAAGCAGAGTGAAACTCCATGCTGTGTGAAGTTAGAGTAGCTGCAGGTGGCGAAACAAGTCAATGGCATGAAAACAACAGGTCAATATAAAAAAATCTGAAATACCTATACTGTCAGGCAAGGTATGGATAAAAAAGGTGGTTAAATATTTTAAGTGTTTTTTAAATGTTAAGCCATTTGGGAAGCAACAGTCATTCTGCATCCTGCAACAAAATCGGCATGTAGCAGCCATCACCAAAGAGAGAAAAAGCATTTCTGTAAAGACAGATTGAGCTTTTGATCTGTACAGACTTGGCGATGCACTCCAGGCTGGCGGATTACGGTTGCACACGCTGGACAGTAATTGGAGGAATAAATACCTGAGGCCGAGGGGGAGCTGCTGAGGGAAAGGGAGAAAGGAATGGGGAGCAGGCTCTTCCCTGGCCAAAAGCTGGAAATGGGAGCCGGTGGGGAGGGGACGCTGGGTGAGCCCCCTGCCCGCAGAACCGCACACGTTCTGCTTTTACCTGTGTTGGGAGGTGGGTCATTCCCCTGCCACCTGCTGACACGCTGCCCCCTAAAATCCTAGAAGACGAAGCATATCCCTCAACAATTCATTTACTCACTTATTTTGATCCTCATCCGATAAGACTGGTTCTGCTCAAGGTTTTAAATTGTGTATATTGTGCAAACCTTTTATTATCTGTTCTGAAGTATTTATCGCGGCCTGAAGAATCACCTGGAAACGTGAATTAACTGCAATAACACAAAAGGCAGAAAAAATGTTTCATAATTTTATTGGAGCGGTTACAAAGTGAGGTTGCTAGGTACAGTGCCAGTGACTCTGTGGCTGCGGTTCTGCTGCCACTAAAAATAGTTACAGCTTCAAAAGCCATGCCTAACAGTAAAGGTACATGCAGACAACCCCGTGCTTCATTAAAAAACAAAATCTTTTTCTTCATTAAAATTATGGACAAATAAGGGCATCTTTTTACTACTATTTATTTAATTAAAGCAGTTACATAACCTGAACTCAAATACCAAGTAGCACTGTCTCTGCTGATATTGCAGTCAAATTTCACTAGTATTTACACCAAAATTGAGCTTACTCAACAATATTAAAATCACAGTACAATAGAAAAATAAACATTTTCACATATATCCTTGAAGCACATTGTAATTCACAGCCACAAAATAAGTAGTGGTTTTAATTCACGTGTCATATGTCTTCAAAGTATTTGAAATTATTGTGCCAATACAGTCAGGCTCCAGAAATATTATTCTGCAGTAGATACTGATTCAGTGCAAGGCACAATACAGCAAATGGAAGTAGGGTGAAACGGTCCCATTCAAGCAGTGATAGCTGTTTTGAGGTTTTTTTTTTTAAAGTTCAGGGCTTTTAGTGTTGGTCTAAACCAACTTCCACCCGAGGGCCAGCATTCCCCACCCCCTGGCAGCTCTGCTTGCACCGTCCCCAGTTTGCAACCAGCAGTTGAACAGGGCTGCTCAGGAGCTTGGAAGACATTTTTCATAGGCAAATGCAACTTCAGGTCTACAGCTTCCTTCAAAAATGTTACTGGGGTGGAGACTAACCACTGCAGGTAACAAGTACGAATGTATGGACTTGAAAAATCATGAGCTAATCACAGAAAGAGCTGTGCTAAGACATACCACTCTTTACTAATGTTTTTGTTCTGGTCAAATCTGAAGACAAAAACTAGTAACAAGGAAAAAAAGAATCCTTTCTTTCCCCAAAAGAAAGGCAAGCAGCAGGTTTTTGTCTCCTGCCCCCCCAGGCCCATTGTGTTTACCTGCTACAGACCTGACTTTCCACACAGGGCTGTCTGTGGGTGGAAGATCATCCCCGTTCCATCCCACGTTCTGCCCAGCTCTCACTGGGACTCAAGCGAGCAGAGCAACAGCAGCCTGCTCCAGGGGCTCCAGACATTCCGCTCCCCGGGGATCCTACTGCTCAGCCAGGCACCCTGCGCCAGAGGCACCCGGAGCCCCATGTCCCCCCCTTGTCCTTCCTCGTGGAGAAAAAGAAGAGGGGGATGCCAGGCTCAGGAAAACTTGGCGTGACCCCTCTTTGAGCTCGTACAGCATGACCCTGAGGGTTGAGTCCGTGGGCCCACGTTATGGAGACAAACCTTCAGCTCCTGTCCTGGTCTGGAAAGAAGGCAGCAGTGGGATGCTCTACGGCGTTCACTTGCAAGCCACCAGCCGCAGAAATGGCCCAGTGGCTTCCCACGGCCACCTTTCGCAGGCTTGCAGGGAATTCAGGTTGGGAGGCAGCTTCCCGGGGCATTTAGTGCAATCGCCTGCTCAGCGCAGGGTCAGGTAAGAGATACTGCAGATGTCTGATCATTATTTCATTAACTTGGTGTCATATGAACTGGATTAAAACAAAAAATCCTAGGTGCTGTGGTATGAAAACATAAAACTGACACCAGATCATATGTAGGTTTCATACTGATTTCATTTTGTATTAAAGATTACCATATGTGGGAGATGATGGGCATAAATGAGAAAAAAAATTAACGCCGTGAGCCAGAGGAAGCAAAATATAGCTAATGAATAATAATTTGTTTCTGTGTGGATCATTGTAGACTGCTTTGGCAAAACTTAAGCTCTAAATAACTATTTACCTCAAACCTTTTGGCGTCTTCAGTGAATGATTTGTAGTTATTAAAAGATTCACAAATGTACCCAGAGGAAAAATAGGTTAAAAGCACGATCACAAAATCATAAACTGTTTAATCTCATTTGCTAGTCAAAGGCCAACACAGCACAACGAGGGAACGTGGAACTTTTAGATGGTCTTCCTGTAGTGAGACAAAGAGCTGAATCTCGTTCCTAGTTAACACAACCCATCGTCAGCATTGCTTATTAATTAACAGCTCAAAGGCTGTAGCTGAGATTGCATTCTCCTTGCATATTGGATAGGTCAGAAAGGAATTCCAGTCGAGTGGCTTGGGGAAAGGCTTCTTCCACGACCCCCATCACAGAGGTTTCTGTATGAACACAGGCATCTCCTTGGGCTGGCGGACTGATTGTCTTCCACAAATATATTATAGTAAGGATAAGTGCCAAAAGGCAAATATTTAAGAACAGACTTGCCAAGCTCCCCAGGAGCTAATGGCTCCAGCTATCACACTGCCTGGAGAAGATCTGCTTGGTCTTTGTCCCAGTGGCATCCAATCTCCCCATGTCTGACCAGTTTCCTCTGATGGGATGGGCCAACAGACATGATTCTGTCATGTTGCAGGTAAAAAGTAACCATGGGGGAGGAGATCTGAACTCGGTGTGATTTTGCAGTGGTTCCAACTACTCCATGTCAAATATAGCAATGTTTAAAAAAAGAGCAGGAACTTTACATGAAATCGTGAGGCTCAGCTTCAAGTTCCAGCTGGACTCGGAGGAGGCTGTGACATCTCGGTATGTGGACAGCAGGGAGTCGCACCGGAGCAGGATGCGGGCTGAGGTGTTAACTCTGCAGGTCATAGGATCTGAAAGACGGAAAATAAACTGTGCAAAATGCGTTTAATCATCCCTCTCGGTGTTCGGTGGGAGGCTCCTGTACACTTCTGTGAGGTGAAGATGTCGAGTGCCGTTGCCTGCTATGGCTGATCATCAGTAGAAGCGATCTTCATTAAATAAAGTATCAGAGCAGACCTCAGTAATGAACCCGGCCAATTGCACAGATCTCTTGAGCGAGGCAGGATGAAACAGGGAGAGATTTTAACAGGTTCACCCAGAAAGCACAAAACCAGTTCAAGACCCAGAAGACTGCCGGGTAGAAAATACAAGAGAGGCACTGCTGTCCGGAGCTCCAGAAGGTGTATCGCTCTCCTCCAGCGTGCCCAGCCTGCCAGAGCTGGGCCCGTAAAGTTTTGTTGCACTTGGGTTTCGTACACGCTGCAATCATCAGCCAACTTTGCCATATTAGAGAGACATATTGCAAAAAGGCTGTAAGTAACTACATAAGGACCAACCTGGGCGTGCGGTTTTACATTCTGCTGTGTCTGTTTAGGATCTTTTTTCAGACACAGATTAGGGGAACATTTTATTTCCTAACTGAAAGGAAAGAGAGAAATCAAGACCACAAAACACTAGGAAATGAATACAATTTTAGACCTAGAGAATCAGATTCAGCGAATATCCTATTTTTATGCTCTCTTTTCGTTTAATTCATCTGCCATTCCAAACAAGACATGCCTCAGTTGAATGAAGTCTCAAATAATCACATAATAGGAGAAGTCATTTATTGTGAATCGGGCTCATTCTCTGGTGATATAAATAGGCTGTGCTGTTCCACAGTCTTTTGTCAGTGGGGATTAATTAGCAACTGACCCTTGGTTGGGATTTCTTCACTACGTCTACATTTTTCATCTTATAGGGCTAAATGAGATCTTAACATTGCTTTAAGAAGCTATGCTTCCTAAGCAGCAATTTAATTTATCCTTAGGCTATAAATCAGTAGTTTAATTTATCACTAGGTTACATATCAACAGTGAATAGTCAGGGTGGAATTGAGTTTATTATAAAGATGTTCTGTTAGAAGACACAGTATTACAGTGATTGAAACATGCTGTTAAATTTTCCACTAATGCCCAATTCTGAATATCAACACGGAGAACCACACTTTACATACTTTACATTTAGCTTTCTAATAAATAAGTTCAATAAATAGGGATTTTGCAGATTAAGAAGCTGTACGTGTCAACAGAAGCTGCTTTACAATGTTGTCAAAAATAACTACAGCTGTTCTTGTTTGTTACCAATCACTGGAAATTAGTAAGTAAAATACAAATATTTTACTCTTACTATGAAGACCGGAGGAACAAAAATCTGTTAAAATCACCCTTAGGATTACACAGAACTTAAATTTTGTACACTAAATTTATAATTTAGAGCATGCTTTTATACCATTTTTAGCACACAATATTTTCAAATACATTTCTTAAAAATACAAGAAATAATTAAGACCGCCCATGTAAGATTTCATCTGTGCTCTGATCACTAGCTCTTGTGTTACACAGTATTGCAGTTTGGCTAATTTTGGACGACCTAGTCCACATTTGGAGAAGATAGATAATAAAAGGACAGATTTAGCCTGTAGTATATTGCAACATCTTGTTAATACAGTAATTTATTTGTCACAGTACAAAAAAAATTAATTCCCCCCAGTTATTTGTATATATAATACATATATATAATCCATTTATATTATTAATTTTTAATAATTATTTTCTTGGGAAACAACTCTTATGTTATCTCTAAAGATTGCCAGGAAGAGAAATACTCCTGTACCAAATGAAAACACAAGTAACTCGAGCAACTGTAGTGTCCGAAAGGTACTGTTACTTTCAGCACACACGTTTCTCACGTTTTACCCGTAAAGAAAAGACCTCCAGCAGGGCTCCCAACACCGGCAGTCCAGCCTTCGCGCTGCAGCGAGATGCTGGTCAGCCTTTGGGAAGGGTGGCTCGCCCCGGCGCCGCAGAGCTTGTGCAGATGCTCCCCAGGCGAGCCCAGTCCATGCTCGGCCCCATCCTGCAGTTCCTCCGGCTGCTAATGCGCTGGTTTTCCTCAGCACAGAAGGCAGGATCGGACCATTGGCTGCTCAGAACCAAATCACCTCCGCACTCGTTTGCACGCCGACATCTGCTCATGAAACGCACCACTACGTGCACGTGCGAAGCAGGCGCCTGCCTGCACCGGCTCCTAGAGGGACCTG
Organism: Alca torda; assembly: GCA_008658365.1. Lineage (NCBI taxonomy): Eukaryota > Metazoa > Chordata > Aves > Charadriiformes > Alcidae > Alca > Alca torda. The sequence goes on from CM018081.1 coordinate 10,245,734, forward strand.
CTTATCTGTCTGCCAGGGGCTGAGGTGTCAGTTCACCTGGAAGCCAATTTGCCTTTAAGTGGGGGGGGTGTCCAGATTTTTCATGAACAACCATCGTAATCTGAAAGCATAATCATGCACACATCAGTAAGCCTACCTTTTGCAAAACACTGGCACTCAAAGACTGAATCATAAATGCTACCAAACTATCAAATGATTACCAGCACTAGAAATAGATGAAGAAATAATAAAACTGTAAAGGTGAGATAACTGCATCGTGACTCTGATTTAAATAGTCGTTTACCACGTTAAGTGAGCAAAAGGCTAGGTATGTGGACTGAGCCTCAGAAGAGAAGATACTGCTCTTCCTTATTTTTATTTCCTACTTTTAAAGAAAGGCTAATTGAGAACATTTTTGAACGTGGGAGACTAAGTCATTAAAAGAGAAGCACTTGGATTGCTTTCTTCCTTTAGGGGATTTACTTCATTTTATTTTTTCTGACACAAGTCAGAAAGAAATGAGAATACTGTAAGGAGATGGAAAGCTGAATTTTGACACGTTATTTTCCATTAAAATTCTTCCACATACTTTGTTAAGCTTTTTCTAAGATCAGAAAATGAGGCTTTACCTAAAACGAATTTGAGACACTGGCAGATTTTCCTCACACACTTGTAGCACTACAGTGTCCTACTGTCTCAAAGCAGAGGATTTTTTTCAAACTTCCCAAATCTTTCGCATTTGTTCACAAACTGGTATCTCCGTTCTGTTTATACTCTGATAAAATATTGAGAGTCATCTCCTCGCTCTTGGACTGCACGTTGTGTTCACTTCTTCTGGATGATTTCCTGGTCGCCCTGGAAAGCCGCCTTCGAAAGGTATCACCTGCCAGAAAGTAAAGAATAGGGTCGACGCAGCTGTTGAGGCTGGCCAGACCCCTCGTCACTTGGTAAGTGGCATAAACCTTATCGTTGAAGGCACACATTTGTGGAGTCTGAAAATCCACCCTGGCTCTTAGATTTAAGGTCTTCATCACATGGAAGGGAAGGTAAGACACAGCAAAGACCGTCAACACAATAATAACCAGGTAAATTGACTTTCTCCTGAGAGGAGAATTGTCCAAATCTTTGTAAATCAAAGCTTTCACAATTAGCCCATAGCAACCAAGAATCACTATGAACGGGATGCAGAACATAAACACGGTGGTGCACATGCTGTAAATGAAGTAACTTCTCAGGTAATCATCGGCTGTTGTGTCGTAGCACGTTATGGTTTTATTTCTCCTTATCCCCGTTCCCGAGTAGAAGAGTATTGGAGAAATCACGGCCACCACAATGACCCAGACCAGGGTGCTGATGTACACCGCATTCTTCTTCTTCAGTCTCCCCAGCGACTTCAAGGGGTGCACCACTCCCGTGTACCTGTGCACGCTTATGCAAGTTAGAAACAAAATACTGCCGTACAAGTTCACATGGAAGATGAACCTCTGCAGCTTGCACATGATATCTCCAAAAATCCAGTCCGTTTTATTGAAGTAGTAAAAGATGAGGGCAGGCAGAGTCAAGACATACAAGAAATCAGCTAGCGCCAAGTTGAACATGTAAACTGAGATGCCGCTCCAAGGCCTCATATGGAAGACAAACATCCAGATAGCCACGCTGTTGCCCAAAAACCCAGTGATGAAGACCAGAATGTAGACGGTGGGCAGGTAATAGAACTGGAAGCCAGTTTTGGTCAGGGAACACTTGGTGGTGGCGTTTCCCGCAGACCAGCCGCTGCTGGATAACAGGTTTGGTTCAGTTCCATTCAGAGCAGCAGAGAAAAGGACTTCGGTCATGATCCTTCCACCAGAGTCACGTAGGTCTGAGGTGAAGCAACAAAGTCTCTACAGGAACAGCAGCACATCTAAATCAAGAAAAGAGCAAAGAAAACCTAACTGGATGGTAAAACCTGCCCTGCTTTTCTTCAGAGGGTTTCCGAGGTCGGCTGCGCCTCGCCCACCCGCGCAGCTCAGTCTAGCGTGGGGCGCAGACTGTGTGCCCCGCACGCCGGGAGCCAGGGGACACCCCGGCCGAGTCGCCGCCTGCCGCCGGCGGGCCCCTCTCCCCGCCCCGGCCCGGAGCGCCGCGCAGGGGTTCGGGGCAGGGCAGGCGGGGCGGCGGCGAGAGCGGCAGCGGGCTGGCCCGGCCCTGGGACGCGCCGGCGGGGAGCGGGGAAAGGGACGGGGTGAGCACCGCGAAGGGGCAGCGGGAGCGGGGCCGGCAGCGGGGGCGGCCGCTCCGCCCGCACTCCTCAGGCGAGCGCCACCGCCCCGGCCGCCTCCGCGGCTGTCGGCCCCGTCCCGCAGCCCGCCGCCGCCGCTCTCCTCGGGCTGCCCGGCTCCCCCCAGCCCTCCAGCTCCCCGAAGTCACCTCAGCCCGCCCGCCGCCGCTCCCTTCGCTTCCGCCCGTTCCCCTCAGCCCGCTCGGCTCCCCGAAGTCACCTCAGCCCTCCCCGCCTCGCTCCCCTCGCTTCTGCCCGCTCCCCTCAGCCACTCGGCTCCCTCAGCCCGCCCGGCTCCCCCGGGTCACCTCAGCCCGCCCATCTCCGCTCCCCGCGTCGCCCCCAGCCGCCGCCCGGCTCCGAGGATCGCTGGGGCCGCCCCCACCTGCGTCCCCCGGCGCCCTCCTCAGCCCGCGCTCGCCTCTCCTCGCGTCCGCCCGGCGAGGGGCAGCGTCCCGCCCGCAGCTGCCCCGGCCGAGTCGGCTCCCATCGCCGGGCAGGGCAGGACAAGGCAGCCGGGGGCAGCGGCTTTAGGGCGCGGGGCGCCCCTCCATGGCGGCGGCGCCGCCGCGGGGAGAGCGGCCGCAGCCCCTCTGCTGCGGGCGGCAGCGCGGCAGCCCCGGGCGGACTGCGGGCGGGACGAGGCGCCGACTCGGCCCAGGGGCGCGCCGCCCGCCTGCGAGGGCGGTGCGGGGGGCGGGCGGCGCTCGCCGCTCCCCGCCCGCCCCACATGGCGGCCGGGCCGGGCCGGGGGGAGCGGTGGCGGAGAGGGGCTGATGCCGGTGCCGTTGCCGGACCTGTGACCCCCAGCCGACACACCCCCTGCTCCCGGCGACAGCCGCCGCCCTCGGGCCGCACCCGGGGCATGGGGCTCCGATGGGCGCTGGCTGCAGCCCAGCTGCGGAGGCGGTAGCGGAGCACACGGGTGCGCCCATGCGGCGTGGCGGGCGTGGCAACGCCGGCGAGGCCAGCGCCAGCGGGCACGGCCAGGCCTGTGTGACATGGTCACCCGTCTCCAGGGGCTCACACCGGCACCATGGTGGCACAGCACGGGCACGCGGGATAGCCCAGTGCTGCCCCGGCAGAGCTGCGGCCTGCCCGGTGCTCCCGGGCAGCAGGGGCAGAGGAGGGCAGGGTGCCCTCCGCAGTGAGGGAGCAGGGGACGCCGCGCCTGGGCTAAGCCCCGTCCTGCCAGCACAGGCAGTGGGGCGCGGGCAGCAGGGTGCAGGTGGCGGGGCACAGGCAGTGGGGTGCGGGCAGTGGGGCGCAGGCAGTGGGGCAAGTGTAGCAGGGCGCAGGCAGCAGGGTGTAGGCAGCAGGGTGCAGGCAGCAGGGTGCAGGCAGCGGGCTGCCAGGTGTGCTGCCCCCGAGCTGCTGCGAGCGTCTGAACAACACTCCCCTGATTTTGCTTTCACTCATCCCTTTGAAATCTGCTCTGCAACCCAGTTTAAGCTACACGAACGTGTTAATTGCTGTAAATGGAACAGCTGAGCAGAAATATGCTCTACTGACCTCTAATTAAGCGCTATACATTTGGCACTTGAGTCAGAATACGGTTATTATTTATTGTCTTAGCAAAACACAATCTGCTGGTTTCAGCCATTTCTTCCTTGTTCACATTTTAGTTAGGATGTGTGGTGAGTGATACATGAGCTAGTCATATCTGCTCTCAGCTAAAAGCTGTGTTCTAGACGGAGGATTATTAGTACTTCATGAATATGTATTCATTTTTCAAACTTTTGAGTTTGTCTAAATTATAAAACTACTTTGTTGGGAAAGCTTAATTGGGAAATCAGCTGCATATTGTACCCCGTAGGAATATGCAAGAGGATGCAGATGGAGTTGCCAGCCTGGCATCTCTTTTGGGGCAAGTTACACAGACTACAATGTTGAAGAAATGGCTTATATTTTATAAATATAAGAGCGTTTATTCTTGTATATTAGTGGGTTTTTTTCTTTTTGTACTCATCCACTAACTGCATATTTTCTACTTTTAAGATTCTTTTTAGTTTTAATACAAATTGAATGTGAAGAGAAAGGAAAGCGAAAAATGAGACAAGAAGGGCAACACCTGTAAAATCTGTGTTGTACAGCAAGCCCGGTTTTCAAAACTGTTCGGTGGTGCCCTCTAGGATTTTAAAGTGCTAGCAAAAATTAATCCGTAGTCTCCGCGTTCCCACAAAACACCCATCCCACAAAACAGACTTAGGGCGAATACAGTATAATGTCAAGCCCCCCATGCTCGTTTATGAAAAAGTCATCTTGCTCCTTGAAGAATCAGCTGCATGGCCCAAACCAGAGTTCATTTTAATAAAGCACTTGGATCATTGTGTAAAAAAAAAAAAAAAATTACAAAGCTATTAGCATACAAGAAGCCTTTTCGTTTATCTTTCCCTTCATAATTGTTATTTCATTAGTGATTTTCTCAGTCCCATTGCTAACATGTAACTTGTCTTGGCAGCTTCCTTGAATTTCCTGTCTTGAGCAAATTTTGAGTCATACCGAAGCAGCGTTAGATAGCATCAGTAAATACGCACTGTGAACTACAGCCTGTTTTCCTCAGTTACCGAAGCAGTGCCATAAATCCAAATGACGGAGATGAAAGGTCGGAGCAGTAATTCAGGGAGCCCACAGCTGCCCAGGGTAGGAAGCATTTTGTAGGATCTGTGCTGGTGCCTGAGGTGCTGGCAGCAGCGCTGGGCGCAGGGTCCGGCCACGGGGACTTCTCAGCCTTCTCTGGAATAATAGGGCTTGTGAGCCCAGCTGTGAGCAGAGCTGCAGTTCATTAACACAGGACTTGGAAAAGGACGGGATCACCAGTGCAAGCAGGAGCAGGAGCAGGCGGGAGGAGGCAGCTGCATCTGCTGCATCTGCCCAGGCACCCGTTCACACCGACCTTGGGCTTAATGCCGACATGACGTTGGCCGAGGCAGGAGAGACAACACCTGATCCAGCATGAAGCCGTGGCTGCACAGGGACTAAGGTTCTTGGTGGGTTCTTCTCATCTGGCGTAAGGTTCTTGTGGGACCAATACACATATTCAAGGTGGAATACAAACATATCGATGTCTGAAGGCAGAAGTGAATCTGTACCAAACCCATGCTTCACATCCTTCAGCTGCAGTACTGTTGATCCGTTACTGAAGACTCCAAGCTCAGATTTATAACCTGGTCTGCGAGACTTCAATTTATTTAGTCTTCTGTGCCAGGGCAGGATTTTCCAAGATACTTGACTCATCCATGTAACTTTTTTCTGAGTGTCCTCTCATTTTTCAACGGCTTTTTGGAAGGGTGGGCACCCAAAGCACACACCGTTGTGATGGTGTTGCTGGCATTGATTAGAAGCATCAGGCTGTCCCCCCACCCCAGCAGTTTCTGATGGTACTCTCCAGGGTGTAACATCACACTCTCACATCAGCTCCCAGCTTCTCTTGGAGACGAACCTCCACCACCAGAATATTAGGTGCTACCACACACTGCAAACAGCAGCATCTTTCCAGAACCACACTCGCCTCACAAGAGTGGAAAAGAGCCATTTCCCTTTTTAATGCACATTTTCTGAATCGCTGGCATTCTTGCCTCCTTTTTACTCCTGCCTCACATACCTCACTTCATACATCCTCACATACCTCACAGGCTTTCCTGTTCCTTTTTTATACCCCAGTTACTGTGACTGCTCAGTATTTCGTCTTTTGCCCAACCCTGCAAACCTCATCTGTTGTCCCTGCCTACACTACTTTTCCCCTCTTGCTACAACCTGGGGTCAGTGCTGCCGGGACCCTCGTTCCTCACCTGCTTTAGTGCCACTTTGGACCTGCCAAGGAAACCGCTCGCCCGCTGCAGCCGGACCCCTGCAGCCCGCGCTGGATAAGCACCTACGTCCCTGCTGCTTCATTGGCAGCCAGTGTCTCAGCACCGCCCTTCTGAGCCTGCCGGGACTGGAAATGGAAATCTCACATACTGGTTTTAACAGTTTGCGCATTCTGACTGCAGTGCTTCAACTGCTAAAGGTCCAGGCACTTACATGAGTAAGGAACGAGGCATATTTTTTAGCACCCATACTGTTGCATGCCTTCATACACAGACAGCAAATTAGTGTCTTCCTGCTTCCATCACTGAGCTGTTCTTATTTTGGACCACAACCATAAAGCATGTTGCATTAGCACCTTTTCCTCCATAGCTCTAGCATATGCCTTGTAGCTGAATAGGTTTCTGCCTGGTAGAGCTGAAACTGAATTCCTTCCAGCTTTGCCTCTTAATGCACTGTCTGCAAAATCTGGGATTTTATACCACTGATTTCCATTAAACTGAATGTTTTGTTCTGTTAACAGCTGATTTAACTCAAACGGATGATATATCCCTAACGAGAAAAGAAAGCATGCTCGAGAGCAAATGGAAATTCCCAGTCAGTCCAATTAGTGCTGAACTATCGCAGTGTGTGGGTGTGCAAAGGGAACAGTCTGGACATAAATCCAGCTGTTTCTACCTGTTGGGTTTGGTTCTCAGGAAGACTTAGATGCAGATTTCAATATTTCAAAGTGTGCCGGTATGAACAACAGGCGCAAACCAGCCACAGACTGAGAGGCTGGTAGAAAGGACCCCCATAAACGATCATCACAATGCCCCGAATAGTGAGGGTAAATACATAGATGTACATATACACACATATAAGGCACTCCGTGTCTCACTCGGGAATCCTGCTGGAGGGGGTGGATGAGCACAGAACGCAGAGGGTGAGCTCAGAGGTAAGGACGTCTTATCTGCTGCAAGAATGCCTCTTTCACATTTTACCTGAATTGGCTTGTGACTTACCTATTGGCTTCTGGTGAGCTTCATTCCCCTTTTCACTAGGCAACTCTTCAGGTTAAAACAACGCTTTATCACACTGTGTGTTCTTTCTCCAGTCTCCGCAGTTTCATAACTTCCTTTTTCATTTATCACAGAAGACGGCATCTCTTCCCAGCACCCCTTATATGGCATGCAGACTTTCCACAGTGAGCCTGAAATACTAATTTATTTTATTTTAAAATACTTCTGCATGCAGTATTTAAAATACTATGCCTTCGAAGCTGTAAGAGGTCACTTAGCTGGATTTCCGACGCTGCCTGCACATAGGTGGGAACTGAGGAAATTCTGGTCTAAAGGATTCGAGAAAACACTTATTTGTACAAAAAAAGCAAAGCTCATCCTTGTCTATCTAAAAATAGTTAAAAATATATAGTAGACAGATTGTCAGCAATGGCTATTTACCCCAGGGTTTGTTTCCTTCCAGCCTTAGCTTCGCATGCTGAAAATGCCCAGGTTTGGCCTCGACTTGTGAGCGAATTATTTGGGAAATGTGAGGGTGAGCAGATAGGTATGTGGAAAGTTGCTTTTGTGCAATAAGCAATTTCTGTCACCTTCCTGCACGAACTTGTGGCCCTTGGCAACTGAGGCGGAAGGCTGAATGCTGGCAAGGAAATGATGTGCAAGACAAAAATATCTGTAACTGTAAAGAAAACCAGGAAGGCGCATACAATCTCCCACAAGAGATGCCCAATATTCCCTTTTTCCCCCTTGTGATGGGCTGACAGGGTGGGTTTCTGGCCATTTTCAGGGAAGGGCAGGAGCTGCTCGGCTGTGGAAGAGGAACGCGTGTCCCCCTGGGACCCTGGGAGGGGACAATGGGGCAGCGGGAAGTGGAGGGAAGTGCGGGACCCCGACTCCGGCACGGCAGCCCTGCCACGCCGCCCCGCAGCGAGCCTGCCTCGCCACGGGACCTGCTCGCCGCTGCAAGCCTCCGCTGCCTCTGTTTAGCTTTCCTCAGAAAACAAACCTGGGGAATGACAGTTGAAGAGCTGATAAGAATAATTAGATGTGTCTGTTGCAGATACGACATGCGCTGCTGATTGAAAGCAAGTCTGAACTGAGTTCCCAGCCTGCTCACGAAAACTGCCAGCAGAATGCGTGCCCAAAGCTCCGCTGCTGCTTCTGGCAGCAAAGTCCCTGCTTCGCCCTCCGGTGCCTGCTGTCCCTGCAGAGTGGAAATTGCTGTCCTTATTGCTGTTCTTAGAGACTGTCAACCCGCTATTTAGGGGGGGTGACAAAACCCTGCTGTGCTACAGCCCGCAGGGAGACGGTACCCCCGATACCTGCTGCTAAGGCAGGGGAAGCTGCGCTCCCCCAGCCCGGTGCGAGAGGAGCGCGCGCCTGTGTGCATTTTTAATGTCTGAGCTGACATTTTGCTGTCTTGAAAACAAAAGCTGTTCATGGGCTAATTAAATAGATCCGCACACAGCATAATGTAAGCTCGAAGGAGCGACAGAGTCCCAACAGGCTGTGAACTTTGGATGACAGAATGACCCAGTATTGTGCATGCAGAAGATTATAATTTTATAATCAGCAGTGGGTAATGTGGTGAGTGGATAGCGTGAGAATTCAGAGCGCTTGGTCTGTAAGGCCTTGGTAAGTATCCGATATGACAGACCTTTATTCCCGTCTTTTCTTCTCCTTCTTTGCCTTTATTAATATTATAAACCAACAAGAATAACGAAGCTGCTGTTTCAGAGTGCCTTCTATATTTTGGAATATGCAAACAGTTTCTGATCAGCACTGCCGCTGTGATGCCCCTGTGACACCAACACAGCAATAAATGGAGTTAATGGAGGTGACTTATTAATCCTAGTAGAGCAACTACACTTCCGGAGTCTAAAGATAACGCAGAATACTGGAAAACTTGTTCTAATTACAGCAGGGAGCATCTTGCCTCTTTCCTATATTGCCATTTTAAATTGAAATTACTGTTCTCAGTAGAAAAGATCTTTTGTTCAGCTACCAGCCAAGAAAGACAATTCTATTGAGAAGGTTTAATAGTGCGTTGATACTCACATTACACAGTTTCCTCGAATGGCCAAAAAGATAAACAGGCAGGAAACAGTGAAGATCACATACCAAGGGAGACAAAATTAAGTATTTCAATTAAGTACTTGCTACGTAATGCATCGAGGGGAATGAACACAGCACTCCCTCTGAGGTGCTATTACCAAAGTATCCTATGAGTGTATCTCGGTGGGGTAGAGGGACAGGGTTTCCTGTTCGCAGGGACGTTTCTCCACGTGGCCACCCCGCTGGCTGAGGCACCCATGAGGGCAGCAGCGGGGCCCGCAGGTGCCCGGAGCCTTCTCCCAGCCCTGCCTGGCTCCCCTTGCTCCCCCAAAGCCTTTTGCATCCCGGATCCGTGCTGCCACTGCAGCAAAGCTGGATTTCCCTGCACAGCCGAGCACGCGATGGCAGCACCACGTCTTGCCCTAACACTGTTTCGAGCCCTAACTCTGATTTTCCCTGGAGCCAGCTTGCACTTAAATGTCCAGTTGTGTACATCTGCATAATGGGTCGGCTGGTTTTTTTTTAGCCCTCTTTCTGTCTTTTTCTCTGTTACCTGGACCAAAGTTAGCAGCAGGGAAGGCGGTTAGGTTTTCCCAGCCAAGCGAGGGCTGTGAGGAAGCAGGAGTGGGATGGAGAGGAGGGAGCCTGCACTCAGGGGAGCTGCACAGCTCCGCTGGTACACAGCCCTGCTGCTGCCGGGAGTTTTCGGGTGGTTTCAAGAGTGGTTAACTCTGCACTCTGTATTAGTGATCCCAGCGAAGATCTTGTTTGAGGTGATGGAAGTGGGTGTGAGCACCACGTTTCCTCAGAACAGCTCTTCAGAAGCCGTGAGTTTTGCATACATCCTCACTCCTCACCTCCCGGGCAGGTGTCAGCTCTGTATTGCCTCCTGCAGATACACATGGCTCACAGGCACGGTTAGGCACCCGTACGGATGGCAAGAATTTGGTAACCAGCACAGTGGGCATGTTTTTCAGGCTATTTTCTCTGGCTTGGCTGCAGCAAACCTGCGCTCCTGGGCTTTGGTGATGTATCTTCAAGGGCATCCCTGACCGTGGCCAAGGCAAACGCTGCCTTTGCTGGCAACTGCTCTCGCACTGCTGGATAGTCGGTGCTGACAGCGGCGATTAACCGTTTGTGTCAGGATATGCTCTGGCAATGACCCTGAGCCTCGCTCCATGCCCACGGGATTGCAGTGCCGGTGTGGGGAGGGCTGGATCTCAGACTCACAGTCAATGCGAGGACTTTAAAGAGGTGGCTCCATGTCCCCTGGCCGGGACAGGATGGCACAGGCTGCTTCCCTGGCCAGTTCCAGATGTGCAAAGGGCGATCAGCAGATGCTGTCAGAGGAATCAGATCTCAGCCACTTTGCACTTTCACATGGCGTCGAGCATACACCCAGACCCCAGCTCCATGCTGGTTTGCAGGGGGAAATTGTTGGAATGCACTTCCCAGGGGTCACTGGGCTGCTGAGAGCAGTCCTGCTGTGGGCCCAGCAGGCACAGCTGGAGGCAGCGTCCAGTTCTGGAACAGGGGAAGTCAAATATTATTTAGACAATACCTGCAATTGCATCACCAGCAAATCGCATCAATGGTAACCATCGTCTGCTACTGTTCAGCAGATACTAGAAAATATGATAATACTGGATTTTCAATTAAATTTCCCTTTTGATATTTCTTTATAAATGTGTTTAAATGTAGGCAAAATTGTTTCTTGACATTTTAATATAGTATTTGATCAGGTCATTTATTCGGTTAAAATAAATTTTGTCCACACTAAAAACACAGGAATGCTAAAATCAGACAATGTTTTCAGGTGCTAAACTTCCTACCGCGTATGAAACACTGGAAAAAAAGGTGTTCAAACTGATTTGGAACAATTTTTTAAAAGCCAAGATCAAGAAATCAGAGAACAGTAATGTAATAACAGGTGAAAACCTGGCATATTCCCTTTCTATGGACTTGAGGTAGCAACAATTGCAATTTAAAAGTTGTAGAGGTGACCTCTTGCTGCGTTAGCAAAAAACACTTACTGAAGGAAGCCCTTCTGGGCTTTTACCCTTCCGCTTTTCTTTATTCTGTACCCATATTTTCTTTCCTGATCAGTTCTACATGAGTTGATCTAGATAAGAGGCGGAACATGCCGTATACCCACGCATGGCATTATATTTCCTGTAGAAGTCTCCCCCTATGCCATTATCCCGATGGAGCTGAAGCGGGTGACTCATCATTTTCCGTGTGGTGGCATCTCGCCTGCTGCGGTGCAGAGCACCCGACGGCCTCCCCGTGCCAGAGGATCTCACCTGCCCCGTCGTGTCTGACAGGAGCTGCTGGGTCTGCTGTCCCAGAGGGCTCAGGTCGGTGTTGGCGGTGCCCATTCTGTGAGGACAGGCTGTGCCTGAGGGCGAGCACCGTCCCTGCAGTGAAAGCTGTGCCGGGCTTGTCTGGCCACTCGCCCACCTCGCCAGGCTGGGCTGCTCCAGGAGCTGTAGTGACTGCCTTGCTCTGAATGGAAGTGATGCCTGTTAGGTCACTGGAAAATACATAACTTCAGGATTCTGTTGGATTGTTACTTCCAGGTGGATAAGAATAAACATCCACATACCCTTTTGCGTTGCTGTACAGCAGCAGTTACGTGCTTATGCATTCGAACACAGACATATTGAATATCTAACCCTAGAATTGCGTTTTCAAAGGCCGTTAGTGAAGCTTGATGTTAGTCACCAGACCCCTGCTAATGTCACACACTCTGTTCAACTGAGGGCCATGTTAGAACCTGGCTATATTTCAGTTGCTCTTGAATTTGAGGGTCCAAAGCCACCAGTAATAAGTCAATGATTTTTCTAGTGGATCCGAAGGATCTACATTGGCACTGGGTTTACAACAAGGATAAGCAAGGTGCAATCTTTGCCCAAGTCTCACTGCTGGTGGTGATACCGAGGTGGCCCTGGGTGGTGGTGGTGTCCCCGGTGGTGGTGGTGTCCCCCTCCCCATGGCACCAGCCCTGCCTGCCCCTTCCTCCCCTCAGCTGGACTTTCTGCAAACTGCCCCCCCTCACGTTCTGCCCAGAGGGTTTAATTTAGGGAAGGAAGGGCCTTGGAAACACCAGTCATGGAAATAGAAAGTAAATTATTCAGTTGAGTGCCGTCACATAACGAATCCTGGATTTTTAGCTGTCCTGGTGCCAATGCTCTATTTTATTTTATTTTGGGAATATCTGAAAATATGGTAATGACAAAGAAGTGACAGGAGTTCAAACTAAGTGTTAGAAGTCCATTTTTTTTGGACTCTCTTCCGACGGGTTTGAAGCTGATGGGGGTAGGAGCACCCAGAACAATACCTCTGCACTGATGCCTCCTCCGGTGGAGCTATTGTTCCCTCCCTCATTATCCTGCAGCTCTTTCTCTCTCCCGTCCCCTCTGGCCTCCTTTCTCCCAGAGCTGTTCCTCCCGGGGAGCTGCTGCCTGGGTCGCAGTCGCCTCTCGTTACCGGGATGCTCTCGGCTGGTTTCTGTCCTTCCACTGGGCTGAAACCGGCCGTGTTGAACGTTTTCCTGGCCGCGTCTCAGAGCACCCAGCCATCCCTCGGCTCTCCGTAACTCAGGGAAACTCCAGTACGCATTTGACAACTTAAGGTAAAATTCGACAGCTCCCATTGACAATTAGGAAGGAGGTGATGCTGAGGAATAAAGAAAGAGATACATCAGTACCTGAAATAAAAAAGCCTAATGAAAAGTTAATCATGTAGTACAAAGAAATGCCAGCTCAGCTCTTGCTGGAAAAAAATACCCTGGCAATCATTACTAAGGCCATTTCTAATTCAATGTGCAGTTGCTGAAGCAACAGTTTCAGTTTAAGGTGCAAAAGCTGAAGCACTGCAGTCCTGGTGGGAAGCAGCACTGCTGCAGGGACCTTGCTGTCCCTAAGTCCCCACCTCCCTTATTTAAATTCTGAACACAAATAGACTCACCTGGTTTGTATCTGAGTCATTATAAAACAAATGTGATAGGCATGTTGACTATAGAAAAAAAAATATAAACCTCATAAATATAAATCTATTCTGAGATGTTGTAAAGCAAAGTTAGCACGTGCCTCCGGTGACGTGTGTATGTGGGCACAAGACAGAAAGGCTCTCCAGAAGCAGACCGCAGCGCAGCGTTGGTGGGAAGTCCTGGCTAAACCAGACAAGTTTCCACTTTCCCTCAAGAAATTGAGTACCAGTTTCTCACCAGCTGATGAATGTTCAGACGACTCTGTATGGTGCCATTTCAGACTGCATCGGTCCCTGCAGTGTAACAGGTCAGCTGTGACTCTTGTCCCTGCAAATGGCTCATCCCCATCAGAACGCCCCTATTTTCAGTGAATCCCACTGGGATCAGGTCTCTCATTATATCTGATCTATTTGAGCTTCCATTCCTTATCTGCCTGATTTTTTCTCCTGTTTCATACCAAACAAGACACTTTTCTGACTTTGTATCACCCACTGTGTGCAACCATTTTGCACATGAGTTCCTTCCAGATGCCCTCCCGAGTACCGAGTGATGCTTCCACCTCCTGGCTGCTCTTTACTCTTTCCCAGACAAATCCCACAGAGAATAAGCTAAATTCATCCCTGGAGCGTATCCAGTGACACCATCATTACTTCAAGGGTAAGTTTAGCCAAAAGTCATCCCAGCATCCACATTCCCCTGTGCTTCACAGGTCCGTTCCCGCGCGGCATTGCCCTTCTCCAGGCATGGACATTCCAAGCCATGATTCGGGTGAGCGAAACCAAGTGCCAGCCACGGATATCCCTTGGGAGATAGGGATAAACCAGGCGTTTATCCCTCAGGTGAATTTCAGGCTCTTTCCTCCTTTTAGTGTTTGGCTTTTTTTGGCCTTGAAGTCGAATCAGCTCACCCAGGTCATGCTGTGCCCACTGACACCTGGCAGCGCCCACAGGGTCGTGCCTGCCCACCACGGCAGCGGGACCCTCCGTCCCCACACTCCAGCAAGGCCAGCGGCTGCTGCCCGCTGTGGGCACATCTTTCCCTCCTGCCTTTCCTGCTGCTTGCACTGCATTAATGCTTTCCACCCCCTTAATGATTGTTTATTGAGCTCTTAAGGCATTAAGCTTTGGCTTTTAAAATTGGAGCTTCGGGAGCTTATTTCAGGAGCCTAGTCTGAAAATGTACTGGGAAAAAAATAATCACTGTCACAGATAATCTTTTTTATAATCTCTAGAATTTATCTAAAAGAACGCACTGTTAAGGAAAAATACCTTCATTAATCTTCAAACATGAGTGAGTACGTTTGTTGCTGTATGAACCTTTTAAAGCTATTAATGATTGATTTTAATGCCATGCATTTAATGGGGGGGGGCAAGATCAGCACTGACTTAAAACCATAACGAACTTGTGTGTAGAAAGGCAAAAAGTCCTTTGTGAGTGTCTGTTTGCCACTTCAACTTCTAATATAAGTAAAATCAAATGCAATTATAAATGGGGGTAGGAAGAAAAGCTCTACTCCCAGAACTGCAGGGATGTCTCAGGTAAGGATCGACACTCAGACATACTGCTATTTAATACAGGGTTTCTTAAGAGAAACCCATCCTTCATGCACAGGACCAGCATCACCGCGCAGAGACTGCTGGGAAGCGCTGGTGTTGCAGCCGCCATGGATCCCATGTGATGGATCCCATGTAATCAACTCTCGCTTTGCAAAAATTCTTCCCTAAAAGTTCCTTTAAGTGTTCCTTAAAGATTCCTTTTGTAAAGTACCAAGGTAGCCAGCGTGATATTCAGCCAAGTGGCCTAAATCTAATTCCCTCCTGGAATTGCACCAACACAGGATCTGCCACTCTGCGTGTAACAGCTGGGCGATAATTCCCGTTGCTGCACAGCCCCGGCCTGACTTTCTGGAGCAGCCTCCAGTGCAACCTCCACTCACCTGCAGTAGCCCTTTATCTCATTGTTCAAATTATTAAACATTAATTTAAGACGTACCTTATTAAATGCTTTTCAATTGTTCTTACAATGTCATTTGTGTTCTGGCATTTTGTCCACACTGATAGTTATTCTACTCCAATCTGCTTTAGCTTCTTTCTGTACTCGCCACGAGAGAGAGGAGAGGGAACAAAGGCAGCTGTGGCTCCGTGGGGACCCAGCATCACCCCAGCACCCTTCCCGGGAATCCATCCTGCACCCTCTCCCTCCCGCTGCTGGATCAGGCCATTCCTGCCCTTAGGAGTCCCTGGCTCAGGCCATTCCTGCCCTTCGGAGTCCCTGTGTCTGTCTGGCCGAGCCCTCACTGGGAAAGGGCAGGGATGGGCTCTACCTGCCTTCAGAGCCCCACTGACCTGGCGTAGGCTCCCCAAACTGCACAGAGCACCTTTTCCTTTCTGTGCCCCTGACCTTTAAGAAATGGCATCACCACACATAATAACAAATTTTCAAAATCTTGATTTGACACAGTAAATGTCAAGATGCTTGGTTTACAGGAAACAAGTGAGATGTGACTGTAAGCAGAAGCACGAATTGCTTCAGAGATCTAGTGCCGTTATGTGCTCTCCTATTACTCCTGCACAACCACAGAGAGAGTGATTTACTGAATTCCCAATGTCTGGAAGAGGAAACACCAGTGAGATACGCCTGATCATCATTCCCTTTCTATGAGAGAGCCTGGGCATTGCTACTGTCTGGTTTTCCCCGTATCTCTACATGAGGAGAAAAAAAGGGACAGAGAGGGAAAAAATTCCTTTAGCCTGAGTCACTGAGAAAGAAAAAAATGACAGTAGGAGACAGAGAGAGGTCCACTGATTAAAATAGCGACGTTTGTAGTAGATTTGTGTAGCCCTAGTGCAAAGACTTACAACCAAGTAGTGGCTTATCCTACAAAACGTGCCACCGTCCCCAAGCCACATCCAGACACAGCCCTGCCCGGCCACTACCCTGCACCTGGGTCTTTCCTTGGCAGACGACTTCTTCCACGCCTAACAGCTTGGTTGCAAACTGTAGATTGAGATTTTTTCCTCCTGTGCTGGCTAGAAAACTGACGGACAGGTTGCACAGGAATGAAATTCTAATTTAGCAAAAACCCCAGGGGCGGGCAGGCGGAGCAGGGAGCGATGCCTCTGCAGCAGCAGCCCCCGGGAACAGCTTCCCAAAAAAAGCCAGAAGGCATTACATTTTAGTGGCAACTTGGCAGCGCTGGGTTAACGGTTGGACTTGATCTTAAAGGTCTCCTCCAACCATAACAATTCTCTGATTCTATATATAATGATTCTATGATTCTATGCATTCGCTGCCATGAGCCCCAGCAGCAAGGCAGCTGCCCGTGCCCCTGCCCGCCCTGGGGCTGGCTCTGCTGCCTCCCCTCACTGGGGTCCAACGTGTCCCCCTCCCTGTGGCCCAGTGCAGGGCACTGGCTCTGGTCACCCCAGATCTGTGTAAGTGTGGGAGGAATGTAAAGACCATGCCCTTCTTGCTCCAGCATATTAAAAACAGCCCCTGGGCTTGTGTTTTGTGGTGGCAGGATCCCCCCGAACCCCTTTTCTGTGCGTAAAGACCCCAGGGAAGAGCTCAGTTTTTAAGCCCGTCTGTCTCGCTGGGCTCACCCGTGCTGTGCGATGCCACACATGGACGACCAGCTCTGGAGCACAGGCTCCCCCCAGCAGCCCTTTCGCAGCCGTTTCCAGGGGTGGGTGTGCTGCCTGGCCCAGGGATGCTGGCGGGCTCCCAGCCCTGTCCCCGGGGACTGGGGACGTGTCCCAGCTCACCGGGGTGCCAGCACTGGCTGCGGAGAGGGGAGGGCAGAGCCCCAGACAAGCTCGTTTGCGGCTCAGTCTGATTTTGGCAGACAGTCTAAATAGATGCTAAGCGATGAGGGAGCTCTCGAGGAAAGGGGAGCAGGGCTTTGTCTCCCGCTGTGTTTGCGCTGTGCCCAGCAGGATGGCACCCTCCATGCTGTCTTAATGGAAACAAATATCTCCCTGGTACAGGTACTAATGAAGCTTCATCTGTTTGGCTAAGGCAGCTGCCGCAGGAACCCTGCCAAATCCCCCGGTCCCGGCTGCAGCGGAGAAAATAGCATCCAGGGTAAAGGCTTAGTACTTTTGTAATGTAATGAGAGAAGAGGGATCATCCTGCCAAGCTTACTGGCCAAATAATGAGATTGAATCTCTGAAGTCATAATTTGGTGGTTAAGTGAACAGGACTAATTCTATGTAAACTGACGGGTCTAATTATTGGCCCCATTTCTAGAAAAAAAATGTGGGAGCACGTGTCCGGCAGCCTGCTCCAGAACCAGGGGGGTTTTCAGGGGCCTCCAGCACCAACAGCCCCGGCCCCTTTGCCCTGAGGCTGCCCGGGTACCCGTCGAGTGTGCGGGTGGTGGGTCACACACTGACACACCCCCCCAGGTGACGGGACACCCCTGCAGACACGTCTCACAGTGGTGGCCTGCTGCATGAGGAGCATCCCAAGTGCTTTGCAGGGGCGCTTTGGGTCTGGCAGGAGAGTGTTTAATTGCTGAGAGGCCCCCGTGCCAGCCCCGTAAGCTGCTTACAGCCTGCTGAGCTGCAAGCGGCCGGAATGGCATCAGCTTCCCTGCCCAGCACGTTAGCCCGGGCTAAGCAGCCTGATGAGAGGGACTGGCCTGCTGGGCAGTGACTGCCCTCCCTCGCAGCCGGCACACACCTCGGGATGCCGCGTCGATGCCAAATTGGGCTGCAGGGAGATGTGGCAGTTCTGGTGACACTGCTGTGCTGGGTCTCGCCTGGGCAGAGGCAGCTGCCCCCTCCCCAGCAGCCGCGGGACCCAGGGGGTGAATCAGACCCTGCCTTGCTGTTCAACAGCCCGCACGAGGAGGGGGCACAAGGGGTGGGCAGGGGTCGGGGAGGCACCGTGTCCCCAGAGCACCAGGGCTGTACACCCAGCTCCTGGCTGGCATAGCTGTGGCATCGTGTTTGCAGGGCTTCTCCCAGCGACATTGTCCCACCCCAGAGTCCCTGCAAAGAGACTGGGAATTTCTTTGACCCAATTCAGTTCCCCTTTGTCGTGGTTTAACCCCAGCCAGCAACGAGGACCACGCAGCCACTCGCTCGCTGCCCCCAGTTGGGATGGGGGAGAGAATCGGAAGAGTAAAAGTGAGAAAAATCTTGTGGGTTGAGATAAAGACAGTTTAACACATAGAGCAGAAGCCATGCACGCAAGCAACGCAAAACAAGGAATTCATTCACTGCTTGTCATTGGCAGGCAGGTGTTCAGCCATCTGCAGGAAAGCAGGGCTCCGTCACGCGTAACAGTTACTTGGGAAGAGAAGACAATGCCACCACTTTGAATGTCCCCCCTTCCTTCTTCTTCCCCCAGCTTATATACTGAGCACAACATCATACGGCATGGAATAGCCCTTTGCTCATCAGGGTCAGCTGTCCCCGCGGTGTCCCCTGCCAAGTTCTTGTTCCCCTCCAGCCTGCTTGCTCGTGGGGTGGTGTGAGGAGCAGAAAAGGCCTTGAGAGCTTAGCAACATCCAAAACCACCAGTGCGCTACCACACTATTCCCATCCCAAATCCAAAACACAGCACTACACCAGCTGCTAGCAAAAAATATTAACTCCTCCTTAGCTGAAACCATGACACCCTTAAATAACATCATTGATTTACACTGGAGGTGGCTGTGAGCTCTCGCTGGGTTTGCAGCCCAGAAGGGCTTGCTGGTGTCACGGAGGCATTGCACCGTGGGGTTTCTCGCCATAAGTCCGACCGACTGCCATAGGACTCTCCAGGGTCCCACTGTTTTAGCAAACGGAGAAGGGAGACAAGGGCAGGAGGGGAGGCTCTGCGTCAGCGGGAGGACATGCCTGCTGCTCGCCTGCCCTGCCCAACGCCTCGCTGGTCCTGGCCCTGGCGCTCTTGCAGTTTGGCACCTGCAGGGAATGACCCCTCGCCCTGCTTGTGACAGCAGCTCACCCCGGCATGCACCGGTGCAGGGCATTTGCTCGGCGCAAGCTCATGCAGCTGCATGGTCTCCCCAGCCCTTCCCCAAACTCTCCAAATTAAAAAAAAAAACCAAAAACAACCCGGGGATGTCAGAGTTCAGCTATAAGTCAGTCGGCAATCTCCCTGGGCAGGAGTAGGTCGCTGCTTACCGGGAGCAGACCGATAGCTCTCAGTGCGCTCCCCAAAACACCTCCCTGCAGGGGCCACTGACCCATGGGAGACAGCCAGAGGGTGAGGTGGATAAACCCATCGCCTTGCAGTCACCGACAACGCGAGATGCCGCGTCCTTGCTGGGGTTGCTGCCTTGCTGTCTGAGTTATCTGGGTCAGTTATTGTAAGGTCACACCATTTTCCTCTCCCTCCCTGGGGGTGGCTGCTGCAGCGGCAGGGCAGGAGCGTGACAACGTGCCCAAAGCCACCGGCGAGCCTGGCTGGCAGCAGCTGTGGGTTGGAGCTGGGAATGGATCTGTCAGTAATGCAGTAGCTCGTACCTGCTAGCACATTGGAGGGTTTGTCAGAGAAATTCCCTGTGCGCTGTGGCAAAAGCAAGTTTTGCAGCATCTGTATGAAGAGGGGCTGCCTGCCCCAGGACAAATCCAACAGGAAAGGGGTGGGTGACGGTGCAGCTGCACTTACTGTGCTCTGCTGCAGAAAGGAGATAAATTACAGCATGGCAGAAAGATGCTGCATCCTGTGGTGGGGCATCCCCAGGACCATTGCCCCCGGCACAGGCACTGCCCGTGGGGAGGACCCGGCAGCACTTGTGGGTGCCTTGTACTGCCCTTCGTGCTGCTGACCTTCACCTTGGGCATGCAAGAGCAGAGGTATGAACCCGTGTCACTGCCCCCTGCACCCCTCCCTTCCGATAAACACCATCTGCAGGCCCCCGGCCAAAGGAATTAGTGTAGAAGAGACACAGACACCAAA
Organism: Alca torda; assembly: GCA_008658365.1. Classification (NCBI taxonomy): domain Eukaryota; kingdom Metazoa; phylum Chordata; class Aves; order Charadriiformes; family Alcidae; genus Alca; species Alca torda. Next base: position 10,265,739 of record CM018081.1, read on the forward strand.
TGACCCCGACTTTGAAAATGGGAGTTTCTCTTTCGTGAGAAAACAGTGTGGCTGGTAAACACTGATGGGAAGGTAGTGGGGGTGAGAAAAAGGGTCAGATAAAAACACTTCCTTCACATCTCCCAGGAAAGCATAAAAATTACTCTCTCGCAGGCCGCGTTTCCCCGCCAAGTCCCTGCTGGCTAACGGCCACACGGGAGAAGAGGAACCAGCCCCGGGTCACCCCACGCTTAAGGAGCAGGGAAACCTTGCGGCGGGGCACCGTTCCAGCCGGGATGCACATCAGCCGGCTGCTTTACCCAAACGGCCACTCGAGGGGAGCGCTGGCACCCCCCACCATGTTCCTCCCTTTGTCCCCCCCCATGCCCATGGGTCTGTCACCAGCGCCCCCAGAGCCCCTGCCCGGCTGCCCTGCTGCTGCAGGGATCCTGCGTGCCAGGTCCCAGATCAACCTCCCAGCATGTTTGAGCTTTGTCTCCTTTCTTTGCTTTTCTCTAGTGGATAAAAAACTGGGGGTTTTTTTGATAAATTTTTTTTTCAGCACTGATTAATATTAAAATGCATCTCCTTAGGGGTTGTTTAAAAAAAGGCAGAGCCTTTGAAAGGGGAAACACTGAACTGCACCAAACCACATAATTTAATTTATATTATCTTGTTTAAATTAATGCTGGGTTTTAAAAGGCTGTTTAAAATCAGGACAAAGAAATCACTGGCAATGTTAACTGTGCCACTTAGAGTAAATAGGCTTTTGCAGAGAAATGTAAAAATAAATATGCTGTTCTTCTAGCGGCCCCACTGATCATTTCATAATGAAAGCAGGCAGGCAGATAAATTTCCTTTCAGTGAAAACACACAGGAAAAATGACAAGCTCATGGTTATTTACTTTAGGTTTTGAAATGAAATTACGGCAATTATTTTGCTCTTCAGAACACGAAGCCCAGAATTAATAGAATTCACAGAAAATGAATATTCAATTATCCGGGTTTAGGGTTTTTTTTTTGTGGCTGGTGCTGAAGCAATAAACAAACATTCCTTGAGAGCCATCTCCAGTGGGGCTGGCTGACGGCAGGTCCCTGTTAGGTGCAGCTTTTGCTCCGCTGGGGACCCCAGGGTTGAGGGGCTGCCGGGGCCGCCTGGACTGGGCGATGCTCCGGGCTCTGGCAAGGGCACGTTCCCATCTGCCGGAGCCAGGAGGGGCGGCGGGTGCCAGCGGGGGAAAGGGCCAGGCAGATTTTTTAGGAGCCTGGAGGGCAGCAAAGCCCTCACCTCTGCGCCGGTGGCTTGTTTACAAAAGGTTGTGGACAAACAGTTGAAAAGTTTGTACTCACAAACCACTCCCGTTCACAGAGAGGTTTTCCCAGGAAAGACAGACCAGAGAGTACGTGACTGGTGTTACCCACAGTCAACCAGAGATTGTTTAGATGATACATTTAGATGGTGGGGCCCAGTGTATGCATCTGGACACTCAGTGAGGGCTCAGACTCTGAGGCATTTTTATGGTTCAACACCTCCACGAGTGATCCTTGTCGGTAAAGTTGCCAGCTGAAGGCAGCTGCCAGCCAAACACCCGGCTCTGCAGAGGTCCCGTCTCTCCGTAGGAGGGAGCAGGTAAACACCTGCACGCACACGCAAGGTGACGACGTTACTGTGCTGCAAACCCACTCCCACCAAATAACGTGTTAGTGTTCCACAGACCGAGGCTTCAGAAATCATGACTTAAATAAAGTAGAAATAGCTATAATTAAAAACTGCCTCTCGAAGCAGACCCACCGCAGCGGCTGTGCCCCGGCTCCCCGCACACTGCCTCGCCACGCACGAGGACATCAGCATCCACAGCGCCGATGCTGTTAAAAGCTGATGAGTCCCACATGCCACATCTGGCTTTGGCTGCCGTCGGGATCTAATGATGGGAAGTGCTACCTGTGGGGTCCTGACCCTGACCCTGCAAAGGGCCATCAGCTTCGCCCGGACCCCAGAGCGGGACCTTGCCCCACAGGGTGCTCTGGCCACAACCCTGCGGCACCTCCGTTTAAGGAGCATTAAGGGCAAGACTTATTTTTCCAGCTACATATTAGAAAACACACAGGTGAAGATTTTTGAAAGTATTTTCCTGCTCCTAATGGCAAGGTCATTTTTGCTTTGTTTGTGAACGCAACAACCAAGCATACGGCAGTTATTACAAAAAATGGATGGGAAACAATGAACTTTGAAACAGTGAAATGCATCGAAACTGGCTTATTCTAGTGCTTGCAAGAAAGCAGCTCCTTCAGCAGCAGCGTCCTCGAGCAGCCTGCCTGCATTTTGTCCCCGGGGCCACAGAAGTCTTCAACATTTCTCTGTGTGTCCAGATGTTGTACAAAGCAAGTACGGAGCCAAGCAATGAACAGGAAGATCTGCAGGCTACAGCTTCCAAGCCTGGTCTGCACCAGTGCCAGGAAAACACCTTTCCTGCAGAAATCAAACCTGTGGAAGCGTGTTTCCATCCTGAAGCTCTGACCAGAGGTGTGACACGGTGCAGATGTTCTGGGGACCATCCCTCACCCCAGGATGTCCTTCCTCTCCTCTCCCCATGTCTCCACTGCTCCAGCGCACATCACGCAGCGATGCCTCTCCTGCATGAGCAGAGCATTTCTGCAGGGGGGGTTAAATCTCCCAAAGTAGACAGTGCACCACCGTCTTTGAGTCCCACATGGCCCAGCCTCTCCACTGCCCTTCAAACCAGGTGGCCACTGCCAAAGCTCTGCTGCTGACGGGGACACCCCGGAGCCACCTCCGAGTCTCATGGGGCTCTGCTCAGCGACTGGTTCTACCAGTTCCACAGTTTAAATTTAAAGCATTAGAGAATATTTCCTCCTATTTCCCTTTTATGGGGTATTTCTTTAAGGTTCCCGCAGCCTTACAGAAGGAGGTATTAGAGCAGCACAAGATAACATGTTTCCAGCTTCACGTTTAAATTTGAAAATGTGTTTTCTAAACTGATGGCTGTATATTTTCAGACCTTTCCAAAGCACTTGTTTTTCTTTGTATAGCTTCTGCTTCATTATTCTAATTTAATAAAACCGTAGCTAAGGCACAGCGCCGACTCTTTCTGGCTAATGACAGACTTTGATTTGTTTGTACTTCTTGTTATAGATTTTTCCTAATTACAAGCATTTTTCAGAGGCAGTTGAAAAAATAAACGAGCAGCTGGTTTGAATGTGCAACCTATTATTGTATTTCCTAGAGCTGCGGAAAAAGTATTACGTTCACAGTAGGACGGTTTTCAACAGAGGAGGGCAGAAAAGGCATTTTCCAGTTGGGAGTCCATCTCACCTCCCTCCGTCCCCCCAGCATTACTGCCAAGAAAAAGCTAATTTTTTAGCCTTTCTGGTATCTCTGGAGGTACTCACCCAGCTCAGAGGCTCCCCCCAGGACCCTCCATAGGGCAGTCAGGGCAGGGACGAAGAGGAGCAGCATCCCCGAGGGTCTGAGAGCAACTGTGCTCAGTAAGGGAGAAGAGCATAGAAGGGACCGCAAATGTAGCAATAGCCTTTGGGTGGAAGATGCTTTTCAAAGCAAAGAAAAACAGCCAAGAAACAGGGCGACTAACTCCGCGGCGGCTTGAGCCCAGACTGAGAAACGCACCCAGAGCCACCCCAGCACCCATCCGGCTCCCACCTTCTCCTGGCGCAGAGAAACCCTCAGCATCTCAGCTGCTGTGGGGCCACCAGCCCTGGAATGTGGCCATGGTGCTCCGTCCCCAACCCAGGCACTGTCCCAGTGGGCACCAGCCACACGAGACCCCCTCCCAGCTGGACCACAACTACATGACGTAGGAACTGCCGCGGCAGTAACAGCACACAGGCACCATCCCAAGAGGGGCTTCAGAAACCAGTCCACTGAACCAAAAGCCTTTCATACAAGTCTGGGAGTTGGGTGCGGTGTGACCCAATTCATACATATCCATACAACAATTCCTCATTAAATACTGGTGGGAATATCCCATCCTTTTACTCCTGAGGTCAATGCAGACATTTTCTTTCCAAGCAGGTGATATTATTACTGCACAAATGTACCTATCTTAAAGTGATATGTAAGCTCTTGCAGTAAGCGATCAAGTTTCTGTTTATGGGCAGGGCCATGCCAAATACTGAAGCAGACCTTCCTTCCCAAATGCAGTCCTGCTGGTGCCAATTGCAGTTTTGGCCGCTTCTTGTCATGTGCTTCATTAGAAATCACGCACATGTTATAAAAGTGTATTGCTAAATGCCTGGTTAACTCATCCATGTCAAAGTCCCTGCATGTTTGATTCATCCTCCGAACAAAGACTAATTTTCCTATGAAAACAAACCACTGCATGCTTCTCTTTACCCCTTAGGCAAGAGGATTTATGGAGGTGGTTTCTTTTTTTTTTTTTTCCTTACTGATAACATAATTGATCAGAGAAACCATTTTAAGACTTGAATCAAAAGAAAAATTAGGAGTCTGTGTTCTTTACCAGGGCAAGTTAGGAAAAAGTTGTACTTAAATCAAACAGTTCTACATTTTCCCTTGGCAACGTGTTGCAGAAAGGCTACAACTCCAGAAAAGTCAGCCGACAATCAGCAAGTCTGCCTTTTAGCTGCCCCAATTTTTGCAAAGCAGCAAAGAGGCCCAGCGACACAGTCACTAAGATAATGCTGGTGGAATCGCTCCGCTAACTCCCCGGTGTGTCACTGCTCACTGTAGCCAGGTGCGTTAGGCAGCATGTAGCTATTCTAGATACGAAGGTGCAGACAAAATGCCGAGCATTACATAAAGGAAGGAGCCCGCCAGCCTTCCACGTGCGCGTTGCTGCTGTGAGTCACCTATGAATTCACAGCAAAGCGCCCACCCGTCCGTCCCTCCCAATGCCCGCTGGCGCGGAGCCGCTCCACGCTTCAATGCTGAAGAGTCTCAGAAGTGTTGTCAAGTGGCGCTTCCCTTCACCCCCTCCATCTGGAGGATGATTAAGTTAAAAAGCCATTAAACCGGAGCAATTAGGCACTCCTGCTGCTACATCTATTGCTCACTTCTGGGCCCGCCGCGCAGCCCTGCCGGGCCAGCTGAGATGCAGGGCAAGCGCAGGGCTGGGGACGGGCGCAGGGCTGGGGTGCCACCAGGACACCCGGCTGGGGTGGCATGCCATGCTGCCCACCGGCTTGGCAGGGAAAGGGCAGGAGCGGGCAGGGGCTGCAGGCCTGACGGCAGGGAAGCATTCCGCTGCAGTGAGTGCAAACCCAGGCTGGGGTTTATTCAGCCTCCTATATTCACATTGCATTTCAAATAGGTGTTTTCTGGTTGAAATAAAACTCAAGGGCCTTTCTGTGACTGCGTATGTGCACGCAGTCCTGCAGCAGTGGGAGGGAAAATTGTAAGAGAAGCCCACTTTGCGCAGGTGAGGAGCAGGCTGTGGCTTTTGGGCGACGCAGAGCCTGCAGATGTGATGCTGGATGTGTGGCTAACACCAGCATCCCCCTGGCCCGGGTACCACAGGCTCGCCGGCTGCCCCGCGGGGTGGCCCTGGAGCAGAATCTGGTGAAAGGGAGGTCACTGCCCACGAAGCAGCGGATCACCTAGAGCAATTTCATTGAGGGACGGCAGCTGGGCGCAGGGATGGCCAGGGACAGAGGGGTGGCCAGGGACAGAGGGATGGCCAGGGACGGAGGGATGGCCAGGGACGGAGGGGTGGCCAGGGATGGAGGGGTGGCCAGGGATGGAGGGTGGAGCTGGGACTGGCGGGCAGGTGAATCTTCCTTTCAGGCCCAATTTAACACTGATGGGCAATAAAAAAAGATGAGTTTTGCTGACCTGACCCTTCCCATCAGGATCACATTGACGTGGAAGCAACGTCCCACTCCCCACCAAGCACGGGGCTGCAGCCCCGGCAGAGCCTCTCCCAGGGCACAGGGTGGGAGTCAGGGGGGCTTTTTCAGGAGGAGGGCAGTTTTTCATTATTCATAGGTTCTACCTGCTGCAGGAAGCGGGGAGGATCAAGGTTTATTTACTTTACCGAGATCTGTGCCTCCTGCAGGCAAGGCTTCTTCCGAAAAATAATCCTTCCGCTCCCATGTCATGAATATTTTAGCATGATTCATTTAAAAGAAGGATTAATCCCAGTGTGGTTGGCCAGGCAGGGCTTTTCTAATAGAAAAGTGGAGGCTGAAGGGCAGCCTGGCATTTTCGTCTAGCTGTGACCCGCTCCGACAGGGAACAAGTCCCTTCACTTGCCCCTGCTTCAGCTTGCTGGTAAGGAAATGAGGATAATCAGAATTAACTACCCTGGTAAAACACTTGGAAATCTAGAAATGCAAAGGGCTGCAAAAGAGCTAAATCTATGGTAGAGGGGTAATAGAACTTTAACATTCAACAGATGCTATTTATGACCCAAGAGTTAAGAGCTGCAAACACAGACTGGGATTCAGGGGTGGTTTTTTGCACCCACCGCCCATGCGGTGCCGGGAGAGGTGGGCACTCCGGCCATGGGCAGAGGGCAATGCTCACCGCTCCTCCAATGGAAGCAATGAGGAGGAGTCTAAAAGAAGCAGAGGAGGAAAAAAAAACCTCAGAAGTCCGGTTTAAAAACAAGAAAACAGCATTATTGGCTCATCAAATCATCCTTGGCTGTCCTCAGAGTGTGTGTAGCCAAATTCTTTGGTTTTTCTCCCTGCAGACCATGCTTGGGTGTCAGCACCCTTGCTGCTCATGCTGGGAGAGCCGGGAGGAGCGAGCGGCAGGACGCGGGCTGCAGCGCACAGCGCTCTGCTGAGGCATTTCGAGACCAAGAGAAACCCCCTCCGCTCCTCCAGCCGCCGGAGCATCCGGAGCCGGCTGGGCTGCCGCGCTCGCACCAGGCAGGAAACAGATTTGACTCTATCTGATGGCAGCTGCTGCCGCCTGACCACAACCACTCTACGGTTATTCTCTCCTCTGTGAAATGGAGGAGCAGCAAAGGGGCAGGCAGGGTCTCCTCCAGGGAGCCCGGCCTCTCTACAGCATCTCTGTTTTCTGTTCAAGCTGGCACCAGCTAAAAACTCCTTGGGAAAACCTCCCCTGAAACCAGTGGAAGCCTTCAACACAGGATCGAAATAAACCCTCAGCAGTGCATTACACCACTAATCAGCACATACTTAAGCATGCAGTTACTTAATTGTGCATCTGACAGCAGGAGGACCCGATCACTGATTTACCTCTTGCTAAAGCAGAGCAGAGCCTGACCCAGGCACAGCAGCACAAAGCCCACCGCAAACGAGCTTTCCATGAGCCCTGTTGTAATCAGACCCCAACCACCCCCCTTGCTCAAGACAGTATCCAAAGGTGGATGCTTTGAGCCCGGTTTGTGCGGAGGGAGAGGAGGGGAGCAGCCCAATGCTGGCCTCCTCTGGGGCCGTTCCTTGCCTCGGTGAACGGCACACACCGGGACGGCTGCCTGGGTCTGCTCTCCGCCTGGCTGGAACGACAGCTTCACAGGGGGGTTTAAACCTGGTTAACGAGCTAATTTTCAGCTATAAATACAGTGTGTAAACAGTGAGACAAACAGGCTCAACTCGCTGCTCAGGCCACCCGAGAAGCCCTTCTGCATCTCCCCTCGCATCACGCTCCTCAGCACCACTGGGACCCCCACCACTTCTCTGCTAAACATGCCAGTTCTGACGATACATAATGAATGCTGGAAACTGCATTGTGTTATGCATATGAGCTCAACCTGACCTGTAATTACAGCCAGTGGAAAAAAAACCAGTTCTTGTTGCAGAAGAGACTGCTTCCTCCCCACAGTCTCAAGTCAGAGGGACGAGCCAAGCAAGGAGCTAAAGCAAAACCAGAGCCTTTGTGTTTTTCTGCTCTTTGATCTCCCTGTTATCCCAGGTGCAGGATTTCAATGGCATCCGTTTAGGGCTGTGGTTTGTTTGGTTTTGTTTTTTTAAGCGCATAGTTTTTATTATTTAAACAATAAAAAAAAAAAAAGATTGCACTCTTCACACAACTGGCAACCACACCTGCAAACGCCTGTCCTTGCAGTGATACGAGAAGCATCATTTGAGTTGTATAATTTGCGGTTCCCACAGTCCAGGAGCATATTTCTACGCGAATTCCCTTCATGCCACTGCCCTTTCATTTTTCCTCTGGAAGCTACAGGTGTGCAGTGGGTCAGGGCCTCGCGAGACCCTGAGACCCCCGCCAGTGGGTGGGCTGAGCGGGTCCGGTGCCGACCGCCAGAGTGCAGCCACTGTCCCCTCCACTCGCCTCAGCAGAGCTGTGGGAGGACACAGCATGTCCGCCCGGCCAGGTGGGATCAGGGGCAGGGGGACAGCAGGGGGAAGATTGGGAACAGGAGCACCAGGATGAAGATTTGCCACAACTCCAGGCCCTGCCAGGCAGCTTTTCCTTTCCCTGCCTGCAGCCCGGCTTCTGCAGGCGCTGCCCTTGCCTCCCACCAGCCTCCCCATGCTGTTCCCAGATAACACGGGCCTTAATTGATGCATTAGGAGCGGAGAGCTAAAGTACACACGCTTTCCCAGTAAAGCCAATTTTGCACAAGCTATTAGGGGTTTAAGTGTCGGTGGAGGATAACAAGAGCAGAAGATACAGGGAGCAGCTGCTGCTCTCCTCGCCCGGGATGCCGGGATGCCTTGCAGCCGGCCGGAGCGAGGGCAGGTGAGGTGGATGGCCAGGCTCTACTCCTGCCCTCTCTCTGCCCCATGGGATGGGTGGAGATGGGACGGAACAGGACCAGCCACCCCTCTCCTGCGCAGCCCTGGCCCCTAGCTGTGGGGCAGGGGGATGCAGGGGATGCCCCACGGGAGGGCAGAGCCCGGGGCCAGCAGAGGTCCTGCCCCGACCCAGCCCAGCCCTGCCGGCAGTGGGATGCTGGGGGCTGGGATCACCCCACGGCTCCACAGGCAGGTCAAACAATTTTTACTGTCGAAAAATCCCAATCGGTTTTCAAAGGCTGAGAAAAGCAGTCCGTAAAGGCTCCTATTTTATCTGAATGTTTGGCGATTCATACCAGAGCCTTTGTTGACATTTTGTAACTTCTTTATTTATAAATTTTCTTCCCTCCACAGTGTGCTGCTCTGCAGAAACAGATGTTCCGCACAAATAGCTTTGCAAACAGAGTTATATCTCTTAGGCTAAGTTATCTCACTGACCTCAGATACATGCCTGCTTAATAATTAATGTCTTTTTCTAATAACTGGAATACTGTGCAGATTGCTCTGGTGCACTGAAGGAGTAAACCAGACCTGTGCTCGGCATTTTAATAGGAGTCTTCGGAAAAACACGGCAGCCCAAGCGCAGGGGCAGAGCAGGCTCCCCGGGAAGCTCTCCTGGCTACCTGAGCTAACACCCACTGGGAGGTCAGGGGTTTGAAGTTTTTAAGGCTCGCCACTCCCCACAAGTTCTGGGAATAATTTTCAGCCATGGAACACCAGCGGGCTATTTAAATAAGTCACTGATTCTCAGAGTCACCAAATACTGTGATTCTCCAGCAGCAGCTTTGGTGGTGCGGGCCAGTGACCGGTGCCCTCTGAAGATGGTCACGCATCTATTGAAAATGCCGAATACTGAAAGCTTCCAGGGAAGTGCCTGGAAGTGCTTCCCCAGGCAGAAACCCGAGGGTGTTCTCGCTCTGTGAGGGCTGGGACCCACGCGTGGGACACCAGTGTGGGGCTCTGCCCTGGCAAACCCCCTCCCTGCTCCCCAACAGTCCTGCTGCAAAGACCCATTCCAGATCCTTGGCAAGATCAGAGCTGGTCCAAAAAAAAAAAAAGAAGATAAAATAAAAAAATCCATATTTCCATTCCCTGGGAAATTTTTGACATTTTTTGAAATGAGCTGCAAGTTTTTAACATTCATAGTTGCTATTCAGTATTTTGACCCAAAATATTAATTTTTTCGCATTGAATAGTGTTAAAACAAAACAAAAAAATGCTAGGGCATGGCAGCATTTCAAGCCGCTAACAACATCGTACTCTAAAGTGTTCCCATAAATAAGAAAGACCAGATAAATTACACCACACGACTTCATAAAACTAACATAAACCCATGAACAGAACTAACAGGAAACGAAACCTCTCCTCACCAAAGCTTAATTCTACACTGTAATTCTGATCTCCAAAGTTTTCCTTGTTTAATCCTGTTTTTAGAAGGCCTTTGAAGATGTTCATGTTTTGGTTTTTTTTTTCCTTTTTAAAAAAGATCTGTGCAGTTTTACAGAGCGGGTTACAAGGAGTTCTCCTCTCTCGTTGCCTTTACTCCTCTGCTAGTTGCAATCCCTGGCAAGTGATGGCAAACCTGGGATTCAGCCAGGGTGGGGGAAAAAATAGATGGCAAAGCAGAGAGCAGCTCCTGCCCTGGCTGGAGCCGTAAGGCAGCCGTCCCGGGGAGGGGCTGTCCCCATGCTTGAGTTAAAATGTCCCCTAAGCAGCGAGGAGCGTGGGTGGGGTGGTCCCTTTTCCTCCTCTGACAAATACATCGCATATTTTCACATTATCGCAGTAATGCCTCCATCTGTTTAACGTCAAGCAGGCTGCAGGAACGCGGCTCTAATGACTGCTCTGTCGCCGTTGCGCAGCTGCATCACACTGCTGATGGGTGCAGGCCACATGGGGACAGAGGGACAGTCCCTGCCCCGGGGTCCCCCAGGCATCACCGGGGAAGAGCCACGAGTGCCTGCTGGGGCCGTGGGGCTGGGCTCTTTTGGGGTGGTTTGTTTGTTTTTTTGGTGGTTTTTCTTAATGTTAACTTCCTCGTTTGCCTGCCGTCACAGTAAATCAAGCTCCTGTGCTGCTGTGCTCCTCCCTCTGCAAAAATCCCAGCTATGGCCAGCCTCGGTCACCCCCCGACACGTCCTGCAGCCAGGGCTGCCTGCGCCCGCGTCGGCCTCCTCCGGCCAGGGAGCCTCGTCAGCTAATTAAGAGATAGACTCGACTCTCACAGCCTCTGTAACCCAGCGTGTGTCTGAGAAGGCAACACTTAATTAAAACAAATCCCCACATGATTTGCAAACAATCCTTTTTTTTCTAAAAAAAAAAAAAAAAAAAAAAAAAAAAATTACAGTGCACTGCCCATCAAGAAAAATATTTTTAATGAATTGTATAGTACCGCGACCGACCCCTCAGGAATACACGTTCATTTCCTCATATCCTTTTTTTACCCTGCACAAATGTTCAAAGACCAGAATCTGTCTGGAGAAACAAGCACCGAGACGCCGTGGCGATGCCCGCGGAGGGGCTGGGGTGTTACAAGACTGACGGTGCCCATGGGACCCAGTTCAGGGCCATTCGTCCCCGCTGTGGCTGGGGGACCAGGGGCACAGCACCACACGTGGGGGGATCCGGGCATGAGCCTGGCTTCCTCCATCCCAGCGCCAGGGCTGCATCCGAATTCCCATTGGTGCGGGATATGATAAAAGCCAGCAGCTTCCCCGGGGCCATGTGTTCAACATTTTGTATTTCAGCACGTGAGCATTGCTGGGGGGCTGGCGGGGCTCCGTGGCACGGACTGACGGTGCTGGATCAGGTTTGGAAGGAGGATGCAACCAAAAGCCTTACCAAAACCACCCTGAGCTAGCCATTGGAGCAACTCTGGGAAGGAAAGAGGTGCGTGAAGCCAACACACCTCAACTGCAACAAAATGCAAGCTCCAGCACGGTTTTAATGTTCCTCTCCCCCTTTTTTTCAGGAGAGAAGGTATGAACACAGCCATATTTTAGCCCTAATTAAGGCAATCCCAACATACGCATCGACAATGAGTGACCTGTGGGACAGGGCGGTACGCTGCCGGTACACGCCGTTCTCCAGGAACAATGACATTAAGGATGAAGTGGGAGGCCACCACGCTCGCATGGAGGCTGAAGCCGTGCGGCACAGACGCTCCGTGCCTGGCGGGGAGACAGCTGGGCCTCCTCCGGACTATTAAAAATGAGGGGATGACTCAGCCTCCCCCTCGGAGCGCAGCAGGAGCCGTGCAAACCACCCGGCTCTTGCCAGACACGCGAGCGGGTGGGCAGAGAGGTCCCTGCCACATGCCACTGGTCCACTGCCATGGAGGGGGGGGACACCACTGGTCCACAGGGCTCCCAGCAGCATCCCCAGGGCGCGGGTGCCGGCGGCGCAGAGATGCGCTTGGCAGGCAGCGCGCCTCGCCGAAAGGCACTGCCGACTTGGCAAGGGACGCTGCTTCCCCGGCAAGAAGAGACACGAAGTTGTTGACACATTTCTTCCTGTTCCCATTCAAAACTACAGCGCGAGCGGCGCTGCGAGAAAGTCACGTGCCGGATTTAACAGATTTCTTCCCAGAATGAGCCTTCAGCTCAGAAGGGTAGGACGTGAGGGATTAAAAAAAATTAATACAAAATTCTGTTTGCCCGAGAGGACTGTCACAGCATGCTCAAAATAGGGTGCCAAATTCTCCACTGATTTCTGCCCTGTAGTAGCCTAAACCAATGCCACTTGGAAGGCAAAAGACTTAAGTAGCAGTTTGGTTTGTATAACTATTAACATCCACTCTATTGGGAAAGAATTAACAAATAGAGTACAAGAAAATATTGCCCATCTGCCATGAGGGGGTACCTTCAAACGCAGCAATACAAACCATTGCTTGGAATTAGGTGGGGGGGGGGGGGGGGAGGGGGGGGGGTGGAGGAGAAAAAAAGGAAGGAAGAAAATAAAAAAGGGAAAGGATTGGAAGCATGTCCCTTCCCCTGCCATCTGTCCGTCCAGCAGCAGTCCGGAGGGATGCCGAGCTTCCTGGCAGAGCGGAGCCCGCGGGCGCTGCCCTCCAGGTGCAGGGCTGTGAACTGCTGGGGAAGGGGAGCGCTGTGAGTTACCGAAACAGGGCGAAATGTAAAACGCCAGAAAATAAATTGGGAAGTGGCGAGGCCTACGTTTTAGCGCTGAATATGAAATGACGCAGGAGAGGCATGTGAAAAGCAGAGTTTGGTTCTGGCAGTTTCTGGCATTGGGTGCTGCCCGTGGGACGTCACCCTGCGCCTGCGCATTGGGGCATCTCAGGGCACGGGGGCCAGCCCCGTCCTGTCCCATCCTGTCCCATCCCACCCTGCCCTCTCCCCGCGGGAGCAGGGCAGCGCTCAGCTCCGCAGCAGCCCCCAGCTGCAGTGTTCGCCCTGTGAGCGATGCGGGGTCGGCAGGACGCTGGGACGTAGCACAGGCTGCAGGAAGGGACGAGAAGGAGCAGGTCACTGCCCTGCGAGGGTCATCGGGAGGGTGGGTGGTTGCCAGGGCACGAGGCAAAGCCCCAGCCTCCTCTTTGCTAAGAATGATGGCTTTTGCCGGCATCTGTTGAGCAGGGAGAGAGATGCATGTGTGAACTAGCAGCTGGATTAGGTTTTCGCTGTCCTGAAAGCAAAGTGAAGGCTGAATTCCCGAGAAAGAAAACAGATTGGGAAACAGAAGATTGCCCAATTTACCTACTGGTGAGTCAGAAAGTGTCAAACCTGGCACGTTGTCCCTCCAGCAGCGCGTGCTTTTTGTTCGACTGGAGTACCCGAAGGCAGCCAGTAACTACCTGGGGGGGACCAACCCCCCCCACTTTGCTGGCAGAGTACCTGCACGTCAGGCTCCATGCTGGGCTGAGCCCAGCTGCTGCTGAAGGCAGAGATTTCTGAGGGGACCAGGCTCAGTTTGGCAGCCGGTGCTGCGGCAGCACTGGGTGAGTCCTGGCTGGGGACCCGGGGCCAGAGATCTGCGGTGCTGCCCCCGCCAGCAGCATCCTCCCCCCGCGGTCCCCGAGACACAGCCTGCCCTAGTGACACGGCTGCTGCTGGGGAAGGGGACTATAACAGGTGGCTGTGGTTATGGGGCTAACGAGAATTGAAACAGCCCAGCGTTTTCCTGACCAGTTCCAGCAATAATGGTAAAAAACCTGTTAAGGTTACGATGATATTTTAATTATTGTCATTAATATGTTTGTTATCAAGTGTGGGTATGCAGAAGCCTGCCTCTGACAACAGGCCAACGTCCAAGTTTGCCAACACCTAGTTATATGAGGTTCCTCCAAAGTAAAATAATCTAAGTAAACTTGAACATACAGCATATTAAAGGTTAATTACTGAGGCAGCGTCGGACACAGAAACTCGCTGAACCCGAGACATGAGGAGGAGCCCAGGTGGCAACCGCTCACTGGAGCATCTTGGGCAAGCCGGTGTGGCTAAGGCAGTGCACAGATCAGCGCACAGATCGTTTTGCCACAGTGTTTAAGGCTATTCATGGCCAGTACTCCTGCTTCCGCAGCTCATCCCGGGTCACGGCTGCCCCAGCACTGCAGCACCCCTTTCCCATGCCCTTGGCTGATGGCACTGCGCAGGCTGTGAAGGAGCTGCCTGGTGCACAAGGTGGGCTTGCCGGCCCCACGACCACACCAGCTCCTCCTGCCCCTCTGGGGCTGGGAGGAGAATGCCCTCGCTGGTTTATCTTGCTTGAGATCAGCCAGGCACCATGCTGATGCACACGAGGAACAAGGGGCACAGTTCATCGCTTGGTACCTCTGCTCTGCACGAGCAGCACCTCTCAGCTCCACATACAACCCAGAGACGCTGCTTTCCTGCCCAGCAGCATCCCCATGTCCCATCCCGGTCCCCATGGCAGGGGAACACCCAGCCCCGGCGTGGCCAGAGTCCCCAAGTGCAGCTGCGGTTCCTGACCAGTGCCCCAGACGCGCACTGAAGGGTTCGTAACGCAAAAGAAAAATGCCAGTAAATTAATTCGTATATTCTCATTTTCTCTAGGAATTAAATAAGAAGCGTATTGCACCAATAAAAGACAGTGCTAAACTGAACTCCAAATGGAGGGGTCACCCCTGATCCTCCTGGCATCTCTCGCTGCCTGCTCTGCCCATGGGCTGCCTCCCCGGGAGAGGGAACCCAACCACCAACGGGACGCTGCTGCGGGGCCCCGACAGGCGGCTCCAGCAGGAGGATGGGTTGCCATCTGCTTCCCGCATCGCACCCAACACCGCAGGAGCTCCAGGGCAGCACCGGCACGGCAGGCGCTGCACCTGGCTCTGCCGGGATGCAGAAAGCAGCACATCTGACCCAAATCCTGCCCACGGGGGTTTCTGCTGTGTCTGACCATGGAGACACGGGATAGTTCAGAACAGCATCCGGAGCCTGGCAGAGGCTCAGCAGCAGCAGGAAATGCTGCGAGACCAGAAACAAGGGGAGACCACATTAAAAAAAGTAAAAAAATATCAATAATGAGACTGGAAAAAAAAAATCCAATCAAGGCCCCAAAAGTGTGAGAAACCCAAAGGGAGGAAGGGGGTAAAAGGAGCGTAGGCCAGGAAAAAAGTAGAGGCAAAAGGGAGCGGGAGGCCAGGAATTAGGTTTAGCTGAAAGGAATGATATCCTGGGAAAAATACGGAGCCAGGAACAGACCAGGAGGTGAGCAGCAGAGATGGGCTGAGAAGTCATGGGAGGCTGGAAAAAATTAAGTGAAAACTGTGGGGCTGGGAAGGGAATGGGAGTCTGGTGATGGGTTTTGGGCTAGTGGGCATGGGGAGGGGTGGGAGGCTGGAGGAGGGACTGAGCCATGATGGGAGGCTGAGAGGGGAGTTTTGGAAGGGGAAGGGTAACCTGGCAGGGTGGGGAGGCTGGAGTGGGGAAGGTGGCGAGGACAGAAAGGGAGAGGTGGCTCGCGACGGCTGTAGCCTGGGTCTCCCCACCTTGCCGAGGCAGAGAGCACGGAGCCAAGCCCCCGGGAGGTCCCTGCCTGCAGCGGGGTGTCCCCCCCAGCCCGGGCTGCTCCTGCCCGCTCCTGCATCGCTCCCTCACCCGGTTTTTAATCTGTCCCTCATTTACCGGCAGAGCAGAGCATCCTACGGCCCCTCGCCTCCGGAGTGGGTCTATTTAGGGGGTTAAGAGCAGGATGATGTGCCAGGGAGGGAGGGAACGATTAAAATTCTTGCAGTGCCTGCTCACAAGCTCAGGGACTGCAACCAGGGCAACAACCCCAGTCAGCAGCTGGTTAACCAGAACACTGGGGAAGGGAGGGCTCTGGACCTGGAGAAAAAAAAAATCCTTTTCTATGGGCACCAGACACCCGACCAGAGCTCCTTCCCAGATGCCAGCCCACCAGCAGCCCGTGTGCCCAGCTGGGCTTCCCTGTGCCCAAACACTGACTGCCTGCATCCCAGACTCCCTGCCCTGGATCCATGTGCAGCTACAGAAAAGCTCCTGCTCCTTTTGCTGGGAACCACACAATCCCTGGGGCACAAGAGCCGGACAAGCCCTGCCTGGGATTTGAGTTACTGCAGCTGAAGTGATGGAGCCGCTCTGTTGTGTCTCTTGCATG
This sequence comes from Alca torda, assembly GCA_008658365.1. Lineage (NCBI taxonomy): Eukaryota > Metazoa > Chordata > Aves > Charadriiformes > Alcidae > Alca > Alca torda. The sequence continues at coordinate 10,282,047 of CM018081.1, forward strand.
TCCCCAGCTCTGTCATTGGGCTCAAAAACAGAGCTGTAGATATAGTTAAAAACTCTTTGGGTTTAGGCCATCTTGGATTTTTTTTCTGTTCAAAACCACTAAAAACCGCTCAGCCTTCTCAAGCATGTAATAGGTACAAGATGACAAACACTTTCTCAGCTGGTTTTGGAAAAGTCCCTACCGTACACACTTACTCTCCCCGACCTACTCAAGTGATAAAATACCTCCTGGCCCTTCTCCAAGCAGTTTAAGTTGGCACACTCAAGCCAAGCTCCAGAATTTTATTTAAAATAGTAAAGATCAAAGTGATCCCCTACAAAATACACCGGGAGTCAGCTGCAACTCCGGGGTTTTTCCAGGTGGTGCCTGAGCGGGAGGTGGCAGCATTCCTCCCAGCATGAACCAGTGCTACTTATGGAGCAAGAGGAAAAGACAAAGCTTTACATTATGGACAATATGCAGTTAAGGAAAACCTCCAAACCTGACCACGCAGTGCTTTATTTCCCTCTGCTCCATACAAAGCAGAAGTGGGGGATGGGCAGTTCTCAGCCCTGGGGTCACAGGGGCAAATCCTGCCTTCTTTCCCTGAACGGCACAGCTCAGGGAAACCTTTACCAGGTGGGGCTGGCTGGTGGCTCCGGGCACCCCCACCTGCCATGGAACCCACTGCTGGGCCTGTGCCAACACGGGCACTGTCACCTGCCCCACCACCTTCACACACTGCACCGGCACACAGCCTCCATCCGCTGCTGAAGGTGAGCAGACCCCAGCCCAGTCACCCCCATGAAACGCTGCTGAACTACAGCTGTGCCACGAGCACAGGGCTCTTGGAACGGGCGGCTCCGCACAGCACGAGTGTGCGCTGGCAGCCCAGAAAGCCAACGGCATCCTGGGCTGCATCCCCCGCAGCGTGGCCAGCAGGGCGAGGGGGGGGGATTCTGCCCCTCTGCTCTGCTCTGGTGAGACCCTCCTGCAGTGCTGCCTCCAGCTCTGGGACCCCCAACACAAGAAGGACATGGACCTGTTGGAGCGGGGCCAGAAGAGGCCAGGAAGATGATCATGAGGGTTGGAGCCCCTCTGCTGTGAGGACAGGGATGAGTTGGGGCTGTTCAGCCTGGAGAAGAGAAGGCTCCAAGGAGACCTTAGAGCCCCTTCCAGTACCTAAAGGGGCTACAGGAAAGCTGGGGAGGGACTCTGGATCAGGGAGTGATAGGACAAGGGGGAATGGTTTTAAACTGAAAGAGGGGAGATTTAGGTTAGATATTAGGAAGAAATTTTTCACTTTGAGGGTGGTGAGACACTGGCCCAGGTTGCCCAGAAAAGCTGTGGCTGCCCCATCCCTGGAGGTGTTCAAGGCCAGGCTGGATGGGGCTTGGAGCAACCTGGTCTAGTGGGAGGTGTCCCTGCCCAGGGCAGGGGGGTGGAACTGGATGGTCTTTAAAGCCCATCCCAACCCAAGCCATTCTATGAGTTTATGATCAGAGATAATTTAATTGCACGCTAAATTGAAACCCCATTACAGCAACTCATAAAACCAAACACCAGCTGAAGAGGTAGGTTATGTCCAGCTGTACGTTACCGTCCTGGCTTTCTGTGCTACACGTGGTAATTTCAGTATAACCAATAACCCCCTGTGGGAAACGCCTCTGGGGGGTGTTGGCCCTGGGGCAGGGGCTGGGGCTCCGGCAGCCCCCACGTGCCAAACTCTCTGGTTTAACTCAGCCGTGGCCTCCGCAGCTCCGGCAGAGCCCCGTGAACAGAACGCAAAGGGGTTTCTGAACCAAGGGGGATTTTGCAGACAAATCGCAGCATTACAGCGATGGAAAATGGCAAAAGCTCCGATCTCTGACCAGCTTTCATGGCAAGGCGGTTTGTGCCCAAGGTGCTGCCAGCTTCAAAGTATACGGGGGTCTCCTGGCCAGCTGGTTTTGTGTTGCAGATAAAACATCTAAAAGTGCAATGCAGACCCAACGCTTGCACCACACGTTAGAGATGCACGTCCTCCAAACAGCACGGAGTTGTGTTAGAGAATGGACACAGTTAAAATGACCACAATCCCTCGTATTGGGGGAAATTAATACAGCAATGCAGCAGCAAGTGAAGTTAGGAAGGAACGCTGATACCTGCACGGAGACCCCCCAGAGGTATTTTACAGGGCAAGTTAGATTCTTGTTAATTCCCTCAAGCTCTTCCATGAGTTGCTCCTTTTCACTCTGTATCTGTGCATCTATTTTAGGATGGAATTTTCAATTCAGCACAGATGTTCAGAACTGGGTTTCGTGCAGTAACGATCTTTTCACATCATTTTCCTTTTTGCACTAGAAATTACGAACAGCGGAAGGAGCTGGAGCCAGCAGCAGCTGTCACAGGCTGGGTAAAATGACACACTGGATATATTTTCCCCCTTTTCTTAGGGCTGCCGATGCTGCAGGCCCTGTGACCACAGTCACAGCCCCCTTCACCATCAGGTATTGGCATCTCCTACCTCACTCCCAGCCCAAAGCCCACACATGGGTAACATGCGGCAGGGGGGCTGTGATCTCCAGCACTGCGAAGGACGCACCGGTCACGGCTCCGGCTGCTTCTCCAGCCCAGCACAGGAGCAGCCCATCTTCCCCGGCAGCACAGCCCCATGCCCAGCCACACACCAGAGAGAGATTGATCCACTTAGCACGTGTGTATTATGAAGACGGCATTTTAAATACAGGTGTTATTTCCCCACCGGGTCAGTTTTGCTGCAGGACGCGTGGTACGCTCACGACAGCCCCATGAGGAGCGGTGACCAGCCCCGCTCAGAAGTGGACGAGGCCAGCGGTGCCGAGCACGCAGCAAAGGGCAAGGACGGGCGGCTGCCCCGCACCTGCCCAGGGTTCAGATGTATTTCCACCCCAGTGCCTCCCGTGTGGGGCTGGCAGGACCAGGTCACCCCAAGCTGTCCCCTCTTGCCCATCACTGGAATCCCCCAAACCCGGCACTCGGCCCCAGCTCCTGGCCACCACGGGGGAAGGTGCTGCGTGGGGGGACAGCGCAGGGGCTGCTGCACCAGCGTGACCTGGGGTGGAGGAGGAGATGCAAACCCGCAGCCCCGGGCTGGACACACAGCCCTGGCGCAGGCTGTTGCCACACTTTCTGACTGGTGGCAGAAACACCCCGTGAAATGAGACGCAGAGCATCCTACAGCCCCAGCAGCGCAGCGGCTCTGAGTGCCTGATGCTGGTTTTTATCCACCGCTGACGAGCGTGCACTAACAGAGAGCTCTGTGCCAAGCCAGGCTCTTGCTTCACGCTTCTTGTTCAGGATTTGGGCACATCCCACGCTTCCACCATGGCGGGTCCCGTGCTCATGTGCCCCGGGAGCAACGGAGCCGGCAGCACCCTGGGCTGCTCAGCACCAAGCCAGCCCCAAACTCACCCAGTGTTAAATGAGTTAAAGAAGGTTTTCTTCTGCGCGCTGACGGCAGGATGCGGTGCCTGACCCGCCGTGAGGGTGCTATCGGCAGGACGCAGAAGCCCGTTTTTAGCCTGACGGAGACAAGCAGCGTGGCCGAGACGTGCCCACTCAGCGGAGCTCAGCTTGTCACTGCAGGGGCTTCCCCCGTGACGCTGCACCCTACTAACGCTAACAATAAGATACACAGTTCATTTTGTATAAAGTGTGGTGTAGGGCTCTTAAAAACCCGCCGCACTCGAGAGGAATGTAGAAAGCAGCACCTTCCACTGCTGACCTTTTCCTGGCCCAGAGTTGTGCACAGAGAAAAACGAGATGGGGGTGGAAAAGGCAATTAGCAACACTGCTTTACAGAAGGGTTTGTTTTGTTTTCCTTAAGCAGCATTTTGCAATGCCCCTGCGGAGTGCCATGGCCAAGGGGCAGCCACGGCTGTGAAGCTGCTCCGGGGCCACGTGCCCTGCCTGGCCCGGTCCTGCATGGCACATGGTGAGTAGAGCCCTGAATTCCGTGTGCTCCGTATGCAGCCAGGGCTGCAGAACCAGCCCAGCCAGGAAGCATGGCTTGGGACTCATGACAGCACCAAAGGAAGAGCAGAGAAAAAAAAACATTTCCCTTATAACTGGGCGTTTTCTCCAGGGCAGATGCTGGTCTCCAGCATGAGCATCCCACCTCCTTCCTGGCCAAGCCCATCCGGGCATCTCACCAGCACCCCAAGGCTCAGGCGCCCATGCTCAGCCCTGCGGTTTCATTCCCGTTCTCCCAGCCTGGGGGGGACAGGGTGAGCTCGCTGTCCCAGACACAGACCCCATCCTCAGGAGGTGCCTCCCACCCCTGCAGTGCCTTGTAGCTGAGGGCACGTGAAATCAGTCAGAGTGGGTTTGCTCTCTGCATCCCAAAGGCAAGGGTCCGCACCGTGCCCGTGGCACCCCCATCCCACCCCTCACAGGGTGCCTGCCAGGGAGGGACCCTGCTCCTGTCACCCCAAGGAAGGCTGAACATGCAGTGGGCACCCAGCACAGGGCACCCCGCGGCACTTGGGTCTCCTCTGGCACAGTTTTTGCAGAAGCACCACAAAGCACCATCAGCTGCACGGGAGCAGCTCTGGAGCCTTTCCAGCGTGCCTTTCCAGCACCCGGCCGCTCTGCACAGTGATAAGCTGGGAAGCGTTTGGGGGGGGGTCCACCCACACCAAAGGCAGGTCCCCCCCATGGAAGGGCCCCACCACCTCAGGCAGGTCAGCTGGAGAAGGTCCATCCCCCTCTCAACTCCTTAAAAGCAGCATCAAGGACCTGTTACCACCACACACTTTTCATCACTCACTCTCAGAGACAGGACAGAGGCATAAAGCCCATGGGAATCCCACGGCACCGCAGCCCCACCACCGCTCTGCACCGTGAGCCAGAAACCAGACAGACTGGGCTGGACCTTGGCTGGGTGGACCTGGCACCGAGCCCTCAGGGCAAGCACCAGGGCAAGGTCTCCCCAGTGCTGGTGCCCTTCCAAGGCTGCAGAGGAGCCCTGTCCTGCAGAATGTCCCCCCAGGCACCCCAAGCCATGCCCACCCCAGCAGCAACCAGCTCCTACCTGCACTGCCAGAGGTCCCAGCTCCCTCCTGCAGCCACAGCTCCCTGCTGCCTCCAGCCCTTTACCCCCAGCTGAGCCTCATCTTTATCCCCGCCTCAGGACCACTCAGCACCACCGCAGGCACCTGTGCAGTTCTCCAAACCTGCTTTCCCTGTGGCTCGGAGCCGGCAGGAGCAGATGCTGTGCCGGGTTCCCGCACCCCCCAGCACAGCGCAGTGCTGCGGTGGGGGTACGGGCTGCCAGTGCCACCCTCCCCAGCCCCGCGTCTCGCTGCGTGTCCCTGGGCGCTGGCGCAGGGCACAGCCGTGCCTGACCCAGCGCCTCTCCCCAGCGCCGAGGCGTCGCGTGATGCCGCTGCCCGGACCACAAAAAGTGGTGCCATCAGCTCTGTTTGGGCATGAAATAGGGTTTTTTTTAATCACAAGTAATATCTGGATGCAAAAAGATCCCCAGAATTATTCTGTTTCCTTCTTCCTGACACCATTCCCCGCTCTCATCACAAAGCACACAAAGCCCATTAAAACTCCTTTACCAACTCCACCGGCTGCATCTCCCCGGCTGCCACGGGCCCTGTCCCGGTGCATCTCAGCAGGGCTGACCCCTCCGCAGGGCTCCCGTGGGAGAACGGGGCCGCGCAGGGCTGGGAGGGCAGCGGTGCCCGGGGACAGGCTCGTCCCCAGTCCCCAGCTGCCCCGAGCCAGGCTGCTGCAGGAGGGTTCTGCTCCTCCTTCCCCCAAGGCTGAGAATCCTTCCCTCATTTCAGAAAGCATCTCAGCTGCAGACACACGTGGATCGCTTTGAACAAAATTATTTTCTTTTTGGTTTTAACATAGCTGTTATTATTACTCCCTCAGTTGTCACCATCCCAGCCCTGGCCGGCGCGGTGCCGACGCCGCTTTGGCAGGAGCTCCTTCTCGTGGCTCCCCTCAGCATCCGAGTGGATTTACTGTCTCCTGGCTCCCCAGCGAGAGCCCCGCTGCGGGCAGCGCTGCCACTCGGTACCCGCTGACCGGTGGCTGCGGGCTGAGCCCCCGGCACCGCCCCGGTGCGACAGAGGGTCCCGGGGGACACCCACCTCCCGCAGGGACGGGGACCCTGAGCAGCCTCCGGCCAGACTTCAGTCACGGGAGCACTAACCGATAATTAGTCGGAGCTGTCTGATTAACCACGGTATCCTCCGTGGCCACATTCATTGCTTAGAGAGGAGAATAAAGTCGTGCTATTTTTGCTAATTTAGAACATTTGCGCTGCTTGACACATTATTTTTTAACTTGGCAGCTAAATGCAACGATAGATTAAACTGCTGGTGTCATCGCAAGCACGGATGCAAACGCAGCGCAAAGGAGCTGGGTGTTCAGCCCACTGGGACCTCCTGATGTGCTGGGCGGAGAAATGGAGTCACGAACGCGGCCTCCGACACGCGAGCTTGTCCGTGAGGTCTCGCAGGCTGCGCAAGCAAACACAGGAGACACCTGAAATCCTCCCGGAAAACAAGTGTTCCCATGTGTTTCCTTTTCCAAATTAAACCCATGATTTTTTGGTCAGTAATTCTGATTTCCACCATCACATGTGGAAACGGGGCTCCCTCACGGGTCTGCCACCCTGCGGACACAGACCCTTCTTCTACCTGCATCTCGGAAGTATTGCCACAAGAGGGTAACAACAGCTTGGTCTGGATCTATGGAATCCTGCTGCTTTATATCTGTCCTCTGGATTTAACAATAACATCACATATACTTCGCCTTCTTAATCTATGTCCTGTACATTTAACATCCTGTGCACTGTTGAAGGAAAAACCCCAATAACAGCATGGAGGGTTTTTTCCACAAGTAAGTGATGTCCCTCCAGCCGAACAAACATGCAGAGAAAACGAAAAATGCGTCCAAAAGGAAGCGGCACGCTTTTTAACCTGATATAGAAAAACATAATTAAGAAAGAGAATTTTTATTAGGGCAATTTCACTTTATTTTTTCCATACAGCAAGGTCAACTATAGCAGTAATAATAAAATAAGCATAAAAACAAATTGCAGCCCAGGACAGAGTACATAATTTGGAGCAACTACAAGCAAAAAGTAAGTCTGTGATTACATAATAGTAAAACCAAGCACATCTGTCCTTTCAGCAGATGAAAGTTGCGGGGTTGCAAATAAGTGCAACTTCATTAATTATTCAGTGTGAGCACTGGAGAGATCAGATAAAGTAATGGCCTAATCACTTCTTCTTTCCAGCTTTGGCATAGATAATGACAAGGTTTCTTGAACACTTTCCATTAAAGCGGTAAAATTTCCCAGGGTTTGGTTTGTTTTTTTTTTTTCACCTGCTAAAAGAACAGGACCACTACAGCAATAAAAAATAATCACATAACAACTACAGCTACGGTGTGCTGTTTGGTTTGCCTGTTCATGATTTAACTCTTTTGTGAAAGTCAGTATTTGTTTTGAAGAATCTTTTTTTTTGTGAACAATAAACCACTGAAATTGTCAGAAACTGGTTTGAATAGCATATATCTTTAATATATTTTTTGATACTTTAAACATGCAGTAGTTTTTGAATAATGTACGGAATATTTGATCCATGATTTCACCTTGATGGTCTGAAGTACCTGCTTTTTTTTTTCTTTTTTTTTTCTTTTTTTTTTTTTTCTGAATGATTTTCAGGCAGATTTGAACCAGTGGAGCTTTTGTCAGTCATGAGATCTCGGAAGGATGGCATATCTTTCCAGCTGAAAAAATCCTGGCAAACTACAAGCTGTCCACATAAAGCAAAGCAACTTTTTCAAAGGGGTATGGAGTGCTAACTCTGTGCCACTTTTGCAAGCAATTTTGTTCAGCCTGTCATTTTATTAGCCTTAACAAAACTCCTTGTAATTATAGACATTTTTATTCAAAATAAGATCTTACTATTATACAGTTTTCTCTCTTTTTTGACTATATACAGAAGTGCAAAAAGTCAACCTTCTCTCTATACGTTCCCACATGCTAAACTGCAGCATAATCAACCCTCAAGAGTTTGCACACACACACTATAATTCTTGTTACGTAAACTTTTGAGTATTTGGATTATCAACAAAAAGTCCCTTGATCTATTGATTATGCAGCTTATTTATAACAAGGCCTGATATTCAGGGATTTCAAAAAATATTTAAACAATATTTTAACATTTGAAATGGATACAGTAGAAAATAAATTTTATTCTAATATCTAGGAACTAGATTTTCTCATAATAACTAATTACAAACAAAATAAATCATCAAAATATTACTCAATTGTCTGCCAGGATTGTTGCGATAGCAACAACTTAACTTCTTACTTAGCAATGATTATATAATTATAAGATATCCATATAAAAGATCTTTGTTCTTTTAATGAAAACTAGACAAGAACTAACAATGACTGACATTCTTACATTGTAATATTAAATCAGTAAAATATAAATCATTTTGTTAACAATAATACGAATACTCATATGACACTACATGTAAATTCAAAACTGAGTATGTTATGAAGAAAACTACCTTTTTTTTTGTATTTTGAAAAAGTCATCAGTAAAATCTAATAAAACAAAATTCTATAAACTGAAATGGTATTCAACTGGTAATAGAAAATGAAAACAATCTAATAAATGTAAGAAATAAAAACTACACTTTTAACAAGAAAAAAATAAGTAATATTCTATAATGTTAAGTAACTACAATAACATGTGAAGTCACCTATACTTTCTTAACACGATTGAAATTACATTGGTATGGGTTTTAACCCGTAATGTAATAATCTAAGGCTTTAATAGATGTACAGTACAATCAGTAAAATCAACACATCATTCTTATACTATAAAGCATCTCTCTCAGGCATAAAAACTCGCAGTAAACTTGGAAGTATGGAGAGTTCTACAACCGAACTCCCGCTTCTTCCACTCCACGCTACGCTACCAGTGACCTGGCCCCCACTTCAGCACTTTGCTGAACAGAGCAAAAATATCCTTTACTAGCTGCAACATCCAAACCACAAAAAGGAATTCCTTTGGATGAATCCATTCTTAAAACTTGAATGCACATCTATTTTTTTGTTTTTTTGTTTTTTGTTTTTTGTTTTTTTTTTTTTTTATTTATTTTGTAAAGGCTTTCTAAGGCTATAAGCAGTTAATCTGAACAAAAAAAATCACATATAAAACTCACCCAAGTATTTAACCCACCCAATTTCTATGCTAATTAACATCTCCGTTTTTTCATATTTTGGTTTGTCATGCATCTGATGATGTCAGTGCTTCTTTTGTCTTTGTTTAGAGTCACCATGTAAAGCGTGACTTTGATGAAGTAAAAGCGAAACCCATCTCTGCAAAACATTTATAGTCCTTTTGACTTTCGACAGAGGCTATAAATAGAAGCAAAAGAAGTTCCTCAAACATTTGTTACTGTGTCTCAGAAATGGCTTTTCCCTTTCGTATATCATGTTATACAGTAAAATATGCATAAATATTACACTACAACGCCTTAAAATAGGTTATATATATGTCCAGTATGGGTTAATTTGTACGGCTAGAGTATCGTTCTTGTGCTGTCTACTGTTACTGTAAGGAATAGTGGGCCATTTCTGAGACAGCTTTGGTTTGAAACAGAATGGTGCCCTTCGACTGATTAGTACTAATAAAGTAAGTGAAAACGTGGTTCTGAAAATAACACTGCAGAAATAATACTCTAATCGGATGTACAGTCTATGGCACTTCATGAGAATCCTTAACAACATGGTATTTAAAGCCATTGATGTGCTTTAAAATATACACAGTTGTGGTTTTGCTTGGCACATTCATCTCTGTCAGATACCTCTCTTACCACTTCTTACAATCTATTACATTAAAAATATTACTCTTAAACAAAAATTACTGTGCATGCACGCTCTCATCTATAATGGCAATTTTAAATACAAGGTGCACCTTTGTTATTTGTAAACCTTGAAAGAAATAAACTTACTTTAAAAAATTATATCTTGGTCTACAGACGTACCAATACATAATAGATTTATGGTTACAACATCGTCTGTCTTTTCAAGGTGACATACACGATTATGTAGGAAATAGACTACATATGCATATTCAAATCCATATGCATACTTCTGTGCTAGAAAAGATAGACGATGTTGTAGCTTTTAGACAATAAGATCACCTCAGCACAAATATCAATTAAATGTACAAAGTATATAGGCAACAGTGTGCAGTGGATTTCCAAGTTCTTGTTTCATCTCGCTAACATGCAATGTGTGGATGTCTTACTGCTGAGGGAGTTTCTGAGTGTTGCTTGACGGTATGTACATTATGGCTAATGCGCTTGTCCTCTTCTCAACCCAAACACACTGTCCTTTTCTCTTTAGTTATGATCTAGAGAGGAAAAAAAAGAGAAGGCATTTTTAACACAGTCAGAACTTCTTGTTCGCACCACATCAGCCCAGGCTTTGCATTTGCAACAGGGATATTCGCCACCAAGTATCGGGGAAGCCTGGACCCAAACCCCTGCAGGATTTTCCCTCAGGAATGTTCTTGCAGCAGAGGTTCACTTTATACCCCAGTTCTGCAGCGATAGAAGTGCACAATGCACTGGCTTTCCGCTGTTCCCAAGCCTCCAGCTGTGGGATCAGAATTTGGGGGACAGCTTCCAGAGCCCAGACCCTGGGAGGCAGCTCCCCCCCAGTGCTGTGTGAGCACTGCCCAGCAGCCCCGTGCCAATCTCCCTTCCCAAGCCCTGCTGCCCTCTAACACCCGGGAACCCAACCGATATCTGAGAGGCACTTAAACATCCTTAGAAATCTGGGCCATCAATTCCCAAGGTAATTTTCACGCCAGCCCCAGGGGACTGCGGAAGGACGCCTGGTGGCAAGCTTAGGCATCCCACCTCAGTCACTCAAGCAGTTTAACACCGTTTACGCTCAGCTGAAAGGAACAACTATTATTATAAACGCACTGTGGTAAATCAGTTAATCCTCACCCTAAGTAATAATGCCATTATGGCTGAGCCATTCAATAAAAAACACAGCAGAAACAGAGCGCAAGGGAGAGAACGGGAATACAAATTGACAAGCTGCCCTAGGGGAGGTGATGTGCTGCGGGTGGTCTCAATGACAACAGGCAGTTTAGTGACAGGCTGGAAACTGCAGCTTACTCATAGGAAGATAGAGGGAAAAAATATCTCTCAAGCTCAGGCACACAAACCTAGATTTCAAACTACGCAGGGTGAAAGGTTACGGTATGAAAAGCTGGCAGACAGCGCCTGCAGTCGCCGTTCACACCACCACAGTGCAGGTAGGAGCTGTGCCTGCACTGCGGGACCTCTCCTTGCCACACCACCCACGCCAGGAAAATACTGTATATAACACATCGTGGTCTGACAACCTGTGTTCAGGAGAAATCAGGCTTCAGCTAGGCAGATGACTAAACCTGTATTTTTAGAGATGCTGGCTTTCCAAATCGGGAGATTTAAAATTAGTTCTTTCTAAAGACAGAACGTAACCACCTCCCCCTAGACCCGGCCCTCGGCTCCCATCGGTGCCGATGCCAGCATCCTTTACAAACCAAAAGTAAAACTCTAATTTTAGACTCTCTGATTTTGCTATATGGATATGTACAAACTAATACTGACACTGGCCCAATACACTAGCTCACGTGGTCACTGCTAACTATGGCATCTCCGCTTAGAGAAGAATGGCACGTCAGTGGAGTTCAGAGCCTCTTCCCCCATATCCTATTATTCTTAGAAAGAAAATAAAAACATTCTGTCCCTGAAAAAGACAAATTATGCACACATAAAGATAAGAAAACTGCAAGCAACAATACATTGGGAACTTACTGTTTGATGACAAAATGTCTACATCTGTGTAACATACTTGTGGCTAGTCAGATGTTCGGCAGATATTATGGGTATCTATAGGTAAAAAATTTAAACAGTGAATAACAACTGCAATGAGTCAACCCAGAGAAACAGCATTTTGCTATAGAACTTAAGTTTGGAAAAGTGAGGATCAGCTATGAGTTGGTGGATTTTATATTGTAACTATAAGTTAAAGTCAACTGAAGTGCTACAATAGCAACTTAAACTGGAAAACATTGTGTTAAGTACTACTTGACAAATATAAATAAGTATTATTGGTTTTTTAGGAAAACAAGAGAAGTTAAAATCTACAAAAGTCATGCAGTGCAGTAATTGAAAATAGCCCTTTTTGTTGGCCTACACAACATTCTGTGCTTTCAGCGTATCATTTAAAATGATAAATTCTACAGTGGCCTTGTTCCAGCCTGATTTTGTGAAGTGTTCACTGCTTTCACTGTCTTCGTTTTTGAACGCCAAACCCAAGATACCCTGAGCTTGATTTTCACGGCTGGTGAAAATCCGCTGTCAAGAAGAGCTGCCTGCTCTTCCCACGGCTGCTGCAGGCATCACGGTGGGTCAGCTGAAAAACCAAGACTCCCCAAAGCAGTGAAACAATTCTCAAAATGTTCGTCTGCGTAAACAGAATTCAGTACATGGCTCTCTTGAAGTGTCCCATCAACTCATCTTCACATTTAAAAAAAAAAAAAAAGTTTTAAAATCAGAGTAGATTACCAGCAGTAGAAATAACAAACTTCTATTCTGCATCCCCCGGCTGAAGCCCCAGGGAGCGAGCCCAAGCAGCACCATGGCATGCAGGTGCTGGAGGAACCGGGAGAAACTTCCATTACAGACAGGCCCAGCCGTCCAGCTGGAGGGAGCAACCGTGCCCACAAACAGGGAAACATGCTGGGGCGTATGACACAAAATTGATTTGTATCATCACAAACGGCTGTTGCGCCTGAAAGGACTTTTTCCTGATGGATGCTAAGGCTGACCTGTTAATCCGCACAAGAATGGGAGCGGGGAGGTTTCCTCTTAACTAAATTGCTTATAGGTCTCGCCGTCGGTTTTTCCACCCCTTGTACCCTCTCCTCCCCTAGCAACTCCACACAACTCCACACCACCGCCAACTTGTACAGAAATGTGCTCCAAGCAGAATGAAGCTTCTCATACCATTTTTTCCTACTGCTGCAGGACAGGCTGTTGCACCCAACTGTGTAGAAGCATCAGGGATAGTGCTGTCGGAACATACCAAGGACCTTCAACACCAGTCAATGAAGATGAAGGGCCAGATCTTAAGACTTTCGGCATGCATGCACATTGCATCGTGTGGCATTAAATAATTTCAGCATTGCTCACATTGTATATACATATATTCATTATATATGTATATATTGAGGTTTGGCTGCAGTACTTTACTAAGTGTGTTATGAGGCTCCAGGGAGGATACGCATGAAATGATCAGGTTCCACAACAGAAAGTTTCCCTGCAATCTGTTTGGGAAAGTGCATGGTTATTTAGACAGAGGTGATTTTAAAAAATAATGTTTTTCTGTGGTTTGGCTTGTTCTCAGAAGTCTCTGGACTTACAGAGGATGGAGAGACACTTAAATTAATTGAATGCTGCAAAAATTTACAATATTAAGATACTTTGGGCATACGGATGGTTGCTTGCTTAGGTGATACGTATGTAGAGGTAGTCCTACCGATAAACTAGCTTTCCAAAGCACAAAGTAATTCTTACGCTAGTTTAAATCTGTGAGTGACATGGTCATTCAGCAAACATTTCTCAAGAGCAGAAAGCGCAACTTCCCAAGTAGACTAACCTGAGTATTTTTTTGAATCGTAAAATATCGAGGTCCCTTTTGAGACTGGGGATGTGCACGCCTATATATCACTGCAAAAGTGTAATTTTTGGAATAATATTTTTAAGAGCTCAGTAAGCAGACAGGTTAACAAAGAACGTACAGCTGGGCGTAGTACAAAATGGTAGTGCTCAACAGGCAAAGGTGGAAAGGCTCGAAGCCAAAGACTCCGGACTCACTCTTGCGAGAGCCCGCAGCACTCGGAGCCCCTGCGCAGTGCGGCCCCGCTGGCGAGACTGGGGGCTCCCGGCTCTGCCGGAGGTGGCTCAGCCCCTTGCAGAGCGGGATCAACCCCAAGCACGGAGGTGCAGGTGCGGCAGGGCACGGGCTTTGCTGCTCAACGTCCAACTGCAGCGGCAAACCTGACGGCTTTTCGACGGGATTTTGAAATTGCTTAGGGAGTTAGCTCTAAGGACTCAGGGAGCTGAGTATGTCAGGTGAGCCTGCCTTAAAAGCTGACATTTATCCTCGGGATTAATGCCATGTACAGAACCACACCTGCAAAATGCTAAAGAAAATGCTGAGTTCCCTTTTCTAAAGGCACATGCGTGATTCCCACTGAGTCGAGAGTAATACCTGCATCTCAGGCCAGAACTGATGGTTTCATGACGTAAGGCAATTCTAACTTCCTAGTGTATCTCAAAAAATCAATTGTTTTCATAAAAGATAGATGAGGGTCATTTAAAAGTTTTTACTGTTGCACTTGCAGCCAGATGTACTACAGAAACCTGCATTTTTGGCAGCCCAGCTAGATAAAACCAACTGGCCACGTTCTGTTCTCAGGTGCGGCTCCAGCTGGTCCGTGTGGGGACGGCAGCGCGCCCGGCTGCCGGTGCGTGCCTTCACAGCATCGTGTCTGGCTTTTCTGGGAAGACTTTTAATCAATTACTTAGTAAAGCGTTATTCGTTTTTTTCCTGAAATACATTCAAACACGGCAACAATCGGGGCAGCTATTTAGAAATAAAACCGGATCCTAATGGACATTTCCGAACTGAAGCTTGGCTACTGCAACAAGTAATCGGCCCTCTCCTAGCAGCACCACAAGCTGCAACAAAGGTGTAAAAGAAATTTCTGTGTGGCCCACGCTCAAATGATTTTGTTTTGCTCTTGGAAAAGGAGAGTCAGAACATGTTCAGACTGCTCAACACAGTCTGTTAAAATTCTGATCCTGCAGCCCCTCTGCACAAAGGTTGTACCGGCTTTCGCTGGAGTTCTGCACTAAAAGGAACTGTCGGCTTCACAGAAATAGAAATAAATAATGGGTTCCATGTATTATCCCTTTCTCTTTACATCTCGGAGAGCAGAACTAAGCAGCACGGCCCGTAAATGTTAAGACTGAGTCAGAAACTCCATTATCCATTATTTTTAGCATCAGAAATGGAACTGCAGCGCCTTTTGAGCATGGATAAAGGCTTATTAAGCTGTGCTGCAGGTCTTAGAGAGAATGTGTAGGCCAACAAGAGGTAAAATCAAAACCCCCATGCTCATTAAAAGCACCGATTTCAAGTTGTCTGTAAGGAACAAAGCTGTAAATTAGCAAACCTGGTTGGCTGTGGCTGTTGCAGCGAAGGGAACACTTGTGGCAGATGTTGTTGCTGCAGACACAGTGGCTGGCGTAGCACCGTGCACCATGGGAACTTTCGGAAGGAAAATCATATAAGCAAACATACAGAAGAGTGTAGCAGTATGGGAACCAGAGCGACATGTGGGAGGATAATTGAGCATGGTATTTATCACAGCAAAAAGCCCGAGACATCATTGCCAGCGCATGACATGCAATCACAGTGCAAAGCAGGACAACATTCCAGGGAGAAAGAGGGGAGGGAAATGAAAGAGAAAAAAAGGGGAAAATGCTTGTTACCATCAAATCAAGAAAATCGACACAAACAAGCTTAACCATTTCAACACAAAAATCAACAGAAGAATTTTTAAATGCTCTTACATTTACAAATTTTTGTCTTTTAAAAATTCAACCCAAATATTTACTGCAAACAAAAATTAATCTTGTTGAAGGACAGTATACGTCTATGTAGCTACAGTAAGATACAGTCTTTATTTAACACAAGATAGTTTCTAAACACTGGAACTCATAGTCCAATCAAAATCCACCAAGGAACAATGTGCAATTCAAACAACTGCTGTACAAAATTAACAACGTCTATGTGTCCGTGTCAATTAAATAAAACAATTGCATTTAATTGACAGGTGTTAGTGCAGGAGGCTAAGGGAGATGGATTGGCACGAGAGCTCTAAGTTAAAATCTAGCAGTGGATTTTGAGGGTCCGTGAGCTGCACCACAGGTTTAAGATAATCAAGAAACAAAGCTGGCACCTACCAACACTTGTAGCGGGTGTCATGCACAATATTGAGCCTGCCCATCATGCATTGCAACAGGAAGGTGGATTTGGAAAGGGAAAAGAATTAAAACAACCCATCACACGTGTAATTAGAAATTTCATTTGAACAAAGAAGAAAAATTGTTATTATGGGAACAGTGGCATGTAACTGTCAGCACAATCAAACCATACAATAGCACAGTGATCCATTAGAACTAGTCTTCAGTGAAGGGGAAAGAGCCGATTGAACTGTGTGCTGGTATAGCGTGTTTGCCTTCGTAGCACTGTGGAATATTAGCATGGCTAGGAAAAGCTTCTTCAGCTTTATTTGAAAACTCTTCTAGATCTTTTTGCCTTTTGACATAAGCTTTGTAATGGTCCTTACCCTGGTTTCTTCAGATTATACTTTAAATGCTTTAAAGTTGCACCTGCCTACGGGTACCCGAGGTCCACCCCCGCTGGGACACGGGGACACCGCTGGGCCAGATGGAGCATGGGACCAGCACTGCCGGGCACTTTCCCTGCAGGAGCTGGCTCCCTCCGGGGCCGAGGATGGGGAGAGGCGAGCAAAGCTCTCCCCTCCTGCTGGGGCAGCCTCTTTAGCTGGGGACCCTCCCTGGTGGGCTGGAGAGAGCCACGGCTTGATCTGCACTGCTTCGTTAGCCACAATCTGGCTGCTCCAATAGTTAGGTAATATATAGGCAAACCCCAGGTGAATTTGGCATGTAGGACTTTCAGCATATCTGTATGACCCCTTCAAATCAGTAGGAAGTGATCCTGACTGTCCTCTGGTCTCTTTGCTTAATATGCAGGTCAGAGGGGTGACTGAAGAGCTGAATTCTCCTTTGCAGCTCATGGCAGCACCTAAGAATACTTGTTCAGCGCTTTTTTCTACACTACAGGATGTATTTTAAGCTGCTGGTGCCTGGGCTCACAACCTGCAACTCTCTTTAGGCTATACAAAAATAATTAAAGTGACAGCGCCTGGTGAATTCTGCCCTGCAACTAGAGAGCCGACAGCAGTATGGTGTTTTTAGGAACATTATGGTACTTTCTTTAACTATCGCTAAGTTGGTAATTCTGTTTACTTTACATAGCAAAATGCCTTCCGCCAGACTGAACTCAAAATCTTCTAGTTTTGCTTCCCATATGGTAAAGACACACTGATATTTCAGAATATCCATTTCTAATAATGAATTTACTCTTTTATTTAATGAATAATGTTTATTGACACCACTAATTATGCCTGACACAGCAGAAACTGAAATAAACTCCGAAATCTAGGAACAGAGATTGCAGTGGAAATGGAAACCGATTCTAGAAGACTGGCAGTGGGAGCCATGGCAATGCTGCTTCCTTGACATTACGTGACCGTAACGGGGGACAGGAAATTGTTTTAGCTGGTGCCAGGCATTGTAGTGTCTTGCACAATCTCAAGAGCATTTAACTAAGCAGGGAAAAAGTCAGTCAGTATAATTACTGCTGGGGGACAAGGTCATTTGCTGTCATCCCTCTATCTGCAAGGCTACAAAGAAAAGGGCATAATCATGTTTCCTAATTACTCTTCTATTTCTGGGTGATAGAAGAGACTGAAAATACTCACAAAGAAAGGTTAAATAAAAGAAGGTAGCTTTTCTGACTTCCCCATTCATGAATCATGACTGAAGTCAATGGGACCACTTGCCAGATTAAAAAATGAAGAAAAATTTGGCTATCAATTGCAAATAGTAAGTAAAAACTGCTTTCTCAGTCCCTCTTATGACATCTTTATGGTGTTAATGAGGTCACACAGAAGAACCTTTGAGTTCTGTCTCTGCAGAAGTGCCCTATTTATAAGGTTGTACATACTTCCCTAGATTTGGAATATTACGTCATTCCATGCATAATTAGGTCTACATGCTAAAGACAAGTTAGATTTTCATAATGACTCTGAAATATCACTGTAGAGCTTTTCAGCTCAAAATTTTAGCCTGAGTTATCGTCATTAATATTATAACCAGCGCACACAGTTTTGAAAGGGAATTGAAGCAAATGAACATAAGGCAGAAATGAAAATACTAGCTAGGGTGCAGTAACTTGCAAATATGGAGACATAATGCTGTATGACCCTCTTACCAGTAATAAAAATAACTTTTGCTGTGACCTTAATACTCATCTTGACTTCAGAAGCTTTGACTGACTAATGAGAATGCATGAATAATAAATGTGCAGTTTCAAATTTTCCCTAGCTTTTTAGCACAAGGCAGAATTTTAATTCAAGGATGTGCTCAGTTAACTGATCATAACTTCACAACCAGATTATTTCTGCAGTGGAATAAAGCTATTTTCATAAATACTCTAGGTTTACTGGTGTTCTAAGCATTTTTTTCTCTTCTCTCCCTCGAATTATTGCCCTCAGTCTATTTAGTCTGTCCGATCTACTAAATCCTAATTAAAAATATTGCCATAGAGAGCATGAGCACTCCTGTCAAGGTGAAGAGTTGTGCCTGATCTTTCCCTGCCTACCATTTTGGAGGAGAGCAGGGCTTTTATATGGACCCACAAGCCCATGGAGGAAGGTGCTTACACAGACACTGCTTTAGGAAAGCATTTGTGCACTGAGTGAGTCCCAGCCATGAGCAAGGAAGCTCTCCGGAGCTGAATCTGCAGTAACTAAATAAATATGCAATGCACTAACTTAACAGCAGAGGTGGCTGAAGCCGTGCCGTGGCTTGCGAGGTGGTTCTGCTGCCCTGCTGCAATTCTGCCCCTTGCGGGTGCATCAGGACAACAGCTCCTGGGAGTATCCTGTAAACCTGACCCCTTTCTTCTGGAGGATTACGCTTCTCAAAGACTGTTCTGGTCACCTGGTTGACACACCAAGGCCAGGAACAGCTGTATACACACAACTGAGGAGACAGTGAGCTGAGGCACAGGATGGTACCAAGCACCAGGGCAGGAATTTCATCTAGTTGCACATAGGAGTTCTCTATCTGTACGTACAAACAGACCCCCAGCCAGCTCACAGTTACCGCAGAACAAAGAGCACGTGCACAAGTGGTGAACGCCAAGTAACTGGTGCTCTGCAAGTTCACAGCCCCACAGCGAAACGTTTGCCCGCCAGTCTGCCAGGGTGTCAAGAGTCGGCAGCCAGGACCAAAGTACCAGAACAAGCTGTGAACATCTATTAAGTCGTGCAGAGCCTTCTCATTCAGGAGACTAACTCCACTTATTTCAACTATCCAGCACCACAAGCATTCCCAGCTCTTTCTTGCAACGCCTCTCAGACTCCCCTCTCAGTCTGGGGACAGCTTCCAGCAGCCAAGGTTTCTGGGATACCTCAACAAAGGAGCTGTGCAAAGATCTGTGCTTTATTTGAGACTGGTGAGATGAGTATCTAAGAGCATTTAATCATTTAAAGTGTGCTGGAGTGCCAGTGTCCATCCCTGGCACGGATGATCCCTTTATTTGCTTTCGTGTGCCCTTGCATACAGGCAGCCAGAATTACGCCTTGCCATTTAGAAGAGGTATCTGGGTTTGTCTGGAACATGAGTGGGAAACTCTCAAGGGTGAAACATGAAGAGTGAAGCACCCTGCAGAGAGGAGGGTCCAGTCAAGATCCTCCACAGGGGCACACACTGGCTCCGTGTAGGTTCTGTGTGTCCTGCCCTCTAGACCTGCTGCATTTTCATACGTTGCAGCTGAAGCAACTAAGAACACATATGAGTAATTACACTTTGGGCGTCTGAACCTGAAAAATGTCACTTTAATTCAGACCCACTGAATTAACCTGCCTCTGCTCCATAGCAGTGGAGCTGAGGGCATCCGCACTCCGTGCTCTCCCATCGGTTCTTAGGGACTGACAGAGAAGCTCTATTTCCAGATGACTATACGCAAACGGGACTGATGCTAGTTAATTTTAAGTGGGGAAAACTAAAAAGGGCAAGGTGGCAAATAGTTTTCAAACTTTCAGAAAAGTACTGGATTACTGGAAAGCTCAAACTGCCGCTATCTGCAAAATATAAGAAGAGAATTTATAGTAGCTCATGCTAAAAAATCCTTTGCTTTTCTTGTGTAACATATACTAAACTTCAGTGGTCAAGAAAGGTCAAATGAAGCATCAAGGACCACTGCACAAACTGCTGTAGGTTTCAGTATAGATTTACTGGAGGAAGAGCTGAGGCAGGTTGTGTGTAGATGCCGATGTGAAAGGTCCCAGTCAGAGACGTAGTGCAAACGAGGTCTGATGCACACGAACCATAACCTCAGCTTCTAAGTTCAAAGGACGTGATTCAAAGCAGCTCGAGTTCTTCCAGAAATCAGCCAGCCCCTTGCTGATTTATTGGGTGCTGGAAAATTGTGTGTTTACTAATTACATCAGTTATGCTTTGCCAAAACAAATCTGTGAAATTGTTTAATATCTACAGGAAGGACTGTGAACTCATAAGCATTTTTATATGGCTTTTAGTATGTGGGCTAGAGACCTGACCTAAAGCTTACTCAATCAGTCTTTCTATTGACTCCAACAAGCTTTCCAACAAGCTTTTACTAATATATTTTAGTGGTTGCAATGCATTTTTGGAGCCTAAATAAGTTATTACAATGTACTACATCAAACAACTTATTTTTATGTCATTTAAATTATATGTGTTGGTTGTATGCCAGATCAAGAAAGAATGGTAAAAGGCATTATATGAATTCCTGGGAACATATTTGCCAAAAAATGTTTAGGATAAAATCCTTAATATTTTTTTAGTAAAGACTGAATAGCTGTATTTTCTTTTCTCCCCTGTCATCAACTAGTCTGCATGACGAAGGGCTGTCCTCACAGACTCCTCCCAATTTTTTGAATATAGATCTATCACACGTCCACTGCACACCTCCTAGAACGATAGTGCTGTTTTAATGTGGGTTCATATTAACACAACTCAGTTGTGTTAATAGAGGCATAAATTCATATGATGTAGTAGACAGATAATTTTGCATGAAGTGTTGTTTGCAGAACCAAAACATATATTCCACCTTTAAGTCCCATCACTTGTCCTCTGAAGGGATTTCTGCTTATTGTAAATAGTACAGGAATCAATTCTTCAGCAATTATACTAGGAAAAGTGTAGATTTGATCACGAGGGTAAGAACAAGTGCACCTTGGTTCTGCTTAGTCCAAAATCAGCCCTAAAGCCTTAGTGCTAGAGGCCTGAACCTTGATTTCTTGTGTAGGTTCATGACTGGTCTATCTGCGAGACTGCCTGCCTGTGCCTTTTATGATCACTGCACCATAATTAAAATTGAAACCTTCAAGTGTGTGACTCAGAACAACTGTTGCTAAGCACATGAAGGCAAAGGGGTCTTACAGCAAAGGTAAACAAATACAACAGCTTAAGAGATGTGTAACAAAGAGAAGTTAATCGAGGGAAAGAGGAACAAGAGAGGAGATTCTGAGTTCTGATTCGGGTTGACAGAGCGTGACACTGATTGTTATATTAGACTGGAAAACACCCACCCAGCTTCCGAGAGAAGCAGAGAGAAGCCAGCCTTCCTGCAGTCAGCACCTCCTCTGCCCGCGGCTCCCCGGCATGGCAGCGTCTCCGCGGGGAGAGAGGCTGCCTGCGCCTGGCAGCAGCCGCCCCGGCACCAGCGGCCGCAGCGCAAATCCCACTACGCATTTGCGACCAGGAACACACGGTTATCTCCTCGGATACTTTTTCCAGAATTCCCCCTTCCCCCTCCCCAGAAAAGGGCAAACAAGAAGCACTTACCTGGTGGGAGAAAGGCTGTATGCTGCTGTAACTGCATGTTGGCAAGAGCTTGCTGGTATTGGAAAATACCAGTGTTAAAGACTGCAGTGGCACCATTGGTTTTTTCAAGCGCAGGCCTCTTTGGTAATGGGGGAAGTACAGCTTGAGGAATTCCCTGAATGGTGGATGGGTATAAAAATAAAGTCCAGTAAAAAAAAGAAAAAAAGAAAAAAAAAAGGGGGGGGTGGGAGGGTGGGGTGTGGAGGAGGACGGGAGGGAGGGAGAAGACAAGGAAAGAGAGAAAGGAAAAAAGAAAAATCAGTAGAAGGCAAAAAAACCAGGCAGCACCATGTTTATCCATGAGCAAGCAAGCAGCGTAGCAGACTTAACTATCAAATAAAAGGCGAGGTAAAAGCTTTACGAGGGAGCACTACTGTAGCCTACCATTACAGCGGCACAGGTAACGTGTTGGAGCTGTACGTTATAGGAACCGGCGTAGGTATTACGCTACTGTAAAGCTTCAGGGCTTTGATCAGGAGCGAGGCTCTTGGGGTAGGGGAAGCAGCACTGCTAGCTCCATGAGGATCAACACGTAGAAGCGATGTTAATAGTCACCGTCCGGAGCGGATGGCAGGGCCGCTGGCGCCAACCCACTCCCCAGCCCCAGCACCTGCCCGGGCATGCAGAGCGCGCGCCGCATGCCGGCACCCCCGGGCCGCCTCCGCGCCACGAAGCCATGCCAACGCACCCTGCGCCGCGGCCGCCCGCGCGGCACCCTCGGGAGGGGACGGGACACGGGGGACAGGGGAGGGGAGGGGATGGGAGGGGGCTGGGGGGCGCGGGGGTGGCGGGGTCCCGCTCTGGAGCCTGGTCCAGGTGGGCCCGGCCGCCCCCGCGCCCCTCGCCGGGGATCGGGGAAGGGGGAACCGGGATATTCCATTTCTAGACATTAACCCCAAACTTGACTCTACGATACAGCTACATGCCAAGCTAAAAGGTGAAAGGTCATAGTACCAGGTCAAAGGTTGCCTCGAGGGGTCGCTTCAGTGATTTGACAGCCGACTGAGTCTTAATTAGCAGGCAGCGAGCACATGATGGCAATGGCCAGTGGGGTCAAGCGCATTAACATAAACAGCAAGCAGAGGTGCATCATGGGGGCAGCAGTGCATTTGGGTAGGTGAGAAAAAACAAATAAAAACAAATCACCGGATGCCGTGTACAACGGTAACAAGACTAGGCATGCACGGGGGGCCGGCGGGCAGGCGCGGGGCTCGCGGCGGGACGGGAGCAGAAAGGGGGCTCCCTGCCACCAGACCCCGCCGGCCGCCCCGCACCGCCGGCCATGCCGCTGCCGCTGCGCCCGCCGTGCGCCTCTTCCCACACCCCATGGGGCTCCACAGACGGGACAACGTGCCACCACTGCCCTGCGTTGGGGGCTGGCCGCCCCGGGTGGGGAAACCAGCCCCGGAGAGGTTCCAGATCTGGGTGCTGCAGTTACAGGGGTTATTCTAGCGCCCTGTGAGAGCTGCTGACAGCCCGCGGGTGGGGGCCGGGGCGGGTGGGCCACGGACAGCATTAACACAGTTATATCCACTTCAAACTAAGTCTCTACAAACACAGACTTAGGGTAACTGAAATACGGGTTTATCTATCTGTGCAGCTAGATAGATACACATCTACCCACACAGAAACATACAATAAACTATATATACATATATGCACACACACATACACACACGCACACACGTATGCACACATATATGTACATATAGATACTCTGTACATCAGCAGGCAAAATTAGTGAAACACCTTAACGGTCTGAAACTACTTAAGAGCAGATCTGGCACCACATGCTGGGAAAGCTCATCGCACCGTGTCGTGAGTGGGATCCCCGAGCACACGCACACGCACCCCCCCTCCAGCAAGAACAGCTAACACACACCTCAATTATCGTCTCTCCTCAACATACTTCTATTCTAGAGGTGTTCTGCAGACTCACCATGGCAGCTGCAGTCGCTGCTGCCTGGGCAGCTGCAGCTTGGTTAACCTGGTACTGGGCAGCCTTGATCTTGGCTTGCAGGTGTGCAGGAGGGTGAAAATATTTGCACTTTTCCCGTGAGCATCTCCCTTTGATGTAATCCATGCAGACAGTGACAGTGTTGTCGTTGGTGTCGATCATCGCGCTGTCGGCGGGGTGAGCGAACCGGCAGTCATTCTCTCCCCTGTTGCAGTTGCCACGCTGGTACTCTCGACATACCTGCGACACGAGGAAAAGAAAGTCGCTTAATTTGGGTGATGGGCGTTGCGGGCACGGCTTGGAGCACAGTCAAGATTTCTGAATGTCTGCGAGTGTTGTGAGGATGGGTGCCTGGCCGTAGGAGGAGCACAGCAGTGGTGGGACGGTGGGCTCAGCTCCCTGGCAGCATGGACCTGGCTTCTCTAAACCCACTTCTGATGTCAAAGAGCATCAAAACCCATCAGGATCAAGAGCCAAGCACACAGCAGGTTTTATTTTGGCTCACACTTAGCCCCTCACAGGGTTTTTTCTGTTTTCTGAAGTACTATGCTGTGGCTAGCTCTCAGAGATACCCCAAGCACCACAGTGCTCAGTTGCGGTTGGGATCCACTGGGATCGGCTGTGCCTGAGTTAGCAGTGCTCGATGTTAATTAAGGTGACTGGCCAGCGGTGCCAGGGGAACGACTGTGTGGCTGCCCCAGGCAGCTCCACTGGGCAGGCGCTTCGTGCCTGTGCCGGGGACCGAGCTGCACTGGTGAGGTGTGCGGTGCCGCACCGGCCCTCATGATCCAGGCGCCTGCCACGAGAGGGCAATCCAAAACCCGCAGTGGTGGCCGCCTCTCCCGGGCTGCCCAGGATCGCCCTGTGGATTGGCGGAAGGTGGCCCGTGTTGGGAAAGAGCAGAAGCTGCAGCCAGAGCGGTCACTGGTCCCGCTGTCACACCACCATGGCCTGACAGGAGCCAAACAAAGCCAAAGGAATCAGAAATTGCACAAAGAAACCTGCTTGGCTGGAGGGCATGCCCCTGCAGCATCCCCGCTGCCCAGCCCCGAGCCGGCACAGACCCCCCGGACCTCCAGCCACCACCAGCGGTGCAGACACTCGCTTAATCACCAGTGCGACAAGCACCGACCCCTCTTCACACACCTTGCAAACCCTATGTTTAAAAAATGACGTGTATCCTTTTCATGGTCAGCTCTTCACAAACCGCAAACAAAAACGCGTTTTTTATCATTTTTGGTTTTCCAAAGGCTATAGGAAACAGAAAGGGACAAAAACAACTGAGTTTGTATAAAAATAAAACCGCTTTGGTGGATGGAATTTCCTTTTAAAGGTGGGTGCCCATGAGCTTGGATCATCAGAATTTCCTCAAGGGCCTTGGCTCTGATCCCTGCAACAAACCAAATTTGGTTGTTACTTGGTTTCCATCCATGCTAGGGCTCTAGCTCCTTTTTAACCCCTGTGCGGCTTCAAGTACCAGCTGCCCATCACCTAAGACCTATGAAATGACATCCCCAAAAGACAACAGCAATGCCATTTGTAAACCCGCTCGCAGGAAACATCCATTTTTCCAGGGTCATTTCAGCGTGACCCTATTTATAGTCTTTTTCCATGCAGCAACAGACTCTGGATGTGTATTTGCAGCGGAGCCAAATGAGCCAGTTCAGGCGCCTCCATTACTCTTGTTTCTCTCTGTGGCCATACTGCTCGCGGCTCAGTGCCTGCAGAACTGTTTTTGCAGCACACATGAAACAGATTGGGCAAATTCCTCAGCTGGAAAATAACCATTTGCCTTCCAGGTAATTCTGCAGCCAGATCCCTTCCCTGGTCTACTCCCCATGAAGCGGCATGGACCACTTTGCCAGCCAGCACGACACTGGGAGCGACTGGGGAAGGAGGCAGCGCTGGTTTAAGCCATCAAAAACCACAAGTCTGCTTCTGGTATCTGTTGGATGCTAGCACCATCCCTGCTCACACGAGACTCCTAATCTCTCGCCCCCTCGCTCCCAAGCATACACCCAACGGAGCCGGCATGTCACTGCTTCTCCAAGAGAGCTGTGCTGGGCTGGTCAGCCCCACTGCCTGTGGGACGGCTTGCTCTCATTCATCATCTAGGAATACTTTCTGGGCCACAAACGGGTGTCTTCTACCCAAGCACAGACCTCCCTAATAGGAAAAAAACGCGTAGTTTCCTTTGATTATTTGTTTGCAGTCTAGAAGTTAACCGCAGTCTTTTCCTCCGCAGATAAAGGATGCAATTAATGTCAGTTGACTGTCTTTGCTCTTTGTCTTGTATTGGTGATCCACAAAACCAAGGTCCCGAAACCACTCCACATGTAAGCAAGAACTACTCCATTAATAACACAAAGATGATATATACAAATATATATATAACACGTATATATATAAAAAAGTATCTATATATACAGAGGGAGAAATAAAAAGCATCCACAGATAAGCTAATTTTATCACAGTTAAAAACCAAAGAAGAATGACCAGAAAACTGAAATAGGCAGATAAAGACAATCTTTGGCATGTCCAGAGCAAATTTTCACAGAGCTGTCAGACAGTAGCTGAGATAAGGCAATGAATGGCTCTCTCAGTGCTCCTTAACAGATCTCTGAACGATGGTTTACAGCAATCAGACACAAACCATAATACTGCTGGTCCTTTTAATCAGTGCGACCAGCAATGGCTCCTCAGCCACTGTGATGGTAGCCAAGAATGTTTCCGACTCTTGTTTATTTAGAAGCAAGCATTGAAAATGGCGTTATTTTTTTGCCACAGGCATGCAGTAATATATCATTCATCTGCCTGAGTAGAGAGAGGCATGGAAGCATGATATGCTGTCTGGTCTTTCAGATCTGGAGAGCTTTTATTTAGTTAGTTATTAATAGCCCTGTAATTAGTATCATAATTTTCAACTCAGTATGTTAAGAAACATGAAAAAAACGAGGTTCCTGTACGTCTCTAGTGTGTCTGCAAAAAACGCTGAGTTAGTGCTGCAGTATTACTGATTCATTGTAATTCACCTAACTTCTTCCAACTTTGGGCTGAGTTTATTTTGATCGCGCCGCTGGGATTCAAGTTGCCCACTCTGGTGGGGAGACAACGGCCACGTCACCTCAGCCACGGCAGAGGTCCCACGCTGCTCGCCCAAAAGCGGGCAGAGCTTTGGCTGGAGGGACATGGACAGCAGAGCTGAGATCCCTGCCCTTCCCTAAGCAAGTCCCGTCTCCTTCTCTGCATTGAAGAGAATTTATCAAAATGGGCATATTGCTACCCAGTACATTCTGAACGTTTAAAGAAACAGCACCGCTAGGTCAGATTTCCCGATTATCCAAGATCTGAAAATCTCCAAGAACTTCTAGGCTGCTTCTTTCTGGAAAAAAATGGTATATATGAAACAAGCAGGAAACAACAGCTCAGTTGTGGTCATTCTTGATTCTTGAATACTTCTCATAGAAAATGACGGCATTCAAACGGAAACACATGCATTTTAAATAAAACGGTTAGGCAATTCCTTTCTCTCTCACTTCCCTGTCCTTCTCACTTCTCTTCTAGTTCACTGGAAGAGCCACACTTCTCTTCAAGCTATTTCTGGCAGGAGTGGAGTGTGAGGAAAAGCCTCAAGCCATGAAATTTCCACCCTGAGATCCAGATTCCTTATGGGAGTGGCTGAACATACTGGACACCCAAACATCTGCACGCTATCTGTACAGGCGACGTGGTCCAAATATGTATTAAATCAAGCTTACTGCTATAACAGTTACCAACCTTATCTTACAAATATTCACATTAATTCAGGAGACCAGGTACACTGCCTGGCAGATTTGTGTTGCCTGCCTGCTTTCCTTAACATCCCAGGTATAGGTAATGAGAACTTTTAGTTGTGGAACAGCCTGATTCAGTATCCCAGAACACGTGTGCTAATTTCATTAACATCAGAGTACATCATTCTTGAAAATAAGTATTTAAAATTCTAAGCAGAACAAATCATATTCCAAGATTAGATGCTAACATCATAGTGGTTATTTTTCTCAAGGACAGTTCATTCCAAGGGAGAGCGAGCTAAGCCATATAAAGCTCTCTAATCATGACATAATAAATGACAATACGGACAGCAATAAGCTCACTTAAAGAGCAGGTAGATGCATATCGGCTTCTCTGAGAGGTAGCAACCAGACCATGCATAATCTTTCAAATCAGTTCTGCACTTCTGAAATCTAAAAAGTACGTTAAAATGTTTTGTTGTCCATAAAAATGATGTGCTTATTTGCTACTTGTATACTAAATTTGGATACACCAGATTAAATGACCAATCACTGGAAATCACTGGCAAATTATCTTCTCACCTAGATATTTGGCTATTTAAACTGCATTTGCTGAAGGGAAAAAAGGAGGAGGAAAAGACACACAACTCCTGCCCCGCCAGATACTGATTTTGTAAGACAGCAGCGTGGTTGGAATTGCAGTCAGTAGGTCAACCTGGATGTGCTCTTGATCCCACTCAAAATAAAAAGAAAACCTTAACAGCTTGAAGGCTAGAAGAAGGGGTTATTTTGAAGCTATCTGTGTGGTGTAATGGCTAGAGCAGAGCAAAGGGAAGGCCCTGGTAGGAAGGCTGGGCTGGGACAGCCCTCCGCCAAGGACAAGGACATCTCCGAAGAGCAGAGCCTACTGAGACAAATGCAATTACAGCAGAGAAGGCTGCTGGGTGCTGACGAGCTGGGATGTCGGTCAATTGGAGAACCTGGCTGAGAAGCAGCGACCTGCTGGACCACACTATGGCTGCAAGCTGAGCCCACGGGGGGGCTGGAGCTGAGCTGAGCCCATGGCGGGGCTGATGCTGAGCTGAGCCCATGGAGGGGCTGGTGCAGTCTCCCGGCCGCGGGCATGGGGTGCTGCCCTGCGGGAGCTTGGTCAATGCGCAGGGTCCCCGGCCCACTCCTGCTCCGCCAGCGGTTCCTGCAGCAAACGAAGTCTGGTCCCTGAGGAGTCCCTGCACAGTGCCATTTCACCAGGAAAGGTGACAAAAGAGGCACTCCTCTAAGTCTCAGCACTTATTTTCAGGGGTTCCTAACCTGGCAATCATCTTCCTTTCTGTTCAAGTTCAAAGCAAAACCACTCCGCCTTTTTACAAAATTTTACTGATTTCAGATTTTTTGGTGGCTTTTCCTAATTAATAAAAAGGGGTTTTACTGCAGACTGCGCCCCTGGGTGTTTTGTGAGAGTTAACATTCTTACAACTCCCTCTCGTGTGGAAGAGTTTAACTCAGCAGTGTAGCACTGCTCTAAATAGCTATATAAACAGAAAACAAATGTCCAGAGGACCAAATCCTGCCCATTGAAGTCTCAAATGTCATTAGCTCCCCGTGTGCTATGGTTCCAGTCTGCTGGCCAGCACGAGCTCTGCCCTGGAGGCTCCACATGAAGAGCTGCCCCGGTGCAGCCCCTCTTGGGCTCCCACCGACGGATGCGCTTCTATGGCCATGGGCAGAGCTGGTGCTCGGGGACTCTGGGTATGTCCTGCTCCTGCTTACACACAGAAAGCTTTTGAGCCCATGTCCCCAGCATTGCTAACCAGGGCTGTAGCCCCTGCATGGGTGGAAGCATGATCAAACACCGCAGCCAACCTCGGCGCTGCAACCCAAAGGGCTCCCTGCCACCGGCATCCTCCTCTCGGTACTAATTTCTGAATCTAGCATGATTTATTTATGAATTTATCTAATTGCATTTTGGTTTTAAACCACCTCTGGCAGGTATCCACTGTGAAATAAGAGTCCTCAAAGGAAAAGCATCCCTTGGTGATTCGAAACAGCCATCTGTGCGCCAGCTCTCAGCTCGGTGTAGCTGCTTCTCCTGTAACCTGACCGCGCTTTGGGGAACGCTTTCCTCAGAGAAAACATCTCTAAAAAGGGAAATGATGTGATCCCGCAGAAGGGGAACCTGTGGTGACGTGAGCTCTGAGAATAGTGACAGTGGCAGCGGGAAATGCGTGCTGCCAGATGACCCTCCACTCCGCCCAGCTTGCAGCCTTCTGAGCGGCAGCTTGTCAGTCAGAGATGCAACCAAGGAAAAGGAATTAATTTTCCTTGTAAGGAGAATTACTCCCTGTTAAGGTAGATGCATAGGCAGAAAGAAAAGCGTTACAATTACAACTTTCAATTTTAAAACAGAGATCCTTCTCGCTCCTCCCATCGTGCTCCCTGAGCTCAGGGACCATATCCAAGAGCAGACCAACCCATCCACCCCCAACATCTCCAAGCCTTCGCACCCTCCCCACACAGAGGAGAGGTTGCAGTACCAGATCTCTGAGACCTGCCACTGCACTAAGGCTACAGAACACTAGTGCTGAGCACTGGCCGCCGGGGTGGGGGCTGAGGGCAGAGCGGGAGGGCTGGGGCTGCAGGGACGGGGCACGGCACAGCTCGGCTCTCTCCGCCACCAATTGAAGATGCCACCATGCTGGAGAGGGAGAGCACCAGCGGCTGTAGGAGATCCATGGTCAACAGACAAACAGGGTGACAGCGGATCACCCTGCCTGTTCAGCCTCTCCCATCGCTGCCTGTTAACCACCAGGCCTGACTGGGACTGCCAAGCGCAGGCTATGCTTGCGGCTGTGCTTGCTGGCTGTGCCCACCGGCTGTGCTCGAAGATTGTGCTCACTGGCTGAACTTGCCAGCTGTACCCGCTGGCTGTGGTCACCGGCTGTACTTGCTGGCTGTACTTGCCAGCTGTGCTCACCGGCTGTGCCCGCTGGCTGTACTCACAGGCTGCGCTCGCAGACTGTGCTCGCAGGCATGCCTCAAGCACGTGGCAGCCATGGCACGTCGCTGGCTCACCGCCCACACTGCCGCAGCACCAATAAGGTGCCGAAAACACTGTCAGGCCTTTCAGATAAGAAAGATTCAGGGCAAGGGAGAGTAGCAGCTAGAGAGCACTAACACTTGTCAGGGTTGTAGCAAGGCTGATAAGCCGGGTGCGGGAGGCCGGCGGAGGAGTGCCAGCACCATCTGTCCAGAGCGAGCGGAAGAGAGAGGCTGAAAGCCATCTTCTCTGCCCTCACACCCGGCCCCGGTGGTCGGTACCTGTGGCCGTGCAACCTGCACATTCACACCTTCTGGTCACATACTAGAAGTTTTGAGGCGCCCTTGCTGCTGCCGCAGTCATTCCTAAAAGGGCTCGATATTTCCATTTCTTTCTGCAATGGAGGGTCTGAAGCAGAACCGCAAGCATTAACCTAGCGTATGCTCACTCAGTCACTCCCCGTCCTTACCCATCACCAAGATACGACATTATCAGCTGAAGTGAAACCTGCATTATTTTCTTTCACAAGAAAAACATTTTATATCTAGGAGACATAATAAACGATACAACTTCTGAGAATAAGCTACACATATCGGCTCCTACCTCCAGCCTGTCTGTCCTCATCAGCTTTTGGGCAGCGGCGGCAGCAGCAGCAGGAACCGGGACACCGGGGTTCCCTGTCACCAGCATCGGGGCAGTGGGCAGGATCTCCGCTGGGACCAGGCCTGGGGAGACAGGCCCCAGGTAGGGGTTGAAGGCGGCTGATGCGTTGGTGGCTAAGCTCGGTGCAACGGAAAACATCGGCTGCAATCAGAGAAAAGAAGAAAGACACTTGAAATATGTAGATACTTCCCACGCCATCAGCATAATAACTTTTTGGCTATCGTTTTGAGCACAATGGTGATGAGTTTCTGTTACTAGTGGGAAAGAAGCATTTATCGTGTTTGTGGGACATGAAGAATACCCGTGCAAAGGTCGCACACGAGCGAGACCACGAGGACAGGCATCCCCTGCCAGCCTCCGCTGGTTCGCCTGCTCAAGCTTCCCCTGCACACTTGCAACACGTGGCAGCTCTTGGAGCAAACTCTCCTTTGATCCACACTTGAGCAATGCCATCCTAAGCAAGTACTCCTCATGGCCACAGGAGAAGTCTGAGGCTCTCGGAGGGACACGTCCAAAACGTGTACAAACGTCTGCTCCTGAGGATAAAGACAACTGCGTGAGAGCCCCTTCACACCATTAAACCACACTCGAATTTGGACCCAGATAAATACATTTCTGACCCTGATAACAGCCAGCACTGGTTCAGAAATTACAGAGGTTTAATACACGAACAAGACTAAATGACCATAATAATTTATTTTTACAAAATTAAACAGGCTGTGCACGCAGATATTCAGAAAGAAATACATTGCATCAAGAATATGCTTTATTTAGACTAAAACATTAAGCCAGAGAAAGAGAGAGAGAGAGAGCATAGAAATACCGGGGTTTTTTGATTGTTTGCTTGTTTTAAAAAAAGGAGTCGTCAGATGCCCTTGTAGGCTATCACATGTTGTGAAGATAATTGGATGTAGAAGACCAAATAATGCCGTAAGACCAAATGCGGAGCTGTTGCACTGCAGTAAAGATTAAATAACTCTTCTGCCCCGCTGAATGCAAAGGCACTGTGCTACCAGTGTAATTGCCAAATAAAATTTAGTCTGAAGTGTTTATCTTTAGTATCTAAATAAAGTAGTTACTCAAGGCATTTAGGTTTTTCTTCCAAACAGATTTTTAGAGGGAAAAACAACTACAGAGTTAACACAACTGTTCTTCTCTGTTTCATATCTGTTTAAGCCAGACAGCATATAACACCACATGTTTTTGTATTCCTGAGGAAATGACTGAACTGTTTGGAAGAAAGGAACAAGTCCATTTGAAAACACTGGACAAAAACACATTACTGAAGGAAAAAGACGGAAAGTTGTGTAAATGGGAGTAATTTCTTTAACGTCTCTCATTCTTCATCCATGTGAATGAAAAAAAAACACGCAAATTTTACAGGAAATATTACTTTATAATACACTATTAATTAACTGCACTTCTTGTTACTGTGTTATCAGCTACGTAATAATGAACACTGAAAATAAAACTATGAACCAGTCTGTCAGTGTGTAACTTAAGAGTTATCAATGTTTGATTTCAGCCCAATATACTCACTGTACAATAAATAAAAGACTATCCATTTATTTTCTACTGAGATACTTTTAAACTAGTATAAATATCCTGCAGCCTTTAGACCACTGCAAAATAATAGCCTATTTTATCAGAGCCACTTCATATTACTCTGAAACTCACAGGTATTTTGCAATGTGCTGTACACATGTAAATTAGGAGATAAAAAACCATCTTACAGTTGTACCAGGGCAGACTGGGAGCCACGCTGCTGGCAGAAAGAGACCATGAAGTGCTGAAACCTGGGCAGCACATAACCCCTTCTCGGTAGCAGAGGAGTCTGCCAGGGCACAAAGCCACCCGAACGCTCCTGCACCCAGGAAAAACGTCTGGCAATTCAGTGGGCCCGAGGACAGATGGCAGAGACAAGCTCTCCCCTGGGACTGCCCCCAGCCGCCCCAGCACTGGCCCACGGCTGCGGGATGGGGAGGAGCGGGACCCTGCCATCAGGGTCACCCTAGGCATGGCCCTGCCATTCACGAGCATCAGCTGAGGGTCAGCCTGGAACTGCAAACTGGTCAGAACTGGGACCCCAATGCCACGCAAGAGCACAGAGATGACGAGGCTCCAGGTCAGTCCGAGCCGCTGGGCTCATTTCTGCTGTTCACTGCTCACTTGCTTTCCAGTGAGTTTTCACTCCCCCACCTCTAGAAGCAGAGGTAGTATTTCTCTATCACTATGACCAAACCATACAACTACTTACTGGCCTTGGTGTTTGGGCCCTATTACGCTGTGCATCACGCAAAACTGCTGAAAAAAAGAAAAAACCAGCTCCTGTAGATCAGCACAGAGAACAGAGGTGAAGAAGGACACGGCCTTGGATGCAGCTCTGTGCTGCCAGATGCCCCATAATCCACAAGGTCCCATCTACTGAATAATTCTACTCTAAAAATGCCTGTGCGCAACCAAGGTGAACCTCACAGCAGGTCTGCTCTCCACAGGTCTGCCTTTTGGAGGCACTGCTCACTAATGGGGTGTATCGATGGGGAAGAAGACACGGGGGCACCTTTGGGAATTGGCCTCTGCAGTGTAGCAAAGCCCTAGCTCCTTCCTGGACAGACAGACAGACGGGCTTTCTGCCAGCGCCCCAGCTCACCAGCCCTGCAGGGAAGGAGCTGGACTCGTTTAACGCATCCTTAATAGTCATCTACCGAACACCTGCCATGCCAAGGGAAGCACAAGAGGGTACCACATACACAGAGAGAAACATCGACAACCTACAGCCTCCTTGGGAATTACATGGGACCTTGCCGTGCTGCAGATCGCCCTCGGAGCTCTGCAGAAACCCATCCCCGACTACCAGCCCCACTGCGCAGAACTGCACAGAGCACGCAGGCTTGGGGCTGCCTGCATGTCCCTGGAGGTGAGGGACGGCCCCAGCGTCTCCAGCCACCTTCGCGGTCCATCTCCACTCGTCTGGTCTCACATCTGCATCTTCCTGCTTCTGTTTAGCATTTTTCACATTCTTCCACACTGGAAAAGGCAAATCCAGTGCCTGACACTGCTACTGGGAAGCAGCTCAGCAGCACCCACTGATGTGCTGGTACCAAGTGATGCTCCAGTACCAAAGCCATAGTCTAGCTGAGCCCAGCTCCCCCTAAACCGATTTACAAGGAGGGCAGAGCACCCCCCTGAGCAGGCTGAGCTCTTCCTCAGGGTCTCAGTGCTTGCAGCCAGCAGGACACGCAATCCCTGCTCACCGTCTGGAATCCCCTCCCTCAAGTGCCAGCCAAAGACAGATAAAAGAGTGAACTAAAAAGGAAAGATGGGAAAAGTCCACAGACATTACTTGCAACTAAGATAATTAAGACATTTATCAAACAGAAATCTGAGTGAAGGGATCCTACTGCTTTGCTTACCAAATTAGAGTCTCTCATTATGTTAGTTCACTTTTATTAAAGCATAGGGTATTGATTTTTGTAAAACAAAACAAACTAACTGATGCATCGTTAGATGGGATGATATACATCACTTGCTAGACCACCCTGAAATAACATCACTTTCAAGTATGCTAAAAAATAAAGTAATTTCAAGGCCAAATTAGTAGGATGACATCCATTTGGAAACACTATTGCTGGGACAGCCAATGGGCCTTGCTGTGAATCTTCATATTGAATGAGACTGAATTCTGAAAATCCCCAGTCTGGAATGTTTGAATTCAAGTGATGTACACAGAAATTACCCAGGCATAGGCAGAAGGTTTGTGCTGCACTTCAAAATACACTGACTTAAATTTTGCCTGCTAGAGACAGTGTGAGTGTAGCAAAAAGGAGAATTTAAATTTGATTTAAATGTTATCCTCACACTAGCCTCTCTTTATATTAAAAAGGAATGTTAATGCAAAAGAATGCATTAGTATTTTTTTTCGTGTTTACCCAAATGTTGGTGTGTGCTTATACGCTGCTTTGTATAAACCCGAGAGAGCCCTATTTGGTTCCAATTCATGAAACATCAAACAAACAGGTTAACAGAGAAGACTGTTGTAAGCAATGGTTCTTACTGTTGGCTGCATTTTGAGTTTAGCTTTCTCAAAGTCCCAAACATGAATTTGCTGGCACTAAGGCTGTATCACTGTACCCCAATCAGGAAATAAAATTGTGGCAGGCGCACACGTCTGTTTTGAGCCATTGAAAATGAAATATCATCTGGAGGTTGCCCTGGAGTTAAAACACGCAAAGCACAGCCTGCTTTTGAGCTGTCTAGCTGTATAAACAGTTAATTTTGTCTCCGATCCGAAAGCCATCAGCAGCGGGCACCAGCGCAGAGGCAGCCCCGTCCCTCCTGGAGGAGGGGAGCGAGGAGGAGGCAGCGCGGCGCAGTGTCAGGGCATCCCCTGAAGCACTGCGGTGCCGCAGCATTCGCTGTCTGGGCGCTGATGCTGCCTCAGCTCATCTCCTCCCCTCGGTGATACAGACAATTTTATTTAAAGAAAAGCCAATGAAAAGAGAGAACACAAAACGCGGTATCTTCTCACGCTGTGCTAAAGCCAATTTACTGTGACGATCCTACCACTACATTTTCTGCTTTTTTCCCTCACATACACTTTTTCTTGAAACAGCCGAGGCATAAAGTTCTGTGGGAGAACAGTAGTTATATTCACCAAATCAAATAAGCTACATAATATTTACTGGTATTCTGTAGACCCACAAAATGTGGGGCCAAATAGCCATTTGGCACAAGTACGAGAGTCCTTTCTGCTGAGATGATTTTTCCTAAGGATTTAGCTATATTTTGAGGAGTATTAATTGTCACTATGTTTTTTGAAATAAAAGTTGAAGAACTCATCTAATAGAGCGAACACAAGTTTTCTAACAGAAGGTATCTAGAGATAAATTAAACTCCCTAAATTCTACCTTTGCCAACTAGAAAGGAATAAAAGAACTGTCAGAGAAGTGCTAATACAGATATATTTATTTTATATATAGATTTCAACTTATTTTTTCCTTTGCTGCCATTTTACCCATTGAATGAGAAGGAAGCCAAGGGAGCATTGTTTGCCTTTTTATTTAGAATATACCAGCCTTGCTCATACATTAATCAGTACCCTCTTAATGTCTGAGCTAGAAATTTATATCAAAAGGGTTCTGGGCCAAATTTATCCATAGGTTAGCTCAAGTGACCTCTCAGGATTGCATTAGAGAGGGATCTGGCACAGGGTGTTCAGCTCCCAAAGGCGTAGGTACATGGCGGGTGGATGCCAATCATCTTGACATTTGCTGAACGGAGGGATTACTGCAGAGCAAGAAACTCAGCCACGGCGTTTGACTTTGTGGAACACTGCACTGCGCTTACTTACTAAGGTGTAACAGAGACAGATATGAGGTAATATATGATCACATTTTACTGTGACCAAATGAGAGATTACTGATAGATTCTCCTTCCCCCACCCCCAGCTTTTTGTAGAAGTATGATTATCTGCACCTCTCCTCCTTCTGCCAAGCTGAGCTGCGATCGTGCAGGTCAGACTGACATGCACCATACATCACTCAGGACAAGCTTTCTGCTCTGCCTGGTAACGTGCTGTGAAAATCAAAGTCCAATTCCAGCAAGTAATTCCCTGAGAAGGTTCCCCTGAGTGAATGGAAAACATACAGTGGGAATTTTCTCAAACCCAGGAA
The DNA here is from genome assembly GCA_008658365.1 of Alca torda. Lineage (NCBI taxonomy): Eukaryota > Metazoa > Chordata > Aves > Charadriiformes > Alcidae > Alca > Alca torda. The sequence goes on from CM018081.1 coordinate 10,319,013, forward strand.
TCTCCTAGAACATGTGCAATTGCAAAGGAAACATCTGTTTATGAAAATCCCATGCAGATCACTCACTTTCTTAATTTTAAGAAATAAGTTGCAAAAAAGGAATTAAACTAACAAATGATTAACAAAATCAATTAACAATATTGCTCCAGGTAAGGGAGAATTAAGCAAAGACATACAGACTAGGATTTCATTGTATTTGATTTCTCCACCAGTACCTGACTTTTGTGGGATTTTACAGGCATGTAAGCACACCTGCTAACTTACTTCAACTACAACTCATTGTACTCATTGATCAAAGCCAAAAAGTGCACCTACCACAGGCTGCAACGGGGCACCAGGCATCATGGCATTGGCAAGCTGCATCTGCTGGGCCAGCATGGCCATATTCTTCTGCTGAATCAGGTTATTGCGTCCATTTATCTCCAGCTGCGTTTTTAAGTGTGGTGGCGGGTGAAGATATTTGCAGTTTTCCCTTGAACATCGACCCTGAAGAAGAGAATTAACACAATTGGCTTAGAAGCTATAGGCGTTATCGTCGTCCTTATGTCATCGGCTAAAGCAAACACAACACCCTGCAGACCCTGGCCACTTCTCCAGACTATCACAAACTGACCAGAGCAACTCGACAATTCTAGCATCAGCTCCTTGCTTTGCTTTTCTAAACTATGTATTCCTGCAGTACAACTCTAAAAAAAAATACTGTTTCTTTTAAAAGTTGCCGGAGATGAGCAAATATCAGTTGTTCTGAAAGTACCGCATACCCATCCTCTATTGGCACAGGGCTTTGCTGAGTGACAGCTCAGCCCACGGGGTCCAGCACGGCTCCCCCTGCCCATAGAGCTGCCTCCAGGATGCCAGTGGCTGCGGAGCCAGAAACCCAGGAAAAGAAACGTGGTCCGGCTGCAGCACTGAGCCTACAAAAGCTCACATGCTACTCTGAAAACATTCAAGGCTCACTTCTCTTTCTGCTGTGCACAAGAAGCTCTGAGCGCACAGCAGGGTGTGCGGTCAAAGTAGCATTATTACCAGGAAAACAGCCCCGCTCTGCGCTTTCACTAGACCTGGAATACATCATCTTTGAAGAAAACCTCTTACATATGATGCATTTTAGTTGCAATTGTGTAAACCAAATAAGAAAATCAGAATTGACTTGTTTCTAGACTTTTCATTACATTCAGATATGGTAAACAACAAATTTAATGCACTAATTTTATTTGGATGAAAGGACATTCATCAATTTGACAAGCATTCACATCAAGAAATAATAAAAAATGATTCTATGTACAATGTATACCCAAACCCCACTGCACCTCCTTGTTACCAAGAAATCATCCTTGCACATAGAATCACAGAATGGTTTGGGTTGGAAGGGACCTTAAAGACCATCCAGTGCCACCCTCCTGCCCTGGGCAGGGACACCTCCCACTAGACCAGGTTGCTCCAAGCCCCGTCCAGCCTGGCCTTGAACACCTCCAGGGATGGGGCAGCCACAGCTTCTCTGGGCAACCTGGGCCAGGGCCTCACCACCCTCACAGTCAAGAATTTCTTCCTCATATCTAACCTAAATCTCCCCTCTTTCAGTTTAAAACCGTTCCTCCTCATCCTGCCACTACACTCCCTGATCAAGAGTCCCTCCCCATCCTTCCTGTAGCCCCTTTAGGGACTGGAAGGGGCTCTAAGGTCTCCCCGGCACCTTCTCTTCTCCAGGCTGAACAACCCCAACTCTCTCAGCCTGTCCTCACAGCAGAGGGGCTCCAGCCCTAAGACATAAGCCATGAGACATCCCTGCTTGGGGATCTCTCCTAATGCGGTCTCCAGTTGTGGGTGCCCCCACCCGCGGGCTCCCAGCGGGGCGGCTGGTGCTCGGCAGTGCTGGGGCATGGGGAGCTGGGCACGAAGGGGACTTCTGAAAACTAGCTCCAAGTCCCCCCAGCTGTGGCTCCACTGTATAAAAACCTCTAAAAAGAAAAGCAGAGCCTGAGCGAAGGGCACTGCCTGCCCAGCCACCCAGCTGTGGTGCGTGGCAAAGGGAGGTCGTGGAAGAGAAACCCCCTCTCTTGGGGATGAGATTCCCCTCTTCTCATGGGCACGTGAGCTGTGATCTTGCATGCCATGAGACTTCAGAAAATGCACATTCATTATTACAGAAGCTTTACACACTAATTGTTCTTTAAAATTGTAACACTGGAGCCCATACTTTCACTAAAGGGATTATAACAATAAAAAAAAAAAACAAACCAACTAAAAAGAAGAACTGAATCCTTTTCTGGAAAAAAACAGATTCCTTAAATTACATTTTTTTTTCTTCTACTCATTCATCTTTGAAATAAATCCAAACAGGAACAATGACAAGGCAAAAGACAGACTTAATTTAAGTAGGAAATAATTTTTCTCAGGAAACAAATTAATTCAATATAGTTTGACCTTATACTGCAATTTTGCTCAGAAATTTAAAATGTATTCTTGTTATAAGATCTGCCAGAAATCTAATTTGTACGATGATTTTTGTCTCCCCTTAAGGCTGGGATAAACGGTTTGCTGCTGCTCCCCTCCCAATCCATCTCTCTTGCTGGCAGTCCAAACTTCTTAAAACTCATTTTCATAGTTACTCAACTGACATCTGAGTGATTCCTGCATAAGAAATATACCTGATACAAAAAAAAATACAGAAAGTTTTGTGGATATCTCTAGGCTACACACCAAGATTACAGAAAGCCCTGTGTATATGCAGACCACTACCGTAATGAACGGCAAAGAAAGGTCATCGTTCAGAGCTTATAATCCCTGAGCACATTTCCTTGAGCGAAATGCATGTCCCATCACACGATCCCAGCCAGCTCCAGAGAGAACAGAGGAGAGCGGAGCGACAGCTGCCTGTCACAGCGGGAAGGCGCAGAGGAACAGACACGGCCCTGCTGTGCTCACCACCACCTTGCTGGCCCTGGGCCACGGCGCTGCAGACCTCGGTTTTCTGGTTGTGGCACATGGAGGGGCTCCCCGAAGCCCTTTGGCAGGCGCTGTCGCCTTCCCCTCACACAGGGGGCTACAGGCTGTCCTCAGCAGGGCTGAGGCACGGAAAGGACCATGGAAGTCACCTGCGAGAAAATCTTCCTAATAACACAGCTCCGAATGTCGCAAAGTAATCAAGGCAGGGGCCAGAAAATGCACAAAAGCTAAACACACAACATCTATCCTACAGATAAGACGAGGGGGAAAAATACCATGTGCAGTCTGAGAAAATATTTTTACAGGGGAATGGAGTTTCCTACTGCAAATAAGGATTAGGATACTTCAGTAACAAACCCGAACGATTTATAAGTAGAAAAGACAAATTGATGGTGGCAACAGGAACTGATGTTTATAGAGCATGAATTTTATACGTGTGTGTGTATACACACCCATACATGTGTGCCTATACGCACCTGCTGGTTGCTGCTCCACCCGTGGGAGCTCCAGTGCCGCATGGTGAGAGTGGTGGGTGGGCACCGGTGGGGCTGTGCCCATCCATGTCCCTGGGGACCAAAGCCAGCACCCGACAGCCCCGCACAGTGGCCAGACCCCCGCAGGGCCAGCACAGCCCAGGGTGGACCGGCCAGAACCATGCGTGGGACATCTCCCATCCGGCTCGTCCGTACACTCCGGGGGAAAGCACACGTTCACCCTGGGGGGATGCTTTTGGACAAAAGGACACTCAGTTCTCTATTTTAATACCTCACTGGCAACACAGTTCAGTATTTAAGCCTTTTTGCACAAATAAACCAACCTCATTTCAGCGTCCCCCCCCCCCAGAGCATTTCACAGTTATATGAAATGGTAGGTAAGAAGCAAGCACTTCGGAACAGCTTCATTTATGTCGATTTTCCTCTTGATACTACAACCCATGTTAATTGTTGCTACCACTAAGTAACACGGGACAAAATGACACACTTTCCAGCTGCCTGGAAGATGATACCTTACATTAGCACAGTGTAAAAATCAGACTTAATTACTGCTAAATGAGTAACATGAAACTACATGTGTTGCTACAGAGAGGAGCAATTAACAAACTGATTCTGAAATGCAGATTAAACTCAAATGTCCTTATTTCAACGGCGGGGTTTAGGCTGCTCCACACCTCTCCAGACCAGATCCAGAGACTGGATCATGACCACTCAATGTACTTCATAGGCTCAAATGCTTTAAGGCCAGAAGAAACCATGGCAGTGATCTAATGCCATGCCCTCAGGCTCCTGGGAAACAGGGAGCCCCCTCCCTCGTTCCCCCATCAAGGCCATCATTTCTCTCCCCTTAGCAGCTCATCTCTAAGGAAGACAATTTACTCTGAGTTAAAGACTATAAGAATATACCACATCCCCAGGTAAACTGTGTTTATGCATAGTTATCATTAGCTACTGTCAAGAAGTTTACATCTTTCTTGTTTGTATGTTGCTTTGGAGTCTAGTGCAACATTTAACTTTCAACTTTTTTGAATTTTCAGATCCTAGCAAATTTTCCAAAAAGAAATGCAGACTTCTCTGTTTGGGAAATGGCTTTCCTGTCTTAATTATACTCCATGGACCTTCAGAAATGGCCCACAGAGTGCCCAGGAGTCAGAAACCACAGGCTGAAAAGCAGTCAAAAATCTCGATGAGGCACATGTACTGCATTCATCTCCTTTATACTGTGAGCAAGTAGCTCCATAATTACCTTTTCACTAGATTCTGGTAACTTCAGTCAACAACATTTAAGGCAGATTTTCATCTCTCTGAACCTCTTCTGAATCCTTTGCTGTTTTTTCAATCATAAAAAAATGAATAATATAAGCAAGTCAATTCAGAGAAGTGGAAGTTGAGCATGCCAGCAGTGTCCTGAAATGCTGTACGAGCACATTAGTGGGGTTTTACCAGAATCCTGCTGGGCTAAAACTTATTAAAAAATGCTCCTGAGGCTCCTCGGGCACTGCTCCACAGCCAGGGCCGCCCGCAGATCTCGGTCCCTCAAGCCAAGCGGGACAGGGACGCCCCCACGGGCAGAGCCAGCAGGGAAACGCGGGGTCCCCAGCGTGACACTAAGGGGCAGTGACATGAGTGGTACCACACTCCCAACAGCAGTGTCACCGCCAGGACGCGGCCCTGTGTCCTGTGCCCAGCCCTTGTGCACGTCCTGCTCACAAACTCGCCCTGCAGAGCGAGGAAGGAGAGGGCGAGCTCGGCCCACCAGCCGGGAGGCTCGGCCTCCTCCCAGCAGGAATGCCGGAGCGGAGGCCGCGCGGGCCGCTCTCACATGATGTTTTTCTCCAGCTATCATATCAACAACGTTCAGGCAGAGAGCCCAGGCTGAACTAAACAGCCAGTCTGACTGTCATTAAATTAGGGCAGCATGATGTCTGCAGTATTTTAAGCTGTCTAGCCTTGGCAAAAAGCGGGTGATGGGGACAGGGACAAGGAGGAGCGGGTGGCACTCACCCATCAGGGACCTGTGTGGGTCACCAGGAGGTGTCTGTGTGTCTCCCCCCACGGTGCCTGGTGTGGGTCTGGCATGAGCCTCCTTGGCACCATTTGGGGAGGCAGGAGGGATGGGGTGGGGGGCGGGCGCAGGCCCAGCATTGCCCTTGGGGCTCTGTCCAAAAATAATTTCCTTCTAGAAAATACACCGACTGCATGTTTTAATAATGAAAAAATATTCTTGGACTTCTCAGATTGCAAGCTCCTTTATCCACTGCAGTTAAGCTTAGGTGATACAGGTACTAACAATTTTTACTCTTCCTTGAGGGGGTATTTAATGGAAATATCAGCAGAAGTCAATAACTAATTAACAAGCAGATAATTTGAGCTTAGTGTGCTGGAGAGCCCTCTGTGCAAGAGTGCTGCCGCCCAGCAGAGGAGCGTGACCCAGCGGCAGCCCGAGGCACGTAGCGTGACACAACAGCCCCGACATTCGCCCACGGCCATGACACAGCCCACAGCTTTGGCCAACCCCCCCCCTGCCCTGCCAACGCTCTTTCAAAGGCCAGACGTGAACCTTCCCCGCACCCACTGGAGCAGCGGAGATCACAGCAGCAACTTTCACTGCTGACACCGGGCGGGTTTACAAATTAACAGCACCCAAGTTGTTCTTGTCCAACCATGCAATCTGCAGAGAAGATCTCAGAGTGGCATCGGGTCCAGCTCCTGCACCTGGGACCCTGGCATCTTCGGCACGCTGCTGCTGGTTTCTGCCTCCGCTCTGGGGGTACTGGTGTGAACCCCCCATCTCATGCATACTCATGCAAAAGAATGGACACTTTGTGCAAGTATCTGCAGCGAGGTCTGAAAAGCAGGTCCCTGTGTAGTTTGAGTAGTTGCTATTCAAAGCTGTTTTAAGATCTTGCAAACGTCTATGGCTTCAGTACCCACACAAACTTTAAACCAATTCAAATTCAAAATAATTACTTTCCAATACCTCTCCTTAGAAATACCGTCTAACGTGCCACACAAAGGAAGAACAGCAAACTCATCACCCTGGTGGACTTGGCTCCAGCCTAAAACTTTCCTGGAAAGCACAGCCTGGTGATGCAATAAATAAGGTCTAATTAGCAAACTGCTCTCGCAAGGTCATTACTCCTCCGGGCACAACCCATCAGGACCCCATGGCACCTGCGCTGGGGACCTGCAGGGTCCCAGAGGAGCCCCCGCGCAGGGGCACTGCCAAGGTCCAGACGCCCTGTCCTCAGACACTCTGCGAGCAGGCAACGGGAGGTTTTCCATACCAAGTCCTCGCGGGGTGCAGGAAGGCAGGGAGGACCCAACACCCAACATGAACCCTCCTCTCCCAGAAGGAGCCCTGGGGAGCCCACCACATCTGCCGCCTCCAGTACTCCCTGAATTTCAGGCTGAGGTTCCCCAAAGCAGGGCTTTCCCTATGTTTGGTTATTTCTACAGGATGGTATTTGCAGTAACATAACGTGTAACTGTTGTCAGTGTTCCCTCTAGCAACCTGGAGGGATCCTGGACTGTGACGGGGTGCACACAACCATGGGGTGACACCACTTGGCACCACGTGGTTGCAACCAAACTCACCTTGTATTTGCATTTCTGTTTGGTAATTAGACTGACTGATAGTGCTGGCATGCCTATGCTTTGGAGAGGGGCATTTGCAGAAGAGTTGATTTGGGAGGGTCAGGAAACATCAGATTGGGCACAGCCAAAGTAGAAATACAGAATAATTTTGAATGGACAGAGACTAAATAAAGATCATAGTTACTGCCGTCATTTGATAAACACTGGAGAGTGCACACTGAGCACAACAATCTCACCATCTTTGTTTAAGGTTATCCTTCTGCAACAACACACAACCAGAACAAACAAACAGACCCAGCAAGCCGGTGCATGCCATTGGCTCTGCCCGGCCCCGCTACGGCACTCACCACTCGCTTCAGCCTGACTCCACACTGAGCTTCTCTCTATGCTGTGGGAGTTGGCTAACATTGACCACCCTCTGCATATCTGAAGTAAATACATCTGTATGGACAAGTTTCATAAATGCAGTTGGTCTGGGAAAGTCTTAAAACGCAGCTGCGCCAGCCTGCTGGGTCTGTTTATTTATGCTATTTTTATACCACTGCGGTAGCACAACCCGAGTTACCGACCACTTGCTACACCGCTCTGCTCATGTTTATACAAGAACTACTGCTCACAAAAGCGAAGGGGAAAGCTTCTTGTCTTTCATCAATCCACCAACACCGTACCATTAAAATATCACCATAGAAGTCCAGAGGCAGGTGAGAACCAAGAGCCCCACCATGCTACTTGCTGCATGTGGAGATGTTACTGGAACAAACCCTGGTTGTTTCCCTGAGGTCCCTGGAACAAACCCCGAGCTCTCCCCCGCGTTCCTAGCCCAGCCCCATCACACGCAGAGCCACAGTGAGGAGCGTGGAGCCCTGTGTGGCACGGCAGGGACACCAACGGGCGCCGGTGCTGGGGTGGCATGCTCACCCCAACCGTGGGCTTCAGAGCCAAGACACCCACTGGCATCCCCACAGCGCTGCCCCACCGGGACCGCAGCCGCTTCCCCTCACCCCCCTTAGCTAAAGGGACTGTCACCTACAAACACAGCAGAAGTACAGGACTGACACAACAACAAATGATGCCAGGAGGTCAAAGGACGATTCTGCCGCTCTGCTCTGGTGAGACCCCCTGCAGTGCTGCCTCCAGCTCTGGGGTCCCCAACAGAAGAAGGACATGGACCTGTTGGAGGGTCCAGAGGAGGCCACAAAGATGATCAGAGGCTGGAGCCCCTCTGCTGTGAGGACAGGCTGAGAGAGTTGGGGTTGTTCAGCCTGGAGAAGAGAAGGCTCCAGGGAGACCTTAGACCTTCTTCCAGTCCCTAAAGGGGCTACAGGAAGGATGGGGAGGGACTCTGGATAACGGAGTGTAGTAATAGGACGAGGGGGAACGGTTTTAAACTGGAAGAGGGGAGATTTAGGTTAGATATTAGGAAGAAATTCTTGCTATGAGGGTGGTGAGATGCTGGCCCAGGTTGCCCCCCTGGAGGTGTTCAAGGCCAGGCTGGATGGGGCTTTGAGCAACCTGGTCTAGTGGGAGGTGTCCCTGCCCATGGCAGGGGGGTAGGAACTACATGATTAAGTCCCTTCCAACCCAAACCATTCTATGATTCTATGATCCTAACTGTCCTGGTTTAAAGAGAGTATCTGCCTTTCATTTAGTGGCCAGCCCAGCCCAAACCACGACAAACAACCTTTCAATCGAAATTTTTACCATGCATTGTTGCTCAGGATGTCCCGGAGCCAAATTAATTCTCCAATTAAAAATTGTTGCTGAGCAACAGAGATGGAGGAGAGAAAAGCGGGGTGCCTGTGCCAGCTGGCCATGGGTGCCAGGACAGGCGTGAGGAGCTGCCTCTGCCCCGGGGTGCATGGCCCGCAGCTGGTGCTGGACCCTCGCCACGGTACAGGTGTCCGTGGGGCACCTGGTGTGCGACAGGTAAAACCAGCCCTCCAGTGCCACAGGGAAACACAAACTGCAGCCAAACTCTGCTCTCGCTTATTTCAAAATGAAACTGAAGTGAAAGAAACACCAGTCTCGAAAGAAACACCAGGCTCTGGGGTTTTGAGCAAACTTTTTTTTCCTTAGGTGTTTTTGTGAAATTATAGTTGAATATGGGATGCTGGATGCAGCATTGCTGTCATTGTCGCTACCATTAAATCAATGAGACAACCTCCACGCCACAGGATGCAAAGAACCCAGATTTTAAACGTAAAAGCGTCAACCAGAAGCAGGCTGCAATCTCTGCTGACAGCCTTTGGCAGCTACCACGGCCTTTAACCACCTGCAATGTTACGACGGACTCACCAAAGCATTTCTGTGCCACTGGAGGTACCAGTCCTGCTTTTCAAGATCAGACACAATAATCCTCTAATATTTGACAGGCTACCTCCTAAAAACAAAAGAAAAAGCTTCTGTGTCCAGCAGACACTCCTATGAGTGCTGCACATCCCAACTGCACTGCATGAACATTTACCACCCCATCACTATTGAACAATTATTAATGATTGGCATAATCAAACCAATCACTTTTGGGTATTCCAAACATACCACGATGCAGGATGGCAGCAGCCACAGCTGAGGATGCTCCTCTTGGCCAGGGGCTCTGCCGGTGCTGCCGGTACCCGACCTACTCGTCTCCGCACGAGCCGGAGCCAGCAAACCAGCAGCCACACTGAACAGCACAGCTGTAACAGATTACAGAGTTCTGATCCAAAACAAACATGGAAACACCTCCCTCTTCTAGGGAGTACAAATTCCTTCCGACAGCAGAGAGCTCGGCATGTTAAAACCCAAGCAGGAAGATGGCTGTTACATAAAATCCGAATATTGCCTGTAAATGGTAAAACTATTTATACCGATGCTCATGTGTTTTACAGGAAAACATTTAACTACACGTAAGCTATGGTTTGCTTTTTAAAAATAAACTGTTTGCACTCGCTTTGTTGTAGTAGCTGGCCTGCCAAGCATACATTCAGAGAATTTTTTTTCTGTATTGAACAAGAAGAGTTACTGGACTTAATTTTACTGACTTGAAGCACACAAACTGCAGTCCTGGTGAGCCAATGACTGCGCTTAGGGCTCCAAAGCCAGGCAGCGACGGGAGACAGGACCAGGATCACTCAGGCACTACACAACGCTGATGTCCAGCCCATTTCGAGACCCAGCCCAACACATGCCAGAGGAGGAGTCCCTGCATCCCAGCTCCTTGCCCCTGGTGCATGGCCGTCTGTCCGCCGGTGCGGTAGGACCGCGGGTGCCTCTTCCCAGAGCTGGTCCAACGCCGTAACCAGCTGCCGGTTCATGGCCAAACCCACCAGCTGGGAGCCATGCTTGCTAACGAACCCACAGGCAGATTGCCTACCACTGCCAGCAGAGACAGGGCCCTGCAGCACCCCCCCTGCCATGGCCAGGCCCAACAGCCTGGCAAGGGGATGGTGTGGGCTTGGATACTTCCAAATAATTTTCATTTGTGACCAGAATGCCTGCTGGTGGCAAATGCAGGACTGCAGAGGGAGGGGTGAGGGCAGCATCCCTGTGAAGACCCCTCAGACCTCCCCAGGCCTGGGCTGTGGCACAGGGACACCAACGGCAGCACATGAGCTGGTGCCTGCACCCTCTGCAGACATGCTTTCTCTACTTAGGTGAAAGCTGAAAATAAGTTCAGTTTTGTTTTCCAGGGGGAAACAGCTGTGATTATTTTCTTCTGTCCAAAACAGCACACTCCATGTGTGTGTGCAGCTCATTTTTTGCTCCCCAAGAGGCGTACAGGAGGGTATGGGCATTCTTCACCCTGATGCATCCCTGAGGCTCCACCAGAGGCTGAGCTGGACAAACCCAATGAACAGTAACGAGATGTGCTTCCTCATTAGCCATGTGAGCACACCACTGCATGACGCAGCCCTTCACTGGGGACCAGATCATGGCGGGAGGTGCAGATCAGAGCTGTCAGCACCACTCCATCCCAGTGACCCACGGGCTTTCCAACAAGAAGTACGCACATATCCATACCGGGATGGAAACACCTGATTCTACACTTTACACAAACCATCCTGAGGATGTATCCTTAAAAACAAATTTCTATTTTTTAAATTAGGTTGTTCCAAAACTCCTTAAAATCCAGGCAGTCAGCCCCGCCACCAGTACCCCTGATGGCCCCTGGCACACACCGGCGACTCCAAACCGGCGACTTCCCCAACAGCAGAGGGACCGACCAGGGGACTCAGGGCTCCAGCCCAAAGTCTGATGTAGCATCTCAAAACGGGATCTGCACCTCCTGCACTGTGGTGATTTCACTCCAAGCGGGTAAAGAGGGATGTTGCTGCATTTTGATGGTTTTGGAGCCATTTGAGTAGTGCATTACTTTGCCCGTTCCTCCACCGCACTGGTATGCTGGAGGAAAGCCTACCAGCTCCAGAGCACCAGCAGAAGGGCAAATGCCGAGACAGGATAACCAATGCTTTGAGCTCAAGTAAAAAAGATGAAAATCATCTGTGTATTTCTGGTTTTGTATGTGGTTTCCATGCATAAAATGAAAATACACCACAGCACGACAAAAACCATCAGGCTCTTGTTTCTACATAAGATAACCACATTCCTGGCATCATCGTGGTCAGGCTGCCCTGCGAGCAAGCGTGCCGGTGCAGCTGCCTATGAAAAACACATGGAGAATTGGGAGACACAAATGCCACCCCCTCAAAATACACACTTCCCCCTCGAGTACAGCGAGTGGCCCGGTGATGTGCAGAGAGACAGAGGACCGCAGGCACAGAGGCTGGCACTGATGGATGGTCTCTCCCCTCATTAGCAGCTCAAGCTGCCCTTCAGACCTCACCTCTTTCCCCAGTTATCACCGCTACACTTTGATCTACACAAGCACACTTCTCTGGTCTGGAAAATCGTCCCTAAATGTCCCATTGAGCGACAGACCGATTCCCCTTCCCTGCCAGTCCCACCTCCTGCTTCCAGCAGCCATAGGGGTGAGCGGGCTGCCCCGGCTTTATAATACTAGCCTCAAAATAATTAAAGAAACTTGTAAGTAAGGCAGAATCCAACCTACAAACCAAGCACAGAGTGGTGGAGGTGAACCCCTTTCACAGCCATGGGGTGCAAGCGATCAGATCCGATGGCAGCCTGAGTACAGCATGGTGCTGAGCCGGTACGGCCCCGCAGAGACTGGCAGCCACGAGACCCACGGCAGAGCCTCTGCTCGCAGAGGGAAAGCAGTGGAAAACATGATAAGGGGCTGATTAAACAGCAGCAGACAAGAATAAATATTGACAACAACTGCCGAATTTCTATTAAACAAAGGATTTCATACACACGCACTGGCCAGCCACAGCTCAATTATAAGTTCAGTGTTATAAAACACGGAAGCTGAGGAGCAGGGCACTGAGTGCACGGCCACAGCACCCAGTGACACCAGGAGAGGGGACGCATCCACACCGCACGCGCTGAGACAGGCTTGCGGTGTACAGCCAGCATCGCCGGCCCGGTGCGGCCCCAGGGCACTGCTGCTGCCCGCCAGGGGCAAACGGTGTCCCACTGCCCCCACCTCACCCCAGCAACTCAAAACAACTGGCATTAGTAAATTACAAATTTTATACTGCTTAAATTAATCACAAGTGGAAAAAAGAAACAACTCCAGGGAACCACTGGAAGGTGCCACTCACATGCCTTCTCCCCTTCCTAATTAACTGCAGCAGTTTTGCTTCATTAATATGCCTACAAACTTCAGTTTGTTTTCACACCTGTGTTATGTATCCAGTTAATTACATTTCACCATTTAATAATAATAATAGACAGGATAATGACTTCCTTAGCATTTACATAAATCAACCTCTTCAGGACACCGAGGCTTTATAGACCACACATTTCACCCCCGTGTCCCTGCCCCATGCGAGCACTTCAGGAGGTGTCATGGGCACCAGCAGGAGCAAGGACAGTGTCACTCCTGGAATTCAGGCAGGCCAGAACAGAAAAATAAGCAATAAAAAAACCTGTACCTCGTCTCTCCCTCGCCATTTCACAACACTCTTACAAACCAGTGCCTGACCCACTCACTGCCTGTTGATTTTTGGGAAGCTGCCACCAGTGCGATGGGAGGTGCGGGGGGTCTGGGGACACACACGTCTTGCAGCACAGAAGATGAAAGAAATGGCGAGCAGCAGCCAGCAGCAACACCCCTGTGCTGCCTCACGTTGCCGAGCACAGATTTCTGTCAGCACTGACATCAATGAAGTTCTCATGGAGAAGACGTTTTTAATGAATAGCAACAGTAAAATAAAAGGATAAAAATCACCAGGATAACTTTCCAGAGCCTTCAGTTCAGCCTAAATGTGTCTCCCCTTAAGGCTTTCTGCCGGACTGCAATAGCTGCCAAGTGTTAGCAAAGAAAAGCAGAAAGTATTTTTAACAACAACAAAAAAAACGCCCTGGGTTTTATTAGGTAGCTGAAATATGCATTTATTCAGCCCTTAAATATGGGTCTTGGGGAGCAGATTTGTAGTGGGGAATGTGACCATATCACGAGCGCAAAGACCTCACATCCGACAGTGACACCAGCGCTGTGATGGCACGCATCACAAGATGGCACACCGTGCCATCGGCACCAACACTTTTCCTTGCTTGTGTTCCAATCAGTCTCCTCTGCAGAGCCCCAAACCAGCCAGTGCACCGTGTCACCAAGAGTCAAAATAATTTTGCTTTTACTGATCTTTACCTTCCTCCATTTAACAGTAGGCTTTAGTGCTAAAGTCCCACAGAGCAGGAGTTTCCCTGGCAGCCCTGGCAGGCTCCCGAGCACCCTGGGGACCACCCCATCCCCATCCCCGCCTGGCTCTGGACAGTGCCTCAGCAAACCTGGTGCAAGGAAATGAAGCTATTTCATTTCTGACTATAAAATTATTTATTAAACTTATTAAAGGTCCTACAGTAGGAAGCAAATAATTTCTGCTTTTAAAGCATTCCAAACGTTTAGCATATACATTGAGTACATTTGGTTAACTCCTGTTTCTAGGAATACCAATCAAAACTCAGCCACGCTCTGGAAAAGAGTTTAACTTTGGTTCAGAGCTGTTTCAAGCCTGCTATTTCTCTAAGTCCTTAACCAAGGGGACATCCTGCCTCCAGCCACATCCCCACCATCCTCCCCAGGTTCACCCTCCGATGCAGGCGCCCGGCTCTGCAGAAACAGAGCCCCTCTTGGCACGGAGCTGCCTTCCTGGGAGCTGAGGAGGAGAAGGGAGCTGGGGGAGCTGAAGAGGCTGCCTGCAAGCCCGCTCCTTCCAGCTTCACGCTTCATCACGGCCGCTGGTCCAGGGCACGCCTTCACTCCGTCTCTGATAAGCCCAACTGTAACGCGTATGCTGTGCTGCAGCGATTCCAATGCATTATATTGATTTATTCAGCTAAATCAAGCCATCAGTGGCTGAGCAGAATTATTTCCAAATATGCTTTACTGATTTATTTCTCTATCGTATATTTCTTTCTACAGTTTTATGGTTATTATTGCAGAAAGGAGGAAAAAATAATAATAAAAGAGGCCTTTTTCAGCTATTCGTGGTCACTTTGGGAGTTCTTTGCCAAAACCTGCACTACCAGCATAAGTACAAAACAAGTATTTCCCAACTCAGCCCCACAGGAGCCAGTGGCCACCACTGCAGTGATGCCAGTGCTGCCATGGGGCTGGGGACGTACCCGTGTGTCCCAACAGCAGCAGCCCCCATGTCAGGCACCTACCGGGCCGTTACAAAAGGAGAAATCTGACTCATTTGAATTTGCTAAGACACTTTGTCTCACTTTTTTGGCATGATTTGATCTTGGTTATAATAATTAAATTGATTCGGCTACAAGTTTTATATTTTTTAATTATCTTTGTGCATCTCTTCATATCTAGTGTAGCCATAAAACACACAGAAGTGACCACTTAATGACATCTGTGTGTGTGTACCTTGTAGATAAAAGTCTCAAACCCTGTAATTTATCACTTTGGCTTATAATGCTAATGGCACTTGTACGGGAAGAATCGCAGAAAAGCTGTCTTATTGCCATGAAATTCAACAGGCTTAAAAAAAAGAAAGAAAAAAAAAAAGAGCAAACGGACTGCCAGCATGAACCCAGAAGGAAAGAAAACAGCACAGTGGCGAAACTGGACCTGTTTCTGTCTGCCGGGAGCTGCCTGGGCTCTGCTCTGGGCTCAGTGCTCCTGCCAGCCCATGCACGGGGACTGAGGCAGGGGACGCACGCTGGGACTCACCCGAGCCTCTCCCCTGGCCAGCAGCATGGGATGGATGCACCTTCTGCTCTGTCCCAGCCAAGCCCTCACCTTGCCATCAAATTCAAACCGCACACGCCGGAGCAGGAGCAGGCAGGGAGAAACAAGGGGAAGCGCGGAAGGCCAAGTGCAAGGTCCTGCACTTGGGTCAGGGCAATCCCAAGCATAAATCCAGGCTGGGCAAAGAATGGGTTGAGAGCAGCCCTGAGGAGAAAGACCTGGGGGTGTTGGTGGATGAGAAGCTTAAAATGAGCCAGCAACGTGCGCTCACAGCCCAGAAATCCATCCGTATCCCAGGCTGCATCCCCAGCAGCATGGCCAGCAGGGCGAGAGGGGGGATTCTGCCCCTCTGTTCTGCTCTGGGGAGACCTCCCTGCAGTGCTGCCTCCATCTCTGGGGCACCCAACATAAAAAGGACATGGACCTGTTGGAGTGGGCTCAGAGGAGGCCGTGAAGATGATCAGCGGGCTGGTGCATCTAAGATGATCCTTAAGGTCCCTTCCAACTGAAACCATTCTATGATTCTATGATCCCCAGCTCCATGAATGGTGGCAGGGGTATGGTGATGGGGACAGGGATGCAGATTGGGACGTTCACGCCTGCACCACTTTGCTTTGCACCCTCCTCCTCCTATGCAGCACCCGCAACAGCATCACTGAAACGTCCGTCCAGCTCCAGTCAGTCTGTAACAGGGGGTAAGGTGCTGCAGACTCTACCAAAACACCCCAAATCCTTGTTTCGCAACAACCACTGGCAAATGCATCAATAGCTTAAGGAAATATAAATATGTTTCTGATCCTTTAATACCATTTGAGATTGATATTCATACTATCACAAATATTTGTATATCCATATGTCTGTATATACATATTATATGTATCAATTTATCAATATTTGTATTTGTAGCACTGCCAGTCCCCAGACACACAAACTCTGTAGACTGAGACTGAGAAACCCGGGATTTCTCCCCAAGTAACGCTCCCCCTGCCCCCACCCTGTGCTGTACCGCAGGACACCAGGGAACTGCCCCGGCCTATACAGCAAAACCAAATGTCCCCCAAGATAACCCCCAGTTATCTCCCAGGGGTTGCACGTGGATAACGACAGCGTGACAAACTACAAAACCTTTCTTCAGAAACTAAAATCCTGTTAGAGCAATCTCTAGTAATCCGTATGATCCGTACTCAAGATTGTAATAACTAACATTTTAAGAGTAAAACGAATGACTTTATATAAAGATCAAGTAAAACACAGGCAAGATTTAATCTATTTATCATTACAGCTTCATGCGGTGCCAACCAGCAAGTGCTTGTGAACAAAGCGGCGCTGTACAAAGCCTCGCCAGCTGCAGGTACCGAGGATTACTTTTATCAACGTTTCTGTTCACAGCGTACAATCTCCTTGTAAATGACTCGGTCTGAAAAACATCTTTTTTTTTTTTGCCATACAGCCTCTGCTCTTAGGATCTCAGTAGTTCCAAGTAAATGATGAAAATGAGAGTAAGCTGAAGATCCATCGCATTCCACTGTAACTGTTTAATGGATGTGCTGCAGCATAATTATTATTTAATAATATTTTCAGGCTTCCTATTTGTTTTGGTGTGGTATGACAAAAAACAGGTAAGTTGTCAAACACCACATCCACACTGGGGGAACTAACAAAAGGGACAGGGCCCTTGTTCAGCAGAGCTGCTGAAACAGGTCAACGTTATTTACGGCAAATTTAAAAGGGGAATACCACAAGAGGGATGACGCCATGGATGTTATCATATACCTTTTACATAGTTCATGCATTTTAAAGCTGTTTAAAAACCTGCCCTGGCTGTCTGCAGGGGTGTTCCCACCGCCCCAGCCCCATCGCTGCCACCCAGGGCGTTCGCTCTGCGCTGCCTCCAGCGCCTGCCCGCACGCTCTTTACGGCCCCCTTGATTCAAGCATAGCTTTCTTATTAGATATCAAATGTAACTTTTAAGGTAGCTATAGGCACATGTAAAATACGAAGAAAATCCAGATGCAACTGTTTTCCTTCGTTTTTGCAGCGCACTGGCATTTTAAGTCTCTTCTACCTGGTGAGAAAGGGGAGGTGGTTGGCATGGTGATCTAAATTGGATAATTAGTGTCCTCACCCAAGTGTAAATACGCAGCAGAGTTCTCCATTATAGCTGCTATATTTAGACCTGAATTGCTAGAGTTTAAAAATAAAATCTTGCTTTTGTGATTTCAAGCGAGAGAAACTGCCATCACCTGTTGCTCGCATCTGTGAGCAGGGGGGAGCTGAGGCCGAGCACAGTGAGCTCACCGGCCATGCTCCTGCGGCCGCAGCGATGCCGCTCTGATGCTCCATTTACAAAGTTCTTCCGTAATTGCGCAGGGACAACACTGAGCACTACTACAGCATCTTCGTAATAAATCTCACCTGGGCCAGACAGACCAGGCAAAGCAAACAAAGGGCACGAGAGGAGCCAAGGCACCATCGCTGTGCTGGTCCGAGCGCGGGAGCGAGCCCGGCGGGGGACACTTGCTGCAGGAGGGACCCGGCACGCCTGAAGGCTGCATTTTGCTCCCACTGATACCTGTGGCTGCAGCACGTCCCCAGCCTGGCATCCCCCAGCCCTGTGTCACAGCGACAGGACCAGCACCCCCAATGCCAGGGCTGGATGTGGCCAGAGGGTCCTTCCAAGACATCCCCAGGGGGATTGCGGTGAGCTCCACAACAAGGACCAGGGAGTGGGGGAGAAGGGGAACGTCTCTCCTCTTCATACTCAATCATTTACTTATAAAGGGGAAGCGCACTTTTCCCTCCTTAAAGCTCTGATGCGGCTTTATGGCAGGGATACACCATTGCATTGCAATTACAGTGTCTGAGACACGAGCAACGTTAAACAGATCACAGCTGCAAATTGCCACGCTTCTTTCTCAATGGGAGTGATTTGATCAGCAGTTCACAATATACCCACTGCAAAACCAAAAATATCCTTTAAAAAAGATATAAAATATTTTCAGAAAATTTCACTTTAATTATACATGCGATTAATTTCCCTCTTTAAGCCCTGCATCTCATTTCCAGCACGTTGCTCCACCGGCTTTCCACGATGCTGTAGCTGCACGCACAGCTGTGCCTGCCTGCGCTGCCACCGCTTCTGCAAAGTGCCCGTTTTTTTTTAATAATAGTAATATGAAGGCAGTCCTTTACATAATGCAGGAAGAAGCAGAAGCCGGTGAATCCTCAGCAATCCAGCGGTATCTAGAGCTGCCCACACTACACCTCTCCACCACTGCTGAAATATATCCCTGTTTTTCAAGGCACAAAACCAGCAGAGCGCTGCAGACCTGTGGGACTAATTTAAAAACAAAGATAAAACCAAGAGCTGGTAACAGGCTGCTACAACACCCAAACGAGACACAGTGTGGAGATGCATTTGGAAAAGAAAAGCCTGGATGCAGGTGTTCAGGGTATAACCACACATATGCTGCAAAGGGGAGCCGGGCTGAGACAGCCAAACAGTATTAAACTAATCTCACCAGTTTTGTTTGGCTGTCCGCAATCTTCATTGCTATAAACCTCTTCTGTAACATCCTACACCCATCAGTTGACAGTATGACACATCATACTGTGTCCAGTTCTGGGCTCCCCGGTTCAAGAAGGACAGGGAACTGCTGGAGAGGGTGCAGCAGAGGGCTACAAAGATGATGAGGGGGCTGGAACACCTCTCTTGTGAAGAAAGCCTGAGGGACTTGGGTCTGTTCAGTCTGGAAAAAAGACGACTGAGGGGGGACCTTATCAACACTTATAAATACTTAAAGGGTGGGTGTCAGGAGGATGGGGCCAGGCTCTCTTCAGTGGTGCCCAGCAACAGAACAAGAGGTAATGGGCACAAACTTGAGCATAGGAAGTTCCACCTAAACATGAGGAGGAACTTCTTTACCCTGAGGGTGGCAGAGCACTGGAACAGGCTGCCCAGAGAGGTGGTGGAGTCTTCGTCTCTGGAGATGTTCAAAACCCGCCTGGACGTGTTCCTGTGTGACCTGCTCTGGGTGACCCTGCTCTGGCAGGGGGGTTGGACTAGGTGATCTCCAGCGGTCCCTTCCAACCCTATGATTCTATGATCAGACTTATTCTGAAGGCTCATTCTGTTTTCACTCCATTAAGAGAAGTGATCCCTACAAACTCCCATGCAGTATTACCCACTACAAGGCACATTACTTTTGCTAGTCTATATTTGCAGCGGTGTTGTTTAATCTCTCCTGAGATCTGCTTGTGCTGGGTCCCTTGTAGGGCTAGGCTTTAAGCAAATCAGCATGTTGCATTACACAGGTAGTGAAACCTGGGAGGTCTCTCATCTACCTCCATCCTAATTAATTAATCCTTGGCTGCTGAGGGACGAAGCCCCAGGTGAAATTAGGACACAGACTGCAATGCTCTGCTGTGCCGGGCGAGACGTCAGTGGCTGTGCAGGCTGCCAGCGCCGGGCAGCCTCCTCTCGCGTTTATGGTTAAGGTCATTGCAGAATAACAAAAAAATTAACACCATATCAATAAATTGTTCTCCACTTTGCAACAGTACACCGATGGCCCTCCTTTAGCGATCTGAAGGTCAATTGCTGCCATTATTTTTTGTCTGGATTTTTATTGAAGAGAGGATGGTTTAAAAGCATTGGTGAAAAGTGCAGCCCCACACCACTGGCACTGGAAATCACTGCTGGAATCCTAACCTAAAAATGCCAACGCATTGACATGTTTGGGGTTCTTATTGATGTGGTTTACGTAACAATTACACATTTCTCTATTTTCTTGCCTTGCAGATGGAGTTTTACGCCTTGCTATCCCTTTTGTAGTGTTTTCCCTTGTTCTTAGCAAATATAGTATCTCAACACGTTTTAAGTACAGTTGGAATGAATTTGTCAGGTAAATAACTTATTGGTTGAAAAATAATGACTTCGGGTTGACTGAAATGTTTTCTAAATTGTACTAAAAATAACCTAACAACCACCGTGGGAAAAATAATTGGTAAATTACTATTTTATTCAAGTAAAGTTAAATAACAAATTCTGATTGAAATACGGAAAATTATTAATTTCAAAATAGCATTTGACTTCACAACTTAACTAAACACAAGCGAAGCAAAGCTTTCTGAGCTTGTATTCCGAACTGCATCCGAACAGAGAACCCCACTATTTGCTTTCTGACGGTGAGACCTCCCAGCAGGGTTTCCAGCACCCTGCTCTCCCACCCCATCCCACCCCACAGACCCCACCCTATGGACCCCATACAGCTGCTCCGCCATGGGTCCCGTGCCGGCGCTGGGCATCTCCACGCACCCTGCCCTATTCATACCGCCCTTAGGTGCTTTTGATTTCTTCTCCTGGCAAAGTCTCTCAACCAGATTCTTTCCCCAAGCAAATGCAAACACACGATGTGCCTGTTCAGGTCCACTTGTGCAGCAGAACTACCCTTCTGCAGCCCAGGCTGCCTCGCCACTGCCTACCCTCCGCTGCAAGCTTGCAAAGTCAGAGGTGAATGGATCCGCCAAAGGGTTAATTAGAGGCTGGAAACACCAGAACTGTGCTTCCTACCCCAAAACACAGCCAGCCCTGCTCTAATTCCTCATTTGTGACAGGAGAGACCCACTGACTTGGGATCAAAGGAGCACTGGGCAAGGTCAGCTCCCCTCCGGGATGCTACCAACCCCAAACGGTAACTGAAATTACTGGAAGCTGCAGGCTTTCCGTGTCCTGCGGGAGATACTGGATATTTGGCATGACTTAGCCACATCACTCCTGCTGGTCTCCCTCCTTTGGAAGGGACCACACTGGGTATGTGCTAATCTCAGCTGATTTTGGAATCTCAAAGCTGTGCTGAAAAATTATTTTACGTTCCTGTCAAATGCTGAAAACTCCAAATTTTAAAATCTCATCTAAATGGTCACTCCCACCACTAAAAAGCAGATGAGGTCTCAGGCTGGAGGACCGGCAGTTCTCCTGTGAGCAGGCAGACTCACGCAGAGAAGGAAGGAGATGCCTGAGCACGCACCAACAGCAAAGAGCTAAACGATGCCTTCTCCCTGCTGATACGATTGGTTTAGGGAGGGAGGACAGGTTTCTGGGGAGGAGGCAAAGACAGGATGGGAAACTTGTCAAGTCTTGAGGTACTAGTTACAAATATGAAAATTATTTTCAGATAAATAAAATGTTTCCCTGAAAGCAAGGTGAACCAGTCAAATGGGAACTGCTTTGTGAATCAATACCAAAGCTCAGGGAAATGATTTTAAAAGCATCCCCCGAGTTCTGCCCCGAGATGCCACTTCCGTTTGAATGTGAAAAGCAGACAGTGAATCTTCCCCAAGCGAACACCAAGCACGGGGCTCAAACAAATCTTTATACAAGTAACAAAGAGCAGGTTAGTGCCACTATGGGAAGCAACTGCTATTTTTACCTGGAAAAGTGAATAGCTACTTTCTGTCAGACTGCTTTCACCACAAAACCACCCATATGCTAAAATCCTCATAAAATGCCTGAAAAGACAAAAACCCAAACTGAAACACTGCCTGTGCAGTGTAAGATAGTTTACTTCTATCCCAAAATATTTCAGATCGACAATGAACAGGATCTCTGATCTGCAGAAGTCCTGCTGCATTTGACAGGCAATATATGTACTCAGACTCACACAATCAGGCTCACCACGAAGAACTTTTTTTCCAAGTTTACAAAGGATCACAACTTTGAAATTACCTGCATGAGAAATGATCTTGAATCTCTTTCAGTAACGCCACACTGAAATCCCCGCTGAGCAACAAGCTCTGCTTCTCTGTGCAGTTCTGCAAGAGCTGGCCAGCATTTTTAGTCAAACCAGACACATTAAATCCAGCACATTTCACTTGCTAGGAAATCCCACTAGCTGCAGGGCACGGCTCTCCACTGAAAGTCGCTAAAGGAGGCATGGAGAAGCGACCTGATTTTCAGGAATGCAAACAACTCTCCAGTCCCTAACTCCTCCATGACTGAGACATTTTACAATACAGTAAACTTTCTTAGATGGAAACATATTGCTTCAATAACATCCAAACCTTTCCACTTAATTATTGCACGTACCCAGTACTGCCAAAATAAACTGAGAGCAGTAGCTACGGAGGAGGAGGGGAAGGGGGAGAGATGTCAGGTGACTGCAACAGAGACTCTCTTGGGCATTTCAGCAAGTAACAGCATTTTCACAGCTGTGGACACACCTATGTGGGTGTCGCTCGGGCAGAGGTGTGTGACAGCAGAGGATAGGCTGCCATTAGCAGCTGACATTGAGTTCTGCACTTGGCAACTGAAAAGTTAACACTTCTGGCTCTTTTTGTATGGTTTGCTTATAGAGTAATCAAATCAAGGCACTTCAGCCTACTCAGTAATAAAAAAAAAAAGGAGAGACTGATAGTTCAGCATAATCCAAGGGTGATGAGACACCGGCCCAGGTTGCCCAGAGAAGCTGTGGCTGCCCCATCCCTGGAGGTGTTCAAGGCCAGGCTGGATGGGGCTTGGAGCAACCTGGTCTAGTGGGAGGTGTCCCTGCCCAGGGCAGGGGGGTTGGACTAGATGATCTTTAAGGTCCTTTCCAAGCCAAACTGCTCTATGATTCCATGATTCTATGAAATAACACACATAACCACAGAAGAAAGGCCTATGCAGGAGGTATGGTTCATATTTACCCCTGATTGCACTGGATCTCAAAACCAGTTTAGTCTAATGTCACTACTCCACAAAGGATTAAGCCTGGAGATGTAATTTCCATGGAGGCTTCAGCTCTGAGGTACATGAGGATGCCGGGGCTGATGGATGGGCACCAGTGGGCGCTGCACAGGACATCCTCTGCCGTGGGAGGAAGAATGTGCCTTTTGTCTGTGCCCGGCTGCCAAAGGTGCAGCTAATCCCAGCACCAGGCATGAGGCAGTCCTGCAGTCAGCACAGGACAATGAAATAGCCCAACGGAGACTTAACTTACAGGGTTGTTTAAAAAGAAACACAAAAGAGAAAAGAAAAACTTCACAATATATAGAAAAGGAAGGAGAACCACTGAGAACTTCCAGTAATGAGACACATCAGGCCGGCAGACACCCCTCTTCCAGCCAGCATCACTGCTGCGACCAAAAGGACTAACCTACGAAGCTTCTTGAGTAAAATAGAAAATGTTTCCCCTGTCCAACAAGAACTTTATGAACTAAAAAAAGCTGAAGAATTTCTGTTCTGAAAAGAAACCCAAAAAATAACCAGGAAACCTTTTAACAATTTTTAAGAAAAAATTCCACCTGTTTTCCACACCAGGGAACTCAGTGAAGCCAATGCCTCCAGCTTTTGACAAGACAGTGATTTCCAACAAGACACATCTTTAAAAAACAACCACCATCCCCTCTGCAGTCAGCTCGGTCCTCCTAAGCCCAACGGCAGAAAGGAGGGTTGTGAGCAGCGGCTCACAGCCAGGCTGATGCACAGGTGTCGGTCAAGCCCGGAGACAGGCTATTGCACCCCAACAGCCCCCATGGCACATGTCCGAAGGACACCGGGCATCACCACTAGCACCCTGAGGCGCAGCCACTTGTGTGACACCGGTTCTGGCACCCACGTGTGCCTCACAGCCTGGTGGGAGCAGACTGCTGGAGACGTAGCTGTGGTGGCAGGTACACATATCGTGACAAAACAGGTATTTAACTGCATCCCTGGGATGGGAGCAAGAAGAATCAAGAGCGAACAGTTGGTCTGCATATCCAACCAAGCCAAGAAGTGCCAGCATCTGATTATTATTTATCGCACTGATGGAGCTTGAGCTGTCAGAAGCAGCTGTAAGCAGAAGTACACTAAACAAAGCGGTAATTAATGGGCAATCATGCACCAGCGCAGGACAAGGCCAGCTGTCCAAGGGTCAGTGTGAAACACAGCTCCTCACCACATCTCACCATGCTGCCTGTGCTGCAATTAGACAACTACAAAGTTTCCCGTAGCTTGACATTACTACACTTAACAAGTTATCAACGGCAAGGAAATTTTGCAAGACCTCATCAGTAGTTCAAGAGGAATTAATGAACCCAGCAACATGCACCTATGAGCAAGGACAACACATGGACCTCAAGCCTAAAAGCCTCCACATATCAGCAACCACCCCTGAAACCTGGTGTGCCACACACCCACAGGGCACTGCCACGTCCCCACACCTTTCCTCTTGATTTCTGTTGGCTGGCAATTAAATACTCCCATACCTTTGAAATTTTTCTTTTAAAGCTTAACTCGGTCTTTTTTGAAGTGAAAATCAAAGAACAACCATTAAAGATAAAGATTACGCTGACAGAAAATTAGACTTGCATTTTTCCTTAATTGCACAAGACAGAACAAACACTGCTCTCCTCTTTTCCTTTCTACTGCATCATAATTACAACATAAGTGAAATTGTTAGCTTTGGCCCTAGCCATAGCCGCAAAGCCACTTTCCATCATTTTGGTTGATGGTTGGACTCGATGATCTTACAGGTCCCTTCCAAACTAGACGATTCTATAAAATTTATATTCTATGAAACAGTGAAATCTTTCTCCTAGAGTTAGACTGTTTACTAGAAATCATATATAAGAATAAGTTTTATGTAAAGGAATAGTAAACATACTTCAAAAGGAAACGGGGAAGGGCTGGCTATATGGCACACAACTCTCATGGAAACTTCTCCAGTTAAAAAAAGTAAATAATCTGCCACAGGGTAAAGCAAGTGATGCTTTCTGTTGCTCTTCACAACTCCTTCTCACTCTCCTTGCTGTCTACTGGGTGTGGAAGGAAAGGAGGTGTTTGAAGAGCAGAGGATTTGGTGGAAAAGAGAGATCATGCGTGAAATTTGTCAGACAGCAGGTGCTGAAACGCAGGGGAGATGTATTAAGATGAGCTTTTAAGAGACCTGGAGGCCAGACCTATGAAATGTGCCAGGAATAGCTGGTGACAGAAAAAGATGCCCTCAGGACAGGTAAGCAAAGCTCTGGAGAACCGTGAAAATCAGTGCCATTACAAAAAAAAAAAAAGGGACAAGGAATAGAAAAGAAAATAGAAACAATTGATTTTGATAGGTAAGACAAAAGAGCATGAGGAAAAAACACTGCTGAGAGCACACCACCACAAGGCAAGTGAGTGGAGAGGAGAGGAGAGAGGTGGCGGACTGAAGAGGAGAACAAAAGGCTTTACAAGAGGAAGACAGGAAAGCCCAGAGGCTCGGCTCTGCCCACACCACGGCAGCAGCACCCCAGGGGCTGGGTGGAAGCTCACGTCTCTGGTCCCGAGGCACCCAATGAATGCGGACTGCAGGCAGGGAGCGGGCAGGAGGCTCGGTAACAGCTCACTGCGATCATGGTGCCATGTGTCCTGACTGCATCTGTGGCCACAGCCCAGTTCCCCATGCTGCCCCATCTTCCTTCAAACTGTCCCCAGGCCAGCACTCATTAAATCCTCTCTGCTCATTAACACCCACTTGTTACCCTTGTTCCTTACCCTCAAGAGAGAGCAGAAGGCTTCCTCCTGCTCTGGTTTACCAGAAGATCCAGAAGACACCCATAGCTCATGTCCTGGTGCCCGCAATATGAGGAGCTGCAGAGAATGCCAGAGTCAGTGCCTGTGGGCAGCGCAGGGGCATAGCGGGAGCCAGGGCAGCTTCGGAGGCAGCCCCCTGACAAACGCTAGCCAAAGCACTCGCACCACCAGGTACGCACAGGCAGCTATTTACACAGTTGCAAATAAACAATGAGGACTTCCACAGATACCTTTTGTAGTCAAAAAAGAGGCGTCTCCTTCCACACACATCTAAGGGCTGCACAGGTGGCCCTTTGGCCAAAGCAGCCAGGGCAGCCGGCCGTTGGCACCTGCCCATGTTGCAGACAGTTTGGCAACCAGCACGGTGCCCAACAGCGCTCTTCCCCGGCCATGGAGAGAGCCTGTCCAGTGCTAATGATGTATCTGCACAAGTAAAATGGGGATAACATTAAATCTAAAATACGGGCTCCAGTACAAGCACTTACACAGCCTTGCCTGCTCCTGTAGAAGACAAACTCTAGAAGTGGACAGGGAGAAAGCCTAGAGAAACGAGGAGTGCTTTGTTATACAGCCATTGCCCATCACCATAAAAACCATGAAGCCTAACTGGGAATGGGTACTGCTCCATGTAATTTAGTAATTGACAGAATTCAGCAAGTGCAAATTAAAACAACTAAAATTAATACCTTTTACAGTGGTACAGTGACATCAAAACAAAAAAAAAAGGAGGGTCTGCTGTAGTCTGTAGGTGACAAGTGTTTTAATTCTACGTTAGAGAAACTATTTTCCATTCTGTGTTATTTTTCATGCCCAATTTCTGCTGGGCACTATTGATTTTCTACCAGCTTTACCCTTATTAACTTTTAGAAAGTGTTTCTCTGAAGGAAAGCAAGATCTTAACCTTGTCCGAAGGGAGTGTATGGCCACAGCGTCCTGCAGTGCAGCTGCAGGAGCAGGCAGGGAGGTCACAGTCAGCTGCACCAACTTTGCAAGACAGGCTCTTTTCCTTCCATTTCACTGTGCCAGCAGCATTTCAAATATTACTAGTTAAAGAATTTAGGTATAAATTTCGGATTTTTTTATAAACCTGCTGATTTTCAGGAAGGCTGAGTGCTTTGTATCCCTTGTAGTTTGTTGAAACGTCTGTGTAATTAGCAGTGTCCTGGGCACAAACACCAGCAGAACTGGCAGCGGCTCGGGCAGTACGAGCCTGTCTTGCTGCAGGACCTCTGGACCTGGCACTTGGATGCCTGCTGCTCCAAGAGGCAGCAGCATGGTCCGACAGCCAGCAGCCCCTCCTGGGGCACCCCACCACAGACCACTGGCCCCCATCCCGCCTTATGAAAACCAGGAGAAACACCTCAAGTTGTTTCTAAATGCTTGGGATGTCTAAGTAAGCCCTCGGTGGCAGAGCAAGGCAAGGCCCTGAGTCAGTTACGCATGGCCACCCCTAATACACAAAAATAACTTGTTTATTCCTCCTGATGTGTTATTTTTACCCTGGCAGCTCCGGTAGCCGTAGCGGTTCGCTGCCGCCGGTCCCAGTGAAGGCAGGTGGCAGGGGCCGGGCGCATGAATGCCTCTGGGCACCAGAACGGGGATGTCCCCAGCTGTCCCGCCTGGGTGCAGAGGGCCTGCCCCGTGGGGCTGGGAAAGGTCCTCGTACCTGGAGGGTCGGTGAGAAACACCTTGAGCCAGTGCCTGCCCTGCCAGCTGGGCCGAGCACCTGGGAACTGCCATGTCCTCCTCCTCCTCTGCCCTCAGAGCTCCACAGTGAAAGTCTGCCTGCGCCTGAGCTGCTGCTGCCAGAGGAGAAACGTTGGATTTCCAATCATCTGAAGGAAAGCCCTTCCAAATCACAGTGAGCCCACGGTTTCTGATGAGGCAGAAACAATTCCTTCATACACACGAGCTGCATTTATCAGCTCAGGACAGCTCAGGACAACTTAATGATGCCCACTCTGGCTGCATGCATACCCGTGCTTAAAGGAAGAACCAAAGTTCGACTTTCCCTTCTGCAGACTGACCATTAGTTCACAGTGCATTCCTGGAGTAACTACTTCACAGAACCACAGAATCATAGAATGGTTTGGGTTGGAAGGGACCTTAAAGATCAGCCAGTTCCACCTCCCTGCCCTGGGCAGGGACACCTCCAGGTGCTCCAGGTTGCTCCAAGCTCCATCCAGCCTGGCCTTGAACACCTCCAGGGATGGGGCAGCCACAGCTTCTCTGGGCAACCTGGGCCAGTGTCTCACCACCTTCACAGTCAAGAATTTCTTCCTAATACCTAATGTAAATCTCCCCTCTTTCAGTTTAAAACCATACCCCTCATCCTATCGCAAGAGTTAAAGCACTTCTGGGGTTGACTTCTCTTTATAAATACTGGTTTGGGTGGTAAATAAATACTGGCATGGTGCAACCATGCGAATGCGAGCACCCCCAAGGGCTGCTAACAGCGTGGCTGTGAAAGGTACACGGGAACACAACGGAGACGGAGCAGGGCAGCAGCAGAGGAAGCTGCTGGTAAGTAAATATTGCTCAACACGACACCAGTATCGGGGAAAAACTGACAGAGTGGAATAACAGGAAGCTTAGTCACTTCTGGACAAAAAAAGCCAAGCGTATGTGAGCGGGGCCGGAGGGAGCAGGGCGGCTGGGCTGGGGGGGCCAGAGAGTGGAGCCCAGCTCTCAGGGCGGCAGGCACGGGCAGGGGACACTGGCCTGGCCAGAGGAGGAGGAGGGTTGTCCTGCCCGGGTGCCCCCACGAGGTGTCGGGCCGGGTGATGGGCACCCTCACTACAGCAAACCCTTTGCGAATACAGCAGGATCTGCTGCACAGGCTCCTCTCATCCCCAGCCAACTCCAGCTAATGAGTGGTGCTAATGACTGAAGTTAAAGTGTGACCTAATTAAACCATATCCTCACTTCTCCTCCACCTTCCGAAGCACAGAGAGCACCACAACTGCTTGGCTTGGGCAGATAAGAAAATACCAGGGAAGGCCAAGGAAGGCTGATGTACAGCAATTAGAATTTAAGGATGTATTTAGTTTCGATTACCATTATCGTTCAAGCCACAAAACAGCTTCAGAAGGCGAGCCAAGTACAACCGATGCAGGACAGGACACCCACCACCTTTCAGACAGTGATCGCTCGCTCCCATTAGGGACCACCAGAGAAACCAGTGGCTGCACGGGAATGTGTGAACCACAGCTGAGGACAGGACCCAGGTGGGCAGAGCATGGACCATCACACCAAAGTGCAACCCTCAGGCTTCACACAAGCTGGAGAACGTTTTGCTTGTGTACAGAATTAGCCCATTTCTGGCGGCTCTCAAGTAATCTGGTATTCAGACCATAAAGGTACTTTGCAGAAGCCTCAAAGGCAGGGAAAAAAGTCGAAAAGGTTATATTACTCTGATGGCGATCTTCCACATTGAAAAGTACTCATTACCCTTAAAATATGGTCTGGACTGCTCACTGATGAAGGGGTAATGGCACTGGATGTCAGTAAAGGGACTATGTTAGAAAAACACAAATCCAAAATTTTACTACATCATCTGGAAGGGCACGCATAGCAGAGAGAAAGATAAATTTAAAATATTTAGAAGATACACAAAAAAGCAACTAAACCATGCCAAAATGAAGACAAGCTTGATTAATAAAGTTTTTCACTGCTTAGGCAAAAGAGGGAAGAAAAGGATGTAATGAATAAATGGTTCAGCAACAGAGAAATAAAAAGACTTAACCAAGTTTACGGTTTAAAAATTACTGCAATGAAGATCTGTCTATAAGTGACTCAGATTTCACTGGCAAAGAAAGAGAACCAGTAACATTGATATGTTTGACAACGGGAGGAAAAGGGAGAGTTAAAAGTATTTAACAAAGAACAAGTTTAAGCAAGTAAAGCTAGCAAAGGAAAAGTGTCATGGGCAAATAAAGGCTGATACATCAGGTTTGTTTTACCTAGCAAATGTGTGCTAAGGCACAATAAAGGCTTCCTAACCAAATAAACAACCCTCCGGGCCCTGCAGGCTAACCGCAGCTGTGGCAAAACCAAGCAACTGGGTGCACAGCCAGTGAATCCCAGCAGTGGAGCGACAAGTGAGACCTCACGTAAAGCATGGCTTCGCTATACAGTTTGCTACACACTTGTTGTGTATTTAAAAAAGAGACAAAGAGCAAACCTGATGCTGAAGCGGTGTAACAGCTACATGGAAGAACAAAAAGAACGAGAAGGGGACACCAGTGTTTACTGGCGGGAGGGAAGCCTGCATGGTGCGTTAGCCACGTGCATGTCACGGGGACAGCACCAGAGCCGTGTGGGGAGGACAGCCAGCGGCCAGCGTGCAGCTCCAGCGTCCCCGGCCAGCGCAGGACGAGCCCAGCGGCAGGCAAGAGCGCTGCTGGGTGCCGTGGCCTGGCCCTGCAGACGTGCAGGCAGAGGGCCGAGCAGCAGGCAAGGCTGGCTGAGCAGAGCTGGCATTAGCTCTGCAAACCTCACCCAGGGGACACCGTGCACCATCCGCACCCACGGCACGACGGGCACGGAGCAGCCCTCCACAGACCAAAGGACCGGGGAGCGACGCAGACGCCAGGTCTCCACTGCCCAGCTCTAGAGTGGATCACCTGATGCCATGAGTAAAGTTTTGTTTAATTTCTAATTTGTGGTGGCCAGTTGCAGCTCGGCTTCAGCATGCAGTAGCAAAACAACACCCAAGGCATGGCCACAGTTGGGCACCGCACCCCAGGTCAGTGTCCAGCTCCACCACCCACATGCCATGCCATGATCCAACAATCATTAACACGGGGACATGGAAAGGCTAACAAAACCTGAGAGTTTCAGTGCATACCAATGAAGAAGTTCTTGCTCAGAGCTCTGTGCTGCACTGCCAGGAGTGGAGGGGAATGTCAGGACGCTGCTGACCCTGCAACAAACCTGGACTCAACAGGCCCTGTATCAGTCACAGATTATTATTTTTTTCATACAGCTTGAGAATAATTTCCCGCACTAAGTGCTTTCCAGGACTCATAACACTGATACTGTAAATCAATATTTTACAAAGACAAAGCTGCATGACGGATGTATGCACTAATTAAACCATATCTAACAAGCAGCACTGCTGTAATCACGCACTCTGTATCCCTTTTAGCTTTTACACCAGAGATTTGGCCTTGCTCACTTTCTACATAAAACAAAATGACAATAAAACAACAGAACAAAGGATCCACTGTAAGTCACAGTGTGCAAATAAAGATAGTATCTACGTTATCCGTACTGGTGGAGTGCAAACATAATTAAGGCTACGAGAATACATCACTTGCTCTCAGCAGCTCTCCATCTTCTCTCTGATAAAGCCCCTGTACCAGCTTTACTTTTAAAAATGCAGCACTTTGTTAGAGCAAATAAATACAGAATTTTCACTCCATTGCATAGATCCGTGCTATTAGAACAAGCCTGATGGTTCTCACACTTGAGGAGCCGGGACTCCGTACGGCCCCAGACAAGGTTGGCAGGACACAACCACACACCGCAGCTCTGTCACAGAGTGGGCTGGGAGCTCTTGGCACAGCTGGGGACAGTGGCTGCCCGTCCCCCTTGGCTGCAGGCACATCCCCGCATCCCCTGCCCCTTCCCGAGGGGAGGCTGCTAGCTAGCCTTGGCATCAGCCGGCAGCCCTGGTACAATTTTGAGGAACACGTGTTGTTCTCGTTGGAAAGGACCCAGGTAAAAATCCCATCTGTGCTCAGAAATGTTGCTGCAGGATAAATATTTGGTATCAAAGCCTTGAAAAGCTTAACTCTGTCAAAGTCACGTATTGGGGGAAAAAAAGGCAATGATAGCTCAGAAAAGCTTATGAAATATGTGACAATGACATTAGAGGAGCAGACAGTACATATAAACAGCAGAAACTTTTTCGGCATCTGTAAGGACTTACAAAGCATCTGGGCTCTGAATGAATAAAGAGGTGAAGATTAATCTGCCCTTGCTATTTTGAGTTGTTGAATAGAGGAGGTCAATGGACACGAATTAGTGGGAAACACAGATGGCAGGGTTTATTTTTCTAAAGTTAAATAATCATGAAATATGCCAAAATACTGCTTTGCGGTCGGAATTCCCTTTCGTTGTTTATTTTAACATGGGCACCGACAATTGAAATGTCCTGTCACAAGCACAAACCGTGCAGACAGATGCAGCAGCTTTCCTCTGGGTGGAAGCTTGGTTCCCGGGTCCCTCCAGCGCCAGCGGCAGCAGCGGCTGCCCCCAGGCCAGGTACCAAAACCCAAACACAATGGTGAAAAGGGCGAGGGGGAGTATTGGTTTTACAGAAGCAACCTTCCCGTAGGGAAGTGGCATTTGTACTAATGGCAGCTGAAGTGCGTTATAAGACGTCTCAACAGTTCCATTACCTTTCCCGTATACACCAAGAAAAAGAAAATACAACCTCTGCAGATATTATCTGTAGTGCGTATGAGCTCAAAAACATGCCTACGACCTGAATACTTGAACACTCTCGCTTGAAGTGCTCAACCACATAGCTGGTGGGAAATTAAAAATTTTCCATGTGTGGGAGCCAACTGAACTGATGAAACAAAAAGTAACATTCAGAGGGAAGACCAGCGTATCATGATCTCATCCGAGAAGCACTTTTTCCCCAAGTTCAGCATGTGTGAGGCAGAATCAAAGTCACGGAGATGAGAGCATCGGCCTCAGGGCTGGGCCAGAGGGCTGCATTACAGGTGTTTGCTCTTCAAGAACCTAAATTCTCCTTTAATATATTTTACACAGCTCTATGGGGGAGGAAACAACTCATTTCTGAGTATTAAAAGGAAATAAAAACACCATTAAATTCCCCTCTTTTCCCCCACCTTTTATTTAAAAAAAAAAAAGTGAGACCAGATTGGCTCAAAAAGCAGTAAAACAAGAAATAAGTGAAATCGCAAATGAGAACTTTCTACACTATAACCTCCCTACAATCAAACAAGTTCAAGCTGAAAGCTTTGCCCACCACCACTGCCAAGCCCTAAAAGCCCCGGAAGTTATTTCATGGGATCGGGAGATGCTCGGCTCCCAACAGCCGGTGCTGTCCCTCGCGCTGCCCCAGTGCTCACATCCCACTCCACCACAGCACCCCAAAGGGCAATGGCGAAGGACAAGACACAGCTTCACTGGCACACACCTCCCTCCTTTTCCTCTGCACGGATGAAGCCACTTAACGTCAGGCTTCTCAGCAGTGCTGGCAAAATTAATTTTCCCACCCTGAGAATGAGAGCTGGAGCCTGTCTGCTCCTGTCACAGAAACAAGAGGAGGATGGAGAAGAGGAGGGAGAAGGAGAGATGGGACCAGAAGCCAAGATGAAAAGAAAGGGGGAAGAAGGCTGAAGTGAGACCTGGAATTTCTGCCCATGATTGCTCCCACCACTGTTCCAGGCGGTGCCACACCATGCACCATTGTCCTCCTCCTCCTCGTCCTCCTCCTCCTCAGGCTTCACAATGAGAGCAAGATCAGAGAGCAAGGAGGACCTCAACTGCTGATGCCTTCATGTGCTCCTGGACTTGCCCCTAACAACAGTACCTGACTTGTATTAGGCAGGCCCTTAAGGAGTTCCCTGTCCTCCACTGGGCGCTCAGCACCGAGTGCTTCTGCCTGGGAATACAGGTCCCAGCTTCCAGCAGGTAAAGCACCTCCGAGCACTCGAAGCAACACAGCAATACCACTGCCACTGGAAATCCCTGCCTTTCGCAGTCCTGAGGGCTAAGACATTTTTTAAACAAAGTTAAGGAGCAGAAGCTGAACTGAGCAATTTGTCAGCTGATCAGAACAGAACTTCAGTAGTCACTTAGTAACATTTAACTACTTGACATTTAAGTAGGACAGAGAGAAAAGAATGAAGCAACTATGGATGGTGCTGGACAAGCGACCTTTTGCTGTACTCCAAACAACAACAAAATCCAGCAATGCTTTCCAAATTTTAAAAATTAAATATTGGTGTATTTTTAGCAACTGCTATTTTCAATTTGTTTAAGCACAAAGCATACAAAAATCAAGGTCAATACACAAAATACCGCAGCCTGAAAAAATCTTGGAGGAGCCACCTGGCACCAGTTGCTGCAATAATCCACAGTAAGGCCAAGAATTCAAGAGACACGGGACAAAATTGCTGGCGCCTAAGCATTCCGCCCCAGTGATCCATGGCCACTTTATCTCCTTGCTACAGGCAGGGTCACAGGGTGTATCACGGTGATAACAACTCTGTGGTACCAAACTACTCACCTCCTGCCCTGAGGGAAATCCCCATGTATGTCCCCAGCCTGCTCCCGCCTGGCCAGGGCCACGTTTTGGAGGCCAAGGGCTGTGTGCTCCTGCTGAACCTCCACAGCAACACCCTCCAGCATCATCCTGCCTGCTCATAGCCCGAGGTGGCTTCTGGGTGTCAGAAGGGTGTCACCATTGCACCTTCCAAAAGACTGGCAGCAGTTCTCTCCGGTCTCAAGCAATGTATATGGGGAATGAAAATAGGAAAACATTCTTTTTCAAAAAGTATTAAAACCAAACTATCAATGTACTGTGAAAATACACACAGCAGTACGTACAAACTGCCCATACGTACAAACCAAGGAAAACCACCACAACCAACCATGACTTTACCAGAAGGCATACGCACAGAGACAGAAAAAAAAATCAGACAGGAAAGGGACATTTCAGCTCCAAAGCCCTTCTGGAATCAGCAGTAGATAAAGTGTAAAACCAAGAAAGTCGTTTTGAAAGTAATTTAAGATTACTTTCAAAGATTAAATCTTAAGATTTAATTTTTTAAAATTGTCATGTGAAATTAAATAGATCAACACCAAGCTCAGCTATTTTTCAAACCTGTGCAGTTAATAAGGGAGAAGAGCACACACAGAAATCAAACCCAAACTTTCAGGGTCTATTTTCCCCCTTTGATTAACTGTAGGTACATGAGACAGATGCAACATGAGACCAGTCCTAAAGCAGGGAGATCAAAGACCTGGTTTGAACACTACCCTGATTTACCTGGAGTGCAGCGGCTCCCTGTGCCTGTGTTTTCCACCCATAAGGCAGTCGTTGGTTCTGTGCTATTCCAGCAGAGCTGTCTGTTGGTCCAGCAGACCTCCAGCACCAAACAGCCATGCACCAGGAGAACTGTACTGGGTGCTGACCTAAACACCCAGCGTCACCCCGAGGTGAGTCTGACTCTGAATTAGAGCAGGCCGACCCTGCCACCAGGGCAGGACTCAGCACCCAGACAGGCCAGCAGAGCCCATCCTGCCCACCCCACGCAGTGACTGCTCTGGGGGGCACCGAGGGAGCACCACAGTGTACCACGTCTGCCCCAGCCGTGCAGGGCCGGAGCGGGTGAAAATTCTTCTCCGCATCAGCTTTCCACCAGCAAACGCTGCAGACAGAGGAATGAGATGCCCTGAGGGACCTGCTGATCCTGCCAAAACTTTCGTCTCCCAACGCCGGCGGTGCCTGCGGAGCTGCTGGCAAGCCACGCTCATCAAGCCCAGTCCCAGCCGACCGGAGACACTGCCTTTTCCCAGCCTCAGCTTGATAGAAGAAGGGGATCTTGAAGTGAGGCGTGAAAGAAAAACACTGACTAAGCCTTAGCTTTTGTGAATGTTTTCCTTTTCCTAAGAAGTTTTTTTATGTTTCAAATACTTCACTGTAAAAGTTTTATTTACAGATTTTGACAATCTAGAGTTCAAGACAGGTGCTTTAAAAAACTAAATAAATAGTTCACCTGTTGCATGTCCTGTACTTTACTAAATCTTTAAGCTTTACCACTGGAAAAAAAAAAGAAGTCAGTGGGTGTCTAATCCTACTCAGATTACTTGGTGTTTCCCTTGTGTCTTTGGAGGGAACAAAACTCTATCCCTACCCCAAAGCCCTGCTTCTGTTAAACTTAACGAGAGCACTTCCCCTGCCTCTCACCCACGTGTTCGGGGGGGGGGGGGGGGGGGGGGGGGGGGGCACTCTCCTTTGGTTTCCTGCACGCTTGTCAACTGATGCCAAAAAGAAAGCAAGTACAAAAGAATTTTGAAAAACAGACTGACTCAAAAAACTATACATGATATAGATAGACATAAAGCCAGAGAAAGCAATGCACTATGATTAATAAACCATATAACAGTGGGAATACCTCTTGCTATCTACCTTATGCAAATGCACAACCGGGGTATCGCAAATAACCACTGCTGACCTGTGTGTGCGCGCACGCTCCCAAGGACCGCAAGCCCGTCTGCTCACAGCTACTTAATGAACGACAACACCTCTCTGTGCCTGGCTGCCAAACGCTTTCATCAGGATCCAAACCCATGGCTGGAACCTCTGAGTGATTTTGATAACAGATCTACTTTAATTGCGTGATCCTTTCAAGTACATTTGGAGCAGCTCTTGCCTGGCTCTGAAGCCAGCCTGCTCGCACACGAAGGATACAGAGCTGTGCGGTGGAAGCGGGGCCAGGTGGCACCTCGAGAGCCCCATGGTGTGAGCTGGCTCCATCGCAGGCGGCACTGGAAGCACTGGCACCCTGGGGAAGGGAGGACTGATCATCTCCTGGAAACTGCTGACGTTGCCACGGGGGGTCCCCACAGCTCACACCACCGGGGTGGTGACCAGCTCCAACAAACCCCAAAAGCAACACAGCTCTGAAAGTTCACAGCTCCTGTCCCTCACCTGCCTGCAGTGAACCTCACTTTTTGTTATTTTCTGTCATTAATCTGTGATACATGCAGACCTATACACAATATACATGGTATATACTGAGCATATATACACAAATAGTATACAGTGTGTATATACACACATAGGTATAGCACAGAGTAAAACACTTAGCTGAAAGCTTTGTAACAAGTAACTTCCAAGTAACTTCCACTGTAGCCACTTTAGCAGTGTCTAACCACTGAGGTATTTACACATCTAAACTCACCAGAAACATCTAAACAATAAACATGTGACAAACACCAAGTAAAAATATTTTACATTGTTACAGGCATTAAATATATCTTCAGCTAAAGCCTAAAACGTTAAGAAGCAGCCTCTGCTTCCCTTCGTCTTTTCAGTGTCTGCCTTAAGCCAAATGTTAAAAGTTTCCAACAAGTAAACATTAGGTGCACTTTCCTCCATATTAAAAAAAAAAAAAAATCAACAAGCATTATATTTCTCTTCAGATATATTTAAAATCACACCAGTAACCATGCTTGGAACTAGGTACAAAAAACTGTCTTGTGAAGAGCTGGCAGAAACTGAAAACAGATGCATTTTCTCAAGGAATTAGAGAGTGTTTCTGTATGCTACACCCAACTGATGCATTGCCCCAAACAGTTCTGTTCTCAACATCTATTATGTTTCACTCTCCTCCTCTTTCCCTTCTGTCTGCTCATGCTTTTAAAACCGAGTCCTTTCTCCTTCGGTATCCATCAGGTGGTGTGACAGCATCTGACCTGCTGCAGCCTCGTACCTTTTTTCGGTCTCTTGTCTCTCCCCTTAATTTCTTTCTTTCTTCCTTCTGCTTTGTCTTCTTGTCTAGTTAGAGATTTATTCATCTCCTTACACATTTTATTTCTGTAAGTTGAAGAAGGCCCGTGGTCGTCACCTCTTCTTCCCCTTTGACTACTTTCCTTTTTCACTTCCCTCTGAAGATCTCCTCTTCTGCCCTCACCCATGGCCTGCGCCATCTCACCCACGAGCGCCTTCCCCAGCACCGGGCTCGTCCTGAGGCATGGAAGGGTGGCCACTGCCACACTCTGGTCTCTGCTCAGGGCCCCAACCACGGGGCCGTGGCCAAGAGGAGCCCATCGGCATGGGGGCCACTTCCCCGTGCACCCCCTGCGCTGCGCTTGTCAGACAGGGGGACGCTGGGAAGAGAAGTGCACCGAGTCTGGAGAACAAGTCTCATGAGGAGCGGCTGAGGGAGCTGGGGTTGTTCAGCCTGGAGAAGAGGAGGCTGAGGGGAGACCTTATCGATCTCTACAGCTACCTGAAAGGAGGGTGTAGTGAGGGCGGGTCAGTCTCTTCTCCCAAGTAACAGGCGATAGGTCAAGAGGAAACGGCCTCAAGTTGTGCCAGGGCAGGTTTAGATTGGGTATCAGGAAAAATTTCTTCACCAAAAGGGATATTAAACATCAGAACAGGCTGCCCAGGGAAGTGGTGGAGTCACCATCCATGAAGGTATTTGAAAGATGTGTAGATGTGGTGCTCAGGGCCATGGTTTAGGGGTGGACTTGGCAGTGCTAGGTTAAGGGTTGGACTTGATCTTAAAGGTCATTTCCAACCAAAATGATTCTATGGTTCTACGATTCCCCTCGGTGCAGGGTACGCCAGCACCGAGTCCCATGCTCTTGCCCCAGCCAAGACCAAGCCAAGAGGTGAAGGCACCTTCAGGGCAGGAGGACAAGTCCCACCATTACGCTGGCATCCTGCCTGGGGGCAAACATCAAACCCATCCAGGGCTACCAGCCAGAGCCAGCCGCCATCTGGAGAGCTGCAGCTCTGTGCCAGAGCAGTGTTTTACCTTCTGAGACGCGAAGTGAAAATACACGTGCAAAGACGGGGTTAGGGATCACCTCCTGATCCATTCGGCCCCGCAGGCGCTTCTCCTCCCAGCCCCCAACACATGGCTACACTATCTGCTTTCCCTTGCAGCTAAATGTACTGTAAAAAATGAGGCAAAATGCCATTAACAGTGTACCGGTTCCTTAGCTGGCTATGATAAGGCCATTTACATAAAAATTTTAGCACCCAAGCGTCTTTGTTCTTCCAGCCTTGAATTCAAACAAACCCACCAACTTCCTCCTTATGGAACTTCCTGCAAAAATATGTCTTTAATGTACTAAAGCAAACTAGACCTAAGAAAACTGGTTGAATTTCTCATGTAAGAAATAGAATGAGATTAAATAAACTTCTGATTTTAAAAAGGAAGGAGTAAGTGCAGTAGCTGCATTCAAAATCTTGCATACAGCAACGAAAATTGTATTTTCCTTCTACACACAGTTGTACGTATTTTTAAAGAAACTACTTGTAACACGTTCTGTTCATCAAAATATTCATGGCTCCCACCCTGTCAACATTCATGTACTTTTTAAAGCACTTACTGGCGAGTTACCTCCAAAAGAGAAGGGAGCGGGGGCTGCCGGATGCTCCAGCAGGTCCCTGCCTGCTCGCCCAGTGCCCGCAGGGCCATGGGGCTGTGCCATCTGCACAGAGCCCACCACCCCCGGGGGCAGCACCCTGACGGACCTGTGTGATGGGGGCAAATGAACCAGCCTGCCACCCACGCTTCTGACAGGTCCTAAGCGGGGTCAGTAACACGATGATAGTTAAATGAATGTTAATTATAATTAGTCACTTTGTTATAAAATCATAGAATGGTTCGGGTTGGAAGGGACCTTAAAGGCCATCTAGTTCCACATGGACACCTTCCACTAGACCAGGTTGCTCAAAGCCCCATCCAGTCTGGCCTTGAACACCTCCAGGGATGGGGCAGCCACAGCTTCTCTGGGCAACCTGGGCCAGCATCTCACCAACCTCACAGTCAAGAATTTCTTCCTAATATCTAACCTAAATCCACCCATTTTCAGTTTAAAAGCATTCCCCCTTGCCCTATCACTCCACTCCCTGATAAAGAGTCCCTGTTTCAGATCATTTGGTTATGAGATATTTGAGTTTATACTCAATAAAGTTTGTTTCTTTTTGTTTTCCATAAGTATAAAATCAAACCACTCATAGTTCAAATAGGAGATGTGATATAAAAAAGCAGCCAGAAATTCTGGTATTCCAAACTGTAAACAGTACAACTGGCACCTCTCCTTAGGAAGAGCTGTTTACTTCAACATAAAGAAGCCATATTAATTTATACCTGCAGTGGGTAATTAAAAAAAAAACACAAACAAAACCAAACCCAACAACTAGCACTTCAAGTCAGTTTTTTCTGTCACTTTCAAGTCAATTCCCAAGTCAGTTTTTTCTGCATTTTTTAAATCAGCATTTGAATTAATTATCTGCATGATTCAAAAATTTTAAAAGTAAAATGAGCAACCCTGCATACAACCTGCACTTTGGAACACTCACCTCTATTCAAAGGAACCAGGCATATAAAAAACCTTAATCATTTACACTTACTTTAATTACTGCCTTTTAGTGGTACCAACTATAGGACAAGGCAGTTGTCTGCTCTGACAACTCACCGACAGGTCTCTCTCCTGTCACTGCTGCCACCAGCATCACCGAACTCCGCAGTCGCTTCTGAGCAGAGGGCTGTGAGGTCCCGCTCCATGGAAATTTAACTGTGGAGGGCAGCCAAATGATTGCAAGATAACAGGAATCACTGTAAGACCTCTGAATAAAGCAGAGTATATACACCAGACTTTGACTCTGTGTACAATTTAAGCTTATTTCGGCCAATTTCCAGGCTTTAGGAAAGTAATCTGCCAGGAAAGCTTTAAACACAGTAATCCATGATCTAATAAACTGAATACAGTTCCAAAAAGCTGGTATTTCTGCCTTCTTACAATGGCATTCTTACCTTTGCCAATTCATTTATTTTAATAATACAAGTAGCTGTACCACAAGCAAAAGTCAGCTGCATTACACTGTGCAGACACTTACGTTTTGGTTTATATATAATCACTGTGCCCTTCTCCCTCATGTATGTATCTAGATCTTTTCTGAAAAATTATACAGGCTATTTATAAGGCTGGTCTTATTTTCCAATTTATGTGATAGCACCCATTCTTCTCTCGTTCGAGCTACTAGGAAAACAGCTGATTTTAAAAAAAAAAAAAATTACACGTGTTTCTACTAAACTCTTCCTAAAGAGTTCAATAAGCTTCCTTGCAAATGTATCTCCCCTCAGCACAAACACTGCTCCATGGACTGTGTGCTTTCACAGGGGACAGCGCAGAAACGACACCCACGTTCACTGCTCTGTTTGCACATTAGTGAGAGCACCACTAAGAATGTTTTCTGAACACAAAATACAACTTGCAAATAAGTTGTTACAAGGAAGTTACTGGAGGGAAAAAAAAAAGTTTAAATATTTCTAAACACATTTTCTAGCGATATTTTAAACTATCATCTAATCCTGTACTGATATTACCTTTGTTAGTACAATTAGGAAAGTGCAGATAGTTTTACTTTCAATGCAATGAAAAGCTGAGTTGACTTTACAGTCTGGAGATCCTTTTAAGTAGTGCTCTACAGAGGTCATAATCATTTCCAAAAAAGACAGTCTTAACTGACGCTGTATGGTACTACAGTTCTCAAAATCCCTTTTTTCCTTCTGTTCAGTCCAAGCACAGAAAAAAATGAAAATACTTAGTTTTAGTTACAGTGTGCTTATGCTTTTGCCAGTTTGCAGCTCTACACACATTCACTTCTGTGCAACAAACGCTTGGCCAAGTGAGAAATTCCCCTGACTGACAAACCCCACCACAAGCCCCGCCGCATCAACTGGAAATATTTAAATCACAAATCACTTCTTTTTTTTGTTCTGTGAAACAATTCCCTGCACTCCACTATCAAAAAGAACTTTGCAGTTTAAGGTACTTTACTTTGAAATAAAGCTGCCATATATATCCATGAGTATCCATCCACCCATTACCTGCGTGCCTTGTTCAAGGAAGGCATCTTACGTTGCTCCATAAAACAGCAGGTGCAGCCTCAGTGTTCAATAAACAACAGGAATAAATAACACCATAATAAATACAAAGAACTAACTCTTCTGTTTCCTCTGAGGAGTTTGAGTGTGAAATCTTTGATCATTTTGTGTGCCCAATAAGGGTTTTTCCTAACTTGCCTGCATTTTTATTCAGTTGCAATCACTGCATAAATCCTTATACTATCCCTTAACTCACTTCATTGGAAGGAAGATTTCACCAGCGTACTGGACAAGCAAGGGTATGTTAATGGGAATGATCTTTTGAGCATACCCTACTACCAGAAAGCTGAATGACAGGCACAATTGACCATCAAAGGCTGGCTCTAAACCTCGATTCCACCGTAGAAAATGGGGAGTGAGAAGAGAGCCAGAAGCCTGCCCAGCTTCAGCTCGCCCCCTCCAGCTGTACAACACGCTCCGAGCTCTGCACGCGGATGGATTAATTCTGCTCCAAGAGCAGGACTGAGTGTACAATTTGTTTTTTTCTCCAAGTACTTGCTTCACCAATGTCAGTTTACAGTGAGTCCCAAGATCCCAGTAAACGCTTAATTCTGTCTGTTGTTTTCAAAAGACTTCAGTGTGTACTCTTGTTCCTTTATTAAAGAAACAAATTTAAAATGTGCAGTTCTTGACACCGCTGCGCTAGCAACTGCACACAGCTAAAAATCTGGCAGGCTCCTCGGAAGTGAAAACCTCTCCATGGGCCAGTCAAGGCTGGAAAGAGTTCTTTCAAAAAAACCCCACGCAACCTCCCTCGCCCAGTACAGACGACTATCACCGCAATCGCACATGATTTTAGACTGAATCCTGACAGGATAAAGAAATTCACTTCTGCAATGGATTATCAGTCTGTGCTCATGGAGTGCAACAACTGTGGCAACTTCATTGTGCCACTCCGCATGCTCACTTGCACACTTTTACACATGGCTATTCCTTAGATTTCTCTCAAGCATGTATAAAGCACGGACTAGACAGATTTGTTAAAATTCACGCTTGTGTCTTTTTGCAATCTTAACCTAGTAATGTTTATGATCGGCTTGTACTTATGCTTTCAAGACTGAGGATGTTTTTAAAAGGACACACATCTAGGGAAAGGAAAGGGAAACGGAAAACAACACTGGAGAAGCTGGAAATTGAAGCAGCATTAATATTGCTATGGGCTAAAATGCCATAGGGCTTCCGATGGCCCTGAAGTTCAGCAGGTGGGTACTTGCCTTGGACAGCAACTGAATCCATCACCAGGAGACAGGAAAGACTTAAGAAGAGCAGAAAACAATGACCTTTACTCCTGCAAAGTGGTGGTTACCTACTACACCTGCAGCTGCCCTGGGCTGGCATGGCTGCTCCTGGACTGTGGTTTTTTTCAGCATGTCCACAAACAAACAATCCCATTCCCTGGGTACACTGCAGACCCCCTTGTACCTGAGCCCGTGATCTGCCCCAGTCGAAAACTGCCATCTTCCACCTCGGGTTCAATGGAGCATTTGCTCCTCCTGGTCCCACAGGCATCTCCACCGGTGGAGGTGGCCTCAGAGCCACCCCGCTCCTGTGTCCCCAGAGCCCCCTCTCTACGTTGTGATCCAAAATATGTCCCCACAGCCCCCACTCTAAACCACTGCTTCCCGGACCCTTGGGCACCTAAGGACATGTGCCTTCCCCTGCAGCAAGGAGGGCAGCACAGAGAGCACGCACTTACATAAAGGACAATTTCAAACTTTGCCATTCTTCTTTCTCAAATTTAAATCTCAATCTCACAACTATTTATGTTTATACTTAAGCCTGGAAACTATCCCATTCAACTTCAGTGAAATCACGCTGACAAAAAGTAAATGGCTTTGTTTCCTAAAAAAACTTCTCCTTTC
The DNA here is from genome assembly GCA_008658365.1 of Alca torda. Classification (NCBI taxonomy): domain Eukaryota; kingdom Metazoa; phylum Chordata; class Aves; order Charadriiformes; family Alcidae; genus Alca; species Alca torda. The sequence continues at coordinate 10,362,386 of CM018081.1, forward strand.
TTCAAACAGTGTTCTCTTCCTTTTTTACTAACTCTCTATGCTATTTCGCCAAGTTAGGAACGGTCCAGAGGAATCTAGAGCCGAAAAGAGCCTTTCCAGGAACTTCACAGGACTTGAAGCGCTCTCAAGATGCAAGCTCAATCCAAATCTGCTACCCCAGCCGGCCCCTTCAAACCCTCCTGCTAAAGCACCCCCGCTCTTCAGCGGCCTTTGAGCATGATACTCCGAAAGTATCAGCATTTTCCCACCGGAGCAGCACGAGTGCTCCCAGCATCCCATCTCCGGAAAGCGAGAGAACTTTTCAGGATCTCCAGGCCTGAGAGCTGGCAGGCCAAGCGTACTGGGGTACAAAAGGCCGCTGAGTTTAGCATTTCTGTCAACCATGAAGTTTATGCAGTGACTGGGACATAAGAAAATGTAATCTAAGGAAACAGATCCTGTTTGATTATCAATATATTTGCTACATCCAGGAATGCCCCTGAAGCGGGGACACTACCTCTCAAGGCAGCGCCCATGAAAAGCAGCTTTTTCTCTGTAATGGAGGAGACCTCAAACCAGCATTGCTTGGGTAAGCGGCTGGTTTCCAACACATCTTCTGGTGGACCACACGAAGCAGTGGCCCTGCAAGGTCTCCCATGTTGCTATTCCTAACGCAGCAGGAGCTCGTGAAGCTGCTGCATCCCACAGCTTGTCATTGCTGGTGTGAAGCACTCCAGCATCACTACACCCTGCAGATGAAGTAGCTGGATTTATTATTCTTTAAAAATCCACTTCATCGGATGTTAATACTTTCCTTTATTTGATCAAAAGGTTGCTTCCAACTACCTCAACAGGTGTGCTGTATCAGTTAAATAATGAGATGTTCCCTAATGAAGGGGGTAAGTCAAAAGTATTTCAATAAATTCAAACATGAACCCTAAAAAGGTTTTCTTATTGGCATAATCCTGCATTTCAGTACTTGACAATTCAGCATCAACTTAAATCTTATTTCAGTAGCAGTAATCCTTCTAGTGGCACTGTGAAGGTGAAGGAAAAAGACAGAACTCTGGATCAGAATAAAAACATCTCTTTTGTTATTTTATATAGGGACCAACTTAAGTGCTGCTGTGCAGCCCTGGATGAAGAAGCTAAAAGCCTGGACCCCCCAGCCGTCGCGTGGGGCTTGCAGCCAGGCAAGCAGGGCCCAGCTGCCACCGTGCTGCTTGCGGGCAGATTCACCTGGACAAGTCCAGTCCCACACGATTAAGGCTGCCAGCAAGCACGCCAATTAGCACAGCCGGCAAGAGAGAGACTCGGTGAGGTGGCTTCATATCCTTTAAAGGCTAGAAAGATCACCCTCTGATTTTCCCCAAGCAGTATAACACAATGCTTGTGGGAGGAAACACACAGCGAGGCAGTCAGTGGGCAAAAACAAGCGATTAGTGTCACTGAAATTGCATGTCACCTGGGATCCTGGTCCTCGAAAGGGGCGAGCTGCCCTGGCGCCGCAGGCAGCGCTGCCCCCGGCTCTGCTTTCTCCTTTGTGTTCCCTTTAAAAGCAACACAGAGCAGGGAAAGACGCAGGATACACAGGAATACTTTTTAATTGCTCTTCACCAAAGCTTCCTCTACCCCAAGCCTGTGCTTGAGCTTGGGGCACTGCTGCCCTCCCCCAAATCCGGACCCCAACCAGTGGCAGGACGGTGCCGGCAGCTGGTTCCCAGGGTAAGAACCGCTGCCGCCAAGTGGGGAGAGCAGGCGTTTGTCTCTCCACTGAGCCTGACCCCACCACCCATCACCAATCCACGTGGAAACACAACGTGGAGCAGAAGGAAGCGCAAGAAAACAGAGAGAGGACTAAAGAGGTGCCCTATTACTAATCATCCCCAAAACAATGCTGGTTTTTCTCTTAACAGGGTTTTCACAATCTGACCAAACTGGTAGGAGGGTGGCAGACTTGCCTAGGCTTTGAGACTTCTGCTCTAGAAGACTGGCCATTCTCAGACACTAGACATGGCTCTGACACGGGAGCTATTCCTGACGCCAAGCACAGGCTTCTACACAGCACCCAGGGCGGTATTTCCTAAATGGTGTCCAGTTGGGCTAACACGGCTATGCAGTCCCAGTGAAGAAACGTTAGTGCTTCTCCAAAGTCAAAAACCAGATGTGATCATTCGGTCTTGAACGTAATTTGTTGCTTCCAACAAATTTAAGAGTGAACCTTGGCAACAAGGCATCTGTATTCAGAAAAACAGAGCAACAGACTTGGGGTCATCCCGGGAAGGAGAGGGGCCTCACAGGCTGCTTCTGACCACTTATTTGAAGAACTGAGACAAATGACTGAATATTCTTGATATGAGGTTTTCTTATTTTATGCCTCTTAAAATTCTCCCCACAGATCAGTTCAGAATTTTACCGATCTTGACTCTACCCAGCAGAGTTCCTGACTGTATGTAACACACTGGTTTCTATTATGTACAGCCTCTAAAAAAATTACAGTGCAAATGCTGCAATGCAATGTTTTAATTTTTTTTTAATTTCTTCCTGCAGAGGTAGAGCTGAAACTGTAATATGAACTCTGAACACCACAGTGAGCCATAACTCTTTTGTCTGAGTATCTGATAAGATTTCAAAATGCCATTTATATTCCCATAGAGGAACACGCATGGTTTCAATTGTTTGTTTTCTTAATGGACTATTTGCCACTTAGCCTAACAATTGTACCATTTTCCCAATGTATTTGCCACTTTCCCTTTGCTTCCTCTTCTGGAGCTCAGCCTACTGGCAGACACACAGGCTGAAGAGGAGAAAAATGGCAAATCGGATCTCAGGAATTTGAACACTGTTTATATTTTAATTTTTTCTCCAAGGGTTACTGCTTTACAAATTTCCTTGGAATCAGACGTGTGGTCCCGCTGCCTCCCAGCCCTTGAGCAGAACTGAACCTCTGCGCCCCAAATGCTGTTAGTGCCTCGCACTTGAGTGATGCCGTACACTCCAAAGTTAAAATTACTAAAGAATCACCCACTAAAGTGTTCTGTAACTATGTTTCTGGATTTTTTTTTCTCTGCCTTAATTAAAGGAGAGACAGAGCCAATGATCTGCCATTCTCACATTACTAGTGAAATATGCTTACAATTATTTCCTTTTCTTTGCATTAAAATAAATAAATAAGGTTCCTATTCTATACCCTTGGATAAGTAAACATGAAGGGGAATGACAAGTCAAAAAATTGTTATTTTTTGAAGCAGTGACAAAGTACAGTGATTTGAACAATTAACAATTACATCTCTGAGGTGGTAGAAATAAGATGCTCACTGAGTTAGTCTATAGTAATAATAATGCATTTATATATTTTTAAGGTTTCTCGGTAAAGAAGTGGCATGTCACTTTTACAGAGCTCAGGAGTTTAATTTTTAAAAAATAAGTACTTCTACAACAGAAGATAAAATACTAACATACTACATATCGGTGGATCTTAGACACAAGGCACCAGAGCTTCAACCTCAGACATCACCAGTAAAGAGACCTGAACTTCTAGTCTCTAACTTTCTCTTAGAATTTCAAAAAAGCAGAGAAATGTGAGAGTTAAAGACTTTTCAGCTGTTGAAGGAAGAGCAGGAAAAAGCTTTTTACACTTCATCGGGACATCCAACTCAAGCACGAAATAGCTGCATTAGCAGGAGCATAACTTGAGAGAGCAAAAACTTATTTGAAAGTTGCAGTGCTGGTAGCGGAGAGCAGCTCCAAAGGGACAAACTGTGATACAGCCCAAATCCTGCGGTGTTTAGCGAGTCCTCCGAAATCATGTGAAGTTCAGATGAGTTAAAACCGGCATGTTTTGGATCCCAACAGTTCACACCCCACTGAAAGCCCACTGAGTACAGTGAAGAAGTGCCGACAAACAGCAGCGCTGACCACACCCCGGCAGCACAACAGAAAAGACAGTCCCAGTCCTCATCACCCTCTCCCTACTTTCATTCTTGCTGGTTTTATACTTTCAAAAAAACGGCTAGGGAAGACCCCGTGGCAGCCAAAGGATGCGGCGCATGCAGACAAGCTGCAGGCAGGCTGACGGGGTGTCCTCAGCACATCTGCAGCCTCCCACAAGATTTGCATTTGACATCCATCTCCCCATTGTTAAGGCATCTTTATCTCAGTTTTCAGGAAGCGTCAGATGACTCATATATCGGAACATCTGATGAAGTTAACGTAATTTCAAAAATGAATTCTACTTAGGCATATTTTTTCCAAGCAAAAAAATGAAGAAAAATGTTTTAAAATTATGCTAAAAATCTAATTTCTGTTGCAAACCAGTTTCCTGATTTAGGAACTTAAGAGCTTATTTCTGCTGTAGACAGTCTAGCTAGCTTTTAGGCATCCAAATTTAGGAAAAAAATCCTACGGCATTCAAACAACGGAGAGCCAGAGCTGGAGCTGACTCAGCTGCTCAAGCACACAATTTGAATATACTACATAATCATTCTTGTTTTAAAATTATCCTCCCAATATCTAAGGGCGAGATTATCCCACACGCATTTATCTTGATTAATGCACTACCCTAAGGACAGCCTTGCCGCTTTCATTAGGACTGATTATGAAGCAGGGTATTCACCCGGGGGATGATGAAATCTTGCTGTGATTGTCATGGCCTTGACCTCCTCCTTGCACTGCCTCACCGAGGTCACAGAAATGCCTGAGTGTCTTCCTTTTCCTCCCCCACACTTCTAATTAACACATAACAAGTGCTGCTTGTTACCAATTCAGCTTTAAGAAAGAACCGATCAGGTGCACACATGGGACATGTTTCCCAACAGGCGACACGTGTCCGGAGACCAGTGCTGCGGTCGGCGCCACCTCTCCACCAGCTCCCTGCAAACCCTGACAACGGTACCTGCCAGTGGCTACACGATGTGGGGGAGAGACTGGTGGGAGGAGATACCCCTCTTTTTTTGCTCTAGACCTATGTACACAGGTTTTGCCTTCATTTCAGTGAGGGAAAAGGAAAAAAAAAAAAGAAAAAGAAATCTTTTACCCAAGCTGAAAGTTCCACTTCTGAAATCTCTTTTTCCCTCTGGATGAGTCGCCCTTGCTGGCGGCTGGCTGCAAGGTCCATGTGCCCATCCCTGCACAACACCCGCTGGGACACCCGGGATGGAGGCCAGAGCTGAAGGGTACTGCCATTTCACGGGGTCCCCGCAGAAAGTATTTGCTTGGCCTGTTTGCGTTCTAAATATAGCAGAGCACACCGGCCATCTCCAGCTCACGAGCAAGTATCGCTGCCGGGGGCTGCAGGGCTCTGCAGCACTGACACACACCTGCCTGATGTCACAAAATATAAAGCATTTTTTCTAAGACACACTAATTCTTGGGAGCACTGTGAGTGGAATACGCATTCATTGCTTGTAAAGAAAAACTCAGTGACTAAGTACCTATCTTGTGTCCAACAGACAATACAAGAATAGCTGTTCATTTAATACTAATATTACATAGATTTATAAGAAATCAAGTATTTTAATATTAAGGCCACTTTTTAGGTGTCCTGCTATTTTAGTAAAGAGCAAGGACATTATATCTACACCGAGTTATTAAAAATTACTGTCCTAATCAAAAATCCTTTTTTTTTCCTTTGAAAACATTTCCCTAAATTATTTTTGCATAACATCTAAAGTTTGTGATATTGCAGAAAAGGTAACAAAGTAACCAGTGCCTGTTTAGCCCAGCACACAGAAAAATTGACAAATACCTGAAACAAAACCAAAACTCAGCAACTGCTTTTCTGCTATGCGGACTGGACAGGGAATTCAATGAGGAGATATTCCACTTTCTGTTTACCAAAGGTGTTTTCACAGATTATAGAAGCTATTTAACTAAAAAGAGGAGCGAGCAGCGTTCCCGGCTCCGGCAGCTCCTGCTCCCCGGGCTGCAGGGAGGGGACCCCCGGACCCCAGAGCCGCTCCAGCACACAGCAAACCATGAGCCACTGGAAAACCTTTTAGCACCGGCACTAGCGAACATACCTAGTAAGCAGCGCATTTTTAAACAGCAGACTCCTTCCCAGCTTACAACTCGGCTGCTGCGCTGACTTCACCCGGGCAGCACAAGACTCTTCTCCGCAGGGCATTCTGAAGCAATGTAATAATGCTGTAGTGTCACCTACAGCTACTACCCACGGACCTTGCAGCTCTTTACAAAGGTGATAATTATCTCTTTCATTAAGAAAGGAAGCGGAAGAGCCATGCCAGCGGGGAGCGGGAAGCCTGGCCGTCCCCGCTTGGTCCCTCACCCGGACACAAGCCCACGCTGCCGCTTCCAGCCCCAGCGCTGCTGGCCGCCACCTCCAGCACCGAGATTTTAAGGCACTTCCCATCACCATGGACCTCAGAAACATGAGTGGAAGATGCTGATGGACAGCAAACTCAGGTGGTGCCTCCCATAGCGAAGGAGATTCATGTCTAATTAATTCTGGTGACTTCTTTCAACCTTTTTTTTGGACCCCGGCTCTGAAAAGCACAGAGCAGCGGGGTGAGGCTGCTGCGACCACCGTGTGCTGTGCCATCAGATACCAACTTGGCGGGAAATTAAACTGGGGATGCTTCAGCACAATTTTACCAGTAAATACATCTTCACTCTCACACAGGGGCAGGTTTAAGCCTCCATGGCCAGGCCCACATTCCCGGCAGGCATGCTGCCCTGGGCACAGCACCGTGGCATGGCCAACACCAACACACCAGTGGGACGGCTGCGGTGGCATCTGCGGTGCAGCGTCCTTGCAGCAGCGGCTGGCCTGCACCACGCCATACCTTGCCACGTAGAAGCAGCACCAGATGGGCTTGCTGTCACCCAGAGGTAGTGGCCACAGGGGCAAAGGCTCTGTGCTGCACCTCCAGTGACAGCAACAGCTCAGGGCTGGGACTCCCCATCGGCACTGGTGGCCCCTGGCACTGCTTCTAACACAGTTTTTAATGCATAGAAACATTTTATTTCCACACTATAAAATGAATTTTTCTTCTCCGCCTCCCCCCGCCCCCCACATTATAATTACTCTAATTTTAAAATAAATTTGGACACCACAAACAAAAACATTGCAATATCCATAAGTTAAAATATGGGGGGGATGGGGCTGGGTATTTTGGGACAAGAACATTTTAAAGGTTCACCCTCGTTGTGGTTTAACCCCGGCCAGCAGCCAGGACTCCGCAGCCGCTCACACATCTCCCCCCTTCCCCCAGAACAGCAGGGAGAAGAGGAGGGGATCTGATCTGAGACAAGACACGTTTTTAAACTGAGAAGCGTTGCAGGATTTATATAAAACTGCTATAAACCCCCTTCCTGCCCAGCTGCCGCTGCGATCGGGGCCTGGCTGCACAAGCAACCTGCGGTAGCCGGTTACAGCTACAACTCCCTCCTCAGATACGTCTCCGCCGTGAGCCAACTCTGCGCACCCGGGCTCTGCTCCGCTTCCCGGGATTTGATCCCAGGACAAGAAAATTATGCTGTAGAAAATCTGACAGGCATATTTCTGTTTCCCAGCTTTTGATTTTTTTCTGACTCTACCGAATTAATTCTGTACTGTTTGTGGGATGAGTATTTTAAATGTTAAGATTATTTAATTCATAAAAAATGAAGGGAAAGGACAAGGATTCACACATTTAACATCTGTTACTGAAACTACAGCTACAGTAAAACAGCAGCCATATATTCACAGCGCCTAACTTGGATATGTCTCCTAAAAATCACCGTGAGGCTGTACCCTCTCTGCTGCAGCCCTGCCTGCGTGTCTAGAGACACCCTGCCTTCTGCTGAGCTGCCCTTTCCTTAAGCAAGTGCATGTGTGAAAAAGACAGGATAACCACAGCAGTCCCAAAGGCAGAAATACAAGCAGGGTGCTCACAGGCACCTAAATAGCCTAGGGAGGAAAACACTCTTCTAAGATTCACCATCAGCTGTCCAGAGACACCAACAACCCGCTGGTAGTTACGAGATGGAAACAAATCATCATATTGCTTACGTGGTTTGTGCTATTAAAAACAAAGAATCCTTACAGTGACTTTGCTGTTTCTACGTGAAGTGCCCTTTATTCCAGCTACAGGCAGAGAATAATTCGGAGGCAAAGAACCAGTCATTGTAGCCATACCAGAGGATTTGAGCCCTGCCAGGTATATTTTCCCTTTATTCCCCCTATCCTTCCCCTTCCCCTGAGGAAAACAGCAAAACAAATCAACAAGCATCAATAAAATAAAATAACAGCAGCAAAACATCCCACTGCTGGCAGCCAGCAATTGCTCCCTGTCGGGCTCCAGGGTTTCTCTGGCTACTACTGCTTCTTTCATTAACTGTATATCCGTGAAAATAATATAATATTTACTCACTTTCAATGAATCAAAGCAGGCGATTACGCGTCCATTTTCAACTTGGCAGCTTTTCGATGGGTGTGCAAATTTACATTCCGTGTCTGGTCGTGAGCAAGTCCCCCTTTGGAATTCCCTACACACTTCCAGCGTTAGCCATTTTGTGTCCCGAATCGGCGTGACACTAACAGCCATCTTTAGATTTTACAGGTAGTCAAAATTTCCAATAAAACGGACAAACGAGTAGCTGAACTGATAAACTGGAAATGATGAAAGCGCCACCTCCAGAATACTTTTTTTTTTCCCCCGCTCCCTATTTTAAAAGTACGTGTAAAACTGGGTGGCTGCAACCTCAAAGACGTGCCACCAGGAGTTCACAGCGTGACACTGTTAATTGACAGAGGTTTCGCACTTAGAGAAACACTAGGATTACCGGCAAGGTGAATGTTAAAAAGTGTGGCCTCGTGCGCTCAGTAACCCATCCCGAGCGCCCGCCGGGGCCCACGCTGCCAGCATGAAAACGCGGCAGACCCTCTGACACGGGATTTCCCAGCTGCTTTCGGTAAAGTTGTCTGAAAGGTAATCTCCACGCAGTGGAATTTGCAGCAGGGTTTTGTGGTGCAATCGGTATCGATTAGTTTGGCATAGAGAGATGCAGCAGTTTAGAGCAACGATTGAGACTGGGTTTGTTTTTTGTTTTGGTTTTTTTTTTTTTTTTCCTCCTCTCCTGGATTTTCGGGCAGAAGATATCTGACCTTCTCAGCACACTTTTATTTTTACAGTAAAGCAGCCTGCGGCAAGGCCCGCCAGCGCCCTTCTCCCGGCCGGGGTGCAGCGGGGGTGTCTGGCGGCGGATGCGCTGTCGTCGCTGGCAGCAAGCAAGGCAAAAAGCAGCGGCGGCGGCTCTAGCAGCGGTCCCAAGCAGCAGAGACGTCAGGAAAGGCACTTCTTAGTACCAACCTGTAGAGAGAAGAGACACGTTACAAGTCAGCGGGCGGCTCTCCGCGGCGCCCCGCCGCCGCCCCGCGCAGGGCACTCACGCCAGCCGGGCTGCCAGGAGAGGGGCCGCTTCCCCGTGCGGAGCCGGGGCATGACGGGGAGCCAGCCAATCGCAGAGAGCCTTGCAGCGACAGTCCGGGCAGGGAGCCAATGGCGGAGGGCCGTCTTATGAAAGGTCGCGCCTGTCAGACGCTGGCTGCGCTGCCCCGAGCCCGCCCGACGGGGCTCGCCCGGCCGCCGGAGGACGAGCCTGCGGGCCCGGGCGCTACCCGGCATGCAGCGAGGGGGACGGACCATGGCGCCGCCGCCGCCGCCGCAGCGCCGGGAATGGTACCGTCCGCTGACCCGCCTGCGCGCCGCCGCGCCCCGCCCCGCCCCGCCGGGCTGGGCCTCACCCCTCCTCCCTCCCCTTCGCCACGGGCCTCGCCGGGCGCCGGCTCCCTTCGGGATACCGGTTCCCCCCAGGGAACAGCCGCAGAGAGACGGGCCCGCCGCCCTGCCCGTTACAGCGCTGCGGGCGTCGCCAGCCGGGGTCAGGCGGCGGCACGGCCTCTCCGCGCCCGCCGGTAGTCGCCTCAGGACAGACCCCAGACGGCGCTTCCTCGCAGGACCGGCTGGGCCCCGGCTGCCCGAGGCATCGCCGTGTCCTGCTGTGCAGCCCCAGTCACTGGCACACAGCCACGTCGGGGTCACCGCAGGCTGGCCCGGGTCTGCCTTCACCCGAGGGCTGAGGCGATGGCATGCCCGCATGTGAGCGACTGCGCCGTCCAGGAGAGAATGATGATTACTCAGCACGGTGCTTCCTCCCATTAACATACTGCAGGTGAACTACGAGCTTCGTGATGAACACCATCTGCTTAAAAAAACACCCCGGCATTTAACATCTAGAAATGAGTGGGTAAACCTTGCCCCTTGGATGCCAGGGTGGAATGGATGTTTCTTTGAGACGAGTTTCAGATGCCCAGCTTTGCCACAGAAATCTGGTGCCACACGTAAATATAACTCCATAGTAAATTATAACTCCTATCCTGCCTGGGGATCTCAAAAGAGCCACCTGGAGCACAGAGCAGAAGGGCCCTCGCAGCAGTGCCTGCAGGACAACACTGGAGCCCACTGGCAACACCGATGATGGGAATTGTGCCGGCACTGGAACCCCCAATAGCATCCCGCATTTAAGGGGAAGGTTGTTCACATCTTCGTGTTTCGAAAGACACCACTCCGTAATTTGTACATTCCCCCTCCACCCCTCAAAGCAGCATCACCGACACTGTCATCAGAAACACATCACACATCTTGGGAAGCGGTGCTGCTCAGTGTGGATGCAAACCAATAGACGAGGAAAATTTACGAGGAGTGTTTTTCTAAGGACTAAATGATTAGAACAACAAACTACAGCAGAAGTAAAGCACACCTAATACAGCTAATAAGATTATAACAGGCACCGTGGTTTCCTTGCCAGGACACTTCTAATCATGCCCAGATTTTTAATCCCTACTAGCAGGAGAGAAACAACTATGTACAATTACTTGCAAGCACTAGTTAACAGCTAGGCGCCTTCTTGATAAACACAGATATTCATTTGCTTCAACTGCCTAAAATTCAGAAGTCAGAGTCATCCCATTCCAGCAGTGATTACTGACCAGCACTTGGGGATACAGCAGAGACTCGGGTCTTGAAAACTCATTCCATAATAAGCGCTCAGGCAAACAAGTTTGGTTCTCCTACCAGTGCTCTGCTACCCAGCCGTGATGGGTTAGCACCAAGAGATTTGAAAGCAGCGTAGAACAATATGCCAGGACCCCACGATGCCGCCTGCCCCAGCCACGTGCCAGCGGGCCCACCTGGGCACCCTGGTGGGACGGGCTCCAAGCATCCCCAGCCACCTTATGCGGGACTGCCCTTCACATCAGAGAGCTTTTGGAAGCCTATCACATCACCCGGCCTCCAGCCAAGGTGTACCACAACTCACTCTTGTCCTCCACAGATACAGATAGTAGATGTATCCGCTTCCTCCCACCATCGCTCTTTGCACAGCACAAAATGATGACTTTTGAGTGTTTTATTTTGTTATGAACGATTATTCCCTGTGGGACCCTCAGGAGAAGGTGATGCCGATGCAGGCGGCAATAGCTCTACAACAGAGCTGTGAAACAGCTCTAAGCAGGGATTTTCTCCTGTTCATCAGTTTGGTATACAATCCATACCAACTATTGATTTTTCCAAACACCAAGTAGAGTTAGAGCAGCAATTGACATATTTTACATGCTAAAGCCAAACCAAGTTAAAGGCCATGTTTTCAAAACAAGATACGTAATTTCACTCTCATTACAAAAGTAGGCACCCCTAATGAGGAAAGAAAGACAGCATGAAGGCAACATACAAAATGAAAATAGCTGAAAACTATCTTTTGTGCTCACGTATAGTGAAAGGAGTAATCTCCCTGGTAAAACTCATGAAACTATGTTTTATTCCTAGCTTTGTAATAAGTTTTCTATTTGGAGTCAGACTAGCTGCTTACTCGCAGTGAAATCCTGCTCCTGTTAAGGTCAGTGACATATCTGTAACTGCATTAAACGAGGCTGAATTTCACCCTTCATTCTTCAGGCTGCCAGGTATGAAAACTATTACTCCAAGGAGCTGTGATGCCTCAAAGGTAAATCTTCTGGATGTGAAGAAATGCTAGATGTATATTTTGTCTGCACAGTTACTTGAAGAAAAAGTGTTTTGTCACAATTTGTTATCTACCTGAAAACATAACCAGAAATGTCAGCTTTAAAAATAGCCTTCTAGCAAAAATAAAGACTGACTTCAGACCAGAGGTCTATCTTCAATATCTCCGATACAAAAAAATAATTCTATGCTAACGTCTTCCTTTATTTATCTGCATAAACTATTTTCCTCTCACTTTGAAATTCTCTTGTGATATTCCAAGTCAGTAAGGAGTCCCCAGTAAGCCTCAAATACTACAGGATATCACTGTCTGACAAAAAACTCAGCAGATATATTGACATCTCTCTTTGAGCTGTCTCTGATAAGCTAAGAAAGACTGCAACAGATCCAGAAGGAGAAACCATAGTGAGAGGACAGGAAAGGGGTTAAGCTGATTTTTTAACAATTTAAAAAAAAAAATTAATTAAAATTTATTTGGAGACTGACAGTTTCCAGACTTCACCTAGTGGGCCATTCAGTACTAAAGGCTGTTCTTAATCCACAGCTGGTTTTTGCAGTTCACCTTTTGAAATTTGAAAGTATTTGCTACTTGTCTTGGGACTGTTGCAACGTTGGTTTGGACAAAGCATAACCTTGCCTTCACTGATTATCAGGAATACAAGGAAAATGAAGCTAAAAATATTGAAAAAAAATTAAAAAGTGATTCTCAGAAGACAGAAGACTGAAGTAACACTAAGTTATTCCTTAAGAGGGTATCAGGGGTGACTTAGTTGTCTGCTGAGCTGGGTCAATGAAAATGGTTAAGAAACAACTTCAGAAATCAATTGAAAGGTTATCTGGAAATGCCCAAGAAAGTGAAACTAACACAGGAAGGACCATGTGCTTATGGTTTCTAAGTTCTGATTAAGTATGTTCAATTTTTATTACTTCCCATTATTGCTATAAAGAAATGTTGTACAGCCAGGTTAATGATACGTGTTTCCTCCTCTGTTGGTTACAGTCTTTAACACAAAAATAAGCTATCTGAACAGGAGTTTCTCACTCCACTGGGAACCGTTCCCAAAGAGCCATTGTTTTCACTCTTCCTGTAACTGGGTTTGCTGGACGTTCCTGTTTTCTCTATCTCAATTCACACACGTCTCTTAGAAAGAAAGATGTTTAAAGCTGGACAGGCAAAAAAGCACAACACTAAAGAAGAACATGAAAAGACGAATGCTATTTTTATGCTCAAAGTGGAAGCTGAAAATGCCAGTCTCAATGACATGAGAACTGTCAGCAAGAACAGATAATTACACAACATGAATCCATCCTCATGACAATGACTCTAATGAGATAGGAAATGGAATAAAATCAATATTCTATTTACATTGACAGTACAGTCTCAAAGCTTGAAATTGCCAAATGGCTGTCTTTTAAAGAAAGAAATACAAAAATTACTGACGGCCTTACAGTATTTTCAAAACACCTCTGCCAAATTCAAAGTTTACCAATAACATATCTCAAAATTTGGAAACGATACAACAATTACTTTATGGCACAATTGAGGGATATAATTATAGCACTGTCACAAAATTAAGCAGAAACAATGAGCTAATTAACATCTTGGCCACATAACAGTGAAGGGTTGGTTAAAGAAAAATACCCTTTAGTAAAACTAATGCCTGGGTACTGCACTATTTGAGATGTATTTCACAGCCCCCCACAGCCCAGCAACTTGTGACTTAAACAGAGCTTGGTAAAACTACAAGTGTGCATTAGTGTTGAACTACTAAGCAAGTCTCACATTGGATTTGTAAAAAAACTGCCAACACTACTTCTATGACCCAGATATTTTGCATAATATACATAGTTTTAGTAGTAGTAGTACTAGTAGTAGTGTTTTAAAGGTTATTTCTGTACTGTTTTAGCTCTGACAGAGTTGCTTGGGAAGGCAGCGCAACCTCCCACTGCCTTCAGTGGGCTTCTTAGCCAGATCCTCATCAGGCGTGTTTTTATCTTGAGTATATTTCACAGTTTCTGAAACCGTTTTAGCAGAAACACCTAACTGTGACATTACATCTGAATTTAACACATCCAAGTGCGCTTAGTTCATGAAAACTGGGTAAACAATGAAAAAAAGAGGCAACATGTCATGACGTAAGTGCCCCCAATTGCACACGTGCTACTGCACTGTGCAGAAAGAAGATACTGCCTTGAAATCAGTTCTCCAAGATTTATGTCCCTCATCAAACTGTGAGCCAATTCCCAATAACGCTGTCATGGCACTGACGTACAAATCCCATAGCCCAATCCTTTCTTACTTTAGATTAATTAGTGCTATTTTCAAGTCAGAAAGTTATACTGAAAAGTCCTCTTTCCTTTAAAGAATAGACGGTTATGAAGTAACCACTATGACTGTAATAAAAAAAAAAAACCTTTTAAGTCAAGAAATATGCCTGTTGAAATTTTTCTTTTTTCTTTTTTTTTTTTTTTTTTATAACCTATGGTATCTTCAGAGAGATGCAGAATTCACATTATCTGACAGCATTAGATGGATGTGTATTTATAAACTAAAACAGGGGAAGGTCAGTGTCTGTGTCTAGACTAGGAAATGTGCAGACTGGCTATTATTCTGCTCTTTCAACTTGTAAACCAGAGACACAAAATGGCAGAAAAGGCTACTCTGCATTTAATCCATTTTGGGGTTGATTTATGTATTATAAAGCATTCCCACATCCATCCACACCACCAAAGCTGCAAATATTGTTTCTGGTAGTAAAAACATATCCATACTATAATTCCTTTGCCATAACATTTACAAGTTCTGTATTATCCTGACGTAAGAAAATTTCAACCACAGATGATGTGACATTTCCTATGCAAGTCTAAAAAGAATTTGTTTATCTTTAAAAATAACAGTAATCTAGTGATTTAACTTAAAACTCTGAGAAGTAATTTTTTTTAAAAAAGAAAACAAACTGAAGTAACCAAAAGTTCTTTTATTAAAATCAGTCGTGTGTGCTTGTTCTAATTAATATTAATTTTAAGCATTGTGTTTCTACACAAAGACATCTGAGAGGCCGTAACAAAATAACTGTGCACTCTTCCAAAAAGTACAGAGCTATTTATTAATCAGACACTTGTACATTAAAGACATTTTGTTTGATTAACTGCAAACGTACGTAAGCCAAGCAATGCAGGAGAGGAGAGAGATGACCTGTGTCAACAGCATCACACCAGGATCAGTCTCCCACAAACCCAGGGTCTTAGACATTCCGAACTGTCCACCCCACACTGTCCCCAGGCACCAGAAAGGCACATTTCACCTAGAAAATGTTTCCTACTCTCTCCTGCATCGTGCACATGTGTGACTTTATATTACGTGTTACTTCTCCTGCTTGTTTCAGTGGGGGCAGGCTGGGGTGCCTGTCGATTATGCAGCCAAACACTGACAACAACCACCCCGCATGCAGCAGGTTTGGGGTGTTTTCCTCAAGAACACAGGCACATGCCGAACCTCAGGACAAGTTGCACAACTGAGACTCCAAACTGGGAAGTACTTGTAACAGTGGCAAAAAGGATAGCTACACATCAGTGAAAAACACTCCCAATATTGACAGGTGTGTGTATATAAAAAGTTATGTATATAAACCCCATGATTATTAGCATCATCCATGATAACAACTACTACAGAAAAAAAGCAACGTCCATGACTCAGCAACGGCAGCAATTGCTTCCCTCTAACATTGAATTCAGCTGATGCCGATGGTTTCAGAGAGGAAAAGCGACCTGGAGGAGTTTTCCCTCGCATGAGATGCGGCAGACGCCCAGCCTCACATCTTGCAGGTCAGATGCTTTAATATCTACTGTAGAGCACGGGAAAACATACCAGCACCTTATTATTGCTAAGGTTCACACTTTTTACAATCTGATATATCATTTTTCACTTCCCTTCCTAAAGCAGCTGCCACGCAACCCTGGTTGCAAAGGGTGGCTTTTTCCTTCCCCAGAAATGGATGGATAAAGCAGCGGGTAAAATGAGTTTTGGGAGACCACCAGGTGAGCACCTGATGGATTATGGTATACACATGGTCAGTACTAACAGTATTATTAATTTATTGCTAATAACATTTGCTCCAGCCAACAAGTTCCTCCACTTAGCTTCTCTAACCTGCCCCAGTTCAGGCAGGTTTGCCCCCATCACCAGACTCTAGATTTCCAAGTTCTTGCCCTTCTTCTTCTTGATCGCCATGCTGCAGGACAGCATGCTGATCATTTTGTTATGTGAATAATTATGAATTCGGAGTCTGGATGCAGCTACCACATCCTTGCACACTTCAAGGGCCCTGCTCGCCCTGTGGAGAGGCGGCTGCCGCAGCCGGACTGCTGGGGGGCACTGCAGCATCTTCAGTGAAATTAATGCAGAGCACCTCCCCACCAACTGCCCGCTGCCCCAACGGCATGCTGCTAGCCAGGCCAATCAGAAGTTGTAATTACGTGCATTGCTTCATCTTGCATCTGACTTGAGGGCAACAAAAAGGGACACGAATACAGCTAATGAGGAACACGTTACACAGAGTTCCGCTTTCGACAGCAAGTTAGAACTCAGGTTTCGATGGCTGGGTCACTTCAGCTCAGTAATGGTGAGCTGTGGCAATGCTGTGACAATCACATGCTTCTCTCCGAGGATGAGAAAATGGCATGGGAATGGGTGAAAATGGGGTTGCTGATGTGGTAGGGACTGCAGGACAGCAGCACCCCCCGGGACCGCAGCACACAGAGCAGCACCCTGACACAGCACCTCCAGGGACCCACGCCTCTGAAAGTCCCCCAGTCGCCCACAGTGGCACCACTGCCACACCGGGGCCACCAAGGACAGGGAGCATGGCCAGCTTGGTGCAAGGATGTCACTGCCTGGCTCCCAGTAATGTTAACATGAATCACAAGGCAAGGACAGTGCTGGAAAACTACTCCAGCATCTGTTCCAAGACAGGAGATAAAGCCGGCTGCGTTTCAGTTCAAACCTTTCTGTTTCTCAAAGAATCTCAAATCCAAAATAGAGTATTTTCTATGTTTTAACACATTCTGGCCTTAATTTATAGTTATCAGTCATCTCCTTCCAGCATAGTAAAAGCCTATATGACTTATCAGAAAATACAATTAAACTAAAATAATTTATTTTTATTATTTATGTAAGAATTTAAATCCTATGAGAACAGTGTGTTTAACTGTCTATGCTCTGTCACCATCTGAGGTACCCCAAATAACTGTTATGCACTACTATAAGAGCAAAATGATTCTTCAGTCTAGAGCAAAATTAATCAAGTTTAGGAGACGCTTTCCTTGACTTAACAGAGATCACTACACATACAGTGCTCAGCATCACAGAAACACTAATTATGTGATTAATTTTGCATCATGAACAATCTCACCCAAGCTAAATAAATACATGTGTCTTCAGACATCAAGGAAAGGCTCCAAATTAGTCACCAGTATTAAAAAGAAGTAACAAAAACTGAATGACTATGCTTTATCTTAGGAAAGAAGTGAAAAACGTCTTTGAGACCATTTTTAAAATCAGTATTTGCTATAATTTATTGTTATGCTTGTTCGTCTTGAATCATGATATTTACGTAGCTAACAATAACCATGAAAAACAACCCACTAACGGCCCCTGTTCAGAACAGCTTCTTCTGCACAAAACCTCAGCATGGAGAAGCGCGGCGGCTGGCGGAGGCGAGCTGTAACCCCTGAGCAGGGTGTCCCCAGCAAGGGGGGCAGCGAGGCAGGTCCTGGGGACAACCTCCCGCCACAGCGGTGCCCTGCACGTGGGGGTTTAGGGTTAGCCTTCCTCCCCTCCTCCACCAAGAGCTGGCTTTGGTAATGAGTTTTAATAACACTCATCTTGCTCATGGATTCCCCGTTGTTGGAATGACCCAGCTGGTGTAAGGCTGCTTCAGTACACGCTTGGATACAACTTTCCTCTCATTTTTAGCCTTTTGCTGTGGGTTATAAAGATGAACTTGGGGGAGGATGAAAAAGAGATTTCTGGTTACTTCAGCTCTTCCAGGGGGTCTGTGCTTGTACAGGAGGGAGCTGCAAGGCCACCACGCCTGCAGCCAGCGCCGCAGCAGAAACCCCACCCCGTGCCACCACGGGGTCCTGGGGTGTTCCTCACGCCACTAAGCAAAAACAGCTTCAGGACCACCGTTGGTCTAACACATGAAGGCACACGAGATCTCCCACGGGCTGTGGTCATCTGAGCTCACTAAACTTACCATATTAAAAAAAGAGAAAAAGAGCAAGCAGCAGCCTGGTGTGGAAGGTGCGTGGAGTGTGGTGGCACCTTCTGCATCACCACAAATGGTAGCTACAGGGGGTTTCCAGCTCGGCCAGTCAGATCTTTAATAGTTTTTGTTTCTGGGTTATAGATTGGGTTGTAACCACTACCTTGCTGAGTTTTTATTTATGGCTGTCGCACAGCTGAGCTATCTGAACTCCCAAGTTCAGATTCCGAGCTCCCATCTTCCATGGAACAATCAAGGAATGTCTCTGAGGCAGAACAAATGCAGACCCCTCATTACCCTCTTGCATCCTTGTACTCCTCCTAGTCTCACATTGTAAGAGCTGCTGGATTGCTTTTATTTGTCATCCCCCTGAAGACGTGCCCACAACTCGCTCTGAGCCTGCTCTGCCGAGGGGCAGCACTGCCCACCGCCCCAGCAGAGCCCTGCACACAAGGCTGCCAGTCCAGGCTCCCTCCAGTAGTCTCCTTCGTGAGCAAGAAGTGAACTGTGTCCTTTCTGCTCACTCTGTAGACAACCTTTTCTATGCTCAGCTGCTGCCAAATCACAAAACACAGAACCTTCAAACTCCCATCACTTCTTGCAGAAGAAATGGCCTCTATATATACATGCAACATAAAAATGGATCATTTTCCCCAAAACGCCTGCTACAACAGAATAAAAATACCAATGTTAATATGTCAAAGAATCACAGGTGCAGACCAAAAATTTTAGACAATTTTTCAAAATTATCTGAAGCACTCAGGTTATACCCCTGTTACTTTAAACACTCATCATATTGAAACAAGCCAAAATAACAGCTTCAAGAATGACGCCCTATGAAAACCCAAGACAAAAAAGTGCTCAAGCCCATCTAATGGTGCCACTTATGCACTGAGCACTAACTAACTCCACAGCTCCTTGTCTATTTTCCTTCTAGAGAAGAGCTGCGGCAGAGGTCCCCCGGCCAAGCAGACAGCAAGGCTGCGAGCCCACGTGCTCAGGGAGCCGGTGCAGGGGCAACAGCCGAGCCACCCATCAGCCTCCAGGGACAAGAGCACCCAGCGATCCCCCCAGCACCACTCCAAGGAACTCTTGTCTTTAGAAGGCTCACATCATACCCAACCCATTTATCATCACTGTCCACCTCCGCTGTTCTCATCTGCTTTCCCAAAATATTCCTCACAACGGAAGATTCCTCTCTAGCCTCTGCTTGAGTTCTCCTCAATGTGTCTCCTTTTTCATTAACGTACCTGCGCATGCTACCCAAATTGAACAGCACAGGGAAGGAATTTTGGGAAAAAAGCTCAAAAGGTCACCATTTTCCTTGTGTTCTCACTCTTACATCTAAAAGCCATTTAAAAATACCAAACATGAAAGCTTAAAATTCTAGTCTTATACAAAAAACATGGAATATCTGGAAAATAGCTTCTGAAAAGATTTAAGAAAAAGCAATTTTTATAAAAATGGTGATTAAAGACAGAATGCTCAGACGTTGTAGAAAACAAAACAAACAAACCCAAAGCAATAATTTTGTCAGGCAGGCAGAAAAATGAGTGAAAGAAGTTCAAATTCTTGCATTTTAGTTGACACCATGAGCTGTATTTAATTAGAAGAATTGAACAGAGCTGCGTCTACTTTTCACATAAAATTGCATCATTAAAGATTTATTTGTCAAATATATTTGCACATAAATACAGGAGCTCAATAAAATGCTGATAAGCAGCAAGCAAGATATTTTCCCAGGGACCTTCTTCTAAGCAGTTTGCAGAGCTAAGTCATAGCAGTAAGCGCCTGTGCTCCCAGAAGAACATTTTTAACTGTTACACATCAAAAAGCTGAAAAGCACAAAATTACGTTATCAGTATCACAGACTCGCTACTTTTGATTTTGCACTGCTTGTGAAAGAAGTCTCAAAGTCACTTTAAGTTTTGCCTACGTATCCAGCACTGAAGGATTCCCGTATAAAATTACATATGGAAAGGATTTCACTGAAAACCAGAAGCAATCACACAAAGTCAAGAACTCTGCCCAGGCGCTAACAGAGTCTTCCAAACACTGGAAGAAACATTTTCGCTTGGATTTTTTTTTGCCCAGCCTCAGAGAGTCACAGAAAAAAAAACCACTAGAGTGTATTTCTCACAAGTAAATCATGCTGTGTTTATCAGTACGCGCAGCTGACAGGACCTTTCTTCCATGGAAACCAGATGGCACAAGCACCACCGAAATAGCCAACATCAGTCGGGACGGCGAGTGCCGACACTGGGGCTTGGCGAGGAGGAGGAAAGGCGGGTGGTTCCACACAGCCAGCTCCCCATCCCGCCCGCGCCTCCACCAGTAACACTCGGCAGATGTTGGAGCACCGGCTCTTGGGCGCCTGCGCACACCGAGACACGTATTTTCTACGGTGAATCCAGGCCTAATTATTGCTGCCTTCAGCTTGGCAACCTGCTCGGAAAACCTGACACATCTGCCTGGTTCAGCAAGCTCCCGGAGCCTGCACGCTCCTCCACGGTGTCCCCGGGGAGCACGGAGTTTAAAGGCTCAAGACCTCAGGTATATCTAGACCCAATTAACGCAGCAAACTTCATTTTCTCCTAGAGCAATTTACTTAAACTTAAAAGAAAAGCTTATCTCCTTGAATACTGTGTAGGTGTCACTGCAGCAGAGATAACGTCATTGCAATGCCAGAGCTGAAGCGGTCTCAGGAGCTTGCTCCTGTCCTGCGCGCTCCCATCCCACGTGCCCTGCTGCAGCCAACCCGCCGTGTGACCATCTCCTCCCCACGCAAAGGGGGAGCTGGGGGCCAAAGGACTACCAAGAGAGGAGTGCAGAGGGCCTCACAGAACCGAGCTGAGGAGCTCTGACCGCTCTCCCTTTTTTAGAAGGAAAAATTCCCATTAACTTCTCTGGAAGCAGGATTGGGCCCGGAGCCCAAACATGCTCAGGGTTCCCAAGTCCTTACTCACCGCTCGCAGCCGGACTCGCTGGCACAGGAGCCAATGGCGCAGCAGGAACGTGGGCAGCAAGGGCTGCAGGAGCCCGGGGTCCGGCAAGCGCCACCTCCACTCTGCCAGCCTGCGCTGAGCGCGGCCAGAGGAACCATTCCGTGCTTGGGACCTGCCCCATGAAATACCGTGCATGTACTTTATAAATACCGCTCGCTCTATCCATATGGGGATAGGTATAAAGGGTGAATGCAGACGCCGTCAGCTAAGCTTCCCATGCAGGCTCTTCACACAAACTTGAACTCGCAGCCACCCAAGTCAGGACGGGTTATTTATAATGCTTTCAACATTTTACATTTCTCTCCAAATAATACCTGCTCCAAGTTCAAGCCCAGGACCTATTTTGCCTTGCCAGATGATCTGCGACCGTCTCATGACTTATTACATTGTTATCATCGCTAAGCTTAGCAAACAGGGCTGCTAAGTCTATTAATCTTCTGAAACACAAAGTCTGAAACCGTAGAAACAAAACATCTCACTACAAGATATATAAAATGTGGTACAGTGCGATAAGGGGAAAATTCAGTGCGCACTCTGTTAATTTTTTTCTGTGACACTGCAAGGAAGACTGACGCACTTTTGTAAGAACCAACTCTGAACGTAACGTTAATGGCAGGTATGTAAGTGAAAAAAATGCCTTTTACAACAGCAGCCTCCCTCAGGGGCCGGCAGTAAGGTATGCTTCCAATAGGAAAACCTGGGCTATATGCAGAAGTTTAAGCTGCCACCTGTAAATTCAAACAAAGAACTGATAAAATGAGTCAAATACAGCTGGGCTAGTGATGGAGGGCTATGGGAAAGCTCACTTCTCAAAATGTCAAATGACTAGACAAATTTTAACCCATATTTTAACTTTAAGAAGTACTTGCTTCTTTTTATTGTGCTGAAATTCATTCTGATTCAGCCACCAATATAAAGCTTGCATATTTATGTCCCAAAATATTTTTTTTTGGTGAAAACAAATATTTGGCGTATTTGCCAAAAGCATAAGGTCCGAAGAGCACCACAGGCAGTTGCACGCTTTCTGAGAGTGCTCAAAGAAGGGCTGGAAGTTGTTTCTCCCCAAAACTCGTCACCAGCAGCGACCGGCAGCTCCAGAAGAACACACACGAGTCGGGGGCAGCACTACCTGTGCCCCCCACGCTAGGTAACACTGGTTACACGCTTGCCTTATGGAAACGATACTCTGGCTACACAAAACTTATGGCCAATTTTGGTTTACTTAGTCCTGGCTTCCTCGGTTTTCCTGTGCAAACAAAAATGAGCTCTGGCTGCACTATTTAGCATCCTGGTGACAAAACTACACTTTTACCTTATAAACTGCTGCTGATATTTCTAATTAATACCAAATAGTGATCATTCCATTAAAAATTCAAGCTGCATTTAGTGAGAACTAAAGTGAGACTTTAGTGAGGACGAACAATATCTACTGCAAATGTTGACTCTTTTTTTTGTTGTAGTACATTAAAATAGAGTTCTCCCAGCTACCTCTAATAAATATATCTTGGATAAAAATATTCTTTTATAACAATGCAGCATGTGCATATCATTTGAAACATGGCCTATTTCACAGGATAGTAGCTGACAGCAAACAGACGTTTTAAAAAATTAATTGATCCCAGGGGAAAAGCAATTCTCCTGACACATAGCTGGATTTCATTCCGTGGTCAGCACACACCAAACCCTCACACAGCCATCAATGAGCCCGGCGGACACGGGCAGCCCCATATGTGGTGACCTGCACCAGTTCAGCGCTGCTGCTGGGCTCTCCTCTTGCTTCCACTCAAGTTACAGAAGAAATTTCAGACCAGCCTCAGAGTAGGAAAACTTACTGCTGGTTCTGAATGCACAGAACAGTGTAAAACAACATTTGTCACTAGCTTTATTCTCCAAAGGAAGCAATGACTAAGATGTTCGCCCTGCACAAACTGCGGAAGGTAGAATGGGACACATGGACTGCTCGCTTGAACGGCCTAACCAGGAACCACGCTCCGCTATACAGTGCCACATGCAAAACCTTCACCTCTTTTTATATTAAATGTGTATTTTTTTTTTAAACTTAGAACATATTTTTTTTATCTTGGGATGTGTTCACGTTTCATCACAACTGTGATACTGTTTTAATGGTTCCTTCTCTTTCCTTGTTAATTGCTGCAAACTCTCATTGACACTAATGGGAATTACAATTGCACATACTCAGAGCAGAACAGACTTCAAATGTGACCGAGGATAGCAATAAAACACCATTCACATGTTTATCCTTTCGATAAGTGATTATGGGGTACTAGGAAGGAAATGTTGTTTACTTTGCTGCATTACTTGGGAAACTAAGTTTACAATATATAATTGTTAATAAAATAAAAATAATAATAATAATAACCCTAGGCAACCGCTCTAATCCCTAAGGAACACAAATAGTGGGGACCACCACATATGCAGGCAAAGGAAAGCCCTGGAGCCTCTGCCTGCCCCAGGTCCCCCTGCCACCCCTCTGCCCTGCGTGGGGCTGAAATCAGCAGGACAGATTTAAACGTACAAGTCCCCAGGGAAGTGATCAAACCCAGCCAGATTCCACACCTTACAGCTGTTAGGTGTATAAAACACATTAACCAAAATCCTGGATCTACACATCCGAGCTTTGCTCATGCTGCAGCAGATCTCTGGACCCTCTGGCAGCACCTGCACGTTTGTGTGCAGGATTATTCTGCCACCTCTTACAAATGAAAAACAGTAAAAAACCAGATTATTTCAGGTAACACCTGATCACTGACGTGAGCGTCCTTCCCTGTGCATACTGGAAAACCGTCATAAAAATATACAAAATACAACCACTGTAAAATTCCTTCTGGACAGGAGTAGCTGCAGGAATTTTTTGATAAATATTCATAATTACTGAAGTCATCCTCGGCACGGACAAAAATCATAAAAATATGACAACAAAAGGGAACAGAACTTTTTTTGCAGTGTTATCTTAATGAGCTGGTCTTTGCTAACAGCAAAATCACCTCTTCATAGCATTTGAAATGTGCATAAGGCAAAGGAAAACATGCATTAAGCCTTTGAAAGTAATGAACAGTTAATGCAAGGCATCTTTTAAAATGCAACACGTGTGACTTCCTCTGTGTTAGTACTGTTAGAAAAACGATGTTTGCAGTCTATATACATGCGGTTCCTAAGTAGCAATCATCCTCTGTTCTGGACATCAAGAGGTGCTAAGGCTCATCCTCCTAATTACAGGCATTCCTGTGTCATTACCACCTCCGTATTAAATCTGAAGCGGCAGAATAAAACAAGTACTTAAAGGAAATAAAAACAGAGGGGAAAGCTTATGGTTTAATCCGAACTGGACGCGAGATCTTCATCTACAGCACGTGTTTAAGAACCTTTGCTGTGGCCATGGACCATTAAAACCATGCAGCTTTAACAGTCTGTCTCCTCTGGGCAACCAAAATAATGGCCATGTGGAGCAACACCCTTTTGACTGTTTAATTTTTGTTGCAGCTGTTTGGTGTGATGCATCACTATCTCTTGTACTTCAAATTTATTTTCCAGGCTCAATATCCACGGGCTCTAAGCTCAGGCAAGTCATATTTGCAGGGATACAAAGCGATGCCGCTGGGACATTGTGCAAAGGCCACATTTACCAGTCCTCTGAAAATCCCTTGCTGGGCAGGTTGCAGTGAATGACATTACAGATTCTCTTCAGTAGTATATTCCCTGCTTGTACACTTTTCGAAAGTAGCATTTTCAGTGCTCCTG
Source organism: Alca torda (assembly GCA_008658365.1). NCBI lineage: Eukaryota > Metazoa > Chordata > Aves > Charadriiformes > Alcidae > Alca > Alca torda. The sequence goes on from CM018081.1 coordinate 10,387,415, forward strand.
AGACGTGCAAACTGGACAACCACCAGAAACCTCCATGCAAACTAGGTTATAAAAGAAAGCAACAACAGCACCTGCTACTTTCAAATGCTTGTCAGTGCGTGGTATTTGCCACAGAGGTGTCTAAAAATGTTAGTTTATTCAATTCTTGGCCTCACTATAGGAAGCAGAATGTAAATTCAGTAATTATTACCTAGTAATACTAGAAAATTATGAACAGCATCTGAGACATAGTGAAGCAACAAAGTAGTAGAATTCAAGAGGTGGATTAATGCAAAACAAAATTAACCTTTCTCCAAAGCTAAAAATGAATGTCTACATTTACGGCTTGAAGCAGCTTAAGTCACACTTATTTGTTTCAGATTATATTGTTGAACTTCCCAAAGCAGAATGAACTAACAGCATGTCCAGTCTGAAGTAAAATCAGCCAAAACCCCTGGAATTTTCAGGTGCCCCCCAGCATAGTGCAGCCAGCAGCGGCAGAGCCTGACCCACAGCCCCAGCCCTTCTGAGGGGCATGTGGTGTGGCTACTGTGCATGATGGTGAGGTGCTCCAGGAACCCGCACGGCACCACACTAACCCCCCATGCCCGGATCTTGCTTAGGATTACGCTTTCACAATCTCCCAAGTCTCACCAGGCTGAATCGGGCCCATGATACTTACACTGACCACAGCGAGGCAAAAAGAATAACTCCTTGGCCCTCACTGCCTACAGAGAAACCTCCGGGTAATATTCTGAGTTATGATTATGATTACTTCCGCAATTAGATAATAATATACCAGAGAAATTTTAAATTAAAATTCTCTGCTTCCACTAATTAAACTGTTTTGTTGGTACTCCTGAAGACAGATACTATCCATTACTTCGTTAATCTCCCAGATCTACAACTCTAACATCTTCTGCCACGAGGGTGAAGAACGCAGATCAGACATCTGCCTCGGAGAGCTGGAGCTGCAGGCAGTCATTGGATACCTCTGAACTGGCCATTTCCCGTGTTTGCAGTACAGCTTTCAGCCCAGAAAAACACGTAGCTTGCGCCTGTCCGGCACGTGGCACAGCTGTGCCTCACAACACTTCTGAGACAGCGAGCATAAAGGAGGATTTTGTGGCTAAATGAAAAGAAATCACAAAGCAAGGCTGTTCCCACCGCAGGGAAGGCTGGCGCTGTGCAGTCGATGTATAGAAACCATACCCTCCGCTGTAGCGGAGGGGGGGTTTCACAGGATAGCTTTGGCACTGTTTCCTGACTCAAGCCAAATTACAAATTGCTCACACAATGCCCCAATTTTGCCCATTAATACAACTGCCTCAGAGTACAACAAAGCATCCTTGGACTCAGACCCTTGCCTGCCACTCAAAATAAATTTAACCCAATGATGGCTTTAAGGAAATGAGACAATAAATACGCCCTGTCACTTTCTCTCTCATGTATCAGACTAAGAAACCTGTTGCCTGTGTATCTTTCTTCAGTAGCCTGAGTAAATAACAACTGCACAATCCGGTATTTTTAGGTGTCACGTAGATTAGGCAGGCTCCACAATTACCATTAATTCATACGTACAATGTACAGGGTAATAAGTTTTCAAATTTTTCTCAAGTCTGGAGACTAACTGCTTGTTAAACTTGAAACGGAAACGTTCAATCATTGCCATCACTTTTCTATTTAAACACCTTTTGTTACAACTAAGCCTAAAGGAGTTCCGTAGCTCAGAAGTCCAACCTTTAAATCCAGGGAAGCTCAATTCCATTTTACAATGTCCTGGTCCACACTCTATCCAACACGACCCAAGGATAGCAGAGTTTAAATTGCCAAAGCACAGGCTGCCACCGCAGAGCTCAGCTCGGCATGCACCCAGCACCCCGTCCCCTCTGGAGGGGCTGTCGGGATGCTCCACGCCGCAGGAAACCTCCCGGGCAGCGCTCCCAGCTCAGCCCAGCAAGCAGGGGGACGCCCGACACCTCAGGTTTCTGCACTGCTACCTCCCAGCCTTCCACCCACAGCACTTCTGTCACCCATTCCAGTGAAGCTGGGGATGCCAAGCCTTTAATTTCTTTCTTTTTTATCTACTTTAAATTGTCATAATATTGTTGTATGTCAGCTCCCAACACAAGCAGGCTGGGCCCAGGCAGGAGACTGCGACTCATCCAAGCGCCCGACCTCAGGCGCTCACCCTGAAACCTCCCCTGCAGTAGTAAGTACCATCAGTTAATTATTCATTATGCAAATTATTTCCTTGTTGTCACTTTGGAACGTGCTGTCGTTTCATTAGAACTCTTTTTCCGTAGTGCCAAAGATGTAGTCCAGCTATTTATTCAGTGTTACTATTCATTATTTATGTACCTGTCCGTTACATCTCTGTTGAACCTGCTCTCATGCAGTTTCACTAATCTCTACATCTTTGTCACCTGTGTCCTTCTGCGACTGACATGTTTTGCAGCATATATTCCCCCCTCAAAAAATCACCAAAAGAAATAATTTATTTCTAAAAGAAATAATCACGTTTTTCTAAAATAAACATTCTATAAAGGCTTCTCTCCATTTTTCTCTTCCACTATACTAACGTCTTAAAAAACAGATTTGTTTACAGTAACTAGATGCGAGACAAAGTTCCGAATTCAAGAACTTTCTCCAAAAAGAATAAAAAAATAATACCTAATTTCACCACCCCGTTAACGCAGGCACTCCCGAGGGGACACGCAGCACAGCGAGTGCCGGGATGCGGCCCGACGCCGCGATGCGCGCCCAGACCGCCGACGTCCCTTTGAAGTTACACCGTCTTCTTTAACAATCTAACCCAAATAACTGCGCTTTTTTGGAGCACCCGCATTCCCGGGAGAGAGGCGCGGCCGGGCGGGAGCCCCGCACCGCGGCCTGCCACGGCCGACCCGCCGCCCCGGACCCCGCCGCCGGCCCGGCCCGGCCCTCCCCGACCCCTGGGGCCGCTCCCGGCTCCCACAGCCGGGCTGTCGCACCCCCGTCCCCGCCGGCGCCAGGCAGGGCGGCGCGGGCAGCGGGGCCGCGCCGCTCCCTGCCCCCTCGCCGGAGGACGGCGGCTCCCCCCGGCGGGGCCGTGTCAAAGCGGGGCGGAGAACCCCCCCCCCTACCCCCGCGCCGCCGCCCCGGGCAGGCCGCCGCCCGCAGCCGCCGTGCCGGGAGGTGGCCGCCGGGCCGGGCCGGAGGTGGCGGAGCTGCACAGCCCCCGCCGGCACTCACCTCGGGCATTGCTGGCGGGGCGGGCGGGCGGCGGCCCGGCCCGGGCACGGCTGTGGCGGCGGCCCGGCCCAGTCAGGGGCGCATGCTGACAGCGCCGCCGGCGCGGCGGGCGGGCGGGAGGCGGCGGCGGCGGCAGCAGCCCGGGCTCCCCGCGCCGGCCCCGGCCCCGGCTTCCGCCGCCGCCCCCGCCCCGCCCGGAAGCGCGGCCCCGGGCCCCGTCAGGGCCCCTCGGGGAGCCCCTGCCCCCCGCGCTCACCTAATCCAGGCGCAGGCTCCGGGATCCCGGCGAGACGGGACGGAGGGGACGGTGGCGGGCGGCGGCGTGGCGGGCTGGCCTCCCCCGGGGACTCGCCTCCCTCATCCTCCCCGCGGCGGAGCGGCCCGGCGCCTCATGAGTCACGGTGCCCGGGCCCCAGCACACGTGCCCGGCCCCGCCGCCGCCGCCTCCGGGCTCGGAGGAAAGGGGAAAAAAAAAAAAAAAAAAAAAAAAAGAAAAGCGGGGGGAGGGAAGGGAGTGGAAAATGTCTCCAGCAGAACAGCCCTGCCGACTCCACCGCCCGCCCCAGCGTCCTCAAACTGCACTAGACATCGAACTACTGTTTTTCCAGACCCCCACAAGAAATGCTCGAGCTTTAATGAGGCGATAAGGCTGATCTTCATGCCAGAGCAGGCAAAAGGGCCGTGCTTTCATCCCGTTTCCCACCCAGCCTTCATCCTGGCAAATAAAGCACATTGCAGACGGGATGTTTTAGCCCGTGGGGTTCCAACGAGGTGAGCTCGAAGGCCCCTGGGGTCCCCGGGGGGCTGCACCGGCCAGTGTGGGGCATCCATGGGCACCCCGCAGACGGGGCCGGCACCCAGTGCGATGGCTGGGCACTGCTCTGAGCCTCCTGGCGCTCCAAAGAGACACGGTCCCTTCCAGACCAGCACGCCCATCACTGAGGCACCAGTTCTGCTCTGCCGAGGGTCACACGGGTTGGCGTCGGTGCAGCCATGCTGGTGATGCCAACGGGAACAGTGCAAAAAAAGGAGCTGCATTAGAATCAGAATGGTTTAGGTTGGAAGGGACCTTAAAGATGATCCAGTTCCACCCCCCTGCCCTGGGCAGGGACACCTCCCACCAGACCAGGTTGCTCCAAGCCCCATCCAGCCTGGCCTTGAACACCTCCAGGGACGGGGCAGCCACAGCTTCTCTGGGCAACCTGGGCCAGGGCCTCACCACCCTCATAGAGAAGAATTTCTTCCTAATATCTAATCTAAATCCGCCCTCTTTCAGTTTAAAAGCGTTCCCCCTCGTCCTGTGGCTCCACTCCCTGATCAAGAGTCCCTCCCCAGCTTTCCTGTAGCCCCTTTAGAGACTGGAAGGGGCTCTAAGGTCTCCCCCGAGCCTTCTCTTCTCCAGGCTGAACAACCCCAACTCTCTCAGTCTGTCGTCATAGCAGAGGGGCTCCAGCCTCTGATTATCTCTGCAGCCCTCCTCCAGAGCCACTCCAACGGGTCCATGTCTTTCCTGCGCTGAGGGCCCCAGAGCTGCAGATTAGTCAGACACAATGTAAATGTGTCCCTTGCCAGGACACTCAAATCTAGGGCCACACGCAAAGGAATCTCAACAAAACAACGTGGCACTAACCTGAGGCACAGAAAAAGAGAAGGACGTACACCGAAAAAATGCAGAGAGGCAGACAGGCTGCCAGCAGTGGGGTGCTGGAGTCACCAGGGGACACAAAGGGTCCAGTCCCAACAGTGTTGGCCCACCAGAACAAGGGAAACGGGATTGGAGCTCCAGAGATGATGGTGCGGACGAAACAGTGGAAAGAACTGGAAATAGCCTGCCAACGCCAAGACTGGAGGAAGCACAGCAATGATCTTCCAAGATTTAAGGACACTATAAAGAGCAGGGAACAATCTCGTCTCTGTATTTATGGTGGTGAGGACAAGTAGATGGGCTTAAACTGCAGGGAGAGAGATTCAGGCTGGACTTGTGAAAAAAAAGGACTGGCAAGCATACTAAATCAAGGTTAGACACTCATCTCAAGGAGTGATTTAGGTATGCTCCATCCTGCCTGGGGCCAGGGAATGGATTAAGTGACCTTTTGTGGTCCCTCTTCTAGCTCTTTCTTCCTCTGACCCTGCCGAGGTTTACTCTTTTTGATCTATACTTCTCTTTTGCAGTCTGCAGTCTGTTCCATCCCTGAGGCTCACAATAGACCTCTTACATTGTTAATTCCTTTTTTTTTCCCCATTTGCTATATAAAAGAGTCCCGTGCCTTTGAAAACTATGTTTTTCAGTTCTCTGTATTTTACCATTTGAATAAAAGCAGTGGCAGGATTCTCTGACTTTCCCTTTTGATATCAAGGCAGCAGTTGTGTCTTAGCCAAACTCACACCCAAACCCTACAAATATTTGCACTGGTTCCAGGAGACATTTTACTTAGTATTTTTTTCCAAGTATTATATCATATGAAGCAACTGTTTATTGATAAGGCTGAGTATACTTCAAAAAAGCTCTCTTTTCCCATAAATTTTTAATTTTTATTTCTGTTTTCTTCCATAGGGACCAATTCAGACAACTGTTACAGCAAGCACTCCAACAGTTTCTGTTCCTCCCTGGTCCCTGTTACTACATGTAACAGAGGGCGAATTAGTCAAGACAGGGAAATCCCTTCTTCCCCCTCAGCGCAGGCTCTGCCCCAGCAGCTCTGGCGGGTGCCGGAGCCTTGGATGATGCCCGGCCCCAGCCCAAAGGTATCTCGGCAGCTCGGTGACGGCCACTGGCTGCCATTGCTGTGCTCCCACCTCTGCGCAGGACTGACAGGTACCACAGGGAGCTTCCACAGAGGCTTTATCCACTCTTAGGTTTGGAAAGCATTACAAAATGGACTTGTCAAATGCTCGCAGCTACACCTCCAGAGAGCTTTCTCCTTGCTTTTGTTAGGAAAATTAAGAGCCAATTAAACACATGAGTGTTCACGGAGAGAAAGAGTGTGAATCCTATAAACAAGTTCTACTGCCAGCATAATCTACACCATGCCAAAAAGACATCATAGTGTCTATAAGGAGGCAATTTTTCTGAAGTCCCGTAGCTGTTATGCATCAGTCCTTCACCGGCAGGGACTGCAGCACGGGGGGATGCATGGCGAGAGAAGGGGTTCAAGGGCTGCTGCAAGGAGCTGGGTACCACGCACTTCAGAAATTAAAACACAAAAAAGTTATAGAAGGCTTTTCCATGGTTAAGTTTTCAAATTTGGCCTGATCTGCCTTCTAGCTCCCTGACAGCTCAGGCCAGTGCCCCAGTCCAGCATGGGCACGGCCCAGGGGCTGATTTAATGCTTTGGTGCACGTGCTGCTTGGGATGTCCCGTGCCCCACATCACTCTCCCTGCTCACCGCCTTTTGTGTGGAAACAGCAGATACTCCGAATGCCTCTGTCCTTTACACCTTATGCTCCTTGCTGACTTTATTCTGAATTCTGATCCCTTCTATTGGTTACTACCACACCGAGTTCTCTCGACTGGAAGCACAAGGTGGCCACAGCAACACTTGAGGCTGGATGCTGTGACAAGCAGCAGTCGTGCAGTGGTGCCCTGTGGCTGGAAAACAAACACACGGCCTCCTTCCCCCCCCAAGCAGGCTCCCATTTTCAGATGTGGTTTGATTTCAGCCTCTCTCTGTTTCCACAGACTGGGACTCCCATGCCATGTATTTTTTAAAACTGTGAGGCTGGTGTTCATCCCCAGTCAGCAGGAACAGCAGACTACAAGGTGACTACAAGGAAGCTACAAGGCACATTGACATCAGAGAAGACAAGGAAAAAGGCAAAGGGTTTATCTCAAGTCTCAGGAGTGTTTAACACTTGCTAGTGTTAAACATCTCTAACAACACAGACACATTGTTCCCAATTCTTTTTTTCCTAGCAAACACTCTGTGGGTTATAGGTCTGTGAGAACTTTGTCTTTCCAGCTTCTCCCTCTCGTGCTTGTCTTGTTTCCCCCAGATCTTGTAATTTGTGTTTATAATTCTGAGCATCACTTGTTACCCATACCCCGTTATTCCAGAATATGTTTATTTTTATCTTATAAATGAAAAAGTCAGTACTGAAGTGGCATTTCTACTGCAACTGAATGCTACTTTTATTCATTTATAGATACTGAGCTTCTGTTGACTTCTGAAATTTTAAACGATCGCTCAGAATTATATCCGCCACATCCTTCAGTCCGTAACAGAATAAGCCAAACCAGTTTGCTGTTTGCTTTGAAATTTATTAGGCTTGGAGGCTAGAAGAAATTTGCCTTTAAATTTGCCTTTTTTCCTGATCTGTACTCGGGGGTGAACTAAGCAAAGAGTGATATTTTGTGAAATGAGATGATAACGTGCTTTTCAGCTTTAACAAATAATTCCTCACTTTACTTTGGGAGACAAATAGTATTACCCGCTTGAAAGATCTGAACTCTAGCTGTTTCCCTCTTAAGGGTTTCTGTTCTATTATACAGCTTGACATGAATGTAATTAACTTTTCTTCTTGTGTGCTCTAATCACACCCTGCAACAGACCATGCAGCACTTCTGAACCGGCAGTGAGAACTGACATGCCTTGAGCATCCCTCCTCGGGAGCTGCCCAGACCGAGCAGCCTCGGGAAGCATCGGGAGTGCTGAGTGCCTGGGGAAGTAAAGGCATCTCACCGACTGGGAGACCTTTCTGGTATTTTCTCTTTATCTTTTTTGGCTTTTTTTTATAGAAAACAGAGACTGAAAAGACATAAAGAAATACTCCTTTTTCTTTCAGGAAAATATGCCATAAATTTACACTTGCGGTTCAAAGAAGTTTCATCCAGATCAGTAAAAAATTAATGATAATTGGTATCCCATCATATTTTTATATTTGCTTGACTTACATGACTTTGCCTGTCATTATATATAGCAGTGGTTGTACAGATGTACCACTCAGATAACTTCAGTGTTGGTTGCACATGCCTTGATAGTCTCTGGGAACGAATATCATAATGGATCATTTGTTGCTCTTCCTGTTTCTGTTCTATCACAAAGAAATACGTGGGGCCGTTTCCTTTCTATACGCTTGCATCGGTATACCGGGCATTTTCATAGCAGTTGTTCCGGTCACAAAGTTTTCTGTACAAACTCCTCACTGCCCAGATTTCTCTTAAATAACTTCAGTAGGCCAGTGCCTGCACAAATGATCTTTTCTACACGCAGAGCCTGCTTTAAAAAGTAACTGGTGTCTAAACTGTGCCTCCTTGTCCTGTCTTGACAGCGGGAGCCGGGTGGGTATGGACACCGTGATGGTCCCGGCTGGAATGGCAGCTCCCTACCCAGCCCCCTCTACCCCCACGTCAAAGAGCCTTGCTCCGCAGCCATTAATTGGTTGTGCTGCTAGATGAGGTTTATTTAGTTTCATTTTCCCTGTCAAGTCCATTTTGACGCGACAGCACACAGCGACCTGCCTGCTGGGTTCGGTACCTGCTGCCTGCGCGGGCAGCAGCCCTGCCAGCCCTGCGGGGCATTCCTGCTGGGAACCCCCTCAAACACCTCCCGTCTTTGACAAGGCACACGGACAGTTTGCCTTATGCCCTGTCCATCTCTGATGTCATTTCTCACTATATCCTACAAAATGAATGTGTTCTCTTTCACATAGGTTAAACTCTAGGGCACAGAGGCCAAGCACAAGCTCTGCAGTAACAGGATGTCCAGGCAGGGCATGGTAAAGAGGAAACCGTAGGAAATCGTAGATCCAGGGGTCTCCCGGATTATCATCTGATAAGGGTAATTACCATCTGAGATATCAAAAAAGACAATGGACTAATCATCTTCCAGCAGAGAAAGATAAAGAAATATGTCATTGTACACTTAGCTTCATATGTCATTCAAACAAAAAGACATAAATTAGGAGACAAGGGAAAAGAGAAACATGTTGTGTACAGAGAAAGTATTTTTGGGGACATTTTATGTTTTAGAGTCACTAGGTGTTATTACAACTGGAGCAAAAAAAGAGGAACTCTCTTGGCTGGGCTGACACAGCCCTCTCACAAGTGAAGCAAGAGTCTGACCTCCAAAACTTGTGCAATGGTTGCCTGCCTGTCCCTTGGAAACCTGGCGAGGAAGGCTGCAGGGCCAGTGAGGACCCAGCCCAGGCTGGCAGAAGCCCCACAAGAATGGCGGTGGGACACCAACACGTCCTGGGGGTCGTGCGTGAGGATGGCTGCGGGCATCCTCATCACAACCACGCCTCAAGCAGAATAAAAGCACTTCCCACTTCAGTTCCTACTTCAAAATGATCTGAAGGAAAAAGTTTAAAGGGAAAACTCTGAGTGACAGGTCATCCTGTAACAGGCATGGCGTTAGGGACATAAGTGAAAATATATTTAAAATTTCTCTTTGCCATTACAAATGTGATAAATACTCTGAAAGATGACTTAAGTCTACAGAATTAAGAAACTTGTATTATGGAGATGGGGCCCTCCCTCAGAGATGGGTTTCTTACGACATTCAGTATGGGCAGGAGAAGGTAACCCACCAACCATTTTTTTTTTTTCAGTCATTACTCCATAAAAACAGCCACCCTGGCAGCCTGCTGCCTGCCCACACAGCCCCAGGGTCCCTATAGAGGCCTGGTGCCTATAGGTGAGCAAGCGTATGTGACTGGAGGTGCGCAAACTGATGTGCACACACAGCCAGCAAGGACCAAAGCCTCCAGCTCAGCTCACACCAGCGCTTTCCTTCAAACCCCAGCTCCTGCTTGAGTAAGACTAAATCAAACAGGAATCTTTTGCTAAAGAAGAAAACAAACAAAAAAAAAAGTCAGTTAAGAACCTAATTTAACTCAGAAATGGCTGAAAAAGGCCCTGGACTGCAGCCAGCTGTGTGGCTGGCGCTGGGTGGGAACCGCCTGGCTGATCCCCCCATCCTCCTGGATGCTCCGTGCCTGGCATGGTCCCACTGCACCCGCAGCACCCCTGGGCTTTGTCCAGCCACGCTTCCGGCTGTGCTCCTGAAAGCAAAGATGCTCCCTTCAGCATTTACAGTAAGGTAGCACTTAAAGGATAACTACATTAAGGGATCCGCAGTGTCCTCCTCTGCAGCCTGCCCCGGATGCATGTGGCGGCTGCAGCCCGTCTGCAGAACCCCCACCCGCCAGGGGCACAGGGTGCCGCCGCACCCCCGCCTCTCACACAGGTAAACAAAAATCACGGTGCAAATCCATCTAGCTTGAAATATGTCTCATGGCTTCATTCCAAATAGCTGGAATACAACAGTCACAAAATAAACCTTGTACTCTAAATTTTCCTTTACTTTTTTTTTTCCCTGGCCTTTATTAAAGGCAGATACACGAGTTACTGCAAACGCAGACTAAACACAATTACGATCCTGGAGAAGCTATTGGCTTCCTTAGGCTGTTATTTGTTCGACACTCATGAAACTCCAGTTCCCCGAAAAGGTCGGACATTAAATTTCAGTCTTGCTGGTAAAGAAAGCAATCGTTACATCTCTTCTAACACAGCGCAACTTCTGCAGTAACGAACTTCCGCTTCTGCTTCACAGCAACATGGAGGCCATCGCTTTCACGCCACAGTGCTGAAAGATTTAATTTTTTTTTCTGTTTTAATGTGCTTTTTAGTAAGGGTAATGTACAAATTTCAGACTTGGCCCTCCTGCTGTACCGTCCTTTTATTTTAAAGCCTCCTGCGACTATCAAGTGACGGTATTTTTGTTAGAAGCAATAAAGTATTTTAAAGCTCTACTAGTCAACAAGCATACAAATGAGCAAAAAAACCCACACTGCTAATTTCACAGCGAATAATTATGATATGTGCTATGTCCTTTACGCTCTCAGTAAAGATGGTTTCTTTATCGCTCTTCAGTCGGTGCTGGAGCCCAGCTGGCAGCGCCGGGGTCTGCTCTAACCTCTATGGGGGGTGGCGTGGGTGCTCAGTCCGGCTGGACCCTGCCTGTGATCCAACATTGTGTTTAATTGCAGAAAACTGGTGGGACACTCGCCAGCAGCAGCCTATGCCACGGCAGGAAGCCAAGGGCTCACTCTCAGGGGATTAATAGCATTTTAATTTCTCGTGGGTTTTACCAACGACCCTCAGGGAGCCGGAGCAGAGTCAGGGAGCGATGCTCCGGGGACGGGCACCCACCCACCTCACCCAGGGCTGGAGGGGACTCTGGCGCAGGGGGAGCTGAGGAAACACCCCGAATTGCAGCACAACCATGGCGGGGGTGCCGCACACGAGCATCCCGCCCTGCTGCCCTCCGCCAACAGCACGGAACCAACCGTTACACCGACTCGGGGGCTCTTGGAAGCACGTGAAAACCTTTCTCTCAGCTTTTCCAGCACAGCAAGCACCACAAGAGATTAATTGACAAAATGAGAGTAAAACCAGAAGATGAGAGAACGATGGACCTGCGCTGGGTTTGTCCCATGTATTCCCGGGTGCAGGTCGGTGCTCGCTCAGGGTCCCGGAGGAGCTACATGCCACAGGAATCCTACTGTGCCCCCAGCAAACACCAGGAAGGGTCTGCTTTGGAATCCAACGGCTACTTTTAATACTCTTCGGAACCGCGGAGTTTTGTTACTTAAACTTTGCACAACAAAACCTTACATTTAGTGCTCATTTCTTCAACATATTATTTAAATCTTCCCTAACTTATCTCAAACAGCAAGACCTACATGCCACAGTAGGCGCAATGAAACGCAGACATAATAAAGCTTTCTGAACAACTTACCATGACCCACTAAAACAACCGTACACTATTCCGCTGCGAGTTTGCACGGCCAGCAAGGGACACAAAGTGGGGTAAAAAGGGCAATTCTTACCTGGGGGCTCTGGTGCGCGGGGTGCGTCGCAGCGTGCTGCAGCGCTCTGGCAGCGCAGCCACCACCTCCTCCGGCAGCGCGCGGGGCTAATTACAACATGCTTTTCTTGCAACAGCAGGATGGTGGCCTAGCGAGAGGGGAAACGGTGAAAGGCCAGAAGAATTACGCTTTCCAAACCCTATAGGTCTAAGGATGTGAAATAAGCTATTCGCAGTAGCATACAGCAGTAACCATGGCGACGGGCTGTGGTTTGCATATATATTTTCTTAAAGACGCAAAAATTACTTTCAGCTAATAAAAAAAGAGACACAAGAGGAAGTGCTTTTGCATTGCGGCCACATCTCCAGTTGCAGCGTGGCGCGCTGCCGGGGAAGCTCACATCTCGGGCACAAACGCGCGGTTCGAAACACACTGGTCGAAGATGTCTTGTCTGCGTCCCGCTAATCTGCCCCTTGGCATCTGGCGGGGGGACACGCTGGGGCCACCCGGCCAGGCCATCACCCGCCGGCCCTGGAATGGGGGCGATGGTTGGGGCGGTGTCCACGGGGCTCCCTTCCTGCTGTGAGCTGCAGATAACGGCAGCCCGGCCGGAGACATTTAAACTCATTTTTGTCATTTCTTCTGCGGCCGCCACGATCTCTGGGCTTTCACAGCCCTTCCTCTCCAAAGCCCTGTGGAGCAAGAGCTTGCCACACGCTGTGGAGCTTGCTAGAAACGTCCCTTGCTTGACCCAGGGAGGGAAACGCAATGTCCCCCACTGTCACCAGTCACTGCCAGCCTCCACAAAACCGCAGAGCAGGTCCCAGCCCAGGGCAGCGCCTCAGCAGGAGCCATCAGGCAGTGGTGGGTGCGTGGGTGGCAGCCGGGGAGCTGCAGCACTGGCCCCACTGCAGCGGAAACCTTGTCTGGCTTCCTCTCTGCTCGCCTGAGCCGCCTTCCCCACCGGTGCGGGAGCCTGCGCTGGCGCAGGGCACGGCACACAACAGCTCAGCTTGCAAAGCAGCCTGGTTCTCTGGAGCTGCGTCCCTCAACTGCCCCTGCTCCCAGGGCATGCTGGAGGTGCAACCTGCAGGTAAATTGGCCTGGAAACCACTGGAAAGGGATGCTGCAGTCAACACTAGCAGTAATTACCAACAGGATTTCTTGTTATTCCTCTCCACTCCTCTACCGGTGCCTCCCTCTGCTACTGTTGTGCTGTCAGAAAGCTGGTGTCAAGGCACGGAGGTTCACCACCTCACCCTACAGGATGTTGCATCAGTTAACAGAAGGCTTCACAAGAGTTACTCAGCCCATCTCATGGCATGTACCAGCTAACCCAGAGCTGGCAGAGCAGTGCACAGCCCCAGCCAGCCCCGCTGCTCGGCTGCAGCACCGCGCAGTGCCAGCAGCAAAGGTGGCTGCACCATGGGCCAGGCAAGGTGTCCAATTTTGCATGGCTTCCTCACTGAGGTTGCTGCAAGAGCTCCCCTTTAGCCAAATGGTGTTTTTGCAGACCTGGTCATTTATATCGGCATTGCTGAAGCCAAAGACGGGGTGGGAATCATAGAATGGTTTAGGTTGGAAGGGACCTTAAAGATCATCCAGTTCCAACCCCCCTGGCAGGGACACCTCCCACTAGACCAGGTTGCTCCAAGCCCCATCCAGCCTGGCCTTGAACACCTCCAGGGATGGGGCAGCCACAGCTTCTCTGGGCAACCTGGGACAGGGTCTCACCACACTCATAGTGAAAAATTTCTTCCAGCTGGTTAATCTAAATCTACCCTCGTCCAGTTTGAAGCCATTACCCCTTGTCCTATCACTATATGCCCTTGTAAAATGTCCCCATCCAGCTTTCTTGTAGGCTAACTTCAGATACTGGAAAGCTGCCATAAGGTCTCCCTGGAGCCTTCTCTTCAGGCCGAACAACCCCAAATCTCTCAGGCTGCCCTCACTGCAACGGTGCTCCAGCCCCCTGATCATCAAAGCCAGCAGGGACAGGCAGGACTGGTGCTGGGCCCCTGGCGAGGGCAGCAGGAAAGGAGAAGTTGCACCGGCACCAGGGCTCCCTTCTGTAACCGCTGCCGAACTTCTGCGCGGTGGGTGGGCTGGAGGGGGAGCAATGGCGGGGAAGACTTCTTGCTGCAGGAGCAGCACTGGCCCTCACGCCTCTCCCTCAGCAGTGGCCCCTGAAGTCCCCCTGATCCGGAGGGTTTTAAGCTTTTGCTGTTGGCTTGACTCTTTCAAAGAGCAGAGTATCGCAGACAGCATCTCTCAAGGATCTGTTGCCAGGAAAGAACAGAAATAGGTAGAGTGCTTAGCACAGTGTATTTGCTGCACAATGTTTACATTTGTTTTGCAGGCAGAGGGACTTTACTAATTCCTACAGGTTGAAGCAGCAAAAGCTGTTTTTTTAGGGAGTAGGATGCTCCACGTTTGATACTTTCGCATCTTGTATGATACCATGTTTCTTTCACCTTTATACCTGGAAATTAGGAGATGATTTACAAACCAGGCTTTTGCCATGTTAAAAGCCCAAACAACAGCTAGTAACGAAATACACCTTCACAAGGACAACTCTAGGAAATATTTTTAATGACTCACAAAGAGCATTTTGTGGGGCAGCTGTGGTTCGATGGAGTGTTTCAGGAGCGATGTCCCACCGTGCTGCTCCAAGCCGCCGTCCCTCTCTTCCTCCCAGCATGGCAGAGCAGGGCAGGGACACCCGCCCGTACAGACAGGCTCTCCTTCTGTTCAAAAGTGAATTGACTTGGTTGGCAAAACCCCTGCTGTGGGCACTGTTAAACTGGGCCAGGATTGTTTCAGCTGAGGCACAGGATTGAATGAGATCAGACACTGCTACCCTGACTGTCCACCCGCGAGCCCTTAACCCACGGCAGCTGCGGTGGGGAACACACTTACTCTTTAAGTGTTAATTGCTCTTTAATATATAGTACATTAAAATACATTAACTATTTAATGGAATTCATGCTACAGACATCCACTAAGCAGTGAATTTTTAAATGACTTATTTATACAACTACTGCTTGTTTGAGGGGGGGGAATGAAGCCCAAGCCCACAAACTTCACACGCATTCCTAGGTTTTACGATGAAAAAGATGAAGGAAATTTACACTGCATAGGCCACATTTTATTTTTCAAAATTACGGGTGTAAAGTGTGCGAGCAGCTGACCACTACTGCAGGAACAGGGCTGGCCGGAGGCGGCAGGGAGCGGGCAGGCACAGCCAAGGAGGAGGGGGAGAAACGCCGTCTGTCCCGCACAGGGTAGCGCCAGGGAGATTTTGTGGCCAACGCTAGAAGGCAGCGTGTGCCATCTCAGTACATATATTTGCCAGCTAAATGCTTCTCACAAGATGAAAGTCTCATAAATATTATTGCTCAATAATTGGTCGTGAGCCACCAGCCACAGGGAAGCGACCAAAAGAGCTGACAGTGGCCTGGTGCACCTGAAGGATTTTATGTGATTTTTCAGTACCGTAAGGCTTTTTAATCCAAGAGCTATCCCATTTAAAATTGTGCTTTTCTTCTCTATTCAAAAGTACCCCAGTTACCCCAACTCTACCAGGACCATGTAGCATAAGAGCATATTCGGTGTTACTGCACGCCCTGCGAGGCACAGGAGAAAAGTTTATTTTTCTCTGTTCCAAGGATAAAAATCTTTCCCTGATGGGGTTTGCATCATTAGTTTAATCAACTGATGTAATTAACATAGTAAACAGAGCAAGAAAAACAGAGTTACCTTTTCCAGCAAAGTGTGCTTCTCTCCTTTTGGTAACCATCAATCTTTCCCAAACAGGGAGTTCAAACATAAAGGCAGATCCAGGACATTGCAGAGATCCAAATCTTGAAGCTTGATTTCAATTCCTAAGAAATAACAAAATACGCATAAGTTGCAGAATGCAAATGATAAGCTGATTTGATTTTACAACACTCTTCTAAGAAATACCCGTTCCTAGTGTAGAATTCGGTGCATTTGTGCAAGGACACGGATGCCGTGCGTAAGGGAGCTCTGCTTTTCCCATCCAGCAGCTTTTTTCCAGGCAAAGCAGAGGCACGCTGGTCATTTCTCTGGGCTTTTCAGAGGTTCAGCAGCCTGGTCAGAGTAAAATCTCTGATGAGGGTGAAAGGTATCCAGAAATTTCAATCACAGAGATACAACAGATAAAATTTTCCCTGTGTGCCAGCCGCCCGTGCAGGAGTCCACACACCCTCGAGGTCTGCGTCAGAACGGCGGCATCCCGGGAGAGGGGTCCTGCTCTGGTCTGAAAATCACGGCTAAAATGGCAGAGAGATTTTGTCATTTGTTGTACAGTTCTTGCACTGTTGGGCATAGCGTGTTAGCAAACATCCCCCCTTCTTCACTCTTTGGGTAATTCACTTTAACAGGATATTAATGCACGGGGTTGTAAAATGTTCAGAGCAGATCCAGCACGCTTTCCCTGCGGTGTCGTGTATGCAGCTGGGGAAGTCTTCACGCTGTGATGAATGAGTAAAACTGTTCGTTAATTACTGATTAAAGATGAACTTGTTGACACGTTTTTGCTCAGACTGTTGTTTGCTTTGCTGTGTTTCTCTCGCAACAAGCTGAAGGGTCGTCAACACCAGAGTGCTCAGGGAGATTTATGGAGGTAGGGTGGATGACGATGCTTTCTGCCTAGCTTTTTTCCTTTTTTTGTTATTATTATTCCTAAAGAGTTGTCCAAAGCCTGACAGATATCCACAAATATTAAAATAATGAGTTCCCTTGGAAGAGCTTTCTTTTCTTTTGAGCCTAAACCGCCTCTGTTGGGGGCTCACCGGGAGGAGGACAGCAGAGACCAAGTGCAGTGTCTCTGTCTGCCTCCTGCATCCACACCGGAACATATTTGCTGTTTGACAGCTCCTCGATGCTTCCTGCGTGTTCCCCAGGTGAAGTCACAGCCCTCTGTGTGACTTGTTGCTGTGGAGATGCCGGTATCACAAACATGGGAAGGCGATGCCAGAGAGCAAAACAGTACACAAAAGCAGAGGAGCCGAGCAAAATACTTTCTTTCCCTGCAAATGTCATTAGCAATGCCAACCCTGTGGAGGAAGGATCTTCAGCGAGGACTGTGAACCAGCCAGTTCCCGAGGCTGTGCCGGGGCCACGCGTGCCGTCCCCAGGGCAGATGTCTGCACCCAGGGCTCGTGCGGCAGCAGCAGCAAGGCCACCGCTGCGCCACCGCGCCTGCCTCCTGCGTTCCAGGGGTTTGACAGGATCTGGGCTTTCGGTTTGAAAATGCAGGTGTGCCAAGATGCTTGATTCACAGTTCTTGTGACAAAGCTCTGAAAGAACGTCTCGTGTGGGGTGGCAGCCACTCGAAAGGCCTCAGAGGAGAGGAGCGTGCGGTGCTGCGGCCTGTGCAGGACCGGGGAGCGATGGGGACGATGGTCCCTTGGCGAGCTTTGGCCCCTTCCCTCCTGTAGCAACCCTTCTGGGGAGCACTTCACCCGCCCCGAGGGCCATAAACCGACCCTGCCATTACAGGGCTGAAAATGCATTACAATTTGTGGGGGCGTTCTGGTACTGTTCATTCTTACAGACCATTATTGTATTTTTAACTCTATTTGGGATGCCACTTCAAAAGAGAGTCTGCATGTTGGAAAGGCAGGCAAACATGACCTGAGGATTTACCGAGAAGCTGGGAGCCCAGCAGGTCTCGGGTCAAAGCCTGAAACGCGTGTCTGGCTCAGGAAGGGCGGCTCCGCTGAGTCCCTCGGTGCGGACAGCGGGAGCAGGGGGGCCGTTATGCTTGTGGGCCCCCCGGCGAGCCAGGCCCAGCATCAGCACCCACTGCTGCCTGCGGGGGCAAAGACCCCAACAAACGCCCAGTTCAGCAGCCATTGTGGTCACTGTGGCAAAAACAGGGTGTGCGACTGCTCACGACTTGTAAACAGCCCTGCATGACTTCATTTTTTGAGTCAATAATATGATTTCATAATTATGCAAATCATAGTGGCTGCAGAAGAGATGAAAAATTCATAAAGCAAACTGTCTTTCCAAACCCAAATATACTCCATAAATGCTGAAAGGCTCCAAGTTTATAATCAGTAATTTTTTTTACAGAGAATTTCTGCTTTTTGGGGCAAAATAACTCTCATTAATACCTATTTTCTTTAAAAAAAACCAACCCAACATTTGAACAAGAACCAGAAATGTAAGAAATACCATCTATGTGCTTTAAGGAATTCATATGTTATGAAGGATATAATGGGCACATACAGTCACGTATCACTCGCATACATGGTATTTCCCAGTTAGGACACACACTATTCAACAGAACAGGACCTGAAAGGGAACAGCGTAGCCAAGAAGGAACAAGAGTTAAAATGAGATAATTCTCCTTGGAAAACTGTGCTAAAGTCATCAGGGATGCAGCCAGTTCCTGAGAGTCCCAGGTAGCTCCACACAGAAGTCCCACTGACACAGAAAAAAAAGAAAAAAAAAAAAAGAAGTCTTTGTAAACCCCACAGAAAATCATCAGAAGTGCACTATAGCCTGGTACTGGCCTGTGGCCACTTTGCTCCCGGGGAAACACAAAGTCCCACCAGCCACTGCTGTCACAAACCTCATTTATAAACCTCCCAACTTCAGGGAAAGCTCTGCAAATTTCTTGGCTAAAAGGAGCCAGGAAGGCACACAGACCTTTGTAATATGTATAGCCTCCTAAAAATATCAGTGCTCTCCTATGAGGGAATTTAGAAAACCGGCCAACATCTTCCCAAGCTGGTTTGCTCTTTGATAAACAAGCTGCGCATCCACTCTACTTCTGCTTCAGCAATGGCGTATGTGGGGCTGAGCACAAACAAAATATACAAAGTTCCCTCTCTTGTTGATATTCTGGTATACAGCCCCATCAGCATACATCTCACCAAGTAGCATTTCCATCACCAATACCATCCATAGTTAGAAGTATCAGGATTGCACAGTAAAAAAATGTTTATACACTGAACCTGAGTCTGTAGTATGAGCTGCGTTTGTGCTCATGTCCTTTGAAAACAAACTTCATTTCAGTTTTATACACATTGCTGTTTGTTAATTGCGGCAAGCTAATCTGCATTTTTGTTTCTTCCTTTCTCGTTACACACTGTTAGCAGAGAAATGTAGAACCACAGAATCCCAGGTTGGAAGGGACCGCAAGGATCTTGTGTTCCAACCCTTCTTGGCAAAAGCACGGTCTAGACAAGGTGGCCCAGCACCCTGCCCAGCTGAATCTTAAAAGCATCCAATGATGGGGAATCCATCTATGGGGCTACGACATGCCAAAACCTTTTTAAAATTACCATTTCCTTTGCCCTGGAGATGCCATGCATTTTCTGACACTCAATGTGTGTGCTTTTGATGAGCTGGTAAAGCCTTAATGACCTTTTGCCAAAGGGAACAAACTTTGGAGTACACCTGAGAACCGCAAAACGCCCAAATTAGTCTATTTCTAGAAAAGGAAAATAGGATCATGATTAAAATACTTTGTACTGTAAAAATGAGATTTCTAATAAGATTTTTATACAGCAATCACTAAAAATTCAGGAGACAGTTAAATGTTTCACTTCCAAAGGGCATGGGGCAGACCTGGACGCTGCTGGAAAACCGAGTGGTAACCTGTGTTATCTCCAAATTTTAGTGATGACAGGAGTCAAAGTTGCTCATCCCCACCCAGGATTCATTGTGGAGCGCCAGGATTCAATTTCTGTTCTAGAATTTTTTACCAAAGTGGGAGCCCTTACCAAGGCCCAGAAAGCCCCTCCGGGGCAGGTACACCATCCCGGCACCGGGAGCTGCCCTGCTCCGGCAGGATGGCTCAGTGCCTGCCTGGAGCTGACACTGGTGGCTCCTCGGACCCTTGGCCTCTCACTCTGGGGGAGTCCCAGCACTTCCCAGCACCTCTTTCCCTACAGCCAAACCCAGTCCTGGCACCTCGAACACAAAATGAAGGACAGTGCCGCTGACGGCACAGAGCCGTGGGGTCATCCGGACCGGTCAGGGGACGTCCCAGCCTGCTGAAGCCATCAGGCAGCTGAAAGGAAAAACTGTCTTTAAATATTGCAAAAAATTGCTTGCCAACATAAAGGATGAAATAGTCACCCATGCTTTATCTGCTCAGATAAGGAGCAACCAAAGGCATATGGAAAGCACATGCACTGATGGCACGGAATAGCGAGGGAAGGAGAGGAGCCCTGACACTGTGCTGCACACAAAAGCCGTGCCATTAAATCTGGGGGTTTCATCTGTGGGATAGGAATGATGATGAATGACAACGGCGTGGGAAGGAAGCTAATACATTAAGCTGAAGCTACATGTTCAAGTGCTGATCTAGTAAAATATAAAACCGAGGAAAAAAAATCTGTTTGGAACTTCCTGAAACCTACTGTTTTTCCAGTGAAAAAGGAGAAATCCAGGCCATTTCCATCAGAACAGAACAACTGATCATGCAATGCTGTTTTCTTCTTCTGTGTTGAAGGGCTTTCTGCTCTGCATATAGCAATAGCTTTAACACTTTCTTATTAAAGCTGACGTTGTCTGGCCAGACACCTGACCCTGGCCTTTTCTTCATTTTTCTGAATTTTGGTCAGGTCTTTAGCTCTATTTTGAAAAATAACGATCTGAAAAGTTTTCAGAGGCAGGAGCATTTTATTTTGTTTGAAAAGAATGAGGACGCTTTGATTAATTTGCAAAGGGTTATCTGAATCGGAGGAAATGTGGGAAACATATGGACAATCTCTTTTCTCCCTAGTTAGGAGGTGAAGTATCCTCTCTCCTGATTTTCATCCCAGTGTTTTTGAGGTAACAGCTCTGCCTTCCTGCTGTATAGCGTGTCGAACAGATTTGGGACGGAAACAAAGGTCTCTTCCCCGATACGGGAACCAGTAGCAGGATTCTAATAATTTTATATTAAAAACCAATGTAATTTGTAATAATGAACCGGGGCTGAGAAAGACCCTCTTGTGCCTTCTTGTGTTGTTTAGGCAACTTTCCTATTTTCCATGAGAAACTGGGTAACTCGAGCGCAGACATGTGCTGGCCGTGAGTCACACCACGGGCACATTGGCTCTGGTGTCAACGGGCAGCAGCGGGAGCACCTCCATTTCCCCGAGCTCCATCTGATATAGAATAATTTAGGTTGGAGAAGACCTTTAAGATCATTGAGTCCAACCATAAGGAGGAGGAGGAAGAGGCTGGCTCAAGGAAGTAAAACACAGAATCCCTGAATATGGAAGATGGGCAGTATATAAAAGCAAAGTACACCAGGTAAAATGACTGATACTTATTTGGCTTCTGTGTTTCATGTTTTTTCCTTTCTGAAGTTAAATCCCAAACAACGTTGATAGCTATTAAAGGCCTTTCTGCTGGTTTTGTTGGGTTTTTTGTTTGTTTTTGTTTTTTTTTTACTAAATGTATCCAGGCATAAAATAATAGGTAGTTTTAAAATGTGAGCCAGTGAGTGCTTGCAGAGCAGGCTGACAAATCCTCCAAACAGTCAATTCTTACAATCTGTTTATACTCAAGACTACTTTGCTCCTTGGGCACGTGCCAGCATAAGCATGGCATTGAAGACAGGCAAGCCAGCTGTGCTCCCATGCGTTTCATTCTTAATACAGGCGAATATCTTTATTTCGCCTTCTAATTCACTTGATTTTGTGAATCTGGAACCAGAAATATTCTCATTTCAAATCAGGAGCAGTATACGGTGCTCCGTTAATGCTAAGTTACTGGACTGGTAAGGTTACCAGTTCATCTCCCACCCTGACCTTCTGTTTACTGAACCACCTTTTCTTTTCTTCAGCATCAAATGCTGGCATAAGACCTACGACACAGTTAATTGTCATTAACAGCTTTGCTGTTTGACATTACTTTTAAAAATCTCATTCCATACCATGGTGTCCTGGTTGGAGAAATAATGAAGTTCTTCAGTCTCAGTATGCTACAGGCCTTCAAAATGCTATTTTGCCCCTAAGATTCACAACTAGTTTCATTTCTCCTAAATCCCAAGGACTTTAAGAAGTGGATCACCAGCCTGAAGTGTTTATTATCTCCTGAGGAATAGGAGTTTGTTACTGCAACAATTCTGCCAATGCCGACCTCTGAAAGGACGGACTTCTTGCCAATGCAGTGATTAAGATGAGACAAATGCAGATGCCCAATATAGCAGAGTCATAGAATTTTAGGAATGAGAAAAAGTTTATCTCCATTTGTTAAAAGGAAGCATGTGCTGTCGTTTCCCGACGCATTTTCTGGAGCTCTGTTGCAGCCTTATGTCAGCAGGTCCCTGCCGATGGCGTCACCCTCCTTTTTTCTGGGCGATCCTTCCACAGGGCAATATACCACCATGGATCTTTTCTGCAGATTTTCAGGTCTAGGGCTTTATTTAATTTTCTTTTCCGTTCTACCTGTTATCATCCCACTGCCTGGCAAAGAGCCAGCATAACTCCTCTCCCTCCCTGCTTTCCATAACCTCCCTGTTCTTTCAGAACAACATCACATTCCTGCCCGTACCGACTCAGCCAAATTAAATATTAACTCCTGGAAGCGCTCCTCGTTTCTCTCTCACTTATCTTCTGGGTGAGGCTCCCCCTAAATTCTGAAGTTTGCCGGTATCGCAGTGCCTATTACTGACGCCTGATCCTGGGCGCCACACAGCAGCTTCCCGGAGGAAGGCTTTCCCTTCCCAGGACAGCCAGAAATACCCTAGCTTCCTCGGCAGCCGTGCTGTGCTACGCATCAGTATCTAACCTGCTGCTTACCCTGACACCACTCCTGCCAGGTTTCTCTGTTGCAAGGCCCAGTCGTGCTCACAGCTAATCGCCAGCGGGCACAGCTGGGAGTTCTCACAGCAGTTTTTAGTTTGCTGCCCCATCTCTCCGTGTCGCTTCCCCCCTGCCCGACTCACAGCCCGGCCTTGGGTTTGTGGTCCCTACCGAGCTGTGGCATCTCATAGCGTAATTGTCTTTCCCTCCCACATCCTTAACGACGTTAAGGGTGATTTGACTTCACCTCACGCCTTTGACATCATAGCGAAGGAATATTTATTATTGACCTCTGTTAATAATCCTTCATCCTTTCTACAAATCCACACAGAACTGTCTCTTTGTTACCACTTTATAAGGCACATTATCAAATAATCTATCAGTCTATAAAGGTAACTTCACCATAAACCCACCATGTTATAACTTCCATCAAGAAGCTCACTCTCTCTTGCTTCTCTTATTTCTTCCCTTACTTCAACAGGGACACTAGAACTGAGTTTACTGCAGAAGAAAATTATTTTTCTCCTCCAAGGTGGTATACACAACCCCCTGCAGTAAGGCTTCTGGAAACGATCAAAACCACAGCTAATGTTTTCGAAAGTCACTAATCCTTAACAAATTGAGATACACGTCATCCAGCCAGAAGTTTCACATGGATTCTCCCCTTGTGCTTCTTCAGGAGCGAGTAGCTTATTTTGTGAGGTGTTATGTGCATGCTACACTGGTTTCTAATTAAATACAAGAGTAAATCAGAGGGTCATTAGCGTGCTACGTGCGTAACAGCTCTCCTTATCCTCCTAATCCTGTATGGATGTATTTATCCACATCTGGCACACCAGCCCCATGCAGGCAGTAGCTCAGGGTGGTGTCCAGGGCAGCAGCAGGCAGAGAAGCCACCAGGCCGGTCACAGCCTGACCCAGCCACGGGGACCCAGCCACGGGTCTGATTCTACCAACCTCCTCCTCTGGACAGAGGACACTCTGCAGGCAACGAGAGCCCTCCGAAGCCAAGCATCATGCCAGCATTGAGTTAGAGGATTTCCACCACTTACAATAGGCTTTGGCAAACTTCACGAACAGACATTTTCAGTTACCCTCTCTAAAAACACTTGAATTCTACCAAGTTTTAAATCCCAATTCTTAACAAAACAGTCTGTGACAGTCCCCCCAAAGTAAATCAGATCAGCATAAATAACACTGTTTTCAAACCGGTATCAAATCTGTAATAGTTTTAAAATGTTTACTGGAATTAGAAATACTTGGCATTAGAAGCCAACCAGAAGTAGAAGCAACTCTGATACCTTCATCTACGAAAGAAGTATCTTCAAAAAGAAAACAACTAATTGTTGATTTTTTAAATATAGATGTCCATTAATCTAACTCTTTACATTTTATGACCCTTTATTGCCAGACACGACATAGTTTCCCAAGCCTTAATATAAACAACGCTTTTGACAGCCACTGACTGTCTGTTGTCTGTCTAATGAAAAAGCCCAGCAGATATCACAAATATCTCTTTCCTTACCCCTGACCAACCGTCATTCCTTTGTGCCAAACTCATTCCTCTGGTATTCTAAGTTTTCCTTCACAGGTCAAAAGCACTCTTTCTTTTCTACATACAAGTAGGCACATATGCTATTTCACAGTTAAAGGTCCATAGGATTTGCACCAGTGGCCTTTCACCTAATGATAAAAGCCTGATATTTTATCACGTAAACATTTCCTTCGACCTTATTTCACTCCCTCCAAAGAGCCCAAGTGCCCAGTTCACATACCAGGAGCACACAACAGCATTTATTGTAACAGCAGAAGGTGTCCTGTAGCCACTTTAGTAAAAGATAAAATAAAATAGGATTTGGGAACTACTACTGGTAACAAATCTCCTCTGTGAGCGAGCTGTGGAACAGACATGGTAAGTGAGGTTTGCCCTTCTCCCTCAGAGTGTTCAGCTTTCTCCAGCCCCTGCGCCATGCACCTTTGTCATGAACCTGGTCAGCCACAGGGGTTAATTTGGGGATTGCCCTGCTGCGCTGCTGACTGCCCTGCCCCTGGGGACACGTGCTGAGACTGAGCACAGACACTGTTCTGCCCCCCCCACCCAGAGCTCTTTCACCTTTTTCCCCCCAGGAAAAATACTATTTATGCCAAAATATTATAACAACGCAGCAGCTTCAACTTCTTATTTGTCCGAAGCACTGCACTTTAAATTACTCCAGCTTGTTCGCTTGAAACGAAGGAGACTAAATTAAGCAGAGATCCCACAGGAACTCAAATCCTGGACATGAACCTTTCTGAAAATCCACAGCAGGCAATAACGGAGAAATTAATGAAAAAAATAAAAAGAAAAAAGAAATAATTTCCCTGTCTCTTGCCTGCTTTGGGCCCACGGCAGAGTCCCTGGCTGTCGGGGCTGCGCGGCTGGAGAGGCAGCATGGGGCAGCCTCAGCCCCACAGGCAGCCGGCAGCGCCCTGCCCGCACCTCCCCATCAACAGCTGTCCCAGCAGGCAAGGTGTACCCATCTCCCGCATCTCCCCAGAGCGTGCTGGAAAACCAGCAATCCCCCTCCACATGCTCTGCTGCACGAGCACCCTGCTGCAAGGAGAGCGCTGCCAAACCTTCCCAGAGCACCCAGGAAGGTTTTGCTCTGCATTTCATACCTGCACCAAGCAATGGAGTCTCCTTCTCTGGAGATAGTCAAAACCCACCCAGACATGTTCCTGTCCAACCTGCTCTAGGTGAACCTGCTTTGGCAGGGAAATCACCCTAAAGGATCTACAAAAATCCCTTCCAACCTCCAGCATTCTGTGATTCTGTGATGCAATTTAGTAGAATAGCAATCAGCTGGAGCAAATAAAGAATTGCACCTGAGGGACAGGTCTACAGACCTTTGTTAGTGTTTTGTGAAACAAGCAAGGTTCTGTTGCGTGCTCCAGCAATTAAATGATGCTTTGAACTGCAGCTCAAGTAGAGGCAGCAAATAGTTTGCCAGCTGTATTCAGAAACGAAGAAATTCTTTGTAGAAAGACTGTAGCAAACTACTTATTAGTTGCTTTTAATATTTAACTGAAAGTATATATGCTGCTGTGCTAACAGAAGCAGTAAACTCTGATCTGTGTGAAAGCTCTGGCATTTTGGCATTTTATCAAAGTATTTCCTTTGGTTCGCGAGAGGGTTTTATATATCTGCGATCCAAAGCAATGGCATTTTCAAAATATTTTGTTGCAAAACTGCCAAGTTGCACAAGTGGAAGTACACGGTAACTCTTCCTTTATACAGCAATTTCAGGAATGGAGATGTTTTTAAAGGATCATAATCTAAAGGA
The DNA here is from genome assembly GCA_008658365.1 of Alca torda. Lineage (NCBI taxonomy): Eukaryota > Metazoa > Chordata > Aves > Charadriiformes > Alcidae > Alca > Alca torda. The sequence continues at coordinate 10,413,543 of CM018081.1, forward strand.
CAACTACCATTTTTCCCCCCGACATCTGTTACAGCAACATCAGCTGATTAACAGTCGCTTGCCAGAGTGGCGTTGGCTGGATTCACCGCTGACATGCTGAGACCTATTAATATTGCTGGCTCACTTTAACACTGTCAGGAGCAGAATGGCTCCAAAATAATACACAGCCTTTCGTGTCTAGTCACGCTAACAGTCCGTACATAGATGGGAAGTCTATGACAGGGAGCACAGTTCCCCTCCTGCCAACGAGGAAGACTAAAATTACTTTCCAAAGTCAGGTTTCGTTTTGATGGGAACATGGAGAGTTATTGCAGGTTAGCCTACACACACACTTAAATAATTACATTATAATGAGCATAGTAGACATGACTTTCTGTGCCCCACATATTGTCAGCCAAATGAAGAGAATGCTATTTTTCTCACTTTTCAGGAAGGGATTTCACAGCTCTGGTGGCAGCAGCACCCCAGCTCCAGCCAGACGCCTCATGATGGTGGCGTACACATTTTTGTACACCGGTATTTCGTTTCGCACCCCTTCTGCCAGCTCCGGCAGAGCCAAAGGCCACTTCACTCCCCTTTTTAGAATGCCAGGCCCCTGCGCCAAGAGGGAGATGCTGTTCCTCTCCTTTTAAGGCCAGCTGCACGGCCCCGGCCCCGGCCAGCTGGAGGCTGCTGGGGTGCAGGAGCAGCGGCAGCGTGCCGGGCAGGAGCAGCGTGGAGCAAACCACCAACAGCTGCTCTGCCAAAGTGCTGCAAAGTCCCTGTAACTGCTACTGAAGGTGTCATTTGGTCGTGGTTTAATCCCAGCCAGCAGCCAGGACCACACAGCCACCACAGAAGGGCAAGGAGAAAACGGAGAAAAAGAGGGGAAAGAGAAAGGGAAACCCTGCCCACCATCTCATGGGTTGAGATAGACAGTTTAATAGAACAATAACAGAAAACAGCAACAACAACAATAGTAGTAGTAGTAGTAGTAGTAGCAGCAGCAGCAGTAGTAGTAATAATAATAATAATCATCATCATCATCACAGAACGGTCAGGGTTGGAAGGGACCTTCAGAGATCATCTCGTCCAACCCCCTGCCACAGCAGGGTCACCCAGAGCAGGTTGCACAGGGACGCGTCCAGGCGGGTTTTGAATGTCTCCAGAGACGGAGACTCCACCACCTCTCTGGGCAGCCTGTTCCAGTGCTCTGCCACCCTCAGGGTAAAGAAGTTCCTCCTCATGTTTAGGTGGAACTTCTTATGCTCAAGTTTGTGCCCGTTACCTCTTGTCCTGTTGCCGGGCATCACCGACATCCTCCTGACACCCATCCTTTAAGTATTTATAAGTCACTCCCACCTCCTGGTGAACAGGCACTGTCCCAAGCAGTGATCATGAACACCCACATGCCCCAGCCAACCCCATTTATATACTGAGCTTGACATCTATGGTATAAAATATTCCATTTTTTTTTTTATTAATAATGGTTGGGAATACATTAAAATGAATAATATTCTTAAATATTCTAAATGAAAGAAGTGCTCTAAATCAAAGAACATTTTGCTTGAGTGATATTTAGATTAGATATCAGGAAGAAATTCTTGACTGTGAGTGTGGTGAGACACTGGCCCAGGTTGCCCAGAGAAGCTGTGGCTGCCCCGTCCCTGGAGGTGTTCAAGGCCAGGCTGGATGGGGCTTGGAGCAACCTGGTCTAGTGGGAGGTGTCCCTGCCCAGGGCAGGGGGTTGGAACTATGTGGTCTTTAAGGTCCCTTCTAACCCGAACCATTCTATGATTCTATATACATGGCTTGTCACTCCCCAAATCTTTATTAAAACTACTAGAAAACTTGATAGTTAAGAAGGGGGCTCTGTGCTCTTTGAGAATGCCAGGGGCAGCACAGCTGGCAGAGCTTTGGTTTGGCTGCTGTGGATACAGCCATTATGGTGAAGACTTGAATTGCAGAATCTCATACTAAATATTCTTATTGAGGTAATGAAAAATCTTCTTGTTGGAAAACATGTTCTGTGCAAGCTACAGAGGGCTGCAGGAGGATGCAGGGGAATTTGTTGACTGCGTCACTGCAGACAGGAAATTACTCTCCAATTACTTGTAGTTAGAAGTTACACGACATCGCCATAGTGATAAGTCCCTAAATGACAAGCAGTCAAAGCTCTATATGTGCTGGACACCATTTCCGAGTTTCAGAAGAGTGAATTGACTTTTCCTATAGGTCAGAGGATCCTTCTGCGCTGATGAAACATGTTGCCAGGTACAGCAGTTCTCAGCAGCTCTTCACAGACCCTGCCCCGAAAAAAGGTGCCGAGCATAACAAGAATTAGCAGCCTGGCTTTGGGGTCTTTCAAATTAAAATAAAAAAAAAAAAATCTACGTTAAAGCTGATGTTTCGTCATAGCAGTAGTAGATGGCAACAGTCCTTTTGTGCAAATATGCTACACCATATTAAAAGCGTGAGAAAGACAGAAAGAGAGAAAGGAAACAAAATTTAATTCTGATTCTGAAGAGCGCAGCAGCAGATCCCAAATGCTCCGGAGGAGGCTGTAGACGTACTTTCATTGTGGGGTTGTCACTTCCAAGCCCACCTGCCTTAGCACTGGATATTTTTCCCAATGGCATTTCCCAGCTCAGAAGAGCATCCTCTGGGGCACCGTGCCCAGCCAGCCCGTTATCCCTGAGGGACGGCTCCGCAGGCAGGCGTGGGAGCACACTTCTCCAGCCACCGGCAAAGGGTGTTCTTATAAACAACATTAATGCAAACAGCACATGCTGCACTCCATCTTCTGCACTTACCATCATCTAGAGACAAAAGTGATCATTCAGCCTACAGAAACACACGGTAAGGGCCTCCAGAGTGAAGGGGGAGAAGTTGAACTGTAAGGAAGGCAGCAGCATGTGGGAAGGGATAACTCTCCACCATGGGATCTGGATCCATCGTGGGAGATGGGTTAAACCAGGGGGTTGCCATAAGCCCCTGTGGAGGAGCCATCACGGCCGTGCATGTCCCTGGCCCCCAGCCAGCACCACCCAGGGCTGCCACTAGCCAGCGTCTACATCGCTTTACACGTTACAACTCATGGCAGGAAATGGGATACAGTGGCTTAAACCAATACTTCAGCGTGCTATTACAGGTTCGAGGGGAAGCACTGCAGTGTTAAGTCGGCAGTTTCACCCCTCGTCCCAGAGATGCCAGGGCTTGGCTGTGGCTCCAGCTCCCGGTGCAGAAGTTAAATCAAAATCTGATGCCTGTAGGAAATTTCAGTCACCGCTGATTGCAAATTCAAATTCCAAGGTATTCTAGTCCACAAATCCCTCCTGCCTCACCCTTCAGTAACTCCCTGACTCTTCAATAAACCATAGTCCTCGAGTTCTTTAAAAGACGCTGCTAATTCTCACGGGCCTAGTTGAGAACTACTTTCAAACACATCATCTGCTATGAAACACCCTCCAAACAAGAATTTTTATTGCACATATTTTCCCAATCTGAGGAATTAACCAACACAGTTAAAGTATTTTTGGGTTGGCATTGGGTTCACAATATCTCAAGAGGACACATCATTTCGTTATGACAACTTCTCCTACCACCAGCCCTCGTCCGTACACACCCAGACCCATTCTTTCATGCCCAAATTAAACATTATCAGATTAAAAAAAAATGGGAAAACAAGAGAAGTATCACTTCTGTCTTCCTCTTGCCTAGGATCTGAGCCTGGCCATGTAAAAAATCCCCCTATTTCAGGGATTTTTTTTTTCCTGGAAGTGCACATTGCTTGAGAACTACAAACGGGCTGAGGTACCTACCACTTAACCAGAACGCGGCGACAAACACAAACCCCAGCAAGCAGACAGCAAACACACCATCCACTTCACTTTCACGCAATCCCAGATATTCCACAATCTGTTTTTCTATGATGCAACTGTTCGTAGAAAGAACCGTCCTGTTTGTAAAGTGAACATGCTCGTGACCGTGTTCTGCAGATGCTGGCTCCAGAGCACAGCCTTTCCCCAGCCTGCCGTCCGTCCCATTGACACAGGGAACAGAACGGCGCTCACTCAGTAAAGTTCAGTTGATGCAATCGTTACAAAACGGGCACAAAAGGGCATAGGGCAATATCTCTAGAGCCTTGGGTTAATGATTAGCTTATTCCATAAACATAAGATGGATTTTCTAACTCCAGATTTAAAGTTGTACTCCTCATATTTAAGTAGTAAGCATAGACGCGTGTCATATAAATCAGATTTCAGGTAAATGAATATTAGGTCAATTTTTTTATTAATTTTTTTTTTTTATTGAAGAAGGCACTAACCTCTGGAGGATACATGGACCTTCACAACCTGTAAGGCTCCACACAGCAGCAGTGGGGATCAGGGTACAGCAGTGCTTTGGCCATTCACTAGCTGAACTGTTACTCGGTGTGGAGCATGGCGCTGGGGGCGATAACTTCAGACGCTGCGAATGAAAGAAGCAGCAAAAAAAAAAAAAGGACAGTCAAATTCAACGGCTGCTTTTAAAGATCACTTTAACTGAAAAAACATACATCTATGATCAACCAAATAACAATAACTTTGGGGAACAGACTATGATGGAGAACGGAGATGGCCACCGCTCTTGGGTTGCCCATCTTTCCATGTTAAATGAAGGATCTCAGCAGGGGAATGTCTCTCCCGGGGCACAGGGCCAGCTATGGTGCTGTCATAGCTGCAATGAGAAGACTAGTAAGTGCATTTCATTATTAATCATGTCTCGTTTTCATGTCTGAGTTGCCCTAAGAGAGCTAAAGCAAGCACCGAGCACAACAAGGTCCCCACCATCATCATTGCGCCCACACCAAAGACCTGCCCTGCCTTGTGCTTCCTCCACTACTGACCCAGCTGCCCTGATGCAAGATTCACATTAGCAGCAGGCACTTTCATTACAGTAAAAAAAAAAAAAATTGGGATTTGCAGAATGCACGTATTTCCTGTTACTTTATTTAACTAAAATCAATATTTTTTTCTGACTTTTACAACACTTTTTCAACTTCCTCCACGTAAAACAAAATATGTCATTCCATTCAGCTTGTGATCACAAGGGGATTGAAAAATCCTACTGAAGAAAAACTCTCCAAGCCTTTACGCTACTCTACTGTGTTGTGGTACAGCCTATGCAAAGCAGCGTGTCAGGAGTGACAAGCCAGCTGTGGAGAGATGCTCCTTTCATGGGTCACCAGATGTCACACTCCTAATTCCAAAATATTTGTAATGCACTGCTGCTTAACTAATAGCCTTCAGATGGCAGCAGCAAGGTAATGAATATTGATGAAGAGTAGGGGGATTGACACACAGAGCATGTCTCTTGCCCGTGCGTGATGTCGAGCCGCTGAACGCTGCGTTTTCATCCAAATTGTCGTTTCAGAGCTCCAGGCTGGTTTGCCCAGTCCATGGCAGGCTGTACCCCTACAGCAGAGCCACGGCACATCCAGAGTACTCTGCAGGAGGAGAGCCCCAGATCACACGGGCATCATCACTTGTACCTTATGTTTTAGAAATGGATATGAAGAAGAAAAAAATATGTAAGATCAAATTACAGAAAGACACAAAAATAAATAAGAAGTGCACATACAGATAGCAAGTCCATTAAAACAGATTTACAGGTTGCCTCTTAAAGGCATAAAGCACAGATCTTCTTTAAAATAAGATTTAAGTCCAGCACAAGGAATCAAATTGAAGTACTTCATGCTAAGAAATACCATTTAGAGAAAGTTATGTTCAATTACATCAGTGCGTTATACAACAGCTTGAATGATTGCAATGACATGCAGCAGCTTTCATGAAAAAGCACATTTCTCTGATATAATTCAAAGTAGGAATAAAGTAGCTAAGAGGAAGCATTTAAATGTGTTTATTTTGATCTTTGTCTTGTGTAAAGCAATACTGAGTGTTACACAGAGCGGTCTGAAAATGGTTTTAAGCAACATGCAGGCTTATTCTTCCTTGCACAGGTCTTGAAAAGCTACTTTGACAAACATAAGTCACACAAAACTCCTTGGAACCTCATATATTTCACAGTAAGCAGAGGAACTGTTAATGAGAACAGGATAATTATAACTAAACATTAATTCCTCTCTATTTATTTTGGTACCAAGGTCGATTCTGATGTTATTTCTTCCCTTGCCAAGTTCTACCAAACACTATGTCCAAAGGTACTGCAGTCAGGGCAAAACAAAGGATGCATTAACCTCTGATGGTAACAGGAAAATTAATTTCTGGCTTCTTTGAGGATACTACTGAAATCACTCTAGGAAATAACAAAAATTAAAACAAAGGCGAGAGCACCTGCCCACCCAACTCCAGCTCCACATGTAAGATGAAGAGGAAGATGAAAGATGTGCAACTGGTCCTGGGGGAAGGCAAGGATGAGGACTGGGACAGGCATTCAGGGATCACAACGCTCATCCTAAAAAACAAACAAAACCTGAATTCAAAGTGATTTGATGGAAATCAGGCAATTTAAAAATGCCTCAAGGCAATTCTCTAAGTGAAACAAAACAGGCAGCAAGAAGAACCACGCTGGCCATCCTATGCCCGGAGCAGGATGTCCCATTGGACATCCCTGCGAGTCCCTGCCGGCGGCGCTCACGGCGTTGCCCTTGTCACACCACCACTGCAGAAGTGAGCAGTGCTGGCCAGGGCTGCAGGTCCCGCATCTCCCACGGGGACGGAGCCTGCCCTGCCCTGGGGGCTCTGCCTGTCCCTGCGCCCAGCTGCCCAAGCAGGGCAGAACAAGCCACGTGCCATCTTCACAACACCAACATCAAATTAAGGTTTGGGATGAGATCTCCAGACATGGAACAGATAAACTCTAAGAAAATACTCAGTCATGGTAGACAACACTGGATTGTTGAAAGACCCATACGTCTCCATTATTTAAGGTACACCTACCGAAGTCTTGCCTTGATTACACAGAATTTCTCCCCAGCCCCACTGACCGAGGCGCTGCTGCGTGCTCCAGGCTGGGCAGGCGGCTCCTGCTCTCTGCAGGATTTATTTCCAACAGAGCGGGACACTCATCCAGGCAGCTGCCAAGAACAGACATCGTCTGCAGCACAAACACTCCAGCACATCGTTTTCCCAAGTGGCCTGGAGATCATGTTTCACAGGGTATTATCATAGTGAAATGGCAAAACTTAACCACATGCAGCAAAGCAAAATTAGGAAAAATATCACTACCATTACTACTGAAAAATATCCGTACCACTGTACTTTTATGTTTTAGTCCTTAAAAACTGCCGAAACAGGTTTCCCGTTCGATTAAAGCAGCTCGCTGCGTTACACTGGTATTTTAAGTGGGATAGATCTGCTGAACTCCCATAGAAAGAGCCTCTCTTGTCTTCCCCTTCCAGCCGCTCCACACAGGAGGTAGAGGGCTCAGCATCAACCAGGAACGTGCCAGTGTTCACCCTCCCGATTGCAGGTTGGGCAGTACATTAGTTACCAGTGAGGTTCCCTTGTCAGCAGCATCCGGGGTCAGTGGTCCAGGCTGCAGCTCCAGCTTCAAACAGACCAAATTCTTTGCTTGAGAAAGAACCCAGTGACCAGCTCAGGTGCATTTTTAAGAAAACTATAAATATAGGGGGGGGCGGGGGGGGGAATCTGTCCAGATAGTCAGATAAGGGGGGAAAAAAAATTTATTATACCATTTCAGTTTTCAGGACAATGATCTATCAAATCCCTGCCCTCAAATGTATGTATTGGCCAGAACCCTTTGCTATACAGGGGCTACAGGGGGGAGGGACCAGTGTGTGGGTCTGGCCTGGGAGGCACTAAACATCTGCTGGACCACAGATCCCCCGGGATGGGGTCTGCCTGCACAGGGCAGTGCTGCACCGCACCCAAGGGGTCCCATGAACTCAAGTGGCTTTACATCCACTAAGGACTTGAGGACCATGGCTGTACTCACTAAATCCCGACAGGGTGGTGAACTGATGTATTTTCATGATGTTTTGGTGCAGATTTGCTGCCCTCGCGCAGGCTGCGGGGCTCACCACCCAGACACGTCTTTCCCAGCACCTCTGTTTTCCCTGCACAGAAGCTGTTAAAGTTTTCCAAGGGCACTCCCTGCAGCAGTGCTCCTCTCGTCTCCCCTCCCAGCAGATCTGGGCCAGGAACAGGCAGCTCCTGCCAGGAATCATGAGATTCCTCTGCAGGGAGGCTCCAGCCTCTGGGTCCCTAGGAGGGCACCAAGCAACCTGTGGCTGCTGGAGGACCTGCCGTAAGAGGAAAACCTCTCCTTGCTCTCTCAGCTGCCTGTACAACCATGCAAATGAGACCTTAAAAAAAGAAAAGGCACCTTCAAAACCATGGCTGTTAATATGCAAACTGATGCTAAGCTGATGTTACAGCCATTACGAGATCAAGAGTTGGCAGTTGCATGCCATTTAGCTCCATTTTCACAGGGAATTATTTCCCACTCCGTTTATATTCATGTCCAAAAGGCCCATGGAACTGGAGACACCTTTAAGCTTCCTTCATGCAAATTTCAGTGAAGTTACCCAAAATGTCTTTGGGAGTAAAATCATACTCAAAAATCATACTCACAGCAAATCATACTCAGTAGTGAGCGTGACCTACATGAACAAGGTGTCCCCCCAAGAGAAGATCCCTATTTTGACCTTACAGCGTAACTCCTTAACTATTTAAGCATGCAACAACATCACGTACGAAGTTATCCACATTCCCTATGATGCACTTTCAACTCATGACTGCACAAAGTTGCTCTCTGCGTGCTGCAGTGCTTTCTCCCACTGCGCAAGGGCAGACGGCGCCGCCAGGTTTCCTTTGGTCAAAAGCCCAGGTGGAGCTTCACAGGGTGCTGCCTTCCAGAGTCACGGGATGAAGATGCCTCCACCGTGGCATGGGAGCTGCTGTGCCTGCCCAGGGCAGCTCCTGTGTCCCCACTCCCACAGCCACCAGAAAATAAAACCTCTTCTGCCACGTGTGGGGTGGAACCAGGCCATGCCAGCCTGGCTGGGCCGGGATTTAATGCAAAGCTTTGATTCCAGACCTGCCCGCAGGGATGGGGGTCAACCAGAGGGGTGTTGCTGGCCCCAGGGAGAACACCACTGTGAAATAAGCAAAACCGAGTTCTTGAAGATACGTTGAAACTTGCCACAGGCTGACTAAGTGTGTTCTTTGCAATTTCATAACGACCTTCCTTAAAGGCACAAAACAATAATTAAAAGGAGATAAGAAAAAACAACCTGCAAACCAAATAGGCACTGAAAATAAGTTGCGTTCTCATGTCAGGAAAAGGTTATTTCCCTGTGAGAGAACTGTATACACAAACCTTGGACAAAACAACACTGCTTAGGGTAGCCCATACCTAAATCATCCCCTGCAAATGCACCAAGTTTGAAAAGCGCAACAGAAACCAGGATTTCTGCATGCACCATAAAAGATAGGATGATAAAGTACTTCCTCTCCACTTAAATATATTATTAGATTTAAAATTATGGTAATTGAACCCCATACATAAGCTTTTTAATTCAGGTCTTTTTAGAAATGTACTGTAACAGGATAACGTTTGTTTTTACTGGCCGCTACTCACCCTGGAGAAATCACCAGCCATTGTGCTCCTTCAGAAGGAGGATTTCCTCTAGTAAACCTGCCAGTAAAAAAAAAAAACAAAAAACAATCAGGCATCCTGATAGCTTTATTTGGTTAGAAGAATGGTAAACTCGTGAAGTGCCATGAGCTATTCAATAGAATAAGATTAGATGTGAGCAGCCCAAGGTTCATCATTTAAAGTCATGTCAATTTGAAACTTTCCATTAGCTGATTAGAGGAAATAAGAGGCAGGGGGTTGGTTTTTTTTGTTAGTTTAAAGGAAAGAAGAGAAAGTCCAAATTTTTTTTTGAAGCTAGCTCGCATCGGCTTCCATTAGAGGGGTAGAAAAAGCATGGTTAAAGGATTCACACCTTTTGAGTGCTTTGCCCGCTGCGTGGAGGATGGAGTACGGCATGGGCTCCCACGCAGGCACCCCCCAGCAGAGCGGGGCAGGCCAGCTCCTGGCTGCTGCCTGGTGCTAAGCTTGTTCTTCACGCTTTCATTTACACAGGGTATTTCTGAGCATTTTTTACTTGTAAACCAGCTCTATGGAATAGTATTTTTGCACATTACCTCCCATCTGCCACAGCTGCAGAAATGTATGTTATGAAGAAAGTGAGACCTTACGGAAGCTTAATGATTAGAATAAATATCATTGAGGACAGGCTGAGAGAGCTGGGGTTGTTCAGCCTGGAGAAGAGAAGGCTCCAAGGAGACCTTAGAGCCCCTTCCAGTCCCTAAAGGGGCTACAGGAGAGATGGGGAGGGACTCTTGATCAGGGAGTGGAGCCATAGGACGAGGGGGAACGGTTTCAAACTGAAAGAGGGGAGATTTAGGTTAGATATTAGGAAGAAATTCTTGACTGTGAGGGTGGTGAGACACTGGCCCCGGTTGCCCAGAGAAGCTGTGGCTGCCCCATCCCTGGAGGTGTTTAAGGCCAGGCTGGATGGGGCTTGGAGTAACCCGGTCTAGTGGGAGGTGTCCCTGCCCAGGGCAGGGGGGTGGCACTGGATGGTCTTTAAAGCCCATCCCAACCCAAGCCATTCTGTGATTCTATCTGAAGTACACACCAGGGTCCTGTGGCTGCAAAAGCAGAAGGGAGGGAGATACCATATCAAGGTACTCTTATTTCCAATCTCATACTAAATTTAATACCAATATGCTTATTAAAGCAGTGTTCTCCACTGCAAGACATAAAATGAATAATTTCATATCAAAACCTCTCTAAAATTCTCTAAAAAACCTTTAATACCTTCCCAATGCTTAGCATGCAGCCATGTGCTTTGCAATGTAGAATCCTATTAAATCCCTCTGAAAATATCTCAGCAAATCACTATTAATCATACATGAGATGACTAAGTAGCAATCTTATAAGCTGGATACAGTGCCATTACCTGCTAATATCCATTATTTAAAAAAAAAAAAAAAATCCATCAAAGAAGAAAACAAAGGAGATCTCTAATAAATCAGTGCTGTTGATTGGTGGTGTAGTAACCACGTAAGGAAAACTTGAAGCAGCAGCCCAGAGGGGCCACTGCTTTTAGCAAATGACTATAATTCTTTTTGTACATTCATTCAGGCCTGCACTGTTCTCATCACAAACTTCACCTGCTGTATTACCACAAGAAATTTGGCCTTAGTTTTGGTTAAAGCCCTGTTCACCAGCACCGTGGCTCCTGCCAACATTAGGTTTCACCAACTCCTGCATCCAACATGGCACTGAGCAGCTTAAGGGCAGGGCAGAGCTCAGCAGCACCGGGACCCCCGGTCCCTCCTAGGGTGGCAGAGAGGACAGGGACATTTTTTTTTTGTCAGTCAAGGCATGTGTTAAACCAGAGGTTTTCCTTCTTGCCCACTTTCTACCTCCCATTATTCACTAGAGGTAACTTCCGCTGGGATGACTCCATGTGTCAGAAGACTTTATTGCACACTTTTGAGTCATTTACTGTGATAATCAGAAAAGTAGTCTCCTCAATGTTTTCAGCTGTAAAAGTGTAAAAGTTTACCCAGAATATTGAGTATAATGACCATCAAGCCATTGTTTTAGAGAGTTTCCCAGCTCTCAGCAATCACAGCTCTTCTTTTGCATCCCCATTCAGGTATTCCGAAACAGGTTCTTTTAAAGATGTTCCTGCTTACTGCAGGGGGGTTGTACTAGATGACCTTTAAGGGTCCCTTCCAACCCAACACATTCTCTGATTCTAACCTTACACCCTACGTTGTCATTTCAAAGGTACTAAAACCTACTACATTATGTCAATGGATATTTTGTCACTCTGTAAAAGCTGGGTTACAGGCCAGATAGATAGAGTTTAACACATTATGCTGTGAGTATGAATGCTGCACGTGTGCACCACACTTGTCTCAAAAATTCACATGCCATTCTCAAAACATAATTGTCCACACCTGAATTAGACAATGATTTAAAATAAGTAATTGGAATTACTGCTGTTAAAGCACATGCAAAACTACAGAAGTAAAAGGAAACCTAAGTGTGACTGACAAGCTTGAGGCTGGGGCAATATTTTTTCCCAGGTAATTTGGAAACCCCTAAAGGTAAGACTTTTATGAAATTAGTGCTGATTTTACCATGAGCTTTACTGCTGTTGGGTTTTGCTCTTAACGAAGCTCCTTTCAAAGCTTTACATTGCACGGTCTCATAGACTGAGGGTAGCACCATCTCAAGCTTTTGGATTCAACAAAGAACACGTACTGTATTCTAACTCCTCTTTCTTGCAGACAAAGGGAAGAAGTTCCTCAGGGTGGAGCTCCTGGGTCATGATCCCATTGGCCACATCTTGGTACCTGTGGAAAGGAGCCCTGACAGCACGCTCTCTAATGGGCATCACTGCTGGGTGCAAGGGAATGCTGAGCAAAGGCTCCATCAACCTCCAAGCACATCAGTCCGTGGTGCCGGAGCAGGGACAAGTCCTACAGATGCATCAGGGGACCCAACTGGAGCAGGTTCTTGAGAGCCTGCTTGCAGGCATGGGTGGAGGAGAACAGCTAGGGCCTGGGAAGGAGCGCAAAGGAACAGGGGTGGAAAAAGGGAGGAATACAAGAAGAATGATATGAATGATCCGGAAGGGAAGACAACTGCAAGGGCATGGAGTCAATTAAAATATAACTATAATATATATTATTTTATAATAGATATTGTAAATATATAATATGGATATATTTCTATATTTTTAATATATCTTATACAACTATATCTATCTATAAAAGGAGGTGGTAGAAAATAGTAGCACGTTGGTATGTGAAGGCCTGGCCTGAGAGTTGTCTCAGTGCAGTTATCAGCCTTTGCAATCATCATTAATACTGCAGCCAGATGTGCACTCCCAGCTGTGGCCAAGCCCCCGCTGTGCCCCTGCCTGGGCATCACCCCCAGATCCCTCCTCTAACAGTATCTTCCCAAGAAGCTGTCACACCACAGCCACCCAGTTCAGGTGACAGGTTCTCATTACAGACACCATTTTGCTACAGCTTTTATTACAGCCTCTGTATCCCCTTGCAGGCACAGGCAAGACATTTCGGGTCTGCTATCACAGGGCTGGGGGGGGAACCCCAGTGACCTGCAAACAGCATGGCACGGGCATCACCTCTCCTACAATGGCTACAGACAAGGAGGCATGAAAACAACACGGAAACTGGGGCTGGCACTGCGAGAACTGCAAACAAGATCAATAATGGTGTTGCTGCTCCAGCGATCAGCGTTTTCCTTAAAACTGTGCAGTTACACAAGATGTATGTAATAAAGTGAACCTTACTTCGTCATCGTCTCAGGTACTTACTGAGATATGCTGCAATAAACAAAAGCCAATGTTTTAAAATAAAGAGATGACACACCCCTAAAAGAAAAGGAAGGTCAATAGCCAAGGATGTTCTTAATCAACATCAGATGATAAATCATGGAAGAGCCAACACATTAATAGATCAATGCTTAGTTTACTGATTTTGGCATTTGTGTTCCATTTGCAGCCAAAACACATTTGAGCTCAGTTTTACAGAGACTTGCACCTTGTGCACGAAAACCTTTTCTTCTGCCAGCACCACCTGGGCCCTATTTTGCCAAGTACTCTTATCTATATATCTATATCCTGATATATCTATATCCTGAAAATATATCCACATATAAAAATTTTCAGTTTTCAAATTCACATTGTCATCAAACCCCAGACAAGTTTCTTTGACACCAGCTCCTGGATTTACTTCAGCTGTGGTTTCCACTTGCAGCCGCTCTGTACCAGCAGCTCCATTCCGCCCAGTAAGACCAGTGGCCAGACAGCAGTTACACCAAGCGCTGCCAAGCGCCATCTCCAGCCCCGGGCAGGACGGGGGCAGCCTGGATGCCCACCACTGGTCCATGCCTTTGGTGCAGTGACAGCACGCTGCTCCATGTGGGCAGCCCCAACGCCACCCACAACATGTGCTGAGTTTTCCCAGATGCTGTCAGCTGCCTTCATGGGGCCACCCAGCCAAATGCACAGCCAGGCAGAGGCGTGGGGTTAGCTTTTCTATGACATTTACCTCTTGGAAGGGATAAATGCCTAAAAAAAAAAAAAAAAAAATCTTAATTTATATTAAATACTACAACAAAATTTTACATAAAGAAACAGCAGATTTCAGCATCTTATTCTGCACAAGGGGAAAAAAAAACCCCAACTCTGACAAGTACTCAAACATTCTTTTCTTCCTAAATTAAGAGTGGAGAAATCTGTACTGAACAAAATCTTACAAGTTTAAGTCATCCTCACCCCTATTATAAAGGGTTATCCTCTTCAAAAAAACAAACAAACAAAAAACCCCAAAACATAAAAGTACTTCAGGTGCCCTTTCAACGTAACTCAATATTGCGTCTTTTACATCCCCAGAAGCTGCACTTGCACAGCCACTTCAGCTTCTCCGTGTCCCAGAAGCAGCCAAGTAATCAGCATAGAATCGATCTCCTTGCTGAACCCCAGTAGTTTTTTTATTGTCAACCCCTATACCTCAAATCTGGTTACTAAGAATTACGGTCATTTTTAGCTTTAGCTTTTTCAGTTCTCAGCATCACAAGCAGGCAGCGTTATTCAAGTTAGCAGGTTAATGATTTAAGTGTGTCCTTAGACAAGACTGGCTTCTGTTCTGTTGATACGAAATAATAGCACAGGAGATTAGCAAGATTTAGATTATGTTGTTATTATATCAATTTTTTTCAGGGAGCAATGCAAGCAGAGGCCAAGCACTCCTTCCAGGGCCTTCTCCTTCCAGGGCCTTCTCCTTCCAGGGCCTTCTCCTTCCCCTCTCCTCTTTGCAGCCTGGGCATTTCCATAGGTGGTGGAACTGCCTTTCCTGCTTGGCAGAAACATGAGCCGCTGCCATTGCGGCACCGCTTGCTCCAGCTTCACTCCTGAGCCCAACGTGCTCTCAGGCTCATCAAAGATTTACACAAGGCAAACACGTGTGGATGGAATCAAGAGAAAAGCCCAGAAGCAAACACCACCAAACAGCCACCTTACAGAGAAGTGTTTGCATCAGCACATTTCTCCACCAACAGAGATGTTAACAGTGACCAACAGTTTGGAAAGGCTGCAGAGCCACTACTAAGAGTGATACCTTCCTACTCAGTCGTGTTATACTCCCTAGGTGCATTGATAGCTTTTGTGGCTGGATATAGTGACAGAAAATACAACATTTGAACTGCTGCTGCTGGGTCTGACCAGTAAAATCATTCCTTAGACACCCCTCCTCTTGCCACTCAAACATGAGGACATCCCATCAGGGAGCAGGTCCGTTAACCCCGCTCTGCTACGGAACACCAGCCGGAGACACTGCACCCAGGCTCATCTTCCCAGTGCGTGCAAGGGCAGCAAGAGCTGTAAAGCCAAACCGTCCAGCTCGGGGTGCGACAGATGGTGCATGTGCCAGAACAGCATTTCTGATGTTCCTCAGCGGCATTCAGCTGCTGGCAGGCACGGGCTGCCTGGCAGGGACCATCAGTCTCCAATCCTCTTCCTCCACTGCAAGGCCATTTAATTTCAAGTTGGTTAGTGTTTTGATGTAGCACTAGAAAACTCACGGCCATATGGTTTCCATCACATTTTCCGCAGGACAGCATTAAGGAGAGGATGCCTTTGAAGGAGCAGCCTGAGCTATCATGCAGGACCGATGCAGTGAAGTCTTGACTCGTCCAGCAATACACACCTGCAGAAGTCCACGGGCCCTGTATGCCAGCCCTGCTTTCACTTCCATCCACCACATTTCACAGTCTCCCACTTGTGCCATGGAGAGCATCTTAGCAAGGACCAGTTCCCCTTCACATTGCTGCATGAACACTGAATATCTATTTCCGCTGCTAGATAAACCAAACTGGGTCACTTTTTTTCTCTATAGCAACTCATATTTCCATCTGATGGTTCACACCACATCCCAATACCACACAAAACACTCATATGAGCTTTGTGTCTCCAGCAGATCATCTAATGATGCTTTCAGAAGAAATGCCACACTCAGCAGTAAATTTTTCTGCTGCAGTTTATTATTTAGTTAGAAAAAGACATTTGAGGAATCTAATCTCATTCTTACCTTTTCAGCTGGCTCTTTCTCCATGCACCCTTGTCTCAGCACTCTGGGTGCTCCCACCTGCAGCTCACAGGCAGCATCAGGCCAGAGGGTCCTTGTGCAAGCAGGCAGCCAGCATCGTGGTTCCTATGTGACCCCCACCAAGGCACCACACCCTGTCTGACGGGGAGCCTGTGGCTCCTGGGGCAGGTGGGATTCATCCCCTCCTCGTCAGCGCTGCTGGCCGCCCCCAGCCCCTCGTCCAGGTGGTGGGATGCTCCCCAGCCCCCTGCCTGGGCAGATTGAAGAACGGCACTTACAGCCTATGGCCTGCCGTGGTTTGGAAAGCTGGGCTATGAGAGGCACGGTCTTTGTCTTTCCCATCAGAAAGAAGGAATCAAGCTGACAGCAGGTGGGACATGTTGTCAGCTTCTCAACATCACTCACCAAAACCAAGCAGGTCTCTAGGAAGGAAGAATTCATAAGACCAAGCCTTACAGTAGCTGAGAGTGCAGAATTTATTTCAAAAGTCAGCACACAAGCTGCTGAATTGCTTTTATTTATCAAGTGACTTAATTATTTCTACTGGAAGGTTATTTGTGAGACTTTCCATCCTGCAATTCTTACATGACTATGTCAGGAAGTGAAGTAAGAGTGCAGGAATGGACAACGTGAGTCAAAAGCAGCAGTTAAATGTTTGGTTTCACTTCTGTGGATCAGAATCAAGACATGGAAAAGTAAAAAGAATTGAGACGAGTCTAACTGTCACCTTGCCCATGACAACAGTCGCCTGCAATGTCCTGTCCTCAGGGTGTTTATGCATTTAGGTCAGACCCCTGTGCTGCCAATCACTTGCTATAAAGCTGCTTTGAACAAACATATAAGCATTTAAGTATGTGTTTTACTGCACACTTCAGATGCCGTCCATGGACCTCGGGGGTACTGTTAAGGTGATAACATTTAAACGAACAAAGAGGGCGTCTGGCCGGCTTACAGACTCTTAAAGAACTGAGTTCCTCCTGGGCTTCAGGAAGATTATTTAGCTTAAGTATTTTTAGAAAACAGAAACCAAATTGAAAACAAGCAAACGTCAGCTGAGTTAGTATCTCTATCACTATCAACATCAGTAGTTAAAAAAAGTTGTCCAGCTGTAGCAGCCACCCTGTCAGGAATACACTGGGATGGTTCTTCACGCAGAGGGGTGCCAGCGGGCAGCGATGGCAGCTGGGCACAGGGGCTGCGCGGTCACACTGCGGGGAGAGCTCATTTCGAGGTTCCAGGACTTTTTCTGACTTTGCAGGCAGCCGGCCTTCATGTGGCACAGCACTAAATCCACAGCCACTGCCATGGCCCGTGGGCAATCCTGTTCTTCTGGAAAGCTAGTCTTATAAATAATTATTAAAGTAATGCAGAGCAGAGCTGCCTGGGCATAGAGCGCTGCCGGAGAGCTGGTGCGGAGAGGAGCGGGTTCCTGTCCCAGCCTGGGCAGTGATGGGGCAAGAGGCGATGGGCACAGAGGGAAACGCTAGAAATTCCCACTGAATGTAAGAAAAAAACGTCGTAGAATATTTTAAATATCCTGGGCTGTGGAGAAGCTGAGGTCTGCTTGGTTTTTGAATGAATAAAAAACATATTTATGCATTTTTCAGCCCCCTGCTCTGACAGGTGGGTTTGGAGCCAGGGTCCCTCTTTCAGACTGACACATCAGGTGCCTAAAAACAGTGATTAAAGGTAGCCCCGTACCTTGGCTTGTGCATTGGGAGTGGGGAAGCAGATGGATGGGCTCAGAGCATGCCTGCACTGGGGAGAGCCGAGGGCGCCCAGTGCTGGGACGGGACCCCTTGCCGTACCCGGCATTGCTCATCACAAGGAACATTTATTTTTAGATCGCTTACCACCACTAAAACATACTTGGACTGTTTTCAGTCTGACTCAGAGCTGAATTCCTGTTCTTCTGGAGGATGATTTTTCTGTCCCCACCCAAAACGGGGAAGACAAAACAAAATGAAACTGAAAAAAAAACCCAGCTGGATCCAAATTGAAGCCCAGTGCGGATGTTTCCAGCCCGTGCTGGTGCCTGTGTCCAAGCAGGGCATGGGACGGCCGGCATGGGATGGCAGAGGGTGGCTGGGGCACTCTGGCCGGTGTCAGCGTTGGTCCACAGCCAGAGCAGCAATAGGACATCACATGGGTCTCCCCAGGAGAGCCCATGCCCACAGCCCATCGCCTTTACACCCTCCCGCACCCCGGCTCAGCACCACTTAGCCCAACCTGGGTGAAATACAGCCCTCAGCAGAGCTTGCACTTTGGGGCTCTTTTAATTTAAATTTGCCTGTATGCTCCTCAGGACTGGAAGAATTAAGCAGTGAGGAGCAGGTTTGCAGAACGTTATCATAGGGGTTTTATCTGAATGTCACCTGGGGGACACAAAACAAAAGCCTGTGGGGGGTCGCAGAGCTGGAAACACCGTGGCACCCAGGGCTGGGGGAGCAGCGCTCTTACCTTAGAGTGGGGTTTTTTTACAGACTTATACATTTTGCCTGTGAAGTGAGATGCAGCCGGTTCATGCAAAGGCCCTGAGAGCTGCCCCTTGAAAGCGAACTGGGTACAGCTGCAGAGAGTACCTTCGGAGGGAAGCAAACGGTCCTCTTGAATATTAGTCTTTTCGGAAAGAAACTTTAATGTTTTTCTAGCTGGATGCTACAGACTATTTATTCATTTTCATGATAATTTCTGTAAAGAGTCCTTTTTTGTGGATTTTTTTCTATTTTTAATTGCAAGACCAGAAACACCATAATGAAGAGTGTAATGAACAAAATTTTCGCTAATGAGTTTGGGGAAATGGGAGTAGATGGGGATTTTAGAGATTGTCACTAAATGAAAGGCACAAACCAGGATTATCTCAGGTGGTGAAAGGGACCAGAGCCTGACAGGTCTTAAAATCGCCCGAGGTGCCTAGCTTTTGTATAGGAGCTCCCACGCTAAACAGAAATGCCTTTTATTAAGTCCAAGAGAAGAAAAGGTGTCCTGCAGCAGAGCTGAAGGGAGCTCGGAGAAGAGTAAGCTGCTGCTGCAATATTCACCTTAGGCTGGGCAAGGCAGGAGCTGCAGATATCACAATTTCGAGTTATAGAAGGAGTTGAAATTACGTTAATCAGTACCATATAATCAGGATAAAATCAGACTCAGAAATATTATTAAACCTTTTTTTTTCCTCTTTGCCATTGCTTTAGGTCTCAGCCAGCCGCTGCAGTGCTGCCTTTCAGCCACAGGAGAGCATGAAGAGCTCGGCTCTTGGCGTGCGTTCTACGGGACCGAGCCTGAGCCGGAGCGAAGGCTCCTTAGGGCCGGCTGCGGGGAAGGAGAGCCAAGCCCTGAGCTTTGGTGCATGTGCAAAAGGTTTCTTACTCTCTGGTTTTACTTTGTATCTGCAGTTTAATACCATCATTGCCATCTCTTTCCCCCCCTCCTCTGCTTTTTGACACTAGTGATGTACGTCCTCTGCTAAATCTTCCTTTTAGAAGGAACTAGTCTGTGCTGCTCGATATTTACAATTCATCGTCTTCTTCCATTCTGAGCAGATTGGTTCTAAAATTTACCTATATAGATAGCATGGATTTTTATTTTGGCTATATATCTCTATATCTGCTTTATACATAATTCTTCCCATAGCGTGAAATCAGACTTGCTATTCAGAGTTACTGTGGGTACACTGGTCTGACCTGACAGCTGCCTGCTTTGAGTGGGAGGTTGGATTAGAGGATCTCCTGCGGTCCCTCCTACTCTGACTTGTCCTGTGATCCTATGATATTACGTACTTATATATTATTAAATAGAAAATATTTCCTGGGATTAAACAACAGCTGTTCTTAGAATAAATGGTCAATAAAATCTAAGTTCCTCTTCCTGCATCTCAGGTGGCCCATAAATCCAACTTACGCTGGAGTACAGCATCTGCAGTGAAGACATTAAAAAGAAGGAAACATTAAAAATGACAATATGAGACACAAACCAGCAGTCAGGAGTATGGAATTTTGTCAAAAATATGTGAAATGGGAAATAATATCTGCCATGAGAAATCTCAGAAGATGTTGGTTTCACGTACTGCCCGGATCTGTAAGTGCCGCAAACCTATATAATAGTCAGTGCTGTGAAAGACAGTTTTCAAAAGCATTGGGATTTATAATCCTGAGGCTCAAAATGGTTTCAGAGATTTCAGCGCACTTTGTAAAGGCACGTATTACCTGCTGATGATTCTGCTCCAGCTGAGATGCCCGCCTTTCAGCTGGACGCGGAGTTATCGGTGCCAGGTCCCACTTTGGGGGTGCTGCGAAAGGCAGAGCCTGGCGCAACTCCAGACGGAGCAGCCGCACATGCAGAGAGCGCAGCGATGCTGAGCCCGGCCCAGGATGGTGCCAGCTCCAGCCTTGTCCTCCTCTTTGGGAAGGATGCGGGTGTTCGGGGTGTTGTTTGCTTAGTCAGGGCATGCAAATATTTCTAGAGTCTCGTTCTGCGGCCCCAAATACCACTCGTTTGTGGGAACCGAATGCAGGGTTTGGGTTGGGCTGCAGGACCTGGGTGCAGGGGGGAAATGTGGGGCGCTGAGCCCAGCCCCGCTCACCCCATGGCCCTCAGACCCCGCGCCGGAGCGGCAGGGATCCCCCCTACAGCCCTCGGAGGAGCTCGATGGGAAATTGCTGATGTGGTTTTTTTTTAGTTGTAGTCTTGCATCTTGATTGCATAGAAACAAAAAAGAGCTTAACAGCTGCCAGCCTGTTCCTGCTTCAGTTAGAGCCGTTGCAGTCCTTCAGAATTTCAGCTAAATGCAACTGATAACCAATTTTCTAATTAGGTAGCCTGTGACTTTTAAAATTTCATGTGCCATGACATGATGAGGATGCATACTAGAGAAATAACAGCATCTCTATTATAAAAAACAGTTGATATAATGTCTGGGAGTTCTATTAAGTAGTGCTGGGCTCTCAGATGCACAGGTACTAGTTTCTAACTTTGCACCTTTTTAATGATGGATATATAGTATATATTAACAGAAAGAGCATGTATTTAGAGATGACTACTTGCTGGGTACCAAGCCTACAGGGAATAGCTGTGTGGGTAAATCCAACACCGGTGTGTACACAGGGAGGTATCCGTAGTGACTCGATCCACTTAATAAGGAGCAGATGACCCTGCTCACCTCAATGGACACAGCAAAACAAATAATTGAACATGTCAATCCATAAGAACTGTCACTACACATTGTTTACAAAGAAAAATCACCTCCTGGCCATTGATCAGCCGGACATGGGATGACACATGCTGTACAGATGCGTCTCCAGTGGGAAGCGGGCAGTGGCATCTGGCATATCCACAGCTCAGCCCTGTCACGGGGCTTGCACTGGCCTCGTCCCCGTCTGGGCAGGAGATCACAGACAGACACTGGCCAGACCCCACAAGGACCAGGCAGTGACACCTGGAAGTTGTTGGGCCAGCAGTGCCGCCTCTTCCAGCAAACCCAGGCTTGAGGAGAACATCTTAAGCCAGACCTTCTGTGCGTCAAAGCAACTTGAGCTTCTGCAAGACTGTTTTCTGTGCTAAAAAACCCAAAGGCAAAACCATACATTTCTTCCTGATTTATATGAAGAGCCTGGAGTCACCTCCCTGGCAGTAACAGAATTGCTGACGATGTGTGCTGATGGGAAAAACAGACCTTGCTTTCATCATGCTGTGACAGGACCATGTCCTCATGCTTCAACCTGTGAGACGTACCTGCCTCGGAACACCCCATGCCCACACCTGCCCCAGAACACTCCGTGCCCACCCAGGGGCAGGAACAAGCCGGGGTGAGTGTCAGGCAGGGTCACCTGCACTCCCCCAACAGGCCTTGCCATCCTGTGTGCTCTGCGAAGGGGCGGAGGTGTGTTTTCTGACATCATTAAAGGTAGGCTGTGGCTTACCATTTCAGATTCATACAGGCCTAATTAAATAGATCCTTTCAAATTACCAATGCAGATGCTCCCAGGGAAGGTGCCGATCTTCATCTGCCCTTCTGCACACACCGTTGCTGGGGGAGGCTGAGCTGGTAGCACGACCTGAGCTGAGGATTGCACAAGCTGTTTTCTGGAAAATGGCTCACAGGCAGCGGTTTATTTATCTTCTGCTTTCTCCTTCCTTCCTGCCCTGCCTTCCGTACAGGGCCTGAGCGAGCGCCTAGCAGCCCCTTGCTCCGCTTCCCCATTCACAGCCGAGATGAGGATGCTGAACCAGCGCTTGCACAACCAGGAGTTGCTGCCATCTCACCGCCCTGCACGTATGGCCATCACGTGGCGGGGGAAAAAAGGGGTGGCTGGTATCACAAAACTGCCCATGACATCAAAAGGTGAAGAAAGATGTTTCCATACCTTGTAAAGATGATGGAAATCACCAGAAGAGAAATGTTACTACTGAGAAGGAAGGGCACGTGGCAAACTGCCCATGACAGACATTGCCTCTGGTGGGTTGGAGTGGGGGCACTAGGAACAACAGTGAGCCTAATGGCTTCAAACTGGAAGAGGGGAGATTTAGATTAGGTATCATGAAGAAATTTTTCACTCTGAGGGTGGTGAGACACCGGCCCAGGTTGCCCAGAGAAGCTGTGGCTGCCCCATCCCTGGAGGTGTTCAAGGCCAGGCTGGATGGGGCTTGGAGCAACCTGGTCTAGTGGGAGGTGTCCCTGCCCAGGGCAGGGGGGTCGAATTAGATGATCTTTAAGGTCCCTTCCAACCTAAACCATTCTGCGATTCTATGATTCTATGAATATGGGCTAGGTGAACAGGTGACCAGCAGGTGCAATAGATTGGGCTGTGGAGCGATAGGCATTGCATTTGGTTTGGCAGACTCCTACATGAGACACACATGAGAATTCAGGCTAAACACAACGTGGTTTTGTGTTGAATATGCAAAATTTCTCCTTTCACATTGTCTCTCAAGCCCAAGATGGATGGCAGCAGTGAAAGAAAGTATAGTCAGGGGTAGGAGCTGGCAACCACAAATCTCTAACGCGGAAAAAAAATTAAATACAGACAGCATGTCCAGGTGGAGTGTACACGGCCTTTCCACTTCCACTAGGGGATTATGTACATATTTTAACAAAACCAAAACCCACCAACTCCTCTTGTGCCCCACATAAGCCTATTCACAAGAAAACCAAGCCACTGATCTGATACAGGAAAGCCCCCAATAGCTACAGTTTTAGAAAATAAACATTTCTTTGAAAAGTCCTGTTCTGTCCACTGCAAAAGGCAAAAGTGAGTCTAATAAAGGTGTTTCAGCTTAATATTTATTGCTGTGTGGTACTTTCCCTGGAAGAAAATATTTGACTGGCTTTTGTAAATTCTGCTTTCAGCTTCCTCTGTATTGGGATGAACATGCATGTTGTCACAGACAGCTGAATAATTGCCTCTTGATGCTATTTCCAATGGTCCTTACAAAAACAGGAGGTATTTATAATGGAAACCTTATCTGTCCCAGGCTGTGCTGCCATAACACACGCGATAGATCTTTTTTTCATCACCAACAGGGTGATTTAGCAATTTATGCATAAAAAAGCAAACAGAGGGAAGAAAATAAGGCTTTACGTACATTTCTCTCCAGTCAAAATTCTGGTTAGCCCTCCCCAGACACCCCCTCTCTGTTCCAGCGCGGGACCTGCTGCCAGCAGAGGAGTACCTCTGCTCACAAACTTTTAGGATCTTAGGATTAATAGGAAAAAGGAAGATAGAATGGCTTCATAGACATTAAAGAGAACAGCACATAAACCAAAACAATGCAAAGAAGGCTGGTTGTTTTTTTTTAAACAGGATGCACAGTTTATTATCGGGCAGGCAGTATCAATGAAACAGCTAGGTGCATTGCAGATGAACACCACGTCAGAAAGCAGAACTGAAGTTGTCTCTGATGAGAAAGGTGGTCCTTTCTCGATGCCTTGGGGCCACCAAGCCCGTGGGCAGCGCTGGCTTTGTGCTGCGCCGAGGGCCCCTCCATCACCCATGGAGCGCAGGCAGAGGAGGGGGCTGCCCGTGATGCTGCCCGCGATGCTGCCCACACTCTGCCAGGTGCTCGCCGCTCTCGGCACGTCTGTCCCCAGCCCAAGCCCGTACCAGCTTCTTACTCCATGGATGTCTTTGGCCTTTCCATTTGAAGTCAGGTCGGTCGACTGGAGAGTAAGTTCTGCTGCTGCAATGATTCCACAGGGATGTTAGGCAGAGAACTGGCTCCTCGTTAGCTGCTGTTTCATTATCAGAACTGTTAATGAAGTTTGAACTGTGAGGTCCAAATTGTCCTTCAAGATATACATTCTGCTCACACTTATAGATAATTACATTAAAGTTAAGTAAACCTATAGTTTGAAAAGCGACTGCGAAAATGCCAGCATGAGCTTGCATAGCTGTCCCCGCGATGTACAAAGGCAAATCTCAGATAAGAACTAAAATGACAGATTTTATTATTTTTACTTCTGCAAGCTGAATCCAGGTTTAACATCAAAGAGTGAAAGAACCTGACTGCACACACACATGCATCTTCGCTGTCTCAGTGCTCCCGTGAAACGCTTGTTCCAAGGAGCCAAACGTTACAGCGCTCTGCGCTCCTCGCACTCATCACAAACCCACCCAGCGACCTCGCCCCTGCCTCCCTCCTGCAACGCCGATGGTGTTCCACCCAGCTCTTTGCATACCCTCCTTTTTCCCCACATCTGAGATGCCAATCCTCCCCAAATCCGCTGGAAATGGAAATTGTCCCAGTTATTTATTCTGAAAGGTAAACCTCCCAGAAGAAGCAGAGTTTGCAAATGTTTATACAAAGGAGACTCAACCTCGATCCCCAGACTGTGTTGAGAATGTGAATTAGTGCCCCTGGCACAGTTTATCCAAGCCTAGGTCCAGTCCAGCATCAAGTTATGGCTCACAAAGCAGCTGTCTGAGAACAGCATATTCCTTCTAATAACTACCATGACGATCTTTTGTTTTCAATATTAATCAGCCATAGCGTGTCCTGCTATGAGAGTAGGGTTTCCTGCTGTACTGTTGTGAGAGAACATCACTTCTGGTTTGCTGCAGTCAGATCAGCAGGAGGAGGGCTCATGTGCAGTAAGGTAACAAGTGCATTTAGAGGAACGCAATCAGCTCATGCATATTCTATAGCGTAAATAAAGTTATCTAACAAAATGGCACTGTACATTGGTGAATGCTCTCCCTAAGAGAGTTTCCTCCCCCCATGTCCCACTATGAGAGGTCTCCTTCTTCATTCATTTGCTGGTGGTTGTCACCCTGCTCAAGAGCTGCCTTAATTTTGCCACCAGCATCTCTCTGAATTGGTCACCCATTAAGAAATAAAAAACAGGATTAACGGCACTATTCAAAAATGCAATGGGTCTCGTGATGATGTAAATGGTGTTGATGATGTCCTGTGTGCACACAGACACGTTCAAGGCTGGTATTCGGGAAGCAAGTCGGACATTGCGCATTATGTGATAGGGAGTGAAAAGCAGTGAGAAGATAACCACTGCGAGGATGACTAAAGTAAGGGGTTTTTCAAGTGTCAGGGGAGAACTGACTTGCTCGTTCCTATTTTTAAGAAAAAGAACCATCTTTACATAGAAACAGCACATGATCACGAGAGGGATTAGGAACCCAAAGACCGTCAGAAACATGCTATAGATGAGGTTTTCTGCAGGGTCTCCAGAGCTTGCGTAATCAAGACGCTGGTAATTATTGGCAGGCGTTATAGGCTCCAGGAAATACATCAAGGGCAGCAGTTCCAGTATCACCCCAAACCATACGGCCACAGAGATGATAAGAGCCATTTTCCTCTTCTGTAGAAAATGTTCTCTGAAAGGACATTTTATGAGCATGTATCGGTCAACACTAATAACGGTGAGGAAAAGGATGCTGCTATACAGGTTTGCATGCAACAGGAACCTGTTGCTATTGCACAAGATGCTCTCTTTTGCCCATTGATCTCTGGAGTAGCTGTTCACGAGTGTTGGAAGAGTACACAGAAATAATAAATCTGATAATGATAAATTGAACAGGTAGATGTTGCTGCTTTTCCAGTTTCTCAGGCAGAAAATATAGCCAAACACAGCAACAGCGTTTCCAATGAAGCCAAAAATGAACACAAGGCAGTACATGGTGGAAAGATAATACTTTTCTAGGACTCTGTTCATCACCAAACAGCCATCTGTCTCGTTCACAGCCTGGAAAGTCAAAAGGAGAAAAAATAAACACCAAAAAAAAAAATATATATACACACACACATATATATCCACACACACATATATATAAAAATTATAAAAATTGCATGGCTATTTTTATATTGTTGTTGCAATAGTTGAATATAGCATGCTATTTCCTTATGACTTATATGGTAAGTAGAGACTTAAACTCAAAGAATATCCCTTATGCACACAAGATTTCTACTTTCAGCTATTGACCAGAGTTGCCAAGCAAGATGAACACACGTGTGATCTAAAACCTGTGTGAGGTTCAGCATCACCTGAAAACATCTGCCGTAACGTGCCAGCTGCCACTTGGCCAAACCCATGGCATCACCAGGGGCTGGGAAAGTGAAAATGGCCTCTCTCCACTTTTTCACAGCCCTGGCTGGCAGTCATCTGCCTCCCTGTTGCCCAACGCCAGTCCCGTGGTCCCCTCACTCATCACTAAAGCAGAAGTTTGCTGACAAGATTGATAAAGGATGAACTCATTAGCAGCAATACGGCCACGCTCTGACGGTGACACTCAGCATTCATTAAGAGGTCAGGAGAGAATGTGTTTGTTAAATTCATGGAACTGTTCATCGTGCACTTTGTGCGGTTTTGCTGGTAACTCGGTACCAGAATTGCATGGAAAGCGCTGTGAACGAGGATGAAGCACGTATCCTGTGCATCCCAGCAGATGTGCCGGAGCACTTCCCAGCCATTCCGGCAGGCACAGGGCATTTCTGCTCCTGGAGTTTCACAATTATCTTCTGTTTTCTACAAAAAGCCCTTTCAAAAAAGGAAGGTTCAGCTACAACTGAGTGGTCCTCACTGACGTGAAAGCTACTGTGGTCAAGGGCACAGCACCATCAAGTTCAGGATAAAAAAGCCTCCAAAGCCAAATTCACAAAGTTTAAGTCGCTTTTTGTTACCAGCCTCCTGTGAAGCGAGAACACGGCATATGATTTATTCAGGTCACAGCTCGCAACTTCTGCTCAGCCCCCACCCCGGCCACCATGGGAAAGATAATACTTTTCCAGGGCTTTGTTGGTCAGCCTTTGCCTTGCCGTGCCCCGAGCCCGGCCCCATGGAGTGGCCGGAGGAGGGGAGCCCGTTCCCTGCCGGGACAACGTGTGGCCGTTCGCAGCCGGGAAATATGCCAGCGCTGCTGCCACCCCTCCTGCACGGCTATTTCATTTTCTCTTTGGCTCCAGACAAAGAGCGGTTCATTTCAGCTGGGAAGTCAGTAGCACGCTCAGTATTTTTTATGGAGCAGAGCTTTCTAGGAAGCCGCGCCAAGCGTGAGTTTGCCTGAGGACAAATTTTGCTTTCTTTCTAAAGGTTGGTTAAAAAAATGCTCTCGCGCTACAGGGGAAGAAATGGAGTAGGATCTCAAGTGCTCACTCCTCTTGCTCCTCAGGCAAACACACCTGCAGGGGAACCGCAAGCTAAAGAAAGCTTTTAGCGAGAGCCTTTTAGTTAAAACATTAGCAAAACAATTAGAAAGCAGGGGAAAACAAAACGTTAGAAAAATGGGATATAGATTAAAACTGAAATCAAGCTAAGCCTAAGCTCCAAAAGAGCAGCAAGGTGGCTGCCACAAAAAGCTGCTAGTGACAGTCTCCACAGATCTTGTCGTTATTATCAGTCTTTCCGAAGTTGTTCTGGTGCCTAGAATTTGTTAATAGGTCTCTGCTCTCAAAGCACTGTATTTTATTTTAAAGGTTGATCATGAGGCAGAATAAAGTACAGCGTACACAAAATTTCACAAAGTTACATCCAACAAATACCTACACTTGTGCTGCACCAAACAAACATAATCATACAGCCACGAAGGCTCACTCTGGTCAGAACAACCTGCCGTGCAGCACCCAGCCCAGCCCGGGCTCTGCAGGCTCTTGGGAAGAAACTCAACTCTTTAGTGAGATTTTAATTCTAGAAAACACTGCACTAACGTCAGCACTTCAAACACAAATAATAATTAAAACATTACTGTGTTGACAGACATGTTGATTTAGGTTTAGGTAGTCATTAGAAAAAAAGACCGATTAATCAATTTTAAGGTAAGTAGTCAGTAACACAATGAAAGGATCCATTCAGAAAATGCCTCGGCCAAGCAGCAGCAGAGTCTCCTGGAGAAGCGGCCGTCTGGCAGCCGGCTCTCAGGCACAAGGACACCTTACCATCCCCAGGGCTGCCGCTGCCTCTCCCCCGGTGCTCCCGGACCATGCCGTGGTGTAAAATGTTGGGATCCCCATCGCGCAGTGCAACCTCACCGTGCGGCCGAGTTTGCATATGATTCAATCATTAATGAGTCAAGACAAAGGCGCTATTTGTTTGGCTGAGCGGGACGCAGGGGGCAGTTTTTGTGGGAGGAAGGTTCTGCAAAATACGTGCTGAGCCAAGGAGAGAAGCAAACAGACACTTCCCCTCGGCAGAGAGCTGTTTGGAAACGGCCGGGGCAGCCCGGGCTCTGCTCCGTGACGGGGCTCAGAGACGGGGCTCCCCCCGAAATGCTGCTGTTGGGGAGAGGTGCGGATCTCACCCACAGTGAGCCATGGTCTGGCAGTCGGAGGTGCCCAGCGCTGTGCCCAGCACTCCCTGGGGCGGGCTGAGGACACCGCTCTTCATCCCACCTTTTGAGAGATCCCCGGAGGCACCAGGAGGGGAAAGCCGGTGGCTTGTGTCCTGTTGACATCCCGTCATCTTTAACCACGGAACAGCTGCTCCCCTCACACTCAGAGATCAACCCAACAGGTGCCGCAGCCCAGTGGCATCCTATAGTTATCGCAAAACAAATAAGACAACCTATTTCAATTATATGAAAGCAGAGCACTGAAGAAGAACACTTAGTTTTCATACAGTAATGCTTTTTAACACTTCAAAGCTTGATGGTTTATTCATCAACGCTATGTAATATTATTATGCTTTTAACTTTGAGACTAAATGCTGATTATGCAAAGTGACTCTGTTCCACTGCAAGTAATGCACCTGAACCCCTTTATATCAGCACAAAAATTGTTTCTTGGTTTCAAATTATACAGTGTCATTTTTATATGCAGTTTTGATCGTGTTTTTACCTGTGGACCACTGTCTTCTGCCGTTCAGAAGCCCCAGGGCCCTCCATAAAAGATTAGGTTTCAACGTCCTGAGCCCAGCCTGGGTGCCCTGGCTGAAAGTGCTGATCCTTGCACAAGAACGCGAGGGTGCTGCCGTTTTCTTGCATAAAAAGGAGATCGAGCTCAGCAGCGGTTTGGGCTGAGCAGGACTGGGTGGCCGTGCAGCTGACACACGGGAGATGTCCCGGTCTGGGATTTCCGCTGCTACAGGGCAGGTTTGTATCCAGGGGAGATTGTTAGAAAATCCTGCAAAGTAAGCTTTCGTGTACTTCCATTTAACTTTTATTGCTGTGCATAAGCATGCTCTAAGCGAGGTTTCAAGGCAAAAAGCGGCTGCTGTGTGACCTGTCAATACGCATTAATGCCTGAAGACAAGAGGCCCAGTCTCCCTTTCCTGGCTCCAGCCTGCTACTGAAAAACCGATTCACGCTGTAGGCAAAGCTGCTGGTGTCTGTCATGGGCAGACACCAAACCAGGCAGGGCTGTGCCCCAGCAGATGGCCATGCATTTGCAACGCGCGCGCGTACACCAACACCTAATTGCTTCACCTGATCCCAGCCGGACCAGCATTGAGATCGCATGCGGCATCTGGAAAATGGGGAGTGCTGGCGCAGCCGTGAGCCGGGCGAGCGGCTCCCAACAGCACCGTATCACCTTGCAGCACCCAGCTGTTTGTCCCCCCCCGCAGGGGACAAACAAACTGGAGTGAAGTCTGATGCTTTAAGTGTATCTCAAAAAGCTGTCCTCAGCTGGGTTAGCCCTTTGTACAGCTTGTGTACCCGAGGGCAAGGCTTCCTCAGGCAGGAGAGGAGCCCCAGAGGCTCAGCAGCAGTGTCAGAAGCCCTACTTCGGCAGCGGGTGACAGTGATGCTGTGCCATGCTCCAGCCAGGACGGTCCTTTCACTGGAGAAGGGCATGCCTGGGAGAAAGGGACCTTTCATCGGGGCGGGGGACAGCCGCAGGCAGAGCACCGCTGGGTGGGTGTCTCCAGGTCTCCGGTGGATCGCTCAGCCTCAGTGTTGTGGTCTTCCCAGGCTCATCCCTGCTCCTGACTGCACAGGTTACAGCACACCGTCTCATCCTGACCAGCCCAGGATCCAGCCTTCTCCAGGGGCTCACTGCCACGGAGAGCATTTCAGAGCAAAGCTTTTGAGGTTGAAGTAGGGAAAACACGTCAGTTGGCAGTGGCTGAGGCAGGCAGAGACGCTGCCCACCTTCCCGGCCACTGCTCAGTCCGTTCCTTTGCCTGCAAGAGGGCGCCCAGCCCAGGGGCAGCATCTCCAGCCGCCCTCTGGGCCAGGACAGCAGCTACAGGCTGCTGCAGGGAGTTATTTTATCATTATTTTTTTTTTTTTAAACTAAATCTGGCACAAACACAGGGCACAGCACAAACCTCTAATACATCAACAATCACTGCAGAAATCCAGAAAGGAAATGAAGTTATTATTATCATTTATCTGGGGGGAAACATGCCTGTTGTGTGGCAATTCGGACAGGCCCAGCTCACGTTAACACAGCTGTGTAGGATGGGTACTTCTAAAAAACACTATTTAGAAACAGCTTTATTGTTCATGTCACATCTGTTTGTGAGAAACGAAAATTCCTGGATGTTGCAAGTTTAGCAAATATAGCTGAAGTACCGTTACAATTTTTTAAATTTAAGCCAGAATTTGAATGCCTCATTTTTAAAGCTTAATTAAAAAAAAAAAAAAAAAACCAAAACAAAACAAAAAACAACCCAGCATTATGTAGATGGCTACAGGAAAACTATTATAAGGTGGAAAAAAGCTAAATAAACTGCTAAATGACACATTAGCTTTCAGTCCCTGGAATTTTGGAAATAATCAGCACAAACAGTTATTCAGCATTATTTCACCTTGGTGAATTATACGAAAGAGCAGTTTCAGAATTTTACCAGCCCAATGAAATTAAAATCTTAAGAAGATAAATCAGAAAACAAACAGATGTTGAAACTTCTCATTAGCTCAGCAGAGCGGTGGGCCAAGCCGATGCGTCCCATGGAGCGGCTGTCTGGTTTTAGAGGAGCCAGGAGCTGCTGTTCCCTCCTGTCACGGTAAGAGCAGGGTGAAACGTGAAGCGCCACCGAGGCAGGAGGAGCAGCTGCCGCCTGCTCAGAGCTGCTGGGTTTGCTGTACAGCCCTCACGCCTGGACAAAACTGAACAAAATGTGTGAAATCAACTAAAGGAATAAACAGGGGGAGTCCATTATGCTCAAAATAAGTCTTCTCGGTGCACACATCTTTTGCTCCAGCTACCAGAAGGATTTCAGTTTCTTTACTACCCTCAGCAGTAACTTGCCTCGGGGGGGGGGCGGCTGTCAACGTACACAGAGCTGTACGGAAACTGCGAGCAGCAACCACTTCTCCATCAGTATCACGATACGTGCCATAAAATATCCAAAATGGAATGGAATGGGCACTGGTAACATAAAGAGTCCACCACAAATGAGTCATCATACGTGACTGACAATGGAAGAAGTTTATGGCGGATGAAGTGCTGTAACACAATTTAATGTGTATGTGCAGAAAGTCACAGTAAATGAGTGACTAAAATGAAACTTCCTTCAATGGCCAAGTAAAGCACTATAAGAAGTAGCACATTACGTTTTAGAGCACTACTTGATATCAGTAACAATTTGCAAGGAAAACTAATAACTGTTCTTAAATCACCACATCTTTCAGAGGCAATGGGCACAAACTTGAGCATAGGAAGTTCCACCTAAACATGAGGAGGAACTTCTTTACCCTGGGGGTGGCAGAGCACTGGCACAGGCTGCCCAGAGAGGTGGTGGAGTCTCCAACTCTGGAGACATTCCAAATCCACCTGGACGCATCTCTGTGCAACCTGCTCTGGGTGACCCTACTGTGGCAGGGGGTTGGACGAGATGATCTCCAGAGGTCCCTTCCAACCCTGTGATTCTATGATTCATACAACTGTATTACAAAACCCAGGTCTTTTCAAGGAGACCTGGTAGGTTATGCCAAGGCGTGATGTTTGAAGCCCTGGCTGAAGAGGATCTAGTGGTCATGGTATATCTGGATTTTCAAAAAGCCTTTGGATGAGGTCCCACCCACACCACAGATTTGTGAAGAAATCCGGTTACTCTGTGGGTTTGTCTGGGTGAGTCCTGGAAACCCCCACGGGCACCAGTTCCACCCTCCAACCTGTTCCTGCAGACACACGGCAGAGTCCGGGGGTGTGAGTGCCCGGCACACTGTGGCGCTTAAAAACCCCCCGGAAGGTGCTTCTGCTGCCCGGCTGCAGCCAGCAGCGAGTGGCTGAGGGTGCCGCATGGGAGCAAGGCTGGAAACTCACCTCAACTGTTCTCTGCTACTGTAAGTTTGGATTTTCCTTCTCTGGAATCAGGTGCCATCGGCGGGGCGGGAGGCAGCCAGGCTGGTGCCGGGGCATGGGAGGGAGCGGAGCTCAGCAGGGCAGGCTTCAGCCCCGGCTCCACCCAGCGAGACAGACTCACGTCCAGTTTCTTTGTCAAATGAGCCAAGACTTGCACTTTTATAATTAGCAGAGAATTCTTACCTTAATATTTTTCATGAACTTCAATATTATGATTAGATATAACAAAATCACTAATAATTCATGTTTCACATGAGCAATTGCCAAAACACATATAAGGAAGAACCAGCCTCATGTCTTATCACTGACTCACCTGAGGATGGAGAAGAGCCGTCACCGCCGGTGTGCTGGGGACATTTGAGCTCTACCAATAAGCATCCACACAGCCGTACGTTACTGGGAACAGGATTATTCTGGGTTTTGCTCCCAGCAAACACTGATCCCAAAACAGGTTCAGAGACAAATGCCCTACTGCAAAATGCAATGATCAGAATTCTGCCTGCACCTTTTTTTTTTTTTTAATATATTTATTTACACGTACTTTGTAGGCGCATCATGAATGGTCATTCAGGACAAACCAGAAGCATTCAAAGCAATCAAAACAACCAGTTTTCCCTGTCTCCTCTCCTACTGACTCGTTCAAGTCAGAGGTTTAGATCTCTCCAAATATTGAGGCCAACCTCTACAACATGCATCAGAAGACTGAAGGTGTTTTTTGGAACAGACAGATCTCCTGTGCTCTCAGTCCCCTTCATGCCCCAAAAGACCACAGGGTTGACCAGTTGCCGCTTGGCAGTGCACGGCCGTGGGACAGCCACATGCCGGGGTGACCCCAGACCCTTAACGTACGTTACTGGGAAATGATAATTCCCCACGGAGCGCTTCCCTCTCAAAGTTCTACAGGCACTTCCCTCTCAAAGTTCTACACATCCACCACCACTGTGTGAGATTATTCTCCAAATGCCTACGTCCTTGATGGATCCTTTATTTAGAAACTGATTCAGGAGCGACTGATGCTCTTTTCCTGCACACCATGCTTTAGGAAAGCACAGCCACCAACATTCCCATTCTTCTTCTGTTAGAACAACAACTGCGTGCAAACCGCTGGTCAAGTCACCCAATAAAACCAGTATCTACTGGTTTTAGACACTGTCTAAAAAAGTGCCATGTGGCCAGAATACCAGGTGTGTGTGCTGGGTCTTTTCAGAGCACCTGAAGACACCTGTGTTTGCCTGATAAGGCTGCCACCATGGGTAATAATGAAACTTTAATTACACGATGTTGACACAAGTCACAAACCTCTAAACACTCGGGCAGCTGCTATGTTTTTCCACTCTTGCACTCAAAGGCAGAGGGATTTATTTTTCAAAACAAATTGTGCTTGTGAAAGATATTGTTCAACCACGGGTTGACTTAGGCAACCCAGTGCTCGCCAGATCTACTAATTGTACCTTATGTCACCCAGAGGGGTTTAAAGAGTACTTGGAGGAATACAAGGGATCTCATATGTAGCTGTGTTGAAAGAACAAGTTAATACAAGTTGCAAAGCCAGTACTTGAGCATTTACATTTGCTTATACAATTCTAACCTTCTAGAGCAGTTTTGGGTGCAGAAGGGGGGAGAGAGACAATTTTGGGGTGGAAAGCACCAGCGCTCCAAAGGTGCACCAAAACCTTGGTGAGGTTCTGCACCTGGGCAAGCCGCAGTGTCCTGTGGGAAGCCCCCACCAGCAGGGAGCCCCCGGCAGCATGCTGGGAGCAACAGGAGGTGGCCTTGGCCACCATACACTATTTGCTGATCCTCGGTACATGTCCATAGTGACTTGGGAGGAGGGAAATTCATCCCAGAACCCTTATTCCTACAGCACCCTAATAACACACTTTTTTTATTACAGTCAACCAGTCTTTGAAGGAATGTCATCAGCACAAACCTTTCCACCGAGAAGCAGCCCAACGCAACCACCATCCACCCAAAAAGCAAACATGATTACGTGCCCCTAACGATTACAGAAATTCTTCACACTGTTTTGGTACGTGTCTATAGTGTTTCTCAGGGAATTTATTGAAATGATGCTGCCCAGATTTAATCCTGCAGCTCCCAGGCAATTTGAAGCAAGTTTGCAAAAAAACGGGCATTTAGAGAGGGAGAGAAGGGCAGGCTCCGGCCGTAACTCAATGCCGTGCTGTTAAACTCGTTGGGCTCTTTAGCAACCTGCGGGCTTTAAAGAAATGCAGCTGGAGTCAGGCATGTTTGTTACCATTAGATACACATTTGTCAATTTATATTAGACTGATACCTATTAAATGAGTCATGCATATTTAACAGTTTATTATGATGTATTTGCATTTGACTGATTGGAATGAGTCATTAAGGGTGACCTTGGGTGAAATGTGGCGCCTCTCCTGCAGAGCCCTTTGAACAGGGGATGTTTGTCCCCCTTGGGATTCATCCCTATGAGCAAATGGAACACAGGAATATTCTTTTAGGTTATCAATTATTACTAGGGAACATTAATTAACACCTTGCCCTGGCCACCATGAGCCAGAAGAGAACTTTGTGATGACAACGGCAGTGTGAAGGGGTCAGCAGCACACGCCACTGCCACACACTAGCCCAGACGGCGCTGAGCAGAGTCTGTACAGCCGGTTACTGTAAACGTAACAGCCTAATGACGTCTCTGCCCTTGGTACAAAGAAGGGATAGAATGAAACGTTTCCTTTTGTTTATCTGTGGCTTGTTTGTATTAGCCCAGCAGTACCTGATTTCTGGAATAAATGTGACCCATTTCTCCTCTGCTTCAGTGCCCACACCAAAGTCATCACGTTTGGACTCAGATGCTTGTTTCCAGGCTCTTCCAGAAGAACACATCCGAGCATGTCCGTACTCACCCTGCCTTTAGCTCTCTCTTAGGAAGGGGACGTGGCAGCACCCACCCCAGCTGGCCATGGTAATTAGGGGATGTGTGTAGGATGCTAAACACAGCCCAGGCTCCAGCAATCTCGCTTTACCCCCTGTATTGCTGTTCCTCCTGCAGGCGCATGGCACCAGGACCCCAACTCCCAGCCGAGCCTTGCTGGTGCCCCATGGTAAAGCCTCCTGCTCGGCAGATCCCCAGGGACAGGGAGCTGGGGGACAGGTGGGCACCAAGGGGCCATCACTCCTGCAAGCACAAGGGGCTGTCACCCGCGGCTGCACACATGGCATTTCAGTAGCAGCGCTACCCCCCTCCACCTGCAGGTTTGGCCAGACCCACGGAAGCCCTCAGCTCCCCCACACAGTTTGGGATGAAGCTTTCTTGGCTTGGCTCCTCCTGCTGAGCCAGCATAAGA
The DNA here is from genome assembly GCA_008658365.1 of Alca torda. Lineage (NCBI taxonomy): Eukaryota > Metazoa > Chordata > Aves > Charadriiformes > Alcidae > Alca > Alca torda. The sequence continues at coordinate 10,449,730 of CM018081.1, forward strand.
TAAAGTTCCCAGACTTGGACACCATGGTGAAACCCCCAGCTCTAACACAGGCACTGCCCCACTGAAGGAAAGCGGCGATACAAACGCTCCCCAGGCAGAGCTGGCTTATAAACTTAATTCAGAACAAATTTTGTTTGGCTCAAATATAGTTTACCATGAATACCAGATTTCTTGGAATAATAACATCTGAATTCAGTAAGGAAAAAACAAGCAGAACCTGGTGGGGAGGGCAGGGTGCGTTCCCAGCACAGCACGGGAGCGTTTGCCATACCCCGCAGGGGCTCCAGCGAGGACGGCTGCCCCCCCTGCCCGCCAGCCCCAGGCTGGCAAGGCTCTCCCCCAGCACAGCGGGGGTGCCAAACCCACAGCCCGAGCTGCACCCGTCCCCCGCTGCCCGCCTCCAGCAGTGTTAAGGTTTTCCTGTGGCGGGGGCTGGGGGGGGGTGGGGGTGGGGGTGGAAAAGTGCTATGTCAAGGTGTTGAAAGTTCAAAATGAAATAAATCTGGCATTACAGCAGGAGAGGCAGCCTGCCCTGCCATGGGCAGCTCCTACCACCGTGCTCGCTCGGGTGCAGTGCCCAGCCTTTGGCCACCGGCAGCTCCCCCCAGCGAGGCGGTGTTTCCCACACAGCACCTGGCCAGACTTTGTGACTCTTTTCCATAGCGCAGTATATTTCATAGATGAATAATCAACCAAAGCCCCAGGATGATTACACTGCAGGGACATTTTGCAGCCACTTCTGTAAACCAGAAGCTACATTTTTTTCCATCACAGCAGTGAGCCGTGTGAGCCCGGCGCCCGCACTCACCCATCGCAACAGCACTGCGCTGTTGCACAAGAGACCTGACGTTTGTGAATCGCTGTGCGCAAACAAGAAGCACATATAAAAGAGCAGATAAACCCCAAATGAACCCACTCCCACCTGTGTAACTTCTGCCTGCAACTCTGCTTTCATGACAGCAGCATCTCAGCAAGCCTGCAGTGTAATGGCTGTATGGAGGGTGTTATTTGCATAAAATACCTCCATAATACACATCTCGTATACAATTGCTCCCCATAGCACTTTGCCATCTGTTATTTGGAGTTGTACTAATTACATGCAGGGCCTGAAAATGAGGGAAGACATGAAATTGCTTCCATTATTCAATTATCTTTTTTTTCCTGAGAGGAATAGATCTTCATTAATAATGTATGTTTCAAGAAGTCTAATGCACAGATTTCTTTTGATCCCCCAAAGCTATAAAGCCCTTTTTTCAACCTCCACCTCCCTGCAAGAGGAGGAGGAAGGGGCCTTTGCTATTCACAGCTGCTGCATGGAAACTTCACCCTGCAGCCTTCCTCCTCCTCCTCCTCCTGCTCCCAAAGACCAGCCCAGCCATGCGGCCAGGCGGGTGGGAGGTGGGCGACACCCAGCTTGGGTTCTGCCACCCCGAGCCCTCTGGATTGATGTGTTCTGAGGCTCCTTCCCCACACAGCTGCAGGCAAGCAGAGAGCTTTGGTATTTCTCTAAGCTACAACATGTATTTTATTTAAAATGTTAAACTTTGTTGGATTTATACAGAGAAATATACATAAAATATCTATCATACTCTTATAAATGTATTTCTTTTATAAAATACAAACAGCATCTGAGTGTAATTAAGGCCTGGTGAATAAACTCAGTACAGAAGAGAAGTTAAATGCAAGGTCATGATACGCACCAGTGAAAAAGTCAGAATACCACCATGATTATTTTAAAATAGGAGAAATAAACATGGTTCAGATACCAAAAATACCAACTCCCCCCACCCCTTCCCTTCATTGTCATCTACTTTAAGATTAGCAAATATTAACCCTACTAATATCTGGGATATAAAAAGGTACTCTGACTTTTCTCTGAAGACAAGACAAATAAATCAGCTAATACTTAAGTATCCAGAGCTTTAAATCCAATGCTTTAAAATTTCCCACGAGGCTGACAAATAGTACTGGCTTCTCATTCACCTGCTTTTAAATATTTTGTTCATTCAGGCAACTGCTGTTGCACCGAAGGATAAAAGGGGGGGCTGAATAAATGGAACATTTATTCTTCCACGCTGACAGTAAATCTTCAAAGAACTGGTAATAGAGCAACAAAGACATAAACCTCCAAAAACGCCCCTGCCTTTGCCACTGCCCGTGTTTGGCTACTCAAGCCAGCGGCGCAGGTGAGTCAGACTGATGCCCAGCCTGGCCGCACTCTTTGCAAAAGCAGTAGCTTGGCACAGTTGTGCACTCTTCACAGGTAATTAATAACTAATTCCACCTCAGCACTTTCACTATTAGTGGATCTGTATAAACCATACCCAACAGCTGAGGCTGAAAGGTGTAAAATACAACTTTTTCATTTTGTTGGGTTGTTTTTTTTTCCTTCAGCTTTGCTGGTGGTGGGACCCCCTCCAGCTGCAGGGCCAGGGTGCTGCCGGGAGAGCCGAGTGATGGCTGGGACCCCCGCACCTCTCCCCTGACCCCCAGACCCTGCCCCTGGTACCCCCGGGACAGGAAGGTCTCTCCTTCTCGCACCGCACCAAGGGGCCAAGGGCCAGGCGGGGGGTCCCTGCAGGGCTCTGCCCAGGGGCACGCTCCAGCACCCTGGGGATACCAAAGATGCAGCCAGAGGCAGGGAAGGAGGGCAGGTCACAATCCTTGTCTAGCCCGAAACGTGCTCTCCCTCAAGAGAAAAATATGTACCTCAAGGTACAAAAGTTTCAAAGAAAAAGACATTTCAAAAACGTCTTCTAACTGTTATAGTTCAAGTAGTCTTAATGTAATATCAATGTTTTTAGATTTTTGTCCCAGATTAACATCTCTAGGAATATTGCATGGATTCATTTTGTTTCTAAGCGCAGTTTTCTAAGCCTTGATTATTTTGAGGCTGGAGAATTAGCAAAGCTCTCTTAGTCACGTGAGCTGGCATCTGTAATTACGTTGGCTTCCAGGAGGCTTACCAAGAAAGAATACCTGAATTAAAAGGTCTCTCTGCAGCAGTTTTTGTTGTTGCCGACAGTCGGGTGTCCCATATTGGTGTCAGATAAGAAATACCGGGAGGCAGGTCAGGGTTCTCCTCACAGGTTTGAGAGATGCTGTCCTCTGCTGGTGAGCATTCAGCCTGGGGCTCCAGGCTAACCTTAGCGTGAAGAAACAAAACAGCACAGCTTTATGGGTTAACACTGAACGGGAGCCTTTGAAACTGCTTCTATGAAGTGGTTTAACCCCAGCCAGCAACGAGGACCACACAGGTGTTCACTCACTCGTGCCCCCACCACCACAGTGGGGTAGGGAGAAGAGGGAGAAAAAAGGAGAAGGAAACTTATGGGTTGAGATAAAGACAGTTTAATAGAACAGTAACACAAGAGTTGATGATGATGATAATAATAATAATAATGGTAAAAGAATAGATAGAACAAAGTGACGCAATATAATTGCTCTCACCACCTGATGATCCGTTGCCCAGCTTGTCCTGAGCGGCAATCATGGATCCCCACCCCGGCCAGCCCCCATTTATATACCAAGCATGATGTCTGTGGTATGGAATGGTGCTTTGGCCATCTTCTCCTGTCTATGCTCCCTCTCAGCTTCTATGGGAAGCTGAAAGGGTCCTTGACTTAACATAAGCATTACCCAGCAACAACTGAAACAATGCGTTATCAACATTATTCTCATACTAAATCCAAAACACAGCAGCTGCTAGGACAAAAATTAACTCTATCCCAGCCAGAACCAGGTTAATGAAAATAATGAATATGCTAAGCAGCACCAATGGGATTGGGCCTTAAACTGAATTTGCCAACAGGGAACAGCATAATCAACAGTTCCAAAAATACTAGAAAACCAAAACTATTTGCCAAGTTGTGTTTTGTTTACTATCAAACACCAAATTTCATTTCCACCTCTATTGGGAGACTGAACAAAGCCTTCCCTTGGGATGGTTTTTACTGTTTTCTGCTCTGGATAAATAAGTTGCTTACTGTGGCTTCAGCCGCTCTTGCCAGAGACGCTGATGTTGCAATTTTCACTGTCTCATTTTGTGCCTCACCAAGCATTTCCAACTCAAAAAGTCTATTTTAGGAACCTAATTAATAGCATATATGGTCCAATCAATCATGAATCCATATTTAGGTGCGGATGGTTAAGAGACATTTGCTTCTTGTTCCAAGCAGAATCCTATAAAAACACAGTGGGAGATTAGTAATACTGTGAGCATTTTTGCTTAGAGCATACATTTTTCTACTACCTTACAGGTATAAAACATTTCTAAAGGTAAGAAAGATCATTTCTGGAAGTTCCTTTCACGCTGTTCCTCTCACTGCCAACATCTCCACTGCTTTATCCCCTTGATACCTGCTCCATCAGATTCTCCACTAATTTAAGCATTTACCCTTCAGGCATGGCTTCACCTCCTCCTTCACTGCCTCCCCAGGCTCCCTTCCCATCCAATAACTGTCCCATCAGCCCTTCCAATGCCTCCCATGAGTATAGCCCCATGAGAACCTCATGAAGTTCAACAAGGCCAAGTGCAATGTCCTGCACTTGGGTCAGGGCAATCCCATGCACAAATACAGGCTGGGCAGAGAATGCATGGAGAGCAGCCCTGAAGAAAAGCACTTGAGGGTGTTGGTGGATGAGAAGCTCGGCATGAGCCAGCAATGTGCGCTCACAGCCCAGAAACCCGTTCGCATCCTGGGCTGCATCCCCAGCAGCGTGGCCAGCAGGGCGAGGGGGGATTCTGCCCCTCTGCTCTGGTGAGACCCCCTGCAGTGCTGCCTCCAGCTCTGGGGCATCCAACATGAGAAGGACATGGACCTATTGGAGCTGGTCCAGAGGAGGCCACGAAGATGATCAGAGGCTGGAGCCCCTCTGCTATGAAGACAGACTGAGAGAATTGGAGTTGTTCAGCCTAGAGACAAGAAGGCTCCAGGGAGACCTTAGAGCTCCTTCCAGTCCCTAAAGGGGCTACAGGAAAGATGGGGAGGGTGGTGAGACACTGGCCCAGGTTGCCCAGAGAAGCTGTGGCTGCCCCATCCCTGGAGGTGTTCAAGGCCAGGCTGGATGGGGCTTGGAGCAACCTGGTCTAGTGGGAGGTGTCCCTGCCCACGGCAGGGGGTTGAAACCAGATGATCTTTATGGTCTCTTCCAATCTAAACCATTCTATGATTCCATGAGTTGTCTGAAGGAACAGAGGAAATGCCAGGACCCACATCCAAAGCCTTCCCCGGGCTTTGCCAGGAGCTGCACACACACTGCGCTATGCGTGCATCAGGGAAGCACAGGAAGGACCAAGAGCCCTGCTCAGGGTGCAAAGACAGGGGTAGTAGTGCCCACCCAACAGACCCTATTGCTGGGCCACAACACAGGAAACACCACATCGGTGGCCACGTGGGCAAGGAGGGTGTCCCAGGTTTGCTCCTTCAGGGCTGGCACGCTTTCTGCCGGCGGAGGCCAGGTGCTGCTCAGTGCCCCCAGCACCCACTGAAGGGAGGCAAAGCCACCCCTGCATGGGGCAGGACGGATCCTGCCCAGGGTCCCACTGTGCTTTTAGGCCACCTGGGCTGCCCTGGCAGCACATCCCCAGCTCTTCAGTCTGCTAGGGCCAGCGACCCTCCTGCTTGTTGTGCTAGTCCTTGTCACCGAGTGATGGGTGGTGAGCTTTCCCAACACTTCAGACTAACACTGTTTTATCAGTGATGTCCCAGTACCTGCAGGGAAAGAAAACAATCAAAGCCAATATCAGTGACAGCAGTGTAATCGCTGAGGGATGCCTGCTTTTACATCCCAGCTTTGTGCATGTCCTCTGTGACACATACAAAATAACTGTCCCCTCTAAAAATTCTCTTAATCAAGTCTTTTTCTGCTGTTTATATAGAAGAAAGAATAAAGCAGCCTGTAGGACACAGAGAAAGGATCACTTAGAGTGACTAAAGGCCAATCTGTCCAGCCCACTAGCACTTACAGCATGGGAAACACCCTACCCAAGGAATATTTTTGTGGACATGACCCTAATACTGTATAAAGTCAGACCAAAGGTGTTACTGAGGCAAAACCCCAAACCCCTACTTCCTCAGGAATAATAAACTGCTGTTAATTAATCCCAAATGATAAATAAAACTCCAGTCAAGATATCTGCTGCCAGCAGATGGGACATCAGTCCCATGGGCAAGAGTTGGGACCTGCCAGCAGCATTATGGAGAGCACTGTGAGAAATAACTTCCCAAGTACACTGGGAGCTTGCATGAACACCTGTTTTCCAACCTCAACAATTCTGTGATTCTGTGCCCTGAGAACGTACAAACACATTGCAAGGCTGTGCGTGGGGGTTATACGTGATGCTTTTTTAACCCCATGATACATTTTATGGTTGGTATGCTGGCACCAAGGCACTTGCTATTTCAAGGATGGGTTCAGCAGCAGAGAACCGTAACGCTCCTGCTGCAACACCAACCCCAGTGTTCTGACCCGTCTCCTGGGGCGAGCAGGAGCCCAGCCCTCCCCACAGCCAGGCTCAGCTCCCCCCTGCTCTCCAGCCCGAGCACAAGCTTCAGCATCCTTTTGTTGATAACAGGTACCTACTCAGCCACTTCTGTTTCTTTCCTCAATAAGCACAGTCACACATTACTAAGGATTCACATTAACAGTAACAGCAGAAGTAAAACAGCACCTCCCTGGGTTTGGTCCTGGTTGTTTGCAATAGCTACCGTGTGTACTAAAGCCAACCTTTTATTCCTTTCTGATAAATGGGATACTTGAGTGACAAAAAGTACATTGCACTGGAATCAAAGACAAGTTTAATTTTTGTATTCACCATCCAGAATTTTTAGGATATATATTTAATACATAAAACATTTATATAGAGGATATTTGTTCAAGCTGAATTTTGTTTCTTTTTCAAGGCTATAAAGCTACTAAGATAATTTTCTTTTTAAAAATTCATGTGTAAAAACTGCTAAACAATTTTAAGGATCATTAGAACACTTATTTGATAAGTGGAGCATAAAACATACAGCAGTGCTATTGTAAGGCTACAACCTTCATAGTCTTCCTTTATCTGAGGAATATCCAGTGATGTTTTGTTACGCTATTTCCTTCTAGTATAGCTATTAAAGAGATTACCAAGTAAGACAGATACTTTTTAAAGACAAGCAAAACCAAAAAACCCAAACCTTTGCACTGTTACAACCATCCCATTTGGTTTTTCAAACGCTTCCCTTGAGCTGTGCTGGAGAGAGACAACAGCACAAGCCCAGCAGCCACGTGCGATGGGCAGGGTTTCACAAGCTGCTGAGGATTTCATGAAGTTGGGTCCTTGCACCTCCGCTCAACCCCATCGCCCGGTGGTGGCAGCCGAGCCTCACCACCTCATCCCACAGGACAAGGGAGTGCGCCAAAGGGGATAGGGAGCAAGCTGCCACCAAGCACCTCCCGCATGCAAATGGTGACCTTGCCCATTTGCACAGGCCTGCGATATGAAGACATCGTGATAGGAAGAAACAAGAAGCAACCAGCACGAGAGATCAAGTCCCACAGGCCCAGGCAGCGAGTGGGCAGGGTCAGGCACACCACCCCTTCTGGTCTTGGCCAGGAGAGAAATCCCAGGGCAGCCTGGTGGTTTATGGGGTTCTGAGCTCAGACAACAGCACCAAAAAGAACACTTAGGTTAGAATCAGACTGGTGTTCCTGCCAGAGAAGATGAGAAACGCTGCAATCCAGACACTGCAGGGCAACACAACGAAGATGGCAATCATGCCCAAAAACTCACATAACTCCTATTCTCTTAAGCTCCTCAATCACACCAAGTGAACATGAGCTGGGTATACTAGAGAAACATTTTCGATTCATAGATTGTCATTTAACCACTCAATATATCTGTTCAGCAGCCGGTGCCCTACAGCTAACTCAGCTGGACTCGAGACAAACATAATCGCCCCATGAAAGGCGTCCTTGGCATGATCATGCATGACAGGAACACCCGCTGCCCGGAGGCGCTCAGCATACATGACTCCATCATCCCGTAAGACGTCATGCTCGCAGGTGAGGATGTAGGTGAGGGGCAGCCCACGGAGCTGGGCATCGCTCGCCAGCAGCGGGGCCGCCCGGGTATCCAGAAACCCCGGGTACTTCTGAGCGAGCTCCGAGCTTCCGTAGGTGGGACTGGTATAAACATGATCTTTCTTCAGTTCTTCAGGCAGCAAATTGCTCCAGTTTACAAACTGAAATAAGTGGCTCGATTCAACCGGGACGTGCCTGTTGGAAGCCATCGCCTCCCTGAGAGGTGAATCAGAAGTGAAATATTCGCTCCAGAACTTGACCATAAGCAACCTGGGTAAAATGGGCTTGTATTCATTTTGTCGGTACGATGGCGAATTCAGGTCAAGGGTTTGAAGAGCAGGGTAAACCAAAGCCTGGACTTTGAGTTTAGTTTTAACTTCAGAATCCTTTAACAGCTGTAGAATTAAAAAGAAATAATTACAAAAAGTTAGTTAAAAAGTGACTTCTGCCTTCAGTGTCCACGGCAAATTCACAACCTTTCCAAGCAAGATTCATTACAATCCAAATAACATCTTAAGAGAGCAACAACATTGCACTGACATTATAAACCTGAGAGAGAAGGTCAAAAGGCACTGAAGTGTGCGTGATGAAATGACACTAGAATATCTAGTGTGCTATTATTTTTTTTTTTTTGCTGCTATTTACATCTATATGAGTCAAATTGCTAAAATTCCTTTTTCAAACAACATACCTAAACCAGTCAAAATGTGCTTAAGCATAGAGTGATATATGCCCCAATCATAGGGCAGAGAGACTTTTTTGAGGGTATAAAGGTTTGGAGGACATCATGGCATCAAAGCTACTTTGAAGCCATTAAATGGCTCAAGTAAATTTTCTTGCCTGGAAGCCCAGAGCCCTCACTGACAGTCCTGCAGGCTGCGTGACACGGGTGTGCGTGTGTACCCAGACCACGACAGACGTTTGGGAGGTGCACTTGCTTTGAGCAGAGGCTTTTGTTAGTCTTTTGTGTTTGTGAACTGAGAAAAAAATAAAAATTGAACTAGCAAACCAGCTTTTTTTTTTTTTTTTTACCTGTTGTGCCACAGCTGCAGCTAAGTTCCCACCTGCACTGTCTCCTGCAACACAGATCCGATCCGGGTCCACCCCATACTGGGAGAGGACGCTGCTCTGGAGGAAGAACTTCGTTACTGAATACACATCTTCAAACTGAACGGGAAAACGGTATTTAGGTGCCAACCTGTAACTGTTTGAGGCAAGCAGAAGCGTGTTACTTCCTGCCATTAGTAAAGAGAAAGGCCTGCTAACATCTGCCCTAGTGGTGAATGTTTTATTTTCTGTGCCCAGAGAAATGGGAACTACCTGTCTATGCTGGAGGATCAAATAATTTATTACCCACCCAGCTTCATAAAGCAATATCCAAAATAACCACCAGCCACAATTCAACCACTGCAACCTTGACAGCTTCTGTTCACAAATACTTAAAGCTAGCAGGAAGGCACACGATAAAAAAATTAGAATTATTTAAACAGATTAATTAATTCCAAACCCTCATCCCATCTAGAAAGAGAATCTCTCTTACTTGACTGATACCACGACAGCATTTAACATGTTTGAAGTCCACCTTGTCAGACGATCATAGGATTTCATGCCTGAAATGAAATGACTCACTTAGAATATACTCCAGTACATTGGAGAACAGACACACATATCTCAGCATGTTCCTCTTTACAGAAGCTTTCAGGTGATTTCCAAAACCTCCACGAGGTTTTAACTGGTGAAATACCAGTTCCCTGACCATCTTTGTGGCAACTTCCATTAAAAAAAAAGGCAGTGCTTAACACATTGGGATCTTCCATATGGCACCCTGGTACTGACAGAAGAGCTCACCTGCATCTCCTACGCACCATCCTCCACCATGGAAGTAGATCACTGCCCTTCTCAGCCCATCAGACGCCCTTCTGGGCAGATACAGCCGGACGGCAACATTGCTGAACTCTGTGTCTGTCACAGTGACGTTTTCATCGGATGTGGGTGCGACATACTCGGCAGCCGTGAAAAGCATCAGAGCATCCATATAGTGCATCATCCCCAGCCGATCAACAGCCTCAGCCTGAAGCCCGAGACAAGGGAAAATGGTATTTTAAACACAGCCTCAGTTACTCTCAGACATTAAGGGTCCGTAAAGCCATTTGATACTCTGTACAAGCCTGTAAGGTTGCTGTAAAAGTCACTAAACCAAATGCTGCTGGCTTGGAGGAGTCACAGTCTCACACTGTCCAGCTTGAGCTGCTCAACTCCCTCCTCATCTCCCATCACCTCCGTGTGAAGTTCGGTGGCTGGCAGGCAGCCCAGGGGACACCACTTGTCATTGCTGAGACAATGACTGGAAGAACAGGCACAGAGGGTATCAAGGATGCTACAAAGGGTGTGGAAGAAAGCAGAATCAGCTGAAACCTCCAGATACCCAGGACAAGGGTCTGCTCAGTGAGTCAGACCTCCTCATCTTTCCAGACAGTTACCACAAAACCAAGTAATAGCTGCTCCCGAGATGAACTCCAGAAGCAAAAGCAGCCAGTACTTTCAGGATGCCAAGGACACTAGTGGCAACAATAAAAGGATATAGCAATTTGACTTCAAGCTGCACAATAATTTTTAATGATCAGTTCCATCCCAGTAGCCAAAGAGCATCATTTAGAGATGAGTACCCTTACATTATTAAAGTGAAAAGTTTTGTCTACTTTGAGATGTTAAGAAGGCAGAATATATTTTTGCCACTTTACCACAGCCCAGCTCTGTTTAATTTCTTCAGTTTACATGTAACAATTCCATTAGTTACATACCTCTATGTTTCTCTATCTAAAGAAGAAATGCTTGTACTTAATAGCAGAACAAGCGTAGAGTTGTGTGTTTATTGTCCGTTCCACATGGTCAGCAGATGAGACAAAGTTTTGTCATGCTATATGTGCCACTGGTATAGTTCTGGTGTGTATTCTGAAGCTATTCCCTGCTCCATCATCCTTGAGGAGGATCCAGCTTTGCCTGAGCCACACAAATCCTTTCCTTACATTGGTTTGATATTTCACAATAAAAAGTGAAGAATAACCCTGCCACCGATGCTGTGATTTCCACCAGCCCTCTGCCAGTGAGGCAGTTCCTCGCTGAATGAACCGACAGAAGTACAACTCCGGTGTGGCATCACCGCCGTCGCCCAGCGCTGGCTCAGCCCAACTCCGACCAAGGACCATCCCAGTGACTCCCAGACCTGGAGAGAGGCTCCATGGGATGAGGAGGAGCATCCTCCAGGAGGGGAAATAAGGATGATGGTAACCGGGATCTCTGTCTGCCTGATGAGTGCATTAGTCTGGGGTATTAAAAAATACCCATAGGGTTAACTTTTTTAAAAGGTTCTTTTTCCCAGAAATCCTGAATCAGCCCCAGCTGTACAGCAGTGCTGGAGCCCCAGCCCTGTGCCACACTCCAAGGGGAGAGAGCAGGGGAGGCCACTGGTGCCCCAGGCAGAGCTATGGAAAGGGCAAGGAAAGCTTTCCCAATGGACTCCACAGAAATTCCCTGACAGAAGAAAAGTGGTACGGTTCAGGGCGTTCAGAGCCAAGGAATTGCCAACTCTTAACACTGTTAAAGCAGTTTCCTTTGAAATTTGTGTTTTAAACATTAATTATGGAATTCTATGGGTTAATCTAACAATTAGATTACAGTTATTCTAAGATGGTAAATAAAATGAAAACAAAAACCAAACCCTAGCAAGTAAACCTGTAGGTGAAATGCAAGCTCCAGAGTTTAATGTTTGGCAGCTTTGGCTCTCTGACATTTATGAAGATCAAAGCATTTCAGAATCCCTTTCACTCACAGATAGTTTTAAAACTTGAACATAAAACTTGAACAAAACAAAACAAAAAAATTTGCTAGCTTTCATTATACTGGGGCTGCGGTAGACAAGAGTGAACCCAAGCAAAAACCTTTGCAAAGGCACTTGCTATGGCCTATGCTAGAAGTACAGACCCCAGTGACTCCTTCCCAAACCAACAGCTCCCACAGGAGGCGTCACATTTCCTCCCAGCTGCCTCGCAGGAACTGCGACAAGTAAAGATATGACCAGTGTTTGCTTATACATAAATCTCATCGGAGTGTTTTTTCCCTTTTTTCCTCTCACATTGAATTAAACTGCGTTTAAAGAAACTTATTTCTCACATTGCTTTTAAGGTATTAGAAACGTATTCTAAAAAAACACATTAAAAATCTGTAATAGACAACAAAATGACAGAAAACAATAACATCACAATGACTGGAAGGAAAATAAAGCCTTTGTTTTCTATACTGTGAAAGATAGTGTAAATACCTATTGAAACAAAAAAATTAGCCACGTTAGAGATTGTCTGTGGGTAGAGTGTGATCTCAGCCATGTGAAATGCTGGCAATACCAGGAACCCCTGTCACGTGTCACTCCTTAAAGCACAGTATACTATGGCAATGGGCTGCTGCAGCTACTTGCAGCTAGAGGGTAAAAACTGCATGGACCGCTTCATGATTTGTAGCAATGTGTTATCTAATTCCTAATAATATACTAAGGAATAGCTTGTGGAGGGAGGCGGAGGTGGGGTGAGTGGTTGGTTTGGTTTTTAGATGAAAAAAGGTACGAAGAACACAACTTCAAATTGGCTTGACAGCCATTTGCTGTCTGACTTGCTCAAAGTCAATTAAGAACTTAGATTCCTGGTACATTTCAAGCAAAATGGGAAGAAATTTCAAACAAATCTGTGTCTGTATTTTCAGTTTAATGTGCACTGCTCTTGAGCATATTCTAGTTAAACACACAAAAAATTAAGAGCTGACACTGTGGTTAAAAAAACACCTGTCTAAATTTCAGGCCACCATACAATTCTTCGAGCAGGCACCCTGTAATCCTGTAATTGCACTGATAACTGATCAGAATGTTTGGTTTGGAAGATAACTGAATTAACAGCAGGCCTAAATTATTAATCTGATTTGAACTACTTAGTAAAACAAGCACTCCCATCACTGTGTTATCAATTGATCAGAATGGAAATGGCGTTGGGAAATGCCCAACACTGACATCAGGGTTGCCGGTTTTGTGCAGGCTCAGCGTTTCCCGTGGGTCATTTCCCCAGCCTGGTCTCCAGGTCAGTGCCCTGCCTGCACCAGTGCAGACGTTGCACCACAGAGAGCTACCACTGGCCACCACCAGCCACTGCCGGCCACCACCGACCCCTCGCCTCCCTCATAACCACCCCCAGAGACCAGGGACGCAACCCGACTTGCCACATGAGCCTCCTAACTGCCTCATCACATCACAGTAGAAATGATTAAGCAATATAAAAACAAGTCCTACCTTACATGTTACCTGAAGGTGAAAAACAAGTTAAACTCAAAGCAGGTTTGAGTTTGATAAGAGATAAAATAGCCCAGCCCACTGCAGAACCTGGTGGAAGTTTAGCTTTCCAAGATATGCTTTACTTTTCCCAGGAATAATGTAAAACACACACGCACAACACTCCACACACTTGAATCGACCGCCTCTTGAAAGGCGTAACATCTGGCATTCAGGGTTTGGCGTTGTAAACCATACCATCCAACCCTGCTTGTTTTGCTTTTTGTAATTTTCTTTGAATTACATTTAAATTTACTATCTAATCATCTTCTACATATAACCTGCTTTTTCAGAAGTTAGAAGAAAAGAGAATACAGCCAAGACCTTACTGGCAACACTTGATAGGGATTGCCACCCTATTCAAGGGTCACCCCTCTGCAGGCTTGGAGCAGGCGATGCCGGGAGATCTGCCAAACTCTGTGGTTTGGGGTTGAGATGGAGACAAATGGGCTGGAATTGTCACACTGTGCAGAAGGAAAACGCGGGTCCTCGTCATAAACTCGATGAAGACAAATACGTACACATGCCAAAACTGCCTATTTTTATCCACAGTGATTACACAGTTTACATAAATATTTCTCAGCTGTTGTATTTTCCCTAAGGATTAGCATCTTGAAAAAATAAATATATGGGCCAAAGTGAGTCCTGCTGTAATTCCACTGAGCCTGTGAAACTCCCCTGCATTGGGAGGAATTCCCTCAGCTTCAGGCCTGAGGCTTTTCAACACTCTCGGAGCCGTTTTTTCCACAAGCAGACATTTCACATTGTAGAAAACCACTGGTCTACTGCCTGTGGTTTCAAGGCCATTACCATATAAACCCGAACGGTCTGTATGGTACCCTCATCAGAAAAGTCTCATTGTCCCTGATCTGAGATTATGGCACGTTACAGGGGAAGAGGAAAACCAACCACTTTGGGGTTTTGTGTTCCTTGTGCTTTGGAAAACATTTTCCACAATTACTTTCTCCATCTTCCGTAAGGGGAGCATGGCAGCAAGGACAAAAAAATCCAAAACTTATTTCCGCGGCAGGGAGCTGTGCTTTGGCAGGCAGAGAGCCTGGCACTGATTTTTAGCAGCTGACTTCTCTGATCAGGCGATAGCGCAGGGGGAGGCACCCTCCCTGCGAAGCTTTCCATCAGCTGAACACAGGTAGTTTGTGGCGGGGCTGCAAAGGGCTTTAATCCAGATTTCACCGCTCCTGAGGAGCCAGGCCAAGGACAGAAGAAGCTTTGGGAGGATTTCACCCAACTGCAGCCAGGGAAAAGTTCAGCTAGGAAGAAAGATGTTGTATTGCATTCTATACTTGCTTCATGCATTGCATTCTATACTTTCTTCATGCATTCTATCTTAGACTGTGTGCACGTGGTACTTTCTGAAAATACACGCAGAATTTTGTGCTTCACCACCACAGAAATGGGCTGGTTTATTCATAGAATCACGGAATGGTTTGAGTTGGAAGGGACCTTGAGGATCATATCTGGTTCCAACCCCCCTGCCCTGGGCAGGGACACCTCCCACTAGACCAGGTTGCTCCAAGCCCCATCCAGCCTGGCCTTGAACACCTCCAGGGATGGGGCAGCCACAGCTTCTCTGGGCAACTTGGGACAGTGTCTCACCGCCCTCACAGTCAAGAATTTCTCCCTAATATCTAATCTAAATCTCCCCTCCTTCAGTGTAAAACCGTCCCCCCTTGTCCTCTGGCTCCCCTCCCTGATCCAGAGTCCCTCCCCATCTCTCCTGGAGCCCCTTTAGGGACTGGAAGGGGCTCTAAGGTCTCCCTGGAGCCTTCTCTTCTCCAGGCTGAACATCCCCAACTCTCTCAGCCTGTCCTCACAGCAGGGCTGCTCCAGCCTCTGATCGTCTTCATGGCCTCCTCTGGACCAGCTCCAACAGGTCCATGTCCTTTTTATGTTGGGTCCCCCAGAGCTGGAGGCAGCACTGCAGGGGGGGTCTCACCAGAGCAGAGCAGAGGGGCAGAATCCCCCCTCGCCCTGCTGGCCACGCTGCTGGGGATGCAGCCCAGGATGCAGATGAGTTTCTGGGCTGTGAGCGCATGTTGCTGGCTCATGTTGAGCTTCTCATCCACCAACACCCTCAAGTGCTTTTCTTCAGGGCTGCTCTCCATCCATTCTCTGCCCAGCCTGTATTTGTGTGTGGGATTATTCTTACAGGCTGTTCCCTACCTAAACAGCATGTAGACATTTTAACATAAACATGTGAAGAGAGACATTCCCAGCCTCCTTTCTGCAATGAGATGGGTACAAAGGGACTCTGCAGCACTCCGCAGGCCGGGCACACCAGTGAAACCAGGCACAGCTGCAATTCTCCCCCATGGCTAACTCAGGGCAGGATCTAACCCCGAGCCTCCCACCGGGCTCTGGAGCGCCTTAGCAATCCCTACGCTGCCCAGAAAAGACTTTGAAAGCACCCTGGGACTGGCACAGGTTGTATTCAAACCAATAACTCATCCAGGCCAGGAAACCTGAAACTGGAGAAAATCTTCACAATTTGGCTCGGAAGCTGAAGAGCTCCCCAGGATCTATTAAAGCAAAGAAGACAAAGGATGGCATTTCGTGGCATGTCCTTTCTGGAGCTTGGAGAGGACCCTCTTGCTCAGGATTGTCTGGCAGTGGCTGTATTTCCCTTTTTTCAAACACCAGGGAGTCAGAAAGACTAAAATAGGGTCCCCTCTGCAAATTTAGACCTACTATTACGTGATTATAAGTTGTTACCCTATAATCGGATGACTGTTCAGAACGTATTTAGGACACTTTAGAGCCATCTCAAATCTAATTTGCACCAGTGCAGCTGCAGGGAGGCTCTCTTCATCAGAGTCCCTTGGGATTACAGTTCTGCATGAGATTGGAGCGCAGTTATAAAACACGCTTGCCCTGGACCACTGCTGCTGATAACAGACTTAGGCTTAACAAGCAGCCAATGCAACAGCCATAAAAGACACCAACTCCATGTTAAAACGAAAGCACACAATCGCCCAACATGGAGGGAAAACGGTTCTACTTGCTGAGCACTGCTGTGCTGAAGGCTATAGGTCTGACCAGGTGAAACACGAGGCGTTCCTGGGGAAATGAGTTATCCCTGCACATACCCCACTTGCAGGCTACCTCCAAAAGGAGATCCAACAGGGAAAGCAGCAAGGCAGCACATCAAAAGTGCAGACTCCAATTTCTTTCTCACCATTTTTTCATCTCCCACCTCTCAGCCTGTAAGACTCAAACCGCAAGATCAAAACAGACAAGGAAGAAGCAAAGGGTCCATGAGTAAACACAGACACACAAAATCTTCTGCCTCCTCCTCCTGCTCGCTGTACAGACCTAACAAGAGCTCTCCACTGCAAACACAGGCTGTCTGATGCAGGGATGGCTCTGGAGATCGACAGTGGCTGTTAGATACCGTCCAGAAGTGTGATGTTTAGGAGACATCCCAAGAAAACACGCACCTTTGCCTCCACCAGAAAAAAACAAAAATCAAAAAAGAAGTGGCTCCCACAGACTTCTGCAAATCATACCCACCACATTTTATCTGAAACAACAAGAAAGGCAAAGTCCCAACCTCGTGTACTTTGGAGCAAACAGCCCTGTGCTGTTTGTTTGTGCCTGCAGCGGACAAACCTTTCAGCGGCATCCCTCAGGCAAAACTAGAAACTTCTCTCTCCTGGCTCCTTAGATCCTCCTTTCAACATATTTTATGGTGGAGAAAAAAGCAGTCTCAAAATGTTTGTAGCCACCCAGAAAGATGCCTGAAACACTCAGCTCCCCTCCTCCCCACAAACCTTCATCTTTGACATTGTTTTTAGGTTTTGATTACACTGCTGCAGCCACTATTGCATGTTAAGTACAGGCTGGATTCAAAACAGCTCCCAGTTTAATGTACTGAAGAGGTGGGAACTGCAGCACCATTATTTGTGTGTGCAGCCTCACGGATTATTTACATATCTTTGAAATGGCTGTATAACATGACTGAAATGAAGCAGAAGCCAGGGATGCATATATATATATATATATATGTAAAAATAGCATAGAAAGAGAGGAGGACTGTTGTCAGTAAATCTTGCCATATAACTACAGACGGGGTATAATACCACTGCCTTTCCAGTCTGCAGCATATGATTCTGTGCTACTTAGATAGATACCATTTTTTGGTAGGCAAGATTACAGTGGTATTAGAAAAAAGTTATATATATATAGCTTAATTTCTACATGCTCTAGCGTTATCACCCCTCTAATTAGCTTTGTGTAGTTTTCAGATTATTCTGCTGGTAGATTTCTATGAAACCACAAAAAACCAATAGTATTTAAGAAGTGCTCCAGTTTTCCCTCCCTGACACCCAATACATACTTCTGAGGAAGCTCAATATGCAGGTTCTGAGAAATAGGAAAAATTCATGGAGCAGTGCTTCAGCTGCAAAGGATTGTAAAGCAAAGTAAACTTGTTTGCACTTATCTATCCATATTCACATTCCATATCCCGTTTCCAGTTACTCTGAGTGTCCTCTTTTTCAAGACTGCACAATTAAATCTTTTTTAAGTTTCTTTATAGTCATAGTTACAGTAGGTTTAATGCTTAATTTCAGATGCTTCTGTCCTTCATTTAGTATATTACCATATATGTATATAATGTATGTATGTATAACGTATATATTCCATATCTCAGCTCTATAGAGGCACTGAGAACACCCTCTGCTCTGCAGCCAGCCCCACACCAAGCCCAGCACCAAACTCACCAGATGCCCCAGGGCCCTGAAGCTAGCCGTGATTAGCATCACTTTCCAGGGCTCCTCAACATCCTCAGGGACTGGAGTGTAGATGTAGTAAGCGATGAGGGCAGAGGCGAGGAAGAGGCACAGCAGCCTGGCTCCCATCTCTACGGGCACAGCTCTTCCCAGACTGACTGGATTAAGCGCTCTCACTGACTCTTAATAGCTACAAGCCAGCACACGCACAGGGCAAAGTTAATCCCATGTTTTCTTTGGTTCCCGGCCAGGAGGTGATTTCTCATCAGATCACCCAGGCAGAGGTTACTCTGCCGTGCAGCTCCCCAGAAAACATGTTTCTTCATCAAGACGTTCAACCACTCCGAGCTGACACTTCAATCCCAGATTAACCACCGAGGCTCCTCCGTCCCCATCGCCCCCTTTCCTGCATTTGGCAGCGGCAGCCGGCAGAAGGGCTCAGGAGGAAAGAGGCAGTTGAAACATAAGGAACAGAATGTGGCCAGCAAACTGAGGGCTGCCACAAAGTGACACTCAAATGCAAAAGGATGCATTGAATATTCAGGAGCTATTAGTTGCTGCTTCATCATGCAGCAGTTCAAACACAGCCCAGCTGACAGGGATACCCAGCGGAATCAGACTACAGCAGCGTGTAACCCACTGTCGTGTCTCAGGCAATACCAAGCACCTCCTACTTTGGCAAAGCACACCCTTCGTCTTGTACTAACACACCAAAGCAGTTGTGCAATAATAGGTTTGGCAGAAAAAAAAAAAAAAACCCATGATCTTTTACAGGGCTTCCGGTTACTATTTGAAAGATCAGATTTAATAGCTACTGTTCTCAGGATTAAGAGATTTCCATGCATCTCCCAGAAGCAACCACTTCTGCACAGGGTGGACTCATAAACAGGTAACAATAATTCCACTAGGGAAACACTACAAGCACAGGCACACACACAGCAGGAGGGGTAAAAAGAATGACTGCAGCACCAAGAACTCTGCTTTTGAGATTAACTGAAAAGCTGAAAAGTTCAATTAAAATTTGAGCTATTTCCTTTGCTGAAGTTTTATCAACTGCAAAGAAGCACCGCCACTTGCTCTCGCACACTGAGCAGCCCCTGGGGACAGAGCATCCTTTGGAGGCCCAGAGAGCACGAAGCATCACAGAAGACTGAAAGCTGAGCTGTGTGTCACCAGCCCAAATGCAGAGAAAGAGCAGGCCTTAGTAAATCTTTGAAATGCTTTCTTTATTTAAGTTCTAGGCACCTGCACAATATTCAAGTGTTTGTTTTGGTTTTTTTTAAAATCCAGCTGTGCTATCCCTCCTCTGCCCAGGATGGGATATCCTGTTCCCCCTTGTCAGTCCTTCTGCAGCACAGGTCAAAGCCTGACGTTCTTGACACCACTCCAACAAAAACAAGAGCCACCATACCTCTGCGGTCCCTGCACTTCTCCTGGAGGCCAGTGCAGGTGCCGGGGATCGGGGTGGGTGAACCCAGCCAAGGGTGGTGAGGTTGCCCTGGTCCCGTGCCCAAGCAGCGGCAAGGCTGAGCCTGAGTCCACCGCGAGCACGCACACGCTAACACGCGTGCACAGGCGGGGTGGGCACGCAGATCAGCAAACCCATCTTCTCTTTCCTACAGCTCAGATCACCTGTTTCTCAGCAGCAAGCTTTGGAGGCTAAGGGGTAAAAACACAAATAAAGGAGCTGGATTTCAGGCAACAGGGGAAGAGGAAGTACAGCCAGGTGAAGAGGAAGGAGCCCCGTGCTCCCTCTGTCCCTCCCCAGGAGCGAGACGAGCTCTCAGGACAGCTTGCTCTGCTTGAGCACCGCTTACTGTTTCGGCACTGGCAAACAGCATGGAGGAAGATACAGCCAGACCTAGAACTATCACAAAACAGGTCTTTTATTTTGTTGCACTTAAGGACCGTTTCAACCTCTTCTTCCATGCCAACAACTAGCTGAAGCAGGGCTGTGCACTGTCCTTACCCCAAGGTCACCGTTGGCTTAGGCAAGAGCTCACAGTGCTTAGCCTTCAGGCACCAACATCTCCTCATCTCCTGGCAGAGCCAGCCCTCCTGCCCTCCCGTGAACCACCACAGCAACCCACCCTAATTCACAGTGATACCGGATAAAGAGAATAATACATTGAATTCACCATTTACCCAATGCAATCCTAAAGCATCCATTTCAATACGGAAACGTCTGTATTGTGCTGATTTTATCAGAGCCCTTTCAGCAGAAGAGACCAGCTGAGACAGCCCAAGACGCCCCTCAAATGGGGGGATGAGGTGCCAAATGAAACATGTGAAGATGAGAATGCAGATTAATTCCATGCAGCAATTACCCAACGTCCAGCCTCCACACTGCCGCCGCTTCTCGCAGCCCTGCACCAGCACCCACCACTGCCAGTTTGCTGCTGCATCCCACAATCTCCCACTGCTCGCTGCTTTCTAAAGCAAACCAACCTCGCTTTGCTGCTCTCCCAGCGTATAGTGTACCAACAAAGAGCCATGCAGCGTGCCCTCCTTCCTATCTGCAGCATTTTCATATATTCATACATTTCATATATTCCATTGGTGTTTCAGAAAACAAGGAAAGAAAAAATTTAACGTAAACGTAAATGGACTAAAAGCCAGGGCTAACATGGCAATGGACAGAAGGGCAGCCAGTGCGTAGCACTGCCCAGAGCCAGCGTCTCCCGCAGCCGTGGGCTCCACAGGGACGGTCACGGTGGGGATGGCCTGTCCCTCCGTATTGCACGGTGGTGGAAAGACTGTCATAGAATCATGAACTAGCTCCGACACTGACCTGCTGCCTCAATAAATCAGTCCTTCTAAAAATAAGTATTGCAACATCAGAATGAATTTTCAAGCTGCGGTTTGGAAGGAAGAAATATGTGGGCTTATAACTTACATCTGTTTGTAACAGCAATACCTCTTCACCTCACTTCCACCCCTATTGCATTTCCACTTACTGCACTCACAGCATTACCATGAAAGAATCATCCAGGTCAACCAATTTCTGCTCAGATGGACCCCTGGGAAACTGCCTGCTTTAGGAAAACACATCAGGAAATAAACCTCTTCAAAGCAGAAAGCATTTGCAAGGCTGTCCAGCAAAAAAAAAAAAAAAAAAAAAAAAAAAAAGTATTGTCTAGCCTAAATGGGAAGTAATTGAGTGTAACCTGGTTGTGACTCAGCCTTTAATACTAATATAGTCCAAAGTATAAGACCTAAACAAATGATTGATCAAAGACTGTAGTACAACCCTCTTATTCACGTTTAGAGCAGCTGTTGTCAATGGGATGTATTTCTAGAGGAAAAAAAATGAGCAATTTGGGTAAAGTTATTAGTACCTGACTTATTGCAAAAAACCTCCTTTTCCTTGTCTGTTAGTGTAGGTTCAGTAGCTGCCCTGGGGTCAGGGTACAGCCCCAAAGCAGGCACACAGGAGTGCCGTATGTCACACTCTGGAAAGTGGTGGTCTCATGGTCTCATTTGGGTTTTTTTGTCAGTGAAATGCAAGAGTGCTAGAAGCTTATTGTATTTGCGTATCGATGGTTACATTTCTTTCATGTCTTTTAATTTTCTGCTTCTTCTGGAATAACATCCTTGTAGTTTTACAACATGGGCTACCTTTTTCTACCAGCTGTAGTGCCACTCTTGCAGGTCACCCATACACACCAGTGGGGACACTTCCCACCTTGCTCACCCCATCTCTGCCTTGAATCTTTCCTTCAGCTGTTTTGTGGGATGCTAATTTGCATATCATTCGCATGAACTACATGCGACTCTCCAAGACCGATAGTCTAAATGTCTCTCATACCCAGAACCCAAGTGGGACATGTTTAGCAGATGACGGATGACCCTTGGGTTACACTGGATGGTCGCCTGTGACTGGCCTGGCGCAGGGACAATAATGGGCATTGGTGGCCCCAACCAGCCTCTCCTGGGACCCCCCTCTGCCCCAGCCCACCCTCCGGGGGCCCGCTGGCACCCAGTCCTGAGCATGGTCCTTGCCTGGGCTGTGCCGCAGGGGTCCTACACTACCCATGCACCACCACACGTGCTGGGCATGGCACCAGCGTGGCACTGGCTGGGCTGAGGGGTGCTCCTGGCGGTGACAGCACCCCTGGGGCTGCCAGGGCGGCCCCGCTGTTAAAGATAGACACTAATTTGATTCTGTGATAACCATAGTGTTTTTATACATCGACGCTGAGAAGGGTCACGTCTTCACTGGGGTACAGAGTAACGACTTACCAAAATAGCAGCCAAGGGCTGGAAGAGGCACATGGGCTCCACGCCTGAACAGGTTCATCATGCTCTGGTTACCCACCTGGGTGGCAGGGGGTCAGGGCACACCACTGCCCCACACCCGCTGGGAACAGACACCTTGGGTAGGGGACAGCTGGCACCTGATCCACCCGGGCAGGGCTCCAGGGAGTAAAGGATGGAGACACGGGATTGAAAGGGGATGCAGGAAAAAATAGCTACAAGCCCCAGGGACAGGTGGTGGCATGGGCAGCCAGCTTGGCAGGGCAGAAACTTGTCCCCAGCTTCAGCAGGAGGTGGCCAGATGTCCCAGGCATTTCTGCCAGCCACTGGTGGTGCTCATGGCTGCAGCCATCGTAGGGGGACAAGAGGAAAAGCAGAAATACTCCAGTCAGTTATGCTATATGCCAAAGTGATTTTTTTCATTCTTAGACACTATTTTAGGAAATAACCTGAAAAGCCACCAGGAGGCAGTACAGCACTGCCGAAGTTTTCCTTTCCACCTAACAACTCTATTCAAGGGCATTCAAAAGCCCAGTGAGAAACAGCGGTTCTGTAAGTCTTCCTCGCTCAGCTGTGACTGTCACCCAGAGACTCCGAAAAAGAGGGGAAAGGACAAAAAGCAACACTAGAGTTAGTAAACACTGTCCACATTTGCCTTCAGTGAACCAAGTCACAACCTTGTAGTACGAAGCAAAAATTTCCTCTACTGTCCTTTAAATACCTCTGATCGATGTCCACTAAGTGATCAGTATAATTAGAACAGTGTGGGGCTGAAAATACCCTCTGAAAGACAACAACACCAACCTGCTGTAACTACATCTTCATCCAACACAGGAAGACACAGTAAATAACAGCCATTTAGGACCTAGCTTAACAGTGCAAAACATTAAAACAAATGAAAGAAAATCATCACCAAACCTAGATGTACAGTTGTTAACGTTAATAATTTAAGCCATGGATATTTTGTGGTTTATTAAGCCATTCTACCCTCAGTGCTAAACTGCTGCATTTTATTCTGCAACAAACTGAAGTGTTTCAATAGCAAGTTGTCCCAATGGCTCCAATGGCTGCATTTCATACCAACAAGTTCAGAGCTTCATGGTACCATATTGCTTGTCCCACCACAATCAAATTGCCCTCCAATCCATCCTCAGTAAATTAAAGTCCTTCACCGTAGGGGATTAAGACTTCTTAACGCCAGAGACAAAAGAGGATTTCATTACCCAAGGGTGAGGACAAATCCTTTGCATGCCAAGCTTCAGCACATCTGCAAGGGGAGAGAACCAAGGCCTCAACACATGGGCATTAGCAGGAGATCAAAGTGTCACCACACTGGCAAAGTCCAGAAGGACCTTCAGCCCTCAACTGGAGAACAGAGGAGACTCACTCCCAGCACAGGGACCATGCAGTGGAAAGCCAGGAGTGCTCCAGCTGCCGGGCGCCTGGAGGAAGCATGGACCAACCCTGCTCCCCAGGGGCAGCAGCTTTCCCTCTTCTGTCCCCCAGTTTCCCTAGAAGCAGACACAGTCATGCCTATCTGCCCCCACCAGACCCATACCACCTTCTGGGGACACACCATGTCCCCAGCTTTCCCACAGCCAGGGCATGGTGTGACAGAGACAGAGAAACTTTACTGTAAGGTTCAAACTAACAGTTTATTTGAACTTCACTCACAGGCCACTACTGCAGGTTTTATGGATACAGCAGAGTAACACAATATTGCAATTTAAAAAACAATTCACAGGACATGCTATTAAAACCTACAAGTGATTTCTGGAATGTACTAACATAAACACACTAACATAAACATAAATAATAGCGCACTAGCTATTAGTACCTTAAAAGAGTGCACTAATCATGATCTTAAAGCGTGCCAAATATCATACGTATGTTTCTTAATCACTTACTCTCTCTCTCAGGTGAGGCCTCCTAATCCCTGGGAAGTTACCTTGTACAGTGTCCGGGACAAGGCGAGGAAGAATCTCCTACATGCCAGCTGTATCACTGGAAAAGACTCACCATTTTTCTACCCAAACCTTACAGGTTTTATTCCCTGATTTGATGGGTGGGCAGGATTAAGCCTGAGTGGATTATACTATCTGGAAAGTTTGTCTCTGGTTTATACTATCTGGAAATTGGCCTGTTTTTATAAAATGAAGAAGTGGCATTCACAAGATGTTTTATACAAGAGAATTTGGATATTGGTTTTCCATCTGTTGTTTATTACTGAATTGTAAATTGTATAAATGGAAACAAATGTCTTATTTGAGACCATATTCATACTCTGAACAGGAAAAAAGCTATTCACTGAAACTTAAAGAAGCTGAAATTTAACACATGCAGTATTTCTGAATACATGACAAAGCAGCAATTCCAGAAATACACTAGGTTCATAAAAGCATTAAAGTATCCAATAAAACATTTTCCATTTCAGTCTAAAAAGCATATTATCATCAGAATAAGATAATGGAAGATTTCAAATAAGTCAATATTTTTTTTGATGTTTTAAAAAATCAAATATTGTTTTCAAACATATTACTTTTTACAGTTTGGAAGAAAGGTAGCAATATTTTTGTCCTTTTTACTGTTCTGAAACTACTGATTTCCAACTTCGTTTTCATTTTTGTCACTGACTTGAAAAAGCAATTATTTTTTCATTTCTAGTTAGAGCACGCACTCATCTTCAACACTGGATGGAGGGATATTAAATAATCAAGTTTACCTGAATTCCTTCTTTGCCTCCTCCTTAATTACCTGAATTCTGATGTTTTTTCCATGAAAAAAAAATAAATCCATTCCAGACTTATAGAATAATACAATGGTTTGGGTTGGAAGGGACCTTTTAAAGCCATCTAGTCCAACCCCCCTGCCCTGGGCAGGGACACCTCCCACTAGACCAGGTTGCTCCAAGCCCCATCCAGCCTGACCCTGAACACCTCCAGGGATGGGGCAGCCACAGCTTCTCTGGGCAACCTGGGCCAGTGTCTCACCACCCTCACAGTCAAGAATTTCTTCATGATATCTGGTCTAAATCTCCTCTCTTTTAGTTTAAAGCTATTACCCCTGTTTATATAATAATGTTAAAGATTATAAAGGTGAAGTTACTGGTCCATAACTCATAAAGACCCAGGGAAAGGTGAGAAATTACCACGCAATATACCTGCTCTTCGTCAAATACCAGAGAGAATGAAACAACACCCAACTGAATGTGGTTACACTTGCCATCGGTCTCCAACAGACTTCTATGCCAGTGGTCAAGCATGGAGCTTGAAGACTGCAGTGTGCCTGCTGTGTTGTTGCAACAAGACAGCCTTACCGAGAGCAGCTTTGCACATGCAATGAAAAGACCTCTAAAGTTTTGACCACTGTCACCCCACCGCAAAGAAAGAAAAGACCCAAAGAGAGATTCTTTATATCTATTCTTTATATCTCCTTCATTTCCTCATGCACAGGTTGCAAGAGGACTGAGAAGAGCAGGCCATAGCAACTCATGCACACCACCCATGGAAGCTGACAACAGCCAGAAGCCTTCTGCCTTCTCACCTCCCGTACCCTGCACTCCTCCTGCTCCGTGCCACCTCCCCTCGGAATCCTGTAAGGAGTTATCCCTCTGCCATGGAGATGACATGGAGAAGGAGGACTTGTGATGGCTTGTTCCCCTGATGAAACAGAAAGTTTCAGAAGTCTGCAGCAAGTGAAATCCATTGGTTTTTTACTCATCTCATCCATATCTATTCCTCTTCGAAGTGAAGAGATTCACTCAGGAGAGAAATGATGCAGAGCTGTGTCATGGGTGCACTATTTCACAAGAGCCATCTCACTCTGAACCAAAACAGTCACCTCTTTGGAGGCAGATCAAGACGGTAAACTCCCATACCTGACTCACATTAAACCAGAAATCTACACAGACTTCAAACCACCTGCATTGATTTCTTAAGTTTCAAAGTTCAGAACAACTCAAGAAACCCAAACCTATATTAACAGATCCATTTTGCTCACAACTCGAATAGCTTCTCCATGTTCACATAGTTCTAGTTTTCACATAGTTTCTCATTTTTACAACAATAAGCACAATTCTTGAATTCAGGATCCAGCAGGAGATTGCTGAAAAGTTAAATTTGCCATCCCACGGGGGAACAGACACCAGTAGAGGAGAGACCTATGGGACAGTCAGCAGGAATCTTACATAAAATTAAAGCAGTATTGAAAATTTTAGTCCAAAGCACTTCTTTGGGAAAGCGGAATGCCTGACAGACCGCAAACAGGGAAAGAAACCATTTGGTAAACGTTTTCAGCAAATGAGTGCTTAGATTTGTTTACTCAAACATACATTTGAATTTATGAATGTACATATATACACAGAAACATATATTTAAGGCTGAATTCTGAAATTAGTAATGCTTTGGGATTGCAGAGTCAATGGGCATGCTGAGGATGATGAATGGAAGAGACATGATTCAAACCAGAGGTCTATACATTTTTAAAATTGAGCTGCAATGACATTTGGGGTGGTTAAACTGCTGTTAAAGCAACAGAGCAGCTCTGAAAGGTAATTTCAAGAGCAGATAAGAAAAAAGCTTGATGAAAACCAGAATTTAGTTACATTTGCTGTTTATCTTTCAAAATGAACACTGAGATGTTTTCGAAAGGCATATACAAGATTATATAGAGTTCCCTGCTGGTCCAGATGCCCAACAAGACCATTGACTGGGGGCAGCCCCACTATCCTGTGCTGTGCATGAGGCCAGATACATGATTGCAGGTTCTTTCCTGATATTGCAACCTACAAATCAGAGAGGGAAGTTTGTGGTAATCCTGACTCACACAGGTCCAAGGAGTCAGAAGAGCTGTCAAGTCTAATGAGTCCAGTCACTCAAATGGGATTGCAGAATGCCGCAGCCCCAACTGCATTCGGAGACACAGTCTGTCCTGCCAAGGCATCCCTCCAACTCTGCTGGGAACATCCCAGCGCCTGTGGAAGGCAGCCAGAGCTGTGCGTCTCGAGGACATGTTGCTCTCAATGCCCCCACTCTCTTTCTCCAAAATTGGGAAAAAAGTTAGGAAAACAAGGATGGGGATTTCAATGTGCTGGAGAGACTCTTCAATGCTGTTATTAAGCAGCTAAAGCCACAATGAACCGGACTATCAGAATGCAACCATTTATATTGGATCTAATATTTGTTAAAATAAACATGCAGTGGTATCGGGAATTTCACTGACAAGGAAACAAGAAACAGTACAAAACTGTTCGTAGCTTCCTTGTACTGATACAGACCAGGCAACCTTTGGCAAGCAGGGAAGCACTCAGCAGAAACAGTTCACATTTGTTTCTCCAGCAGATTTGCTTCACGGTGGCACCTCCTGGAATTTGGCCAGCCTTTACAAGTCAGACTCTTCAGCAGTAAAAAACAATTGGCCTTGAATAAAGTAACCACTAGGATGTGTTCAAAGATCCATGGACATCCATGTGCTTTTGACTCTGCAGATTACACGAGGAAGAAACATGCCTGCCAGCAGCAGTGAGGGCTCCACAGCTCCTGCTCCCAGCCCCACCAGCACGCCGAATTCTGAGCACCGCACTGTCAGGGCAGTGCACCATCCAGGTACCCTGTGTGTCTCTTTCAGACGAATAGGATGGATACAGACTGATTTCTGTGCCAGCCTTCGTGTTAGTGTAACGCTGTCTAGAGTCAGCACAGCTGTTTATGACCTGCTCAAAAAAAAAAAAAAAAAATCTATACTCATGCAACTGAAACACAAACCTGCTTCATTCTACTGCTCTCAGGTCCCAAGAGCTCTGCTTTGGCAGTGGTGGTGACACGGACAGCAGGTGATAAGTGGAGTTTGGTGGAACCTGAGCCTCGCCACATGGACATACCAGCGCTGTTCTTCATTGAAAGAACACCACGCAGGACACCGCCTTCTGAGCGACTCACTACCCTTGTGACTCCAGGCGCTTTTCCTGCCACCCACGTCCATACAGCCTGTGTGACGATCTGCTGCCGGGACAGCACTCTGCACGAGTCCCTTCGGTGCAAATGCTTGAATTTGAAATCACTCGAAGGAAGTGAGCCCCCCCTGGCGAAAAAAAGAAAGGGAGCCAAACGTGAGTATTTCCCCAACAGAACAGCCTTGTTGTGATGGAGCTGAGACTGCCAACACAGATTAGATTGATCTAATTACTACCTTCCTTCCTGGAGTCTGTAAAAATAAAGATACCATAGCCATGGTGCCAAAGGAAAAAACCTTCAACTCTTTGACTTATTTCTCTGCATCACATGAGGTATCTACAGTAGGACAGATACTTGAAAATATAGCACAAATTGTCTGGGGTAACAACTCAGCATTCCTATAATTTGCAGTGTTTGGTTTTGAAGTCCAAGCTCAGAGCGAACCCCTTCCTTTCAGCAGTCTGTGCATCTGATACCAGAGCTGTATGGAGCTCTATGGGCTCCAACATCCTTCAGTTCAAGTTAAAAGTTCCTGATTGCGAAAACTTTCCCTTGGGAGAGGCAGCAGCCAGGCCAGTTTCTCTACTTGGCAGCACTTAGAGAAAAGGTTACGTACACTTACACAATTACTGTTAGCAGCTGACAAAGGATATACACACACTTCCTCTTGCACCCTTGAACTCTTCACTCCTGGGAATTATACTTTACGCAATTAATTTTTGACAGGTATAAAATCAACTGTGCATACAATTTTAAATAAATAGTAATTAATGTATTCCACTGTCTACAGCATGCTAGGCAGAGTCCAATAATAGATAAAGATGTCTCCTGTCAGACACTTGGTCACGCACACCGGCTAGTCTGCATTACTACAGCTCGCTAAGCTACACCAACAGAATAAAACAGGAGGCACACTCAAAGATTTCACAACGTAAGTTAGAATAAAAATTAGTTCAGTGGCTGGTCCCCATAAATCTGCTTTGAAGTGAGGAGCACTGCACCTTATGAAACCCAGGACAGACCAAGGCATTCCTGGAGCAGCCCTGACTATCTCCAGACCCACACAGCAGCACCTGGAATTCAGTATCAGATCCGCCGGGGAGCTGAGGCATAGGAGGTAACATGCCAATACCCACACAGAGATCTCCAGCTTGCACTTCAACAGCCCCTTAATATCTTTGCTTGCCACTGCTTTGAACTGATTGACTCCAATCAGAAATTTAAAACTACATAGTTCCAAAAATAAGAGACTTTAGATCATGAACTGCCCAGTAAAGTAAGGAGAATATTAAAGACTGCAGATAACTACACTTGCTTGTCTACTATTCTAAAATTATTTTGTGTTACACATGAACTAAGAGAAGGCACATGGTCTGCTGTTCAAATCACAACTTCATTCATAAACAAAGAGAATAAATTAAATGGAACATGAAACAAAACGTATTGAAAGGATCAGTTCTTGAGCCTCAGGTCTAGATGTCATTTTTCCCATATTAATGCTCATTTTTTATTCCCCATTTTATTCTCATGGGAGTGTTTGTAGACAGCATATTTTCTGATACCACAAATCTGACCCCAGGATTTGTCGGCTCTATCAGCATGTCATCTACCCTGACCGCACCTAATTGTATTTCAAATGAGTATGAAAAGTCCATGAACTGTTAAACTGAAGATAATAGGGAAGGAATTGTTTTTAAGATATTCTTTTGAAGATGCTGCTTTATTAGATAGTACTTCTCAGTCTAAAATTTCTTACATTACTTGTGCTGAATAAGAATGGCACCTTAGGGAAAGTGTTGACTTTTGGGAGACTTAATATGCCTAATTGTTCACATTGCGCTAAGAAGCTTACTCGGTACACTTGCTTTGGATTTTAGTTCCCTACTGCCTGTATATCTGACCTGTGCTGACTGTCAAGCTATTTGTAAGCCAGAATACTGCTGTTTTCTGAGCTACTGATCAATGACACTGCACAACAGACTACCTGCAAAGGAGTTATGTTAGTTTAGTGAGCTTAACATTAGTTTCATGATTTAGTGAACCTATTGTTTAAAAAAAACACAAACAAAACAACACAACAACAAAAAACACAAACAAAACCACCGAGCAAACAACCCAAAAGTATTCTTAAAGGAGAATATACCAAACCTGTAATCACCACGGGGAAAACACCCTTAACCAGGAATACTTTCTGAAGGTTGCGAATGCTTTCCTTGATTACCTCAGAGGTTTCAATATATCCCATGAGTGGTGCAACTATTCTCTGGCTGAAACTTTACAGCATTTAATAACAGACAAACACGCAGCCACAGCAATATTCCTATAAGCATCCCGGAATAGAGCAGGCAAAAGCCTGTGCTACAGTTTGGCACTGTACCACAAGTGTTGAAAGAAAAATAAATAGCAGAAACAGTTTTGCTGTCCAATTCATATGATCGTAGACACAATTTGCCCCTCACCATAAGGTATTTCATGGGTTTTTTTCCCCCAAAGATATTTCATATTTCTTCCCCAAAGCTGCTCCTTCAGCACCTGCAGGAGAGGTGCCATGCACACACCTTTCAGCAGTGATCCACAAAAGGGTGCTCCCCCTTACAAAAGCAACTGCTGCTTTGCAGAACAAAGACCACATTCCTGTGCAGACCTCATTTCTAGCAAAGTTTTCCCTTTCGTTTTTAAAGGAGCAAATTTTGACTTTTTTTAATTTGTTCCTCTTGTGAATAGGAGAGAGAAAGGAAAACAACCAGGAGTAATTCTCAACAGCTGCTGAAAACACTAACCCAAGAGTCTGGAGACACTTCTTTATGCAAGAGAAGGTTTAGCCAAAGTGCCACAAATACTTGGCGTGTATATTTGTAAGAGAAAAGTTACAGGAAGCTAAAGATGTTGGGCTACCAATTATTCATCACCTTAAATCATACCTACATCGGTTGTCTGCCAGTGCAGTATGTATTCAAACTCTATCCCAGAAGAAAAACTTAGGCTCAACCAAAGTGGATCACACAACTCTGTGAAAGATTGTAAAATAATCTTATTTGTCTTTGAAACATCTTAATGCTCTGAAGAACTGTTGGCACAAATCGAATGTGACCCACATAAGGTTCCTCCTATGGCAACAGCATTTGGAAACAGTATTGCCATAATTAAATCATGGAAGGGCTCTGAAGAAGCCTGGGCAGTTTCCCTGCATGTAAGTACTGTTCTTAGCAGTAACTTTATGTTTTGAAGACTTAACTGCAGGTTGCTGCTAACTCTCGGTCAGAATTAAATGCAAAAGCATGAGAAATTCATCAGTAACTGCATGTCCCACAGATATCACATGTACAATACATTCACAGAACTGGAAAAACTAAAGCTTTCTTCTTCATGTTTCCACAAAGATTATAATTCTGAAATGCTATTTTCCCAATAAATGCATTTTTAAAGCCCATCTCACACTAACATTTTAGGTTTCATTCTCTGCATTTATTACAAAAAAAATCATTCATTCAGCTAAATTGAAACACAAAACATATTTAGAACTAGAACCCAAAATACTTTCATTTGGGCACATATTTCCTTCTCCCCCTCCATCTGTTTTTTGCCATGTCTGCATACCGCCTGCTCTCAGCCAGACACAGACATACTGAACCAATGTTCTCCCAGCATCTGTGGCCAGGCTGGAGCCAAGGAGCACTGGGAATCTCAAGAAAGCCCAGGCCACAGAGGTTTGAATAAACTGAAATCATCACAAAACGTTGGCTGATCACAGTCATGACAACTGAAATCATCACAAAACAAACCAGCTGTTGTTCACTCATCACAATGGAACATGCAGTGAATGCTAATTCATGAGGGGAAGCCGGATGGTCCTGAACAACTCTTTCCTTTTCAAGCATAGTGGGGCTGAATGCCAACAGTCATACTAGATACTAGCAGTGTATTTTCTCAAAATACCCTGCAAAGCACTTAGGATCATAGGTTACTTCTGACTGTTCACAGTGCCGAGCTGATAGAAATCCCTCCTGGAACAATCTCACCAGTACAAGGTCCAAAAGAACAAAGATTCAAGCAAGGTCCATTTGCTCCATCATTCAATCCACCAAAACTCTGTGAAAACTAGGAGAAGATAGTGCAGAAAGCATTGAGTTGATGTTCAAAGTCAAACCATTTAAAACCAAAACAGAAAATACGTGACCTCAGGAAATACACTACTAGGGGAAAAAATGCTTTCTGTAAGTGTAATTGTGTCAATATAGTATTGACATTTACCTTATCCCTTCATTTTTATCTTAAGCTAACTTTGGCCTAAGGAAGAAATATAAAGTGATAGCTATGGTGAATAAAAATGAATGAAATTAAAAAGGAGGAAAAAGAATAAGTCAAGTGTTATAAAAAAAAACCATAGTTTGAGGATTTGGAGATCTCCCTCCTGTCCTTCCTCTCTCACGCACCCTCAGAGTGGGCTCATCAGCACACAACTCCTGACACCTGTGTCTCCTGCTCCCGCTCCTCCAGGCTTCCCTCCCTCGGTCTCTGCATCACTGGAAGCGCTGTGCCTGCACGGTCCCTGTGGCCAGGCAGTGCTGCCGGCCACGGACACTCACAGCCAGACGAGCCCTGATAAAAAACCCAGACCACAGTACTACAGCTCCTCCGCCCAGAGCACAGCACGTCCTGCAGCAGGACCAGCAACGTTTCCTACTGCACTGCTTAAGCAGCTTCTGCTTCCAAGCTCCCTTTTTTTTTTTTTTAAAAAAAAAAAAAAAGTAAATTTTGTTAAATTCACTGGGGTGCCAGCTGGGGTTGAAAGAAGAAGCCAAAGTGCCCCTTCTTGTTCTTTTTCTTTTACAGAAAGGAAAAAGGAAATACATTGATTTTCCTGTCCTGCAATGCATTTTTCACTTTAAAAAAGCAGATTTCTTACAAGTCTGATATGGTCATTACTGAGCCATAATCACAGTACTAACCCCTAGCTGCGTGCCTTTGAACATTCATTTTAGCATCAGAGCTCCATATAAAAAGTCAGAACAGTTCATACTGCAGTGTATTTCATGTGTAAAATTCAGCTGAACTGTAAACCCAATGGTATCAAACTGCATCTACAAATGTAACAGTACGGTAATTCCCAGTTTTGGATACCATCTTATTTTCCAACAGCCTATCATAACCATGGAGTGCTTTAGGGATTTACGAGACAAAATTTGTCCTGAAATGCAGTCTAGACAGTCCCAGGGCCACTTGTAAGAATAGGAAATAGTGAGTTTTCATGTAGTGGTTGTTTTGTCATTGTTGTTATTTTAATGTCAACTTCTGACCTACAACAATTTCCCCCGGACTAAACGTGAGGCTTTCTTAGAGCCCTTCCTGCATATTTCATTACTTTCAGAGCTGCAAGTACTGAAACTGAATGTAGTGACAACAATTTTCACTACAAAAACAATATACTAATAGGAATATTAAATCTTCTATAAAGTTTGAAACAAAGAAATATTTAGATATTCCTTCTGTAAATCCTTATAAATGGGATTTTTGTTCTTACTTTATCTTTATTCCTATTTTACTGCTGACTGAACATAAGGAATTTGAAGAGAGTCACAGTATGCATTAATTCTATGACCCTTTTGTGGCCAACCTGTCTTTTCCAAGGGTTAACCACAGTCTATCGGCCGGCGAGAAAAAAGGCCAGAGTAATGCATCTGGGAAACATGTTATTCATTCTCAGTAAGTTAGTGCTTAGAATGAATACACACAGGGTTTAGCTTCAGAATAATTCTGAGAAATGTTGCAATATCAAATGCTTTTAATAGGCATTAAGGACATGGATTTGCAATAACAGTTTGTAAGTGTTTCTTAATTGAAGGTTCATTTACGGAGAAATTTATTATGTTTTAAAATACCTACAGCGCCCAGCTGGTTGCAGTGCTGCTGCAGAATTCCTGCTCGGTCTCCAGCAAAAAACTCCAGATTCTCGAGCCGAATCTGAAGTAATTTTAATGTATCTGCAATCGCAATAATGCAATTGAGTCCATGAGGGTCACCAGCTCTGTGGCTCAGGTTTCTGTCACAGCAGAGCCAGTACTTCTCACTGGATGTTTTGAAGTGAAAACTATCTACAACTATAATTCGCTAAAACCTTTAAAAACCGTTTCTGACTCTAATAATAATAGTGCAAGCTAAGCAAATAACTCTCAAACCACTTCTCTAACTGTTAAATAGGTTCCAAGACTGCGTTTTGCCTATGGGAAAAGGAAGGCAGGAATGTGAAGTGACCTGCTGCTTCACACAGACCAAGTGAAAGGCGAACCTGGATGTCAGTACCTGCTGAATTCCAGGCAGTTTTCACTCTCACAGCTCAGACTGCTCTGTGGCCCAATCAGTTACAAAAGCATTTTAGAAAGTTCTCGTGTAAAAACACCAAACAAGCTGCGAGAGACTCCGCAGCCATTGACAGTAACTAACACAGACGAGTAAAATACTTGGAATATTAACAAGACTGAAAATACTGCTATGATTTGGCCAAGGACTGGCCAAAAAGGATTGACCAAAAACTACACAGAAATAGTCTCAGAATGTGAATGGTATCAAAGATTAAAGATACATCTGGAGACTACATAAAAATAAACCTTATTTTTAAATAATCCCAGTGATGAGCAACAGCTTGTCTCAGCTCATGAGAGGCTAGGGTCCTCCCGCAAGCTTCTTGTAATATTTTCATCTAAAGATATAACACGCAATTATCACCAAATTCCGCATCCCTTAGACTCAGGGATGCAGCAGGGAACAGGAGCTGTACGTACGCAGCAAGCACGGCCTCCGCGAGGGGCTGCTGGGGAGGCCACACAGGCAGCGCAGCACAGACAGGTGGGCAGTCGCCAGATCCTGGGGAAAAAAAGGGTTCCTTGGAAGCCTGCGTTAAGTGTGTTAGTTTGGGGCTTCATCCAGCTTTCGTAGGAGTCAATGGAAAGTGTCCCCAGGGTGAGCCACATACCTGCAACAGTTCACGCATAGCAAGAAAGCTTTTCACCCTTAGTAAGCAATACAAACCTGCCAGTTTTTCATTCCAGTGGGATTTTATCTAGAGTAATTTTGAGTGACACACACAATACATCTAAGTTTGAAATAAAAATATCTTTGTCTGCAGTTTTGTTAACTCTAATAAAATGCAAATTTACAAGAAAAAGCGTATTCCTAAAATTGTAAAATGCATTATAGAAGATTTAGTATCTAGAAAACAAAACAGAAAAATCAACTTCAGGAGGAGTCTGTCTTCAAGCCACAGTGAGGCAAATACAAAATTATCACAGTCTGTATTTAAGTGGAAACTCTGAGTTCCTGAGAAACTTCATCCCTTCCGTAATCCTGCCATGAGAAGGAACTTTTACTGTCATCCTGGCTCTAATCCTGCCACAACCAGAAAATGTTACTGTTTTTCCATAGACTGAATCCTTTCGGGCTAGAAGCATAAATTCTGGCTTTAGCCCCCTAAGCAAGTTTACTCTAGACGTGATCCCAAAACCAATGTTAAAGCAGGGAGCGCAGTAGAGTACTTTGCTGGCAGCCACTTCCAGCAGCAAACTGGCCACTAATTACAGCAACCTTAGGACAGAACGCGGCACCGATTTCCCTCCTGCAGTGGCCTTCTTGCATCCAGGAGGGGAAAGCCACCTGGCTGGGGACTGAGCTGGGCCCCAGGGGCACAGGCTCTCCCTATCGTACTGTCTAGTGGCAGCTAGACAGAGAGGAATGTCACCTCCCACCAGGCAGGGACTCCCCAACACGGCTGTAGAAGGCTGGCTCCCACAGGGGAGCGGGGAGAAGAAAACATTCTCAGCTTCTTCAATGGGCCAACAGACCCAGGTCAGTGACTGACCCTTTTCTTATTGCGGTCTCAAACGCTGCTCTCGGTACCTTGTCATGGAGTGTGGCCACAAGCAGCAGACGCTGCCTCGCTGGCGCCTCGCGCAAGGCTTGCACATCCAGCCCTGGGGCTTCTCTCCCTGGAGAGCCCCTCTCCAATATTTTTCTGTGCTAGTTCCCGTAAATCAGACGTTTTCTGCATTTAGTGCCTTTGCTACTAAACAAAAAGCAGGGAAGGCCTGAAAGTTGTTAGCCAGTGGATTTGACCCAGTGTGCTCTCCCAGGCTTCGCTAGCCTCCACCCAGCCTCCCGAGGGTCCTTCCCAGATACCTGCCCACTGCGACGGGCCTGTGTGACCAAACGGCTCAGCAAGATCAGCAATTTCTTCTGTCAGATTTTCAGAAGAAGTCAGAAATGAGAACTAGATCCCGGTCAACCATCAAAGCCAAGAAAAGTACTAAAACTACTTAAATGGAAGGCAACAAAATTATGTCCCAATTAAAAGACATTTCACATTTCACTTCCACATTGCAGCTCTAAC
Organism: Alca torda; assembly: GCA_008658365.1. Lineage (NCBI taxonomy): Eukaryota > Metazoa > Chordata > Aves > Charadriiformes > Alcidae > Alca > Alca torda. Next base: position 10,486,498 of record CM018081.1, read on the forward strand.
TTCAAATTACTCAAAAATTTTAAAGTTGTTCCAGAATGTACATTTAAACTCAGCGAGGTGCCTTCCCATGCCTCTGTCCACTCCACAGAGAGCTCCCAACCCTGAGGGGTTTTTTTGAAGCCAAAGAGGACCCCAGGGTTGTGTCCCAGCCAGTGTCCCCAGCTCAGCACCTCGCTGCTCTGGGGCTGCTCCGGCGGCTGTTTCACTGCAGCTACTTTGTATTAAGAAAAAAGTTTCCCTCAGCCTTTTGGCTTGCCTGGCCTCCTCTTAGACTGTTGTCATTTGGTGGCATTAGTTAACACAGTTCTTTCGAAACTAAGCATGTAATTATTTAAAAAGACAGATGCTCTTCCTGTTACATACAATATAAACTAGCACAAAAGAAGATGCACTGATTCCTGTTTTTTTTTATCAAAAAACTCCCCAGAACAACCCTTCTTCTTTTTTCCATTAAGATCAAGGGCCTAAATTTTTTCAATAGAAAAATTGCATACTACTGATCTGAAATAACAGCTACGCCAGACTGTAAGCAGCAACGGAAAAAAAACTACACGTATTTACAACATTTTGCTCTGTTTCGCAAAACCACTCTTCCTGTGCGGTTTGTTGATGCCCTGCGGAGGCATCCTGCAACCTCACGGGAGAGGGGAACGCCAGCATCCAACCCGCCACAGGACAGACCGGCAGGAGCAACAGCCAGCGGCTTGTGGGAATGGAGCAGCTCCCGGCACAGGGCCCATCAGCAGCTTGAGCATGAAAATCATAGAATCATAGAATGTGTTGGGTTGGAAGGGACCTTTAAAGGCCATCTAGTCCAACCCCCCTGCAGTCAGCAGGGACATCTTCAACTAGATCAGGTTGCTCAGAGCCTCACCAAGCCTGGCCTTGAATGTCTCCAGGGATGGGGCCTCCACCACCTCTCTGGGCAACCTGTTCCAGCCTCTCACCACCCTCATTGTAAAGAACTCCTTCCTAATGTCTGATCTAAACCTACCCTGCTCTAGTTTAAAACCATTACCATGGACATAATGAAATAGGTAGACGGACACAAGAAACAAGTCAGACAATATTTCTGCATAGACAGATCTATCTAGAAGACCTTTTTGCTGGAAAGCAAAGCAAAACCACGGTCTTCCAGTAGCAGTCAACAGGCACAAACAAGAAAATAGAGTATGCTATGGATTTAAAAACATCCAAGTTAAAGCAAACACACTGGCGAAGTATAAAGTGTGACTAAAATTCAAGCCCTTAGCAGGGGGAACACCATCACTAGCAAACATCTGCACAGTTAAGATAAATTTAACTAACGTATTAAGGGAGTAACAAACCCACAGGACAGCAACAGGCCTGCGGAACTCATCGGATCAGCCAGCATGACTTCACCAAAAAAGCAAGGTATACATCAGGAAATTCTGACCTGCTTGTTGGTTTCAAGAACAACTAAGAGAAGTATTACAACTACACCAGGTTTCCAAGCACAGCCTGTGACTCAGGAGGAGGATCCGTTAGTTTTGCTCTCGTTCCTGCTTCCTATCTGGTTTTCCAAAAAGCTCACCCTGTAACCAGAGCCACAATACCCCATGTGTACATGGGGCATACAAGAGCATCTCAGAATGCACTGTGAAAAACACAAACGTTGTCATGCTTATGTGAGCTCGTATCCAAGGGCTTAAAGTAATACAGAAAGATTTTAATGTGGTGCATGTTGTAAGGAAATAATTTTTCAAGTTTTAATTATAGCTATTGGGAAGCTGATGTGTATTAAAGGACCATTGATACTTCTTCTATTATTTGCATTTCACATGACATTACTCCCTGGCTTATCTGTCAACGACTTCAAACATTTGTTGTAATTTTCCGCTACTGGGATCTAATTGCTGTAACCCTTGTTTCTGGCCTCTGAGGTTTAGGCAGACCCACTTCTGGTAGATGCCTCCCACTGAAAACCCCCTGACCTCCTGCCTTCAGCAATTCTGCCCGAGCTGCCTTCACTTGGCAGCTGGAGCATCTCTCCCAGGGTTGTCCCCTTTGAGGACAGCAGTTGCTGCAGATGTTTGGTCTTGCTTCTTAGCCCTTATAAACATTTTGTCCTTTATGGATTCTTTGCAATTCCTTCAAGGGCTCTATACTAAGAACGCTAAGCCAGAGACCTGGCAAAATGCCACACACACACACAGACCCCCTCAATTATTAACTTTAAGAGAAAGTGCCAGCCACATTCACAGCCAAAGCAAACATTTTTGTGTGTTACTGCTATGTTTAGCATCTGAAGGACCAATAAATGAAAAAACAATGCTGAAAAAAAGGAAGCTAGACAGATGCTACAGTAACCATGCTCTAAATTAACTTCTTTAAATTCTGATGGAGCTCCATGACATTTGCAACTTGAAAGGATTACTTCTACCCCTCTCCTTGATTAAAAAAAATAATATCCAAACCAAACAAAAACGGACTGAAGTAAGCAGAAGTACGGATTAGAGATAAGAGCTCACAGACAAACAGAAGGGAAAGACCCTTCCGTGTCACCAAACTTTGTGCTGCTGCACACAGCCTTACACCAATATATTTCAAAAAAGCCACACCATCCTCCTCTGAAGAATGGAAAAAAAAAATCCTACTTGCTGAAATTGAGCCAAAGTGGTCAACTTTGAACGCCAGTTCAGTGGGACGCAATTCCCATGAAAGCTCAGGTTTCTCACTGTCTTCGAGTATTAGTCCCTTAAAATGATTCAGGGTAATTACCTCAGGAATGGTAGATGTGCTTAAATATCAAAGAAATGTGATTCTCTCTACGAACAATAGCAGACACGCTGTGAAAAAAATGCAATATCAACTGTTGAATAAAGTCTAGTGACAGTGCAGCAAGGGGAGGAGGCAATCATATCTGATTGTACTCACAGCTTGCCTCAGGCTTGGCAGGAAAACACAAGGTAAAAATGGGAAATAATAATAATATCCCTTTCAATATAATTTACACTTACTAGCGATGACTTCTGCTTCTTAGCCCCTTGCTCATCATTCCACAATTTTATTATCAATTTATGGGCAAAGCAATTTAAACAGCCATTAAAAGCACTTGAAAAGGCTTTCAAACCCTATGAAGGTTTGTGCTAGCTGTAGGGGGGAAGAAAAAAAAAAAAAAAGAAGTGATGCCTGGGGAGATGTGGACACAGCCCAGACCATGGACACTGAGAAGGTCTGTAGAACCAGTGCAAGAGTGCAAGTCCTTCAGCTTTTTCAGCCTGCTCCTTGGCACAGTCTTCTCCACTCCCTTCTATCTCACCTTGTGTCAATACCACTAGGGGCAAACTTAGAGAGAAATGGCTTTTTAAGCATATATTAGAAGATTTGTCACATTAAACAAGCATTAAACAATTTTCCAGTAAAAACAAGTATTTCTCAGCAGTGCTACAACTCAAAAGTCCGAGTGCTGCATTGCTGCTAGGAAGCTTGAGCAATGTCCCTTGAGTAAAAGAAACACAGAATGAAGAAAGTCATTAGTACCAACTAACTAAGCAAAGTTTTCCTTGAGTCCATACATATATAGCTAGAAGTGCGATAAGAAATAGGGCTGATAATTACCTAAGACAGATCACAGCATATTTCATGGTAGAAAGTATTATTAATATAAGCACAGTAGCAACAGCCAAGTCCACCAGAAATAGGAAGAGTGCACAGCAGCTCCTAGGGTTACTACAGCAGCGTACACCTTGGGGAAGGAATGTGCGAGCTGCCAGGTTTCATAAAAGCGTTTAATGTCTCTTCACAGAGAGCTCAGCCAGACATGAGTATTCAAGCCAAGATGGGTAAAAGTCCTGCTAGGTTATACCTAGCTATGAGAAACTATTATCCGCTACCTAAGAACATTTTGTTGGAATACTGCAATTCTAGATTTATTGCTCCCTAAAGTAGGGAGAACAACATTCATATAATAGCTTTGTATTCCTCCCAACAGCTAACTTCCAAAAGCTGGGGAGGGGGGGAAGAGAAGAAGGGGCAGTGGAAAGGAAAAAAAGAAAAAAGCGCATTTTTCTCGCAAACTAAAGCAGTAAAGTCAGCAAGATTCTTTAAGTGTCTTGTAAAGTGATAATACATGATTCTTTAAGCCGATTGAGGAGCTACCTACATGAGGAAATTGTACAGGCATAACTAGAAGTGCAGTACTGAACTAACAGGCTGCATGGCTATGGTTTCAGCTGAAACTGCAGCACTTCCGATTTGTACGCTCAGAATAATTAAGGTCAGAATGACTCACACAGAGTGCTCCTAAAGATTTAACAGGAGAATAAGGACTTTAATAGGAAAGTAAAGAATAACCACCTTTCCTATAGATAAGAGTAGATCTCCATCAATACCTATAATATTATATCATTTTTATATTTCTGTAGCACCTCAGTTTGACAAGTTTGAAACGACTGCTGAGATCACCTTCATAAAGCACAAAGTGGTGTTTTCAATTTATGCAAATCACACGCTTCTTTACTGCAAAGCCTACAAGAACGAGCTACTGAGATGTGTGAAAAGAATGGGGGGCTAGGGGTGGAAATCCTTCCCTCAATTGAGTCCAACTGCCCTAGAAGTGCTCCAGATGGTATTTTCCCTTTGCAGCATTAACTGTGGTTGGAATGAAATGTAGTTTGGAGACAGTCAGTAATCAAGTACTCAAAAAAGCCAAACCCCCCCCCCAAAATGCATTGCTAATATACCAGGATAAACTAGAGCAGTTGCCTCTCACTTCACAGTGCACATAAAATGGGATCCCATCACTAACAACCTCACACGCTGGTTTTAATGGTTGCATGCATTTTTGTGGCAATTTAGCAGTTGTTTTATAAGATAATTAAATACATTCAAATACAAATGTTACGAAGGATTTTAGTAATGGATAGAAAAGGAAGTTTCATTCACGTGGTTTTGGGTGAAACTGTCCACCAAGTCTTGAGATTCATACACAGCAGAAAAAACACAAGCCTGCCTGCCACAGAGTTGTCCATTCCTTACAACGCTGATCTGGCACAGTCACTACTGCAGGCACTCAACACGCGCGGCAGCACGAGAGCACGGTTTAGCTGCCCCTTGAGATACCATCAGTCATTCCGGTGCAGGCAAGCGAGGTTACAGCTGTATTTTACTACCAATTTATCTTCAGGAAACTGGTACAGGATACAAGAGAGAAGTCTATTACCACTGGCATCAACAGAAACCGAGTTCTAGCACTTTTACAGGGTAGAAGGCAGTAGAGTGCCAAGTGTTAGCTTCTCAGCAAAATAAGTCACTTACATAGTTTACTTAATAGCTTCTTTTTTCAAAAAGAATAAAATATGCCATAATGAGGTTTAAGGCATACACTATGTTTCCCTACCCCTCTCTCTCGTAGTATTTTTGAACGTAGGAAGTCATCTTTTAGCCAAACTAATGATTCTCAGTAACATTTAAACAACTCAATCCAAAAACATTCCTACTACACTCCTTGTTTTTCTCCTATAACTGATGACACTATGTTTCTTTCAGCCACACTTAGAAGTTTCCCCACGTGCACCTATTTGTAATCCATCCCACAGGCTCACTGCCCGGACCCCCATTCTGCAGTGTCCCATCACACCAAGGCAGGTCTGAGCTCACCCGCTGGTCAGCAGGACAACATCAGTGAGCGGAGGCAGAGGAGCACAGTCGCCGTCCTTGCACAACCGCCTTCTGCGGACACATCCTTAAGTGCGTGGCCTTGCTTAACTTTATCTTATCACAGTCTTAACACATAGGTATCAACTATAAACCATGTGTGAAAGTAAGAAATAGGTGGAAAAGCTTTATTTCCAGACCACAGCTACATACTGTATGTGTAATTCCAGGGAAATGTAATGTAGATACCACAAATTGTGCTTGGATAGTACTGTAGCTTCGTGCTGACGAGGGCCTAAGCATACACAGAAAGAAGCAAATTATGAGAAGTTATCCACAGGAGCAAATCCATTAAACCACCAAGGAAGAGAGACACACTCATCCAAACGGTACGAGCTCGGAAAGAAAGGGGAGAAGGCTATTTACTCCCTCCACATTGCTTTCCTGCCGTTCAGTTTGGCACCAAGCATGGATTTCGTCAAACTGATGTGTCGTATTCATGGTTTATTAAAAGCCTCTTTAGTTCTGAATGCCCTTGAAATGTACTTTTTCCCATATTTGTGATAGTTTTTTTATACATGACACTAGTAATCAACTAGCAATCATTTTGAAAGCACAATGGAGGTAGATTGATCCTGGTGCACACAATAAATGTTCACCAATGCACTGAAAATGTTAAAGCATTGAAGAATATGGTTCATACACAAACAAAACCCCCAGTTATCACCAAACTGACAGAGAAATGAAATCTTGACCTGCTTCGCAAAGAAAACAACTATGATGATATCATTTCTCTCTGTTTTATACAATTACATGCCTCAGCTGCTGTCTGAAGTTTTATTAGAGCAGTTGAATAGTGAAAGCCACCGATTTGCAGTAGCTGCAGTAATTCCGATGGGAATCAGTCACTAGCGACGTATTCAAACCATTACTACTGAGCTCCTTTCAGTAAATTAAGGTGTTTTGAACTCAACACACATGTATGTAAAGCAGAAATTTGTTCAGAATTGTACCATGAGCTGATGCGATTTAGGCAATGGATCTTGCATAGGAAATTTCAGTGCTGACTGCTGCGTACGTGGCAGTTACCACAGGAACTACAGTGAAAAACAGGAAACTACAGAAAAAACAGCACAAAATAGCGTTAGATGCCTAGGAAAGTAGAGGGGAGGAGGCCTAAATGAGAGGAGTCTTAGACTTCTCAGTGCAACAGCTTAACAAGTTTAAAAGTATGTTACGTTCAGCATTCCCGAATTCCCTGCTGACTGTTGCTCCTGTGCAGTATTTCAGCTTTAACGCAAAACTACAGCTCATAATATTGGTGAATAGAAAAATAACAAAGAACAGTGTGTACATCCAGAAAGACAGTGGAAATTTCCACATTCGCTTGTCAAGCCAGTTCAGAAAGGAAATGAAGCTAAAATATTCCTTCTGTACAGGCATCCCACACTCCTGTCCAGAGCTACTGAATACACATTATCTGAAGGATCAGATCTGTGAAACTTTCAGTGCAAAAACCTTTGTACTTGCATGTCTGATTTAGGATGCTATTCTGGTAGTTGCACATGAAGTTGGACATTTGCACGTTCAAACAGCTCCCTACCAACTATTCCCAAACTCATCAACTTAGCTTATCAAACACGTGCTTTCCTGCTTGAGCAATACAAAGTGTAAGACAGTAAGGTTTTGCAAGAAAGCTGAATTCAATTCTACCTAATGAACTAAGTTTTTGAATAAAGTGTCATGCATCCAGCGGTTCTGCTGAGCTGGTTAGATGTGTCACCCACCTTTATGCACTGCACAGAAAACAAAGAGATCAAACTGTAGGAAGGCTGAGGTTAACTGGAACAAAGCCAATGACATTTGCATGGCACACTTGGATCTACCCTGCAGAGCGGGGATTTTTAAGTAGAAAAATGAGTGGCATTCTCAAAGGAAATTCAAGTCTCACTTGAAGCGAGATCCTTTTTAAATGCTAAATTTCTACACTCTATTAAAGCTTATTTTACCCTTTCATAACTTTATTGCTAATAACAGTGATATGATTTTAAATACTAATGATCCTGAAAGTTGTTTAAAAATCCCATTTATGTTTCAATAAAAATTTCTCACTCAGACTCTCACTGTAAGGCTCGCATGACAACCTGTCTGTCTGTAATTTACAGCCGCATTACTCACTCGGTAACAGGTCCCCAGGGAACCTCGCCTGCCGAGCTCCTTCCCCACAACATCGTTTGCTTTGAAGTTTTCAGCCACAGACCTGGGGTCTTAGTCCATGTGTACTTGTTTAGCTGAGCCAATAAATCACGCCGCTTCAGCCTCCCTCTTACAGAACTGTCTCTTGTCTGCAGTGATTTATTAGAAAAATAGCAAAGACACTTTTTTCATGAAGGTATTTATCTTTTTTGATCCGTCTGAAGTTTCTGAAGCCAACACTTGAAGTAGTCATTGTCTCGCTCACATTTTCCTTTGCTTAATTTCTTGGACCACTAAATTGACATCAGTTTTCTGGTATACCCTACAAAATCAATGCCATGATTTTGCAAGCACTGTGAGTGACAGATGCTTTGAGATACAGTACTTCCCTAGAATCAAACACAATAGGCTCCTCAGCACCTAATGAGCAAAACCGTCTTGCAGATGGTTTTGGTTTTTTCACCTTGTATCCCTCCTATACTCCAGCTGCTGAAAACAAGTTTTCCTGAGGTTACTGTTCCTCTTGGAGACATAAGAATATATTTTACTGTCTTTTAAATACATGGAATAAAGTTCTTGCACATGCACTGCTTATCTCAATATCAAGATAAACAAATAACACTAGTTCAATACTTGCACTGCAAGACCTTCAGAGCAGGTGCTGGCTTCAATTTTTTTACACTGCTTATTACAGACACGTGCCACTAATATTAGAGTACTTCTCTCACTTCAAAAACCATTTATCCATACGAAATAACACAGGGTTTCAACCTTGAGCATTTCTACCCACCATAAATTTGAAGTGCCATGGAAAAAAAAAAATAATCTAGATGCCATTTCACCTTCACCTGTGACATCCCAAGCACCAAGCTGAGTGATGGCAAGGCTCTGCACAGGGCTGTGAAGGTTACGGAAAGCCCTGCTATGAAGATGGCAGCTATGGGGAGCTTGCACAAGCCTGCACCCTCTCAGGAGAAAAACAGATGAACAGAGCTGGCCGAGATAAGGTATGAGACCTTTATAAGGCTCCTCCATCTGAGTGGGGTTGATGGCATTTACTAGATATATTTAGTTTCATTTATACCCTCAAATATACCCAGACACTTTCAGTCTCTCAAGACAGAGAGCACTCACATAAACATTTGAACTGGGAAAAAAAATAATAAAAATGGAGTGCTGGCAGAAAGTGAGCCAAATGTGTTTGTCAGAGGCACTTGGATTTGCAAAATTAAGTCCTCTGCAGCCAATTCTGAATCCTTGGAAACCAGTGGGAGTTTACCTATGTCATCACTGGATCAGAATTTGGTCCCTCATCCTTACTTATTATGACCTAGAAATTAAATCCAGCTCATAAACAACCAACCAGGTATTTTCTACATGTATTCACAAGGGGAAAGTCTTCAGAAAGAGCAGAGGAAGTAGTATGGTACCCTTACTTTGTTTTAGAAGATTTGAACCAAAATTATGAGGGGAAAGAGAAAAGCCAACAAAACACCATCCATAAAAGAATGTCTGGCAGAGCAGGGGCTTAGCATAAGGGAAAGTGTAATATGTTTCGACAACAAAGAAAACATAAGTTCCGTATTTTTATACGACTTTCCAAAGCATCTGCATCTAAAAGATGTGATCTCTTCGGCCTCTCTGCCAGATGTTTCTTATTCTTTTTATAGCAGAGATGGGTGAGAACAAGCAGAGTGCATCCCCTAGGTCAGAGCAGCCTGCGCAGGAACAACTGTACTCCAGCTTGCCTCCCTTGGAGGCAACCTGAACTTCACAAAGGTTGGCAAAACACTAGTCAATCATGGATTACCGCAGTTCTCCACAATTTTCAATATGCAAAAGTAAAAAAAAAATTTTGTTTTGGGTTGAGCTGTCTCTGGACAATTTGAGACGGCGGCATGAACTCTCACAAGGGCTGGGGTCCACAGCAGCTTCATCACCTTGTCCCCAACAGCCTTGCACTTGAGCAGTGGCACAGACAGCCCAAATCACGCTCCTCCTGCCTGGGGACCCCAACACTGCAGCTCCCAGTGAAAGAAACCCACAGATGCTTGATACTGCTCTAGGATTGACACAAGAGCCAAATTAGAATAAGAACTTATTTTTAATTATGCTTCATGCCATCACAGGATGAATGGGACACAGAAGTCTCCAGTTTTGCCCAACATGTAGGATATTACTCTCACAACTGTCTAATATCCTTTTAGTGAAGTCACTTTGGACTTCATGTTGTAAACAAAAACTGAACAAAGCCAAAGTTTATCTGCTAAGTACACAGTAGATAAAACAAGCTAGAAGGCAAGAGCATGTGAATTCACAGCTAAGTACTTCCAGACGGTGACTCTCTGGTCTTGGCTAATCTCAATGTCAGAAAATGCTTTTCCAGGATGGGTTTGATTTTTTTTTTTTTTTTTTTTTTGGAAGGATTCAGAAATGAACCGAGGTTTGTTTCGTTTTTGTTTTTTTTTTTTTTTTTTTTTTTTAAAAAAAAGAACAGAAAGAAAAAAGCCAATCATCCTCTTTTTTGTTCTTTCTTTTCAATGAAAAAAGAATTCTGAAAGTATTTTCAAGAAACGGAAAGACTGCTTTAGTTCAAATACTGGAAAACTGATGATTTTGGCCAGGTACCATTTGGGTTATTCCATCTGTCCTCTGCTTTCAACGTTGAGTGGGTAACTTACCTTCCTCAGCTGCTCTAAGGCTCATGGCCTCTCTTTGAAGGAGAAAAAAGACACGTATGACCTAGAGGCTGCTACGAGCACACCACCAGATACCACCCTGTCTGCAAACACCAGTCAAAGCACAAAGAAAAGAGGAATAGTAAAGTGACTATTAGAAGTACACACTTGCTGTTTCCCACGTCTAACTAGTGCCTCTATTCTCTGTTATGAAACAAAGGAAAAAATGTGCAAAATGTTCACAAATTAAGATGAAAATCTTCTGTGACTAAATGTAGTATTTACTTGAAGTAAATCTAGTATTTACAGATTTGTTTTTTTCAAGTGCTCTGAACATAAACAAGGCTTTAAAAATATACTGGAAAGTGTTTAAACTTCAGCCAGAGATGAATGCTTCATTTCAGAAATTAACATTGGCTTTGGGCTGACAGAGGAATGACAGCATGACAAAGAAGCATCATCTGGGCCTTTTGATGAAGACCAGCTTACAGCAACAGGTTTCCAGTTTTAACTACAACACAGGCCCATGTTATATCATGTTACAGAGAGCTAAGCTTGCTTTGGAAATAATTTGTTCATGTATATTATCCAAGTACCATCAGCCCTAAGACAGCATTGAGGGGAAAAAAAGGCATTTTCTCTTCATACCAAGAAAAATGCTGGAAAGCATGGAAATGAGAGGCAAATGTTGTTGCAGAAATAAGAAAAACATTGCTTGGGTTTCTGAACAGAGCTGTTGAGCATGTGGCTTAAGGACTGCTGAAAGAATTAAGGGCACATTCCTTTCAGCTTGATTCAACAATTTTCTTCATATAAAAAATTACAGTATTAAGCTTACAGTTGTGGAAAGAGAACATATTTACTAGATTTTAATAGAGAGTTACTAGTTTTTAACAGAGAACTTTCAGCCAGTGCTCACAATCCACTGTAATTTTACCCAAGAAAGACACTGAAATCTTTATTGGTCTAACTATTTACAGGTTTTTTTTCAGTCATTCAAAAACAGCAATTGCCAATGTCCTGATCTAAGTAAAAGCTTATTTGTATAACAGTGATGGTTTTTACCTACAGATACCTCCTGGCCAGCCAAAATGGCCATTTCTAATACCTTTGCTTGGGAAACAACAGACAAACGCCACCATGAGAGACGCAACTGCCTGTGCCCAGGTGCGAGGACTGGCCACACTGCCAGCACCCACTTCTCCTGGGCTGGTACCCGACCCCCCCCCATCAGCTGTGTGCCATGGTCTGGTGATGCCCTACACAGCCATCTCCCCACCATCCCTGATAAAGCCATGACTCTGTGCCTCTGGCCGAGATCCCAGGATCACCATGTCGGGACACTGCCCAAGCCAGCAGTACACATTGCTCCATGTTCCAGCACGGAACCAAACCAGAGGGGGCAGACCCCAGTTCACGCCCCAAAGCCCACAGGGGCCGCAGTGCTGCAGAGGCTGCGTGCTGGCATTGGGAAGCACAGAACCCGGAGAGCGAGGGGAGTCATCAGCACAGCCCTTCCTCCACTGCTGGGAGCATAGAAGCAAAGAGACAGGAGCCGGCTGACAGCCGAGGAGTTCTGCTGCCAGATCCAAAGGAGACCAGGAGTAAACTTGTCACACAAGAGTCAACCACACTGATTGAAAAGCTTCTGAGTTTCTCTCACACAAAACCGCGCTGACGCAGGTTTTTGAGCCAAGCCAGCTCTTTCAAGAGCCTCTTGTAACAGCCCAGTAGGAGGTAAGTCAAGCCTTCAGTGTAAGCGGAGGGCAGCGCAGGTCTGCTCGCCAGCAGGCTGGCAGCGCTTGCTGCCAGGCTTTGGGCTGTGAACACTGGGGCACCATGCCCGCAGGGGTCTGGGCTGCAGCAGACAGCTCCTGACAGCGGCAGTGCCAGGGATGCTGGCCCTGGGACCTGGCAGCCACCACCAAGTCGTCACTAAATGGGTGCTGCTTCATCTTTAGGAGCAGACAGAAAGCCTAAGACATGCAGGGAAGCTCTTATGGAAACAAGAAGCCCATACACCCACCTTGTGACAACACCAGTAAGTAACCTTTCTGACTCCAGCAAAATAAAATCTCTCAGTGGCTGGCATCAGGACTGAATTACCTTGAGTGGGACATATGGCAAAGTATAGTATAGCTTGCTTCAGAAATGCAAGCTATAAATCAGATTTAAGATAAGGTGCTAAATCAATTTTAAAAATTGTAAGATTCCATAAACTAGATGGACTCTATAATCTTCACCATCTTTCTTTTTCTTTTAAAAAAATGGGTTTAGCCACAGAACGTTGAAAACCAAAAGACATCAGTAATTAAAAAAAACTATGTTTACCCTTTATGAAAGGTTTACTAGAGAGGGGGGAAAGGGACAATAGTAAAGCAAAGTGCTGTTAATTTGGTAGTAAAATAATAAGTGCGTTCCTACTCATGCTGAATTTATTGTTGACTGCCACTGGAACAGGACAAAGTGCAATTTATATTTCTTCTCCTATGCAAAGCTTAGAGTCTCTGCTGTGCCTATAACTAGAGCAGTGCAAAGCAAAGGGTTACCAGGCATTTACTAACTCCTCCTGTTGCCTGCAGACACTGGGACAGCAGTTGTGCTGTTTTGGCCAGACTCTTTGCAAAGCTCAGATGTGTGGGCGTCTTCCTTATCCCCTCCAACACCACGTGCCTCTGAAGAGCCACACTGAACTGTCACACACTGGGACCCCTCTCGCTGTGTGAATGCTTGCACGTATGACTTTTCCCTAGGTTCACATGTTAACTAATCTTACAGCCTTTCTCAGGGCTGAGAAACATGCACCATTACACATGGCAGAGGAACAAAACCTTTAGAAAGTGAATAGATTTTTAAATTTGGATTCTTAAAAAGGCATTGAAAGGCCTTTACAAACACCCTCAATTTGTAACGCAGATACGTATTCAGTTGTTAACCTATATCACAAAAGCAGAATACCACAAGTTTGCTGGTTGAAGCTTTGAAGCCCGGAGAACATGCCATGGTCGTGCCCTCACCTGTTTGCTGGCAAAGCGAGCGGCAAAGCCCAGGGATCCTCCCAGCCTGCCCCGGCCCACGCCACAGCCGAGGAAGCGGTGGTTTGGCCGCCAGTGCTGTTTCCCTGCAGGAGAGGCAGGCGGGCCTTTGAACACGCCAGACCTCGGGACTGAGCAGCTCTGAACACAGACAGGAGGGAGCCAAGGCCAGGAACATCCATTTCAACATTTCTGGAAAAGTTAAAAGAGCATCTGAGCAAGTGTGGTATTCTGCTGCTATTGCACTTTTCATTTGTTAGTTGTTCTGCTTCCATCTCCCGCTCCTGACGGCACAGTTTTGCCTAGTTCTTCCTTCACCCTCCATCACCTTCATGGTTTTTTAAACACATAACTCAATCCCTTCCTCCCTGTGTCAAAAAGAGCATCTATGCACCACTGAAAGATGCACACAGTGTGGAAGAACACCCTTACTCTCCCCTGTAAGTTCCCATTCCAGACCCTTCCCCACTGCCCATCCACCCCCAGCCAGGTCTGCCTTCACACCCGGCTCCTGCCCATCCTCGCTCCACCAGCCATCCCTGCTCCCAGAATGAAGGGTTCCTTAGCAGTGGGTGCTCTTGTGAAATATAACATAGATCCAACATGAAATGGAAAAACAAAATATTGACTATCTACCCAGCAAGCTTAAGGCTTATAGGCTGCATTGTGAATGAAGATATGCCTTTAAAAAACTGCCATATTCATAATCTGAAATCTGTCTGTGTCAGGTTAGTAAATATAATTTAGTTACTGACTGAATGACGCTCTTATTAATTTTTTTTACTGAAAAAAAAGTAAAATCACATACATTTAGACAGTTCTGATTCGTATAAGGTGTTAAACACAGGTAGCCTCTTTAAATTCATTATTTTTTCCTAGTGCAACAAAAAAAGGAATTAATGTTTTTGGTTTTGAACTGTATTCAATTAAAGATTTAGTAAGACAGTCAAAGTTTTAGATTCTTAATGCATCACCATTTAATTTCTGAATGCAAGCCAAGGAATAAACAGAAAAGAACATTTCTTTTAGTGGCTGTCGAGTTGCTTCCAAATGCTCTCTTTATTCCACATCCCTAATAGAAAACTAATAAATAGAACCAGATTGTGCTGGGCCCAGTGCAAGGGATCCCAAATCCCAGAGCCTGACACCTCACCAGAGGATCCCTGCTTGTCCGTGGTGTCCCAGTGGACCCTACGGAACCTTCTGCCCATGGAAATACCACCCATCCAGAGAAGCCTCACCTGCAGCAGTGTCCCCCAGCAGCCGAGCAAGGAGAGCTGCGTTTTCCTCCTGCATCCACCTCTGCCCCACAGTGCCAGTGCCGGCACCGAGGAGCTGCCACCGCACTCCCAGTAGCCACACCACACCAGGGCCTGTCCCGGCACACTGCACCTTCCCTGCTGCTCCCCCCAAAAAAGGGGAATTTGCATTAAGGGTCATGCCAACAGCAACAGGGAGACAAGAAAAGGGAACAAGGCATAGGGTAAATAAATGTAGGTTAATTGTATTTTGAGCTGTATGAAAGCATCAGATTTCTTGAGTTTTAGCACAGCAGTTGATACGCTATAAGAGATTTTTATGGAAGAAAACTGTGTTTTGGAATACTTTGCAACATTCATCCTTGGAGAGTATATCACATTCAGTAATGGAAAGGTCATTCAAACTGACTTACGGTTCTGACACAAACCAACAGAAACATACAGTTAAGTCTGAAATATACAGCACGTTTCCAAAACAAATGAAACATAATAGCAGTCACTTAGGAAACCAGCAAGGAAATGCTCTGTCCTCCACCGGTCCATTCTTGCCTTACATATACGCCAACACAAAAATGCGTTGTTCCATCTAGCACTGCTGAAGGGTGCCTGATCTCATTCATTAAACGCAGGATCAGCCAGCTATTCCAGAAGAGCTTGTGTAACAATGGAGTTTCCTCCTCCGTTCCCCCTTACCCCGATAAACATCCAAGTCAGCGCTGATGGAGCCAGCTCACACAGGAAGAGTTAAAGCTAAAACCCACCGATGGGCAAAGCCCCATTTTACACCTGGTTTAGGTAAAGAAATGAGAACCACCAAAAAAGCATTCCCCAAGTAAATAAATGCTATTTCAAATATAAGGCTATAAACTTCTTTGGATATAACCAGACTGGACTCTGGAGTCTGGAATCATGAACTTCTGAGCCCAAGGAACTAAGATCTGTGCACTTGCGAATCCATCCATAGCTCAGAGCCACCCCACTGAAACAAAGCTCAAAATGTTCTAGAAATACCTTTAGTCATAAAATTAATTTGAAATTCCCACCTTTCCTTTTAATCAGCAAGTCAATAGCTTGGTACAAGAAGCACAAGCTTTTAACCGTCATCTTTACTGAGTTTATTAGGAATTATACAGATGATCTCTTCAGTGTTAATGCGAGTTCAGTAGTGTATGTTCCTGTACATCCCATCTCACATATTATCAAGGTCACCTCTCCTCATGACATAAGATATTTGAATTGCGGCCCAGTGTTACACTGAACTTATTTATACACTTTGACAGACTTTAGACATTTCTACCATTACAGTCAAAAAACGCAGACATCCATTTTTTTAATTGCAGACCTATGTTTGCTTTGTATAATAGTTTGCATACTTTTCTGTGCAAGTATTAGGTTAAACACAATCTGGACGACTATTTTGTAGGACACAGAAAAAGAAACCGCACAGTATTATTCAACGTAAGAACATAAGTAAACAACACAGACATCAGAAACCTCATCTTGAGATGTTTGTAAAGCCGTATTTGGAAGAGACCTTGATTTTCCCTGTGGTGATCCATTTTAAACCAGAACACAAAATAAACATGTTAAATCTAATAAACAGTGTAGCTTTAGCATTGTATAAATGTTGAACTACAACACATTCAAAGCAGAGTTCAAAGCAGGCCAGTCACTTCTCATTTCATTTTGTCATAGGACACAGCTATTACAAGACCTCAGAAAGACAACCGCTACACAATAGTCACTGCATACCTTTAAAGAAGCCACGGGACAATATTGTTCAAGTAAAAGTAGCAGAAGAGACACACAGAGGTCATTACCTAGCTCTAACCTCATAACTCACGATGAGAATTAAGTTTTTTTAAAAGCATTTTTAATTAGGCATTTTACACTTGAAAATGATTGAGACGCGCTCTGCTGAACACACAAAGGTAGAAATAGAAGAAAACGGCAAGTTTAAACTCTCCACTTTTCACTTTTTTAATCCGTACCACACTTTCACACTGTTTTCTCCTCCCGAGTGACTTTTCAGATGCTATTCAACGTAGAAATTATTCAATTACCTAAAGCTTAAGGTTTTAAAAAGGCACACCAAGCGAGCATTCGCCCCTGCCTTCTTAATCAGCTTATTGATGCAAGTTCCCCGCAGAACCAGCACCACGGTTCCTTCATTAGCACGCTCAGTCCCACAGTCCGCACGTTTACTAACTGTCTGACAACACAGCTACAGCAAAAAAGCCTTATACTATAAGTTAAGCTTATACAGGAAAGTATATTTTTCATTTTATGCAACCCACCATGACATGTCCAGTAAGTAAAATAACGTGTATTAGCTAAAAGCATTCTTAATGCCTATACTGTGAACAAGCATATTCTAGCGCAGCGTTCAGGCTTTCTCACCTGTAGAACAGGCGTCTTCTTTTCCCTCCTCTCCATATTTCAACCCAGAAAAACTTCTAATTTTCCAGTATTGACCTGGACTTAGAATATAAGAATTCCTACATTTTTAAGGCTTCTTATGGCCTGCAACTGCTAGTCTTCAACCATAAGCCTCAAAAACTATTTAATTGAACAAAGCACACAGAACCATACTAGGCCTCACCAAACAAAAGATCTGAACCTTTGCTCACCTTTAAAGAGTCCCTCCAGGTTTGCGTGAATAACATTAGGCACAGTGTGACTCACCCCTCTAACATCTGAAAATAATGAAGTTCTCCGCCTCATTAAAAATGCTGACAAATTCAGAGCAAAACCTATCAGCTGTGCAGAAGAAAGGCTGCAGTTGTGACCTGAAAAGCTAGCATACCTGACTTTCAAGCATTCCACTTCTAGATTTTAACTTAACTGAATTGCAACTGGGAAATAAAACATAATTCAGAAACATAGTATCACCTATAACTTGTAAAGAAACAACCATGCCTTGTTTCTTTTACCCAGAGGTATCTGTTTGCTTGTTTGGGTGGAGGGTGGGGGACCTTTGCTTGCTTGTTTTGGTTGGGTTTTTCTCTTCGTTTTTTCAACTATTTAAAAGATGAATTAAAGGCCAGTGCTCAGGGCCATCTTCAGGAGATGACAAATTGTTACTTCATCACAACCAAAGATTATCCATGGCATAATTCAGCTTTTGTTTGTTTTCAATTGGCTGGTAGGTAGGTTTTAAGATTCTTGTTAATGAATTGCCAGAACATCTTTCTTTAATCACTGCACTATACCTATAGGTTACATAGGCTTGTAGATTTGTAAGTAACAACATACTGCCCTTTGGACTCACTTATTTTTACCTAAGATGCTGGCTAATTATAATTAGCAATTGTCAAATGGCTAAAGACGGTATCAGCTATTAAACAATTATGCTATTTCAATTCCCACTGATACATTATATCATTAGATATAATCTATTTAGTCACATATATATGTGTGTGTGTATATATATATATAAATATTCAGGCCATTTTTGCATCAGAGGAACTGTGATCACATCATCTTACTAGTTAATCTTACAACGTGACGAAGTACAGCTTTACCCAGAGCATTATGATAAATAAAAGAAATAAAGAATCATGTTTTTTTTTTAAAAAAAAACCCTGATTTTAACTACCTGCTATCTCGAGGAGCTGTTATCTACTGCCCAGCAGGTGCTGCATGCCTCCTGGTGGTGAAGTACTCTCAATTCACAATGACCACAGTTATAGGTAGGAATTTCTAAACCATCATACTTGGTAGTCTAAGTTTAGGACTTTCAGTTCCAACCCAAAGTCTACAAATTTACCCCCAAGTACACAGAAGACAACGGAAATACCCCAGCTGATTTTGGCAGAAGTTGACAGTAGGAATCTAATCAGGCAAAGAACTTGAGAGAAAGGCTTATCTTGGAAAAGTCACAGGTTTGACTTCACATCATGCCCAGTATGCTCACTTCCTACCATGACACATGAAATTCTCCAAAGTGCACTGGCCTCTGTGAGCCAAGAGACCCAGGAAGTCAGTGTGTGAGGAGAGAACAAAGCTTTAACAGCAAAGTCACTCTTTCAAAAAAAAAATCTGTAGCGGCTCCAGAAGAATGGAGATAAATCCTTTAACCTCACAAGATTTCTCAGTTTGCAAACTATATTTGCAAATTTTAAACCACGTAGGTCACATTCAGCAAGAAATGAAGAAAACCAAAACAAAGCTCTGTTGAGTTGGTTTACGCAGGGGAAAACAGGTGAAGCTTTCCAAATTACAATTAAAACCTCAATCATGCTTTCTGCAAATTATACAAACCTTTTTGCACCTCACACATTAATCAAAGCTATTGATTCATGGCAAAGTTACTGGCAGGGTATGAGAAGATACAATTAAGGTTGGTTCATTCTTGTTTTTTAATATACGAACTGCTCATATCAAAACAAGGGGAGTTAAATCCCTTATTTAAAGAAAGGCACTTGACTAATTTTGGGGAGATGCATAAACAGAAAAGTTTCTGCATATTCTTAGCACAACTTTTCTTTTTTTATTTTTTAACTGCACATGCAGGAGTCTTCTAATACATTTCTTTGCTTCAGATCAAACAATATCATAGGAGAAATCAGAAGTCACTTAGAGCAATCAAAGCTGGTTGTAAGAACTTCTGACCATGTGGTTAAGTAGAGTAGTAAAACTGGCATTTGGGATTAAACAGATACCCTCAGATCCTGACAACTTGGCAGAAACCATCCACGAAACAAAGCACTCTAAATGTAAATTCTCCAATTTCAAGGTCAGTTTTTAAAGCTAAGGGGGGGAAACAAAAAATGGAATG
Source organism: Alca torda (assembly GCA_008658365.1). Taxonomy (NCBI): domain Eukaryota; kingdom Metazoa; phylum Chordata; class Aves; order Charadriiformes; family Alcidae; genus Alca; species Alca torda. The sequence continues at coordinate 10,506,065 of CM018081.1, forward strand.
TTTACAAGGCCTAGAGACTTAGAAAATGCAAAAAAAATATCCGTGCTGCAATATTTAACTACTTCTGTTTGTGTAGCTAATTTTGTTGACATTTTATAAAGCCAGGTTCCTTCAACATTTTGGTTCTTCTCATGTTTTATTTTTCATTAAGGCAGTCACAGTTCAGCATTGCTGGAAATCAGATAGTTCCACTGGCTGCCATGAGAGCATTTCTGTGGAACAGATACAGAGGAAAGGATGGGCAGCAGTGAGTTACTCCCTCCTGTAGAGCTGCAGTACAATGGCCATCCTCCACTGTCCATCAGTCTAACAAAGGAGCATTGACACCAGCGAAGAACCGAAACTGTTGCACAGGAGCAGGTTTGACAGCAGCTTGGCCATGCTTTTTGTTTAAAGGTAAGGGCACTAAATGACCTGCTGCAATGGACCGCCACGCTGGGAACTAAGACAAGAACTGCAAGAATGCTTTTTCCCTGGTAAGGGTCATCCTCCGAGTCAGACACCGGCATGGTCTAGAGACTGCCCTCGAATTGACTTTAAGAGTCTTCATGCAGTTATCTATGTACTAAGGCATAGTTTTGCATTATCTGCATTCACTGAATGTGACAAACCTTTTTGTACCAGCATAGCTATGTTCCCCTCTCTTATGACCAAGGCCCCCAGATTTTCCCAGTGTGCTAGATCTAATCTTCTGTTCATCCTGGGAGCCTGTTTACACTGTACACTGCTAAAATATTCCTTTCCACAGCAAGTAAACAAGACAATAGAGCTGGTTCTTCAGTTTTAAATTAAATTAAAACAATTCTATCATTTTTGTGCCTTTAATAACACAAATAACCAGAAAACTTGCTGCCTTATCCTACGCATGTAAATTCGTACTGTATAGTGGCTATCAAGAAACAATGACATGCCAGTTTAAGTATTCTTACAATATACCTACATAAAGCAACACAAGCACCTTCAAAATCTTATTTCAATACTGCTTTTGAAATGAAAACCATTACAAAACATTCTAGACAATGTTTGAGATGAGCACTGAAAACATCCCGTCTACACCTGCAATACTACTTTAAGAGGAGTGTCTGTGATTCAGTTCATCTGCTGCTTGAGCAGATTTGCAGGTTAACATCTCTGCTTGCCAGGTGGTCTGAAAGGAGACTACAGATCTCACTGAAAGCACAGGAACTACTGATCGTACATGTCATTGCAGATCAAACATGCAATTACCCTGTTTGAGGATATGCTCCAGTAATGAGGATAACAGATTTTCCCCAGGCACACAGAGTTTTAAACAAGCTTTTCCTCTAAACTCAAGTGACAGATGATCCCTCTCTTCATGCCCACCTCTAATAACTACCCAGGTGAGAGAGAAAGATGTTACAGCTTTCCAGAAGGCAAGAAAAGACAGAACTTTCTCAACTAAATAGGTTATTATCTGCGTGCCTGTATTAAATGCACCAAGAAGGAGCTTTTGATGTGGCTGCCAGTACTGTGGGTGATTTATCAGGCCCCGTGTCATCTGAGCTGGATAGAGTTCAAAAGCGGTGGCCAGTGGGAGTCCCCGGCTGCTCAGACCCAGCGCAGACATCAGTAACGGCCCATCCCAACCAGGAAAGATGAATTGCCTCCTGACCGCACATCTGAGATACTCCCCTGTCAGCAGGGTACGGAAGAAGAACAAAAGGAAGCCGGAGCACAGAACGCCATGGCCGCAGGGCCACCCCTTGGGACGGGCCAGGAGAGGAGGGCAGCCATAGCCCTGTGCCCCATGGACAGGCAGTGCCAGCGACCAGCAGATGAGGGCGAGGACAAGGACGGGGACAGGGCAGGCTCGCCTGAGGCGCAGCCCTGGCATTGTGCCGCTGCAATGGAGGCGTCGGGCTGGGCAGAGCAGGGCAGGCCCCGGTGAGGCCTGTGGGCGTCCTCAGGGTGCTGACAGGGAACGGCCCCTCTGCCCGGGACTCTGTGGAGAAAGCAAACATTAAGTGCAAAATTGTACATTAATTTTAGCTTCACATTAATTTTATGTCCATGACTTTTGGAACAGAACTGTGAAGTAAAACACCCGAGTCTGGTAGCATCATCTACACAATTTTAATTTCATTACTATATTAAAACCGTAATTCTCAGACCCAGAAGAGCGTTTCTGCAGGAACCAGAGGACAGCACACATCCCTCTTCAGAGGCGGGCAGCCACCCTCCCTGCCCATGTCTCTTCCTCCAGGCCCCGCAGCCCGGAGGAGCCGTGGAGCCTCCAGGCCAGCAGCTGAGGGACACATTCAGGGAATGTCCTCTTCCATTCCCACCTGAGAAGCTCCTTTTTCCTGTCTGGGACCAGGCACTCCCCGTGACAGGCAGCACCCACAACTGACAGTGTTTAACAGTTTCCAAAGTGTCTTAAAGAGCTGAGAAGAATCAACATGGATGCCAGGAGGTGATAACTTCCACATCAGAAAGAGAGCTTTTTACCTCAACTCGTTCTAGCAATGTGCCCAGACAAAATCTGCATCAATTTAGTTTGGTTTCTGTGGTAAGATGCTAACTGGCAATACCTGTCACAATGCAAAAGATATTTTAGAGTACCATTTTTTTAGCGTAGTTGGTAATTGCGCAACAGCTTGTTTTACTCTAGATGCCGTTGTCTATTGCTATACATACTCAGCAGCATAAGAAAGAGCCTTATTGTCTCCTGATAAGATTTTTACATTGCTGTAGTTTCACTGAAATCAGCTAAAATTCTCTGAAGTAGCAACAGAGAAGGGTGAACACCAGTAAGTCCAAGGTGCCTTGTGAAGTCAGTCATGCTCTTATGAAAGGCCATTAATTTCCACAGGAGTAAAATGGAACTCTGACAGGATTACTGCCGTGAGATTTTGGCCAGGGGAAACAGGAGTGGAATCTCTTTTCCTGACCAGCTGCCTTGTTCTTTCTACATAAGCAGAAAAATTCATTTAAGCTTTATCAGAGTTCCATACTAAAACACCAAGGCCCAGGCTGCATGCCTGAATGTGCTTGCTTATACATAGGTGAGAATCTCAGTCCTCTTTACAAATATTCCTCTGACATACTGCTTGGTTTCTTGGAGAGCGGTATACAGCACTGCATCGCATAAAGCAGATGTGACTTATAGTCCCCATAATAATATTTGCATAAATATACTAGCAGCTGAAAAAGACTGATTTTCAGAATCGATTGATGTTTTGCTGGGATTTTGTCCAATTCATTATAATGGAACTTAAGTGGCTGACTATGGCCTTGAGCCACAGAAGAATTGTACCTCAGTGTGTTATTTTGAAAATTCCCAAGAAGGCACTCAAAGAGTCACGTAAACCTTTTAAAGGCTGTCCAACAACCCACTGAGACAGCCCTTAACAAGACCTTATCATACTTATGTTAGTTGCCCTGTTAGTAACCTATATTTCACAGTCTGGCAAAGGAGATCACGTGCTTTAAAGCTTATTTGAAGAAATTTGTATCACAAGCTTCAATCAGATGCCAGAGTTCTTTATTGCACTGGAGGTACTGTGATCACATCTAAAACCTGCCACATTTGCTTCAGAAAAACAGTTAAGACTGCCTGAAGATGTGTGACTTTGACTTACTGTGTAAGTTAAGACTCTGTGAGTCAATGTAAACTTTGCCCTAATGCCTAGGAACTTGAATCTATAGCATATTAAAGCAGAATTTTCTGCATACTCACTCAAGCACAGTTAACATAATTTCTTAAGCACTCAGCCTCAGAAGCTGAGATCTATAGCTCTGAAGAGTACATTGGAAATACCACAGTGAAATGCAAAATACCAGCCTGATTCTGGCTCTGAGTGTTAAGCACTGTCAGAATGCTCGATTCTTCATAAAAGATCCAGATATTTAAGATTTAATTTGGAGCATATAAGATTAGGTAAGACAAGCTGAGAAACTAGAAATATTTTACGGAAAGTGCTGCATAATTTTGTGCTTACAGCCTTACCCCAGGACTCTGACTCGGTGCTCATTTCGTTGTGCATGGAGGAGGCGTGGGGATACACAGCATCTGCTCCAGAGAACCAGGTAACAACGGGGACTTCTTTCCAGGTGTAGCAGTACTTACTGCCAAATACGTGAACTGCGTTGTTCTTTTATCTTAGAGGTGTTCTTTCAGGCTTCAAAAACTCTGGCAGATGCAACTGCACCAAGTCACATCTTCAGGTTTTTCCATGTGTAAATTATGGCAGAAGCTATACCTTTTTCAAGGCAAAACAGTTTTTGATGAAGGTACTGGGCCCTAGGAGCTTAGTGGCTCCTCAGTCCAGCACTGGGCATGTGTCATCTGGTCAGTTTGGACAGATTCCCACTCCTTCTGCCTGACTGTTCAAGAAAAATGAGACAGTGGGCAGCCTTGTGCCCTGCGAAGCAAGTCCTTCACATTGAATTAGCTTCCTAGATAGATTTCTGTTAGCTTTCTTTTTCCAACATGAATTGAAAATAACATATTCCCAACAGATAAGAGATGCCGACATGCTGCTTTATCACACCATTTTAGTATTTTCTTTTGTTTGTTATTACTTCCCTATTTAAGAAAACAGTAAGATGATCTGATTCGGACACAATCAGACACACGATCTGGTACCATGCAGGGAATTGGCACAGAAGACATCAAAAGTATTTGGCCAGCAAGAAGCTGTGAAGAAAAAGAACAACATGAAAACATTTTGCAAAGGGCGCTTAAGGAGAACTGGCATAACATGGAGAGAAGGGATAGCACAAGGAGGAATAAAATGAGGCAGAATAGGAATGCGTGACAGGAACTGAGACACCTGGAGTACTGCTCTGTGAACCAGCCAGATCAGTCTCACAAGGAAACAGTGCGCATGTGGGAGGGAATGGCCAGTATCTGCAATGGAAGAACAAATTAAAAAGCAAACATCAATGAAACAAAAAAAGAGGTACATAATTCAGATTAGAATTGCACAAAATAAAAAAAAAAAAATCTTTTGCCGACACTGATGCATAAAACACAGCAGTACGGTGTTCTTCAAAATCGTTGTGCCCTCTTACCTAAAAAAAAGTAATTTTTTTTTTTACTCCTGTAAATAATGGGATTATCCACTATTTCCTTCGAGATTCCAGCTTTGTGATTCAGCCCCATCACAGTTTTCTTGAAGGAAGCTGACAACATACTTAACGATACAGAAGCGTCATGCAACAGCTCCTGATGTGCACAACACACATGCAGCTCCCCTGCACTGGTCTCTGCGTTCTGCCTTATTAACAGGGCTGGCCACTAGAGATGCAGACTTGCTGCTTGAAAAGAAAGGCTATTCCCATTTTCCAAGAAAAAAAAAGAAAAGAAGAATCATTCCTTCCATACATCATTTGCTCTGTGTCACTTCATTCCCTAAAGTTTGAGTCATTTTGCACTGAGGAAGAAGAAAAAGAAAATGCTTGTTAAAAAAGGAAACAAAAAAACTGAAAAGCAAAATAAGAGCACCAAATTATGAACTCTAATACAGGGTGGATTAGTTTGTGTACTTGAAAAGTCTCTGCATATTTGACTTCATAGGCCTGGCTTTCTTCAAAGATACTAAGTTGTAAGTAATGTTGAAATATGAATAGGAACTCTGAGTTTTACACTAATACACTGAACTCAGGTCCAGGGGAGCTGGTTCGTTTCCTTGTGCTACCACAGATCTTTATGTAGTTTTGCGCAAGTCACCCACTAATCATGCAGCAACCGTGTCCCTCTCTCCCCCGAGACCCTCTGGTTTCAGGGGTGCCTCCCGCTGCCTTGCTGCCCAGCCAGCCATCCCAGCTGCCCCTCAAATGCAGGGCTTCCTCAGGTAAACCAGAGACCTGCTCTCGGAGCGCGATACCAGCAAAACTGAAGCAAACAGAATGTGCATGAATGTCACCCGCCTACTGTGAGTTCCATATGCTTTGAAAAGCACACAAACTCTACGAACGAGTTGTAGAGCCACGCTGCCTTTCCTCCTCGCTTGTACAAAGTAAGGTTGTATCATACAAATGTACGTTAGAAGTTGAACTGCTAAAAACCAAACTGAAGTTGTGTTCCATTTTTGATATGTATAATTTGCTGTGAAGACCTAGTTTGAAAGTACTTTCTTCATTCAGCGTTCCTCCTCTTAGCGCTACTGAGCTTACGCTCAGCCACACCTTCTTGCCAAAGTAAGTTTTGCTTAACAAAAAGCTCCCTTGATTCTCCTCAATAATGAATTCCATCTAAAGCAATGTCGTTTAATCTCAGACATGTGCCAGAATTTGCCAGCAAAACAGACAGATCAGCATGGGTTTGTATAACCATTGTGTTTTCTGTAAGGCAGCCCCATTAAATCACAACCACATTATAACGTAAAATATTCCACATGTTCTTCAGCAACCTTCTGGAAGGAGAACGTTGTGTTTTTTGTAATTTAATACTCTGTTTCTCAGAAGCATAGTAAGAGCTGGGTTTTAATTACAATACACATAGTGTATCCCTAGATAAATACGCTTTTCTTAAAACTTTGACAAGGTATATTGTACATTTAAAATATTTTTTTTATTTTAATGCAGATTTTCAAGTATGTGTTTTTGGAAAACGCTCTCAGAAGAAACTTCAATCCCTTTTCTACCACAAATTACGGAGGCTAGTACAAATAATTAAAAAACGTCTTTTACCTCATGTTTACACCTACAAAAAACCAACACTGGAATGTGTCACTCCAGAAGCCTCGACCTCAGTAATCTAGTAGAAAAAAAAAAAATTATTAATGAAAACAATTCACCCTTTGCCCTTCAGGCTGTAATTAAGATTTAGAAAACATGCCTAATGACAGCCCTGCAAGCCTCTCTCTATCGCTCAGGGGAACAGACTTCGGTAGGACCGGGGACCTTGTTCTCAGGGTAACACCTAAAAATGTCAGCATATAATTTAGTGCCAGTGCTCAATCAGGGCTTTGTTATTTTTCTGAGACCAGAAGTGCCAGGTAGCACAAGCAGGTTAGTGTTTCTTGACATAAACTCCCATGCTGAACTAAACTAAGACCACCTACGCGTTGCACAAAGACAACCACTGAGATGATAATGAACGGCATCCAGTAGATGCCCCAAGTAAAGCTCTAGCTGGCATACACGTAAAATCACATTACTACCAACTTCCTGAACTTCCCGTAGTTTGTGTTACAATTCACAATTTCAGAATATGTGCGTTTTTTAAGTGAAAATCGTCATGATGTTCTTCCCTACTTAAGCATACACAGTCTTATGGACTTAGATCACTTCCTCTTTTGTTTGATTTTTAATTTCTCTGAACAGTTTTTAGAACCCTACTAATGTGCTGCGTGTTCAACCTATTGATCTCTGGGGAATATAAAACTGAAAAGAACCAGGGACGAGGAGTGCCAAGTGCATTTGGGCCTCAGTGGGAAAAATTCAGGTGCTGGATGAAAATCAGCAAAGCTGGTATGCGTGGTGGTGTTGGCAAGTAATGATACTGAATAAGAGGCAGAGAGCGGAGTAAGGAGCTATGGGGCTTCTTCCAGTGCCATTCGGGAGATGCATTTAGAATCACAGAATCGTTTGGGTTGGAAGGGACCTTTAAAGCCCATCTACTCCAACCCTCTTGCCGTGAGCAGGGAGATCTTCCACTAGATCAGGCTGCTCAGAGCCCCATCCAACCTGACCTGGAATGTTTCCAGGGTTTTCCTAAATTTTAACTTTGTGCAAGCAGTCGTGTACTAGAAGTTTCCTGTGGTTTAGAGGGTTCATATTTAACTTCTAATCCTGACTGCATAAGGATATAATAATTTGGCATTAATTAAAGCATCTATTAAAATACAATTGTAAAGTTTAGCAGCTTAAGAGCTACTAGAGAGCTAGATAATCATCTGTTAAAGTATCTACTAACTTTTTTTAACACATGTTTTCAGTAGAAACATGACATCACCCAAGTTTATCACCGTTATAAACACCATTTAGCAAAACATAAGGAGCTGAAGTACCGATAGACTTGGTCTAAAATGGAATCATAGAATTGTGGAATCACAGAATCCCAGGTTGGAAGGGACCTCAAGGATCATCTGGTCCAACCTTTCTTGGCAAAAGCCCAGTGCAGACAAAATGGCTCAGCACCCTGTCCAGCTGAATCGTAAAAGTGTTCAATGATGGGCAATCCACCACTTCCCTGCAGAGATTATTCCAATAGCTGATTATTCTCATTTTAAAAAATCTTCCTCTTGTGTCCAATCAGAATCTCCCCAGGAATAACTTGTACCCATTACCCCTCATCTTTTCCACGTTACTCCTTGTAAAAAGGGAGTCTCCATCTTCTTGTAGCTACACTTTAAGCGCTGGAACATAGTGATAAAGTTCTCCCGTAAGCCTTCTTTATTCAAGGCTGAACAAACGCAATTCTCTCAGCCTTTCCTCATACGGCAGGCTTCCCTACCCTTGGATCATCCCTGGAGGTGTTCAAGGCCAGGCTGGATGGGGCTTTGAGCAACCTGGTCTAATGGGAAATGTCCTTGCCCATGGCAGGGGCATTGGAACTAGATAGTCTTTAAGGTCCCTTCCAATCTAAACCATGCTATGATTCTATGCTCAACTTGGTAGCCCTTCCCTGGACCCTTTCCAGCCTATCCACATCTTTTTGTACAGCAGGGACCGAAATTGCACGCAGTATTCCAAGCGTGGCCTGACCAGCGCCAAGCAGAGTGGGACAGTGATTTCTTTGTCTCTGTTGGTGATGCCCTTGTTGATGCAACCTCGATCCCCAAAATCCAAATTTGGGAGTATTTTTAAAGTGTCACCACCCAGGTTTTTGGAGGGATCACGCACGAATTGCCCCACGACGGCAAATTTTAGCTGTTTTGTTCCTTTAATTGCGAGGGCTGGGGCCGGCCGGGCTCCCCCCGTTCCGCAGCGGACCCCAGCCCGGGGCAGGCGGCGCTGCCGGGCCCCGCAGCCCCAGCGCGGCTCTGCTGTCCCGGGGGACGGCGGCGGCCGCCTCTCCCCGAGCCGAGACGGCTGCGGGGGGCACGGGCGGGCTGGCAGCTCCTTGGGCGGCCCCGGCCCCCCCCCACGCCCCTACCCCCCTACAGCGCGGCGGCGCCTCCCGGGAGGAGGAGCCGGCGGCGGCGGCGGGACCCTCCCCGCCCGGCCCGGCTCTGCCCCGAGGTAGCGGCCCCGCCGGGGACTGCGGCCGCCAGCGCGGCCCGGCGGGACCCGCCGCAGGTAGGGGCGGCGGGGCCGGGCCTCTGCCGCCGCGCCGCCCTCGGCCAGGTGCCGGCGCGGCCGCGGGCTCGGCTGCCGGCGCAGGTGGGGAGCGGGAGCCGGTGGCCGGCCCGGGGGAAGCGCTGCGGGGGGGCGCGGGGCCGCTCCCGCCGCTCGGCGGCTCTGCAATTAGTTAATTTCGTTTGGAATAATTACTGGCAAGAAAGGAGCTGACGTGTGCCTTCCCGAGGATAAATTGCTAGCAGATTTATACACGCTCTGCATAGCCAGAGCCGTGAGGCAACCGCAGCCAAATACTACAGCTTCCACGTTTGCTTCTTTCAAAAATTAAAACTCTACCTGTAAGCAACAACTCACGGGGCACATCGCACCGAGACGAAGAAATTGTGAGGCTGTTTCTTTAAATGACAAACATTTCAGATCATTACGCAGATCTAAAAACCGAGGGAAAAAAACCAAGAGTTTGGGGTCTGTTTTGCGGGTTGGTTTTTCTTTCAAGTTAAAAAATTCCTCTTGTGCTTCTAGCTTAAAACTGAGCAAACTCAGCACAACTGTCGCTGTAAACGCTTGTGTGGTTTGTTTTCCTTGTAGGAATCTGTTCGGTTTTGCTGCGAAGGATGGCAGCGTAGTGTTGCCCTGCAGGATGAAGGCAATACGCAGAGGCAGACCCTGGTGCCTGGGGACCCTCCTCGCTCTCTGCCTGGCCGCCCTCCCCGGCAGCAGCGCCTGTCCCAGGCTCTGCGCCTGCTACGTCCCCACCGAGGTGCACTGCACGTTCCGGTACTTCACAGCCATCCCACCGCACATCCCTCCAAACGCGGAGCGCATCAATCTGGGGTATGTTTAACATCAAGATTACCTTTCAACACTTTGCAAAGCAATAATTAAGAGTTTACAGATTCAGGGCTTAAAACTAACCAAGGCAATAAATAAATCTTAAGAGCTTACTGTTCTGCAGCATTCAGAAATGGTTGCAGTCACAGCTAGCAATGCCTCATACCTCCAACACTAAGTGGAAATTTTGGGAATGTATCACAGGGCATGTAAGAACTTCAAAGAGTTTTGAACTTAAATGAATTATATTACCCAAACATTTTGCACATCTAACACGACACTCAGAAGGAGTCTGAAATAGAATTCTTTTGGGGAAAAGATAGTTTTCCAGCTCAGAGAGCGGACTGGAACATTAGTATGTGTATTAAAATCTTCAGAGACATTGATGTGACTTTAGAACGTCACACAATGCTAACATCTATGCTTTTATCAATCAAGTTTATGGGAAATTACTCGTCTGAGTATTTCAGACTCCAAAATGGTTCTGTTCTGTAAGTGGTTAAAAGGAACTATACCCAGGCTCAGCTGGCCCGTTAATGCAGTTTCCAGCAAGTATCCTCTGTTACACAGTCGAATGATGAGACCAATCAGCAATATTTGACTGATCCTTGTATCACTTTTGGTACCCATAACTGTAGAGTCATCCGTATGTGTATGCAGAAAATACAAAAGGAAGTTTTCATTGAAGTCTTCCCCTTACCTGCCTTCTGCTTCCAGGCAACGTATCCAGATCCCAGCTCCTGACTCCTGTTTGCCCTTTCCTTCCATTGATTTTGTCAGTGTTGTCCGGAAGTGCTGTATATGAAGTCTTACAATTAAGTACCACTACTTTTAGAGGACTACGAGTTATCTGAGGTGTGAGATGTATGTTTGAAATACATTCCTTACTACTCTGGCCATCTGACTGGTGAATCAATCCAACTTACACGTCACCTTATAGGAGGTGTGAGTGCAGCACGAGCAGAGTCCCTGCGTTAGCTAATAGGGTCGTGCAAGTGTGATAGCAGTCACGAAGTCAAAGGCATCACAGAGTAGGTACTCAGCATTTGGGAGGCTTACACCACACCTAACTCTGGGATAGCGGAGCGTCACTGCTGTCAATACTCACGCTGACTAGACTTAGGTATGACCGATGGTCCAACCTTGTCTAGCCGTGTAGTTCTCACTCAAAGGGGACTCTGTTTCACTTTTGGTTCCCCATTTAAATCCAGCCTAGGCTATCCATACTGTATGTGTGCTCACGGAAATCAGGGGAGGCTGAGGCTAGGTCTGCATTAAGCAGCAGTGTGCACCACAGAACACCTGTGGAGTGGAAATAAAACTCAAGATGTACAACTGAAAGGGGCAGATGGCATAGTCAGGGACCGGGGAGGGACTGCAAGACACTCTGCAAAACCCTAGGCACAGCCCTCGTCATCCAGGTCCCAGGAGGAAGGTCACACCCCAGTACCCTTGGTTTTACCTAGGTTCTCGGCGGACAGCAAAGGCGGCTCTTTTGTTCTTGGTCCTCTTGTGGCACTGCAGTGCTGGGAAAGCCCTCCTTGAAAGAGGCATCAATATATCACCAACCTCTACCATTACAGGAGCTCCTTGCTCTTCTACACTGAAGCCCAAAACTGACATTCTTATGTGCACATTTTTGCAGTTATTTTCCCTATCCACCGTGAAGACAGTCTTCAGAAAGCTGCCCTGGAAAAGTTACCAAATCTTGCGTTAACATGAAGGAATGGCTTAAAATTTCATCTTAGCAACCAAAAGTGCTACCTACCTTTATGCATTTCCAAAGAGTTGTTCTTATGTTTTGGTTTTGTTTGTTGTTTGTTTGAAAACTTGTGAAGTTGAGCCTGTCTGACTAAACCCAGGTCTGGGATGAAATGTTTGTTACAGTTACAACAGCCTGCTTAAACTGACGGAAACAGATTTTTCTGGCCTGGAGAAACTGGAGTTACTGATGCTGCACAGCAACGAGATAAATACAATCCCTGATAAGGTGTTCAGTGATTTATATTCATTACAGGTAAGAACAAAATGACCTAATCTTAATTAGGAGATGACCTAATCTTAATTTTTGTTATGACTTTTAAACAATCTGCAGTAATACTGATAAATGGAAGCAGACCAGCGGCCTGTAGCATTTTGGTTTCCTGTTTCTTATTGTATCCACGTTAAAGACGAGGGCCTTCAAGATCCAGTATCCTAATGGGAAATGTCTTTCCTTCCCAGGTGGGCATTCAGGTACAGTTTAAAGAGCGTGATGAACATATTGGTAGATATCTATCAGCAATATCTTAACAGGCATCTGCAGTTGAAACTCTCTTTCGCACAAGAGAGAAAGACTGCAGAGCTCCGAGTACTGCAACTTGTCTTCAGTTAATTTGTTAGTAATTTTTTTTTTTTTAGAGGACTGTTTTCTACCCAGATTTCCCTTTCCCTTCAGTGCAGTATAGTCCTGTCCCTTTCTGTCTTTCATTAAAAAAAAAAAAAAAAGGCTTCTACTGAACAGAACCTGAACATACTGCATATAAACATTTTAATGCTCTAAAAAAACTACAGTTCATTGGTTTTATAATTTAATATATATTTGTGGACTTTTAAAATGTAGTATTTGATGCCTGTTTTGTTCTTTAACTGAAATATTACCTATATTTACATATATTGTAAAAATTAGTAAATGTAGGGTGTCATAGAGGGATTCTGGAGCTATCTCAGTATCTCACTGTGCCATATAGATATTCATATATAAAGTACTTACATGATTATTTAAGAACAACCATTCCCAATTTATCCCATGTACAGGTAACACTCATTCTCCAGTTAATTTTCCATCTAGAGCTGTTATTAACTGCTATAGAGAAGTAATAATGTTGCAGCTGTGGTGAACTAAGAACATGAGAGACCTGAACTGCTCAGACAGAAAACAGGGTATTGGCTCGGTCGCTGGTTTTAGAGGATTAGGGGTGGGAGGGAAAGGCAGAAACCAGACAAGCTTTGGAGCACATGAATCTTCAGGTTCCATTAACCCTCATAAGGGCAGTTCTGTGCCTGAAAGCTTGTTTGTTAACTCCTTACAACTGACTTAATGAAATAAGCTTTATGCAGTCCTATAAGTTTTTCCTCCCTCCATTAGCAGGATGGCAACACAATTATAGATAGTTTTAATGGAATTATATTTGGCAAACAAACTCGCACGTTATTGTGATTTTATACTTTTTTTTTTCCCCTCACTAATTTTCAAAATACAGAATTTGTGACTGTAACAGTGTAATTGTAACAGGAAAAGTAACAACAAAAAGGCTGGCTTGGGTACCATATTTAGTACTTCAGCAATATGCCGGATTTGTTCATCTCATAGTTACGAATTTGACTTTTAACCTGTCAGCAACAAAATGGCACCTGAGAATTGAGGTTTGGCAAGTACACACCTCACATGACACAAATCCTGAAACTGGGAACTCAATTAGCAGTTCTGTTGGTTAAACTTCAAACAAAATAGACTGTTGCATGCACTTTTATAGTCATAACACTGGCTGGAACAAAAATCACTACCGCAGTTTATGATCAAATTCTGTTTACCCTTTTCATAAGTGTGGTTTAATTGGGATTTTTTGAATGAGAAATAAGCGTTGCTTTATTTTACTTTTTAATCACTGCATTTTGTAAATGTGACTGCTGAAGTGTCACACCTTGATGGACTGTTGGAACAAGAAAGCATCCTTGTAGTCCTGCAACTAACACTGCATTTAAAAATAATTTAGCCTACTAAGGTTTTTTCCCAAAAACTCGCATTACTAGTCTGGTGAAGTACCTTCACGTCACATCAATCAAAATTTGTTAGGAGTCTTATAACAATATAACATGGGTTAATATCATACACTTGTTACTTTCTTATCAACAGGTCTTAAAAATGAGTTATAACAAGGTCAGAGTACTTCAGCAGGATGTTTTTTATGGTCTAAAGAGCTTGGTACGGTTGCACATGGACCACAATAAAATTGAATTTGTAAATCCCAACGTTTTCTACGGACTCACATCACTGAGGCTGGTCCACTTGGAAGGAAATCTACTTAAGCAGCTTCACCCAGATAGTTTTGTCACCTTGCGCTATAGCCAAATATTTAAAATATCCTTCATGAAGCACATATATTTGTCTGACAATGTGTTGACTTCACTACCACAAGAAATGCTTTCCTACCTGTCCGAGCTAGAGAGCATTTACCTCCATGGAAACCCGTGGTCCTGTGATTGCAATCTACAGTGGTTTGCAGAATGGGCAAAACAGAGAGCAGGTGAGCTGAAGCTCTTTATGCTTTTTAATCATGTTATAAGCATCTGATTCTCTCTTATAAAGGTAATTGTCCTTTATTTATTTATTTATTCTCCCAGAAAAGACTGGAAGACAGAATTTTTGTAGGCGCATGTAATCAGGATAAACAGATTAATACCATTCAGTTTCCCAGATTAAACAAATCTAGTGGTTTTAACTCATTCCCAAGTGCAGCTTTCCTTAATGGAACATTTTCCTTGGCCAGTCCAAAGCTTCTGTGCGCTAGGAGAATCCACAGGAGATAAGGAAGCTAATTTTTCTGTAACTGGCAAGAGTGAAGGCCACATTGTACTCGATTCTTCAAAAAAGAAAAAGGAACGGGACTCAAGGACTTTCTCTGTCGCTGCCCTGAGCAGAGGTTACACACGATAGTGTAGTGTCACCTCCAAACTGCTAGAGCCTGTGTCTCTCAGAACAAAGCTTCGGCCATGTAAGGCAGAGCCTGCCTTGCCCAGTGTAAAACCACTGGGACAGAGGGACGCCACATCGAGCTGCAATAGCAACAGTCCTTGAGCAGCTTCATCAGAGAAAATTCATCGGTTTTCTTAGGTTACTTTAGGTTTTCATAGGTTACTTTAAGATGAACTTTGTTAATATTTTATTCAAGAGATCAACATACTGGTAACTATGTGTCTTTTTTAATACTAAAAATTGTATCACAGAAGCTTACTGCATTTTTCTTTCCTTCAGATGTTATGAAGTGCAAAAAAGATAGAAGTTCTGGTGCTCAGCAATGCCCCGTTTGTGCTAGTCCCAAAAATCGTAAAGGGAAAAGCTTAGTGGGTGTTCCTTCTGCATCTTTAACCTGCTCTAAGCCAGCCATACATGACTCCCTGAAATTTAAAAACCTCACAGTGCCAGATGATGGGGATTTGAGTTCCGTCTCTCCCAAGGACTTCATAGCTCCTATAGGATCCATGGTTTTGAACATGACTGACCAAGCAGGAAGTCGAGGTAACTTGGTTTGCAACATCCAAAAACCTAAAGAAATGTCTCCCATCTCATTTGACAACAATGGCAACAGTACAGTACTCAAAACATCATTCTCGGCATTTCTCGTGTGTAGCATTGATTATGAACATATTCAGCAGCTATGGAGCATATTGGCACTGTACAGTAATTCCCCCTTAAAACTGGAAAGGGATGTCCTAGCAACTAACATGCCTTTTATTAGTTACAAATATAAACAAATCTACTCTGAAAAAGACGAACTTTTTACCAATATAGAGGCTGAACTGAGAGCTGAACCATCCTGGTTAATGCAAAGCAAAGTGGCGTTACAGCTGGACAGGACAGCAACCACACTTAACACATTGCACATCCAATACTTTACGGATGCTCAGATTACTTTGCCCAGTGCTGACAAAAAACAGGTGAAAAATAGCTGGACCATCATCTCCAGGGACAACAAAACACAAACGGAACACACTGTTTTAATTGGGGGGACCGTAGAACTGAAGTGCCAAGCAATTGGAGAACCAGCTCCTGCAATAGAGTGGATATTGGCTGATGGGAGCAAAGTTAGAGCTCCTTATATCAGTGAGGATGGAAGAATCATAGTAGTTAAAACTGGCACATTCACATTACGGACAGCTGATACTTTTGACACTGGGCTTTATCACTGCATAGGCACAAATTACAACGATGCAGATACTCTCACGTTTAGAATTACTGTGATCGATCCTTACGTGGAACACAACAGTGTAAATGGAGCCAAACTTTCCGCATTTGTTGGCAGCACACTCTACCTTCCCTGTACATCCACTGCTGTCCCAGATGCTGCCATTAGCTGGGTGTTACCTGAGCACGTGATTCTTCATCATTCTGTAAGAAACAAACATATTTTTGACAATGGTACCTTGAGAATACAAGGGATAACAGAGCGAGACAGTGGTTACTTTAGATGTGTTGCAGCCAACCAGTACGGTGTTGATCTTTTGGTTTTCCAAGTGCTAGTTAGAAAGGATGAAACCACTCTAAAGAAAAAGCATGTAGCTGTGGGAGAATGGGAAGAGGGCGATGGCTCTGGCAATGCACTGCTGGCCTCTGCTACAAGACAGAAACACCCTTTAGCTACTCCAGCTATCTTGACAGGTAATCAGAAATCTGCTGCCTCAGCATCCAGGAATCGGGTCGCAGAGAGTGCACGTAAAAGGAACAGCTACGGGAAAATTACTTACAGGCAGTACAAGGACAAAATAAGCAGGCGGTTTAGAGGACACAGAAGACAGTTTGTTTCCTCAGCCAGGAGAGTTGATCCAGAGCGCTGGGCAGCCTTTTTGGAAAAAACAAAGAGGAACTCAACATTGATAGAAAAACAAGGAGGAGTTGCAACGAAACCACCTATTCAAGCCCACAAGTTCTCAAAGGTACCTGGGGATGAGGAGGAAACATCTGGTGATCTCGTGTCTCCAGAGGAAGAATTCATGATACCAGTAACAGAGACAGCCCCTGTATCTACTCTGGGGAGAGCAATGGAAAGCGTGATAACTGCAGGGCCCGACGTGACTGCAAGTAACACCGCTGCTGGGAAAACCTCTCTCCTGGTTGCAGAGGCAGTAACTCCCCTGCCCTCTCCTTTTTCACAGTCTGTGTCATCTGACAGCAGGAGGCCACAAACATATCTCAAACCTACAATTACAAACTCATGGGAAAGATCTAACTTCAGTCAAACATCAGCAAATGGTATAAAACAGTCAATTGTATCAAATGGAGCAAGTAGAACACCTACACTCTTCCCTGCTGGGCAAAGGTTGGTGTATTCTGGGGAAGGTAATAACCACCATTTAAAATCTGTATCTACGACACCCATGACAGATGTTACAGACACCAGCAAGTCTGTAACTTCCCAGAACGCAGTGGACAAGCTACATGTTTTTACTGAGACTACTGATAAGGTTTCCACCACAACAGATCACCAGATATCTGTAGGGACAGTCAGTGAACCAAGTCTTGAATTTGATCACATTTCTTTTCATAGTACTCCGAAAAGAGTAACTCCTAAGCCACCACTGGACTCAGCTATCATTACTCATCAGCAAATGCAGATCATTCCGGATGTTACAACCTATACACCGCAGGCCCAGCAGCAATATGGAAGACGAAGGAAAATTTCTGTTAGGAGACGAATTGTTAGACCAGGACATATTCCAGCTATGAAAGAGCACAGATACAATTTTGGGAGGCGAGGATCTGTCAGAGAAAGTACAGCTGTGGCTGCAGATGTTCAACTGAGTATGAAATATGTATCAAATTTACCAGCCTTAAATAATTTAAGCAGGTCCATCAACCCATTTAGCCCAGAAGCACCCCTGTCCTCCCCCTCTACCATGGATATGCCATTGGAGCACCCAGCGCATACTCATCAAAACACAGCATTCCTTGGGGAAGAGAAAAACAAAGCTAGTGCAAGGCAAAAAGCTACTACAACAGCCATGCCTTTGATCACAAAAGGCACCCAAGATACTCCTCCCTGGAAATTAGGGACCAGCACTTCATTTCAGACAACTACTGATAGAGTCCAACCTTTTACTATCAGACGACCAACAATGGCAACCCATACAGCTCATATTACGACAGAAATTGCACATACCCTAAGCACTAAGGTATCTTCTACCCTTGAATCAGTCTCACCCAGCGTTAAGCCTAGAGCCTCAGAAAAAAGTTCCCAAAGAGGAAAAATTATGTGGGAACGTCTCTTTGGAAATGGTGCACAAATTGAGGTTCTTCTTCAGAAACTACCAACACAACAGACAGATATGTTTCTATCGACAGAGGTATCGACCATGCTTCCTAAAACTACAGCAGCATTATCTATGTCCAAAACGTCTCCCTTGCACTTTATGCCTATTTCAACAGGTGGGAATCACAGCAGTGGTTTCTTGTCTTTAAACAAGCCCATTAATTATGGCAGGGGTAAATCAGAAGAACATCTTCCCACAGCAAAATCACAGCCTTACTCTAATCCTGCAACTAGTGCAACCAGAGAAAGGGCTGTAGCAAGTTTGAAGCCAACAGTTACACCAATTATTACTCGTCAAACTGACAGCAAAATCACTAAAAGTAAAATATTCAGAGTGGGAAGAAAGAGGGGTCAGAGGAGGAAGAGGCCCCCTAAAACATTGACTTCACAAAGCGTGACTGCAGGCCGCAGCACTGCGGCGATTCCCGCTGTGAACACAGCCATGTCTGTCGTGACAACAGTTACATCATTAGCTACGCCCACAAGTCTTATGCCTGCAAAACCTGTCTCTGAGAGTGCAGGCGCAGTCTCGATGACAGAAATGCCAGCACTGTGGAGCCTTAGCACACCAGAGGCACCTCAGCACGTGCCTACAGCAGCTACGCAGACATCAGTGACCCCTGTCACGTGGAGGAACACCCCGTCAGCCACATTGCCACCCGACACTCGTATTGCTCAGAGTCCCACCACCACAAGCCAAACCACACCACTCCTTTCAAAACCTTTCAGCGCCACAACCATGCAACCTGCCACAGTCCGTGCAGCATCTGGGTCAGGACCTGCGCAGCAAATCAAAGCTACTGCAACGGCAGGTGAAAAATCACACCTGAAAATGGAAGAGAGATTTATCCAAGAAAACCACATTGCACAGCCCACATTCCCAGCAAGAACCGAGTCAAGTGCCAGAGCTCCTGCTGCATCCACAGACATCTCTCCTCCCAGTGCTCAGCATCCCACCCCACCACCACCTCTAACAGCGGCTGTGCTGCCTGCACGTACTGCGAGAACCACCTTGCCTCTGTGGAGGGAAATCAAATTCTGGCAGAGGTCCTCTGCTAAAGTCACAGAGAGAGGCAACACATTAACTGTCAATACACCGACCACACCATCACACACTGCAACTCCGTATGCTCCTCTGTGGGGAAGGGACAGTTCTGTCAAAGGCTGGTCTGAAAAGAGACAAGATCAAGAAACTACCACAAACAATCCTAGAGCCTTGGACTCTTTAAGCAGAAATCATTTTGCAAAACCCAGAATAATTGGAGGCAAATTAGCTGCTTTCACTGTGCTAGCTAATTCAGATGCTTTCATTCCTTGTGAAGCTACTGGTAACCCCCGTCCAACAATACAGTGGACCAAGATACCATCAGGTAAGCTTGAGAAACCTCTCTAGAACTTACCTTCCATTATAGTCTTGTAATTTGGCAGATGTTTTGTGTGGCAAACTCAAGTATTGCCTTATTTAGGAGTATCATGAAATAACAGTGAAAAGATGAAGTTGGAAACAGTGAAAAAGAAAGACAGCCCAGCACACTTGCTGGAGTGTCTTACTACTAATTACGGAACAGTTCTTTACGGAGAAAAAAAAGAAATATATGATCTATATTTAACTATAATTCTGTGCTTATTGTGAGAAGATTCCAATATTTATTGTACGTTACCTTCTATTTCAGAACAGTGAGACAAGTGAAAAGAAAAATCTGTCTGTGGTAACAAACCACCAAATCAAGTTAAAGCTATGCCAAAATATTTTTGAATATGCAAAGCCTAGTCACAACCATGCCAAAATATTTTTGGATATGTAAAGCCCCATCTGCTTTATCCAAACTTTGTCTCTACTGAGGACTAAGTTTTGTTTTTACTTTAAAGTTTTGTCACTGTATATGCAAAATACTATTATTTTTCTCTTTCTTCTCACTAGTGTCTTGGTTATTTGGGCAAAGTAGACAGGATAGGAAAAGCGTTTTCAGGGGCTGAGTACAAAGGAACAGAAGAGAGAGGTTCTGACATGCTGCACTGTTGCCCCCTTGCTTCTGTAGGAAACGATGCTCTGGAAGGCCGAGGTGACGGAAGATGGATGGTCTTTGCCAATGGCACGCTCTCCATTGCCCGGGTGGGCCTGGAGGACCGTGGGCAGTACCTGTGCACCGCAGCCAACCCGCATGGTGTGGCACGGTTCCTGGTCACCTTGTCGGTAGTGGCCTACCCACCCCGCATCACCGGTGGCAGGTGGCACCTCCTCACCGCTCACTCTGGAAAGCCCCTGGCAGTGAAGTGCAGAGCTGAGGGCAGGCCTCCTCCCACCATCTCTTGGATTCTAGCAAATAAAACACACATCTCCGACTCTTCTGCAGGAAATAACAAAGTTCATGTGGAACCAGACGGCACTTTAATTATCAAGGAAGTCACTGTTTATGACAGGGGCCTCTACACATGCATGGCTAAAAACCCAGCAGGCACTGACACGCTGGTTGTAAAACTGCAGGTCATTGCAGCACCTCCTGATATTCTGGAAGAGAAGAGACAACGTGTTGAAGGAATGATGGGGGAAGATCTGAAACTCCCTTGCACCGTGAAAGGGAATCCTCAGCCTACTGTCCACTGGGTCCTCGTTGATGGCACAGTGGTGAAACCTCTGCAGTTTGTAAACGCAAGGCTGTTCCTGTTCTCCAATGGCACCCTCCGCCTCAGCAACATTGTCCCTTCTGACAGCGGGAATTACGAGTGCATAGCCACAAGCTCGACTGGCTCGGAAAGGAGGGTGGTGAGCCTCGTGGTGGAACACAGAGAAACGCTTCCAAAAATAGCTACCGCCTCTCAAGAAATGACTCAGTTGAATTTTGGGGATAAATTGCTTCTGAACTGCACAGCGACTGGGGAGCCAAAGCCCAGGATCATCTGGAGGTTACCTTCCAAGGCAGTTGTTGACCAGTGGCACAGGTAGGAGTCTTTTTTTTTTTTTCCCCCCACTTCTTTGAAACTTCAAACACTTTCTTCTCTGGTGCTCATATAAGACACTGATACATCACTGAAGCAATACATCGTGAACTAAATTAACTTTTAAACATTTAACGGTGGTGAAGCAACTGTGATGATGGCTTGTTATTACAGGTCTAATAACAGATCACATCAATTGTCATAAGTGGGTGAGGTCTTACCAAAATGGATAAAAGTCCTATTTAGATTAAGGAAACTGACATTAATCATGCATTGGCTGAATTTTGTCATTTTATAGGAGGAAAAGTTATTTATAAGAGATTTGCGAAGTAGGACTCAGGAGGAAGACGCTTCTGTAGTCTCTGCCAAGTCTACCTTTGAGCCCTCCCCCCCACGCCTCCTCCCACAGTAACACTTGCCCTTTGCTTTGGAGGAGACAGTCCCAGGTCAGGATGTTCCCAGCAGGCTCATGAGAACTTGCAGCTGGGCCAAGGGAGATCCATGTCCGTGCCTTGTTGCAGGAAAGGCAGCCAGAGAGTAATCACTCGGTGCCAAGTGGACAACACGCAGTGGCACTGCCAGCTGCCCCTGGCCGGGGGCAAGTATTGCGGGTTATCTGCAAGGAGAAGCAGGAGGGAGATGAGCAGAGGCTGGCGGGATGAGGGACATAAGGTTCAACAGGCTCATTTGTTCACAGAGGAGTTTTCACCAACGCAGAGGCAACGTTGTGCAGCTTTGCGCATCTGCGCAGAGTCAGTGAGCTCAGGCACATCCACGGAACAACAAAAGCAGCAACTACATCAGGTTATAACCCGCTGGGTCTGTGGGGGATGTGGATACAGTCTCTTTGGAGAGAGATTCTGTATAGTATCGTACTGTTAATACTGTCAATCACTTTCAGTGCTCACTATTCAGCTCCAGTGTTTTGTTCCATAATTTTCCTCCTCTTTCTCCCCCCACAACAGAATGGGAAGTCGAATCCGTGTCTACCCCAATGGATCCTTGGTTATTGAGGCAGTTACTGAAAAGGATGCGGGTGACTATTTGTGTGTTGCAAGAAACAAAATTGGTGATGATCTGGTACCAATGAAAGTCAGCATTACAATGAAACCAGCCAAGATTGACCAGAAACAGTATTTCAAGAAACTGGTGCCATATGGAAAAGATTTCAGAGTGGACTGCAAGGCCTCTGGGTCACCCACACCAGAAATATCTTGGAGTTTGCCAGACGGGACGGTGATCAATAATGCTATGCTGGCAGATGACAGTGGACACAGGTCTCGCAGATACGTTCTCTTTGACAATGGAACTCTGTATCTCAACAAAGCTGGAGTAACAGAAGGAGGAGATTATACCTGCTATGCTCAAAACACACTGGGAAGAGACGAAATGAAGGTACGTGTCACGGTCATCATGGCAGCCCCTCAGATAAAGCACAATTACAAGACATACATTAAAGTGAAAGCTGGAGATACGGCATTACTGGATTGTGAAGCTGTTGGAGAACCCAAGCCAAAAATATTCTGGTTGCTGCCTTCAGGTGACATGATCTCCTCATCAACAGACAGACACTTCCTGCACGTCAATGGTTCTCTATCAGTCCATCAGGTCAAACTGTTAGATGCCGGAGAGTATATGTGTGTTGCTCGTAATCCTGGAGGGGACGACACAAAATTGTATAAACTGGATGTTGTTGCTAAACCACCTATCATAAATGGCTTATACGGGAACAAAACGATCATGAAAGTGACAGCAGTGAGGCATTCGAAGAAACAAATTGACTGCAGGGCAGAAGGGACACCTCCCCCTCAGATTATGTGGATCATGCCTGATAATATTTTCCTAACGGCTCCATATTATGGGAGCAGGATTGTAGTACACAAAAATGGGACACTTGAGATTCGGAACATAAGGCCTTCTGATACAGCAGACTTTATCTGTGTGGCACGTAATGATGGGGGAGAGAGTATGTTGGTGGTGCAGCTGGAGGTATTGGAAATGCTAAGGCGGCCGACGTTCAAAAATCCATTCAATGAAAAAATAATAGCAAAACCTGGAAAAACTACCACACTGAATTGTTCTGTGGATGGAAACCCTCCACCTGACATAAGCTGGATGTTGCCTAATGGCACATGGTTTTCCAGCGGCATCCAGAGTTCCCAGTTTCTCACAGGTAGCGGTGGTACCCTTACCATCTATAATCCTGATAGAGACAAAGCAGGAAAGTACCGCTGTGCTGCCAGGAATAAAGTTGGCTACATTGAAAAGCTGATCATCTTGGAGGTTGGCCAGAAGCCCAACATTCTCACTCACCCGACGGGGCCAGTGAAGGGCATTAGTGGGGAGTCACTATCACTTCACTGCCTGTCTGATGGGAGTCCCAAACCAAAAACAGAGTGGACTCTGCCGGGCGGCCATGTGCTGGATCGACCTCAGATCAACAGGAAATATATATTGCTGGAAAATGGGACTTTGGTTATACGAGAAGCCACCATTCATGACAGAGGAAGTTATGTATGTAAGGCCCACAATAATGTCGGAGATTCCTCTATAACTGTTCCGGTCGTTATTGTAGCCTATCCCCCGAGGATTACGAACAGACCACCACAGACCATACACACAATGCCTGGTGCAGCAGTTCAGCTACACTGCATAGCACTGGGAATACCAAAACCAGAAATTACCTGGGAATTACCTGACCACTCAGTACTCTCTACAGCTCACCAAGGCCGAGCGTCTGGGAGCCAACTGCTTCATCCCCACGGGACATTACTCATCCAGAATCTCCGACCCTCGGATTCTGGTGCGTACAAGTGCACAGCGAAGAACCATCTTGGCAGCGATTTCACAGTAACATACGTTCACGTCATTTGAAGTAAGAAATACAGCAGGAATGATTGTTAACAAAGCCTACAGCTGGACTGAGTTCATTCTTGGAATAAGTTTAATCAAAGGCAGTCATAGGCATGGAAGTGCCTAAATACATGTACAGTATTCAGTCTGCAATGACCATGCAAAAAAAGAGAGGAAGGGCTTGGGGAAAATTAGATCTATCATTATTATCTAGCGCTGGTTCTTTCAGTGATTAATCAGACTTAAATAAAAACAAATGAGGCACTTTTGCTCTGCCAGCAAACATTGAATATCAAATAAAATTACTTTCTGGAAACGTACGTAGAGATCTTCAGTAAAGGATAGACTTTTTCATACTAGTTTAATATTGTCCACCTTGTATGACTATCATGAGCATGGATCACACAAAGCAAGAGTATCTGAGAACCAAAGAGCAGATTTTATTGTGATGCAGATTACCTTCTTTATATGTTTGAATATTTAGTATGTTTTTTTAATAAATATTCAATAGTGAAAAAAGTAGTGAAGTATTTTTAATAATACAACTGTTTCACATAGCCTTTTTTGAAGAGCTTTGGGATGATACATACAGAACGCGTTTGTTCTCATTTTTAAATGAGAGCAAGCCCTGTTTAGTGCTGTTTAGAAGAAGTGTACGGACCACATGTAGAAACACTCCCACTTGGTATCATTTTCCTATTGTCGCAAAAGCATTTTTTAAAAATTTCTCACTAGAATACAATTGCATCAATTTGCACATAAATTTAGAATTCTGATTTCTCAATTCAGTAGATAGGTCTAAGAATCATAGAATCATAGACTCAACCTGCTGTACATGAGGGAAAAATACCTTCACAATGGTAGGAAATTGTTACCTCCACATTTTGCACTAATGAATCGTGGATTGGACTGGTCAAATAAATCTTTAAAAGATTAAGCCAGTAACTAAAGCTCAGAATTTCTTATTTTCTTCCTAAGATATATCAATGTCAGGACAGGGGGATGAAAACACATGCAATACAGCCTTTCCCCTTACATTTGCAAGTTCAGGACCTGCGCGTCTCACGGAAGGAACGGTGCTGTCTGTACAGTCCCAACTGGTCTCGCAGCCAGCAGCACCTGGAACTGCCTGATCCCACTGGAGCGGAGCAGAGACCGCCGATCAGTGTAACCATCCCCTGCCTCAAGAACAACTCCAGTTCTTTACATCACCTATAATAATAAAAAATCCAAGAACGGTAACACATCTCTTTTGGGCCTGTAAGATACCACTTACCACAATGAAACTCCTCAGTGCTGACGCGACAGCAGCATCCGAACCGCTTGCAGCAATGTCTCTCAGCAGCAGTTGGCTAGCACGCCAGAGACTCATCAGAGAGCAATTATTCAAGTCCCAAGAGCCAAATGCAGACTCTACCTCATTTAACAACATCACAATCAACCTGGGGAACTTTTAAATTTTTTTTATTTAAGACCGTAACCTCAGCTTGGATTGCTTTGCTGCTGGTTTGATCATTTCCTGATGTCAACCACAGACAGTTTGCTGGGGGCGTGTTCCCTCCTTCCATAGTGTTGATGGAGCAGTAGCCACAGAACGGTTGGATTACATCAATCTCACCGGCTAATATCGGTAATAGCTTTAGCTACTATAAGAACAGTAAATCTTCAAAAAACCAAACCTGAACACAAATAATTATGTAAGTAAGACTTACCTGACTATTGTAAAAGCCAATCAAAACTTACTTTTCTACAGATTTCCGTGTAGTATTACTTCATTAGCTGCCTGTACTGCCTCCCGCAGTCCTCTGAAGCTTGCGCAGTGCAGTCTTCCCCCTCCCCACAGAACACCTGACTACAATACCATCGATAAACTCTTTGTATGGTAAATAAAGCAAATTGAGTTAATACAAAACAGGGAAAAAACATTCCTATTTATATTTTAAAAGCCCCACATGTTCCACTTTGAAAATCAATGCATTTAAAAAAAATAATCATCATATAGACTAACTCCTAAATTACATAAAATAGGATTAATTTTCTTCTGTTCTTTCAACCCTAATACAAGCAAAATTATGACATATTTGAACAGGTTCGAATAACAACAATTTGTTTGTAGTAATTTTGATTTATAATTTACTTGTGGTTTTGCACCGAGCTGTTAATACATAATGCCTTACACCACTGGAACTCACCCAGCAATCAAGACTCAAACCCGGCATTTGAAGTACTTACCGTACGACATTGGGAGCAGACACAGGTAACAGGAATAACTCATTTTGGGCCACTTCAGTACCAAGAGCTCTCAGCTACGGCAGCGCCGAAACCACAGAAAGGACTTCAGTGGCTTTTCCCCCCTCACTTTGTGAAAGCTGGTACGAGGTTTGTTACTGAAGGCATGAAGTGAGACGCAGAGATTCGCCTCCCGTGAGGCTTCATCAGGACTCGAGGATTTCCCTACACAAGTGGAGCAAAACCCGCTTTGAGTATTCAATCCTTCTTACTACGTCGTGCACTCCTTTAGAACTGATCACTGGTGAACTTTGTATGAAAAAGACCAAATATGAAACACTGCTACTTCCGGTAGGTTTATTAACGTTACATTGTGGCTTTTAATATAAACTTTAAGAAGTTCTAATACAAGCAATAAACCCATTCAGCACCTTCTTACCACAATGAGAGCAAGAGAAAATTGGTACTTTAAACAAGGAACTTTATAAAGTGCATATGAAAATTACAGTCAAATAAACACAATTTAAATTGATGCTTGTTCTACCAGCAAAGAAAGGGTGAACACTTTAATGAACAAATTAACTTCTATGCCAAAATCGGAAGTGCCTTTCAGTTCAGCAGTTTGGTCCAGTGCAGTTCTTTAACCAAAAAATAAAAAAAAAAATAAAAAATCAACAAACCCCAAAAAGTGTTTCCCACAAATAAATAAATCCAGCATTCTTTGTCCTCTTTAAAACGAACAGGACCTAAAAAGCACCAAATTCATAAAATCTGCAATAACATTCTTCAAATAGACCCACAAGTCCATACATTTAAATCTAGTTAAACGCAAAAAAATCCCCAAACCCAAAAAAACCCACCTTGTTACATATTCACATCAACTGCAGCACAAAAAATAATTATTGAAATAATAAGAGAAGAAAACTAAAATTTGCTTTCTAGCAATAACTAGTGCATTGAATTTTGAATGTTCTGTTCTTCAGTGCAAACCTAACATGACGTCTCCTTTCCATCGCTGATTTAGAAGTGTGAAGGATGCCCGTACTGGTTCACTCCTTGTTGTGGCTGGTTACCTGGTTGATAAAGCAAAGGGAAGTGTTTGTGCCTCATGAGTGTACTCTACAGAAACACAGAAAAATACCTTTATTTCATGCAGCGGTAGCAAACAGCCAATAAATTCCCTTATACACCTGTCGAATGCACGCAAGGGGGGCTGATTCCCTCGGGGGCTTTGCCTGCGGTAGGACTATAGAAGGGAGGGGAGAAAACACCCAGCAAATTGTGACTGGGCTCCCAGCCCAGTGACTTGGGCTTCTCTGGAGACCAACAGAAATCCGTGGGATGCACTGTAGCACGAGAATTTTGGTATTACATGACTACTGGGATGGGTAACCAGCCGTCAGCAGGTAAATCACTCACATGTATATATGGCAGTATTTAAATAGGCAGAACACCTCCATAAAGACAACTCCATATTCAAATATGCATATACATATATTTTTTTATGTACATCCATGCACACACACACTTACTAGAGAGCTGCTTCTGGAGCTGCCTGACCAGCGCCGCTGTCTGCTGTTGCTGCTGTGTCTGCTGTAAGCCTTGCCTTGGGAACTGCAAAAGAAACATGAAAGGTGGAAGAACCCCACAGAGCACAAGTGCCCTCAGGTACCTGCAGAAGGGGGACGGCAGAAGGCAGGCGTGCCTGCACGGCAGTCCTGACCGGACTTTCACAGCACAGTAAGGACACATGGAGCACACTTAGAACTCACGGAACATCTGTTCTCTTCGTTCCCTGAAATCTCACACATTTCCAGTAGTGTTACAGGTGTCACACATCTCCGGCCAGACACAAGGGACAGAGTCAGTCTCTGTCTTTTCCACCTCTGGAGAGGCTGGTATTCATCCTGCAAGCCACCCTGAGCAGCTTTACTGTCTGTATTGTTCTAAGACAAGGCAGATTAAAACTGCAAATCAAAATTAACAGCCTTTTTAGCATTTTAAAACACTTAATGTGTGGTTGAAGCCTAACAGTGAAAAGAAGCTTCTTGAAAAATATTTTTCCCAGGGCAGTGGCACTCCAGACAAAAAGAAGGGTGGGCACAAAGCACAAAACACACAAAGCACACATTGCTCACTGCACTGCACATCTGCAGCAGGGCTGTAGCTGCACACTCAATTCTTGGCTCCAGTGGAACGGGAGACGGATCAGTGCCCAGCCAACTGGGCCAATTCCTCCACTGACCAAAATAATCATCGTTCTGATCCTTACCCCTAAGCCCACAGGGTTGAGACAAGGCCCTTCCAGTCCAGGGCATTAAGAAAAATGGGATTAGACACAAAAAGCTTCCAAAGAAATCTGCTGTTAATGAATTAAATCACGACTTCAATCACTTTAAAAGTACCCTACATGTAAATGCATTGACTTTCACAAGTTTGCACCCTGTTTATACTTGCATCAAAGCAGAGTTTAGTCTTTAATTGGTCTGACAGCATGCATTACTCCCTACCTATCTGACCCAGGAAGTCTATTTTTCAAGTGAGGATGGGCAGGAGAACAAGCACTGCTTCGCTTTTCACGCTCCTGCTGTCATTCAGAAGAAAATCATTCTCTGTTAACAAGTTCTATTGATCACCCACTTGTATGCCAGAGTGCTGAATATCCTGCACACCACGCTACTGAATTACAACAGACAGACCTGACACAGACAGTCTGTGTGCGTGCCATTAGGATGGATACCTCTGGAGCCAAAGGTCTGCGTATACAAGAAGCATTTATTCCCTTGGAAAATGCATCACCCATATGAAAGAAAACTGTCTGTGCATGAGCTATCTCAGACTCCCGAGGACAGAGAGCCGAGGGCAAAACTCCCTCATACTGACCTGCTACTGGGAGGGAAACTGTGATGCATGAGGTGCTGCTATGCCAGCAAGCACAAACCAAACCAAGCCCTCACCGTTTACCGTCTGTCTTATCCTCAGCATCTCTAAGCTCTCTAGATCTGCTTCCTAAGTCCTGGAGTTTTCCTTCTCATTAGATTTGATGAAAATGCATGGGCCTCTAAGTGATTTTTTGTGCTTCTGCACAAGGATACACAATACGTCCGACCAATTTGAAAACCTAATGTGCTGAATAAAAACGGAGTTATTCAATACTCTAATAACTTCATATGTGCTGCAGAAAACGCCCAGGCTTTGTTTCAGTGAAACATTTTGCTTACTGAAGGGAGTTTCAGTGTTTTACAAGACTTCAGCATCTTTTCCCTTTCTGGGAAACCAAATCCTTTACTTAAAATATATTGTGTAATCTTCTGGCTAACAGTCCTTAGTAAATGCTGAGGTTAGTAAAAGCATTAACCACACCAGGGTTTCTTGGGGATATGAAACCAACACGCAGAAAGCTTTCTGCTGTGCTAAGTGCTGGAAGAGGAGCCCGCAGCCAGGCAGGTGCTCCGTCTCTGCGACAGTCTTTCACATGCCCTTTGTTCAAGGTATGAACACAATTAAGAAAAACTCAAAAATGGATGAAAATGATCTTTTAGTAGCTATCAGAGAAACACCTTTCATTTATCCTTACTCTTGCACTTACAAGCTGCCTCCAAGTTTCTCTATCAGATCACGTTGATTAATGGTTTTTAAACTCTTAAGCTAGCAATTTCAGCAATACTGTATTTTCTCCATTTTTCTACAGCAAACTTTTTCTAGTTACCCTCAACTACCTTAAATACATCTGAAAAAAACTGCCCAAATACAGGAAACAATCATAATGACACTGTCAATTCAGTGCACGTGTCCATAAAAATTACTTGGTAGTGATAGCGATTTGGTAAAATCGTACATTAAGCTATAAAAGACTGCAATTCCGCATACAGGAATGTCTCACAAACAATTTTGTTTGTACAGTGGTCGTCATGCATCTCTGTTTTATGACTAATGATCTAATTTAAAAGGATCTTCAAACAATAAAGGCCATTTTTTTTTCCCCAGCATGTTAGCAGTACAACCTAAAAATCAAAGGCCTGAAGTCACTCACGGTCACTTATGACGCGACTTAAGGCAGGACTGGAGTTCGGCAGTGGTGGAGCTGCCAGCGTCCGCAGCCGACGCCAGAGGGAGCGGAGGGAGCGCAGATGCTCGCGCAAACACAGCACAGGCACAGCAAGGTGGAGAAATGCCAGCCATCAGCCCCTCACAGTTCCAAGCGAACGCTTTTCTCAATGTTACAGCAAAACCTAGTTCCATGAGCAGCCTCAATCGTATACGTTATTCTGCTTTCACTTCAAAATATTACAGAGATGTTAGTTTACCTTAGCTTGCTGCTTTGGGACTACTAAATGGCATCGTTAGACCCCCAGAAAAAAAGATCCCTGACTCTCAGTGGGGCTTACAGCACTCGGTTCTGTATCAGATTTTCAAAGGAGTAATTTTTTTATGCTGCACTAGGAGTAAGACCGAGGACGACTTCAAAGCATCTCATTTGGCCCCTCTGAATTTACATAAAGGGGTTTAAGGCAGTTAGTCTGGGCAGTCTTATTTTACTCATTATGGAAGAGAGATGTACAGAATTAGAAAAGCACTGGTACCCATTTTGTAAGCACATCCCCAAGAAATTCTCAAAAGAACTGCTCTGGCTGGTTATTCTTATTGTTTGAGACATTAACCATTTGTTTTGAATCAGTACTGTATGATATGTTGAAACGAAGCATTTGAACTTTTCCTACACACACACAAATCTTTTTTTCAGCCAAAACAATGTGTCATTGTTGGCTCAACTTCGGTATCAGTTTTGACTACATTGGTGAATGGACCATGAAAGTGCAGGAGGCAGCGTGGATTCCAGTCCTAGAAGGAGCGTCCTTGAACAGCAAACCCAAACGCGCTGCTGCAGAGGCACCAGGCACTGAGCAGGGCAGTGCAGGAGCCCTCCTTGCCAAGCCCTGCCTTCAGAGGGCAGCAGGCGAGGTCACCTCCAGGGACACCTCAGCACACGCATGACCCACCTCCTGCCACATTTTGGCAGGATGGATGCATTTACATGGTCTCCTGTGGACAGATACAACCTTCCTCTGCCCACGGTTGGAGCCAGCCAGGAGCTACCTGGACACAGTAGCTGGCCTTTGAGCCCCAGCTAACACCCTCTCTTGTCACAGCTACAGCTTGGGGCCAACTCAGGTCATGGGCAAAACGAGCCTGTCACTCACACAGCACTCGGAGTGGTGGAGATACGGCCCTGCAGGCGCCATGGAGTCAGCACCGGCAGGCAGACTGTGATGCCGGGAAGCTTACACAAACCCTCTCCCCAGGATACCACGCTGCCAATCTCTGTAAGTGACAAAACCCACCCTGTCACTACCCTCACACCTCCCCAAAATACCCAGCAGTTGCCTCTGCTTACCAAAGGCTGCTGCGGTTGCACGGGCTGGAGACCAAGCGCCTGCTGCTGCCCCTGCTGCTGCTGCAACTGAAAGGAGATGGGCATTGAAAGCACAGCGAGACGACACGCGCTCTGCCTCAGGGAACGGCTACGAGCCCAGCAGTTATGGCTGCTCACGACTGATGGCCAACAGGAGCCAGGCTCGCTTACAGCACTGGTCACTGAAGGCTCCATTTGGGAGATAAGCCTCACGGCTCTCCACTTCCATCACCAGCCACACCAAGGCTGACAAGAAGAATTGTTAATAGAAAAAAAAAAAAATACTCAAACCCCAGTATATTTAGTTTAGTACAACATCAAAATATTTAGATAAAATACATTATTGTTTGTCAGGAACTGGCACAGATAGCTATTGCATTAAAATGAAAACATGAAAAAAATTCCAACCAAGGGGCCACAGGAAGGATTTTAATGTGATTTACTTCCCCTGTGCCAAGCCCACATATTTAGCTGATAAACTGATACTTACCTCCAAATTAAAAATACATCATCAAATCAGAATATAGGCAATAGGCCACACAGGAAGCAAGCCCTTCAATTTAATTCTGGTGTACATTATAAGGCCAGACAGGGGAGAGCACAACCACTGCTTTTGTCTCAGCACATTCAGCTAGGCCAATCTCAAATTTACCTTCTCCAGAGGCATTCTACAATCTTGAGAAATAAAAGTACTGAATTTTACATGTATGTCCGGAGCTTTCTTTTGGAAATCCCACATGTAAACAATGAATTACTGCACTTGAGTAAAAGCAGTTCGTGTTTACAGCACCAGGCTCTGCTGCTTTAGACTTGAAGACACATGCAAGCGAGTGTGTAAGCCACCACCTGATACAGTGATGTCCGCACTCCCTTCCTGCACTGAAACATCCCGAGCCTCCGGTGCAGCTGAGCCCCTCACCTGGAAGAGTCTCTGCTGTCGCATCTGCTGCTGTCTCTGTCTCACCGGCTCCGGAGGCAGCTGCACCGAGTTCAGGGCCGGATGAGGACCCGCGGTCGATGCACTGTCCAGTCCCCCTCCAACCAGGGAATTCGGCTGCAAAGGCTGATGGCTCAGTCTGATCAGGGGAAAAAAAAACAACAATGGATTATACTTCATTTATAGACAGAGCATAAATTAGTTTAGGAGCACTCAACTATAAGCTGTGACATTAGAATTCCATAGATTTAAAAGACATTACATTTTACAGGAAGAACATATTTCCAAATATGAATGCTTTGAAAATTATTCCAGAATAGAATCTGTACCGTACTATTGCCCAGTAACTGATGTAGGTAATAACACGCTCCTCTAAACAAGAAGAACAGATCCAAACATTCAGTTCTTGCTTTATTAGGAAGAGTGATGAGTTTCCACATTTCAAGCAAGAATTCCACATAAGCGCTAAAAACATTCTCCCAACCAAAATACCTCATAGTTACATTACCATGAATTTAAAACTGATTATAAAGACTTTTTACTTCCTAAAATACTAAAAAAAACCCACCAAGCAAGAAATACTTTCTTAGGACCTTATATGAGTAATTAGCATTAACAAAGCAGAAAGACATACACGGGGAAAACACATTAGCTAGCTTGTAATTTAAATTAGCTGTTTAAAACTCAGTAAAGACAAGGCAATTCAGGTTAGCAGCTTTATTTGTAACGCAAGGCACTCTAGTTTTCATACAAGGCTGTCAACCAAGTAAAGACAAGACTTTCTGAATAGGTGCAAACATACGCAAAATTGAGCACACTCTTAAAATATCCAAGCTTGCAAGAATTTAAAAGAATTTAAGGAACCAGTGATTATTGCAGAATATCTGGCAACGTTCACAACCCCAGAAATATTGATTTCATTAAAAATGACAAGAATTGAGAGAGAATTGCATAGCTACATACATGACACTTCCATATTCTGCTTACAACAAGCAATTGATGAGCAAGTCATTTAAGTAGACCTGAACTTAACTTTTAAAGGAGATTTTAGTTTTGGGATCAAATTAGAGCTGAAGCAGAGAAAGAAAAATACCTCTACTTAGTAACAGAGCTCATCAGGGGTACTCCAGGATAAATTACACGGGATCAGCAAGACAGGATGGCTCTGCTGACAGGCCAGACCACCTCGTGACGGCCGACATCTGCGCACTCTCTGCTGTTTGAGTGGATCTGGGCCCCGCACTTGGGCAGAGCGCTGCGCAGACACTCCACCACAGCTACAGCTCGGCACTGCATACAGAGGCAGACCTTGCAAGTTTTGACTGGTTCTTTTTTCCTCACTCCCTCTTTTATTTAAGCCTGTGGTTTCTGGGACTCACTCTACTGAATATGTCTATTTGAAGTGGAAATTAAAAGTGGCAAAATTTCTGATTCAGTTAAGAGCGGAGTTGGACTGTTAGTTGGGCTATGCTAGGCTGTCAGAAAAAAAGTCTGATACAAGACTGTTATTGGAAACTCCAGTTTCTCACTCTGCTTACGCTGTAACATTCCCTTTTACAGATTTGTTTCCCGCTTCATCTGCCTTCTGTTTCATTACACTTCTTTACCAATGATTTTTTCCTGTTTCTCACAGGCACTGCAACTCAGCCGTACTTCCGAAGTGAAGTCAATTTAGTCTATTCAGGGTTAAGCAAAATTCATTTGTCTATTACTAGTTAAACTACCAAGTTGGTCTCGTGTTTTCTTGACTACAGACTCTTAGGTAAACCTGGAATACTTGTTAATACCACACACGTGTTTGCATAATATGGATACCATATCTGTGCGTGTAGTAAAATGGGAACCAATAGTCACCTTTAAATGAATTCTTATGTTCTACAAACACACAGGACAACTGTGCTACAACGTGTGCCAAGACCAACTTAAAATAAAAATTAAATGAGGAGAAAAAACAGGGAGAAGTTGGAGAAGGGCATATTTATTGCTAATTAGACCTGGCGTTAACCTCGTTTTGGTTAATCTACTTTATTTTAAATAAAGCTTTAGATCTCTAGACAAAGTTGCCATTAAAATCCTGCAACGTTACCAGCTCCGGGAAGTGCAGAGGCTCACCGCTGAGTGCCTGTCAAAGGCTGGACGTACGCAGCCGCCTGCTGTTGAATGTATCCGCTGGGCTGCTGCTGCATCTGCCGCAGCCGCTCCACCAGCGTGGGGCTGGAATGAGCCGCCGGGTACGCTCGGGGGGTGTAGCTGGGGGAAAGCACGACGCTGCCAGGCTGCTGCTGCTGCAAAGGCATCTGAGTGCTGTACATCGTGTACCCATGAGGCATGCTCTGTGCGGAAAACAGGCAGAAGAGTAACTTCCCTGTGCTCACATTTAAATTAGCTGAACTATAAAAGAGAGAGATGGCCTTTACCAAAGAGCCAAAGCCTGGACAACCGGAGGCCGGTCAGTGAGACGCAGTGCTGTGCCCACGCACCGACCTGTGAGTCCCCCCCACTGGCTGTACCCCACTTCTCTTTGTGGGTTCAGGCAGCTGCGACGTGGTCACACGCAGCAGGATGGGACGTGCACCGTGCCACCTGTCCCTGGGCAAGAGCTGGGCTCTGCTTCACAGCTCCACCTCTCTCTTGTCTTTGTTCCCCCCCGCCAATTCCCAAGTACCAGAATGACCATGACATAATAAAGAGTTATTGGTATCACTATCTCACCAAAAATTGGCCAAATTTCAGGCTTAACACAGAAATATGCTTGCCTTTACCAGCAACAACGTTAGGAAAAACTGGGAAGTGACCACGGGAGCAGCACAGTACCTGTGCTTGCTGTAACCCTGGGTACTGTGGAAGCTGAGACGGGGTTCGAACTTGCGGAGTGAAAATAGCAGCTTGGTCCATCGGCTGACCCTGAAAGACACATTGCCCATGAGATACGTCCTGCACACCCCCAGCAAGTCCAGCTCTGGACACAAACCCCACCCAAGTTGTGTCCTAAAGAGTCATGGAGAGACTTGACCATTTTCTTCAAGACAGCACCGTTGCTCAGTGCCAAGCTGCTGAACTGCATTTACTCACAGGGAGATGGAAGAACTCATTTTTGTTTGATTTCTGACACTACTGTAACACAGCAGCAGTGAAGAAACAGCCACTTACTCCAAGGTCTTGCAGACACCCTTTGAAACGGGGCTTTGCAAAGGATTAGGAAAAAAGTATTCTAGCTGTCTTGAAGACAGTACATTATATTATACAGGAAGCTTAGAGTCAATGATAATCTCTAGTAAAAAATACACAGTTAATATCTTTCTCAGCCTACCTGACTATGAGCCTTCCCCCAGGCAAAACGATTAGCAAATTTTATGATGACATACAAAATACCAGTTTGATAAATGGGTAATGCAAGCATCTCCAGCTCCCAACCAGTACCGCTTAGAAACACACTCCCTATTTGTCATCAGCAGACAGCCTAGTTTGTTCATTTCAAATTGCCTCAATATTTATGCCCAATTAATGGCAAATCATGTAAAGATTTCAACTGCAATTGCATTGCTATGTTTTGAAGCACCAGAAAAAGAGGGAAAAAAGAAAATGTTAGACTTAATTTCCGGACCAAGATTGTAAAAAAAATGGCGAGTAAGAATTTGCCAAGGATACAAGCAAATCTGCGTATTTTCTGTGTGATTGTGATGCTGCTCTTGATCACTTTGAAAAACGTTCCACTCAAAAAAGCTCAGTGGCAGACACAAGCTGGAAACAGTGATACTCCTTCCTTGTAGCTGCCCAGTTCGCTGCAAAAACAGACAAAACATCCAAGTCCTCCAACAAAGCATTTGCCATGTTAATCAGGATATCCTTACAGAGAAGTATTATAATCTAAGCCTAAAAGTGACTTTGATAACACACTGCAAGCAGCAACATTACTATCAGGGCTAGCCGGTGGAAAAGAAAATCTCAGGTGGGATAAAATACTGAAGCACCATTGAAACTCTCCTTTATCTGCTCCCATCCCTTTAGTGGTAACTGCACCAAACGTTAACAGGTCTGTTAGGCACAAGCAGCAGTCCTGCAGTTCAGCTATTATTTTGGATTGGGTTTAAAAACATGTGCATCCTCATCGACAGACCTGGGAAACAAGCAGAGCTATCTGTTGTGAATGGAAATCGCTCAGGGAAGCAGTACAGTAGAGTGGAAGTATTCCAGCTTCAACCGATCCAGCCCCAAGAGACATGGATCGCTGTGACCGGCGCTGGATTAACCGCCCTGTAATTTGGGTAGAGAACAGACAGAAGAGGTCAAGATGCGAAACCAGGGGCAAAGCTACCACAGGGTGCCACAGGATTGGCAACACGCTCCTTTTTCATACCCTTCTTTCTTTTAAAAACGAAGAAACAAAGACGACTGACCTAGCTAGGCTCTGTGCCAGCCTCTGGGACCACCGCTAAAAGGGTCACTATGGCGCAGGCAGGACAGCAGCCAGCGCTGATACAATCAGCTACACTAAGGAAGCAGAAGCTACACTAAGAACTTGTTTTAAAAACAAGCCACTACCTCATGGAAAATTCTGAAAAACACATTAGAAGGTGCGAACAGAGTAACATCTATCAGTCCTGACAAAAGTTCAGAGTAAATTAAATTTATCTGGAAAAATATCTGCAAAATCAGACAGGGAGCTCGCAAAACAACCACCTGATAGGTGAGAAACTGAAACACGGAACAGAATGTACATCTTGCAGACGGGATGCACATGAACCAGCTGTCAGCCAAGTACAGGGGGAAGGTACTCAACTACCTAAGATTTTTCTTTTCTTTTTTTTTTAAAACAGAGGGAAAAGAAGAAAAACAACAAAAAAAAGAACAATAATTTCTCCAAGCAAATTGCTTCTGAAACTTTTTCATAAGGTGCCAACCACACGACAGACGAAGATGCAACTTGAAGACATCCAAAGGTGAAATCTGGAAAAACCATGATTGATTTCTAGAAAAATTGGTGCCTTAAGCTATTTCCTGCAGTAATACAAGCACCTGGTGGGTTCCTGTGGAGCAGTGCTCTGTGTGTTTTTCTTTTGTTTCTCTTGGTGACAGCTAACCTGGGGTGCCCAAGAACAAAATTTGTCCACTCATGCCCATGCAGTGCAGTGTCCCTGCAAAGCCAGTGGAAGTTGTATCAACGGAAATAGAATTAGGCCCTAATTTCATAAGAAAATCCTAAATAAGCAGCTGCATGATCCCAGCAATGCACAGTGGGCAGAAAGTCCCAAGTGAGTTTTGCCCACCGACCTCTTCCCTGCCATTTAAAGTGCACGCAAGCAGCGGAGCTGGCAGGGTGGGACTCAAGAGCAGCACCCCGTACCGAAGGCACCGCTGCCCAGGCCAGGCAAGCACCACACACAAACCCACATGTGAAACGTAAGCAAAAAGCTGTTCGTTAGGTAGGGGACAGATCAATTTATTCCACGGCAGCACACGGCCACCGAGCAAGCTCCAGTGTTGCGAGAGCAAGCTCTGCATTCCTGAACAGCGGCAGCAGATGTTGGCAAATTCAAGGGGACTTCTCCCTCCGGGCATAATTTAGTAAAGAGTTAACTAAACATGCAAGCCAATTGCTGCAAGCCAGAACTGTGCATGCATGTCAAACAAAAACAAAACCAAAAAAAAGCAGAAAGGACCAAAACACTCTTATACAATGCTGATGCAATGTTACAGTAATAACCACTGTTCCCTTTCTTCTACGCACCTTGAATTGAAGGAAAAGTCACTGCTTTTTCCTGTTAAGGTATGTGGCCACAGTGTATTTGGAAGGAATTTTCTT
The DNA here is from genome assembly GCA_008658365.1 of Alca torda. Taxonomy (NCBI): domain Eukaryota; kingdom Metazoa; phylum Chordata; class Aves; order Charadriiformes; family Alcidae; genus Alca; species Alca torda. Next base: position 10,544,347 of record CM018081.1, read on the forward strand.
TCCTAGGTGGTGCTGGGACTGGCAAAGGCGATTATAGCAGCATGGCACTGTAGGCTGATCTTGACCAAAATCTGACCAAATCTGACTTTGAAAGTAGGTAATGAAACATTAACACTTAGATAAAAAGCTGATGATAGATATGAGAGACTTCACTGTGTACTTGCTGCATAACTAGGCGTGCCTAATTAACTGCCAATATGGTCATCTGTACGCTGTTCTGATATGCTACCAGTAGTAACAGGAATGATTGCACATATATAAAATATGGACAACAGGGTAAGCAGCACAGCCTTTTTGCTTTGTCCTTCCAATTAGCGCTTTTAACAATATTGTAGTTTCCCTAAGACAGGACGAAAGTCCAGCAAAGTAACTCTGAAACAGCTTTTCTAATTAATATCTGGAAAGCTTTCCAACACCAATATTAGGGATGAAACTTCTTGACATCATTGTTTTTCCCCAGAAAACTGACTTCTGTGAAGCATAATAACGTAACAGGTACATGTTAGCTGTTACTTGTTTTGGAAGTAACAAAATATGGTTATTCTAATAAGTGCACATCCTGCTGTGGCTCAGGAATAGACCATCAGGCAGTACTATACTGTTGTGCTCAGGTGAGACAAGAAGCATTTTGTTATTCTGGAACCTAGAGCTCAGGTGGGGCCAGGGGAGCCGACCCTCACTGCCCGAGCTGAGTGGCATGACTGAATCCTACAGCAGCAGGAACAGGCCCACCCAGGAATGGCTAGAAGTGCTGCCTGGGAAGCACTGGTGGCCAAGAAGGACATGCGGTCCACCGCTTACCGCTCATCAGACACAGCAGCCACCGCCACCCTGCCTGCCACAGCCCACGGCAGCAGAGAGGAGCTGCCCGAGCCGCCGGTGGGGAGACGAGGGCAGAACGGGAACATGCCAGCCAGGCTTAGATGGACATGGCATCGGACATACCTTGCAGCAACTCTAGTTTTTCACATTGAGAAATACAACAGAAGAGGAAAAAGTTGATCAATGATGCAGTTGTTGGAAATATTTGTAAGAAAAAAAATATTCCATGTGTGCAAGTGTATTCACAGCCTTCCCACATGCAGCCACTGCGCTACGTAGGTGAGAGGAGTGCCAAAGCGTAGCATTTTCATCAAAAGCAAAGTGTGCAGCCTGTGTGTTAGAAGAAATGCATGTTTGTGCAAAATAAAAAATAAAGAGAAGTTCACGGTCTCAGAGTGGTTACCATTATGTTGTCAAAGCCATCCTGAAGGGGTACAGCAGTGCTACAGACATCCTAAAGGAAAAGGACAGGCAAGAAAATAGCAAACAATACAAAGAACAGACACAATTAGGCTTGGACTGTTAGTGAAGCAGTACAGCACCTTTACAGAGCACACCTGTATGTACTCGAAGAATGCTGGTGTTTAGGAATGCTAACAAGGTCCTTTTAGATGTTTTTTATTCTAATGAACCTCAGTACTTTTGTGAAATTTATGAACAGAAACTCTAAACGTGGAAAGGACTCCTTACCATCCACAGGAGCCTACTTATTCTATACATAAACTTAAATTTTTTTAACAAGTCATAGTTCTTAAAGACCTTGCACCACAGCTATTCGTCTTCAAGAGCACAGCAAGTACGGCACAGCAGTAAGGAGCAGGGTCCTCCTGGACTGATATTAAAGGACTCCCCACACCAGTGCCAGTGATTTCAAGCTGAGTAGGTAATTTCACTCTGCAGCTGCAGAAACATAAAAACCAAAGAAGAAACCTTCCTTATTTAAGCTCTACCTAACAAATGACACCACACGCTAGCAACGCTTCCAAATCACCTTGTTCCTAAGTTTCAAATACTACCTTCAGGCTTGTACACTGCCACAGCATTTCCTAGTCTACATCCACGACTGCAGGAAAAACTACCACAAGTTGCCCAGGACACATTTCTGAAGTGGAGCACCACACATGCAGGCAGGTGTCCCTCGGGGGCAGCCCCAGGTGCCAGGGAGCACACAAAACTCCAGTGCCACTGGGACCTCCGAGGGGTTTCCCTGCTGTCAGTGTTGCCAGCACATGCTGAGACAACAAGGAAAGCAGACAGGGCAGCCTGGTGAATTGTTCATTTGTCTCATTACAGTAAGAGTTTTCAAGCGTCAGGCTGAATGAATCTTCTCAAACATCCAGTAGGGCAAAATATTAGAATCAGACAGAAGACACTGTGTCTACCTGGGGTGCTCCCTGGCACGCCGCAAAGGACCTGGCTGTGCATGCGACTGTGGAAGTAACTGGGAAACAAAGGCCAGGTTGGATGGCTCTGGTTTGACTCGGTTTACATCAGTTTAACTTATACTGACTTATTGCAGAAATAAAAACATGGCTGATACAGAACCACTGACTGATGACCATCCAAGCACATGTCCCACGTTAGCTGAAACACGCACCTGAACCTATCCTGTTGGATTTTAATACATCTTTTACATTATAAAAGTTTGATCCACATTTTATTAAAAAGTTCATCACAGACATCTTATTAATCTTATTTAGGCATGGATTCACGCCTTTGTGGTAAATTTATTCTCCTTACTGACAACCTGTCCATGCAGCACTTTGGGGCAGAAGTTAACTATTGTTCTTAACACCTCAGATACTGTCCTTGCTTGAAACCAAAAGGGAAGTGCAACATATTTTGTCTTCTAAATGTGATAGTGTTAAAAAACAGCATTTCTTAAATGCGAGAATAATGTGTTATTTTAAATCTTCACTTTTAGATGCACATAGTCACAAGTAGTGAACATCATTTGTTTACTCAGGGCTCTTATTTAAGCCTGTATTCCCCTACAGTAATTGAAAGCCAGTTGGACTAACACTAAAATAGTGTGATATTGCCTAATGGAAGAAATACTACAGGGTTTCTATTAAATAGGAAGGGGTGGCTCACTGTAGAGCCCAGTACCCTGACATGTAGGGTACCTGATCCTTAATATCTCGTAGTGCCTATAGGCCACCAATGAGCGATGAAATATCCACTGTATCACTGATATTATAAAACACACATCCACAGCTTTTGGGGGCTGCTTTTTTTTTTCCTCTTCTTTTTTTCCTTTTTTTTTTTTTTTTTTTTTTTTTTTTTTTTTTTTTTTTTTTTTTTTTTTTTTTTTAAGGTAGAAGATAGCACACATACGGGGAAACCCTAGTTTCACAATTACGAACAGCCCCGTATAAAACTATTGTAGCCCATCAGCAATTTAAGCACTATAGAGGGTTTTGCATGCATCATAGCAGAGAGACTGATAGAGGGATGAGAAGGGTAACGAAGGAGCTATAACAAAATAGAGACAGTGTGGGAGAAATTATGAGGATACTTGCTGAAAATCTGGACTATTTTGAGCAAAGAGGGTACATCACAGAGTCTGAAGGCAAGATAGCATAAAGGCAATAATAGGCATAAATGCATATACTGCAATGAGGGTAAGAATGCGCATGGAAGGACTTTATTAAAATAAAGGTGAGAAGTTATTGGTTTTATCACCAACTACTGTGCACATATTACAGGTTAACTGGGATCCAAAAATCAATTTCCTATTCTTACACCATCAAGTCAAAAGCAGCCCGTCTGAAGCCTATTCTGAAAACTAGCTCAGGCTCCAAAAGCTGTTGCAGAACAGCTGTGTGCAGTTTGGCACACAGCAGCTGCACTCTGCAAAAATGTTAGGAGAACAAATACCAGCTATTTCTAGAGAACGTGGGCATCTGTGTGCAGACGTGTATGGAAATAGCTCCTGATGGACTTCCCGGATTTTTAATTGTGAAGAGCGTTGCTGTGCCTCTGCTGCTTACTTGCAGTTTGATGGTACATAGCACCATGCAATTCCATTATGAAAGCACAGGGATTCCATTATGAAAGCACAGGGATTCCATTATGACACAACAGGGAACAGGATATTCTTTATCATCAAGAAGCAGAAGCAAAACTTGATTTTATGAAACACAGGAAAAATAGAAGGGGCTAAGAGGCCAAAGGGCAAATTAAGTTTAAAAGCAGATGATCCTGTCTAAGGGGAATTGTTGCAATTGTAAATATTAGCTTCTCTCCACTCTGTAAGCCTACACAGGGCAAGCAGCCCCAGTGGAAGGCAAAACCACCATGGTGCTCTTCAAACTTGGGTGTTTGGACAAACCTGTTGGAGAGACCGTGACTGTGCTTGCTGCCTGAGGAGCCGCTGCTGCTGCTGCTGCTCTTGCTGCAGAAGTTTCATCTGGAGCAACTGCTGCTGAGGCGTGATTGCATGGATAGAGGGGGGCTGCATCATGGTGCCAGAGCGCCGCTGCAGCATGTTTGACAGGGCTTGCTTCGTATTAGTTGGAACAAAGGAGCCTGTCGGATCCAGCCTGGAACCACCTAAAAAACACCAAAACCACAAATGCGTTCTCTGCCTTCCATAAGAGCATTGTTGGTATAGATCACTGCTAATTCATCAGCTCCTATTTGGTTAGCTCTACTATATAACGATAATGAATTTATTTCTGTAAAGGCAGACAGTGAAATGGATTAAACCAGATTTCTGGCCTGAAAAATTAAATGGGGAAAATAACTTTGAAGACTACTGCTTGTACATGAGAATGAAAAGTAAAAAGGCTAATGGGTATTGCATGTTCTATGTCACATAAAATATGACTACTACTGATGAACAGAAGTTGCATGTCAGATCAAAAGCATAATATGAACAGCTTATTATGTCAAGCCAACTTCATAATGAGATGGCAGTGATTTATGCACACTATGCTATTTGATAAAAATCATGTATCTGTATGTCAGACTTATGAAGGTAATCTTATACATTTGTTTTTAAAATCAGCATTTCCTTAAACTTTTTAGCCACTGTCTGGTATATTCTGAAGACTTTTACGCACTTAAAATACCGATCTAGTAGTATTTGGAGCGTCAGGAAAAAAAAAAACCAAACAAAAAACCAAACAAAAAAAAATCTTAACATTTATAACTGGAATCAAACTTCTAAACTCCTCCTGCATAATATCCGAAAAGGACACTACAGTATTTCTCAAAACATCATAAACTGCTGCCCCCTAGAGCAAGTAAATACCTATGTTAAGCTGTGTACGCATTAACTGGAAAAAACTAAACAATTCTACAAAAAATTAATCACATATCACAAATGATGAAAAAAAAGTGAGACTGTGGATTTGTTTGTTCCATCTAGCAGATGTTCAATTAGCCACCATGGTTCTTGGTATGAATCATAGAAGAAATAACCCAAAGGTCATTTGTTCCTTTTAATCATCCCTCTCCTATTTAACTCCTCGTTGAATTTCTATCAGCTTTCTTATACCATCACCACAAATCCCAGAGCAGGTAATTTTTGCTCATCTACCAAAAAAGTTTAATAGCTGAAGAGATACACATCTACAACTGATAACAGAAAGCCCTTCAAAAAAAGGGCTAACTAAAGGAATAAAATAAATGGCATGAGCAGACACAACCTGCTTCAGAGAAAGTTAGAAACAAAACATGTTTATAAGTAGTCCATTTTTATCATATATCAAACAGTAAAGCCTCATGTCTGTGAATTTGAAGCTTACACATACCTGGTGGGAGGGGCTGGTTCTGCACAAAGAAGCCGGGCTGCGGTGGCTGTCCCATGATGTTGTAACCCCACAAGGCAGACTGAGAATGGTGCATCATTTGTGAGGAAATTGGTGAATAAGTGGGAGGCACTCTATATAAGTTATTCTGTGGATATTCCTTAAAATATACAGCAAAAGTCAATGTTACTGACATTCATACCTTACTAACTCATAAATAATGCCAATTTTCCTACTAAATTATTAAAGGACAGAGACAGGTCCCATTGTCATTTGCAATAATGTAAAAAATAGATTAAGTCTCAGGCTGCCCACAGGTAATTAACACTAACAACTTCATAGACACACCATCCATTTTTACCTTGTTAGCAAGTTTTTTCTGCAGGCTAGAATTAGGTGTAGCTCAAGGACAGCTTACTGTATCAGTATATAACTAACAGGAGGAACTTAACCGAAATATCAAAAAGGCCAGAGAATGATCTTAAACAAACCAGGCGGATGCTGACAGAACACTATCATGTCTACAATATGTACAACTACACTGGCAGCAGTGTGAAGAGGATGTAAACCCGCAGAATGCTGCTACTGTAAACGTACGTTATTATTTGGGTGGTGCCAGGCATGTTTTTCAAACCCTTGCTCCAAGGGATTCTTCAGCTTAGGAACCCACATCTCAAAAGCCATTAAAACCAAAAGGGAAAGTGTCTCAGAAACCAGAACAAACCGCACAGTAAAACAGTTTATCTATGTGAAAGAGCTTCTTTCAAATTGTTTTCGATTTGAATAGGACCTGGGTTTTAACTAACATTTGCTCTCAACATAATTTGAACAGGAGGAATTTTAGAAATTAATACAAACAAAACCAGCTGTAGTTTACACCAAACAGGAGAAAGCATATATAGAACCTGATATAATATTTAGCGAGTAAGATCCAGTCTAGCATATTTTATATAGCATGTAAGGTCCTAAACACAGTACATTGCTCTACACTGAGCTCTAATTGATAGAAGTCCACCCTCCTTCTGACCACCTCCATTCAATCCCTTTATTAGGAGCTGCTCCTCCAGGTGCAGACCAATTTCTGAAGGTAGCTAAGACAACACCATGCAACATCAGATGCTTTGGCGAGATGTTTTGTGTGGGGCACCAACTACTTACATCAGCCCTTGAGCTTGATTTTGACTTTCGCTTCCTGCCTTTTGTCTTCTTCTCATCGTCCGCGGCAAGTTTTCCCTGATCTGAGAGCTCTCCTGACTTTCTTTCTGGTTCCTGAGAGACAGGTGTGATGGGCTCTTCCTCCTCCTCCTCTGGAGGAAGGGGCAAGGGCTCGAGGTAGTAACTCCGCGGCTTGGGTTTGGTGTGTGTGTGGTACAGGAGGAGATGCTGCTGCTCCTCGTATTTTATCACTTTCCTGTCAACACGAACAGTACCAAACCATGCCCAGGAGAGAGGAGCAGGATTTTTGTGACCTTCAAATAAATCCCAAGGGGACACCTTTTGTTTTGTTGAAACCTGGAGACCCTGTTTCAGAATAAAAGTTAGTATTTTAAGGAAATTGAACACTAGAGCAGACTGCTTGCTTTTGTACATCATTATTTGACTCAGAAAAATCTAGTAAGGCTTTTTTCCTCTCCATAAAATGTACTAAATGCATACTGGTGGGATTTTAACCTCTATCCAAGGCTGCTACTAGATAAAAGCAATTATATTTTTATAGTACCATTTGCATATAACTACGATAGAAATCGCAAGCTCCACGTCTTATATTTTGGAGGAAAAGTCAAATATTTATCCAAAATTGCTAATCTGAGAATACCCTTGCTAAAAGTTTACATATTCAAATAAGGGGAAAAAGCCTAAGCACCATATCACAAAAAATGCCCACCCAGTCTGGAGAATAAAAAGCTCTATCCTAAGCTCTATGCTTCTCTTTTAAATAAATTATTTTTTAAAAGTTATGCATCCCTTCATATTCACAAAAAAAACCCAAAAAAACTAATACACTTTCCCCCCCCACCACTTTTTCCACCCCCGTCTTTTGTAAGCAGGATCACCCTCCATCTTCCTCCCAGCATGTAATATATCAAAAGCTTCCCAGGTCAAATGACCTCTCAAATGTTGGATTCTGCTTGAAAAGCAAATACTTCTGCAAGAGTTTCTGCTGTTCAACTCCAAGTCAAATGTAATTTCCTTTTTGGCAATTACTGTGGAGTTGGCTGACATCAGTCAAGACCCTTTATTGCAAGATTGAGCAAGCTTATGTCAACGCTCATCACATTAGCAGTTACAAACTGACCCTGTACTCTGCAGACTTAACAAGGAAGGGCATGCAGCAAACACGGTAACTGAATTTTAAACAAACCAGAAAGTGAAAGGTTACCCCAAGTTTTGAATTTATAAGAATGGCATAAAACTGTTTCCATTAAAGATGTATATATATATATAAAGCTCTGAGACTATCTGAAAGTATCAGTGAATCATCAGGGAGAGGAGGATGGAATCGCCATCGGTGCTGCTGCAGGGCTGGTGATGCTGGTGCAGGGTCCAAGGCACACTAGGCTGCTCGAACCATTCGGCTGGGCTTTAACAACTCCCTGCGTGCCTCTCTAAACCCACTCCAGGTTTCACGCTCTGCCTGAGAGTTTTCACACGGATCATGCAAACCAAAACTGCACAAGAATATTTGGAACAGAAATACATTTGATACCAAAAATCATCATTTGCAACAATTTTTAAAGGTTTTATTCTACAAGCCCAGCATTCCTTGCTTTCAGTGTCATTGCTCGTAGAAAGGTTCCTGTTTACAAGAGGTTGCGTTGCCGTGACAGAAGCTTTTGCAATGACTGAGTGCATTAGAAAGCTGAATGACAGGAGACGTACAATGCTTTTACGATACTGCATATAAACTCATGTACTGTACAAGCTGTATCTGTTTGCTTGAATTTCCTACGCTTCAGAAATCATGGAAAAACTGAGATGAAAGCAAACATATACTCTTGCCTGTTTCTTATCAATGGAGTCAAATCCTGCAATTTTGTTCCCCTTGGTGTCGATCAAGGATCCCATTGGCTCGCAAGTAATAATATCACACGTCTGCTTTGGCAAAGGGAGCAGCTGGCGAACCTTGTCAATGCTTTCTGACCGCTTGTCTCCCAGCTCTTTCTAGAGAATAAACACATCAATCAATCAAACAGAAAGTGGGGAAAAAGGAAGAGAAACATCACACTGCTTTCACTATTAGAAAATGTCCAGTTTCTGGATGAATCATTTCCTTCTATTTTTACTAAATTTAAACAAGTGGCTTCGCAAGGTTTTTTGTTTTGTTTTTTAAGAATGCAAGTTATCTTTTCCTCTCTTGTTAGAGCAGAACGTAGAAAATACGTAATACAAATTAAATACAAATTTAGTGTCACAAACATGAATACAAGTAGTCAAGTGTCTTGCAGGGTCCTTAACTGCAATTCAATACGAAGAAAATACTAGAAGTCTGTCTTCCCACCGCCAAAGTCCTGTATTTTTATTTTCTTCTTTTTCTCCTTGTTATCACTAGTGCTGTTTCAGAGTCTCTCCTCTTTTCCAAGAGGCCTTCCCAGAACTAGAAATGTCAGGATTAAAAGACAAGCACACAAAGTGATTTAAAAGAAATGCTGAAAACGACAAGACATCGCACTTACTTTTAATTTTTTCACCAAATTCATGTAAGCCCTTTTGTTTTCCTCAGGCCCTCCTTGGGAAGCATTTGACAAGTCCGAGGCAAGCGTCCCGTTGATGAGGACACCCAGCATATCGAGCACGGTTGTGAACAATTCGCTGAGAGTAAAGACAAGTACTACCCTGAGGAACTACCGATTGCTAAGAGATCCAGGAACAGTTATTCACGGCAAAGGCTACAAACGCAGCTTTTTAGACAAGCCGGGGTTTCCAGGGCTCTCTGCATACATACACCTCTCAGCCCGCATGCGTGAGCCTCGGTGTACACATGCAGGGGTTCTGTCGAGACGTACACACAAATCTTATTATAAACCCCAGCTCAGAGCTACAAACAGCACAGGCTGCTAACAGAGAGTCACGAGGAGTTACAGGCTCCCACTGAGGAAAGCGCTCAGGTACATGCTTGTTAAGGAAGAGTGTAAATAGCGGCTCCAGTGCTTTCCAAAATAAGGTGCTCCCTAACCAAGACCGGCACTAGGCGTGTTAAGTTGCACTCAAGCAGTAACAGGATAATAGTAAGAAAAATATAACAATAACATACATGCAATCTAAACTTAAAAGCACTAAGAACATGAATTAGCTTGTTTAATTAGCGTAGACATACTTGTTGGTCTGCATATCAACAGTTCCTGAAGTGATTATCTGGAGGAGCAGAAGTGCCCAGTCTGTGGTCCACTGGGTACTCCTCTGCACAGTATCAAACATGCCACCTACCTGCAAAATAATACAGCAGATACATGTATCTCACAGAGGAACGCTTCCCCTACCATATGGGTTACTTATGCATAAAACTGCTATCCAGTCCCACGAGTTCTTGTGTGCCACGTGCCGTCTTGAAGTGCTGACTTAAAATAACTTTTCCTTCCCACCCCATGCTCCCAGCAAAAAGCTCCTCCTAAGAAAGAACTACAGAAAAGCGAAATACTTTTATGCTGCTCCTTCAGTTTCATATCTTCACTTTCACGTTTGATGCAACAAACTGAAGTCAGGGAAAAACATTTCAGAACTGAAAAGGTATTGAATTAAAACTTTATAGGAATCACCTTCCTCCCACACCCAAAAATCAACAATAATGTCCAGTACAGAAAGAAAAAAATCTGAAGAACAATATAGCATTGACTGAAAATGAAAACTGCTAAATGATATATTTTACCCTATGAACAACTTTTCACTATTTCTACCAGCATAGTATGATACCATAAAATATGCCTTGGCTTTGAGAAGGAGCCAACTCATCCCCCAGAGGACCAAATTGCAATAACACAAGATACCTGCTCAGGTTGCAAGCCTGACTATCAAATGGTCAGACTGACATCCAAATCCCAAATTTAAAAGGTACAACTATTCTAGCTAATGAAAGCACCGCTGGCTCAAGTCCCCTTGGCCTGAACCAGTGGCAGTGTAAGGCTGTGGTTACCCCTCTAGTTGCACAACTGCGTTTAAGCAGCTTCCACAGAAATGGGAAGAGAACAACACTGCAGTATTACTCCTGCCTTGGTCCTCACTCACTTGGCCTTACATGAAGTCTCCACACATCTGTGCACTGTGCTAAACAAGCCGCAGTGGTCCTGATGTCTGGTACAGAGGTTTCGAGAGATGTGGAACGTTGGAGACCTTGATGGAAACTTTCTACGTTGATTAATACATGTAATCAAGAAGCAGCAACTGAAATTGCACATGTAAGTTAAATAGACAGATGTTACACTCCCCAAGAGTTCTGAAAGTCTCAACTATATTGACTGCCTAATTCCATAAAATCCTCACTTACTACACGGGGACAAACCACAAGCGGACAACAGCTTTGAATGTCCACGAAAAGATAATACGTTTCTGAAGTTGCAGTGACACTGAAAGGAAGAAAGCAGCACAAAAATAAGGCATGAATAAGGTATAGGCTGTCCTTCCTGTTCATTTTATGTCCAAACATTAGGGGTAGAGGGGACACTAACAGCCCTTGCTGTCCCTGGCCAGCCCCACCTGGGGCTACCCCCAGCCTCGGCCCTGGCTCAGGAGCCCCAGGTCAGGAGCCTCAGCCTGTCCCCGTGGCCCTGCCTGGCCATGCCAGGGCTGCGTCTGACCTTGGCTCGCCTGATCCTGAGCCACCTGCCGTGGGCTGATGTCATGGCGTGGCCTCAGCCTGTCCCCATCCCAGTGTAGGTACCTGATGCCTGCAGTTGGGGGCTGCCAGCTCTCAGGGAGCCCTGGCCCTTGCAGTGCCCTGACACAGTGCTTCTTGCTCCTTACCACCTACTCCAGAGTAGCTGTTACATCTTTTTATAACATCAGGATAACCACGTAAGTTCTTCTTACCAAGTTGAGACGAAGCTGTAGGGCTTCATGCATCATTTGCCTAGCTTTAACATCGTCCTGGTACCGCTCTTCCCTCCAGTTACTAAGAATCTAAAACAAAGCATTTGATTAAGGTTGTTTTCTACCCATAAAGGAATGTTCTGCCTTTGAAGTTTAAGTATTTGTGACCATTATCTATAAGGAATCATAAAAGATTATTAACCTTTTTATCCTCAAGCCTTTAAGGCTTAGATCAGATTAAGCAAACTAGTGGGGGGAAGAATTAATTTGTAAAGAGCTGATACTCTGCTATCAATAGTGTGACTAGATCTTCCTGTTGTAGTGAAAAGAAAATAAGCAGCTTCGTTATGCATTTATTAGAAATATTGTTTCAAACACCCTATTTAACTGTTCACCACAGGTAAGTAAATAGATCTTTTGCACTGGATGCAGCTTCCCAATAGGATCTTGTGGGGTCTCTGGATGAGAAATGACCAGAACCTTAGGGAACCTGCACCAGTTGCATTTCAGGGGAGAACTGATACAGCAAAAGGAAAGCCCAATTATCAGAAACACCAGGTGACAAAACATCAAAGGAATGAATTTAACTAGGATGTGGACCTATGTCATAGCCTGGACCTGAGAGGCAATATGAAAGTAACGGCTCTACAGGTATCAATTGTCACTGTCACAGTAATTCATAGAAATCAAAGACAAAAAAAAGGAAACATGTACCCACTAACACTGGGCACTGTAAATATTCATTTTAAAGACAGTCTTAAGAAGCTACTGTAGGCTAGAGCATGAACCAGATGGGAGCAGGAAGTCTGAAGCAGAATCAGCAGAGGTTGTGAGTAAGCACAAGTGATCCAAAGGAAGAGCTGTAGGCAATGGGCCAGTTTGGGACTAGCAATAATGTTTTTTAAAATATGAAAAACTCTTAATCTGTACCAGCTAGAGAAGATGAACGGTTTTCCTACAGAAGGAAAGTTTCAAACTTATAAAAACTTTTTATGACCAAGCTAGAGACTGAGAAGACTGTTCCTCTCAGGACAAACATCTTTTATCGCTTTTCCTGGAAAGAACTGAAATCAGACTCAAGTTCATTATATTTCTCTGTAACAATTTTAGAAAAAAAGATGTATTCACTCTCAAAAAAGAACTGACACCTCCCCATTCTTTCTTCCTTGGACTTTTCCTTTTGGCATGCCATTGCACTGTAATTTTCCTGCTTTTACACCATCATATACACATAAAACCGATGACACATAAAACATCTAACAAAGGGTGCTCATGGTTATGTGCTTGTTTTACCTGATTAACTTGATTCTGCAGTGATGTTAGAAGCCCTTCCCGTTGCTCATCCTGTCCCTTAAGGCAAGTAAGTACCAATGAAAGGAAAGGTTGCTGACTCAAAAGAGACATGCTTTAAGAGAGGCAAACACAGAAGTCAATTAGTAAAGTTATTTTGATACTTCCCATCCTCACTCCTTCCTTGTTTTGTCTACTTTTTTTTTTCCTGGAAGTGGCATCACCTGCATCTATGTCTGTTTCTGTTTTAGTAAATTAGAGCCTTGCCAGGCAAATCAAAGATCATGCACATAAGAAGGCAGAGCACCAGCCAGTATAAAGGCACATATCATTATCATGCATGTCATTACTGAGAACCCACCTAGCTCAGGGCACTGAATGACCAAGAATTGCACGGACACTTGAAGGCCTGACTCAGAAATAGAGCATGTTCTTTTAAGATTACTTTGAGTAACCAGGAATATAATTTTTGTGGAGATTAGGCGGCTAACCTTTCTAATCCATGTTAATGGTCTGAAGTGAACCTCAAGAAGTTTCCCCTACAAGCACTGATTAGAACGACAGCTGTCTAAAATCCACTAAAATTCAAACATGGGCTTAGTGTAAGTAAACTAAGATGCAGCTGCAGCTGGCTGTAGGATATGCTGTACCAATGCAACGGCTTTCAGATTTTTATATTTTTTTTAGATTAATGTCTATCCATTATAGACATAAAATTAAGACAAACTGAAAGAAATACGTGAAGTTGAATTTGGAAGTACAACATGTGAAGTAGAAAAGGAGAAGTTAAAAATGTCAGCAAAGGGATTTGAGTAACAGCTCATGCAATGATTTTTGCAGATTTAGGTATATAAGCTCCTTGAAAATTACATGCATCCATAAACACAATATAGATACGTATCCACACATACACATGTGTATTTATTAGAAGTATTCATTTCAACAGCTATTTTAATTTGGCATTTAACTTGACTTCAACAATTCAGGTGACAATTAGGATAAAGGAATGGCAAAATCCAAAGCTCCCATAAAAGGAGCAAAAGAGAAAGTCTGCATTTTCAAAAGTCACGTTAAACAGGGATTTTTCCAATTTTAGTAACAAAATGGTAGGAATGCAGTTTCATTTTCTCATTAATTGCCATAAGAAAATTTTACAGTTTGCAAGACAGTCATTACTGCAGTTGCTACCCCTGCTACAGAAAGGAGAGTTTGAAGAAAAAGGGAACTTATATATGTTATATAACATTTCATACTTTCCCATAGTATCATTGGTTTTGTCACTCACAGAGTAGTGAAGTTTGTTTTCGATCAAGAGACTGAAAAGCTTCAAAAAGCATGCACAGAAGTAATTTATTGCTACAACTAGAGCAACTTGGTAAATGTTTTTACTTCTATGCATAGGAACCACTGTGGAGGATGGGTTTGACAGTTTCTATAGGCATTTTATTTGGGCTTTGAAAGAGGCTTGGTTTAGATTTCCTACACTAGAGCTCTCCCGTAGGAAAAGAAACGGAAGACAGAGAGAGGTTCCATATTCCCCTCTACTGATGCAAGTAGCAGGAGAGCCAGCACATAATGGAAAAGTGCTGAAATGCTCAGAAACACCTAACAAAGAGATCCGGAAAGCAAGATGTCTTGATGTCTTTTTTTATCCATCAGACCAAGCATGTATTACAAATGAATTAGAAGGACAATGAGGAGATGGATTCCTAAAGCTAATACAAAGCATACTTAACTGAAAAACTGAACATGGCAAACAGAACTTCTGTAAGTCGATATATCACATAAGCAGCTTACTAAAGAAACAGCCCAGATGAACTAGGAGGATCCAGCACAACAGAGACTAATGGGCATACTGCAATTATGACGGAAAGAAAAAAAATTAAATCTTCTAACCTTAAAGGGAAAATAAGCTAGATGGAAGGGGCGGGAAAACAGCAGATTTAAAAGGCTCCATAACTCTTATGACAACCACAAGTGAAAATCAATACATGCAACAAAGGTTTACAAGAGTATTACAAAGCGGCAAAGCCCAATTATTGGTCCCACACTCAGGGACAGTATACTGCATGAACAACATCGCAGGTGCTCAAAAAGACAATGCATACTAGTAACACGTAAGAAGAAACTACTTACGGTGGGACCATATACAATGATCAAATACCATAAGCTTTTATGTGAATTTTTTATTTTAACAACTGTACTTTGGAAGAGCTTCACAAAAAGAAAGATGGTTGGTATTTGAACCTAAGAGACCTTTTTGTGTATAGTATTCAATGTAATTTCTATCATAACTCTAAGAAAGTACAAAGAAATTATAGGCACTGTGGAAGAGCATTTTACTAATGGAAAACCAATAACCAGTAAGTCATTAAAATTCTAATGTGCTTGGAAAGTTAGAGATGAGCTTAAGCTTAATTCCCAACAGGAATTAAGTGATATCTTATGACAATTATGGGATCTTAATGGCAAGAAAAGTGGCCTACTGCCATAGAAAGGAAGAGACAACAAGGCTGCTGACTATTCTTTTAAATCTCTAACATTTCTCATTACCAAGCTGCAGAATAGCCACTGGAAGATGTGGTGAAAAGCTTTCACATTTCTTCCTCTGAGACCAATGATATCTCTTCAGACTAAACAAAACCCTGTTTGGGGTTCATAACCATTTGCTCCACAAAAATGAACCAATGAGTTTTTGTGAAGCCAAAATCCAGTCCTCAGTATACGCCTCTCAAAAACACCTTTCAGCTCTCTGTACAGGGATCTCCCAAGATCGTACCTTTTTTGCTTCTGTCTATCTCTTTCCTTCTTAGAAGATGACCCCAAATGCTGACCTTTCTCCAGCTCCTCTCCTGCAGCTTTCAAGACCCTACCTTGAACTGAGGTAGGCAGTTTTGCAATCAAGGGAGCCACCAGCCACACTCCTTGCCGCTCAGAGGAGCTAGAAGTAGAACAAACTTATTTCAGCCAAAATATCCATGTAATTTTGCAACCAGTATTAGCTGTTACAAGACTGAACTGCTTTAATAAAGCAGTTGACACAATGGATCTGGAGTAACTATTGTGGACTGAGCAGTCACAATTTCTCGTTTCCAAAAATTCAAGAATACCAACTATATTTATTGTTAAACAAAAGTAAACAGAAGTAACCTTCAGGTAACTCATTTCTGTACATTCCTGTTTCAAGTGCAAAGAAGTCTAGGCAATCTACACATAATTAAGAATCATGTTGGCTAAAATAATTAAAAAGGTGCTACAAAAAATACCTTAGGAATGTCTTTTTACCATTCTGTCTTGTATTACTTGTGTCAGCATTTCCAACAGAGTTTGGATTGAAGAGGCCTATACCAGAGTTAGAAGAGTTATTGTTTAGATCAGCGGATTGCTGAAACACCTCTATTGTCGCCTTTGCAATATTATCCAACAAGCTGTTCATTTCAGCCACAGACCCAGAACCCTACAGTAAAACATAAGTAAACTAGCACATTCATGGTATGTTTGCTCATGGACTACGTTAAAATTTAACATACTTTTTTGCATTAAATATTTACATAAGAAAGTTTGAAAACAAATACTCACAGGCTCCTTCATGCACTGTTTGATCATTAGTTGCAGCTCCAACCAAGACTGCCGGAGAGTCCACTGATCTAAGTTCTAGGTAAGAATTAACATTACAAATACAAGTGTCACCATTATACAGGTCTGAAGGAAAAGTCTCATAATTGAACACATTACATGCAAGAGATTCATCTTACAAGCAGATCATCACAGTCACTACTGTTTTTAACAGTGTAATGACATCACAAATATCAGACCTATTAAAGAATGTACACTAACTTCCACATTTTTGCAGCTAATATTGTTACTCAATACTTTAAACCGTGCAACTTCTCTGAATAAGAATCTCACTCTCTATAAAATCTGAGTTTAGTGAAATATAAATATGGAAAACATAATTCGCTCTTTCATTAGCAATTACCTTAATCCATGGCATTGCCACCCAATATTTAGCACAAGGCCATCTAGACATGATTAAACTAAACGCAGCAGATGAAGTGATTATTTTGCAGGACACTGATCACTCTTTGATCACTATTTGATCACTCTTTTAAATACCTCCATCCTTGGAGGTATTTAAAGTGTGCTTAGGAATATGGTTTAGTGATGGTGTTTGTCAGTGTTAGGTTGATGGTTGGACTAGATGATCTGAAAGGTCCCTTCCAACCTAGACAATTCTATGATTTGTTCTGGTCCAGATATTGCCAACTTGATTCTTCACAGTTCTATTTAAAGAAAATCCATTCTGTAGTTTAAGAATTTAAGCATCCCTAATGCAGCTGAATTTGAAGAAACGGTCAGTTTAGGACTGTCTGTGAAGGCCTTTTCCATGCAGTATCTTTCACCACAGGACTGTCACAGAGCCCTACTGAGACTGCAGGCACCTCCACCTAAGCAGCCCTAAAAGCTTTTCCCTTTTCAGTGGCTTCCTAATGACTGATAATGACAAACAGCAATGGGGAGCATGCTGCACTGTCAAATCCGAAGTAACAAGACACCAAAAGTCACACTATAAAACATTTACCACAGAGACCGGAGATCCTGAGCATGTACAATCTTTCAAGAAGAATCTAATGCCTGATAGCACCAGGAACTGCAAATCAATGTCAGTTGGTGGTGCTGCTGAATGACAGGTTAAGAGTCAGTGCATCCCAGGTAGTTTTTCCACCTTTTTCCCACTGCATTACCTGAAGTATACGTTTGATGTGCTGCCTCTGAGGGTTGTCACCCTCGGTGCATTCTTTAATACCATGAGGATAACAGATAAGTTGAAGGAGTTTCTGTGCTTGTTTGTTTGAAAGAACAGGATCTAAAATAAGATCTTTGTCTGTGCACAGCCTCTCAGGTTCTTTTAAACAGTGCTCTCCAACCCATTCCTGTAAGTAATCAGATAACAGACTCACAAGATGGTCTCAAGGCAATATTAACTTTGGTAAGCTAAACAGAAAAGCGATTTTTCCATATGCAAAACTTGAAGTGAACTCTGGCTCATGCAACATGTGAGATTAGAAATGTCTTCTTATCATTCAGTACCACCTGAAAGTATAAGACTATCAACATGTATTCCAAAATTCATTTCTTCTATACTTTGAAAGCAACTTTGCAACAAAACAAATGCTACTGCAAAAGCACTTCGAGCTGGCAGTTGATGGAGTGGTCCTACTGTCTTCTCAAAGTGTTTGTGATTCAGGTAGGAAAACCACCTCAATTCTGACAAAATGCAGGGAGATGCTCATAACTAACTATAGCAACTTCTTCTCTCCAATAACACACTACTCTGTGTATAAATTGTCCAAATCAGGAAACCCAAACAGAACTCAAATACTGAAATATTTCAACTTTCATTTTGCACCAAAATACATGTTACACTTCTCAAATAAAATAATACGGTTTCTCCAGATATAGACAGAAGAGTAGTTTTACAGATTACCTGCTGGCAAATTGTTCTTAGCACATATCTAGCATACTCGCTTAAACTAGCAGTTTCTATGGAAACAGCTTTTCCACATGACTTCAAAGTGTGAGAGGAACCCCATATTTCATCCTCATTGAGTTCATCTAATAAGCCTCTCATATGGAAATCTTCGGTCTTCAAGGAGTCAACATTGTTGCTGCCAATTTCAGCATCACCTGTACAGCAGAAGCACAGAAGCACAGGGTGAGTTTTTACCCAAGCCCCCAGCGCCCCCAGAACGCTTACCCGCCGGGTGACACCTTTGGAGGCACAGGCCAGCTGAGGAGTAAAGCAGGAGTGAGACCACTGCATTTAAAAAGGGCAGCACTAACAGACTCCGAAAATCACCATCTTCAAAGTATTGTCTGCTTGCTTCATTTTGCATAGATTTTTTTTTAACAGATAGTTCACACACAGGAAAAGGTTTATACATATTAAACACAAATAAAGCTACTCTGTGCTCAACAGGAAAAGGTCTGTGAGCGTACAGAATTGCTTTGGCAGATAAGGAAGAGTTGGGTTACTCGCTCTTCTCAGATGTCCCTTTTCCAAGTCTTCTCTCTTACTTTGATTTATTAACACTCCATAGATCAAGAGACTAGTTTTGTGCGGTGGCCCCTTAGCCCATCTTAGTACGAACTTCTTGACAAGACACACAGATGTTCCTGGGAATACAAAAGGGCAGAGCACGCTGAGAGAGTCTGGCAAACAGTGGTGAACCACTCCGCTCTGGAAGGCAGTGGCACAGTTCTACAACCACCATCTATCTGAAATCAACAGGGGTGACAGGAGAAGCAAGGAAAAATACTTTGGACACAATGCAAAACACATCAAACCTGTGGCAGTTCATGCTTTACTTGTTTACAGGCCTCAAACCTTGGATAAGGAAGAAGCTGCAACTACAGTGTGTAGTAGTGGGTAAAATAGCCCAAATTGTTGCACATAAATAATACCCTAGACCTGCAAGGCCAGCCAGGAGCATGCACAATGACAGCCTGCATGACGTAGCCTAATGTTTTAAGTCAGCAGAAACTCCTGTGGATCTTAACCAAGGCACCACATATGATAGTCATCCCTTAGAAAACCCCAGTTTACTATCAAGATCAGTAACTAACATGACACAACATGACAAGGCTAAATGGCTTGCTTCAACCATGTGGAATATCTACTCATTCAGACCACACACATTCACACCATGGCCTCTGGTTACAATATGCTAGGATTTTCTGCTAAAATCTACCACTACCACCAAAATATTTTAAACTGCTGCACCAAGGAGACTGACAGCTTTTCAGCAGCTGTGGCCACATCCCCAGACTACTACACATTTAAACAGAGTGCTTGAAACACCACGGTGAGCTGGGTCCTCCTGCGCACAAAGTTCTCCTGTCACTGTTTCTGTGTTCCCCAGGACTGCATTACCCTGGACGAAAAAAAAATGAGGGCTGAGTAGAGTTACTACTAAGAAAAACAGCCAACGCTTGTGCCCCCACTCTGGTTTGTGCTGTTTTAGAGTTACTCCTAAACAAACAGCATACAATCCTTTTTTTTTTTTTAACAAGACTGAACTTGTATTTAACAGTTTATCAAAACCAGAGCCCTGAGTGGCAGTGACAGACCAGCCTGTACCCAGACAGTACCCCCGCTGGTGACCTCCTCAGCATGGCCCACTGCAGCACAAGGAATTAACTGCTTACAGAGAGGGGAGACACTGAATGAACAGCGTTGTCACTTGTGAGAATAGAAATGATTTTTAAGTGGGCCAACAGCAAAAAAAATAGAACATACTCTGAGAAGTGAAAGCAGTTATGACCCCTCTGTTCCCCCAAATCCAGGCAAATCCGAAAACCCCCGTACCACTGACCCAACAGCTTATAGAGCAGACACATCAAACCCTGCAGAACCCAAAGCCCAGGACAATCTCATTGTGTAGAGCGTGGGAAACAAACCGATGGACATCTGTTCCTAACACACGTGAACAGACAGTAGCAAACAGCCTATCCACACCCTCCCTGCACTCAACCATCTTGTCAGAGCAACCACATCAGGCCCAAATCTGTACCCATGAAGGACAAGAGGGAAGAACCTGGCAGGCAAATAATATGATGAAGAGACTGATATCAAGCCACACATGAAGCTAAAGCCATTCCAGAACACTTTGATAAAACTTGTTAAGACATTTAATACACCCTACAGCAGTTCACTGCAGCACCGTCTTTCATTGTGGGTAGAGGTTATTTTTCCTAACATAGATTTCCACTCAGAAAGCTTTCTCAGCATAGAACTGCTACACCTATCATTTATCTGATGCTTTTCCTCATAAAATCAAGTACATTTTTCAAATAACTAATGCAGGGTGCCAACAAGAGGCATCTACAAATATAACATTTTTGGTATAGCAAGAGATGTGCTGCAGTGAAGGCACAAATAAACTGTGCCTGAATCCTTCTTCATATCAGCCTGCACCAGACCCTATCCAAACCACGTCCCTGCATAGAGGCAAAACAACAAGTGTTTACACTTTTTGTAGTGTCTACGCTACCATTAATGAAGAAAAATAGCAAATCTCACCACTCTGTATAGCAATAAAACACAGATAATGGCCATAAATGGATTTCAAACTCACTCTCAAATCCATCTGTCCATCCCAGATAGCTATGCCATTAACATCTTTCCCAATATAGTCACATCACTAAGGATCATGGGGGTTTTGAGACAGTTCTGAGACAGTTCTGAGACATTGGTCAACAGGGAATATAATAATGGCACTCTATCTGGAGGTATACCTCTGTGGGTATGTCCACATCTGGAAGATCTTGCTTGTTTAGCTGGACATTTACTTAGCTCTAAAAATACACATCACTATAGGTCACAAGAGCTTTAACTGAACTTAAGCCAAACCAAAGCTCTGAAGCAGGTATTTGTTTGTAAAAATAACACACTTGTCGTTCGTGGAGAGTTGCTAAGCAGTGATTCTTTCACAACTTCCACAATGATAGAACATGCGTGATTTGCAGTAAAACACAGAAAAAAGGTGGGGAAAGTTATTTGAGACCATATTTCCTCTCTATATTTGAGAGGGACTTGCCTGAGTTTGAAACACACTGGGACTTGGTGGTGGGGTAAGGGTCGAAATGTGAAAGAGTCACATCTGCTTAAAGCCTCATCAACTGGGGCTGACTCACCAGAGAAAAACTGTGTCTCTTGACCTGTGGGGGTAATGCTACTCACATGCTACAGAAGCATGGACAGCATCATTTTTCTCCTGTCATCAAGGTTTTCCTTTCCAAGGAGCATTCCCAGGGAAGTGAACTAGCACGATCTGTTTTTTCACCCGAACACTGGAACAAAAACATTACACATGACTCTGCATAATCTTACCAAGCATCAAAATTGCTTTTAAGACTGCAAACACAGCTCCCACTTCTATACTGTTGTGAGCAGCAGCCAAGAGGTGACGATCGCAAGAAGAACGAATTCCAGGAAATAATTTCCCTATGGAAAGAAGAGTAAATCTTGTAGAAAATTGTCGTTATTTACCAACTCAAATTTCCTTTGTACAAACTCCTTTGCATCTAGAATAGCTACAGAAGTACAGTAACTGAATGAAGAACTGAATTTTCTGAAATGGAAACTGAAGACCAACAGGTAAGTCATTAAAATCAACTGGGATATACTGTTACGTTGTATTAATATCAAAATAAGCTATGATCATTTAAATAGAAAAAGGAGCCTGTCATTTCACTGTGCTCATGTAAACAGCGAATTTAACCACAAGGAGACACTGAAGTGTATTTTGGTTTTGAGTTCACAGATTTAGGAAATTACTTCCCTCACCCAGTCTTCATGACAAATGCGGCAAAATTAATTAATATACATGCCGGTTGCACAGTTAAGCCTAATTCTGCAGCTCAGAAGCAGACTGCAAAAGGAGTCCACGAGTGCTTCTTCTAACCTGAAGGAGAAGACAAACAGACCAAAAGACAGGGAAGGAGGGAGGGAGGGAGGGAGGGAGAACGAATCCACCTCCTGAGGTGGTTAACTGAGCCGTATGTAAGAAACGACTGCAACATGGTCACACTTTATTTGATTTGTACTACTTCCTAGAGTTCAGACATGATTTTTCCTACCCATTCAAAGCCACTTTTATTTCCAAGGAAGCCTGGGATCACATAACATATTTCTGTTACTCAGACGGTATTTTTCATGGCTCTTACTTGTTTTGCTCAAATATGCAACAAAAGCTCATTCATTTCTAGCCAAAAAAGAAATTAATATTACTTTCAGATGGAAGAATTTGACACCAGTTAAGAGCTGAAATATTTTTTTTTCTTTCAATTTCATTTTCCCATAGAAATATCCTCGTCATCAACTTTGCTGAAATACTTATAAGTCAAAACACAGGTTATTTCCAGGCTTGTTTCCTTTTAATTGTTAGGTGCTTTTTCCTTGCCCTTTTCCTTCCTCTTTTGGTCTGTGGCAAACACATACAGGTCAGACCACAGAATATTCAAATTAAAAGGAAAGAGAACTACATTAATATATTCTGAGAACTAGTACCCTCACGTTTCTTCTGTTGGACTAAATGCTTTACTACACCCTATCTGAAATCACCTTTAATTTCAATTTACATGCAAGGCTACCAAACTGCATGATGTATACCCCCATTAGTTTCTATATCACTGCGAAATAACCCACTTCAGGTGCTGTCACTGTCCCGACAGCACTTAGTACAAAGGAAGGTGGGGACTGTGATAAGTACTACCAGTGCCAACAGCAGCACTGGCACAAAACCAGTATTGATAGGTCCCAAGCCCACATGACTGTTTCAATGAAGTTCCGAAACAAAATGAGAACTATCAGGACAGAACAGTTCTAAATGTACTCCCCTTTGCTGAAGTGTACACAGATGCTGTATTAAAACTTAATTTTATGTTAAAAGATGTAATATTAATATGGTTGAGTTTTATGTCAACATGCCACACCCACGTGGCTAGGTGTTGATAATGAGTAAGTTTCAGCAAACTTCTATGGTTTCACATGCATATAAAACATTTCCCATACAAGTAAGTATAACACGTATCAACTTTTCACTAGTGAAACATCTGGAATTTTAAACAGGCTATCATTTCTACTTGCACTATGGATATTTTCACACAAGAAATCTGAGGCCATCAAAAACCATCCAGGTTCACTTTCTGAAATGAAAGGACCACACCGCAGGGAACTTACCTGTTCCCTGTGGAAAGAGGCAGACCTGGGGTGTCCTGAAGAGGTGCAGGAGTAGTCGACAGGTCATCCTCGCCCCAGGCTCAGCATCCGGATCTCCGCAGGCTACAGAAGATGTGACATGGAGATAAGGCATCTGCCCAGGACCTCACAAGTCACACCAGACATGTTCTACCTCACAGCCCCATTTTAAATGGGAATACAATAATTTCATCAACAGGAATCAGCATTTATGGTCTTGAGTCATTAAAAAACAGGAAAGAATAGTATGATTTTTGATAAGCAAGAGAATTAATGGCAGAAAATAGTACATGGTTAAAATGGCTTTTGACAGTCAAAGCAGAAATAAGAAACACAAATCCAAGCAGAAAGTGAAAAGAAATGCCTGAAGTGGCCAACAAAGAGGACCATAGCTACAGTACTCCAGGTGAAGACAATGAGGTCAGAGAGAAAACACCCATGTCAGGCAGATTGTTGCTAGAAGGAAATGCACAAGCTGAGTAGATATGGCAGACATTTGAGCATACAGCGCAGAGCAAAAAATAGTCGTGAGCAGAAGGTGAGGCTACATAACGTAAGGGGACAGTGCACTATCAGCAACTCTAATACCACTTGCCAAGTGTGTGTTCTCTCATCTAACTTGGCATCGCTTCGTTTGGTAACTGCAGGGGCACGCATGCTGCAATGCACAATAGCTGGCATTCCATACAAGAAAGCAGTTCAGAACACACTACTTATTCAATCAATGAAGACTTCTTAAGAAAGTCTTAAGTTTTTCATTTTAAGATTTCCTCCTTGTATTTTCTTACCAGCTGCAAGAAGAGAAGGCAGTGCAACATGCTGAACTACATCTTCCAGAGAAAAGCACTGTCGGGCAATCAATATAGCAATGAAAGTGGCCAGGGAATCGTGAAACGACAGGTCACTCACCTTGAAGGAAAAACATTGCAAGGCTTAAGAGTGCACACACCACTGCCATGATTATTAAGGAATTAACTATAAGAATAAACAGTAAAATGGTCTCACTTGAACATTTGTCACTACATCTTAATGCATTTCCCAAACATTTGATCACCTATACTGATAGCTCTTAACTTCATTTTAAGAAAGAACTATTTCAAATACCACAAATACTGAAATAAAAAACATTAGTCTTATAAAAACTTGAGAAAATCCTATCATTCTGTAAAAAATTGATAACATCAATACTCATTGCTTGGCTTCAGGACAAGAATATGTCCCCAAAATACACAGCTTCAATCTGTTCCTAAAGGCATATGTAATCAAAAGATACATAAATATATTGAATCAGATATTGGATAACATCGGTCACCATAATCCTACTGTTTTAACAGAGTATGGTAACTTACACCAAGCGAGTAAGGAACAGCAAAGCGTACCACCCCTTCTACAATCTAAGAGCTAAAACCAAAACAGGGTCTTTAAAATAGAGATAGTTATTTGAACACCCATCAATATTTTAGAAAGAGTATACAAACACGGCTGCTCCTTTCAAAGAGTACCTCTGATATTCCGTATCATTCCATAATAAAGAAGAAAAAAAAGGTACAAAAACTCTAAGCACTGCCCAAATTCTACATTAACTCTGAAGATGTAGGAAAGAATAAAAATCGATCAGGAATCTCACTAAAAGCCTTGAAAACTCAAATGGATACAGAATTAAATTTGCGCTCAGCATTGTCTTGAGTGGAAACCTTACTATACCTCTAAGCACACCCGCGGTACATAGGATGAACAGGTACTTCAGAACTTACATCCACACTGCAGAGCAGATCATTGAAACCCCAGACATGATTTGAAGAGCAGCAAAGAGCTTTTACAACCCCCAACCACTCTGAGCTAAGCACCGTGCAGCATGCCGTCAGCTCTGCGCAAAGGTTGGCTATGTCATTAATCCTAGGAAAGAAGAGAAAAACTAATACAGAGGCAAGATATTTTGTAAATATTTAGGTCAAAGCAGATCAGTGCTTGGCAGGAGAACTGGTGTATCCTTACTTAAGGTGGTGGTCTACGTCCAAATGTGATTATGCTACTGTACGTATAACCTAGTGTTATTCAGTCGCGGACAACTGGAGTATCTGGGAAAAAAACAGCATGTGACTTGTACCCCATAACTTGCATCCATCCAACCTACAGTAGCATAGGGCTTTTATTTTGTGTAAACCCTACTTGTACGCCTCCAGCTTCCCTACCTGTGCTGAGCTGCCCAGGACAAGTGATGGAGCACCCAAAACCCCGCTGCCTGCAGCCCACAGTGACAGATGACCTGCCCCTCTCTACAGGGACACACTGTCCTTTCTTCAGTGCTGCCACAAACAGCAGCTCCATCCTCTCTCATGCAAAAATGCCATAGGGAAGTGGAGTGTGTGGTGTATGTGGTGCACATCTCCCCAGTCCCCAGGTCACCAGTGACATCTCACCGCAGGAGCCCTCCCTCCCTGTGCCAGGCCAGCACTACTGTTTAGGAGGGCTGAGTGTCACAAAATCAATCGGCATTAATGAATTTTACTTCACAGATTGCATACTGTGTAATGTGTGATTCGGTCTATGATTCAGAGTTATGTAACATTTTAAAAAACAGAGCAGAGCTGACTCATCCCAGTGCAAGTTATTTTTTCTCTGTTCCACAGTGAAACTCGTTTGACCACATTTAGATGTTCCCCTTTGTTGCTCTTACAAAACTGCTTCCTCCCAGCTGCCGTGCTCTGCCAAGGATGCTCCACATTTCATAGAATCACAGAATGGTTTGGCTTGGAAGGGATCTTTAAAGATCAACTGGTTCCAATTCCCTGCTATGGGCAGGGACACCTCCCACTAGACCAGGTTGCTCAAACCCCATCCAGCCTGGCCTTGAACACCTCCAGGGATGGGGCAGCCACAGCTTCTCTGGGCAACCTGTTCCAGTCTCTCACCACCCTCACAGTCAAGAATTTCTGCCTAATATCTAATCGAAATCTCTCTTCTTTCAGTTTAAAATTGTTACTCCCCTCCCTGATCCAGAGTCCCTCCCCATCTCTCCTGTAGCCCCTTTAGGGACTGGAAGGGGCCATAAGGTCTCCCCGGAGCCTTCTCTTCTCCAGGCGGAACAACCCCAACTCTCTCAGCCTGTCCTCATAGCAGAGGGGCTCCAGACCTCTGATCAGCTTCATGGCGTCCTCTGGACCTGCTCTGGGCATTTCAGAGATGGATTCATACTGGGGACAGGGAGAAGGATCCAAGAATTGCACACAGTTTGGGCAGGAGCCAATTAGAAAAGAAAAGAAAAAAAAAAAATCCACAATTTCCTTGAATTTTGTGATCTGTCAGCAACCTTATAAAAGACTGTCAGCTACTGCTGCACCTAGGCCTAACCATCAAGACTAAGAATTTCTTAACAAAAATTGGAACAGAATCAGAACAGAAGACCAAGGTCTGGTGGTTTTGATTGTGTAAGAGGCATAAAGGTGCCGGGGCAGTGGTAAAGGCTAGATCCAAAAATCGGGTGTCTGTTTCACCCTGCATCACAAACTTTGCAGAATGGAAAACCAGGGTAGAACAGTTTCAACGCTGCAATGCCACATTTGCACAAGGCCGAGTTTATGTCTTTACACACTGGAAGGAGGAAGTAACTGAGAAGAACATCTGGATTATGAAAAAAAACATACTGTCAGTATAAAACCCTCACACTGATGTTAAGTTGTTTTACTGCAAGGGTTCTTCACCATACTTCTTTTCAGTACCTTGAGACCATCTAAAAAGATTTAACATAGACATAAGGCCCCAGAAGTGTCATGCTGGACCAGAGCAAAGCTCCACCTGACTGTGACAGGAGCCAGCACCTGCTGGTGTCAAAATAACAACCGCAGTAAGACAGTGCTGGACAACCTGTTGAAGTGCAGATCCCATCCTTAACTCTAGTCCTTGGAGATCTACTTGAACTGTGCACCATGAGGTCCAAGCTACTCTTAAAATATAACTGATAGCTGTTGTAAGTCTAATAGCTTCTATCCAATAAAACTCCTAATATTTTTTTTAAATATTTTTGGAAAATCTACAGATTACCTATGGAGATTAAATCCATAATAAATAAATTACACATTTAATAAATTAAACAGCGATTGCATCAGAAGAAGGAAGTGACCTAATGCAGAACCTTCCCTCATTTACAGGCTTCTAATGAGCAAAGATTGTGCTGAGCTTTTCTGTCTGAAACAGCACAACTGCTGATACAAAAAGCTTACTGACTGTCTTATAGTAAGTACTTTCTACTTGTTACTCCCTTCTGTTAAATTATGCAGATTGATTTAATGAAATAACTCAGAGGAAACTTACTCAATAAATTTGCATCAACCTGAAAGAGTAATGAATGAAAACAACTGCAAAAAAGACATAAAACAAAAAGGTGAAAGGAAACCTCATATACACCATGTAAAAATCCATACAGTTGTGATCCCTCACGGTTTGCCTTACCTTCCTGCATCTTGGTGCCCCATGCACACGTTCATTAGTGCATTGCAGACAAAGCTGTAGCGGTTGGCTGCGTTATCGCTCAGGATCTTGCCCAGCATTGAGTAGTTAATGCTGTGAGCAGAAGGATTCTCGATAAAATCTAGCATGAACTCTGGGTCCCACAGTAAGTTGGAATTTGAAGGCTGAACGTTGCTGTATATCGTTTGCTTCACCTTAGAACAGGCACTACTGAGGACCAAAAAAAGAGAGAGTTGCCAAAAAATGTACTTTGCAGGAATGCTGTTGAACATACCATGTGGGATTAAAAAAATCCTAGTTTGGTTACCATTCTGTACACATTTTCAAATTTATTTTTGATAAGGAGCATCTACCAGAAAACAAGGTACATCAATTTCATTCAAGGTTTCCTGCAAATAAAGTCTCAAGTTTCCAAATGGCTCCTATGACATTTCTACGACTGAAATTGTGAGCAGCTGGATAAGAACCATATGTTCATTCCTTATGAGCAATAACTTCCTAGAGCATCAGATGCCTTTGCAGCTAACTGTAACAGTGCTTCATAACGCTGCTCCCCCTCTTTATGTGTTATGACACAGCGAACTGCAGGAAAAAAAAAGGTGTTAGTGAAGAATGCAAACTTCACACACATTTGTCTTGAGCACTGGGTTTTATACCACAGCTGGAAGCAACAGCCACATGGACAAACTTCACTAATTATCCCAACTAGGAAGGCTTTCTCATTACTGAAAAAAAAAAATCTATTAACTGATAGTAAGTTAAAATACATGAAATCTTTGGAATTTTTTTGAACTCCACTGGCCCCAGGATGAAAAGACGGAGGAAGCACTGTGCCACCTGGAAAGCATCTGCAACCTGAGGAAGGAGTGCGATGTGCGCAGCAGCGCCTGGACACGGGGCCTGGAGGGCAGCCCTGGGGCATCCTGTCACTTTGTAGCCCCTCCACACCGCAGCTCCTCATCGGGATGCTGGAGAAAGAACCAGATGCAGGATAATTAATCTACAAGGAGGGCAATGCCTGAGATTAACCCTTTGCTCTAACAGCCACTGTAACAGCAAAGAAAGGAAACCAACCAGTGGAAAACAAATACCCCACACCTCAGGCACTACACTTAAATGGGCTCTCATGCACCAGCACCCTGGGCACACACAGGTCCCCAACATTTGGTCGTCACAGCATCTACACCTTCACTTACCGCGTGGGTCACAGAAAGAAAAGTCCAAAGCCCAAATGATACAATACTGATTGTGTGAGCAAAGCAGCCTCTGAAACTGTACTTGCACAAGAAGTAATGCTGGGGGAGTGGTCAGAAGATAAGATTTTAAAAACAAAAGTGAAGGAATGATTTTGAAAAAAGGAAGTTTAGTGAATACAACTAAATATACCAAGCATACCAAAGCAAAACATGCAGCTCACTTAGTAAAACCCAGTCATGAGTAACACCACAGACGGTATGAGAAGCCATTTGCGAAGCACTGCAATATACGGAAGGTAAGTCTCTACATTTGAACATTTATGAACTGTACTTTATTGTCGCTTCAAATAGACTTAGAGAAATAGCTGGACTTACAGCGTGATAAAAAGGAACTAAAAAAAGTTGCTGTGTACAGACAACTAGGTTCGGTTTTGTTTCACTTGCAGCAAGGAAACCAAGAAGAAAACGAATCTAGTGCTATTACCTTTTACACAGCTGTCTAAAAAATGTATACATAAATTGCATTAGCAGTTTTCAGAGAATTTCTAACTCCACTTGTGTGAAAAAGGGGTTTCAAATTAAGTGCTATATATCACATACTTAATATATGATTTAGACCTTAAATATCGCTATACTACTAGATGATGTTTTGATTTGCTATTGTAGGTTAGTATTAATAAAAATGTTGATTTTTATTGTGTTACTGAACTTCAGGTTTTAAGCAGAGAAATGAGCATACAGCTAAGACACTTCTGTAGTTCTTCTGTATTTCATATTTCTTTTTCCTAGTGCTTCTCATATTAAATGCTACTGTTCCCATGTGTTTGTAAACCTATTAAAATATTCAGATTATTACTGAGAACTCTTTTCCTGCTCCCTATGAAATGAAAACCACAGATCTGAAACACGCAAACCAAAACCAGGTACATAAACTAGGAGGGGAAACAGTAACTGAAGTGGTTTGTAAGTCTCACAAGATGCGTATTTGCATATGAAAGGTTTCCACTCCCCCTTTAAAAAGTAAGAGCCAAAAATACAGCATATGGGTACCTAAAATATTTTTTTAATTTAAAAATCAAGGAACCAAACTTTCGAGCATAAAACTTCACAAACTCAAACATGTTTGTGCCTCTCCCCACATCAAAGGAAATATTTAATAGAATCTTACAGCTGCGTCAGCTAGGATTTTGTTATATTTCCATCCAACATTGTATGTATTACAGCCAGTTTGCTGCGGCATTATAGAAACCAAATCAGTCGCATCCTAATCTGTAAAAGCGAAGGAGTGTGGGGAGGGGTCCAATGCTGTGCGGTGCAGCTGCCTCGGCAGCCGACCCGACACCGACAGTCCCTGCTTCCCTCGCCCCACACCGTCTCCCTGCAGCAATCCACTAAACTAACCACAGCACTGTGAGGAGGGCTCAGCCTCTGCTCCTCCACTGCAGGTATCGCACAGTGCGAGGACTTCGCTGGCTCAGGACCACACGCTGCGCTGCCACGGGCAAGAGAATTGCATCAGTAAAGGTAAAGCAGCAAAGGCAACGGCGTATTTTCCACGGAAAGCAGACTCAACTGAAACCACAGCAGCTTGCATCAGTCTACAGGCTAGGCAGTGGTGAGAAAAATCCCCTTGCCACCCACCTGAAGAGGTCTCCAAACTTGCTTCTCAGGTGACTACAGGACACGTACAGATCATAGAGGTAAGCTAAAATACACCTTTCTGGGGAGGAACACTCTGAGGGATTAACGACGTGCTTTACTACCCCACATAACCTGCAAAAATAAAACGATTTTGAGTTCATTCCAACACATCTTAGAAATGCATCACATATTGTTACGTATCACATGAACCCCACCATTAGCTGGGCAATGCGATGACAGACCTTGTGTCTACAGGCTGACGGGGCTCATGTGAAGTTCGGGGTCACCTGTGCGATTGCCTGGGCCCCAGAGGCACTTGGCAGAATGGGGCGACTGGGTAGAAAATCCAGATACACAACTTCCCCACTTTTCCTAGGTTCCAAAGCGTGCAAGGTCCCCCCCAGCCGCAGGGAGCAGGCTGGAGAGGTGAGCCATCCACTCCACTCACCTGAGCTCACTTACAGCCTTCCAATAGTTGGTCTCACTATCTGAACCTAAATGCATTTTGTGCTTAAGAGAGAACACCAAAAATACTTTTTGGAAAATTGTAGCTGCCACAAACCCTTCGAAGACTTGAGCAGTTTGCTCTGAGTTGAGGATGAGGCAGGCATGGTAACGCCGCAGAACGGCAACGATGCAGACGCACAGCCCTGTTGTGTAGCTTCCTGCCAGGCTGGACGACTTCAGCAGCAGCTCTGCCTCCACAACGCTCAGCTCGTTCAACAGCTGAAAATGCATACACAAAAATAATGAACCAAAAATAACTTCCAAGTTAAACATGTAAAACATCTGAAAAAAAACCCAACCAAAAACATTAAGGAAAAACTATACAACAAATGAAAAATGAAATTCCTTACTTGCTACAGAACAAGGGAAAGAGGGAGCAAAATAAAATGTTAGAAGACAAAAGTATAAAAGACATCCCTCAGAACTGCCCTTCAGAAAATACATGGCATTTCTAGCACCCAGATGCTTTACTGTAATATGATGGTTCGATCTGAAACAGGGAAGCCCATCCTGAAATATTTTGTGCTAAAATAATCCTGAATTTTATTAATTTTGGAAGATTTAAAAATAAAATACATCTACCAGTTCTCCGTAATTGTAAAATTAAGACAGAAGGGGAAGTCTCTGAAAAGGTCAGGAAACTGAAACAGATAAAAGCATTTGGCAGCAAATCGGGAGAATTTTCAGTACAGCTCTTCGGGTTTTTCCCCCCTGTTTTTACAGAAAATGTATCACAGCTTTATCCTGACATAACCCCCCCAAAATGAACTCTGTTTACCTGTATTGCAAAGTCTATAAGTCCATTGATATTCAGTGCTGGCTCCATTAGATCGAAGATGAGCTGTATATGGTGAGCCAAGGGAAGATGATATGATGTTCCTGAGGCAAAACTAGTTATCTGTTCCAGAACATTACTGGAGATCTGTGAAAATACATATTGAAAAGTCATATGGTGACTGAGAGCTTCTTAGACACGCTAGTGCTCCAGAAATCCTATTTTATAAGTGATAACAGCAAGTGACAGCATTTTGCAGATAAAAGCACTAACAAATCACGCATCAGGAAATCTGTTACTCTACCATCCTGCAAGTCAGTTGTAATGACATTTTATTTTCAAAATTGGCAACACAGAAAATGCTGTTCTGCTACTTCACAGTTGAGGGTCAAACTGTTCTTAACATCTACAACACTGAGTTTTACCCTGCGGGGTATTTTTTAACACCATTTTGTTTTAAAGGAGAGGCAATATCATTTTTATTTTCGTCTTACTGCATTGTGGTTTTTTTTATTGAGGGTTTTCAGATAATTAATTATCCTGAAAACAAAACATGTAATAAACACTGTCATTCAAAAGACCAGATCCAAAGATGTCTTAAAAATTAACATGTGCCTCTTTTACTTCATTCATTTTGTCAGCCTCTGGTTACTAAAATACACTTAAAAACAGCAGCATCTGACAAAGTGATGAAATCCAATGCTAATACATTTGCACACTTACAAGTCCTGATGCAACACAGAAAAAGCAGCCTTGTAATTTAAAATAAACTATTTCTGTTCTTCAGTCAGCCACTGATACGGCTTTTTAACCATAGAGGTTGACTATAAATTCAATATCAAGAAAAGAACAAACTGTATTATCCACCAGCTTCTCAGAGAAACATACTCAGTTTGTTGCACAAAAGCACAGAAGAGTTCACCATCCTTCATAAACACAGACGCAGTAACGTATCTTGTATATATGCAAGAGATCGGTTAGTAAGTGTCTAATTTACTAGTGAGCCCTAAACAATCCTGTTAATGGAAATTTATGGAAAACTGATTTCAAAGTTTTCATTAAAAAATCATGACAACTATAATAATCCTGAAAGCTTCTTGCAAAACAAACAAACAAAAACCCCCAAATAACCAAACCAAACACCCAAATATCTACTGAAGCAGGTATTTTAGAATACCAAGGCAGCATCTTTTCTCTTGCCTTTGAAGAAGCAGTGCACTGAAAATTCTTGGTATACACAAAATACTTCTAAAAACCTAAATTTACTTCCTATTTGATATCTCTACAGCAGAACGTAAAAGGCTATGATTTTATACAAGGGAAATACCTGAGATGTCACCTGATGTTGATCAAAGTAGGACAGTTGCTGTAGTTTTGTGAACACGGTCTCTAGGGTTGGAAATGCTTCTTGTTTGGTTTTCCTGGCTTTTTGCCCTTCATCCCCAACTTAACAGATAAAAAAAATTACTTTGGTCATTTTATATTTAATGGAGCTCCAGTAGTTTTGCATTATTACTGATTTAAAAGACAATAAAAATCTTAATAAGCTTTACTCATGACTACATAAAAACCTACTTGCCTCAGTTTTCCATTATACTTGGAACAAATAGCCATAGCATGTAACAATATCAAAGCCGCTTCGAGGTTATTCCAGTGCAAAAAGGTGACACCCAAGAAAAACTGAGAAACAGTCACGCAGTTTTACTAGAAGGGTAAGGAATATGTATCACTCGCTGGCCAGTATCTCATATTCCAGGCTTTAGCATACCACAAGTGTTTACAGCCAAGTTGTTATAATGGAAAAACTGGGAAATTTCTAACCCCAGTGGCCCTCTGCCATCCTGGCGCAGCCGTAAGGAAGGCCAGCAGATCGCACCTTGTGCTGCAGGACTCTGGCCAATACTTCACCCAGTGACCGTGAAGGGGATGAAAGCCAAATTACGCGATCAACATGCATAGCTCCAGACAACTTGCTGAGCACCTCACAGCTCCCATGATCTTTGCTACAGGCTACCACAGAGCAGCGTTAAAGCATTTACCACCCATCTCAGTAGTACTCTTCTTATTCAGAATTTTGAGGATGTCTTTGGTAATCTTCTTCAGCTGATGTCTTGCTTCATCACGCTCCTTACCAACGCCGTAAAGGAGAATCATGCGCTGGTTACACTCATGACTCGAAGATTCATCCTGAAAAGACCAGATATGAGTGAAGCCTCTTTTCTTTTTTCTGTCATTACCTGCAGAAATCCGACCCAAATAGCCCAAACTGCAATAAACAATAACTAATTCTTTGACACAAAAACCATCTCCTGTGGTTATCAGTGTGGAGGAAACAGTGCCAAATGAAATCGCTAAAGAGACAGGGTAAAAACACGGAGGAAAAAAATGTAATCTGATATTATGAATTCTGTGTGTATCTCTAAGGATGGAGGCAGAAGACACATAGGAACAGCCCTCCTAACCGTCCCCTGGATTGGTATTCAGTAGCAGATTAGTTAATAGAAGACAAGATGTCTAGAAACTGTGTGCCATTTCTCTTATTATGTACAAGTCCACTGAAAAGAAGATGCAGTCCAATTCCTATAATTCTATTACACACATCCAAAAGAAACTGAAAGATGTTATCATTTACTTCAATTGTAACTGGTTATATTTAGTCTTCTCATAAAATGTATCATATAATGTTGATGCACTGTATGTAACTTAAAAACTTGGAGAACTGCTTTGCCAGTCATATAAGGTATAAATATTTTGTTCAGTAATATACTTACCTTCCCCAAACCAACCAATCACTACTTCTTTCAACATAAAACTACTTTAGAAGTTTTAAAAAAATAAGGCTGGTACAAAAATAATACTAAAGAATCACAAGGCAAAAAGGTAGTAGACGGGAGTGCAACTCTGTGCTCAGGGAAGCTGCACAGTATTACAAAATGCATGCTCTCTTGTAAAAATAGTCACTCTGTTCGTAGGTCAAAAGCAGGAAGTAAATCTCTAATTATTTTTAAAAATTCTATTTCTCTCTTTCTTCTAGAGGAAACAAAAGCAGAAGCACTGACAGCGTCACCTGGAATTTGCAGCTGTCTCTGGCTAAGAAACCAGTTCAGAGCCAGAGGAAGGTCCAAGTCTCAGAACTGGGATGTGCAGCTGCTCCTCCAGCCTCTCCTCACTCGTGAGATTGACAGACGAACACTCCTGCCTGCTCATATGGTGAAGAGCTAGAGGAACCGCGACAGACCCTCCGTCAGCAGCACCAGC
Organism: Alca torda; assembly: GCA_008658365.1. Lineage (NCBI taxonomy): Eukaryota > Metazoa > Chordata > Aves > Charadriiformes > Alcidae > Alca > Alca torda. The sequence goes on from CM018081.1 coordinate 10,579,843, forward strand.
TTCTCCTCACAGGAAATACCCACACGTTTCATTGCTTCTCAGCAGCGTGTACAGTAAGCTTCTCTTGGATTTTGGGGTGGGGGGAGTAGCGTCTGATTTTGCATGCTTAGTGAATACTTATTTCATTAGGATTAGACTTGGCAGATAAATCTTGTTACTTGCTTCAAAGCATAAGCCAGTTTATTTCTATCTTACTGATAGAAATAAAACTTTGCAGCTCTGTAAGGAAGATGTCAGGGATGCTTGGGCATTGGCTGACAAAGTGGCAACTCCCCCAAGTGCCTTATTTTAGAGAGGAAAGGATTACACAGAAATACAGCAATTTTTACAGTTGCATCACTATGCTCCTGAAAGTTACTCCTTTCAGAAATGCACCACTGACTGATTCAGCATCTCTGCCTGGCTTGCCCAGGCAACCAGTTTGGATCAGACCTGATCCGATCAAGGTTTTCGGACTAAGAGCAGAAGTTTTCAGCCCAGCCCCTGTTACCAGTTAGGCGGATGCCGGCTGCTCAGTGTTTGTGGCCAGTTGTGGCCACCAGGAGCTCCTGGTTGCGTGGCGCAGCTCTAGCCAGGGGTCTCGGCAGCCGCAGAGCACGGGAGGTGGCAACTCCTGCGCGCAGGCTCGAGTCAGTGAAGTTTTACGTTGATTTGCAACACAGCACCGGTAAAGCAAGTGATTTAGGAAAAATGGCAGGATAAACTGTCAAACTAGAAAGAAAGGTACACATAAATAAAGCTACCAATAACTTCAGACTTTGCTGGCAAACATGTAACCGCTGAAGCAACAGACACCGTTAGCCGCGCAAGTGCTAACGTGCAGGGCTGGAGAGCAGGTTCTCTTCTCTCACTCTCTTCGCCTTGGAAGCAACAAATGGTGACTTTGTGGGGTGCCACCTCCACCATTTGAGCACCCAGGCAAAGTGGCAGTGGCCTGCGAGCAGCCATGCCCAGCAGCTCAGCAGGGGCAGGGACAGGGAGACAGCCATCAGTTTCAAGAACAATCAAAAAATGCCACAGGGAGAGACAGACGGCCAGCCAAGCAGAAATACAACAAAAAGGGGCATTCGGTTCCTTTTACTTCAGCCTGGCACTGTTAAATCTGCAGTGAAAACGAATTTAAATGCCATCCCTTTCCACACTGAGGAAGCCACGGAAAGGGACGTTTCTCCCTCCTCCCCAGGAGGAGAGGTGCAGTTCGGGCAGACGTGTCAGACAAGCGAAATGGCCACACAGCCTGGCCGCCGGCAGTGTGCCACCCCAGCCTGCCTGTCCCACGTACCACAGCCCTCGCCAGCTCCTCTCTGCCACCAAGCCATGGCCCAGGCGGTGCAGCCCCATCGATCCCGGCCAGGCCAGGGCCCGCGGCCCAGCTCAGGCGTCACTGGCTGTAATGCTGGTGGCAGGGCTGCGGGGGCCAGGAGATCCACAGCAGGGACCCCAGCCCCACGCTGTCACCTACATGCTCTCATCAGGGAACAGGAGACACGATGCCAGCCATGCCACCCCCGCAGCCCACCGCCATGCTGGCCCCTTGCCCACCCCTGCAGCGCAGGTCCCAGGGAAGCTGTGTGGGAAGCCCAGGGGAGGTCAAGATGGAAGCCCAGGGGAGGTGAGGAAGGAAGGTCACCTCAGCATTTCAGTCACGGAAGATCAAACCAGGACACCTTACCAACATGGCTACACCCAGTGCTCTTCTGCAGAAACCTCAATAAAACAAAACCCAACTTACAGCAGTCAAAATCCCCAAAGAAATGTTCCCAACTCAAAAATTAAAAGTAGACTAAAAAGGTTGAAGTCTTATGACAGATATAACTCACAATTTAATTTTTTCTTTTTTTGGTTTTTTTTTTTTTTTTTTTTTTTTTTTTTTTTTTTACAGGGAGCGGAGGGAAAGGCGAAGTGCAAATGAAAGCCACAACCAACTTCAACTATTCCAGAAACTACAGCAACTGCACCAGCGATAACAAAATCAGTCAAGTCATTTTTCCTTTGCTTTATACAATTCTGTTCCTGGTGGGTCTCACCATGAATGGCCTGGCAATGTGGGTCTTCTTTAAAATATCCAGTAAATCTAATTTCATCATCTTCCTCAAGAACACTGTCATTTCTGACTTACTCATGATCTTGACTTTTCCATTTAAAATCCTTAGCGATGCAAAGTTGGTATCATGGGTACTGAGAGGATTTGTGTGCCAGGTCACCCAGGTTGTATTTTACTTCACCATGTACATTAGCATTTTGTTTCTCGGTCTAATTACTATGGATCGCTATCAGAAAGCCTCTTCGCCGTTCAGAACATCAACTCCAAGGAGCCTTTTAGGCGCCAAGATCCTGTCCACAGCAATTTGGATATCAATGTTTGCTCTTTCATTACCCAACATGATTCTATCAAACAAGGAGAAAACGCTTGAGAATGTAAAAAAGTGTGCTCGCTTGAAATCCGACTTTGGCTTAGTCTGGCACGAAATTGTAAACTATATTTGTCAACTTATCTTCTGGGTTAATTTAGCAGTCATAGTTGTATGCTACATACTCATAAGTAAAGAACTGTACAAATCCTATAAAAGAACAAGATGCACAGGAAAAGCATCCAAAAAGACTGTAAATCTGAAGGTTTTCATCATTATCGCAGTGTTCTTTATTTGTTTTGTGCCGTTCCACTTCACTAGAATCCCCTACACGTTGAGCCAAACAAGAGACGTTTTTGAATGCTCTGCTCGGAACACCTTGTTTTATTTAAAAGAGAGCACGCTGTGGCTGACATCGCTAAATGCTTGCCTAGATCCATTCATATACTTTTTCCTTTGCAAATCATTTAGAAAGTCCTTGCTAGACATGCTGTGCAAGCACACAGCATTGTCCAAAGTCAGAACACATATGAAGGAGCAGAACGAAGGAGATGACACAGACGAGACGCCGCTCTAGAGCTAAGAACTACCCATATCCCTTCTTAGCCACGTACGTTTATTGGTGGGAGGAAGCAACACAAATCCTGCAAAGAATATCTAGAATTTCACTGACTTCTTTAGAAATCATCCTACAGACGAAGCACACGCACCCTGGAACTAACATCACTGGCTGCAAAAATAGTGAAACTAGAGAGCTTGAAAAAAACAAGAGCATCAACTGATCACAACCTCCATGCCTGTCAGAATTGCTAGGAAGAAGTTTGAACTTATAGTTGGTGCTGTAAGGAAAAAATTAAAACAGAGTCATGAAATCCTACAGATGAGATTATGAACTGCAAAGATTTTGCAGAAATAACTTAACTTGGGCCAGAACAAAGTTCATCATAACACAAGATCTGGGAGATGCAATTAAAATCCACAGTAAGCATGATTTTTTAAATACAGGGAGTTGTCACCTTGTACGCAACTGGCAGACAACACAAATAGAGGACATACGTAGATAAGCTATTTATCTGTGCAGATTTTTGGTAACAGAATAACATTTTGCTTATCTCATTATATGCTTGCAATTCTTAATCCATTGACCGATAATTAATAGTTGTATGTCAGAGGAAATTATTTCATAACCAGGCTTATCTTGATGTGAATTAAATATTCAAATACTTCACCTTACTATATGAAAAATAAAAATGTACACTTTTATAGACAACATTATATTATATTAGAAAATATACACAGATTCAATTTACAGAATACTTAGATCTTGGGGAAAGACTCATGGTAAAATCTTTAGTGATTATTAAGGGCAGCTTTTTTGCATCGTATAAAAAATTTAACTACTTCCCTTTTTTCATTTGGAAAAGTTGAAAAAAACCAGGTAAGTATTTTCAGGTACATAACATTTCCAGGTATTGTAACAACCACACACGAAAAAAATCCTAGGCTCCTGTAATAAATTATGGTTAATTTCTCATCACTGGAAAACAGCTCCAATTCAGAAATATGTTTCACCATTATGCAAAAGCTCAGTCCTGACAACAGCCACTACCTGTTTACCCTTCTCAGACATTTTCACGACTGATATCCAATTTCCTAAAAAGTTAAAAGACGGTTCACTTTAGCACTCAGCCGTAGAGTTTATGCATCTTCTATAACCTGCCTAGATGAATTAAATATTTTACAAAACATTTCGTGCACTGCTCATGCTGGTATATGCACCAACACTGATTACAATCGGTGGCTGGGTTGTTACACCACAGAAAACAGGTCACCATTATTTCCCTGGAACCAGTGCTGCCAGTCACCCCAGAGCGCGGTCTCCACAACCAGCTAGGGCCTAGGACTCATCAGCTCCAGCTGATGCCCAGAAGGAAGCACAAGATGCCCCACTTCCACCCAACACCCATTTCCCACATTTTTTTGCATCCACTCATGGAGAGAGAGAGCGGCAATTATCTGGCAGCTGCTTTCCCTGATCAGATGAGCTGTTCAGGCAACAGACATTACAGCTATCACTGCTGTAATGTACCGCTACCAGGCAGCAGTCACCGAGAGGATACAGGGAGGCACTTCGTACCTGCTTCTTACAGTTGGGAACAGTGTCAAGAGGTCAGTATGGAAGAAAATGTGGAAGACACTGCCTTGGACGTCAGTCCTGGGGTATTGCAATGGACTGTCTCGGCTTTATATAGTTCTTGATGAATGAAGAGAAGTTGGGTTAAGCAGCTAGGGACATGTCACACTGATGACAATGGTAAGAGTGACCTTCATCCTTAAGGACCTTTGCTCTCTGTCAGCCATTTAACACCAACATCATGCACACCTATATTACCCAAATTAGATAACTAATGCCCAAACTTCTTGTCAATACAGCTGCAGCCTGAGAAACTCAAAAAGCAATCCATGTCTGTACATCCCACAAAGGGATGGCTTGAACGTGAGCCATTTCCCACATGGCAGCAAGCAAGGAGCCAGAACCCAAAGTAATATCAGTTGACAGGAAAATACAAGACGAATCACATGACTCAGCCAAACTTATACAAAAAGTTCTGTTTACAGAGAAATGCACTAGATTCCAAAATCATACATAATAAACACATAATAAATACAAGGCATACCATGCAAGGGCAGCAGCTTCTGCCAGAACCAGAAAGCGATTGTAACCAGCATGCTGTATCACCTGGCTACACTGACACCAAAATAAAGCAGAAATCCCATTCTGGAGATCAAAAGTCAAGCTCAGGTTCATATATCAATATTAACAGGCTATAGAGGGAGGGTACAGTTTCTGAGTAAGTCAGTACACATGATTTTGTAGCCAAGTAACCCATTGTAAGGGTGGCTCTGAGCAGACTTTCTGGTCACGCATTTGATGACGACTAGTGCTGTCCAGAACAGGGAAATTCACACGCACACAAACAAGAACTCAGAGCTACATTTGAGGATTATCCTGGAAAACCGTCAGGAAACGCTCTGTGTTTGTTCATCCTATGTCTCTAAAGGAGCCTAATCATAACAGCACTGTGTAGGTGTCATCAGGTCTGCCTCACACAAACAGAAAGCCAGAAAATGTGCCTGTCTTGATGGATATGGACATTTTTTTCTTTATTAGTGTAGCAGAAGGTAGTGTACTTTCTGACAGAGAGCAAAAGGAAGAGAGAAAAGCAACAGCAAACGTGATTAACTAACTCAGGCGACACATGAAAACGAGGAAGGAAACAACACACCACGCCAACAGAAAAAGTCTCGTCTTTCTACACATTTCCCCATTCTTAATACTTTGCTCGAGGCTTCTGCCAGCAGAGGAACAGCGGATGAACCGGAGATAGCCAAAGACCCCTCTCTGAAACAGTTGCTGCCAGGTTTGCTGAGGTACTTGCACGATCGGAGCGTTCACGTGATGTGATGGGGCACTCGGGCATCTGGCTGTGAGACGTAAGAGGCTGATAACCAGCTGCGTGCATCTCATTTTGAAAATGTTATTTCAATTTGTGCTGAGAAAGGAAAAATGGCGTGTAAGACTTCTGGTAAGAAATACCAGAAGTCACTTCCCCAGAAGCACGTTGCTTTTGGGCCACAGCTGTAAAATTTCTATTCAGTGTTAAAGTACATTTCCATGTAAAGACAAATGGTGCTGTAGGCAATCTGCTGTTATACCTTGCTATTACCTTAGGCCTCCATAATGAATATATACTATTTTAACTTTTCATTAGACATTTGTTTGTAAACAACTTAAAGTTAGATTTAGATTTTCTATGAACTAGAAGAGAAATCGGTCTGTCTATTTAATGCACATTCAGGTTTTGTGTTTGCATAAACCTTCCAGTCACTACAAGGAACATGTAATTTCACATACAGAATGTTATGCTTTGTGTTTTCTCTCTCCTTTTCACCCAAGTCTATTCCAAACAATGGGAGACCTCGCAAACAAGAGCATAGTCAGTAACTCCAGTGGAGCACCCTCCTCCGCACCATGCCATCGGGACACAACAGTCACCCACCTGGTCTTCCCAGTACTGTATACACTCGTCTTCCTTCTGGGACTCGTGCTGAACAGCCTGGCTTTCTGGGCTTTCTTCCATATACCAAGCACATCAACTTTCATTGTCTACCTGAAAAATATCTTAGTTTCTGACTTTATAATGACCCTGATGCTTCCTCTGAAAATCCTGACGGACTCTGGCCTGGGACCATGGCAACTCAAAGCCTTTGTCTGTCGCTTCTCAGCTGTAGTATTTTATGACACAATGTATATTAGCATAGTGCTACTTGGCTTCATTGCTTTTGACAGATTTCTCAAGATTGTGAGACCTTTTGGGAAGTTCTGGGTACAAAACCTGACCTCAGCAAAAATCCTTGCGGGTCTGGTCTGGCTCTTCTTCTTTGTTCTCTCTCTGCCTAACATGATCTTATCGAACAAGAACGCAACACCCCAATCTGTGAAGAAGTGTGCCTCGTTGAAGAACTACTTTGGACTCAAATGGCATGAAGCCGTCAATTATATCTGTCAGTTCATTTTCTGGACCGTTCTCCTCCTCATGTTCCTATTTTACACAATTATCGCCAAAAAGGTATATGAGTCTTATCTGAAAACACAGAAGAAAGATAACAAAAGTGAAAAAAGGATCAAGGGGAAAGTATTCATCATTTTTACTGTGTTTTTCTTATGCTTTGCCCCCTTTCATTTTAGCAGGGTTCCCTATACTCTGAGTCAAACAACCAACCAAATGGACTGCCATCTGCAGAACCAGCTCTTTGTCGCAAAAGAAAGCACGCTGTGGTTGGCTACCACAAACGTCTGCATGGACCCCCTGATATACATGTTCTTGTGCAAACCATTTGTAGAAAAGGTGTTATGCAGGAGAGTAAAGACATTTCGGAAAACAGTTCATACAAATCCAAAAACAGAACTGGACACACGAACGTCAGCTACTCAGTCTTAACTCTGCAGCTTCACGCTCTACAGTACCTGCATATTCATAGAGAAGTTTAAAATAATTTGTTTTATTCCTGCTGTAGAAAATGAAAGGGTGGTTGCGCTATAATACTTAATAAAAACGGCACAATGGATTTCCTTATTTATGCTTGCTGCTTAGCCTTAACAGGCAAAAAGCTGTCAGTCAAACCGCCGGCCCTGATCTAACACCGATCTTCCCCCTGAGCTGTGCCCTCTCATTGACACCGCCATCACTAATCAAAGCTGGGGGAGCCCTGCCACAGCGCTGCCGCGCTCACACCACAGAGATCCCTATTACCTCGGAGTCACTCATGCGACTTCACAGCCATAACCACATTGGTCTGAATAGAAAAATAGCATCGATGATGCATAAAACTAACAGTGATCAGTTTGTAGTCTCGCGTTGCTGTGCTGGCTCTGCAAAGAGAATGAGAACAGCGGTTTTTCTGATTTGGTGACTAAATCATGTCCACCTCACAGAAGACAGACAAACCATAGCCTATGAATTAAAATACCTTCATATAACTTAAAACAATCTACAGAATAATTGTATCCACTTTAAACAAAAATACCTTACTTGTTAACACTTAAGCAGCTTACTGAGTATGGCTGCTTCTAAGGACAATTTAGCTTTATTTGGGATTAAAACCCAGAGCTGTTGACTTTGTAAGTCAGTAATTCTTACACTGGGTGTCAGCTTGGCTGGCATGTCTCAGGGCAGGGAAGAGGAGGAACCGTACCTCACAGAGGGCAGGATGACCCGTTCCCTCCCTACCCATCTTTCTCACACATGTAATTACTTTCTTACCGCCTACACTGTTTCATCACCCTTGCTCTCCACTCCCAGCGGGGACTTCAGTGGAGGACACAGTCAGCAATAGCCCAGTGCCCCCAGAGCACACTCCTTGCCCAGGCCAGCAGAAGACCCAGGACTGCTTCCCCTGCAAAGGGCAGCCCAGAGCCGCGCAGCATTCACCCCTACCCTACCACTCGCCAGAGGGGAACACCCAGAAATGTCCCCCTCGGTGGCACATTCACCTTTCCCACTCCAAACGACAGGCAAAGAAAAGGCAGCAAGCACCGCTGCCTCATCCTCCCCCTCCAGAAGATCCCTCTCCACCCATCTTACCACACCAGTCACAGAGCTCTCCTTTAGCTATCCCACAGGGGAAGTCCAAATGCACTGTGCCTAAAGAGAGACCGCTTTTAATCCAAAAGCCTGGAATTTATTTCACTATTTCAAGATGTGAAAGAGGTACCAAATCTACAAAATATGATAAAAAAAAAAAAACCTGTTAAGCTTGCCTTAGCCCTCAGCAATGCTTTCTCACTTCTCAAACCACCCGTTCCTACTGCTACTCATCCCCAGACATACCCGCCACCCTGGAGGACCACCTCTGCATCACACGCTGCTCGGGTGACATGGCACTGCAGAAGGGGCTTCAGGGAAAGCACTGCAACTTGCTCTCTTCCATCAGCCCTCCTGCCTGCCATCACTCCCATCGCCCCTCCTGCACCCTGCCCGGACACTCACCTCCGTGACACTGGAGTCTCCAGCACCTCGCTGAGAAAACAGTCACGTCCCTTATTAACAAACTTCGCTTCTCAAGCTCTCCTGCTAGCTTCGTGCCTTCTCACACGTGCCAGGTTCTTTGATCACCACTTGATTGCTATTTTTAGAAATTAAATATTTACAGCAGCCTAAAACAATCACACAGGTCACCCCATATGGCCTGATTTTTTCAAAGCTGTTTTTAGATTACTGTGCATTAATTACATCTGCCTTTGGGATTCCCCAGCCTCTGCCACACAGGTAGATGTATATGTCTTATTTAGCAACTTCCACTCGCTGTATCTTCTCCAGTAGGCATGTTGCATACTTTCCATAACTGTAACACCCTTTTACAACTGGAAACTGAACTAATCCCCAGTCAGCTTCCAGCTGGTTCTGAACTTCCCCGTAAAGCAACGTTTTTTCAAACAGTGTCTTCCTCTCAGGATTAAATGCTGTTCAGGAATTAATTCCTCTCCCCACACACACATACAGTGTTTAACAGGATTAATTTAGCTACTTTAGTAAAAGTAAACATATTAAAATCTTAGCTGCTAAAATAGTCAGCACTTTAGCAACTGCTTAAAGAAATGTATGAGGAGCCTGAAAAAGTTTCTCTAAGCCTGTTGACATCACACAGCAGTTAACACAGTGACCACAGCTAAACATCAGAAGATGGTTTTGTAAATCAGCCATGACCTTCCACCAGGCAGGTGCCCACGGAAACCAGTGTTCCTGAGCTTTGGGTGTATTAGGGAAGAATTCAGCATGCAACTGTGCAGCTCAGTCCTCCCTCTTCCGAATGACTCACCCCAGCACAGCTAATACGGAGGTCCCCAGGACTCTCACCACAGACTTACATCCAGCTCTGGATTTAAAAGTGGAACTCTGGCCCATTTTTGTGGTTATTACAGAGAAAGACAGTAACATAAAATGAGCAATACAGCAGTGATAAACTATGAAAACACTGAAGAGCAGAAAACTTATTCCACTGTGGAAGTTGGTTTTGGTTTGTTTTTTTTTTTTTTTTAATTTTCTCATTTCTACTGCTTGTAATACAACGCTTATTTAACGCTGTGCACAAACACATACTGGCAGTACACGCAGTTAAGAACTAAGAGCCTGCATGTAAGGGTGGGTGTAACCACAAAATGGGCTGAGTTGCTCCTTAAATAAGGGGTGTGCCAAAGGTTTCAGAGGAGTCTTAATCATCTGTTTTTCAGCTGCTGCTTCTTAGGTAGGTAAAAGGGAGCCAGAGTTACCAAACTCTGTAGCAGAGAAATGCAAGGTGACTGCAGCTGGTAGGTCCACTTACGGAAAAAAAAGGCCCCAAAACACTAACATTCGGGATTTTGCTCTTTTTTCCTGCAAGTTTTCAGATCCCTGCCTCCAGATGGAAGTAAGAATCGTAACAGTTAAAATGCCTCAAAGTTTAGGTCTCTGCTTTTTAAGGCTAAAAAAAATGGCAAAGCAATTTTTTATCTTTTACACATGACCAAAATGGAGACATGTTTTGAGAACAGACTTCCCTCAGAGATGATTCCATAAGCCTAGATGCCATAGGAAGCTGCTCTTCTGGGCTCTCCAGATTTCTTTAGTGCAGTCAAGGAATTTATGTAATTCAGTAAAGTTTACCAGTGTATTCAATACAACAGTCAGCATTTTTCCAGACCTGATTTTTCTCCCAACTTAACTTGAAAAGTTAAAGTTAAAACTAACACTCGTGTCTCAGAAGCTGCTAAGAGAAACCTTTGCTTTTCCTAGATTCAGAAGTTGTACAAGACAGAGCAAACACATGTAAGGGTTCCACCTTACGCGTACTTACTCCAGCCCATCACCACCATGAGGCAGCAGCAGAGCTTTTCCTTTCTGCATCCAAATGTTCATTTGCTCAGCTTGTCTACGCTCCAGACTAGAAGCAACAGACAACCTAGAAACTGGAAAACTGGCACCAGGCCTTAAACTTGTTCAGACAAATGAACTTTATTCCAGGCTCCTGTGGTCCAGGATTCACACGAAAACTACTGACACTTATTCTAAACATTTTTAGAGGTTGTTTGGGTCCCCAAAGGGGAGCTATAGGGCACTAGGCAGTCGAGTTTTATAGAAATCAATCTTATTTGGGTACGCAAAGGCTTACATATATTTCTTTGTATACTTGGTTTTACTTGCGTTTCCGAAAAAGTAAATATATTATACCTTTGCCTAATACACACATCATCTAGCCTTCCAGATTTGGTAGCAGACTGCCTCTCCTCTGAGGGACAGCAGGTTAATTCCTGAATACCTAAAGACAAATTCTACACTTCATACACGTCCCAACTCTCCAGCACAGCAATACACATCCCTCCATCAAGGCTCCTACAACTCCGAGTACTGAGAAAACTTTCATAACATACAGCAGTACTTTAATTAATTAGAAATGCAAAGCAACAATTTGCATAATGAGTAAGAGCTGGGAAGCCAAGTCGAGCAACCAAGATATTACCCATGCAACAACACACAAACACACAGAGCCAGCAGCATGTGAAAACCAAAGGCACTAGAATAACCCGAGTCTATAGACAGGATCAGCCAGCCAAGGTGTGCAACTTCAGGTTACCTATGAACACAATGGGAAGAACTTGAGGACAGAAAAAAAAAAAAATAAGTGAGCCATTTAAAAGTCAGTTCTCAATTAGCTCCTTTCCTCCCTCCTTCTCTTTTAGTAACAGTCATCAAAGCAGTGGTCGAAGTCAACCACCTAAGGAAAAGGGAAGCATCAGACTCGTCCAAGACACTTCCACTGACGACAATAGCACCTCCATCTTGCACATCTGAAGGTATAACGCTGGGCGAATCATCCCAGCGTTGCAAGCTCTGATCATCCTACCACTTTTCTATGTTTAAAACAAAGAAAAAGCCAGTCTCATATGTTATCCAGGTGGCTAATCTGCTTTAAAAATAACCCTGTAGTTCGTATTGCTAACTACGACAGCAAAGGAGTTTTAGAATGAAGCAACACAATAATTGTTGTAATAATGTTGTTCAGACTCTTATGAAGTCTGAGAATTGCTCTCTAATCACCAGAATACAAAAAGGGACATCCAACCTTTAAATATATGAACAATAGTAAAGTTAGAGGTTAGCTTTCAGCTTTTCTTTACATCAGAGCTCCACATTTCTTTCGCTCTGTTTTTACGACAAGCTCCATAGCATTTCCTTGTCATGTGGCAGCTAGTCCTGACTTGCTCCAGCCTGAGAACAGCCAAACAACACGTCTGAATTAAAAGCCTACTAGGGGATGCTATGACAGTGGTTTCAAATCCATTGAGTTTTACTGATATACTAAAATACAGAGATTTTGAAGAAAAGTTAATGTGCTGTTGCACCACATGCAACAAACAAACAAACCAAGCCCATTCACATGTAGATTTTATTAATCTATTTATTATTTCACCACTGTTAACACACAAATTTCATTCACAAAGTACCAATTATTAAAGGCTTGGGTCTCTATAAGAAATTAAATTATATTTTTTAAACATTTCAGTTTCACTTTTCATTTCTTCCCTTCTTCCCCATGACATGTCCTGCAGCACTGTTTCTTAGACCCCAGCATTAGAAGTGCCTGGAGAACAACAGCACAAATGTGAACATAATGCACTATCGTGCCATGTCTTGACTGAAGTCCGTAGGACTGAGACCAGAGGAGCAGACACATCTGCCAGCAGCACCCCAGGGTCAGAACTGTGCCCAGCACCAAGGGAAGCAGTACAGGACACTGCTTGGGAGCACACGGTCTCATGCAAAACACAAGGCGAGCGTGTAGCTTTCAAAATTAGGGTTAAAACTGCTGTTTATGATTTATCTGCAAATCTGCTTCCAGCCCTCAGCTGCAGCACTCAGACTTCGAGGTTCCCAAGTGGCTGGTCCCGGCGGTCTCCTGTTCCTCAGAACAGAGATGGGAGGTTATTGCCCCCCTGGCTGAGGGACATGCTGCCAGGCAGCCTGTGCACCAGAACACTGGAAAGACGACCAACACAGCATGAATGCTTTGTTCAGTGCCCAAGCTGTGAAGTCACTGCTCCTCTCAGGACCTGTGACACTGGAATTTTGGGTTGTCCAAACATCCCAGAGAAGGACCATCTATTATGAGATACCTTGAAGGCAGAGAGAAGCTGATTTCTCCTGCAACTTTTGCAATGTTCCCCAGAAACGTGAAACGGAGGGCTTCTCTTAAGGAAACCTAAAGGACTACCTATGCGGCCTGCAACAAGCAGGTGTCCCCATGGCATCTGGATGAGCATTCAGAAAAAGCTCTTGAGAGCCAGGTTTCTGAAAGACAGGGAATTTTGAAGAGTCTAATCCCAGCCAATTTTCAAGAAGCCAGAATGATAACCCACCTTCACACAACTCTCCCTCGTGAAGGGAGATCCAGAGACAGTACACAGCTTGACAGCACAAGGACTGTGAGCCCTGTTCTATCACACATCTCCAGGGCCCATGTGCCTGCCAGCATCAAGTCACTTACAAGCTGGCCTGATCTCCAGGTGGCTCCTTGAGAGGATGCAGTATCAGAAGGGGAAACCCAATGACTTCAAATGGGAAATTGGCCTGAGACATGTGGTGAAGATAATCCATGTACAGAAGAGCAGCCACAGACCATGACAGTACTCAGCTACACCTAGTACAGGAGTCCTTCGCACAATCAGGCCCCACAAGATACAGACAGAAAAATTACCACTGGTAATGCCCACAGCAAAAGACCAAGCAGTTGTCACCTAGTCAGAGCTTAAACTCACACAGCTCACAAGTACTCACAAGTACTGACAGGTCTATGTCGCAACAAAGACAGAGAATAGACCCTTTGGACAATGGTTGTTTTACCAGAGATAACTGGAGAGGATACCACAGTGGTGAAAAAGTGGTGCCAAGTTAAGATGCAAAGCTGAGTATAAAGAGGTTTGAGTCCAGCAGCAAACATCTGGTGTTGGGGAAGAGATCTGAGAAATCCCCAAAAGGGCAAAGAAACAAAGAAAGAGATTTAAATGAAATCCCTCAAATTCTCAAAAGGAAGGAGATGAGGCCAACCCCAAAATCAGCACAGAATTTGCACAGCACCCTGTCCTCAGGTAAACCAGACTGTGCTGAAAGTCAGCCAAAGTAGGAGGCCCATCCAGATATTCCCATAGCTCCAGAGCCTCCCAGCTAACGCACAGCCACAGGAGAGAGGGCAAGACAAACAGCCTTGTATGCTCCCCAGAGGAAGAACGAGGTCTCCACTTAACGGAGAGCAAAGACATTTGCAGAGACAGGAGAAAAACACTTTAAAAGGGATTTAATGCTGAGAAATCAAGCTGTTTGCGTGGCTGCACAGTGAGCTGTACCGTACCTGAGCTGCGCTAACTGATGATAGCACTTACCACTGTATCCCAGGGTGGCTCTCACTGCCCTCTGCACGGGATAGCTTCTCAGCTCGAAGGAGCAGCCTACAAGACCATCAGCCAGGCACATATTCCTGTTTTACACAGGCTCCACTAAGAACTGGATCACCACAAATACTGTTATGGTGGAAAACGACTGAAAGCCACAGAGGAGGTGAACCAAAGACTGGAAGGAAAACCAGAAGGCACCGTTAGTCTAGAAACAGGAGAAATAGTTGGGAGAGGAACAAAACACAAGCAGCTGCTAAACACTGGAGCACAAGAGACAGCTGAAAGAAGGTGAAATGTTGTCTGGCACACACTGTCCTACATAGCCATGTGCAAGGTCTAAAAAAGGCAGACACTTCATCAAGTCTCCTCTCCCTAACTGTAGAAAAGTCTTCTCCATCCTCAGGCGGTGTGATGTGTTCACTCCACCCCATGCTTGCAACGGGGACCATCACTTAATGTCAGAATATCCAGCTCCTGAGATCAGTTTGGCAGGTTGTAGTAACAAAGCTGAAAACATATGACAGAATTATAACATGTGTTCCTGCTGGCTTCATTTGCATTATCTGTTTTGCCTTGCAAAAGTTGGTCTTCAAAGATGAACTGTGGCAGAAGTCTCCTGTGATCAGGGACTGCACCTGATTCAAGGGAGAGGTCCTGCAGCAAATGGGAATTTTACAATCTGCCCAATTGCAGAAATGTGGAAATTAGCACAGGCCCCCCTGGACACATGGCCAGGGGAAGCTGTTCCCCACTCCAGGGAGGGAGGTGGTAGGACCTGCTCCTGCTCCAGCTCCTCACAGGGCTCCATGCAGCTGCCAAGGGCACCTATGCAGAAGGCCATCCAGTCTCAGAAGAGGCGGGCTAGGGATCCAGTCCCTCAGATCCTTGGGGAAAAAAGGCAGAACAGACAGAGAAGTCTACGGAAAGTGACTTGGCAGCCAATGCCCTCGTAGCATTAAGATTATTTTTTCTTCTTTTCTTGAAGATTTAACGAGGGTGATATTATTTGCTTTCTTTTTAAGGCAGCAAAAATGGGAAATTAACCACCTCATCCTCTGCTGACATGAAGCAAAATTTTGTCCTAATATAACTACCTCCACAGTTAATTCAATGCTTTAAGGCACTAAATTATCTCACTCTAAAAGTGTGTACACCCAAGACCACTGACAACAGGACCACACGACTCAGCGGGCTCACAGTCAGACACCATGACAGTAAAAAGTATGCAATAAACAAACAGCCTAGTCTATTTAGCTGAAATATTTAGTTACAGACTTAACATTTTGCTTTCATCCTACACACTATTTAGAAGAGAGGATCTGTTAAAAGCACATTAAAGATGTCTAAATACAGTCAAATTGATAACTGACATGATAATCTCGATTAGCAGATATTTGCATCTATCCAACACAGGATTTTTCGGTATCACATTAAATTCGCATTCGCCCTGCAGACAAAACCATATTAACCGAAAGGCACGGGCACGGTTGCGCAGGTTGCTGTACAACACGACTTCAGCCTGTTTGCAACGTCTCTCTGCAGGAAGGCTGCTGCCTTTAACAGGCACTAACCCACCTCTCAGGTGAATCACCGTCTGCGTCCTGGGCGCCCGAGCTGCTCCGGAGCCAGGAAGTGAGCGGGAGCGCGCCGCTCACCTACCCTGGCATGTGAGTCATTCCCAGGAATGAGAAAGCCAGTTGCTCCAGTTGCTCCTGGCCAGGGGAATTTTGACTCTCTGATCAGGTATCGCAAAATAAGCCATCGGAAGCAAAAAAGCTTACTCCCAGATATGGTTTGTTTAACTACCTTATCGCAAGAAATACCCTCATGCCTACTGTAATTGCAAGATGCGCGTTGGAGGAGTCTAAGGCACTTTCGAGATGCAGCTCAGAGACAAGCGGAAGGCGACAATGGTGACAGGTAAGTGATCTTTGAGCACCTGAAAAACATTTGATAAGTTGTTCTGTGAATCCTCTTGCTCTTAATCACCCTTGAGTGAGAAGAAAACAGGAGTTAAGATACAGCTGCTGAAAAACAGACTTGGAACCATAAACTGAATATCAGATCAATTAAAAGTGTGAAAAGTTCTCAAAATAGTACGGCTATACTAACCTTTTATTCATTCATTAAACGTTACTTGCTATTTGTTTCCCAATGGCAAGAAAATGGTTTTCTACTAATCCTTCCTTCTCAGATATGAATTGAAGTGCAGGAGGGTTCATGATTTCAGTAACTTACTTCCTGACAGAGCTTAATTCATATCAAGTGAGATTCAGTAACTATAGCATCTGAATTTGGTATAAAAAGTTTGTACTGTATTCCTTTTCACCTCCTTCAGTAAAAGAAAGCATACTTGAATTCTCTTAATTATATTATACAGAATAAAGGTTCTCTTCCTTCATACTTCACTCAGATCATGTTAAAACTTGTCAGCTTCACTGGAAAAACCACATAGCTCCGAACAAGCAACTTACAAAATATATGTCTCATTAGCCTCAAAGTTTGGGAAATACATAAGGCACTTTCAAAAACCTATGCTGTTTAAGGAGTATTTTAGATTGAAAAGGTTATTCTTAGTTACAAAGAATTGAAAGTAGCAGTGCAATCACAGGTTTTGTTAAAAAATGACTTGCCGTTTGTGCATTATAGGGACTGTAGACATCTGCCTTCTCATTACGTATGCTTGGTCTGGAAACTGTGGTAGTGTTTCACCTTTTTTCCATCTTTTTAAAGAAGATTCTGCAATCTTCTTTTAGAAAAGGGAAACCAGGAAATCAGGCAAGCATTCAGCTGATGTCACGGATTCACTCCCAGCAGTACAGGCCCTGGATGACATGAAAGCCGCCAGCATTTCTCTGGTTACGAGCCCGCTTTGGTGGGCACCTTACTCTTTGGGTAGGCAACCAGCTCTCAGGCACCAGCCAGACCTTCCCCTTCTCCTCCCTCCCCACTCTACGGGGAGGGGGGAGCTGGCAGCGCCCGGGGAGAACCCCCGGAGCTGAGGACATGGGTCAGCTCTTGCAGGAGGGAGATGAGAAGAGGGGAGATGAGGAGGGGAGAGAGGCCGAAGGGCGTGCAGGGACCTCAGAAACAGAAAGCATCTGTTTGCATTAGGGGTGTGCGAAAAAAAAGAAGCACATTTTCAGCAGCACCAGCTGCCGGTTCCTCCTCCCTACCTGCGGAGAGTTGCCTTTCCCAGCTCAGCCCTGCTGTCTCACCCTCGGCTCCCCTCCCTAGCTGCCGGGGCCCCCCCAGGGCAGGGCGGGAACAGGGAGACCAGCTCGCCCAGCACCTGCGCCCCGCAGCCCATCGTGCGCTAGCACGCACCGTGCCGGGTGCTGGAGCACCAGAGCTCCCAGGGCTTGGGGGCATCGGGAGACGCCTGGCCACATGGATCCCAGGAGCACGGCTGAGTCAGGAAGACACCTGGAAAGGGCGGCCGGACAGGGAAAGCACACCAAGACAAAGGCGGCAAGTCACAGTCCAGAGTTTGTCCGACACCAAAGCAGCCCTTTGGAGGCTAGATGCTCCTTCTCAACCGGGAAGCCTACTCCACTCACTGCACGTAGCCCAACATGAGATATATCCAGGAACAACCGAAGAGGGAAGCTCCTTCGTCTCTTTTCAGGACAAGTCTCTTCCTCGCCTCCACACAGCAAAGTTCAGAAGGACCTCCTGTTTGACCAAGTGAGCACTATGAAAAGCCAGTCAAGACACCTGCAGTAAGACCGTAGCATTAAACCTGAAGCGTAATACTTATTAAAAGTGTGGAACTAAGTGAAAACGAGCCTGACAAACCAAGAGCTACAGATCCACCATACTGCTGTCAGCTACCAGGGCTCCATAGGAAACCAGGCTGCAAGAGACACTAACCCCAGTGCTGACAAGAAAGCACTAGAGGAAGTCAGTGATATTAATTCCTACGTTTCAGGAATGTTAACCCTTCACAACATAAAAACTTACAGCACCTTCTTAAAAAACCCAAACAACCAACAAAAAAAAAAAACCTCACACCCTCAATTATCAAAAGTAGGTTTCCACATCTGACCAACACTGAACCTCACATGGGATACTACAATAACCACTACTTCTTGTTTTAACTTGGGAAAATGTCAGTGACATATCAAAGCGACAACTGCTGATGAGCAGTACAAATCGGGCTTCTATCACCTTCACTTCAGCAGCAGCTTCTGCCACTGTCCAAGGAACAGCCAAGAGCTGGCGAAGCAATTGGGCCAGAGGCAGAGCGGCAGCTCCCCACAGCCCGCACCCTGAAACCCCGCCCCGGATCTGCCGTCCGTCCGTCCATCCCTGAGAACGGCAGAGTGGGGACTCTCCAAGCTGCTTGTGAAAAACCGGGGTTGCACCAGGCTGAACTTCTCCCAACCATACCCCAAAATCCCCGTGTCCTTTTCCTTCCTCTTTGAAATAGTTGCTGCAAGTAGCTAACGTGGTTAATTGTGTCGCAGCAATAGATACTGAAGCACAAAAAAAAAAAAAAAACAACCGTCAACAGCAGATGAGGATTTTTTTTGTCCTTTTGCAATGTGAATTAGAATTGCGTATAAAAAAATCAATAGAAATTGTTTCAATGCAAAGTAGAACACCTAAAAAATGAGACTGGAATTACTTAAAAGCTTAAATGGTACAGTTTACATGCACATACCAGTAATATTTTTTTCCCCACGAGATATTTTTTCACAGTATCCCCTGTAGCATTTGAGAGACGTGACAGATGAACAATAGCCACAGCTACAATAGATGAAGGTGTAATGCGATCAATTGCATACCTTCTTTTTTTTTTTCCTTTGTGACCCAGACAACATCTTGACTGTTTCTAAAGTTTCATTACGAGCTTTTTAACTTATTGTTTTTCATTGCCTAACACCAATCATCAAACCTAAAAGCTAATATTTTCAGCAAAAAGCTCTAACACATCTAGCCTGACACCCAAGAGAGTCTTTGCCTTGCCGGCACGCTCAGAGGGGAGGCTCTGGGGAGGTCTCCGGGCTGCAGAGGGACCCGGGAAGCGGCTGCGTGGCACCGGGCTCTGCAGCAGCACCGAGCGGAGCAGCCGGCTGCCGGCTCACCTGGACAGAAGCCAGCTCCTCTGGAAGGAGCTCAAGACCACCCAAGCACTGCATGCTGAAACTTAATAACCAGGTTTTGCTTTTTGTCCCAACTATTGTGTTTATAAAACTTTTTAAATTTAAAAGACTAGGACGTTGGGATTAACAAAGCACACTAGATAAGTAAGGAACAGCCTATGGAATTAAAGGGTGGTTATTTGACATGCTGCTCATTCATTGTGCCAAGAACGGAGCCCACAAAACCAGGAGCAGAACAAAAAGGCTGGGAGAGAAGCTTGTGAGGCCATTAAAAGAGAGAAAAATTGAAGTTATTCTGGAGAAATACATGTAAATGTGAACCTGCTTCTGGCCTCCCCTTTGGAAGGGAAGACTAGAAACGTGACCTAGTGAGAGATTAAAACTGTGTCTTCCAAGCAGCAAGAGAACTGCAATCCAGTGGGATGGAACAGGGACAAAGTTTGCAAAGGACACCAGACTGGATAATACCCCGGAGGGTCATGCTGCCATCCAGAAGGACCTCAACAGGCTGGAGAAGTGGGCCAACAGGAACCTCATGCAGTTCATCAAGGAGAAGTGCAAAGTCCTGCCCCTGGGGAGGGACAGCCCCCTGCACCAGGACATGCTGGGGCGCTGGCTGGAAAGCAGCTCCGCAAGGAAAGACCTGGTGGACAAGCTGAACGTGAGCCAGCAGCCTGCCCTTGAAGCAAAGGAGGCCAGCAGCCTCCCAGGCTGCATTAGGCAAAGCAGGCCAGCAGGTCAAGGGAGGGATTCTTCCTCCCAGCTCAGCACCGCGAGGCCTCACCTGCAGTGCTGGGTCCAGCTCTCGGCTCCCCAGCACAAGAGAGACATGGACATACTGGAGCCCAGCACAGGGCCCCAAAGACGACTAATGTACTGGAGCATCTGATGGACTGGGAAGCTTGTTCCAGGGCTTGAATACCCTCACAGTAATGAAAAAAAAAACCTGAACAAAACAAACCACAAACCCAAAACACTGCTGCCAACAACCCCCTCCTCTGTGTTCAGATGGAGCCTCATGTGTGTCAGCTTGTGCCCACTGCCTCCTGTCCTGTCCCTGGGCACCACTGACAGGAGCCTGTCTCCATCCTCTTTGCACCCTCCCTGCAGCTATTTGTACACATTCATAAGATCCTCCTGGGCTGCCTCTTCCTGGCTGAACAGTCACAGGTCTCTCAGTGCCCCCAGTCCATCAGATGCTCTAGTACATTAGCGGTGGCGCTGGGGGAGAGACCAGGAGCACGCTGCTCAGAACTTTGGGACTGCCATCTACACCTAGCCCTGCTGAAGTGTTGCATCTTGCATGGCATATTCTTAATGGGCCATTCTTTCTTCTTCAAAGAAAGCAACTCTATAGGGTTACAATACAGCTTCCACTATCAGTAGGTTTTGTGCAACCAGAAACAGCCATCAGCAATATCTTCTAGAAAGAAGCAAAGGAAATATTCCAGAGTTAATCCTTTCCTCCTGTCTAACTAGAGGCCGCCATACTGAAAAAACATTAATTAGTCCAACTCTGCCAACTCTGTGTTGTGCTCGCCTTTTTTTTTTTTTTTTTAAAAAAAAGACAAGCAATTGCAACACAGCTCCTCTTCCACCAACAACGTCCATTTACCTGCTGCCCAGTGGGATACCATTTCTGTTGGCAGTTCTCTCCTAACTCTTCATGTAAAAGCAGCTGCAGCCTAAAGCAAACGTACGTTAGCACTGCACTTTGAACTACACCGCTTTGGAAATGGCAGTGGAAGTGTTGGCCCATTCTACAGCAAAGATGAGGCATACAGGCAACTGCTGCAGTCAGCCTGCACAAAGCAAGGTGCAATGCACAAGACCAAGGCCCACAATAAATGCGTGACAGTAGTTTCTCCTTTTTGGTCACAAAAAATGCACGTGCTTGTCATTAATGCAACAAAGGACTGGAAAGCAATGCTTCAATATCACTTAGGAATGACAATGCATATTCAAGAGGAAATAGAATTCAGCATCTTCAGGTTCTGCAAATAAGTATAAAAAATAAACAGTCTTACAATAATGATTAGCAACATTTACTAGATTTTGTAACTTCTGCATAGAAAAATCTGATTCAAAATAAGTAACCTTAAATAAGTAATATTAATCCACGAACTTTTAATGAGGGACAGTTCAAAAGACAGAAAAAAGAGAGAACTTGATAGTTCAGGCAGCATCCCAAAAAGGTCTCATGTCAGAGCTATCCCCACATAAGGGAAAAAAAGCGTTGATACTCATTCACTTGACGCGAGAATAAAATCAATGGTTACATTTGGACACAATATTCCAAAAGCGACTTTGAGAAAATTAGGTATGTCCAAATTTTTATTTTATTTTTTGAGAGAGGAAATAGTGTTATCCTAAGGGCATATCCCCCCTTAATTGAGAATTTTGCATATTAAACAGTATTATTTAGTGCTTAATGCTACACCCAGTTACAGGTGCAAACTGAATGTGAGATTTCAGGCAATACCTGCAGTAAAGCATGGGTGGAGACTGATGCAGAAGGCGTTAAGTGAGCACATTTAGTTGGTTCCTCAGATGCAAGGTAAATCTGCCACAGGCACTGGAAATATGCATGGTACTTTTAGCGGTCATATACAAAGGACCACAAAAGGCTAAACCCCAAATTTCAGTAAGGGACTGCATGCGGGAAGCTCTACGGTTTACAGGAATGGTGTACGGATAATTTTTCTCAGAGACACCTCTTGGGCAAAACGACGGTGGGGAAGGAAGTCTCTGTTAGCAGCATGTCTCAATGGGGATGTGGAGGGACTGCTGCTCCCACATGCCTACCGACACAGATGGTGGCTCGGTGTTCGGCAGGGGCTTCCACGGGGAGGTACGGTCCCTAACCACTGGCATCACGTGCCTTCTATTGAAGACAAATGGATGGGATAGGGCAGGGACAGGATAGGACCCCAGAGACAAAAGAAGCTGTTCCACCAGCTGAAGGCAGATGGAAGCAGGTTGCACGGCAGTTTGCCCAGGGCCGGGATGCTCTGCTGTTCAGGGACATGTGAGAGAAAAGTTAGGATGGAATTGAGAGGGAAGTTCAAGGAGGAACCTGAAAACCAAGGGGTTTTTTACTAGATACTGAAGCAGACGACAAACTTTCTGAGCAGAGGCAGTGGTTCCTGTTTCTGGATATGACTAAGCAGACAAGCACCGTAAGCCACAGCTGAAGACAGTTATACCCTAGTTCTTATTTTTCAGCCTCTCTGCAATTAAGCATGGCAGCATCACTGTGTTACAGGGAACTAGCACATACTGTCTGCACGCCCCGCCACCACCACTCTCCCATGAAGGCAGGCACCGGGAGCTGAGGGCACAAAGCCCCACAAGAGGGTTATTTTCACCATCTCCCCAGCCACCTCACGTTGAAGCAGTTCCCAGTTTGAAGCAGCCAACACGTGCCAGCTGGCTGAGTCAGACACACAGGGTGGTGGACACCACCGTTTAGCTCAGCCAGCCTTTGGCAGGCATGCAGGAGCGGGCACTCGGGAACTCTACCAACAATGCAGAGCACGGCTGAGGCAGGGGCACCCCTGGAGCCCCCAGCCCACCCCAGGCGGGGCCAGCGACACCAGGCTGAGGGACCATGCCTAGTCTGGAGGTATCTCCCAGGATGGAGATCCACAGCCTACATGACCAACCTGCATCTGTGTTCGATGACCTGCACAGTAAAAAAAAAGCATTTTGTTGTGCTCAGACGTAATTTCCTGAGCCTCAGTTTGTGCCCACTGCCTCCTGCCTGGTCAGCAGATACCACTGATAAGACAGAGCTGGGCTCCCCCCACGAGGAACCCACCCAGATTGTTGAGCCCCTGAGCCTGCTCTGGGCCAGGCTGAACCACCACAGCTCTCCCAGCCCCTCCACAGATGAGAGACGCAATGCTTGGTACACAATTACATCTGAGCACAAGTGGCTGTGGTCCTGCAGTGCGCAGGAGTCTCTGACTAACACAAACCCTGGCATTTGGCTAATTCTTGTCACCGCTTGCGCTGCTGCCAACAGCATGGCATCGCTTGGCACAACTGGGACAGAAGCACAGTTCCAAGGATGGGGATGCGACAGCTAGCAAAATGCAAAAAATAAGAAAGTGTGGAAACCACAAGAGAGTAAGAGGCGCATGCTCGCTCACTGTAGGTACGAATTCAACAGGAATATCAAGTTATTCCACTATGCATTAGCAGTACATTAACATATGCTCTTACCAAAAGGGAGATGGACAATTTTTAAGAGAGGCTTCCAAGGAATGAAAAGGTGGCAGTGTCCTAGTTATTGGGACTGGGCTTTCTTTCAGTGATCAAGGAAAAGCACTAATGAAAATAAATAGATGCAAGCAGGGAAAAACAGAACATTAAGGCTTGCTCAGGTGATGCTGTATAGGAGTGCACTGAAATAAAGAAGAGAGCAGGAACACAGGCTCCACTTATCTGCTTGCAGAAGCTTTATGCACACATACACTTACAGCCCACACCAATGCTTTTTCCCCAAAAAGTATTTACAAATAACTCAGTGATTTGGTTCTGATGGGCAACAGAAAAGAAGATAGTTGCAGCCAGCCAACAGCAAATTTAAAAAACTGGCTCACATTTCTGTTGTCTACATTAACTCTGTCATTCACCAGACTTTATGGTGTTGAATGCAGATTGACTGGCAAGAAGCCACGCATCAAAAACTTATGTGCTCAAATAAGAAAACATCACTTAAAACTCTGCAGCCCTACAACTTAGAATATCTAGTCTAGATCACAAAGAGATTTTTCTAATTTTTAAAAAGTTGTAAATAAGATGAAGAAAGAGCAATTAGATTTGAAGATATAGAATTTCTTTAAACAGTGAGGCAACTTAAAGCCTTAGTCATTAGAAAAACCATACAGTCATTCCCTGCCCATATGACACTGAAGTCTGCCATGCAGCCTATTATTTAAATTCTCATCCGAGGTTCTATCAGTCATGCATATAAACCAGTCTATCAACATTAGCAGTAAAAGATTACCTCATCTGTGAAACAGTATGTACTTAACTTATATTTAATGCAGTTGACAGCCTTTAGGGGAATGACAGAAAAAAAAAAACCAACCACCCAACCACCAACCAAGTGCATAAACTACAAGAAGTAAAAAGCCTTCTGCTTTAAAAAGCTACTTAAATAAAGGAGCAGCTTCTAGTGCATCTTCAAAACCATCCAAGCAGAATATATGGAAGAATGAGACAGCTGGTTAAGATGAAATTGGTCAGAAGGGTCTGGAGAACTGGACAAGGAGTGGAAAACCAACCTTTCCCAGCACAGAAATACCATGCTCAACAAGTAAAAAAGCCACTATCAGAGCGCATAATCAGTGAACAATTATAAAAAAAATCTTAAAATGCTCCTGAAAGAGAAGGCAGTCTTCATCTCCCATTCCAAGAGAACCCATGGAAAAGGGTCCATTCTCCATATGTGATAACTTTCTTCCTGCTCTGCAATACAGTGGTCTTTATCCGAAAAAATTAAGCTTCTGGAGTACAGGGACACACCAGATTTGACTCAAATGAGCCTTGCTCACCCACCCTAGCACGTAAATAATGAAAACACACTACTCCAAGTGCTCTGTCTACCACAGTACCCCTTAGCCTGACAGACTTAGGTAGGAAACCATGGAAACACCTTTGGACTGGTGAGTCTAAGCAGGACCACCCCTGTGTATCCCAAAATTTTGTCACATGACCAGCTCTGTGCAGCATCACGCCCGCACTTCTCTGCGGCTCTGCACAAACCTGTTTAAGACTTTAAAGCTTCAAACTACAGCAGCATAAGGGAAAGTTTTTAGCGCATAATTAGGGCAGCCTTTGGTAGGTGTTGTCTCTAACCTCCACCCCATGCATGCACCAAAGCCTCTCTGCTGAGCTCAGCTATGCCAGCAAGGCAGGATATAGAACACTGCTCATGCAGTTTAGCTGTCACCATTTACATTTGTGGAGAGCTTGCTGCTTTGTTTTTCCAACCCATATGTTGTTGTGATATTTTTGGAACATGTTTTAACATTAAAACCATCAGGAATAAGATGGCACAGATATCCATTCAGAGGCTTGATCCTAATTGGTCTGCAGGAATACCAAGCAAGCTCCCAGTATGGCTTTCAGGTGACCTGGATTTCCCCGGGCAATTAGATTGTGGTCACATCTTCACTGGCCAGGAAGACGCATGTGGCAGGGATCCCCCATGGTCAGTACTCTGGGCAGGAATCAGCAAGCTCGTATGGGATTTGCTAAAAGTAAGCAGCTCTGACTTGAAAAGCGTAAGAGATGGGATGCTGCTGCTCCTGTCACCATGCAGCACCTTCCCGTGCTGTGGCTGGAAGGCACAACAGACACCAACATCCGAGCAGGCAGGCTGCTTCAGCCAGCACGGGGTTTTGCATAGACTGGGGAGATCAGCAGACTGCACCTGGGCAGATGAGTTGCAGGGCAAGCACAGGAGCAGTGCTGATACTATCAAACCCCATGAGGCACAGGTGAGTCCATCAGAGACTGGGACTGTAACACATTCCCCGGGGGGGTAAGAAGCATGCCTGTCCATGGAGAGCCTTCTGGCACAGTGGTTTACCCAGTTCTGGTCCATGCGATTGCAGTCCATCCTCTGCAGTAGTTTTCAGCCACAACCAGTGGGCTAAATCCCAAGACTCAGACTAACAGCCCAGTGGATTCAAGTAACAGTACCCAAGAAACAAGACACTACCCACAAAGAAGAAGAAAACTGGATTTTGATCCACATCCACAGTCAATAGGGGCTTGAGAGTCTTAAGGATGTTGTGGATGGCCCATCTCTGCTGACAGTAAAGCACAGGATACAGATGGGAACACAAATAGTGCAAGCTAGAGGGAGAGGCCCGAGGAAACCAGGCAGAGATCCCCTACAGCAAAGGAGCTTTCTCACCAGTGTTAGAAAACATCCCATCAGAGCGTAGGGGCTGTCTGTACATGAAGAGGCATTCACAGATAACCTGGTGTTAGATTTTTAAGGTCTCTTAGTGACAACATTCACCTAAAAGGATGGATGCAGAGGTAGAAAAAGGAAGGAGCCTTTTTTGACAGGATTAAGAGCAAATCCCTTTGGGACCTAGAGTAACTGACAGTACGTGAGAAGTCCATTTAGCACAGATCTGTTCCCCAGCGCCATTGAACCCTGCAGTGTTTCCCAGGGTTTCAGCATGGGAGCACAGGAGTCAGCAATCACATTGCCTCCAATCTCAGGCAACACAATCGATGCTTTACTCACTCCTCTGGACTGAGGGTCTGGGACAGCACTTGCCTGAAGAGCCTGACAGCAGGGAGCTTTCCGGGGACCAGGAATTACGCAGACTTAAAAGGAACTCCAAAAAGCAGGGAAATAAGCATCTTTTTTGCATAAGATAGATATGCATCTTTTCATAAAATCACGTACTCTTTTGATCTCGGTGCCTCCTGGGCAAAAAAGGATAGCTGCAAATTATAAACAACAACAAAAAAGCAACAGGTTACTGCTTCTCAGACCAAGAGAAAACAAAATATCTAAAACTCCCTGACAATCTCCTTATAGACCCCAGTTATTATCAGAGCAAACAACGCCAGACAAGAAGCCAAACTAATAAAAAGCTTAAAATAACAGAATTAAAATTTTTACTGACGCTTTAAAATATAATTATTTGCTTTACTGCCATCTAGTGACAATTCAACGCAGTTCATAACAGTGATAATTGCATAGAACAAGTTTAGATCTGCAAAAGGGCTTCAGTAATTTTATCATCTCTTCATTCCCATATGAGAGGCAGTCAAGGCAGGTCTAGTGTAATTGCTGAGACCTGAACTGCTTTGCTGGTTTTCCTATCAAAACTTGGAAACAAAGTGAAGCATATAAAAATTAATGCGTTTGCATACTGCAAGAGTAAAGCAATAATCTGTAATGAAGTCTTATGAATTGGTATTGTCAAAATTTCTCTGAACAATGTCAAAACACTATAATGCCATTACAGCATAAATTAGATTCTGCAGTTTTTCAGTATTCCCTGTAGGCGGGCTTCTGAAGCACTTCATTCAAAACCATGAGAAAGGAACAGGAACTTACAGTTTCCACCCCAATTTGCTGGATACATTATAAAGTTATACACACTTATCTCATACTTACATATGAAACTTTTCCAGTTCAAGAAGTGAGACATGCTAAACTTTAAAAAAAGGCATCCATCACTGAAATGCCCAAGATCAAAAATAAAGAAACATGATGTCCAAGCAAGAGATGTTAGAATAAGGTCAAGGACCTTTACCCAAGAAACCAGCTGTAGCAGCAGATCATAACGAAGGCAAGGCCATTAAACCAGCATGTTCTGGCTGTTAGGAGACAAACTTCACCTACTGCAGTAACTGAGACGGTATGTTTGCAAAGACTTGTACGCTAACCTATTTTTAAAGCTGAGAAGGGTGGTCTAGAAGTACCTGCCTGGAGACTATCAAATCCAGTATCCATTCAAGAAAAGAACATTCTTGGCCAGGCTGCAAGAGGTTCACTAGTCACAGCCCAGGTTTTTGCAAAGGTTTAGTCCAAATTTTTTTAAAGAAGTGAAAAGAAGGAAGACAAGTTTTAAAAAGTTGAAATCCATCATATTTTTACAGAAGTTAACAAACTTGAAGTTTGCTGGGACAAAAAAAACCTCGCAAGAACATGTGGCTAAGGGCAATAAAAAAGCCGGCTACGCACTGGCACTGATTCCTGTGAAGCATAGAGGGAACAGAAAGCGTGTTAGAGCTGGTCCCAGCACAGCCGTTTGCCACCTACCTGGTACAGATGTAAGGAGGACCTGAGGAAGCGAGAGCCCAGAAAATGTTAGATGAGGCGTTTCAGTGGTGACATGTACCCAACCACCACGAAACAAGCTTTTCTTAAATTTCATTTGTAAAAGAGCACACAATATTTGTCAATGGGATTCAAGGAAGATTATCTTAACTGCAGCAGACACAGAGAAGGGCTGGTATCTTCAAGTCTTAGAGAAATATGAGCAGGGTTTGGGCTTGCTTCGCCACAGTAAGTGAAGTCTGAGTACAGTAAAAAACATACGCAGAGGGGTAAGTATCAGAGATGGAGATGGGTCCTTTAAATGAAAGGCACTGGTACAAAAATACATGAGACTGAAAGCGGCCATGGAGACATTCAAGCTGAAAATTAGAATAATATTGCTAAATATTAGAGCAATAAGGCTCCAGCATAGTTTTGTTAGTGAGTTGGAGAAAGGGAAGTAGTTTTAACAGTGAAATTGATAGGCTTACAAAAACTAACAAGGCAGGATAGCCTGCAACGATGCAGCGGATGCCCAGCTATAAGTGAAGATGTGACAATGAAGACCTTGATAGCAGAAGAGCTGTGCAGTATCCAGAGATCAGCCCGTTCATTGGGAATTCTGGAGGATGCTCATTTCACAAAGCTCCTCTCCATGCTGGGGAGAAGAAGCATCTTCTGTTTTGCTTTGGCTTTAATTCCAATTTATTTTCCCCAGAACATAATGCTGGCACAGCCCATGCCACATCCTGGATCTACGGCTGCCAGTGGGACTCCTGAAAAGCACTTCGGCTGAAAACCTACAGCAATGCAAACGATGGGGTACAACTTGTCCTATGGAAAATTGCCAGGTAAAATAATGTTGGAAATTTAAGAGATTTAGAAGTGTTTATTGTATTACTATCAGTTCCTACCAACATTTTAAAGATGTAAGTCATTTCAGAAAAGGCTGTCTAAATACTGCCAAATGCCACCGCCGTGGGTGTTAAGTCCTGGTTTACCACATCAGCCAAGTTCAGAGTATAAACAATATGAAATAAAATGTGCTATAGTTTTATGAGAGAATTTATAAGTCTGAAGTTTTTTCGCAAACATTTGCACATGAAATCTTAAAATCCCCAGAGGCTATGATTTTTAAATACACTTAAGTAAGCTCAGTTTTAGAGTTTTAATAGGTCCAAAGAGTCTCTCCAGAGTCCTATCTCTCGATAAATAGATCATCTCAGCTCACAAACGCTGCTGCATTCCATCAAGACAGTCAAGAGATGACACCCTGTAAATTCGATCAATAGTTCATTCCCAGTATGCTGGTATGCAGCTGCATTTGCCCCTACACAAGATCAGCGTCAGGCACTGCAGACCTCAGCCTGCAACCTGTGGAGCGCACAGCTCCGCTTGATTCACTGGCTCTCTCTACAGAGAATTTCCAGGCTACTTATCATCTTCAAACACTGCAAAAATGTTTGCTTGCACACCGCCCCCCAGCTGCGCTGCTGCCCATGGCCATGCAGCACTGACCCCACCGAGCCGGGCTGCCCACTCGCAGGGCAGCAGCAAGGGCAGGCAGGGAGCTCCTGAGCAGCGCGGGAACCTCGGGGATATACATGCACTCACACACCACTTTTTTTTTTTTCCCTGTCAAACTATTTGCAGAAGCACCTTTCTATTTCAGCAGGAACCACAAACATTGTGCTCAGAGGCTAGCAAGCCACAGGCACATTTATTTTGACACATGAAATACTGTTATAAACTCAGGTTTTCGAGGCTGGTTAATCCCAGAAGCCTTTAGAATTTCCCAGCGATAGGACATTTTCTAGAGGACAGTTCTAAAACGTTCCCATCTGTAAAACACTAGAACCATACACTTTAAACTTTTTGTTTTCCCTCATTCCCACAGATGATCGTCTGAGCCAAGACAACAGCACCTCACCCAACTCCACAGCAGGCTTACTGGGGAACGCCACACACAACGAATTCACCACCATCGTCTTGCCTGTGCTTTACCTCATCATTTTCCTGGCAAGCATCTTGCTGAACGGCCTAGCAGTGTGGATTTTTTTCCACATCAGAAATAAAACGAGTTTTATATTTTACCTCAAAAACATCGTGGTTGCAGACCTTCTCATGACACTGACGTTCCCATTCAAGATAATCCAGGACTCGCAGCTGGGACCGTGGCACTTCAACTCTTTCCTGTGCCGATACACCACGGTTCTGTTCTACGCAAACATGTACACCACAATTGTGTTCCTCGGACTCATCAGCATCGACCGCTACCTGAAAGTAGTGAAGCCTTTTGGAGACTCCAGGATGTACAGCATCACCTTCACCAAGATCTTATCTGCCTGCGTTTGGGTTGTAATGGCTTTCCTGGCATTACCAAACCTGATCCTTACCAACGGCTACCCGACAAAGAAAAACATAGACGACTGCATAAAGCTGAAGTCTCCCTTGGGAGTCCAGTGGCACACAGCTGTCATTTACATCAACACCTGCATGTTTGTAGTGGTGCTGATAGTACTGATAGGATGCTATATCGCAATATCCAGGTACATTTATAAATCGAGCAAACAATTTATTAGCTCATCAAGCAGAAAGCGAAAGCATAATCAAAGTATAAGGGTTGTTGTGGCTGTATTTTTCACTTGCTTTCTGCCATATCATTTGTGCAGAATACCCTTTACTTTTAGCCATCTAGATAAAATTCTAGACGACTCTGCACATAAAATCTTATATTACTGTAATGAAATGACACTGTTCCTGTCCGCATGTAATGTCTGTCTGGATCCAATAATTTACTTTTTCATGTGTAGATCATTCTCACGAAGGCTGTTCAGAAAATCAAATATGAGAACCAGGAGTGAGAGTATTAGATCACTTCAGAGCGTTAGAAGATCAGAAGTGCGCATATACCATGAATACACTGATGTCTGAAGTCACCCACACAGAGACTTTTGCTAATTTGTGAGAATGCCTGTATATCATGTAAATAAAACATATCTTTGAATATCTGACCATGGAAGTTCATTAAGGAATGTGGAGACGTACAACTTTTCTGTTTCAGCTTACTAACATCCATCTCAAAATTCAAAAACTTAAATCCACACAGGGATCAGATTCACTTCAGAGAGGTTTTGGGGGTTGTTTTGATTAGTTAGTTGGTTTTTTTGAAGGCCAACAGAAGCTAAGGATGCCTCAAGCTCAGAAAGCAACCTGGAGCTCCAGGAGGCTTCAAGTTGAGATAGACAAGCTCTGGCCTTGGAGTGGGATGCAACGTGACGAGTCGACACCCCCGGGGTCCAGCAGATGGCCACTGAAGGGCCTGCAGCAGGTGAAGGAGAGGGGAGGAGGTGGCACCCACCCCTGCAGAGACCCCTCGGTGCACCCGCAGGCAGGCATCTGCTGGGACAGGGCAGCCATGGGGCTCAGTCTGTGGACACGGCACTTTGCTGCCAGCCGACAGCATCTTGGCTTTTCCTCTCGGATGTTTGTGGTGCTGGCAGCACCATCTCATCCACAGATCAATCCTACCAAAGTGCTTCCCACCCCTTCCATAATACCAAACATAAAAAATTCAAATGCAACCCTAGTTGTCTCTTCTCAAAAAAACAAAGAGGAAAAAAAAAGAAAAAAGAAAAAAAGAAAAAACCACCACCAAAAAAAACCCTGTTAAAATGGCTTTTAATTCCCATTAATCTCATTCTAAGTGAAGACACAACAAAAAATGTCCCTTGACAGACTCGCATGTGACAAGACTGAGCAATCAACATCAAGCTGAAAATTCCATTTCCCAGCACTTTCTGTGCCTGCTTAATATAACAGGAATAAGACTAAAAGCATTAGGAATTTTTTGTTCATAATTATTTACAATTTCACTGCTTTCAACTCTTGTAAATAATGATAGCGTGCAATAAGCAGGTGAAATTATTTTTGGAGAGCAGTTCGGGCAATACCTTCAGGGTATTATTATGCACTGTGGTACACACAACAAGAGCAGAGGAAATATTAAAGGAGAGCATCCAAAATCAAGGCAAGAAGAAAGAAATAATAAAAGACCAACACAGCAGCTGCTGCATGAGAAAGTGTTGACTAACAACTACATTATTTAAAAGAAGAAAACAAGTCCTGGAGAGTACCCACCAGAGCTAATATTTACTGGGACACCTCAAGTCATTTCAGTGAGATCCTGGCAGGCTTCGCACCACGCAAGCAGTTGACAGCACTCCAGATTTGTTTATAATAAGGGCAGAAGAAACCAAAACCACTTGTCACAACCGCTTGCGCAAACATTCCCGAGCTGATTTTGCACCATCTCGTCCTGGAGGAGCTGGGCAGGCAGCCGAGCTGGCCAGAGCACCCACACCAACAGGTCGGCAAGAGCCACAATGGGATCCAAGGCTGCTCCAACAGCTCCTCCACTCCAGGAGGTGGTGTGGGGACCTCTCAGGGTAAGGCAGAGACAGAAAGAGAAGTTCCTCCTCCTTTGATGGCATCTATCTCCCACCGCGCGGCGTAGGCGCCTACCCGGGGTGCCTCGGTGCTTCTTGGGGAGCTCAGAGTGGCTCAGCTGGGGCCCAGCCAAGGAGCTCCCCAAGGACAGGGAGAAGGGTTTGCAGAGGGGCAGGGAACCATCCATTCCCCAGGAGCATGAATTCAGCCACCTTTAACCATCAGAGACCACGCTGAATTCAGAGGGGCTCAAGAACACATGGGCACCTGGTGAGCACAGCACGGGCAGCCCCAGACCAGCACCTCCTCCTTCGCTCTGCAGCCACCCAAACATCCTCAGCACGCCCGCAGAAAGCAGCAGGGAGGATATATTTGGCCAGTCAAGGCTACAAGAAAGTGTTTGTATTTAATCCTGTAAACGGAACAATGTTTACGTGAATCATTTTGTCCTGTACTTCACCAGGGATTAAATCAGATTTTTTTATAGAGTAAAAGCTGCTCGTACAAAAAAATAAACAGCCAACTTTAAAAATGTAGATTCTAAGGAGCTGACACGTGTTTTGAGCAATTAATTTTTATACATATCTTATGCAATGTAGTGCAATTGAACAAACAGAAGATGGCAATAGTCCGTCATCAAGTGCCTTATTCATATAAGGACTTTCCTTTTACTATAGGAAAACACAGTTTGGCAAGAAAATCCTGAAAATGCAGCATACAAATAACAAGATAAAATACTGCAGGATACCTTTGATGAAGTTTTCTGCTGAAACAAAGGTTTCCTTTTTTATCTTTTTTTTTTTTTAACACTGCTAGTTTAGTTTTAGATTCTGTTTTATGCATAATGAAAAAGTTGAAGTCTAAGTATTATAATATTTGGATTATATATTTGGATTAATGCAAGTAAGATAAAACTACTTACATTGTTCAGGGGACATTGTTTCTGGAAAGGAAGACAGGATATTTTGGACATTCATCCCACTTTAAATAAAAATATTTTAAATGGCTAAAATACCACAAAATAAAACATGTTTTCCAATCAGCTTGGTAGAAAACTATGTTCATGCACAACATCAAAGACTAGTTCTGGGATCAAATTTGCCATTTTGTACTCTTAGGGGTCTATGCACATACAAAACCATATTAAGAAAAC
Organism: Alca torda; assembly: GCA_008658365.1. Classification (NCBI taxonomy): domain Eukaryota; kingdom Metazoa; phylum Chordata; class Aves; order Charadriiformes; family Alcidae; genus Alca; species Alca torda. The sequence continues at coordinate 10,613,696 of CM018081.1, forward strand.
CATTTTGGGGACTGGGTTGTATAGTTCAAATTCTCACAGGCACCAAATTAAATGCAACAGCGTACCAGGTTGGATTTGTGAAACGGTAATATTTAGGACTGGAAGATCAGTTATGTACACACAGACATTAATAACCAAAGACTCTCTTACTAGGTCTTATATGGTTAAAGAAAACCAAGACTGAGTGCTTCTGTTCTCCCTTTTATGATGCAAGTAACAGTAAATCACTGAAGGGTTTATGGCTTGTTAAATTGTGCTCAGTAATTACCATGTTAAATTCACACACACCCCCCAAAGCCCCTGGCCTCTGCTTTGTAGCTATTCCCCTTTGCAACACCCAGAGGAACGAGCAGGTACACACAGCTCGTTGTTTCCGCTAAGGAAGACTGCTACACAAAATCTTCCAATAACAAGATAATTCATTTATGAGGCCGCAACTTTTTCTCACCCCACTTTGTGCCCTCCCCTCCACGTGCACATCACCCCGCCACAAGGCGAACGCAGGGGGCTCACGCTGCTGCACCATCCTTAACAGGCTCCACGGGTTCAGCATGCAATATAGATGGGTATCATCATATTTTTACTTTCTTATAGCCTTCTCCAGTCCTAATCTTTTCAGCTGAATTTTTCTGTGTACTGTAAAGCCTATCTTCGTTTACCCAAAAACATCTCTTGCCTTGCAAGAAGGCACACAGACCCATTACAACAGGTTTTACATCTGCTTAGAGAGAGATGCTAGACTCTGCAGGCAAACTGTGAATGACTGCATCCCTTACCAGATGGAACTACACTCAAGCCCATCACTAGTGGATAGGCTATTTGCAGAATAACTATGCTACAGACGAAGATGGCTCTTCCCATCTTTGTTGCCCACTACTGCTCAGAAACCATCACCACTTGCACCATTGGAACTGATGCTCATGAGCCTGCTGGCCTTTAGACTGCTCGACCACAGCCAGGCTATGCGTTTCCACCAGGCTCCCTGATGCCTGGTTTCATCCAGGTTCTTCCATTCTCAGCAGTGCTCCAGCTCTTCCTCACCATAGACAACAGACAGCTGACCATGCCCTGCAGGCTTCGCTGAGCTAACTCCTATCAGAAGCAGATCACAGAACAAGCATACACCTGCCGAGATTAAATTCAAATATCGTGACTACTAGACAATATTTTAAATATATAGTACAGCTGAGTATTTCTGTATATAATATATGTACACATACACACGCTCTGTAGGATTCATCATATATATGCAGAGCAAGAAAGCTTGAAGCCCTCTCAGAATTGTAACCTTATTCCAGGTGGATGGTGGACTTCCTACCCAACTCCAGCAAAGCCCAAAGAGCTACTTCAATGGAAGCATCCCTGTTTGTCCCCAACCAGGGACACAAAGGACACGTGAGGAAACTGCAGACCAGCCATACAGGATTCAGGATTCTGCCCTTGCATAACAGTGGAGCCTGCACACCAAATGGTGAAGCTCAGTGATGTCTGAAAACATGACCAGATGGCCACCTACATCTCTTCTAGCATGCTGCATGCTCTCCTTATAGGATGCACATGCACACTGTCCTTTCTCGCACCCACTTCTTTTTTTCCTGAAGGCTGCATTTACTTAGGATTTCCTCCTAGGAGAAACAGTACTGCTGTTCTCTAGTAAGAATTTTCTACCAAAAAGCACGTTACCCAAATATTACCCAAAGCAACTGCACCCAGGGTGATGCCCTTCAAAGAATGGCCTGAATATATCCTTTCCAGGGGACCAGAGAGATAAAGCAACCAATAGTTTCTGGAAAGTGTGGTCCCACAAGGGATCAGTGGAGCATCCATATGAAACCCCACACTGGGAAAGGAAGACGCAGCGGCGCTCTCCCAGCACAGAGGCCGGGGACGAGTCTCTGAAGCCTGACGGCTTGGATGCATACCACACTTCATTGCAAAATCACCCCCAAAATACGTTTACTTTATCTTGACAGGATTTATCTGTGGTAATCCTTTATCACTGGTTTATACACGCACTAACATATACAACAATTCTTTGAAGATGGCGTTTGTCAAATATTTTCCCAGGGCTAAAAATGAATCATAAGACAATATCCTAGTCCCCAAATACCAGAGAACTATATTTAATTTGTCTGGATTTGACAGATTTGACATCGAATTGTGCTCCTTAAATGTTCTTCTTGAAAGACAAAGATACAAGAAATTTCACAGGAAAAGTCTCAGGCCCTGATCTATTGCTGTCATTTCAGAAAACCACATCAGGACAGAAGCAGATGTACATCTTGCTTGTGCAGTCTGAGACTCCCATTTTCTATAGGACGCTACACATGAAACATGGTTTTCCAGGTGGAGGCACGGCAGCAGATCAGACCCAAGAATGCAAGGAGCATACAATTTGTGAACATTTGTGATTTTTTTCCCTTAGGAAGCCTCGCACTACATTGTAATCGAGTATCCCAGCCAGAACTCACCATGCCATGGGGTTATTGTGGAACAAATCTTATTTGAACGTGTACTTAGAGACCACTGCAGACCACTACCTGTGCAAGACTTTTGTCACTACGTATATTATGCCGTTTACTTTCAAGGTTTCTCGAGCAATAATCTTTACTGTGGCTTTCCACCAGTGCAGCTTCTTAGGCATCTTAAAAAAAAAAAGGAAACTAAAACCTCAAAAGTTCTAAAAATGTATTTTTGTCTTGACACACACCAGAATCTCATGAATTAAGCAATCATAATTGAGTAACTAGCGCAACCGTGACTGGGCTTATTCAGGTATGCATCATTCCCATCCCTCAGCTCTCCCCCCTGGACCCCGTGCCACCCTGTAAGGCAAAGTGTTCACATCGTGAGTGACAGTGGTGCCACCTGAAGGTGACCGAAGACCTGTTGACTAAATTTCAGATGGATCCTTTTAAGGCCTCTGAAGGCCATTCAACAATGATGCACAGACGTCTACCCATCAGCAAAACAAAACTAGGCAGAAGGTATTTGCTGGCAGCTTTGATAGGGTAAAAACCAAAATCCAGAAGTCCTGCAATACTTTTGTAATTAACATGCCTTCTGGTGGGATCATTCTACAAAAATATTTATCTTGTTCATCCTGCTTTAATGAATTCACAGAGCTTGGCCACAGATAAAATACAACCTCTGTGTTTTCACATTTATTAGGGTTAGAAGCACTGACTACTTCATTAGAAGGTTTTGATCAGGGGCCACAGATCTATACGAAGGTCAGTAGTCAGAGATATTGCTTATATATGGCAATGGTTTGGTGGCATAAGATCCTTCATTTAGAAAAAACCAAGTCTGAACACATCAGCCCCATTCCTGTTACCAAAGGCTTTAGAGTTGCCAGCTCAACTTGCACTTCTGTCATCAGACACACGAAGAAACAAATCACCACCACCAGCTCTTTCAGTCATTAGATATACTCTGATACGCCATCAGTTTTCTCCCATCTCTGTCTATGGACCTGTATTCTCCAGTTCTGACACAGAAGTCCATCAGCAGGACCATAAAAAAGGTTCCCTTTCATAGGCATTGAGCTCAGACAAAAAGTTCAAATTATTTTCTTAATAAAACAACAGCTCCACCACGACAAGCGAATTTTGGATTTTAGGGGAAGAAAAAGACTTGTACAGCTAAAGGCAAAACACATTATCAGTTTGTTGTTAAGCCACCAAAAGTATATGATATACAGCGGGGGTCTTCTGGCAATCATGCTCACTGCTTGCTTTCTAACCCTTTGGAAATAGCAGCTGTATCTTTAGATCCTTAAATATTAAATTTGGCTGGCATTTTGGAAAAATATCCCTGTTTGCATAACAAAGCAACCCTTCAGTTTGCCCTGCTGTCTAGAGTCATTCCAACGGGGTGAAACCATACACAGAGCTGAGACATCCTACCCACCCTTTAAGCTTTTAATCCTCTGTCCCGGACAACTGCTTGCTTCTCTCTGAAGCACGCAAAAAGTCATTTGTGTTGCAACATTTAATCCATCACAGAACAGCAGCTTACACTTGAAAACACAGTATTTCTCCTTCTTTTGGTACTTGACATACTCATGGAGAGCTGCACACTTCAGTCTTTTACTGGAGACAGCATTGTGATGGACGTACTTCATTCTAGTTTAACATTTCTAACAAGTTTTAACAAAGAATGACATTTCAAACAAAACCGTACAACCATGCCATTAGGCAATCCAACAATGACAGAATTTCAAAATTAAAGCATGACAAAGTCATTCCCAAAGTTGCCCACCCCTGGATCCTGTTACCTTTCAGCATATGACCATTTCTAAAACAATTTCATACAAATGGCTACGAAACTTGAACTGTCTGCTGCATCATGAGACCCGCACAACTTTTCAGGGAAAACCCATAGCATCCACACATTTTAGCACTTCATCTGGTGATCAAGATGACTTTGCTTAGAATTGACTTCCTTCTCCAATACACACTGGCTACCCGTGATCTTCAGAGAGGAAGAACAGTGACACTTCACTTCTGGTCCCCCCGCAAGTGGCGTTCTGCTTCTGTTGCTCAAAATCTCCACGGTGGCCAGAGCTTGCCGAAGCCTCTCAGCACGGGAGCAGCACCAAGGCTGTGCCGGAGGACCAGGAGCCCTCCAGTCTATCCGCAGAGACATGCAGCTGCTCCAAGCACGCAAGGTACGTCCTTCCCTAGGGTCAGCTAAACAGGAACAAGCATCCTCTTAACTTGGGCTTGTATCTGCACTGTGTATTGCTTTAAATTAAAATTCTACCCCCAGCTGAAGTCTCGGTAACTATTTCCATTATAAGCCATTTTTAAGGTATACATATTAGCACCGGCTTGTTCACAGGGCCTTACATGTTTCATTTTGTGTCTTCCCCTTTCCTGTTGAAGAAGGCAACAAGCTTTGCAAAAAATAGGTGTGTAAACAAGATCCTGGAGGTATCAGGGTGATAAAACATTTTGGTTCCATGCACAGCCTGGAGCTCGGGATGCCTATAAACCAGTGAATGCTTTGCAGTGAGAGCACCACCAGAGTGGGCACGACTCTATCTGCCTTCCTTTTTATTATTTTCTTCCTAACTACCATAAAAAAAAAAAACCAAACAATTTCTGAGTTAATTAGTATATTGCTTTGAATTAGTTCAGCCATTTTATGTTTCTATCAGAATATGATCAAGTTTTACATAATCAAGAGACTAGATTTTGGACAAAAAGACTGCGTGAGCATATTAAACATACATGTCTGGTTTACCACTACATCTGTATAAAACCACTCGCACACAGCCTTTTGATAAAACTCCACTGCCAATAGGCTGCTAGAACTATGCCATGGAAACACTCTGTTCAAATTAAGTAACAAACTTGCTAATATGCAAAGTGGTTTGTGTAGTTTGTATTGTGTTTCAAGTACGGTGATAGTCATCAGAAGCCCCAAACAATAAACAGAATGGAAAAATAACACAACAGATAAAAGGGAAGTGAGAGGGAGAAAGGAGATGTCACTAACCAGACTGAACACAGGATGGCTATTTAAAGCCACTGGAACAGCTTTGAACATTTAACATGAAAAGGCGCATTTTGAGGGTTGTTTTTAAGCTTTTTCTCCTTTACCTCAATACATTAAACACACATACAAAATTGTGCTCTTCACTCACTATTAGAGGCTAACACTGTTATCTTTATTTCCTTTCGGCGATAAAGTTAGTTACAGCATTAAACTGCAAGCCTGAGCAGCAGGGTCACGCTGCCCATCTGAAGATCACACTCAATTTATTTTAAAATAGTTTGCGTTCAACTCCCCAGAAATATTTTGCAAAGCACAGAAAACAACCCTTGACTTTGCAAGAACTAAATGGCAACTTTCGACTTCAACCTAAAGAGATTTCCCCTCTGGAAAAAATGAATTTAAGATTCCGTTCAAAGGCAGGTTGTGTTTAACAACTTTTCTGTACTCTCATTCTGGGGACGTAATGTAAATTACATTACAGAAGTACAGCCAAACCAAAATTGTTCTAAAAACATTTCATTAAGTGTCAGTAGGTATTGCTCTGAAAAACCATGGGACTAGGAACAGCAACTAGGGATTAACATGAAGCCCGCCCACGCACAGGACAGACGTGCGATGTTCCTTGGATTACTGGGCTCCGGAGTTCACTACGTCGCTAAAAGGTCGATCAGCCTTCCTAAAGCAAACCTGGACCCCCACCAGTGCAACTGCTGGAAATCAACCGCAGCATCAATCTGCTTACGTTGATATTCTGAGTCACTCAGTATAAATGATTTATATGATATTCTACACTAGTCGTAAGTAAGGTGCTAGTATTGTTTTCTTCAGAGAAAGCAAGTTAGTACAAAACTACAGTTTGTTAGACATTCACTCACCCAACATCAAACCCAGAAGCGCTTATTTCCAGAACTCCATTACACAAGGCTGAAAAAATAAGGACAGGCAGCAGTAATTTGCAACGCACGTGTTGTTCGATGTATCTTGACACTCAGCTGAGAAGTAACAGCCAGCCCTGCCATCTGCACATTACACAAGACAGCTTTCTTCTAATGTTATCAGGGTTAACAAGAACAAGATGTTTCACTTTCTGTTTCGAAGCATTATCTGGTTTTTCTTGGAGCTGGGGTGGGGGGAGGAAGGTAGGGGGGTGGGTGCCCAGCAGCAGGCAAAGGGATGGGAAAGGAGATCCAAACAACTATGATCCAAACTAAGTAATATATCTACTTTACAACATCAAAGCCCCACTTCTAGGCTGCACGAGAGCGGCTCATGACATGAGACCCCAGGAAAGCAACTTAGAACCCCTTCTAAGCAAGCTGGTATTTTTCAAGTCAGACTCTCAATTCAAATCGAGCCTTTCAAATAGGGAGTAACAAACATGCAACAAAAATCGTCCTACAATTTGCCTCATACCAGAGATCAACTCCAGCTCTCTGCTTCAGCTCTGCCTGCCCTGGCATCGGTGTGTACTGTGGTCGCACTCTGTCCATGGACTTTCATTAGGAGCCAAAAGTGTCTAAAAACACAAGTTCCATCCCACTGACAAATGAACACCTCATGAGTGATGACAACATTCATAACTGGACATTACAGCTGCACAAGACTTACTGCTTTAGTACACGCAGAATTGGCAAAGCTTTTAAGCAGTTCCCAATTTCAGCCTCACGGTCCCAGAGCCTGATCTTGCTATGACTGCAGGGATTTCACGTGTACCTACACTCCTACCTGCCACAAAGCCAGAGACTAACAGTCTGCCACACATAAAAACCAGGAGGCTTCTCCATGAAGGAACACCTTTCTCGGAAAAGTAAGGCACTTGCCCACAGCACTGGTCATTTCAAGTTTGTGCAGACTCAGAGGCTTCCAGGATCAGTCTATCAGCATGTTACGGGAGACGGTGAGGAAGATGACACTGCGCTGCTGAGATGACTGCCAGATGTGGCATTTCCAGGAAACCTTTGGTTAGTAAAGAACATTAAAGTGTAAACCTAACAAGCGAATCTCCTGATGGCTCAAGATATTTAATGCACAACAACTGGGAGTGCCAACAGACAATTTCATGGACTTTCCAATTGAGACGCTGCAGAGCACAGAGTCTGGGTCTGTGGATTTTATGACTCTAAAAAAGGAAATTTGCAGGCAAAGCATGGAGGAAGTTTACTGTTCTTATTTATTATAAAAGGACAACAGAATCCCATGACTGAAAGTTTCCGTAGCTGTTTACATCGAAAAGGAAAGACAATACACAACTATCTACAGAACTCAAATGTGCCTGTCTCCTAATAGTCACTTGGTTATTACCTTGAAGAATGCTTATTCACCAACTGCATCAGAGAAAAATGAGATCTCTCTTTCATACTCAGACGAGGATGTAAGCATGATGCATTTCTCCCTCTACCCACAGCAGCGAGACTGCACCGAAAACCAACCCCTGACAGGACCATGCAGAGGAAAAGGGCAGCTCGTGCTCTGCAGGACCAGGGAGCTCACCTGGGGCAAGAGTACTGCAAGGTCAGCGTAAGCACTCCACATCACTTGCCTGTGCTCACATCCACCTTAGTTAGCGAGGAGACGTCTACTTTATAGATCTAAAAATAACAAATTAGAGAGTCATTCAGGTATGGAGGCCTATAATTGGACTGTAAATCAGCTAACCAGCACAAGAAGGAACATTATGCTTCAGAAAAACATAAAAGAGAAATTGCTCTGCACTGTAGAGAAGATCTAGATCTAGCCTGAGCTTTCTGTAACCAGGAGCAGGGCACAGCCAGTTTATCTACATCTGGCCTGGCATGAGCACAGCTGCAGTAAGCCTGAGACGCTCTAACACTGGTAATGTATATTTTGCAGAAGAGACTTCTGTTGTCACACACATACAAATAACATTAACGAGCCCCGGACGTGCTGAAACAGAAAAGCCATCTCCAGAAAACCAAGCAAATCTTCTGGCAGGAGTTCCATTTCCACACCACATCACTACCTTCAGGTCCAACACAGGGCACAGCCACCTCTGCTGCCGACAGAATGCTCATAGGTGGTTTTGGGCCACTTTGGGGAAACTGGAAGATAAAAAATTTGGGGGTAGAAATACCATGCTAAACAATGGTGCTTCCTCCCCGCTTTGCCTACGAAACAAAAGGCCCCTGCAGCGTAACTGCAGCAGCAGGGACTGACGCAGCAGAACACCTTTGACCCCTTTGCAACAAGTCTGTTGTGATAACAGGCTTGCAGTCTCCCTTGGAAATCCTGATGTCTTCTTAGATCCGCATTGCAGCCACCTTCTCAGCTTCTTTTCAAGCAGAAACAAGAGGGTAAAAGCCCTGCTTCTGTTACTGCTGTTCACAGGAGACTGGGGAAAGCAGCCTGTGTGCAGGTGTCTTTGGAAAACAGCTAGGCAGAAGGATGTGGAGAAGAAAGTAGTGAAAAGCTACCCATTATCAGAGAGCGCAGTGCTAATACAAGGGGTAACAGTTTTAAACTGAAGGAGGGTAGACTTAGACCAGATATCATGAAGAAGTTTTTCACTATGAGGGTGGTGAGGCACTGTAAAAGGTTGCCCCGAGAAGTTGTGGCTGCACCATCCCTGGAGGTGTTCAAGGCCAGGCTGGATGGGGCTTGGAGCAACCTGGTCTAGGGGGAGGTGTCCCTGCCCAGGGCAGGGGGTTGGAACTAGATGATCTTTAAGGCCCCTTCCAACCTAAATCATTCTATGATTCTGCATTGGTAATTAAAGCTGAAAGAAACCTGGAGAAGATGGCTACCAGCCTGGGCTGTGCTCTGGACTTCACTGCCAGTTTGCTTTGAGGCGTTCAGTCCTCAAACAAGAATCTTAGTTTTGTTGCATGGCATTTTACTCTACCAGAGCCCAGTCGTTCAGCAACAAGTTTGCCATACTAGCCCGTAGGAAAGAGTTTCTGTCGCACAAAGGTTGGTAGTCCAAATTGTTGGCTGCAGGCTCAAGTCCTGATTTTCTCATGAATCAGTAAAAATGGTTATTCAGCTCTTTGCTAAATATTCAACCTCTTGAAACAATGGGGATAAACTTTTGAATGTTTAAGCTATCTTCTCACTGCTCAAATTTTCCCTTTTACTAGGTCTTTGAATGAAGGCGTCTTTCAGTAGAAAGTTTGGGGTGCTGCACATAAAGTGAAAACTGCGCTTGGGAGATTTAACTGAGGTTGGTGGACAATTTTGCTTTGCCAAGAAGTTCCTCTTATCCTTCATTTTATGTTTCTCTTTCAACCTTACTTGTCTTGGCAGACTGCACTTTTCTTCCTCTTCTGCAAGGATTTCATCTGGACACAAATGGAACATTGCTTATTTTAATTTTAGGCTTAGATGAGGAAGCTATTGGAAAAAGTTCGTTGTGGGTCACACTCTGAAAGTTGACCTTGGTCCCAAAAGGGATATTGAGGCTTCTGCTGCTGTTACTGGGGAGAGGAAAAACAAGGAAAAAAAAAAAAGAAGGGAAGGGTTTTTTTAGAATTAATTACAAACGCTGTCTCAGAGGGTCAGAGGTTTTTTAAGCACTTGTGATCAGCCAAAGCCTTATCTGACCCATTTCTCTCCTCCTTGCTTCAAAAAAAATGACAATGTGGTGGATGGAAAGAGATGCAAAGCGTGTCTGACTGGGTGCCTTCCGGGGAGCACCTGAAAAGCCTTGTGCCTTGTCCGCTTGATCCTCCCCCGGCTGCAGAAGATCAGTCAGAGAGAGGCAAACGGGGCAGGTTTGCCCTTGGACAAGCCTCCTCACTCCACAGCCCAGCCCAGAGCAGCCAGCTCCAGTGAGTCTTCCCAGAGAATCAGCCTCGTGGCTGGGAGTGGCCAGGAGATGCACCAAGACGGGCAGCCCCCAACATCAGCAGCTCTCAAGGAGATGGCGGCACTCGCGTCCCAGCACGAGCTGCCACTAACTCATGTCTCATGGCGTGAAACTGAGCTCCCAGCTCACAGGCATGATTACTCTCTAGCTCTCATTCGGAATGGGAATAAGAACAGAAACAGAATCCGTATTTTTCCAAAACGTGCTTCAGCTAAAAATAATACCCCACAACCAACAGGTGAAGGAACTGGCTTCTCCGAGGCGCCCTGCCTTGCCCGAAACCTTCACCAACACACTGAGCCTCGGTAAGGGAACATGTCCCAGCAACAGCAGTTTAACAGCCCCTCGCCATCCCCGGCAACCCCCCCCCCCCCCCCGCCCCCGTGTGGCAGTGCTCAAAGCAACAGGGCTCCTCCCGACTGCTCACTGCCTGTGCCAGCACCAGAGCCGAGCAGGAGGATGTTCTCCACCAAGCCTCCCCCAGGAAAGAGGGGTGTAGGCACAGGAGGACGCTGGACGCGCACAGGAGTGCGCACGCAGGGAGCAGCTGGCACTGGGGATGACACTGGGCAGGCGTGCTGGAAGGGTTACGCTCCTGAGATGGGTGCAGAGCAGGAGGAAAAGAGCAAAGGGACATGGAAGTGCTCCTCTAAGCCTCCCCCAGACACTGGGGGCATGCTCCTGCCCCTCAAGAAGAGGGTTAAAACCTGCAACCCCTGGCACTCACCACTTTTTCATAAGTTTAACCCTCTCTTCTCCTAAGGCACATGAAGAGCTGCGACTCTTCAGGGCAAATGGATTTCCTTCAGTCTGCTTGAAACCGAAGGCTGACAGTATGAGGTGTGACACACAAAGTCCATGAGACGTGAATCCTAATGCTACAGCCCATGGGGCAGACGCAGTCCAAGGGGGCCCACAGAAGCGGTGGCAGCAGAGCAGGCTGTTATGAAAGCAGGCTGTTATCAGCAGGAACCCTGCAGGAGCTGCCGCAGCTCGAGGAGACTGCTCAAAGAGGAAGGAGCCCAGAGTCAGGCAGCTGAGAGGGGACCAGAGTGTACCCCTGCCTCTGACACACAAGAAAGTAACTGAAACCAAACTTTTACATCACAGCATCTGCCTACCAGACCCAAAGTGCTCAAACTCAGATTCCTAGGAAGGCTGAATGCTCACACAGCCACAGAAACAGAATATAAAGCAAGTATAAAAACTCTAAATGACAGTCCAAACTCATCACACAAAAGCAATGAATAATTGACCATTATGGCTTTGATCTGGGAGTCTCGGAAATAAGAGAGGGACAAGAATACTCACAATAATGTAAAGAGAATTTTGTCTCTGAACAGAATTGTCTCTCTCCCTTATTTCACTGAGAAAGATTCAATTAAATTTGGCAATAGGAAGGGACTACAGGTTCCAGTTAACACACACTGACTCTGAGTAAAGGATGCATACACAGCAGCAATGTGTCAGCAGAAGCTACATTCATTTGTCCATGCCTTTGGGCTCCTTCTTGTAAGGTGATAAACACTCACAGAAGGAAAGTCCATAAGGAAATTGTGTATTTAACAGAGGGTTTGAGTTACACTCTGTAAAGCATAGCTCAAATCATGTACTGAACGCTTTTTTAACACTGATATACGCAACTTACATATTTCACTTCTTTTTAAATAAACATACAAATCTCAGTTTCTCTCCCCAAACCTCAGATCTCTCTCAGAATATAATACTTTCCCAGATTCATAGAAGAGATATTAGCTTTTCCATTACCATTCATTTCCACTAATTTTGTGCTTGATTTCAAAGCCTCTCAGTAAATGTACAGGAATAACAGGAAGGGAGGAATTCAGACTGGTGATTAAGGCTAAGAAAAAAAAAAAAAGAAAAAGAAAAAAGATTCATCACTTATCCCAAGAATACTTCTCTCAGCCTTTGAGCACGCCCCTGACAACCCCAACATAACCCTGCGCGCTCCAGTTCAGAACACTCCCAGTAACAAAAGCAGAAGCTATCGAAGTAGTAAACTTTACAGAAAAGGTCGCAGCTAGGCCTGGGAACAGTTCAAGAAAAGAAAACACCAGCCCTTAAATTAAGATTGCTTATTGCTTTGCCAACTGCACAAACGTGTCTTTCTTGAAACCAGTTCAACGCCGATCTCCATGGAAGTACGTGTAAGCGCATGAAAATAGCACTGACCATCTGCAGCACTTGCGATCTCAACCACATTTGGCCAAGCAGCAAGGCACGACTCACGCGCTCTTCGACTTTCTGCTTGGGGAGGTACAGCACACTCTTAACCACTATTACTACTGAAGCAGATAATGAAGATAATACTGCAAAGCATTTGCTGAAAGACCACTGAACCCGATCCAGCTGTGCAGGAGCAGCAAATGGGTAAAGCAGAGCAAAGGGAAGACTGTGCTCCAGCCAGTAAGTAACAGACCCTGCTGCAGCTTACACAGTTTTCATGGTGTTTGACATTATAAGGCAGTTATGAAAGGCTTATTCTGTAAATCTGTTTCATAGCTGAAGAGGGACCACACACGCAATTTTTATACTTCTTTCCAGGTGAAAGACTCTGCCTTTTCATTACATGTTTCTGTACCTTAACAACGCTCTCAAACATTGTCTTTTAATTTGTAAATAACTACCACTAAGTTTTTTAAACTGACAAATACGGTGAAAAGGAAATCATCCACGCACTATGCAAACCACAAACAAATTGCTTAGAACATAAATGAGCCGTCATAACTGTAAATAAATACAGTAAAGCAAGGCAGACAAACTCCTACACCTATTAGTCTGAGACGTGGAACAGCCTCAAGCTATGCCATCAGCGACTGATGATCTACAGGTAAGGACTGCTCTGTACTGTGTATCTCAGCAAATGATATTTTTCTTAAACAACTACTCTTATTTTAAATTTATGACAGAGGAAACATAACTATATATAAACTATATGTAAAACATATAGTTTAAAACATCAGAAAACAGAATTAGAAATCAAATATTTAAATGACAAACGTTACCATTAAAATAGAATATTAAAGGGAACAATTTATTTATTTGAGCGACATTTTACTTCTTTTAAATACCCAGGTTTGGGACAGTAAAACTACTAAATATTAAAATGTTTTATTGACGTAATTGTACTAGAATAATTATAAATTTGATAGGACAGTTACTTCTAATAGCTGATCTGTTTAATCCTCTAATATGAAATCATAAACTGACCATGCCTAATACCCGGTTCCTAACTTTTCCTCTTACATCCACTACTCCCTATTTCAGATACTATAGCTGACGGGAGGTAGGAAGGATCTCAGTGGGTTTTTTTCGAAGCTTAATTAAAAAAATGGAATATTTGGGTTAGATCTGAAAATGATCCAACATGCAAACAGCTCAAAGCACTGCTCAGTCTTCAGTGTGAATATCAGGGTTTACACAGATACTTCATAGGCTCTAATCTTTTAATGTTAAAAGGTTGTGGTTTTAGGCCCTTGTCTAAAAATCAGAAATAAAAATAGAATGAAAAATTTAACTTATCTGGAAAATTAGGCAGTTAAAATTCAGATTTTGAAAGTAGCATAGGGACTGCTGGACAGTAAGAAGAAATGAAACAATTCTTGGTGGGTTTTGCAAGACAGAAATAGAATTCTGCCCTTGAGGTGTCCTCATGCTGACACCAAACGAGCTCACGCTGCCCTCCAAAGAGCCTGCTATTTTAACAAGAAATAAACAATCTTATCTACAGCCATTCTTTATACCTGTGGGCTCTCCTCACTGGCTTTGTCCTTCAGAACACCAGAAATTAGTCATATGCGCCAAGAAAACATCACATATGATCTAATTGTAATAACTTTGGTCAGGAAAATCTGTTATAAAAGGCTGTCAATGCCAAATGCTGTCTGCCCTAGCTGGTGCCATTTCCTGTGGCGCGCATTCTCCTCCCACGGTAACAGCGGTGTCACTGGAGCTGTGTTGGTGAAGGGGGCTGTGGGCGCAGGAGGACACCCAGCGGTCGGGCAGAGAGGACTGGCAGGAAGGCCTGCGGCTGCCGGGGCTCCACATCTCCCCACATCCCTGTCTTCTGCCAAAGGAACCTGGGGATAAAAATGTTTCTTTTCCTCATCACTGGATTGCTTGAAAATGTCACCTTGCAACATTTTTTCTTTCCTTTTTTTTTTTTGTTTTTCCAAAGGCGAGCAGATAGGGAGGAGAGGAAGGAAGGAAGGGAGCAAGCAGAACAAAAGCTCAGTACTCAGATCTGCATCAGTTTTAGAAACAGATGTTTTATATCCAACTGGAAATGAGAATTCATTCAAAATCGTAAAAATGTTAAGACTTTCTACTGCAATACCACATGCTTCTGAAAGGTGTTAATGGGACTCCTCTCAGCCCAATCACAGGCAGGAAATGTTTGTAATGCACTGAACTTACGAGCTTGCGAATCATTTTTGCAAATATAAGGAATGAGAAACACAGATACAATCAGGAATTCTTAAGCATTTATGACTATCAGTTGTCTTATACAAAGGAGCTCAAATCTTCACCCACACCCCCCAAGAGTTACACAACAGACCCAAAGAATACAGGCAGCCATGGGCAAATATAGTCCCAGCAAACAGATGTCACAAAAGATGTCAAGGTTTTATTCCATGGTTTTTGTTATAACAACATTTTAAAGGTTAGATGATATAGCCAATTTCTTTCAAACAGAGCAAGTCAGCTGCTCCCCTCAGTTAAGGGACAAGGAAGAAAAGACACTCCAGGCAAAGCCCAGGGCAAGGCAAAGGGCTGCACAGGGATGCAGTGGTGGTCAGGGGGCTGCCACCCCGTTAGGTGACATGGGGTCCAGACTACCAGGTCATTCGAGAGGTTGCGGTCCCTGTACAGGCATTAGTGATGCTAAGTGGGGAGACTGGCAGAAGGGGCAACTGTGGAGGACTTGGGGATGAGATGCAGACAAGGGGAAAAAGACAGTACACAGGGCAGACAGTTCACATGGCCCGGCTGCATCATCAGGACTGGCATGCCATCCTACAAAAACCCCCAAGGACAGCATTCTGAGTCCAACTTTTTGTTTAACTCCTCCCACATTCGGGAAGTCAGGAGTTTGTAAACAAAACAGCATAGCATGAAAAAATATTTCCCTCCATCACCAACTGCTACCTCCTCTCTAGCATATCCTGAATTTTGCCTTTTTGGACCAAAAGTGAGAACTACCATTAAGATGTAAAGAGTTTACACTTGTGTTCCTGCCCTTGCTAACCATAGCTGCAGACAGACATACCCGCAGAGTCACCAAGGCTCGCCTGGGTCGGCGGAAGCCACTGCTACTCCTGGGGACGCAGCAGCAGCAACCTTCATGGGACAGCCGACCTCTCTCAGCCACTTGCACAGGGGACGCTACTCTCACCAGCGCCAAGAGGAGCGGCCTGAGAAGAAACACATTTGGCCCAGCCCTCTCTCCTCTCACACCAGACGTGAGCTGTCATGAAAGCAAGAGCTGGAAGGCACAGCAGGAAGGAAGTGAGACCCCCTAGACGTTACTGTCACACTTATGGGTGCCCCTTTTCTATGAGCCATGCCAGACTAAGCGTGCACTGAGCACCACCACCATCTACGATGCTATCTCTCAGTTACTCACTACTTCCTGCAACAGGAATGCGGTTTTATTTTCTCTAATTCGACTATTCATCCTAATTTGACTATTCATCCCATTTTCCTCCACTGCATTCTACGATCTATGACAAACAGGACTACCGCCCAATACGCCATTTTAAAGGGCTGAAATAGTACATAGTGTAGTTTACATACTTTTATTCTCTTAAGTATTAAAATCCAGACATGACAAATGTTATAATAAGAACAGAAAAATAAGGAAATCTTAGTCTCTTGGCAAACTCACAAGAAGTCAAACGTACCAACATATCTTCACCAGTCACTGCAAAAAATGCCTTCCAAAGAGACCAACAATTACAACCATGGACCTGAACATCTCCACCCTGGCACCTACCCCACTGGCTGCCAGGTCAGGCACCTTCGTGGAGATGCAGGAAGGAGCAGCCCAGCCCTAAGCATGCTCCAGCTGAGAAATGCCCAGGCAGCTGGAGGAGAAGGCTTTCCCTTGGACAACCCTTTCAGCTCCCACCCGGCAGAGCACCTTCAGGGAGACACACGGAGAACGGAGAGACAGGATCCCACCACCTGAAAATCAGAGCTAGCAGGCCCTGCTTTTATTTCAATGTGCTGGTCCAGCTCCTAATGAACACGTGAGCATGTCCAGCCTTTTAATCCCCGCAGGAGACCCACTGCAGCCTGCCCTGATGGTTTCCAGCCAGCTCAGAGCAGGAGCGCCAGGGAGCGGGACAGGCAGCTCACATTGCCATGGCCAGGGACACACGTCCAGACTGGGAGCTGCCTTCCAACTGGATCACACCAGTATGGCTGGGACTGCAAGTTCAGACCACCACCGGTATTCCTACCACATTAGAAAGAAAATCTTAAAAAAAAAAAAATTCTTCTTTTAGCTCAACTCAGCACAATTTGCAATTGCTGTCTTTTGTGTATTGCACTTCCTCTTTCTCTGGATTTCTCATAGCATCAGAGATAACATTTGTTGTGATCTTCTTCCCTGATAAACTCCATTCTGCAGTTCAAAAATGGTTTCTGGGGACAGTGACCAGTGTCAGCAATCCCTGACCCAGTAACTGCCCTGCCTATTTATCAAGCAGCTGCATTAATTTCCATAAATAGCCTAAAATGTGCACTCAGTACTACAGAACCTTTGTTATACTCAGAGTAAAAAAAAAAAAAAAAAAAAACAAAAACAAACTTGTAAATATTATTCTTATTTTCAGTAAAGCAGCCATAAACTTTGAAATTTGATAGCCAAGTTACAGAAGTCAAGAAAAAGTGCCTTAATGATACTGGAAGGGTTACGAATGATAGCATAAGAGTTCAAATACAGAAGGAACTAAGCATTTTTAACGGTTTATGCAACTTTCCTTTTGTGTATTTTGCCAAGACAACATGATTTGCAAACTGAGAAAGTTCAAAACTTTTATATGTTTTACCAAATCAATCTTGGTAATTTGGTGAATCAAGTTTGCCGGTTTTGCACAACTAGTTGATATTATTTACTATTATTTACAGAATAAATATACTGTATGCTGGACCAAGCATTTGAACATGAAATGCCACTCAAGTTCCAGAGCTTATTCTCACATACAAATCACAAATTGCTGGGTGCTAATACACACCAGCAAACAGCAGCAGTTATGCAGCAGAAAAAAGAAAAACAGCAATGTTTTACAAATTAGGGAAAAGGAAAAAGTTAAAAAGAATCCTTAAGCTTAGTTATCACTTCAAGTAGCACTTGGACAAAAAGGTCCTGCATTGACCCACCAATAAACATCAAATGAGGAGTATTCACCGTTTCCAGATGAACCCCACCATGCAGTGAGGGGTGAGTATCTATGCTCATTTCAAGCCGCGTATCACTTGGTGGAGGCACTGCAAGTTCTCACTAGAGAAGAGGATGTTCTCATTATGAAGGTTTAAGGGGTGCTTGAAGAATGCTCCTCTATAAAGTGGAAGCATGCCTTCTGCCAACTCCATGCAACCCATCTCTGCAATCCACGAATCAGCAGAGGAGCGTGGACATCATGGTGGCTGTGGTTATGAGGATCCAGAAGCCCCAAGCAGCCGCATGAAGGCCTCTCTGCTAGACTGATTCTTTACCAGAGCTTAGGAGTTACATCTGGTGGTACATCACCGTAGTTCCTACAGGATCCACACCGGGACCCACAACTGATGGAGGAACAGGCTAGTGAGGTGACAGTGTTCACTATCAATGCTGAAGTATTCAGAGCAGTAGGACAAGGCCTTTCAAAAGAGCTGTGTGACTAGGTGACAAAAATAGCAGATAAAATTGTTCACAAACGCAAATGACGTGATGCACAGTAGAGGGCAAAAGCTTCTAGCCTTACCCGTGCAGCGATGGGCTTTAGGTTGAACATGACTGCTCTATGACTGTATCCCTAACCAATTTTTAAGTTCTCCTGAAAGATCTGAAGACTTGTCTGCGGCACTGATCATCAGATGGTCTAAACAGGCGTTGCACTGTGGGAAAACCTGAGTACCACAGGTTTACACTGTCCTATGTTATGATATACAAATCTAACAACTGTATTTGCCTGTCTCTCACATAGATCTCCCAGCAAGAGAAGAGGCCCCGTGCCTGAGAATGGAAGGCACTCTAGACCCTTAACAAAAAGCACCGTGTCAGTCAAATCAAGAGAGGTAAGGGGGCATGCCATTGATACTGAAAGATTTACAGAGTCTAGCTTGGACTTTGGCCTCTTTCTCAACCACAGACAGTTGATAAATCTGCTGGTATCAAATGTAAAATTTGCCTAGGGTGTCTTCCATGCTGCATAGGCACAATATACTTTACAAAGTTTTAACATCCACATCTCTAATCACACACTTCTGAAATAATCCTTTGTTGTATGATGCCTCAGCGCAAGAAATACTTCAGGAACTTCCTAAGCCATTTAATATCTGCTACTAAGTCCAAACGTAGAAAGACCCACCTCCAGGTACTTTGTTTTAGGAAACCATACAGAAAAGGAACAACTCCTAAACACACCACATGCAGAGATAAGGTCCTGCTTAGACAGCCTGCCAGGAGGAAGAGAACATGTACACAGTGGACAGCACTGGGAAGAGAACAGTTTTTAAACACAGTGTGTTACCATCTTAAATAAAAATGCCATTCGTTATTGGCACTTTCCAGTTGTTTGAGCAGATGGTTGAAAGATACAGAGAAAAGAGGAGATCCTCCTAGTGTTAACAGTATCACCCCAAACCTTACTCATTATCACCTCCTAATCCTAACACACCTATTCACGTGGTACTTACAACACCCATTCTCCACACCATCTTTTTCCTTTAAAAAAAAAAAACAACAAACAGCCAAACAAAAACAAATGCCTCGATGACTAGAATTTAAACATAAAGATAGGATGGCAGGTCCTCATATGGGAGAGCAACCAGGAAGAGATTAACTTCAGGCTTTGGGTGTGAACACAGGCAATACCTGCTCCATTACTCCTCTTACCCACACATGCTCCAGAACAGCACCTAGGCTGGTCAGCCTTTACAGTGTCTGCAAAAGAGATACAGAAAACAACATACCAAAGGAAACAATTTTACCTATTTGAAAGAAAATTTCCATTTCTAGTTATTGCAAGGTTGCATTCAGCTTCTAATCTGCTACAGAGAGGCATCAGCTACTGACTCTGAATTGTGGCAATAAGGAGATTCTTTATTTTCTAAAAGACAGGGTAGGATTTTTTCCCAGCTCCATGGCACGTGTTTTCCAGTTGCCTAGGTTTTCATTTCCCAAATACAGCAGCATTGTATCTATATCTGTTCTGCCCTCCCTACAGAGGATAATCCACCCCCATAAACATTCTGTCAAAGAAAAGCAGACAGCAGATATGATTTCTTCTTGGAGATCCTCCAAAATTGAAATCTGAATGACTTAAGAGGACAGCTCCAGCTTCTGCGTTATGCTATCAGAGAGATATTCTCCTGTGTATCATGCTACTAGAAGTTTAAAGCAAACTGTGCTAGCTGCACGTAAGGCTTTCTTTCAAGTGAACATAAGAAAATATTGGCATACACTAGATATTTGCATGCTTGACTAACAGAAGAGTGTTTTCTATGCCTGTAAGCAAAACAGAACACTTGTACAACAAACACTCATATCCCTCACATGCTTCCTGGTAAACCAGTGCTAAAAATACATACTGGTCATTAAGGGTTAATGAGATGTATTTAGATTCACAAAATCACTGTGGCTCAGTCCCCCTCCTAGTTCACAGCGCATAGGCTTATACCTGCAGAAAAGGGGCAGCCCAGGGCTTGACAACAATGGATTAAAGTCAAACAGAGAAGCAAATGGATTCTCTGTTCAAAACAGCAGTATGCCCTTGAACATCATGAAAAAGTGAGATGGCACCACTTGGAAAATACTAACTATGCATTCCTGCTGGAAATAATACTGTGTGGAAATGTGGTGGTTTCTGAGAAGTATGTCAAGTTTGTTTTGGAGAGTAGAAATTTTAAATTAATTAATGGAAAGCCTAGCACCATTTTATCTTACTGAGATAATCTTTCTCTGCTTCTAGGAACAAAGATATTGTAAGATGTTCAACTCCAGCACAAACTCCTCGGGAAACAACTGCAGTCACAACACAGTAATAATTAAGACAGTCATTCCCCTGGTCTACTGCTTAATTTTCATAGTAGGGCTGCTGCTGAACAGTGTGGCAGCGTGGATCTTTCTGTATGTTTCTAGCAAAAAGAGTTTTATTGTCTATCTCAAAAACATCGTTGTTGCCGATCTCCTAATGAGCTTGACGTTCCCCTTCAAAATTCTCGCCGATTCAGAAATTGCATCTCCCCAGCTCAACACGTTTGTGTGCAGATACTCTGCTGTTGTTTTTTATGCAAACATGTATATCGGGATAACATTTTTTGGCCTCATAGGTTTTGACAGATATTACAAAATTGTAAAGCCTTTATTCACCTCCTTTGTTCACACAGTTAACTACAGTAAGGTGATCTCTATAATCATATGGCTGCTGTTAACATTTTTATCATTTCCAAATATGATTTTAACCAATGAAATCACTAAAGAAAATCATTCCAGAAAATGTATAGGTCTTAAAAGTGAGCTTGGCAAACAGTGGCATAAGGTGTCAAGTTATATTTGCATAGGGATTTTCTGGATTGTTTTTCTTCTGCTAATCATTTTTTACACTTCTATATCAAAAAAAATATACAGCTCTTACAAAAAATTCAGACGGAACTCAGATGCGACCAAGAGAAAAACCAGCCGTAACATATTCAGTATCATGTTTGTATTCGTCATTTGCTTTGTACCCTATCACATCTGCAGAATACCATACACTCTGAGTCAAACGAGCTCACAATTCAACTGTGAGTCACAAAAAACTCTGTTCTACACAAAGGAGTTTACTCTTGTACTGTCTGCTGCAAATGTGTGCCTTGATCCCATTATTTATTTTTTCCTCTGCCTACCCTTTAAAGAAAAGCTGTATCAAAAACTGCACCTCAAGCTGGAAACTTCAAGGGAGGCTGAAATTTCTAAATCCAGAAAATCAAATACACTTCGGGAAAGTATAAATATAGTATGAATTCAGGCCTTATAGAATAAGTTCAAGTAAAATAACACACTTATGAAAGTTATTTAAGAATGCAAATGTCTCAAAGAAATTGAACAGATGAGAACTGGCAATAAAACAGGAAAAAAAGGTTTCAGCATAAAATACCAAGTGGTGTTTCTCTATCCAAAACCATTATTGCAAGTTGCCGATATATTTACTACGTGCTATTTCAGCTGATGCTATGATTGCATTATAGTGGGATATGACCTATCTGGATCTCAAAAAAAAAAAAAAAAAAAAGAGGAATAACTGGAACAGCACATTCTGGAGCTCCAGGCTGTGGGTCTCTGAGCAGATTAGCCAACAGACCCAGTAACGAAGCTGAGCTGCTGCTGTTTCTGACGAAGCCAGGCACAACACGCGATGATCAAACCAGCCTGAAGGGCCTGAAAAAGCAATCGCTCCACCACAACCACAGCAGACCCCTCAGAAGCAATACGAGGAAGTTCAGCACAAGCTTCTCTGACTTGGCCTCCACCAGCCCATAAAAGAGGACTCTCAGGGGAAGAAGCGTTCACAAAGCAAAGCACTGAAGGCAATATGCAGCTTAAGGAAGGACTCTATTCCAACAACTTGGGGGGGGCGGGATTTAAAAAGGAAAAAAAATGCTGATCAAATCCTTAAAGATGTGCACAGAGCCTGAAAAACCTTTAGTAAAATTTATATAAATATTTATATATTTATTTTTCAAAAAGTTATATATATATATATATATATATGATTTCTTACGGGAAACAGTCTATAAAATTAAGAATTAAACTTGATTATTTGTCACCCTTAGGCAGCAAATGTTAGAATACTTTTACAAAATGTGATGCTCAATATAAGCAATTGTTTAAAGAGGATCCTTCTACAAAATAAATAGCACAGTTACACTGTACCATATTCCTCAGGACTTTTCTGAAATAACATAGTGTACACCAAAAATGTTGATACCAAACTGACTGAGATTTTAGTAACTCCCTTGCAGTTGTTGCAGAAGGACGTAAGAACACTCAAGGAGACGTTTGAAAACACACGCGTACAGCTGTCTAGAAACTCTGGGGTAATCCAGAAAGAATGATTTGTTGGGTTTTCCTCTGCTTTTGGCACGATGACAAAGCATTTCGCTCTATACAAAAGTAATAGCTGAAAGCCACCAGCCTTCTATATATAAATATAATATCTGTTTTAACTGTATTTTTCAGTGCAGCCTTTTTTTTTTTTTATTGATTTTATCACCGTACAGGGAAAACACACTAATGCATAAAGTACCCACAAAAGCTTTCAGGCAATGGCTCTGGAAGCTGAATGCTTTCATTTTACTTAACAAAGAAGATACAGGAACAGAAATAACACGTGCATCACCTTTCTGCCACCGTGGTTCATTTTAGTCCTTACAGATAATCTCTCAGGGTGAAAGATTTTGAAATATATTGTCTTCAAACTTTCTCCAAGGCTGTGGGTAACTTCTCTTGGTCTGAGACCACCGATCTACAGTAACAGCATTCCACCATCACACAGGATTATATTTAAACCGGACATCACTAAACTGCCTGCTGAGTTTAAACACACCTCGGTGGAGCAGATTTGCCTCCATTTATTTCCTGCTTAGAGCTTTCGCACCCCAAACCCAGAGAGCAGCCAGCGCCCGACACACGGGGGAGCCTGAACGTTCAGCTGCCAGCAGGGGCTGGGGGGATCCTCGGCCCAAACCAGCCCTTAAGGACTACAGGAGAAAGCTGCATTTCAGTTATGTTTGAAAAAAAAAAAAAAAAAAACATAAAAGATTATTTATGTGGTTCTTTCAGAGCTCCCTGACGCTTGTCAAACTGAAACTTTGCAGGCTTTTCTCCTCCAAGCAAGGGAAATAGTCTGCAGGGGAAGGGAATCCGCTGCTTTGTAGGAGATTTTTTTGTCATTTATGGCAAAAACATTTAGTTCCTGACATGGTATGGCTTGGTATTTGCCTACGTAAATCTAAATAATTGCAGCTGTGAAAGCACAGGGGCATACAGAGATGAAAACACTTCCACAATACGTATTTGTATAACTTTGTCATTATTTTGCAAGCTTTGAAAAAAAATTATTTATGTTGTAAAATTGTTTCCTCACTCCACCAGATTACTGATATTAGAACAACAAAAATCTACATAAGGCACCCGGGGGAACGTATGCTGACCAACACACTTTCCAAAAAGTGAGACTAAATTTCTAGCTTTTGGTTTGTTTTGAACTGGGATGGAAAGGTATGGGCCCAATTTTTTTTCTGCAGTGGGTGAATTAATTCTTTCACACCTCTCCCAGCACATCGCGCCTCAGACAAACCTAAGCAGCTCCTCAGACACCCAGAAGTCTTGTAGTCACATGCTAAGTACCAGCTCTTGCCTTGTCAACCTACCACCTGCAGGAACTTCCCTACTATTCTTGCAGTGAAAATTCTGGGTAACCCAGAGCTAAATGAGTTCCTGTTAGACAGGAACCCAGTCCCCAGCTGCAGCTCATCCTCCTGACTGACTCGTGGCCCCCCTCCATGGCACCGCAGGAAAGAGAAGCTGGATTTGGTCTGTTTATTCTTTGGAGAGCTAAGTTATTCAGCTGGACCTGGAATCTCTTGCAAAGGCGTGCTGGTGCCCCTGGGAAGAACCATCATGCATTGCAGGCTGCTGAAGTGTCAGACACACACGTTTGCACAGAAAAGTTGTCGTGCTCACACACTTCATCCTCTCTCTCTCCCCCAAGCCGGGTGAAGTTCCCAGTCATCCCTTTATAAGGAGACACTGTTCTGCTGTTCAAAACCTTGAGTTAGGACCCAGGTAGGGTGGCATAAATCTGCTTCAAAAAGCCCATAAACGCCTCACATTTTCAACCATGCATCACCTCATAAACCTGCCCTAGCCTTTAGCGACACCGTACAGCCATCTACCCAGAAGCCATCTCAACATTACATAGACAAACAACAATGCTGCAGTTACTGTGCAATGGGTTATTTATGCTAATATTGTGGTGTAAGGCTTCAAAATGGACCATTTTCTCTGTCACTGATAGAGCATAGCAATTTTTCAGGAAAAGAGCTAAACCTAGCAAATGGAAACCCTTCCTCAAAACACTATTTGAGGAGAGTAAGCTCACTCTACAACTGCCTCAACATATAAAAAAAATCCTGGTTGTGCAGAAATCAGCAAAAAGACTCTCACAGAGTTTAATTTTGCAGGATGCCATCTCAAAAAATGATCTCTATGGTAAAAAAACAACACAACTCACCAAAGAGGGGGTAGATGCCACTTCAATATACCTAGCAAGGCCACACAGTCACAACCAGCAGAGGTAGTGAGGGAGCACCCCTCGTATTTGCTAACTTTAACACAGAAGGGACAGGAGGGATGGGTTAGCTTCCCTCTGCCAACACCCTCACGCATATTCTCCCATCTCACCCCAATAAATAAGTCTTTTATTATTTTTATGGAAGTATCTTCATTAGCATGTCTAATAACCATCACTTCAGGGCACTGCATGTCTGTAAAAGACTGTTCAAACAATTAAAACTAAATATTGCTAATTGACAGAAGGCGACAAGGCAGGCTAGGGAGCCACCGCCTATTTGACAGTAGGCAGGTGTGCTCTGCCAGCTGCTGCTAAGGTTCATCCCCAGGATGTGGTTATCTGCCCGTAGTATCTGGAGTTCACACTGCGCTGTGTGCCAAGCAGAGCAGATCCCTCCCTCTCCAACAGGTTGGGTGATGCAGCCTACACTGAACACATATTACCTCTTTATGCTCCAAAAAAAAGAATATGAATCAGGTTTTTCTTCATCAGAAATAGCTATTTCTGCTCAGAATTCATATCTACCCTGTGCCGAGATCATTCCTGTTTTTCATTTACAATGCAGACATTAGAATGGGATAAAAAATTTTAATCTGTCAACGAAAGTCATGAAAAGCAGTAAGAGAAAATACTAAACTTGCTACTTTGTACACGTAAAAAAACTTCTTGGCTACATGATTAAAGGACGGCAAAGACACCAGTCCAAGATTGCTCCTCAAAGACATACCTCAATACCAACACAAGGACTGTGACAGCCACGCATAGAAAGAGAGGAAGACTCTCTCAGGACTGATTTGTACTATCTGCTCATTTCCATGCCTCTGAAGCTGATTTTGAATACTTCTCTCAAAGATAAGCTGAAAGAAAAAGCAATTGTTTGCAAGTGTTTTTTGTTTTTTCTTCCTGCCTACCATCATGTAAGTGATACAAAATCATGATAAAAACCAGGGTTTCCCATCAGTTCTCTACCACACATCGATTGCAGAGTTTCTACCCATGCACATCTGTCTGGCTTGTACAGGCACATAAACGGACACTGAAGAAATCAAAACTCGAACTCAAAATTAAATCTCAAACTTTCATTTACACAGAGCATGGCCCAGGAGAAGCACATCCCTCACGCAAGTAATCCACCCCAAAACGTTCTCCATCGCAGCCGTCGCAGCTGACTCCTGAACATGCCTCTGGAGATCTGCCCTCAGGAGACGGTGTCACTGCCCGGGCCGGGAGGAGGAACAACGGCCGCCAGGGCTCTGCCTGTGCCTCCCTCCCACCGGGAGCTGTGGGGCTGGACCCCCCCCTTGCAAATGGCCTGATCCTGCTCTTGGGCTGCTTCGTGCCAAGCAGCGGAATAAGGACACAGCGGAATAAGTATCTCTCAGGATACTTCCCCTGGGAGAGGGAAGGTCTCCTGCTCCCCCAGCACTGTCCCACGCCACAGGAAGCTTACGGTTACCTTCCCCCACCTAAGAGTGGATGAAATTTCTCCATTTTCTCCCACTTTACCTGACGCTGGAAAATCTGAAAGAGAGAGTCCATGTGGGCACAAAGTGCAAATAAGCCTTACTTTTGTAACTGCATAGGAAGTAGGCTTAAAAACCTTACATAAAGGAATCATGTAACTTTATGCTTGACAAGCTTCCTGATTTAGAAGATATACAGATATCATAGAATCATAGAATTTGTAGGGTTGGAAGGGACCTTAAAGATCATCTAGTTCCAACCCCCCTCCCATAGGCAGGGACACCTCCCACTAGACCAGGTTGCTCAGAGCCCCATCCAGCCTGGCCTTAAAAACTTCCAGGGATGGGTCTTCCACCACCTCTCTGGGCAACCTGTTCCAGTGTCTCACCACCCTCATGCTGAAGAACTTCTTCCTAATGTTCAGTCTGAATCATCCCATCTCTAGTTTTAGTCCATTCCCTCTAGTCCTACCATTACCCGACATCCTAAAAAGTCCCTCACCAGCTTTCCTGTAGGCCCCTTCAAGATACTGGTAGGCCACTATAAGGTCTCCTCGGAGCCTTCTTTTCTCCAGACTGAACAATCCCAACTCTCTCAGTCTGTCCTCATAGGAGAGGTGCTCCAGCCCTCTGATCATCCTCGTGGCCCTTCTCTGGACACATTCCAGCACGTCCATATCTCTCTTGTAGTAGGGGCTCCAGAATTGGATGCAGTACTCCAGGTGGGTTCTCACAAGAGTGGAGCAGAGGGGGAGAATCACCTCCCTCGCCCTGCTGGCCACGCTTCTCCTGATGCAGCCCAGGATACGATTGGCTTTCTGGGCTGCTAGTGTAAACTGACGGCTCATGTTGAGCC
Organism: Alca torda; assembly: GCA_008658365.1. Taxonomy (NCBI): domain Eukaryota; kingdom Metazoa; phylum Chordata; class Aves; order Charadriiformes; family Alcidae; genus Alca; species Alca torda. The sequence goes on from CM018081.1 coordinate 10,640,906, forward strand.
TCTCAGCTACCAGCACCCCCAAGTCCTTTTCTTCAGGGCCACTCTCAAGCCAATCACATGAATTATATAGATTCAAACATTAGTTTCCTAACAGATGGATTAAGAGGTTGTTATATATTTTCCCCATTTAAAGAGAGGAGATAACATAAAGCCTTGACTATCCGTGCCTGGCCAGTGCTTGCTAATATTTAATGCTCTCTAGGACTGAAAACAATGGAACACACAATGAAAACAAGGGGCTGGGAGACATCCCCTCATCATAAGCTGCACCTGCCTGGCAGTCGCAGAAGGACAAACATACTGTAAATGCACACTTCCATGCAATCCTGCCTGTGCTCCTCCAATATAAAATTAAAGAAAGTTGTACAGAAACTTAACTGCATCCCATATAGCGCATCTGTAATTAACTTTAATCCTCAGTAAGTTCCACAGGACCCTTATCTAAGGAGCCTTGAGTAAATAACCCCCGAGGTGACTTGTTGAAGGAAGAGGAAAACACCTCTGGTGGCATCTCCTGGGGGAATCATCAGCCAACCTGAGCACTAGCACACCCCGAGCATGTGCCAGGGACATCACACAATCACTACACAACGTGTTCGTCCCCAGTGAGCAGAGCCCGGAGAGGCAGACGCCCACTCTCCCATGCCCGGGCAGCACAGCCCCACACAGCCCCAACACTCTCCACACACGATGCTGCGGCGTAACATTTCACAGCTTCAAAGAGTCCAACTCCAGAGGAGGAGAACCCACAAGGACTCCAAGGTACATCCAAGCTCACTCCCAATCCTTGCCGGCTACTCTCACACCCTTCCCCTTCTCCCAGTTCCTCGCATCCCCGGTGGGTAACCTGGCCCACAGCCTTTAGGAGCAAGTCCAGGCTCTCCCTCATCTGCGACATCGGAGTTGGGGCTCCCCCTTCCCATGGCCACCGCCCCCTGCTCCGAGCCAGCGGCGGGTGCTCAGCTGGATCATACCTGCAGTGGAGGGTGTCTGGGAAAAGAAAAAAGAAAACGTTAATGCCTTCTAACAGCAGAGCTCCAGAAAGGCTCTGGAAACTTTTTCTGGACATAAAACCTTTTTCTGAATGAATATGTAAAACGTGGAGAGGTATCAGAAGTGATCCTGACACAAGGACCACGCACATAAATCTTTGGTGTGTCCAATTCAAAACACAAGGCTACTCATGCTCTTTTAAAGGTCATCAGATCTAGGTTGGTTTTTTTTTTTAAGGTTTAGATGTTATTTTTTCTAGCTTTGTTCTCAGAAATTATTTAATCATTTTGGCTAAATTCCCACCCACACCAGCACCCCTTCCCTTTCTCGCTCCACCCCCAATCCCAGGAATAAGCCGAAGAAGGCATGCATCATGGAAAATTTCAAATAAGAAGTCAAAAATTCAGAGAATTTTAAACAACCAAAAATAAGGTTTTATGATGAGAAGTGCTCAGCAACGTTAATTACAGCAAAATCTACCATCTGCATCTGTAATTTATGAACTAAAATGGCCTTTTAAATTAGACATATAGACAGGAAAAGGGGACGCCACAGTAAAAACAGAATTACGACTCAGTAGACTCATGTTCTCATGTTTCTTCTCCTCCCGAAACACTTCTGTAGGAAGTGTAGACCATTTTTCAGTAAAGGTTTACCTCCCCATCACCTCGTCTTTTTAGACCTAGAAAAGTTTTCTGAGCTGTAAACTGACTTGACAGAAAAGGGGAGACAAGCACACACACACAAAAAAAAAGATTACTGAATGCTGCATTTCAAGTTTAAAAAAAAAAAAAGAAAAATACAAGTATGGAAAGATCAGTTTTGCTTGATGAGCATAACACCATAAAATTAGTCCATGTTTGCTCAAAACTGAACGTAGGATCATTCCAGACTATGAAGCTTTGCAAACATTTCTACAAATATGGTCTGAACTTTAAGCTTATGACTAAACTTAAAACCAGACATTCTTAATTTGTTTCTTCACAAAGCTCTGGTACGCAATTTGTAAATTCCTGTGGATGCTCAACTACAACAAAGTGCTAACATTTTGGGGTTTCAGTATCGTTGTCAGTACCTCAGCCCTCTAGCCTGGCGCTAGACATTTTCTCCTAGTTTAAAAAAAAAAAAAAGCTTAATTATAAACGTTTCCCCTATATCCCTAATGTGTCATTTTTATTTTTAATAGTGCTTGGCAAATGTCCAAAGGTTTCCAATTTTAATTGCTATCAGTAGAATCCCTATGTGACTTTAAATCTGCAAATTAGGTTGCAACTCTAGAAAAAAAATGGCATCTCATGTAGGAATATTATAATGAATGAGGGCCAACTACATTGCAAATCCATGATTCCAGATGGATTTTACATGTAAGATGTACAGGGGGGCGGGGAAGAGAGTTTCTGTTTTTTAAAAACAATAGGAAGGAAACAGCCATTAGGGTCACATATCTACAGCCCCAGGTCAAGAATCTGGGACTAACCTAATGTTAGCTTTAGGAAATAAAAGAAAAAGTCCACGTGCTGGAGCTGACCAAAGCACACGTATCTCGTCATCCTTACACACGCGATAAACATTTAAACTTAAATCTTCAGGCTTGAAGGACCTCCAGGTCCACAAGGTATCAGCCAGTCCACAGCACTATTCACCATCCCTGTCAGCTCTGATGCGGACAGGTCAAGCAACTCAGACCATCTTTGCTCCACAAAAATGTATTTTGAATGGGAATAATTGTAATAATCCACGCTACTGGTCACATCAACACGTCTAACTCAGCTCTTTCGCAGCCATTTTCCTCCCCATCCTTCCCCATTTCGCCCTGCCTAGCACCGAGTGCCCGAGGAGCGGCTCAGCCAGCCCCACACGCTGGTTCCTGCGCCAGGAACAGGAAAGAAAGGTCTCTCCGGGCTGTTCCATGAACACTGACATTTTTCTGTCACCTCTTTTTTAGGTAACTTCCACGTGGTTTAGTTATTTAAATGCTGGTTTTAACTGCGTCAATCAGCGCATTTAAAAACCACAGACACGTTTCAGAAAATCAGCAGACGCAGCCAGAGGAAAAGATTAACACGCTATTGGACTGCGAGAGCAGCCACCGAGAGCCATCAGACCTTTGCAGACTAATGCTCAGAAGATCCCAGAGACCACTAACACAGGTACGTGCTTTTAGTCTTCGTCTGTTCCAGCTTATGTAGAGCTACGTAAATATACAGTCTGAAATATTAACAGTGCCAAAGTCAGGCACTCGACTACTGAGCAACACAGCCGTTGCTTTGCCAGTAGTCAGCGTTACTGAGCTTCTCAGCCATGCCGTATCCTTGGGGGCTTTCAGGAGCTTTTCAGAAGCATTCAGGGCTCAGTTTGCCCCAGCGCAAGAAACTCCCACAGCCCCAGGAGCATGGCAGCAAGCCCAGCAGCTCCCACTGCCCTGCCTGCTCCTCACCTACACTGCACTTACTACCCAAACTTAATTCAACTCGGTTACGCAATTTCAGGGAAAAAAAAAAAAAAAGAAAACTCGGTCATGGAGTAGTATATTTAGTCAAAATAAGACCAAAGTTTTCCACTTTTCTTCCCTATAATTTCTAGTCAAGCTCAAAAAGGAAGCGAGCAAAATTATTTAGCAGCTGCTTCTTTCAAAACATGCCTTTTCTAAAGGCTTCATAAAAATACACTATCAATTTATTCTCTGTTCAAGTAGGAAGAGAGAGCAGTTTGCAAAAAACTTCGGACTGATTAGAACTATTTGCTGACCAATCTGACATAGCCGCGTAGTGGTTTGAGAGTACATTAACTTCAAAACTCCCAATACATTTTTATAGAACAAGACTGATACAAATACCACCCTCTTTTAAGGCATAGTTTCAATTGTTCAAAAGAAAAGTTACAGAGTTTTAGTATGATCATTATTAACCAGACACTTAAATAGATTCAGACTTTTTTTTTTTGTTAAATGTTTTGGGGTTGAGGGGGGAGGGGGGAAGGCCTGAACCAAACACTCACTCAAAGTGAGTGTTTCTCAGAAGTCTATACGGTTTCAGGAAGAAAAGTTTCTCAGAAGTCTATATGCTTTCAAGAACAAATCCTAGTAGATTTCCAAACTTTTCCAACATGAGAACAAAGCCGTCTTGAGTATCTGTGAAGCAGCATGAAGAGAGAGAAAAATTTTTCTTCCCAGTTGCATTTTTTCCATTAAATCAATCAAACAAAATTCTCAGAGAATAATTACTGTTGCTCAGGAAAAGTTGATGTCATTGATGTCATCTTGGTTCTTTTTGTAGGTTCTTGATATCTCCTAGCAGCAAAGCCAACTTGCACAAGAAGTTTACAATGTCAAGCAACGTTTCACACTGCCATATCGGTGAAGAAATGGAACCTTTTACCTATTTTTACTACTTGATTTTTCTTATGGGATTTATTGGAAGTTGTTTCGCACTATGGGCATTCACACAAAAAGATCATAAACAGAAGTGTACGAGCATCTACTTAATTAACCTCTTAACTGCAGATTTTTTGTTGACTTTGGCGTTGCCAGTAAAGATTATCGTTGACCTAGGAGTAGCGTCCTGGAAACTGAGAATATTCCACTGTCAAATTACAGCCTGTTTCATCTACCTGAACATGTATTTATCAATTATATTTTTGGGATTTGTAAGCATGGATCGTTGCCTTCAGCTAATGCACAGTTGTAAGATCTACCGCATTCAGGAGCCTGGATTTGCCAAGATGTTGTCTGCAGTCGTATGGACAATGGTTCTCCTTATAACAGTGCCTAACATGGCTATTCCAATAAAAACCATTGAAGAAAGACCTGGTGCAGGATGCATCGATTTCAAAACAAAATTTGGAAGAGACTGGCACGTGTTTACTAATTTCATATGCACAGCAATATTCCTGAATTTTTCAGCTGTGATTCTGATTTCCAATTTCCTTGTTGTTAGACAACTCTACCAAAACAAATACAGCGAGAGTTACGCAAACGTGAAGAAAGCCCTCATCAACATACTGCTCATAACTGCAGGCTACCTACTGTGTTTTGTTCCATACCATATTGTTCGCATCCCCTACACTTTGAGCCAAAGCGATACCATAACCAGCTGCTCTCTGAAACAAGCCCTCTTTAAAGCTAAAGAATCTACTTTGCTGTTTGCAGTATCAAACCTCTGTTTTGACCCTATTCTGTACTACCATCTTTCCAAATCATTCAGATTGAAATTTACCGAGACTTTTGCAGCACCCAAAGAGGCAAAAGTTTTCCCAGATGAAGAAGTACAAGACAGAAGTGAACTGCACGTGCAAGAGTACTAATCCTAAAATACATCAGAAGAGCGTGCAAATCCACAGGATAAAGAGCCGTTGTGCAATTGCGAGCATGGCTACCGTGGTCAACAATGTTCCTGCTGAGTAAGCCCAAGCAGAAGGAAAAAACCTGAACGATACCCATCGCTTCGTTATGCATTCACATAGGAGGTCTGAACTAGCAGAACATTCAACAATGCTTTTCAGAAATAGTTCAATGTACCAGTGACGGCCTACCAAGGACCAGCAACACTTAAGAATACAACATGTTCAGACTCAAACATACCTTATAATTATTTACGGTAAACACCTGAACTCACCTTTTCTAAGTTAAATATTCTATACTTACTATATTAAATGACTTGGTGCAATCAAGTGAAGAGATTATTTAATAGCAGTTCACAAGCTGCAAAGTTTTCACAGATACAATTAACCCAAAACCATTTTAGAGGGCATTATTTATGCCAGAAAGTGATTTTAAGCTGCACCGATTAAAAATTATTGTATCTGCTTGCATCACACCTGCAGTCTTTATAAATAGATTTCTTGTCCTTGCAAGTTCCGTTGCCTTTCCTTGCTGCTGCTTCAATGAATATGAAAAAAGTTAACATGTTATTGCAGAAAATTCAAGGAAATTTTAAAATTAAGACAAAGAGTAAGTATAAATATCCAGTGTGTTCTCTTTGGTTGTTGTATTTATAGAAATTTAGAAAACAGCAACTAAGCTTATTCATATTCTAATTTATACTTACTTCAAAAAAAATATGTGTATTTAGAATAGTCAATAATTATTTTTTTTAAAATCAGTTTGCATAGGCAAAATCCAGCTACCTGAATTAGCTCCATCTGTAAATCCAAAACGTTTCAGGAACAAAACCAAATCAAATTATCTTTGTTCTAGTCCTTAAAATGGGCAAAATATAAATCAAACTTTAAGCAAGCATTCAAAACTGTCCTGAACAGAAATAGCTCATTCAGTATTCTCATAACAGTTCACCTGCAATAAGTCAGAACCCAAAATTTGTGGAGTAAGAAGTGTAATGCAAGGAAAATTGTGGTTATCACATCATAGTCTCACATGACACTGTATTGATAGGACTTAATGTTGTTAAAAAGTTATCATCGTTGTTTAAAAAAAAATAAAATTTAGTAGATACATTCCCATTTTGAGGTTTGTTCAGTATTTGGGCCCTTTTTCCAGCACAGCAGAAAACATGAAAAGTCAACTGAATGAGAGTTTGGGATCTAGAATGCTATTCGTGGGGCTTTCTTCAGTTCCCATGAACCTACAGACAAACACAACAGCAGCAGCAGCTAAAAATCCACGCTAGAAACAGCAAGGAGTAGGTGGGAGGAAATAACACCATTCTGTCCCTTACATTTCAGAACTATTTCTTTCAGATATTTTGGTATTCATGCATCTGGCCAACTACAGTATCAAATTTTCTATTTAGTAAACTTTTATTACACCCTGGAACGTGGTGGTTTTATTGTGGTGCCTGTCTCTTTACCCGAATAAGTCATCGCACATTATTATACCTCTTAAGTGTTCTTCCAGCTAAACCCCTTCCAATAAAACAAAGGTGCCCATGCGCTGCACTAAAGCCATGCTGCCGCACATGGTGTGTGCACAGTGGCAGGAACGGTGGCACCTGAACCGGCCAAGAGCCCTCAGGCAGGGGTCACACAGCCCAGCTCTCTTCAGACGGTGAACATTTCTTCCTTTAAATGCTTTGCTGTCACACCAGGCAGCACCGTTACGCGCACAAGTACAGAGGTCACTCACCAGAGGTATAGGGAAATGTGTTGCGTATTGCAAATGGCGAAGGAGGTCGTAATTGGATGGAAAAATCAGCTCTCTCAGTCTTTCCCTCTTGACTGACTTTTCGCTGGTAACTGAAATTCTTCTGTCTAAAGAAGAGTTCACATTCTCACAAGACTCCCCAGGCATCGGAGAAAAAATCTAAGTCATGTAAAACAAACGTTTAAGGTAAGTGTAACCTCAAGCTTTCTAAATTCAGCAGTTGCATTCAGAGATACGATTTTGTTCTCACTTACAGTTACTTTTTAAACGTCTGAGGTTTTTCAAGATAGACAAAGCAAGGGCAATGGTAATCAAGCTTGAAACTTAAGATACATATACAGATTATATCTCTATGCGCATCTCCATTGTTATTAGACATGTTTTAAACTAGCAGTATTCAATCAAGAGAAACAGCATTATGATTCAGAGCAGTCTCCACAGTTCTTATGCTGCTGTGACACAGAAACTGAGATATTCCAGTGACTGAGGGAAAATAATGAAGAGGGTAAAGTGAGAGGTGACAGGAGACATTGTAGGCAGGCATGGATACGCTTGAAACCACCAATATCACAGATGTCAGGCAGAAACAGGGGTCCTGATATCCTGCAAATGGATCTACACTGATAGGTCTGGGCACAGGAGTCCGTGCAGGTGCAGAACAAGGACCAGTCCAAAGGAAGAAACCAGGAGACTCAGGAGTAACGCACACTCAGGCTAACAGTAAGAAGAAAAAGAGGGGGAAGCAGATTTGGAAGACTGAGCCAAGACATAGAACAGCCACTTGAAAAGTATATGGTATCAATTTCGGGTTCCTCAATGTCAAAGAAGTGGGTAAATCTGCATATTTATTCATGCTTAACTGTAATACGCAGCACTGAATGTGCTGGAGGCAAGGGGGAGGGAGGGAGGGAGGGAGGGAGAGAGGAGCATGCGGGTGTGCAGGTGGACAACTATAACAAGCACAGAAGAGCAGTAAGTTGTCGTAGAGCAGAGATGCAGAGAAAGGAGGCGATGCACTGAAAGATGGCAGGGACTGCATGCCAAAGGACATTGGCTGTTGATGGAAGAAGCAAGGTGGTGCTAGGGCATGGAAAGACATTCAGTGACAACAGCAAGCAGCAGGCACAGGCATCAAAGACATGCAGAAAATCGAAAGTTAAACCTACTGGAAATTCCGAACCAAAATCTGCCTTAAAGTCACTCTTGTCTACATCATCAAAAATACTAGCAGTTCCTGAGTCAATGCCCATTTGTTCCATAATACTATGATCCTAATAATTGCCAGAGAGAAAAAACAAACATCAGTCACATTTTACTGAAGACCCTTTCACTGATCACAGGTAAACCCAAGCATTCCACCTATTTAAGAATTAAGAAAAAGTATTGATGGTAGGAAGTTTTCAGACACTGGTTTTTAAATCTTTATGGTAAGCCTTAATTCACTAAAGTATTTCTCAAGCTTAAATCCACAGAAGCACAGAAAAGGGCGGGAGCCATAGGGGGAAGCAAAACTTTACAGTACATCCCTGTGAGCAATTCTGCTCCAAGGACACCTACAGAACAGGAAGCTAACTCTTGTACCTTCCCAGGGTCTATTTCCTTCTTTGTTGTACCAGGAAGGCAGCTTGTAGAAACCCCCTGTATTTCAGGGCACATCTGGCCATGAAACCGATGTAAGATATATACAAAAGAAATTAAAAAGAAATATCAGAGGATGCTTTAGCTGCCCACAGGCTCCACACGGACTGTGCAGCGGAACAAGAGGCTACATCTCATCACATAAGTACAAACGTGGTCTGCAGTCTTGAGTTTCAAACTGCCTTCCTCTTGCTCTAATTTTAGAAAAGCTTATGAACCGCTCATCTGATGGAAGACTCGGGATTGCACCTGGACTGTGCACATATAAGTCATGAGGTTTGGCTTCACAGTCTTCCACCAGTGGCTGTGTAGCACACAGTAAGGTCCTAATCATCTGTGAGCAGATGACCAGGCATGGCAGCAGCACAGCCCACACTATACAGACGATCTGGAGCTTACTCCAGGCTCCCCACTGAGTCCTCCTGCTTAAAGCTCTCCCTTCTCTTCATTGAAGCACATCTGTAAATACACTTTTCCACTGGTGCATTCAGAAGTCTACATTAAGCCTTGTTGTTTGTTGTTTGAGTTATTTAGATCACCAGAAAACTGTCAGTTCAGTATATTTGCACCAAAATGGCAATATTTACAGCTATATACAGGAATGAAACGAATGGATCACTTTCAGTCTTCTCAAAGAAACAGAAAGGGACAAGGAGACACAGATTAAAAAATTTCTTATATCTGAAATACTAATGCTTTGGTGAAAATCTATGTTTAATGAAACAGAGTACCAAAAGTGGAAGAAATAGCTTGAAGTGTTACCTCCAGTTTCACATCATGATCCTTAGAATAGTGTTCATCAACAGCTTCCCCATTAGGTGAGCGTGGTCTGGTAGTTGCAGTGATTGACAAGTCTCCACGTGATATTAAAGTGCACATGTACGCATCATGGGAGAAAACATCATGCCGAGTGAATTCAGAAAAAAGCAGCACCAAATTCACAAACTCTGTCTTCTCATGGTCACTATTTGGGTCAGCTACCCAAAAAAAAAAAAGTTAGACTGTATTTTCAATTATAAGTATCTAGGTTTCAACTATCCAAATTGCAAACGCCAGCAAATTAATTCTAAACGCCTACTAAAAATGTTTTGGGCATCCTGCACAGGTTTCTCTTTGTCTCTAGAGAACAAACCATTTCCCATCTAATCTGTATGCTTTCGCTTTGCTATCAGCTCCAGACACCGGACAGACTGCAGACAGCAGTGGATTCCAGAGCATCCTACCCCATACACAGCTGCCCCAGTCAGGCGGGTGGGTGTTAGCAGTTAGGTACAATGTTCAAATACTTCTAAAAATTAAGAGGTAGAAGAGGGTGAGGTTATTCCTTGTGTGAAGAAAAATTAAAGCTGAAGCTTTGGATTATAACAGAACACCCAATGATTGTCCTTTCCTCCCAAATTATATTACTGTAGTAAATGTTACTATCTTATCTATAGTAATTTTGTATTCATAACAGAAAACCTTTTAAAATATTTTCAAAGAACTCAAGATCTCTGCGTGGCAGGCCTCCACGATGTAAAAGCAGTATCTTATTAGAGCTTGATAGTGTAGTGTATTTTATCTATTAAACATGCTCACGCACATCAGGAGAAAGTTTATTAAAATAAATGCGTGTTATTTTGACATGCCAAAGCAAAGCCTAGAGAAATACAACATATTAAGTTTTCATTTGTCACAGCTATATTTAATTTGACTTGTTCTGTACCACAGAAAGGTTTGCAACATTGCAGTTAACAGAAAATAGCTTTATACCACACCAACTCTATTGGGCACCAAAACCTCCAGCTACAGAACTACTAAATCTGAATCATCAACGTTTAAAAGCAAATTATGCTTTACAAATTCAAATTGGTTCAATATATAACACTACATCTATTTAGAAATTCTCACTACCCTGCAGGACAGAAGCTGTACCAGTAAGCCCAAGAGCACAGCAGCTCAGGGTCAGGACTCTTCTCCGCAGCCCCCAGGTCCCATGGATCCAGAGCTGCCCACCGGAATCCACCCCTCCAAAGGAACGGGTGCCACTGGATGCCATGGGGAGGAGCACCATAAAACACACGCCTGCAGACCAGGCCATCGGCCCTCCTTCAAAACATAGCAGTTACATGCTTTGCATTTTTGGAGACAGAGCAGCTCAACCACCGTAAAAACAATACAATACCACAAAATTTGTCCAGTGCTCGGAAATGTCAAAGAATATTTCAAGCAGGGAAAATATTCCCCAGCAGCTCTTCCTACGCTGCCTCGCAGAGCTACCAGGGTGAAGAAGGACGATACTGCATTTGAAACAAGGACATCAGAAACACAAGCCTAAATAACACAAATAGTCTGGATGGTTTATTAAAATCAGGGTCACCACTGACACGAAAATAGAGCACTGCCAATACCTCAGAGTCTGTAACAAATTTTTAAGAAGTTTCTCCTTTTTCGGATGTTGAGAGTTTTCAGTATCATGTTTCAAACCACTTAAAATCCCCTTTACTTTAAGGGCACCAGAAAAAAAGTTGCACTAACTAGCAGTACATAAGATAGCAGAAACACATGCTACAATATCAGACAGATTTATTAGACCAAGGCATTTTATAGAGCAAACTACGATGAGAAAAGTTCCTTTTTTCAATCCACCTATTTGTCAGCTAACAGCTTTCGACTTTAAGACTTGGCTGTAATTTCCAAGTCAGTCACTTCAAACGTGGATGTGTCAAAAAAAAAAAGTGACTGTTTAACGATAAACATTCATAGAGTGCAAGTAGTTTCCCCAAATCTCTTACAGCTTAAACAGAAATAAACATAGTTTCTGCCAATTTTCCTTTTGTGAAAAGAACGAAGTAAAAATCACAGAAAGATCCTTTAGCAAGGAAAATGTGCGTGTATTAAAATAGAGCAGGTAATCACAGAAACTGAAACAGCCGCTACAGCAAAACAAAAACTTCAGCTGCCAGACAGCAGACCAGTTGCTTCTGATCTACTTTGGAATATAAATTAGTTAATACTCACATAATGAGGGAGCTTGTGTATCTAAAAACCTTAGCAGAACATTCTGGAAAACAGGAAGACTGGAACCTGTCAAGGAGGCTGAAGACAGAGATTCCTTTTCATCTAGGACTTCAGATTCACCACATCTCTGCACAGTTAAAGAAATAAAAAAGCATGTATCTACACACAAATGCACATAATATTCCCACAGTTTGCATCTGAGGCAACTACACGTGCAGTTGTTTCCTACCTCTTCGTAAAATCCAGACTTGCTCTAGAACGACAGGTTTTTCCCATTACCTAGTTTGGTTATTTCTAAGGTGTTTTATTTAATCATTTTGGATTACTTATTGAAAAGGAATGCCTGAGACATGTACCATCATCTGCAAGTACACGGTGTCATATAAAAGCAAAAATTTAAGATACAGAACTTCCAGGACCAATGTGAATATAAAAGGTAACTCCTCTTGTTTGTGTGAATTACACTAAATATAATACCAACCAGGGCAAACACCTCTGCTTGGAGTGGATTTCGGTGCTAGTGAGGCAGAAGCAACGCACTAAGCTCCCTTCCCCCTAATTAATGGTTTGTGGTGAAGCACGGACAAAGCACAGAGACTTTGGAAAGTGAAAGTCCTTTTGCACCTCACGCTGCCTGTACGTCTGTCTGCACAGCTGCACTTCTGAGAGTGCTCTCATCTGTCTGTCCCTGTACCCAGGCTGAAGAGACAGCACACAGCGCTTTCCTGGGGACCCTCTTCTAGGGAAAGTGCCTGCCGGAGCTGCTCAGATGCAGGTGAGGCCAAGGCAGCAGTGCTCCGGGCTACGAGGAGTACCACGGGCCCAGAAAGCTGCAGCAAGGCTGCAGTGAACACACTGCCTCTCTTTAATCCTCACTACGTATCAGATTGAGTACTACTGAAGTTTCAAGAAGCGTCAGCTTACGCAAGCTGGAGTAGGATCATTTGCCACAACAGACAGGCAGCAGTTTACATCAAAGATGTCACTACAGCCTCCTGCTTCTCTGGTGAAATGCTTTAGTTGCCCTGAAAACAAAGGAGTTCTACAGAATGCAAGATTTTAAAGTTACACTTGAGTTTTGCCTCAAAACAGATCTTAGTTTTGGAAGCTTCCCAGAGTCCCCCTACCAGCTGAAGAGCCCTGTCCAGCCAGACGACCCCCCCCCCACCCCTTTTTAAGGGACTCCCGTTACTGTGGCACCCCTTTATTTGGGCAAGTAGTTCACAGAAGTAAAACACTTCAAACAGACATAAATCAGCTAACAGACCATTCTGAGTTAGGTTGCAATTTCTTCTTATTTTAAATAGAAGGCTTTTTCATTTTATATTTATCCAGAATTGAAAAAACTGTAAATTGACGACAAAAATCCTCAGTGCTCCAAATGCCATCAGACTTACTTGTTTTGTACTGGGCAGAGATTAAAGTGATGGCTCTTTAGAAATATCTTACTTTTTAAGCATACTGTTCACACTAATCTAAAAGTAGAAATAACTTACTTCTGCTTCAATTTCTGCTTGCCTCTTCTCCAGGAGTTTGGCTACAGCCATGGCCCTGTGCTTACCAGACCTTTTACAGCTCACAGCCCATTCACAAAGCAGCGTTACCACAGCTTCATCGTTTGGGGCTACCTGTTCAGGGCGAGAACACAGACAGAAAACCATTTCACCCACACAGCCAACAGGCTTATTTCTGAGCAAACAGCCTGGAGCAACCAGTGTTCTGGGAGATGAAGACAAAAGATGGTTTTTGTTCTTTAGTACCGAGAGATGCACACGTTTGCTTTCTTCATAGTGTTCTCAAATGAAATATAATCTGGAAGCCAAAGAGGAAAATCTCAGTTTTCACACTGCTGATACTCAAATCAAAATTTTCCTTTATCATAATGTTGCCTCACAAAACCAGAAAAGGGCAATCTGCTTTATGAACAAGAGAAACAGGCAAAGCCTATCATACAGAGCTACTCAACACGCTTTCCTTACATTAATTCTTCCAAACCTCCTTCATCTATTTCCAGACGATTACTTGCATCCCACTGCTGCATTAAAAAACAAACCAAAAAAAAACCCTAACCTCTAAAAGGTGTATCTATCAGATAACTGAGGTCAAAAAACTCCCAAAAAGCTCAATTTATTTCTGACCCAACACAGACTTTTTTAGGAAACCGTACATATCTTTAGAAAATCCGTATTTACAGAATAGCAATGCGATATAGTATGCTTGTATCTAGTGAACGTTCATCCAATCTCTGTTTCCACTAACCACCCCCATTTTGGAAGTTTCTTTTTTCTTGTGTGCTACGGAACTGATCTGCTGAACTTCCTCGCTCCTGCCCAAGCTGGCTACCATCTCTGAACACTTATCCGTAAGACCGACCTGCAAATTAAGCAGATGTGATTTTTCTTCTTTCCCAAAGACTAGTGGAAACAACACTTAGAAGTAAACGTTAGAAGGGCCAGAGTCAAGCACAGCACCCTCAGAAAGACAGTAAGTTTTTTCAGAGTGATTAGGCATGAAAGTTACTGCTTCAAAGCTATCCCAATCGTCCTCCTCAGAAAATACAAAAAACCAATGGTATGCTAAACAAGGCTGGTGTGTATGTGCACACATATCACAGAGAAGTTTCCTGTAAATATGCTTCAATGGGTGAGCAAGAAATACTAAATCACTAGGGGGGCGGAGTGGAGGGAGTAGGGGAAAATGCTTTTCTCTTACCCAAATGAAGTGACATGGTAATGTCACCACTGTTTTGGTTAGATGCAGTCAGCTAACAACAGAAGCATGGATACGACATATTTTTGAAGGCAATGCAGACTACCTTGAAAGCGTCTGATCTTCACACTGACTTCTTTCCCTTTCTGCTAACAAGAAAAACCACACCAACAAAAACAAACGCTTCTGTATCTCAAGTGGGAAACAACAACTCAGAGCTCAAGCAAACCGCATCAGGTCACCCATCCCCTGAAGCTGCGCCCACGCTGCTTCACATCCTGCAGCATCCCAGGGACGGCAACACAGGACCTCCCTCACCCTCCTTCTGACAGGGAATGGCACCTCTCGCAGAACGGCCGAGCAGCTTGTCTACTCAAGCAAGGAGGAGGTGATGGTCCTACAACCGAATCGCTTCGGAAAAGCGGGAAAGCCTGGAAGAGGTGCAGCAATGGGGCACTAACGCCAAAGGTCAGAGCTCACTATGCTGGGGCAAACTCAGAGAGGGATATCCTGGCAAGAGACATTTAAAGGAAGACTTACATGGGGTACTTCTGAAGGAAAAAAATGGTTATAAAAGCTTTTTATTCTGGCCTAAAGAGAAGGGCTTAGTCTGTTTTGGGAAATGTCGAATAGTAGAAGAAAAAAAGACAAATTTTTGGCTTTTCATTATTTTCCACTTGAGAGAAACGAGGATGCTTTTCCTCCAAGGAATACGCACACTATGCAAACATTGCCAGCACACAGACACTGAAGTATACATATGCATGTGCACATGTACAAAAGTTTCCTTCAGACACTGCCTGAGATACTAAGCCAAGAATATCAGCCTGTTACTCAACTGTCCTCGGAGCTATGCTCAACTACACTTAGCACTGAAAGGCAAAACCACCACAACCTGCAGTCGGTGAGCAAACCACTTCCACTGCTGCTGCTCCTGCTACTCAAGGGAACAGATGTTTAAGCCTTATGAGAAATATGAAAACAGCCCAAAGTAACACTCTGGTCACTATATACAAGAGCACAAAGTTCAAACCAAATTTCCTGTGCCTGTGTTTTTGGAGTGCTAGTGAGTATTACTTGTGACTTCGTGCCTGTGCCGCTTACCTCTGAGCGCTACAAACACACGGCTCGTCAGGGCTCGGGTTGCCTGCGCTGCTGAGCCCTCCAGTCCCCGACAGCCATCGCTCCGTTCAGTGAAATGGGAGCAAGTCCATGAACAGGCGCGTTGGGGAGGCAGGTCTTACGAGACGGACCTACCTCAGGGTGGGCTCCCACGTCCCCCACAGCCTGTGCACCCCCAGGTTACAAAGCCAGATGCCAGGAGGCCACAAGCATTTGTAATCAGACACGCTGTGTGTACTTACAGGTTGTAATTAACAGGATACCTCGTCTGAATTGCACACCCAACTGTCTACGATCAACGGCTAAGGCTTATTCACCCAAGCACATTTCTTTCATGTTTAGTTGGTTGTTTTACAATCTTTTGTGAAGCTCATTGACAATGAGCGCAGCCGAAACTAAATAACATTGTGATCAACAGCAAATCGCACATTTAGAGTTCTAGGTATTAAGCGAGCAACAGTCACTGTCTTTTTTTTTTTTAACTAAAGATTGCATAAATGACTTATTTGATAGCCCAAAGAAAAGAGAAAACCCAGGGCAAGCTGACCTTTTTCTGTTTAAGCTCAATGTTATTTCAGTTATTTCAAGAAACGCTGTGAATTCTTACTTTTGAACAGCACTTCCATGTGTAGGTCTGTATTAAAATTCTCTTAACAAAAGGGATAAATAAAGGATAGACCTTTGTGCAACACAAGAAACTAACATGAAATTATCCTGGTCAGGAGTGCATTGAAGTTTACGTAAATTAACTACAGATTAATTCCTCATCTGTTCTACTTGAACTTCAGGAGATTTCAGAGAATGACTGATCTGCTTCAAGTAGCTTATTTTCAAGGGACAATCTGATTTTTTTTTGGGTGGGAGCGGTGGAGGTGGTGCTAAAATTAAACAACTAGAAAAAGACAGCTCTACAGTTAAGAAATGCAGACAGTTAATTCTGTTTCTAAACGAGTCATCTGCCAACACTAATATTTATTAGTGCTAAAATCGAAAAATGACTCCCCAATTCTGCACCTGTACTACCTTTTCAGAGATGAAGAATCCAAGATCACCACAAATCAAACACCTAGAAGTGATTATGCACCTTAAAAATCACAGTATTGATTCTGCAGTTTCATATATACACAAAACATAACCTCTTTTAAAGGGAAAAAAGCCCACCATAAATACTTGAAACATCAAGGTGTTTATCCATCTAAGAAAAAGTTATTTGAGTGCAGTAATTATTTGAATCATTGATGCAGACTTTTGTCAGGCAAGCTGGCATCACCAAAGCCATTCCCATACGTTGGGCTCTTGGAACACAGGGCCCTGCAGCAGCTGAGAGAAGTAAAGTTGAAGTGTCTAACCATCAAATACTTTATTTAGCTTTTGACTGAAAATAACAAATACATTTGAAAGCTATATCAAGCCCCTGCGATATAAATAATTACCCAAAGCCCCTACAGTAAGTACACCTCTACAGCAGTAGATGGGCAGAGGAAGACTATGCTAACCAACCCACAGCTCGTCTGTAGAGTCACAAAATGGAAAATGAGTTAGTCCAACACTGGAAACTCCAGCACTGAGCGCAGACAGGTTGTGCTGCCCCTGGGCGCCGGGGCGACAGCAGTCCGTGATGCTGGTATCGCAGGTGGGAGAGCTCGAGCTGCCGGCCCCACTGCGCAGCCGCCTGACTTCCTTCCTCCCCGTGCTGTCTCACCATAGCTGTGCGTCACCGTTTCCTCCCTTCTAACACTGTGTTGACTTAAACATGCTAAGAACGCAATTAAGTAACACTTCTCAGGACAATGAGGTTCTGGATTTGTCTAATTTGGGATCTCGTACCTGCAGACGGTCTGCCCTGGAAAAGCACAGAACCACATTTCAGAGAGGCTCAAACTACCGCCTTGAAGAGTAGCATTAAGATCACATTTATACCCTTAAAATTTCAGGGGCAGGAAAACAAAAATATCAGTTCACAAGTTACTTAATGACTACGTTTTGTAGGAAAGACAAGACATAAGGTGCTGGCGCAGAGAACAGGTGTGGGCAGGCAGGAACTGCAACTCCCTCAGGCTGGGGGAAGCTCTCTCACAGTTGAGACCCTTCCTCGAGATTCCCAAGCCTTCCACAAGTCCTAACAAAAGAAGAACACTTCAGGGTGGCATCAAATGGGAGATATTATCTACACCAGGTAGCACAGACCTTTGAAGCAAAATTTCAAGTTTAGACAACTCATTCACAACATTTGTCATTTAGCCAGGACCCAAAATAGCTGCAACCTTCTGAAAACCACCAGTCAGACCCTTTCAGAGAAAACCAAACGTCTCATTTCCACCAATTTATAACTGGAGCAGAAGGTGGGTGAAGAAAAGAAGAAAAGAGTTGTTTTGTTTTGTTTTTTTTTAAAAAAGAAAGCACCACAATTAGTAACACAGGGAAGTATTAAAAGGAAAGCATTAAACATTACTGTTCCTCATAGGTTTGGAAGAGGAAGCCAAAAGTAATATTAAAACTCCGTTTTCCATAACTCTGAGCCCTTTTCCTGTTAGTCCTTGTTTTTATTATTTATTTAAAATTTGCTACTAAGGAACTAGTTTGACTTTGCGCTAGCTAAGGCCATCGCTGAGGCACCTGGACTGCAGAAGTTAGCTTTTCGCGGCGGGGGCAGGAAGAGCAGGGCGTAACGCCCAGGAGCTCAAATCACTCAACGAAAGGAAACCCCAACCTCCTCTCACCTCATGGAAACCTCTCCAGAAAGCAGCCAGGTGCATGACTCAGTGCTGCCAGGCAATGCGTGTGCCGTTTGTCACGGCTGCTCAGCGGGCTGCCACGCACGCCAGGGAGCTGCCGCCCAGCCCAGCATCCTCCCGGCACCAGGAGCCACTTATGGGAACTCGCCGCCTCTCACCGCATCTCAACACCTTCAAGGGAGAGAGGGGAACGGCGCCTGAGAAACCTCTCCTCTTGCTCCGACACCCACTGCTGCTTCGTGGGTTAAAAGGAGGGGGGAGGGAAAAGCTTGTAGCAAATGTGCTCTTATGCCAGTCATACATATGCGGAGGATATAAATGAGATACTAGACATAGATATATACACACACAGATATTTATCTGGCTATGCCTGTTCCTTTCAAAACAGAACGACATTGAAAATGTATTCAATCAAATCGTTCAAGAAATCTGAGCAGGTGCTTATTGCAAGTCAAGTCTGTGTCGCAGGAAGCCAGTCTGTCCTTAAATCATGAAAAAGGTTAACAAAAAAACAACAGTGAAAAATCTGATTGCTTCCTAGTATGACAGAGCTCAGTCTCAAAATACAGAGCTGCTTCATTACTGATGTTGTAGAATTTCATCATTTAAGAACGTTCCCTTTAAATACTATACTTTTTTTTTTTAAAGGTTGACGATCTAAATAAATTTTTAATCACAATTCCAGTTAGTATTTTCAAATTAACTCCTCGGTGAAATAAAATTAATGTTTTAACATTAAACTCCAAATCTGCTTTCTAAGAAGACAAGAAAGGGTTTTCAGAAGCTGTATTTTTATTAAGAGAGACAAAGAAGTTGTACAATACAGCGTTTATTAGTGCAGCTCACCATTCTAAAGAGAACAAGTGAGGAAAGACGACAAGAGCCAGGAACAAAAGCACTATCTGATTTTTGTAGGGGGAAAAAAAAAAAAATGGGCCTGTGCCATCCACAAATTCCTGGCTCAGAATCTCAAATCCACACAAATGAGTTCCGCTCACAGAACAGTCAGGACAGCTCATTCCATTTAAAAACATATCTGCGTATCCATAACAGAGGAGCTCTCAAGGTGTACTACTCTCTGTGGAAGAACTGTCCCTAAAAATTTGGGGTTTTTAAACCAACTAAATGCAATTATACCAGCAATGCTATCTGAAATACGGAATATGAAGAAACGCCTCTGACTGCAGTCCGAGAGGGACAAAATCACTGCAGGATGGTAGGCAAGCTCAAGCTCTGCATACACACCACAGCACTAACAACAGCTCAAAGACAATCCGTTTTATTGGAGTACAATTTGCATATTTGCATTAAACTATGAGACCATGTTCAAGAAAATATTATCCACTGCTTTGAAGTTGTTTTTTCTTTTTATATTAGACAAGTTGTGTGTTCTTTTTAAGGACCTCATTTCTTGAGGTCATAGAATAAGGTTTTCCCTTCCATAGAAATTTTGTACTTTAACTCGCTTAGACACCTAGGTGAGCAGGAATCTGATGTTGGATTTACTGAAATAAAGAAAGGTGAAAATACCCACACAAACAAGCTTCAGATAACTAAGCAATTCAAGCAACTGAACAAATGCTAACTGCATCATTAAAAAATATTACAAGAGTGCTCAGAACGTGCTCTATTTTCCCAGTGCTTGTGGAAATAGACTCTGATTCTGCAGATATTTCAATCCATATTATTTTGCTCATCTTGTGTCTCCTACCCATCATGCATCCCAACACAATCAGATTCAGGTCCCTTATGTAGTAGCAAATTGTTAAATTGTAGCTTACTAACTAAAAAGGCATCGTTAGACCTCCTTTCCCACAGACACAGCAGGGTTGGGGTTTTTGTTTGTTTGTTTGATTTCCAGCAAAGTGATCTCAGAAAGACAAATATTAACTCTCTGCATTTGTAACAAGCCCTATTCGTGAGAACCAAGTTCAAACCAGGACTTTTTCACTCAAAAATGAAAAACATCTCTTGGCATCGTAAGAATTCAGTTGGACTTCAAAGACAACACGAGAAGCAAGACCTACATACAAGTTCAGAGACTTAAACTTTAAAAGCAATCCGAATGCACAAATATCCATGAAGTTTCAGGATTCTATATAATGTTTTCAAGAAATTCAATAACAGTCCTTAAAAATCAAGCGCTCTCTCCTTTGATCCATTTACTACTGCATACTAGCTAGAAAATACTGGTATGAAGTTTCATTTACTAGCTATCCCTCCCACTGCTTAGATGTATTTCAAGCTATACTTAACCAAATTGTATTTTTCTACACGCAAGACTGACAAGTTAAAAAGTCTTGCCAACCATTCTAAACAGAACAGATTAAGAGAGGAAAAAAATAAATAAATAGTAATTATAGGAAGAAAAAAAAAAAAAAAAAAAATCCTTTCTCAGTTCCCTTCTTTAGTTGTACCTGTGAAAGGCCATAAGAGATAACAAAATACAGGCAGACCAAAAGTTAGGTGAGAGCTGAGTGGGTTTAAGCCACAGGAAGATGAGAGGCGAACTGAAGGAGTTCACAGACATTATGAAAAAGTCCCTACTGCATTCTCTAGCTCCCTCTTCTGAGGACTCTATTTTTGCACAAATTGATTCAAGCCTTCAGAGGGAGCAATCTTTAAAAGGGGGTGGAGAGGAATCAAAGGTGTTCCAAATCTGGATGAGGGCAACACAGTTTTACTTTAAATTAAAACCATATGGTAGAAATACAGACGGTTTGCCGGACTGATTTCTTTAAAGACAGCTCCACAATAACCACCACAGTGGTAATCATTCTGGAGCTGTACACAAGGGACGTTCTGAGTCAAGGAAATGTCAGATGGAAAATACCTGTGGCTATAAATAAGGCCAGTAGTTTTCTCTGCAATACCATCTCAAATGAAAGTGAATTTACTGCTTTATGCCACGTCACAGATTTCTAGATTTCAAGTCCTCCTACTCAGTCAAATCTACTGAGAAACCCTATACAAGTCAGTGAAGCAGAATTAGAAATGAAAGGTCCTTTGTATTACTCACTGTGCACATGGCCATATTCACAAGGTAGCATCGTTCTTACCATATTAACTGTGATATTTGTTTGGCTGTCAGACCTTCACACCAAAAGAATTCAACAACTGTTCTCATTTGGAACTTCATGGACAAAAAGCTGAGCATCTGACAGATATAATAAGTGCTATTTTTTGGGTTGCACACAGCCTGATGGAAACCCCGTGCCTGTAAGGAATCCTACCACACAAGAGCACCCATCCATGATTAAGGCTCAGACGAAGCTATTCTCTACAGGATTTCACAGGGACCATCACTCTTAAGACACAGAGACAGTTGGTCAGAAACTGCAACAAAATTCTTATCTCCTATTTACAGTCTGCTTAATAATGCAGCATTTAATAATGCGATCAGGGCTCCTCCATGATAAGTTTTCTCCAAGTCAGTGGAGAAGCACTGGATTCCCCTACCACTTTTATGGCCTCTCTCAAAGTCAAGGATGGAGAGTTTGTTCTGGGTCTGGTCAAAATGTGACTTTAACATCACATTTTCTCACGCAGCTTCAGTGTGCCACCTCTGTCATACACAACATGATGCTCAAAATCTGAGCTCTGTTCAATGCCTGCCGTCCACCTGCCCTATTTGTCCTACTCAAATTCAATGCAGAACCGCAGCTCAGCCCCTCACTCTACATTTTTCTCTGGTTTGCTCTCTCATGTTCTGTCACCAGATCCCAGCCTTCAGCACCATTACTCTGCATCTCCCCGCGGGATGAAAAGCAACTCTTCCTCCTTGCAGGGCCCAGGACACCTGGCCTTTCAGCTAACCTCTCTACACCCAGCTGCCCTACCTCATTCCAGCCCCTTCCCCTAAGTTTTACTTTTGCTCTGACACTTGGGAGTCATGAGTTACATATTAAAACAATTCTGGAGAAATCAGTAGTGTGTATAAAAGCGTCCTCAGCACATTTGTCTGTTTCAGTCCCCCTCAGAACTGAAGAGCTTTGTAGCAGGAGCCACCCTCCTTCCACTCCAGCATGTGCTCGGTGCTTTGGAGCACCACTCTCATATATACTTGCACTGGCGTCATTTGCAGTCTTCATGACAATATTTGGCAATCCAGCAGGAAAAATGGACAGGAAATAGGTTCCAAACATGTTTCGGTTGGGCTCACATCAAAACAGTGGTAGCAGATAGCTGTCCTTCAAAGCTTTAAATAACGATGTCAGTAGGCAGACATCCTAGTGACGGACATCTTATTTACAAAATAAAAGTTCTTAGATGAGTTGCCAGATGAAAACAGAACGTACACGACCTCGTAACTTATGGCCTTTTCTGCCAAGAAAAAACAGGCTACGTTTATCAAGCAGGAAGGAAACAAAGAGAAAAAGAGACAAACAGCATTGCATGTGGTGACATCCTTGTGTGCTTAACCTTGCAGCGCCGCAGCCGATGCACCGTCAGTGCAGGGAGGCACCGACGTCCAGTGGCCACCAAGCAGCTCCACAGCCCTTCTCCGGGACACCGGGCAGGGCTGCCCAGCAGGTGAGAACTAAACGCTACACTGGCAACTCGATTATAACTTTGGAAGTTCAAGTATCAAAATGCACAAGTGCCATCAGTCGGGCGCTCAGCAGCCCAAGGCAACCTCTTGTCTAGCTGCCAAAAGTTAGGCTCGAGTCAGGCAACAACTAACAGTCTTGAAAACTCCAGAGGAGGTTGAGAAGCTGCAGATAGTTTAGAAGTTTAATTTCACATCATCTCCAGACCCAGTAAGGTAAGACTGAAACTTTCAAAGTTAAGTTTTCTTCTCTGAGAAAGAAGTCAGCATCTTCTTTGCTTCTGCTCTCCCTACAGTCTCCTGTGACTACTGTGCAAACATGGGCACATCATCACTTATATGTGATAATGTTTTATTCATACTCAGCATTCTTTATCTCAGAGTAAAATGTTACGCCATTAGAAGATAGGTAGCCCTGCAAATTAACCAGTCAGACCTTCATGAAAGTGTTGGTACCCAGAACTGGGGAGCCCATCTTTAAGAGACATGTTTAGGGGTCAAAACAGGCGTGTTTTCAAGGCAACCCAACCTCAAGTCACTAAGTACCACAAAACAAAGGGAACAATAGCAGACAACCTACGATAAGAACAGAGTAATTACCTTAATTACCTTACTTTCAGAAGTCTCCCTACCAACACTGCCTTTTGAAACACAAAGAAACAGTTCATTAGTACAATTGTAGATGGAAGTCAGAAAATCTTTTTGGAATAGACAGGGAAAAGGAAAAAGATACAAACACAACAGCAGAAGGGCAACAGCACAGAACCACACCATCTGACCCTAAAAGCAGATGAAAACAAAAAGCCAGCACTCAAACAATAAAGCATATCACACCCCACCCATTTTAAAAATACAAAAAAAATCTTGTGTGTTGAACTCCTGATTTCATCCAAGCATTAGGGTTAAGAACTTTCAGCAACTTCATCTGCCTCCTCCAACAGCTCTCCTGCCTCTGTTTCTCTCTCATTACCATAATAGTGTATCTGAAATACAAGGACAACTGTGGCAAGCATTTCACTCCTACCTACTGGTTCTGACCCTCACATCCAGAGTTTGTTGGCAGGCATATCTCTCTGGAAATCCTTCCAGAGATGTTATCCCCCAAACACTATATTCTGCTTATTTATTTCAAAGTCATTAAAACACTGACTGACAATTACTATGCATTATTTCTGTGCAACAGATGGTCTTGAAATATGACCATCAATCACTGAGAACATATAGACATGAACAAAAACCAAACCATTTTGCATAAAAGCTTTTAAAACATTAACATGAGCAGCTATGACATATTCACTACTATTTTCCACTTTAAAATTTTACTTCAATAGTGTATTATTAAAACTGACTATTTCATCTTTTCCCCAAACACCTTCCAAGGAAACTCAGGAGTTTGATATTGTACATACACCCAGTGACATTATCATCTCCATTGCGCAACACCAATGAAACAAAAAAAAAGAGTAACATGTTAAAGATTTCTGATAAAGTTTTTCATGATCTCTGAAAACGGTTCTAGAAACACAGGTAAAAATGTCAAAAAATATAAAAGTATATAGTTTTAGGATATTTTACTATACTTAATAACTTATTAATTTACTGCTTTCTACAATAGATGTAAAAGTTATCAAAAAATAATCCAGAATTTTACTTGATAGAACCCAAAAAACAAACCACACAACCTTGATAAATGAGGTTTCAGTATGTATAACTGAAGAATTCAATTACAACAGCAAAGAGCTCTTTTCTCCTTATAAACCAAATGTCAAGTAGTAAAGAAAAAACACACCAAGAAAGCACAAAGCTTTTGTATCAAATATACACATAGACACAATTCTCATAAGTAAAAATAAAATCCATTGTCTACAAATTAGGAAGCGAGAGGAGAATGTAGCCATTACCTCTTGGTTATCTTTATTCTGATTTGCCCAGAAAATCTTATGATAAAGTGTCTCCATTGAATTGCTGGAATCTGATCTGTCAAAACAATGCCGATCCAACACTTCCAAGGTGTGCAAAACTCGGCTGATGGTCACCCCTAGAGATGAGAGTTAGAGAGGAGCGGGTGGGGGTAAAAAAAAAATCATGGTTTTCACAGGAAAAATTGCATTACACCCATCTGTCAAACCTATTACTAGAATTAATCATGGTGCAATAGGATTATACTCAAAGAAGAACAACAGATGTAAACCCTAAAGCTCCCAACATTTGTTTCATTTTGAGTTGTCTTACCTGCAGTTGATTCTTGGCACTTGTCAAAAGACCACCGCACCTCCACAGCACGACCTCTTTGTTTTATCTGCTGTTCTACTTCATAAATCTTTGCCCGAACCTGTAAAAAAGACAGTTGCTAATTAGCTAGTGGAGGGAAGTCTCAATTTTCATTTCAAGCTTGTGACAGCTTTCTCAGCAGGAGCAAGGTACCCTATGGTGTTGCACAACACTCCCTACATTTGGGAACAACAAAGTGAAATACGTTCTGTTCAAATATTTTTGTCTGTTGTGAATCATCTTGTACAATAAAACATCTTTTCCTTACATTCAACCCAGCAAAAGTTAACTTTCAGCGTGTCTGAAAAGTCACGTCTCACAATACGGTATATGCCAACCTTCCTCTTATTTGCCATTTTACATCTTAAAGTAATTTCAGTTTAATAACAGAAAACATCTGAACATAAGTAAAACTCCTGACGTTTTCACAAAAATCAGTACCTAAATGAAGTACAAAATAAGGTCATAAAAAAAACTAGCATGACACAAGTCTTGAAACTAGACCTACAGAAATACCTAAACTTGGCTATAGTCCTAATGATCACAAATTATTATTTGGTATATAAAAGAGATTTTAATAATCTGACAATGAAAAAAGCTTACCTGCTGATTAAACGCTGAATTTCCCCCTGGCATAGGTAAACTAGATGGAGCAACTTGAAGTAAATCCAGAGGTGAGCCTGGATTAATGTTCTTATTTTCATTTGTGGAATAATTCCACACCAAGGCACTTGGGCAACAAAGAGTTACAGTCTGCAAGCAATAGTACAAAACAGAAGTAATTTCTTCTTCTAAACACGTATGATAGACAATACCAACAATAAGAGAGTCCATGAGTCTACAATCACTTTTGGTCTAACTACTACAGTGAAAGAAACAAAAAGACGGGCTTATGCACAATTTAAAACGTTCATTTGAGAAAATTCAACTAGTATATTATTTTCCTTCTTCATTATTAAAAAAAAAATATATATATACTTATTCAATTCTTATTTGTATTACTTTCAAAATGGCATCAAAGAAGATCACCAAAGGTTAATTTCAGTCAGATCCTTTCTGTGAAATGTGAATGGGCTTTAGAAAAAAGAAGTCATTTTGGTGTTCAGCTTACAGAAGCTACATGTGAAACATTAAGAAATTAATTAAAACCAACTCTTCTGTCAAGATTTTAAAGCACGAAAGTGTCATTGAAATGCACCATGAACTTAAGATTTACTTCAAAAGAAAGATTTTGCATTGACAGGCTTCAAAACAGCCATTTCACAACGGCTTGTCAGCAGGTACCTATTACCCTGTAGCGTTTGGTACAGGCACAGAGCAAAAGCTGAATGCTTTGGTGTTTTGGGGTCAGACCTTAAATGTTATCTAAAATTATGGAAGTGGATTCATCTTATAAATGTTTATTTTTGAGACTGCTTGATTACTTCTTGGGAAGCTCCCCTAGTCCAGATGTGGGTTACAAAGGAGCACCTCAGCAAAAACATTGCCTGGAGAAATGCTCCTCTGAAAAGACAGAGAGCTTGTCTGAATCCAGGCTGTCCTCTGGACTCGCTTGGTACCACAAGAGGTAGAAGAAAGCGAAAACACACATGTACACAAACCCAAATAGTACAGGAAGAGCAGAAAGACAACCAGCTGTGTTGCTAGTAGAGAAAAGCTGTAAAACTGCCAGAGTACACAAGCGTACACTGACATTCCCAGGATAGATCCATGTTCAAGAGGAAAAAAGTCACAGCATGCTGAGAGCCAGACAGGATCTAACTTCCTGACTCACACATCCTCAGTGGAGAGAGGGATGCAGATACTCTCCCACTTTCTTTCTTCAGACAGCACGACTGAGCCTTCCCTGCGTACAACCCAGCCTGCCTCCAGGCTCTGAACTTCCCGCACTGCGACGACCACGGGGAAGCAGCAGCCCTGGAAAGGGAGCTGCATACCACAAGAAAGTGGTCTTTTACTCTGGGAGTGCTCCAGCACTGGAACAGGTTGCCTAGAGAGGTGGTGGAGATGTTAAAAATACAGCTGGACGTGGTCCTGGGGAACCTGCTCTAACTGACCCTGCCTGAGTGGGAGAGTGGGCAACATCATCTGAAGAGGTCCCTGCCAACCTCACCCGTTCTGTGGTTTTGTGATCCTGCGAGCTTCAGCATACTCCTGGTACCACCGCCAGGGCATGTCTGCAACCCCTAGAGACAGACAACTGAACAGGCAACAGCAGGAGGGCTTGAGGAAGTCTCATCAGGTCAGCACTCAGGAAGGCAAACAACTGCAGCTCATCATACAAGTCCTTTTTTAGAAAATAATTACTCTCCTGACAATTCTGCTATTGCCGGGCAACACACACAAGTGAACAGTCTCTTCTGTTCCACAGTTTTAAAAACTGTGAAAGTTGATAAGGCAATACAAACTGCTTGCAATTCTGACAAAACCAAAATGAAGCGGCCTGCAGTAGCACCAGGCATCAGTGACAAGCTGGAAGAAGGAAATCCTCAAAGGCTACAGCCTGCAGGAGTCAGTATGGTGCTGTCTTCTGTCCAGCCACACTCAGCAGACAACCAGGGTCTGGCAGAACCGTGCCAGCTCACTGGGATGAGAATGCGAAGAGATGCAGAGAGCATTACTGCAACCAGAAACACTCCATCACAAAGGAAAGGTTTGCCCATCCCTGGCAGAAGAGTCACTCCTTCCCGCAGCAGAGGTGCGGACAGATACACAGACAGCACAAGCTTCTCCAGGTTCTTCCACCATCATGTCTCAGATAGTGTGGAGAATCCACCCTCCTGCTCCCCCCAGACCCACTCAGTCCTCACCCTTTAATGGACACAGGTACATTCCAAACCACAACTACCACACCTTGTCACACCGAAAAAAACACTCCATTTTCCAATGAACTGAATGGTGATAGCCTTGAAAACAAAGAGCAATGGAACATTGGCCTACCTGCAGCATACAACTAAGTCCATACACCAGTGGACGGTGTTGAGGGCAGGAGAGGAAATCTGAGCAGGCCAGCTGTACTGGGCTCACCACAGGACCCGGGGCAGTCGGACTTGGGGCTGCCAGAGGCGGGTTGCTTGGTCCAATAATCATGTGGGGAGAGTGTGCAACTACAAGGTTAGGACCATCGCTTAGCAATAAAGATAGACGTCTGGCACAAAAATAAGCAAGGCGACGGGATAGGTAAGCTGACTGAACAAACTCTTCCGAATACTGAAATTTAAAAAAAAAAATTATAGTTTAGTACACAGTCTAGTTCATTTTCTTTAACAATCTAACATTGAACATGCATAAACTAGAAGGGATTACCTACAATATGTAAGAGTCCAGAAGTCAAAAAAGAACAAAGCAGCTCAAATACGCATCTATACTTCTGTCTCTTAAAAAATTCATCTGCTCTCCAGGACCAGTAACAGAATCCTTCTACCAATTCAAGTTAAGGATTATAAAGCATGAACATTTTAAAGGTGTTTATAAATTCCAAACATGCACCATGCAATGTATTTCCCTAAATGTTCTAAGTAAAAACGTTTACACAGATTTTACCACCACAAATATTAAAATAATTTAACATGTATGAATCATGCTTATATTGATTTTTGGCTTTAAAACATGCATGTACCTGCAACATTAGTGGCAACAACAGTTTAAGAAGATCATCATCAGTAGGTCTGATTTTTTCCAAAACATCCAGTATCCATGTCAAATACTCGTGTCTCTCGAGCATTCCTTCCTTGAAGGATTTAAAATAACACATCACGTATTAACTGGGAGCGCTAAACAAGCAGGTGTGTAATTACAAGTTTTATTTCATTTCTGGTTTAGCTCTCATTACCCATCTCAGCACAGAGCTCCCAAGACCCTCAACCCCCATGACACAGGCAGGAACCAGCCACCATCACGGCAGCCCTAAGGATAAGGAAGCAACTGTGTACAGCACCAACAATCTCCACAGCTCAAATTCAGCACGCTGCCTGATTTACTGCTGACAGACAGACCCCGTCCCAGCAACCCTTCTGCTATTTCTGTCCTTGGGTAGAAAGAACCAGAGAGTTATTCTGGGCTAGAACCGTGTGGAACTGAAAAGCCAGGCCACCGCTCCAACACCCAGAGCTTCATGAGCCACACTGACCTCAGTCTGATCCACAATCATTAAAAACACCCTTAAAAGATGGGATAATATAGAAGAGACAGAATAGTTGAGTACATTGCTGCAACTGTAATCAAGCACACTAAGCAAATCAAAGCTTTTTCAGCTAGCAAATCTTAAATGAATTAGCATTTACAATGCATGCAAGTCTTAACCACAAAAGCTACCAGTAAGTTCTAAAATTGAACTTTCCAAGAATGGTAACCTAAAAAAAAAACCACACATATAAAACCCATGCACTTCTTTAAGTATTACCTGAAACATATAAAATGACAATTTTTCATTATATTCCCACTGCTTCAGGGCTTGTTCCATCTCTTGAGGCATCACTACAGAGCTGTTGCCTTGGCTGGAAGTCACATGATAAAACTCCGCAACCTTTGCGAGCTGCTCTCGAAGGTATCTGGTTATAATCTGAGTCCATTCTACAAAATAAATTTACAATTAGAACATTTCAGGTGATTAAAGGTTTCTTTCACGGTGAGAATTCAAACAAACTTATATTGCCTTTGTCGTCAAAAATACCTCTGCAAAACTTCAACCCACAGTTGCATAACGCAGCACCTAATGTGAATTAATGGGCTTCTTACGTGCTGTGCCTCTCCTGTGCATTGGTCTCAAAGCACACACACTGTCAAATGGGCAAGAAGCCTGCTAGCTTAGCATGACGTAAAAAGCACTGACACAAGGTATGCCTTTAGGGAATCACCTATCCCCTTCATCAGATTTTGTCATTCAGCCAGAAAACAACCTTGAAATAAGTAAAATAAATATATTTTGTTACTTCCTTCCATCTGGACCTTTACTCTCCTCTTCCTTTCCCCTCCAAATATAGCCAACGCAGAACTCAACAGGACTTTGCACAAGCAATGGGATATAAAACTGTTCTTTCTATAAGCACTCTGAAACAGACAACTCCTCCAGATTTTTACTCTGATGAAAATAAAAAAATCTCAGGAGCAGTTTCTTAGGTCAGAGTGACCAGCGCAGTGCAGAGGTCTGCCAGCAAGACTGATTATCTTTCCTTTGCCCTAGATAAATCAGTAGGTGCTGTTCAGCAAACACACAAACCTAAAAATCACCAGTTTTTCTCTCTGCTTCAGCACTGAGCCTGTATTTACTATAACTTGAAGAAATTAGTGAACATAAGTAAACTTGCTTGGTCGTATACATGAAGCTTTGGGAAAAGAGGAATTGTAAGGAAGGCATTCTCTTAACAGTAACTGGAACAACCAAGGCCATTTGTTAGTATCTCAGAGACAAACATCTGACAGAGCTGTATTTAATCAGCATGCAGCATATTTTAGGAGAGCACTCTCTTCTATGAATCCATAATGCAGTTGCTTTGACAATCTAAGCCTGTTTACTGTCAGAGTTACAGGAACCACCACTCTCAAACACAACTATTTTCACTGCTTACTACTCACCTCAGACTTCAGCTAGCATGTTCATTGTTTTTTTCCTTTGCATTTGTAATTGGCAGTTCTGCCAACATATACAGACTACATGTTGAATGCTTTTCTATCCAAATCCACTGGAATTTCTGTATGAAGCTAGTGGGTCTCAGTGTTTTCATAGTGCAGGTTAACTACATTTGCTTCAAACATTCGCCCACTTTTGGAAAAACAATTCTGAATCCACTACTTCAAACTTATTTCCTGTGACAGAATGAAAGGATAATTCTCCCAAAGCAATTGCCAATATCTCTGTGCCCCTGAGTTAGAAACAATGCAACCGCCTTTCTGTTATCTGAGGCACAGATATAAAACATTTTGGGAACTGTCAAAGGCTGCTCAGTAACACGCAGCAAACTACTTCCCAAAAAGCTCTCAACATCGTTTGCAAAACAGGAAATTTGTACAGAAGACTGAATCTTCAGTAACCTACCTCAGAATACTCACTGATAAAAGTCATGGGCACCTCAGCCTGCAGACACTCTCACTGGCTTCGTTCATCCTCCCTGTGAAGCAGGTGCCACCATGGTGCCAGCCCAAAGCATAGCCAGAGCAGGAGTACCTGCCTGCCCCACGATGCACACCACTGCCTTACACCTTCCCAGTAAGCATAAACTCCTTTTATTTCAAAGAGTTGCTGCTCCCGGCCAGAGCAAACCAGGCCTAGATCAATTTGTTGCAACAGAGTGGACAACCTTAGCTTCCCTCACCTCCTCCTTCCTTCCCTTTCTCCCCCACTCCCAGACAACCAAAGAGGGTGCTTGTTTTAACTACACCCTAACGATTACACACCAATCTCGGTGTACAGCATCCCCACTTCAGTCCCCCTACGAGGGCCACAGGTACTCTCCTATCACTAGCAGAGCGACAGATTAGGAAAGCAATCAGCCTGCTCTCACGGTCTGATCTGAGCTTCCTGCTAGGGTCTAGCCCAAAAAATACTTACATTATTCAAGAGAAAAGGGAAGACAACCTGAGAGGTTGGAGAGAGGGGCTTTTTCAGCATCCCATAGTGCAAAGGACAGAAGGGGAATTTGAGAGAAGGAAAAAGCAAGTCACCCAATCCTGCTCAGCAGTGCCAGAACAGCTAAAAGGAGCCTCAACCCATCCCATGTCAGAAGAAGGAGTGGAGAGCTGTGCTATCTCCCACTAAAACACCACTGACCTCACTACAGAGAAGCTAATCCCACCACGGCAGCCTCCCAGAGGTTCATAAACCAATGGAGACACCACTGTTTAATCCAGGCAGGTGTCTCTCTTTCTTCTTGGCAGCCACGCACGTTGCCTCCCCTGTGCTTTCTGTCTCTAAAAATCAGACTGATTTTTTTAAACATTTTTTAAACTATCACCCAAGAACAAACATAGGATGTTTGCTAGAAAATAGAAAATAAACTTTTGGGGCTTTAACTAGGAACTCAGAGTGAAAACTAGTGTTATGAGCCTACAAATAATAAAAAAAAAGAAAAAACAAACCACAAAGCAAAGTCTGAAAGAAACAACAGAATGAGCTGGCAGGAAGACGCAAACATTTCTCACAGCAGTACAGAGATGTTGCTGAACATCAGCGAAATTGTCTGTTCTGAGCCCGGTTATTTTGAGGACAAAGAAGGAAAATGTTAATTCCAGACAGTAGAAGAGCTGTAGGTAGCATATGTAAATTGAGAGAGTAAAACTACAATTTTGATAACAGTTAAAGTACCTTTGAACACCTTAAAGGTGGTCACTGCTTGGCCCACTGGCTTGGTGCCAGACAGTGGCATTTAAGGTTAGCACTTAAAATAAATACCTTGCCACCTATGTGGCTTTGAAATAAGCTTTGAAATCCACATTTCATCCCAGGCTTTCTAAATTAGCAGTTCTGTTCATTCCCTGGCAACATTTATCTTAGTACAGCCTTTGCCACTCCTGCCAAACCCACAGAGACCAGCATCAGTGGTGAAGATGCAGCACAGTCATCTCCTCAGATGCTGCACCTGGAGATTTAGGGAGGAATCAGCTGGGAGGAGAAGCAGCCAACAGGGAAGTATTTATGCTGCGTGGCTCTTTGTACTCTGTGACACACATTTTTAAGTGAAACTGATTTAAAAGAATTTTTATTCCCCTTCCCACTACAAAGATTCCTCTCTGGACAGCTAGTAACACCAAAGCCATGAACAACAGGAGCAGGCCCCTTCAGCTGTTATTATGCATTTAGATATTAGAGATGTTTATTTACCAATATTTGGGTCAGTGGCCTGGCGTTTCTTGATTTTAGCTTCAGAAATAGCAGCATAGTAGGCACATGTCATTTTGATCAGCCATGCCGCTCGCAGCAGTGGCACAGAATATTTTGCTAAGTAAGCAAAAACATCTTCTTTTTTACTGAGAATAGGAACCTGAAATGAAAGAGGAAGCAAGTTATAGCACACAGTCCAAACAGCAGCTGGCACCTGCAGGTTAGCCCAGGCCTCCTCTGCTCAGCCCCGCGCTCCCTGGAAAGCGGCAGACCTCTTCATCAACCTAGGAACCCACTACGCTGACACACCTATTATCTAGACACACAGAAACTAAGAGACTTGACAAAAAAGAGATACCACCACACACTTGCCCCAGGTTTCACCAGGAGCATCTTTTCCCCACTCAGAGATGCCTACAGGGCTACTAGCAAACCTCTTGACACAGCCAAAGACAGCCAAAGTGCAGAAACAGTCCTGGCAAGCTGATCCTCAGAACCTCTGGAAAATGGAGATATATCAAGTTTTGGGCAAAGGTTCAATTACACAGACACTGCCAGTTACCTGAGTGCCTCTGGTTCAGAGGAGTCCGTAATAACCAGAGCACAGCAGGGGAACACAGCCTGGCCAGCTAATACTGCCTGCACTGGCCACGCACACCACAGGGCTGGTCCCACAAGACTTCCAGGTAAAGACTCACTCTATTCAGTCACAGCAAGCCTTACAACTTTCTGCATAAAGTAGAATAATTTCAAAATGCATTGTTAAAGAAACATATATGAGAACAAGACACCTCATGCCCAGTGGAGATGATAGAAGGGAATGGAGACACAAATGCTACACTTACTATCCCCTACCAAAAAGTCCTCATTACTCCTTCAGGCATACTCATCCTTTCCAACAGAGTGCCTGGAGAACAGAGGTGTGTCAATGCTGAAGAGAGCAGCAAACAAAGCACTGACCCTTTCTTCGGTGGTCAGCCTAGGGACTCTACAGAATCAGTTTCAGTGTTCCTAACGTGCTTGTTTCCTGTTATCGCAGGTTTATAAATTTGGTTCTTTAAAAAAAAAAAAAACACTTAAATAATGAAAGAAATCTCTCTAGCCCTTCTAGTCACAAAGTTAACCTCTCAGAAAGTTAGGGGGAAACTTAAGGTGGTGGCATGCTTGCCACAACAAAGCTCTTGTTTTTCTGGTGGCTCTACTGATGGCAAAGCAGCACACGTTCTTCACCAGCTGTATAGCAACAGACCAAAAACTGGTGGAACTTGTACCTTCTGTTATTTTCATCCGTTTATGCTCAATAGTCTTGGAATAAGAGTTCCCTATTTCAGTTTAATTTATACTCAGAGTAACTCCCAGACACTGTAAGATTAGCTGCTTGTACACAGAGCTTCAGGAAAGAAAGGAATGAATAACAGCACCTTTGTTACTGTGTTCTAGACGCCACCTTGGATGAGTTTTAATGACCACTTCAAATTTATCTTGTACTGCTGTTCTTAACAGCATGCAGTATCCAAAGAGATAGCTCAGAATTGCCTTTTCCAGTTATACAAAGACTGCCACAAAGCAGCAAGAATTCTTCTCCTTAATTGGAAATTTCATCAAGAATGCAACTAATAAGACTGTTTAACAAAGATTGTTAAAACAAATTTAAATGTGAAGAGCATGCAAAGGGGTTGGAGTTAGCAGGCAGGTTCTTCTAAGAAGGCATTGGCTTCCTAGCCAATTATCTCCTTGCCAGACACAAGAATTTCTGTAAACTGTTCCTTTGCTTGAGGAAAGAAACCCTGAAGTGAAGCGTACAGGCAAAGAATCTGGCTGTCAGTAAGATAAACATGCTTGAGCTGAAATACAGTCATTCAAAGGAACTTTTTATCAGCTAGATCAGAAGTTCCCCTTTGCCCAGGTGCCCTCCCTCCTTGCAGAGAGGGAACACGCTGCACAGCAGCAGCAGCCGCCGCCTCCAGCATCGTCCCACATCCAGCACATTCAGAAACACTGCCCTATTGTTATAGCCCAATTCAGTACAACCCAACATCCAAGAAATAGAGGAAGGAGTATTTTGATACCTTTTTTGCTAAAAGAGTCAGTGGTTTACTTCCTGCTAAATCTGTGAACCAGTTGTGAATCGCACTCTGAGACCGAGCAGTAACCAGCCAGTAGTTGTCTTTGGCATTTACTTGTGGTTTCTTCTTTCCTGTGTCCTGGAAAGTGTTAAGTTTTAGCTTTTCTGCTAGTATGCTGCTAAAGTAAGCGCCAATCTGGTGGGAAAAAAATGCAAAACATAGATGCTTACTTAATGGGTTGTCATATATCGTATATTAATGCACAAAGGATTTCCATCTGAATAGGTATAGTCATCACTCTAGTCCAGGCCATCAATCTTATAAGATGACACTTTCATTCCCTGCAGCTAGGAGATGGACATTTGTGATATTAAGCACCCATGCAACACTTCTGCATTGTCACTGTAGAAGCTGCAAGTCAGCAAAACCAAGCCAAAGATGACCAGGCCCCAGAGATACCAGAGATGCAGCTGCCATTCATGACAGGTCACTGGGAATGCCCAGAGCCACATCCCTCCAGGAGATGGACATCTCGAATTTAGATCCCAATTCAGTGTATTCTGAGAGTATCTCAGAACATTCCTCCCCTTCTACACTTTACCATATCATTAAGTGTGTAAATACACGTTTCTCACTTCTATTTAGAACAAACTACACTGTCACAAGAACCACATTCGTTGTATTTCTGTCAGCAGTTACAGCAGACAAAACTTCAAAGATTCGGTAAGCTAGAAAGTGTTCTGACTTCTATTCAAAACTCCTCCGCTACCACTCAATACCTCCAGAATGAAAAGCTTTGTAACATTTGGTTCCCCAGTACTTTCAATCCCAAAACAGCAGAAAAAAGCCCAATGGAGGTTTTACTTCCCATGTAAGCTTATTTACTTCTCAAAATTACTGTAACAGAAATTAATTTTTAGGCCTGACAGTAAGAATAAAATGTTTGATTTTCTAATAAATGTATTCATAGTTGGGTAATTTTAGAATCTATGAAAAGCTTTTATGAGATTATTTTGGTAATTCTACACTTAAACCTTCCAAATAACTATAAGCACATCCTTACAAATTTCTGTTTTACTTTTCAAGCAATTATGTTCAACAGTCAAAACAGGAATAATTAAAACAGAAGACAGAAAGAGCCTGCAGGTAGCAATTTCAGAAAACAAAATTAGAAGAATGTAAAGGAAACCTTTAACATTTCACAACAGCAACATTGTCATTTACTTGTATCTGTTCTTCTGCTAAAATAAAAGAGCATCACTGTGTAACTAAATTCACATTTTCCAATAAGCTGTATAAAGTTATATATTTTAAAAGTCAAACGGCAGAGAATTACTTTGTCTGAAAATGTTTTTATAAGCTTCCTGGTAACATTCTCCTTCAAAATCGTTTCTTTATGCTTTCCTAACAGAAAAAAAAGTGAGAGTACATGAATCTGGACAGATCCGTCAAAAAAATACAGGATGAAGATTTTTTCTAAACAGCTATTATTTTCAAATTGGAGGATAGTAACTAATATTTTAGTGATTTTTATTGTTCTTTTGTATGTCACACTTCTTTGACTCTCAAAAAAAAAAACACCACAGGAGAGCTAAGTTAAATTTCACTAAACAATCCAAGAATGTATTCCAAGAGACCCAGACCACAGTGACCAGCTTCTCCTGGCAGAAAACAGCCTGACGAAACAGTTACAAGACCAAAGCAAGTTAAAGATGTGTAAACACCAGGGACTTTCAGGGAAGGAGTCACTACTGTGTTTGTAAGTGAAGTAAATAAAAAAACAAGAGCAAAAATTACCATCTCTTCTACAATGAAGTGAGCTAGTTACATTTTGTTCTCAACATCCATGGTTTTCTCTGAAGACTGGTAACACTACGTAACAGAAAAACAGCTCAGCATTCTTATATTAATTCCGTAATTAACTTTAATATGAAGACTTCCAACTAGAAAGCAAAACAGTCAAGAACCTAGTACAACCACTGCCAGCTTGGTTCCAATTTCAATGAGTATACTCAGACCAAAAAGCCTTGTCTTACCTTTGAGGCATTAATGACAATATTTCTAGCAGATCCATGCTCATCTCCAGAGAAGGCAGGTTGATTACTGAAGCCTTGCTTTACGTTCACTGCAGTAAGTTCATCCTGCAAAGTGTTTTAAGGGCAAAAAATTAAATGACAATTTAAGAAGTCACATCATTCTGAGAAGCATGTTTTTATAAAGAAAATTTCTGTATTTGCTAGTATGTCATACTCTGCATTCACCTGAACCCTCAAAGCACTTTGCACATTCACAGGATTTCAGTGAAGGGGAACACAATGCCACTCGTACGCTCCAGTCCCCATTAAGTGTTTACCTTACAACAAGCTTCAAGGCCATAACTTGATAAGGATGCCACTTGTTTTGCTGCAAGAGGATTGCTGCCCATGAGAAGGGTAGCAGGAAGCAAGGCCTTGCCAGCCTTCATAAAACCTGCAGTGCTCCCCAGCACTCAGCCCTAAATCTTCCTCATGAAAGTGGTGCCAGCCACCAGCCGTCCTGACCAGTGGAGGGAGAGCAGTGCATCCTCCTCTCCTCGAGATATACTGGGATTGCTGGAACCACCTGCATCACTCCACAACAGAAAGCAGAGGGGTAACACCCCTCGTTACCCCCAGACCTCCACACGACCCTTCCCCCAGCACAGAAAAATTTTTGCATCTTTGTTTTGTTGAAGTTTAAAATGTTACTATTTCAGTTTGTGGCCTCACAACCACCATCTGACAATATCTACTGAAATAGGAAACAGACCACCTCCAGCAAAAACAATTTCAAGTAAACGTCTGTCCCTGATGCAACTAAACCAAATTCTTCTGGAATTCTTCTTTCGCAGTGGAAGTATTACTCCTCTCCTACTACACTATCAACACACCTTCATTTTGCTGCATATGGGTATTTAAGCCGGCTTAGCTGAATCATATTCACAGCAAGAGCACAGAACTGACAGAAGTGGAGTCAGTAGCATTAGGGGAAAATGCATACCCGAGTCTTCACAAATGCAGAATATAACTTCCTAAGCGAGTCCCACCTTCGCCCCATCCTTCCCCATCTTCACTCCGTATCTTCACCAAAAGTTAATATTCTCCCATGGAGGCTGTGCACTTTATTCGCTTATTCAGGGCCACATGCCTGTCAGACTGATGTTTACCTACGTCAGATAAATGGGAACTTGACTTGTTTTGTTTCCCCCAAATCAGTTACTTGCCACCAAAGGTACTCTACACAGGCTCAAGTGGTCCACGGACCCCCGACTGGTAGCAGTCAAAATATCGTAACAATCCCCAAAATGACTGTGAAATAATCTATGAAAACAAAGAGTGACTGCTGTGCAACCAAGCAAATAAAATAGGAGCAAATAAAGTTAAGAATTTCATCTTTTACTAGAAGATTTTGTTAATAGTTTTGGGCAACTTCTCTCCCTAAAAACAGCAACGCAGAAGCTTCCATTCAGCTTATTCTCTTACACTTTGCAACGCATTTTGGTTTTCAGTATTTTCGCAAAGTTTGGGAGTAACACAGAAGACAGTAACGTATTTAGAAGACATGTAAGCTCTCTAGGGTTTATGAAGTTAGCAAGCCTCATCTGAATTTTAAATGAAATCAACAAGAAGTGCTGGAACACTCCTCCACCCACACTATCCCCAAGACAGCCTTGAAAACACAGATAAAGGCAGAGATGAAAGTGATCAAAGATATTATAAGCAAATAAATAAAGGTAAATGGCAAACAGATGGAGATACATGTTACTATTAGTGCCATTTCCACAGATGACCCCAGTTCCATTATCTTTAAACTTCTCCTCCTTTGAAAAAAGCTGTCTAGATATCATTATGCTGAAAATAACTAAGAACCGTATGTTGTACTGCTACATCTACCACCACTGTCGGAACAAGCTGCGGATGGACTGACAACACAAACACATCCGTGTTTTGGTTTTGTCTGGCTCAGATTATTAGCTCAGATTTCTCCCTGCCTTCAGCAGCAGTTCAGAAATTCTAAACACGGAACATAAGACAGTTGCATAACCAAACACCAACTAGAAATGAAAAGACATGTCATCTGCGAACACAATGCACAGAGATACCTTTTCAAACAAATTAACAATAAAATGGATGTTCACAGGAGCTCTCATTACATCTCACTTAAGCCGGCTCCCTTAACAGCTCAGGGTCAATTTCTAAGAGCACAGCTGTCCCCTAGCAGAAGGGAAGGTTTCCTGGCCATCAGCACAGCTAAGTTGCACAATACGGAATGTCCCAGGGTTAAACATCCTTTTATTTGGCTTGGTTTGCAAGCCCTCCCCTACTGACAGGCACAGGAGCACCGCATGCTGCTGTCACTAAGTGACGCGCTCTGCGCCACAACGCGCCGGATCCTCTGGGCTCCTGCAGGGATGTCAAGCTTCCTTTCAAAATGTCAAGCAGGGCCCCGAGTGAGCTCAATCAAGGTTTAAAACCCTTTTGCAATTTTAAATAGTCAAATGAACATTCAGGCCCAAATTGCGTTAATTTGTTTCAGAAAGAATTGTAATTGTTTTGTGGGGGATATTTACGAACTACCGATATATCTGCAGCACTCCGTTTCTGAACGCAACACGTACAGATGGATATCTTTACAGAAAGAAAACCCGACAAGTGCAGCCGATGTCCACAGGACCTGAGCGTCATCAGCTCTGCAAGAAGTCATACCCCAACTTAAATCTGTGTGTGTTCACTCTTTCGCAGATGTGACTCCTACAAAGCGTGTTCAGAGGAGGCCACCTGTAGCACTCGCCCAGCCAGCTGCACTCAGGGCACTCAAAGCTAGACCGAGAACAAATGAACCAACCATTAGGATCAAGCATTGAGGCGTTACGGTTGGGTGTTCTAGACTACGTAAGTCCACATTAACTTGCTTTTAATGAATAGGAACGAGCTCTTTCAACTTGAGCATTCTCCTGCTTCCTTATTACTGCAGTTACACTTGCTTACTGCGGCACCAAGCCACTAAGAGAAAAGGAGAAAGCTAACGATGTATAAAGGTTTTGAAAAACCAGGAACTGGCCAGTTTATTCTGACATCTAAGCTGGGCAAACAGACAATGTACAGAGCTATACCGGCAGGCAGTCAAAACCAAGTCATTTTTGAAAGGCATTCTTTTTCTCCTTAAGCTCCAAAATTCCCTTCAACAAAGAAATTTAAAAGAAGTTAATATTAAACTCATGATAGAAAAAAAAAAAAATGGCTCTTTTTAACCAGTCATTACTTTTAGATCCTCTCACATGCTCCTTCTTTTGCTTTGTGTCTCTTTATTACATGAGGACACCTACTTTCAGCAGCTTGGAGCAACCATAGCCTTGGCTTGGAGACCCAAACCCTCTGCAGGAAGGTCCAGGATTTCAACCTGTGGCGTAGCTGCTGCAGCGTAAGCCTTCCCCTGACGCTCAGCTTCTACTATGTTGGGCTTGCTTTGAACAACAAGATCAAAATACAACTCTTCCTAAAAGAGACAGTATAAAATACTATGCCAGTTACAGATTACTAAACAAGCTATATTTCGCGATGAAGAGAGGAATAACAATATTTAGAGGAGCATTACCCACTCTGAATCAACAGCTCAGAAGTCACAGAAAAGGAATAGCCCTACCCAACAGCCAACCACAGGCAGAAGCAGCTTTTGCTGGAGACTAGGAACATACTGGCCATGTTATAAACAGATACTGAGAGCAGGAAGGAAGATTGGTCTTTCAAGACAGGTCTATCCCCAACTGGCATATGGGGAACAATACCAGAGAGGCCTCTCTGACAGAAATTTCAACTTCTTTACCCATCCTACCAGTGAGGACGTGGTCTGGGCTACTGGCGATTGTAGACATTGGGGAATTGAGCCTTGGAAGAGTCAAACCCTATGCACTAGGAAATTTCTTCTGTCTGAAGGCTATTTCTCAGCATAAAAATATGTCAATCGTGCTTTTTTGTGCTTTGAAACAGAATTCAGCTGAAGTTAAAAACATTACTCAGGTAAAAGCATGAGGCTCTGGCCCTGATGATATGATACATTGAGTGTTTCTATTTTTGGCTTGCACCAAACACAATTTGCATTATATTTTATCCATCTTAGGGAGACAGTCACAATTTAGAGCACAGGAAGTGTTAGAAAGAAAAGTTAGTTTCCACCTGGCGCTCAGGTGAACGGGCTCAGGAGCACGACCCCAGCATCCCTGGAGGTGCTAGGTCCTAGCAGAGAGGGAATCTGGAAAGGCACAGGGTGACAGTCAGCAACACCGTCACCAGACGGTCCATTCCCACCTCTACTAGGACCTGCAACTCTGGATTTGTCTCCTTTTTCAAATGATACACAGACTTCACCAACCCAAAGGTTGGAATGACATAGGACTGTGTCCTGTAAATGCCCCATGCACCACACACCAACACCGCCCACACACACCTGGAATAAAGACTTTCCCCAAGCCACATTTCAATCAATTACGTTATGGCAAATAACAATGAGCCTGGTGCAGTTATTTTCTACTCACTAATGCACCCATGTAATATATTTTAAATATTAACCATCTGGGCACTTGCCACTTCCATTCGTATTGTAACGGGCTGCATATTTATAAATGTGTCTGTAAGAATCAATCCACCACCTGACTAAAAATATGCAATAGTCCAGAGCTAAAAATTCATCCCCATACATTGTCATAGCTGAGTTCAGATGCAGTTCTGCACGCCTGGTCACGATCACACCTAAAAAATACACACTAGAGAAATATTTCTAGGTACCGTAACCATCAAGTCCGTAAGTATGACGAGCAGCGGCATAAGGGTGAAAAGACAGAAAGATGCTAGACGTCAAAAATTTGAGCTGTTTCTCAAAGGATTAGTGATGGACTTGAATACACATCTTTTATTGCATGTTGTCCAAGCCTTTCTCAACCGGCACTGACCAACAGTCACACTCTGATGAGCGCTTGCCAGCCTATGTGAACCAGATGATAATGCTCATACACAGCTAATAAATTACTCTTAATCAGTGTCCTTTCTGGAAGCCTCACAAGAAGACAACGACCAGGAAAAAGAGCACAGCACGAAGAACGCTGCCCTGCTGTACTTGCTCAATTTAACTGGAGTTCATCCTCAAGACACATCAGACTGATGATTTCCACGAGTGTCGATTCACCGGGACATAAGACGGCCAGGACCCCAGAAGAGGACATCCCAGACCAGCCACATGAGAGGCAGGGGTATCTGGCACACGCGGCTTCATGTACAAATCACAACCCAGCGCAGGAGGCAAATCTCAGAGAGACCCGTTGACTTTGCCAGGCGACATCCCAGTCACAAAACCCAACTAGAGACTTCTTCCACTCACCTCTGGAAGGCTTGCAGCCTAGAATCGAGACTGGGAAGCCGGGCTGGGGAGAGCCTAAAACCCACACCGTTGCTTTGCTGGATGTGCCAGCCATGTCACAGCACCCACGTGAACTACACAGTCAGCCCCAGCGCTGACCGACAGCGGGTCTCTGTGGGCTTGATTGTGGTACCCAGGAGCAGAGCAGCCACAACCTGACACGAGAGTACAAACTACGGGCCCGCGCAACCCTGCCCTCTGTTTTTGACCTCCAAAACCCTCCAGCCCTTTCATTCCTCCAACCACACGTCCTTGCTGTCAGGTCAGGAACACGGGTGGGCAGCTCAGCAGGCCCACGCTCGCCCCAGCCAGTGGCACCTCTCACCCTCTGGGAACCCCTCACGGGCCGGGGGTGTCCCTCAAGGGTCTGTGTCCCTCACGGGCTACGGGTGCCCCTCAAGGGTCTGTGTCCCTCATGGGCTACGGGTGCCCCTCAAGGGTCTGTGCCCCTCATGGCAGAATGCTGTGCCCCTCACGGGCCCCCGCCCCTCACGGCAGGTGGCCCGGCCCGGCCCCTCTGCCCTCACCGCCGCCCCGCAGGGCGAGCCCGGGTGCCGGCCGAGCCGCAGGGAGGGCGCCGAGGCCGAAGTAGCGGTGAGCGGGAC
Organism: Alca torda; assembly: GCA_008658365.1. Classification (NCBI taxonomy): domain Eukaryota; kingdom Metazoa; phylum Chordata; class Aves; order Charadriiformes; family Alcidae; genus Alca; species Alca torda. The sequence continues at coordinate 10,683,935 of CM018081.1, forward strand.
CGCCGCCCCCGCCTCGCCGCAGAAAATGCAAGTCAGCGGGCGGCTCCGCGGCCGCCCGGCGCCGCTCAAAAGTTTCGGGGGAGGCGCCGGGCCGGGAGGCGAGGGCGGCGGCCCGCCGCGGGCGGGGGGCGGGCGCGGGGCTGGCGGCCGGGCCCCGGGGCGGCGGGCGCGGTGCGGCCGGTCTCACCTCCTTCTGGCGCGGGTCCTGCGGGTAGACGTCGGGCGGCCCCAGGCGCGGCCGCTTGAGCGGTCTGTGCTCATAGCTGAGGAGCCCGAAGGCGGCCATGATCGCTCATGTTCGCCGGCGCGGCGGGCGGGCGCTGGAGCGGGCTCCGAGCGCCAGGGAGCAGCACTCGGCGGCTCGCCCCCCGCCTCACCCCCGCCGCGCCGGGGGCGGGCTGCGCGCCGCGGCGGCGGACGGGCGCGGGGGGGCGGCGTGGCCCGGCCCGCCCCGCTCCTTCCCCCGGCAGGTGCCGGCCGGGGCCGCCCCCAGCCCTCCCTGCCGCAGGCACTGCCGGGCCCCCCACCCCTGCACCGCAACGGGGCGATGGCGGGGCCGAGAGCCGCGCCGGGGACCCCTGAGCTGTCCCCAGAGGAGGGCGAGGAGGGGCCGGGGCGCGGGGAAGGCAGCGCTGCCCGGCCGGCCGGCCTGGCGGGGGACAGCACTGCGGGGGTGCGGAGCGGGCCGGCCGCGATCCCTCCAGCCGCGGGGACGCGGCACCCGCGCGTTCACCCCAACGCCCGTTCCCATTTTTAATAGCGTTCTTTTCAGCGGATAAATAACTGACTCGGGGAAACAGCCGCCCGCCTCGGAGGAGGCCGGTCCGCCCACGCTCTGGCCGTCCCCCCGCCCCCGCACGGCTCCGCTCCGGCGGCACCGGCGGCCTCTCATCTCCCCGGGAGGAGCGCTCAGCCCCCAGGTACAGGCTGCCCTGCGTAGCCAGCCGCTGTGGAGGAGGGTGCAGCAAAGCCCCCCCCCCCCATCTTTCACCCGCCCTTCTCCCCTCGCCCTGCCCCAGCCAGCCCTGGGTGGCCCTTGGGCGAGCCGCTGGGGCCACCTCCGGCCCAGCCGCCGCTCCCGAGGCAGGGCGGGGGGAACATGTTGCTCCGCCGCCCTCCGAGGGTGCTCCCGGGGTCCAGGTGGTAACACTCGGTACATCGATCCCCCTGGATCAGCCAAGCGGGACGGGAAACGGGATGTGGAAACGAGGTGCGGTTTCTGATTAATGAATCTCCAGAACAAAAGTAGCAAAGCACTAAAGCTTCAGGGCTCCCCCTCTTTCCAGTGTGCAGGTGGGTGTCCCGTACTTATCTGCCTTCCTGAACCAGGGCTGCAGTCCCCATCACAGCCTGTAATTAGCGTCCTGCTGTGCGGAACACGTTCCCCTCTCAGCATAGGTGCCATCTCCGTAGGTGGTGGCGTGGCAGGTGCATCCCTGTGCCAGCATTACGGTAAGCAAACACGAAAACTTCCCCCCCACACACACCTTTCTGCCCATTATTTGTGCCAGATCCTGTCCTTATGCTACATCTCCGGGACAGTACAAACACGAGGGTACTTTGGAAATACAAGATTAGAGAGAGTGGGTTGCAAACAAGTCCAAATAAAATTAACACCAGTGCTCTACAAATGAGCTTATGTTCCAACTTAGTATGGACAAGAACAGGAAATAGAGGCAAATCACACTTCTCTCTAAGCAATTATCTAATCAAACCACAGATCACACAAAAGCTGAGGCTGAACTAGGCAATAACAATAAGGTAGGATAGTAATGCTCTACACTGTCTCGTATTTGTTAAAACATCTGTTTATATCTTTCACACTTTTGGTTACTGAATTATTTTCCATGCATCCGCTGTGGTGTTCACCAAAGGTAAGGCTCAACAAGTCTGAGGCCTTCAAACTTTAAAATCTAGCTCTGAGATGCCTTCTTTGACAGGTTTATCAGACTTCATATATGATCCAAGGGCATGCTCCGAGGACCAGGAGCATTTGTCAGCTCTTTTCCTTCACTCCATCAGCGGATAAAAATGCTTCAGAGCTTTTCATAAGTTACACTGGCACACTAGATCAGTGTTGTGATCCCTGGCTTCAGGAAGATTAATATCATGCATATTTAAGATAATATCATTACATTTTATTCCCGAGACTTTGTCACACACATCTTGATGTATTTAAACACACAGATCTTTTGGTGGTTTTTGTCACGCAGAATGGTCTGACAATCTCATCGTGGCACTCGCTGTTCTGTGTTGATTTGCCTGGATTTCACAGCACCTCTGTAGTGCAAGTGTCCCAGCAGAGACTGGCCCCATGAAGTCCATAGATCAGGGTTACAAATCCGGCTACAGATTTGCACTATCCACTGCTCCAGTCCTCGGTCCAGTCAGTGGTGTTTGGGGAGTCCTGGTTCAAATACAGGTTTTTTTAAACCCCCAAGCCTGCAAACATTCTGATCTGGAGTTTTAGTTTGTTTTTCTCTAGAAACACTGCCAGGGAGACGGGTATGGTTGAGCTCTCTCTGTTCAGAGGGTAACAAGTATTCTACGTCACCTTTAGTTAAGTGAGTAGTGCCTTAAGCCAATACTTTAGTACGGGGATTTGAGGAATAAGCTCTGAATAAGGAAGAATGGCAAATACCGGTTCATAGAGTGGTGTTTTTATCATCGTGACTAAATTCTTGTCATTTGCTGTGACTCTGCTGACACTAGTTAAAAATAGAGGGTAACTTATGAAAATATTGCATAAATTATTGGTTATATGCTTTATTCAAGGACATCTCTTGCTTTTAACATTTGCAGGTCTATTCAGTGCTCGTGTTAGTGAGGGACAAATGGCACCATTTGTCTGGACTGCAGCTCACTCCAGCCAACAAGCAGCTTCCCACAGGTGTTTCTGCTAAAATGCACATCACTATGGGTCCTCATCACTGCTGGTGTTTTCATCCTGAACATACAACTAAGGATGGCCTTTCTGGAAAATTGATATCAACTCTACAGCAGTTGTGACATGGTGGAAAAGAGCAGAATATAATGAGCACCAGTTCTACATATATCATGAGTCGTTACATGACTGTGGATATACAGCAGTTTTCATCCATAAGAGTTATAAAATCCAAATCTCTTACAAAACTTGGTGTCAGTTTTGGAGGTCCTAAAATCTTTTTCCACTCTATCCTTACCATAGGATAAATTTAATCAATAAAATGAAAAATGAAGTGTGTGTTTGATTGCAGCGATTGCCAAAGATCACGTTAGTGCAGGAGATTTCAATCTCTGTGAGCAATGGTATGCTATTACTGCTTTCCAGCTTCATGTACACAAGCCACTGCTCTTCATCTGTCTAGACCTCACATTGCATGTTTACCCTTAAATATCATAAACTGGAGTTTAGGCATCTGGGGGAGAAAAAAGGAGATGGTTCTTTTCCATCCTCACTTAATGGGCATTTGCTCTCATCAAAAGTATCTAGTTTGGTGTATTTTTCACAGTGGTTGTTCACCTCATGCACTGCTGACCTGCATAGGTTGCTAAAAGCAGAGTCAGTGAACCGAAATCACAGAAACACAGAATCTTCTAGGTTGGAAGGGACCTTTCAGATCATCTAGTGCAACCATCAACCTAACTCTGACAAAAACCATCACTAAACCATACCTCTAAGCACCATGTTTATACCCGTCTTTTAAATATCTCCAGGGATGGTGCCTCAACCACTTCCCCGGGCAGCCTCTTCTAATGCTTCATAACCCTTTCAGTGTAAAAATTTTTCCTAATATCCAGTCTAAACCTCCCCTGAATGGCACATGGTGCTGCTTGCTCTGGGCAGTGACTGAAGGAAGAGCCCGAGCACCCGCAGCTGTGACCGAAGTCGCACGGATGGCAGCATTTTATACATCACCCCTAGTCCTCACACAACATCACGTTATACTACAGTGACAAGCGAGATTAATTAGTTAACCATCATACAACACTCCAGTGACTTGGGTTGAGAGGTATTATAGTCTATTTCTTTAAATTTAAGGGTTTTTTAAAAACCTCGTGGTTGAGAGAAAACTTGAGGAGAAAGTGCATCAATGACAATTTAAAATGAGCCCTTTTCAGGAACAGCTACACAGGAGCACATAAGACCATGTTAAACAGGAAGGAAGAGTACCGAGCTCTCTACAAGGTAATGGCATGGGTGGAAAAGTCTCCTGAGACCACCATTGTGCCACCGTATGAGTATGGCATAAGAGACGAGACCCCTGTATATCTCAGTATCCAGTCAAGATTGTCGAATAATATAGCCTCGCCCTAAAGTTTTTTTATAAGCTAAACAGCGATAGCAGTCTTTCCTTTATCTTTTTTCATTGTGTGCAGGCCTGAAGGGAGAAAGGGGTATTTAGGGGAACAGGAATGAAAACATTCCATCAGCCATCCTCTCACAGAAAAGCTGGGAGCAAAAAGCAGGACTAAGAGAAGGAGCAGCAACTGGCCAGGGTTCGGGGAGATATCCTGGGGTGCAGCTTTGCTCTGTAGGGACACGAGACGAAGGAGCTGAACCTCACGCAGGGCAGAAGACAGGGAGCAGCAGCATCCCTCCTCACCAAGGGCAAAGCCCCGAGCAGCTGGCACATGGGAGAGGGGCTATGGCAGTTCTGGGGACAACCGGAGCCTCCAGAGCCTGACGCAGCACGGAGAATGGCAGTCATTTCCAATATTACAGGGAAAAACAGCAGCAGATTTCTTAGCATCTTGGACATATAGGGTGGGAGAAGGGACTTGAGCAAGATGAGTAAGCTGAAGGGGAAGGCTCTTCTCTGGTGAACGGGATGGGACTATCAGGCAAGACCAGAGACTGCGACAGGCTGTGAACCGGCCTGTGGTGCTGCGTGATGTGTTACTCCCAAAACGAGCATCCAGGTGCTCAGGCCAGGAATTACCATCCCTTACCTCTGTAACACCCAGTCACAGCAGTGGCTTTGCCATATTCCTTGGTTACTTCTATTTGGATTTTAAGCTTGGCCTTGAACACTGACTCACCTAAGTCTTACTTCTAGTGTGATATTACCAGAAAGTGGGGAATCTGCTGCTTCCGAGGGAAGAAACAAATGTTTGATTCTCCTTTTTATCTCGTGCTTTGGTGCATCTTCTTTGCTCTTGTCATACATCCAAAGCAATAATCATAGTGGTGGCACACACAGCATTTGCGGTAAAATATTTTCTGTGATCATCAGGTACCTCAGCTTCACTTTTTCAGTTAATTATCTGAGAGAAAAAATAACCCATTATTTGCTTCACATGCTCTGGAAGAGGGAAGATGTTACAAAAACCTGTCAAAAAGTTCACTGTAGGAGACCTCCTTTTCTATAACTGCCCTTCTTTAACATCAGGGAGCATGAGCTTCTTTCCCTATGCTTGTTTGACAAACACAGTACCCCAGATACCAGGAAATATTATTTTAACAGTCCAGAAAGCAGCAAAATGTGTTACTGTGCGAACACGAACAGACCCTGCCAAATGCCTCCTTAGTGTTCGCTGCAGAATTCACAGCTGGAGTTAGAAAGGGACTCGTGCTGCCTCTCAAAGCCCATATTAACTGAATTGTTTTCAAACAAACGCAGCCAGGATCCATAGCTGATAATGGATGTTCCAAGAAAAGTTACTCCAGGGCAAACTCCAGGACAATTTTTCTCTCTGATTTCCAGCTTGCCTGTGCACAGTGTTATCTCCAGCCCCATCTTATCTCCACTATCTTCACACCACGGTACACTGCCTGGCCCATCCCAAGGCACAGCCGAGCGCTGCAGGGCAAAGCCCCCTCGGTGCTGGCTGCTCCTGGGTCACCGCCACCGCTTTTCTGAGGCATTCTGAAATGTCTTGGCTCATTCAGAAGACTACGGAATTTTCCGTGGCATTAACTACTGCTCCATGTGGAAAGGCTGACAGAAAGCTGACTCTTGAAAAGAGCAGTCACCAAACCAGGTAAATGCAATAATTTTTCTTCCCCCCATCAAATTCTTCCTAGGACATAGTCACTTTTATATGCATATGTTCAAGTCTGTTGCTTTCACTGCTATTGTGCTGGTGATAATCATACTAAAAATATTACAGTCCCTCTTCAGGGAATGATAAATGTATTCTGCTTAAGTAAAGTATTCAAAACCATCTTTAAAAATGAGCATTTCCCCAAACCTGTATGTATTCAGCACTGTGTGCAGTGCAAGCTCAGTGGTAAAGGACGCCAGTGACACAGCAGTGTGCCATCTTTTGGTTACATATGATGATCACAGCATGAACCACAGCTCTATTTAAGCAAAAAATCATTTGTCTGTACACAGCCTTGCTTCAGTTTAATTCCAAAGCTGTCTTAAAATATATGTAGCTAAACCAGACTCAGTCTTTAAGCCTAACTGATATGATACTCTTAAACCACCTGAAAAGTATTCCTGCAATTAACATCCAGTTAACAAACGACCCAGCCTTGAGCAGACTGAGTCTTCTGTAAACAAGAGAAAATTTGTGTATATTTGAAACGTGAACCAAAATGTTTGTCTGAGCATCCTACACACTGCAGCCGAAACAATACAATATATAACTGACACTCTGCCCTTCTCAGGGAACACCTTGGCAGGGAAAAGTAGGTGCCCAAATGCAACCAAATACTGCAGAGGGGCCTCCTGGCTTGGCAGGGAAGCTGTGTGTTACCTGCACTATTGCACTAGGAACAACACAAAAAAAAAAACCCAACCCAAAATATAGACACACACACACAAAAAAAAAAAAAAAAAAAAAAAAAAAAAAAAAAGAGCGAGCAGCTCAGCATTGCTAGCTTTAGAGGAAAACCTGGAAAAATAGAACTCACTGAAAACTTTCTTTTTGGAGAGCAGATAATTGGAGGCAGCAGCCAGTCAGACGGGGGGGCTGGGAAGAGCGGAGCACTCATCAAATTACAGAGAGGCTCCTTCTGTCATCTTAAACCCTTGGTATCAAGTGACACAGAGGATGCAGCGAAACGCTCTTCAAACTGCTCTATTTTCCAGCTTATTTAAACACATCAGCGTGCGAGCTGGAGCTATACAGAAGGGGACGGGTAAGAAATAAGCCTTTACAGCATCTTTCAGGGACGGTGTGCCTGGTGGAGGTCGCTGCCGCTGAAGATCCCTCGGGAGAGGGCTCCCACCGCCAGCCGGGCTGGCTGGGCGCCCGGGGCTCTGCCCGGGCATCGCTCCTGCTTGCCCTGCTGATGAAGACCTTGTCGCTGCCTCGCTGAAAGCTGCGTCCCCTTAGAGGGCTTCGCGTGCCACCATGCCAGCTCAGCAGAAGAAAATTATCTTTTGCATCGCCGGGGTGCTGAGCTTTGCCTGTGCGCTGGGGACGGCGGCAGCCATCGGCACGCAGCTGTGGGTCAAGGGGACGATACTCTGCAAGACGGGAGCCCTGCTCGTCAACGCCACCGGCCAGGAGCTGGAGAAGTTTATTGGCAAAATCCAGTATGGACTTTTCTACGGCGAGCGTGTGAGACAGTGCGGGCTCGGGGGGAGACCTTTCCAGTTTTCATGTGAGTAACAATGGCATTTGAATTATTTAGCACCGCACTGCTGACAGCGAGGGGAGCCAAGATATTGCTGCCCCAGCCTCCCCTTGTCACAGACAGAGCCCAACAAGCGCAAAATGTTCTAAAGCAAACGCTGCCGTTACAGTGTTCTGATCTTCAGGTTCAAATTCCTTTTCTTTTCAGGCTAATATTTTCAACAGTCTATATTTCCATTACACAGATGTCTAAATTTCAAAACATTTATACTATTACTTAAAAAAAAAATAGAATATTTTTGTTCTTCAATTAATCTCTGTCATCTTCCTCTGTGTGTGCAACAACGTCCTGTCCTCCGTTCCATGGTGAAAGAATGAACTAAACTAGCAGAAATCTCATGAAAGGGCTGGGGCAGAGATACATTTAGCTGCTGTTGAGAAACAAAGCAGCCGAAAAGTTAGCAATCTGCTGCATTAATTGGAAAAGTGGCTGGTTGATGGCAGCTTACGCTCGGTCGGTTGATCTACAAACGGAACTTGGTATCTGACATCCAGAATTTTATCAAAGGCTGTTAGCAATGGTTTCGCTTTACATGTAATATTCATAACCTATTTATCTTCAAGGATAAGAAGATCAATAAAATGATCAAGTGAACGCACAGTTTGTATGTAGCAGCACATTAAACAGATAATAACAAACAGCCATTTGTTATATGTACAGTATGCCACCCGAAGTTATTACAAAACACAGTTTAGAAGTATTCTGCTAAAACAGCACTGAGAAGTTGCTTACACGAGTCATTTAAGGCAAGGCAAGGTTACCAGATTAGGTATCAGAAAGTATTTACTACATAACATATTTCCAAAGTGGTAGACCAAATTCATTTAATATAATATTAATATTTGCCATCTCTAATTAAATTCCATCACTAGTCTATCTATACAGCTGAAGTTCTCGATGGCTTTGTTTGCCGCCACAGCGTGCAGATATTCCACCCTGCCCGTTAGAGGGTGGGGTGAATTTTCAGGGGGGGCTACTAAATCCCAGGGAATTCACTTGCTGCTGTAGGTGTCATCGTTACGAGCCACAGCTGACAAAGGCGCTGGCAATCAGCAGGGCTTTGACTGACATTTGTCCAGGTTCATTACAGTGACGGAGCTGTGAAGCGCAGATAAACTCTGTAGAACAAGGGCAAGATGCAGCGGGACTAAACCCAGCCATGACAGACAGCCCCCACGCCAGAGACAGACCCTTGGCTTCTGCTTCTAATCCTTTTCTTTTGACATATTTGTTACTTAGACACTTTAAAACTATTTCATTGATGTCCCTTGCGTTCCATCCGTACATTTCATCTTGTTATGGCTGAAATATTTTAATATACTGCTAGTGTGATTGTAGCAATAGCTACAAAGGAATTTTAATTTTGTGGGCGGCGTGAATTAATATTACAGGGACGAGACAGAATACAAATACACAGCTTGTTTGTGGTGATTTAATAATATCAATCATCACATATTTTTAAATGTCTCACAATGCTACATCTAGGTAAGCTCTGGGTCTGTGCAAGTACTGCAGAGCGTTTTCAACCCAAAGTACTCCAGGGTTAATGGAGTTTGCTTTCACTATGGCCATGCACTTTCTACCCAGGTTCTCAAGAATCTCACATAACCAAGCTTTCCTATCCAAATGTTTACCAAACTTTCCTTCCTAAGTGTTATTTCAATGGAGCACATAAACACAATGTAACCAAAGAACATAAATAATACCGTGTGAAGTTTTTATTTAGTCCCAGCTAAGCAACCCACTTCGGAATGATCAAAAAACCTGAGTGTTCATATAGAACTGCAGAATCCTACTGCACAGGACAATATGAAAAATTAATCTCTTTAATATGAGTGCCTGAAGTACACATTCAAAAAAACTCCAAGGCTTTCAGGAAGGAAGAAAACATTGAAAAAGTAATTCACTCAACGTCCGTAACATCACTGTTCTCATTTTCAGGCAGAGAAAATGAGGTTTGAAGCATGTGCTTCAATGCCTGTTCCAAGGATCTGAAATCTAGGCTGGATTTAATCTTATGCCTAAGACTCCTCAGGTCAGAAGGAATTGCTGACGTGCCCGGGATGGAGCAGCATCCCTCATTTCCCCATACTTTTGGGCACCGGCCACAGCAGAGCTCGTGGGGCTGAAGCGCGGGGGTCAGAAACGCAACCCCAGAGCCTCACCCACCCAACGCCCAAGCCAAGCTGCCTATTAGAGCATTCTCTTACCTTTTACTCTCCTTTCATACAAGCCAAGCATTCATCGTGAAATACTTCAATAGGTCTCACTCATAATATTGCACATCCACTGTAAGTCCTATTTACCTGCACTGGCATCCTTTATACGGCACTTCGAAAAGATAACGCTACCAGGTGATCTTTGGCACTGCGCATACCTGAAGTGTAGCCCAGACACAGCCTAAATAACTTCCCAAGCCCAGTTGTACGGATCACGGCAGTCCTGAGGGCAGACTTTGCCTCCCTGAGCTCTCACTGACAGCTGCTGGTGGAAGCATTGATGTCCTCCTTACAAATTGCTCTCAGATCATCTTTTATTTGGATTAAAAAGCAAACACAACACTTCCTTTAATAGGATTTATGTCTAGGAAAAATGGTCGGGTGGCTTCACAGAATCACAGAATGGTAGGGGTTGGAAGGGACCTCTGGAGATCATCTAGTACGACCCCCTGCCACAGCAGGGTCACCCAGAGCAGGTCACACAGGAACGCGTCCAGGCGGGTTTTGAATGTCTCCAGAGATGGAGCCTCCACCACCTCTCTGGGCAGCCTGTGCCAGTGCTCTGCCACCCTCAGGGTAAAGAAGTTCCTCCTCATGTTTAGGTGGAACTTCCTGTGCTCAAGTTTGTGCCCATTACCTCTTGTCCTGTCCCCGGGCACCACTGAAAAGAGCCTGGCCCCATCCTCCTGACACCCACCCTTTAAGTATTTATAAGTGTTGATAAGGTCCCCCCTCAGCCGTCTTTTTTCCAGACTGAAGAGACCCAAGTCCCTCAGCCTTTCTTCACAAGAGAGGTGTTCCAGTCCCCTCAGCATCTTCGTAGCCCTTTGCTGTCCCGTCTCCAGCAGTTCCCTGTCCTTCTTGAACCGGGGAGCCCAGCACTGGATGCAGGACTCCAGATGCAGCCTCACCAAGGCAGAGTAGAGGGGGAGGCTTAGCAAAATATACCTCTACTCGAAGCGGTCACTTCATGAAGGGGCCGGTTCACGTTCTCTGGGGCTGCAGCAGACCCATCCCATCCGAGTCAGAGCTTTCGGAAACTCACTGGGATCCTCCCAGGAAGCAGGATAACCATATAAAATATACACATCCATAGCCTAACGCACTGAAGTGCACTTTAGCATGTCTGAGAAGAAAAGGCACGGAAAATAGGCTAAATTATTTAGTTCTATGTTTGTTCCCATTAAGTGCTCCCCTCTGACCACTATCTCTCTTTTAATTGTAAAATGAATGTGCTCTGCCAGCAAACCCAGTTGGGCTGGGGAAAGCCTTCTGCCTCATTTGCTCTTGCTGATTCTCATCAGTTTCTGGGTCAGCAGTTCATTTTCTAAAGGTCGCCGGCATGCATACCTAACACACAATTTCATTCATTACAATGAAGGAACGTTTTCCTTTCAAGACAACATAGCTGCTGGAATTAATTTTTCCTGATATGTCACATATAAAATTTTAATGACATAAACCGCTATAAATGCAGGCGCCAAGGGAAAGATTCAATACAATGCAGTAATATGTTTTCTTAAAATAAGCAATACAAAGATGTATTATTAAAGACACAGTTTTGTATGTTCTCCCAAAAGATCGGGTAGTGTTGCAAGAACTAATGCTATTCCTTGTTTAAGTTCTGCACAGGCAGGGGCTCCTCAGCTAGCCTGAATGGCACAACAGCAAAATTGTACTTTATACCACGCTAACAGCATGACTGCTTCTTCGCTCGTAAATACATTAAATATGTAATATAAAGTCCAATAAACGCAAAGTCTAGTTTCTAAAACATGCTTTGTGTTTTACTAGGATGATATAAGGAATTGAAGCATCAGTGGCGCAACTGGACTAGAAGTAGCCATCAGCAGAAGTAACCTTTCACGCAGGCAAACTCTTCCTTTAGGTGAATAGGTACATTTAGCGAACGGGTAATTTTGCCGTGTGAGGCACCTGCCCAAGTCGAGACAGCGAGCGGTTTTGTTCCTGGACTGGGCCTGGCCTCCCCGAGCCCCCTGCGCTCGGGCAGCATCGCAGAGGGTGGGCGCAGGGCTTCCTCCACGTGCCCCTGTGCCCGGCGAGGGTCCCAGGGCCATGGTCCCCCTCTCCGCTCCCAGCCAGCCATCAACACCATGAAAGGTGATATTTATTTAACATAGCTTCAAGAATAGCTTGCAAACATTTGCTTCCTTAATTTCCCTTTCATTTTGTTGGGGAGATGAATTGACTTGACGCCACATTACCTGCTTCTCTGTGTTTACTGCATGGCAAGCTGCAGAACTGTTTGCGGATAAACACTTTACAAGGTAGAGCAATTTATTGAGGCTTTTTTACTCTCTGCATGTTACAGCTGCAGCGAGGCAGCGTCGAGGCGTTATTACCCTCGCTTTAATCGTGCCCCTGTGGATCAGGAGCAGTTAAGTGTGTTTGATGATTCCTTCCAAAATACCCGTTGTTGCCAAACAAACATGAATGATTAAAAATTATTCTCTCGTACCAAGTCTGATTGACTATCCCCCCGTGCCCTAGCTAAGCAGGATCACAGTTTGAAGTAGTAGATAAAAGCTGCATAAAAATATTTAAAATAAAGTATTCCTAAATTCTTGCACATGCAGTCACATCAGCCATTCCAGGGCTGGAACTCAGCGCAGCCTTCAGCCCGTCAGGCAGCGCTTCGTCAGGCAGCGGTCATTAACGAAGTGCAGAAGTAGACACGCCATTCGGCTGCCGTTTCCCACCGTGGCGGTCCCAACCTGCTCCCCGGGCTCTGGGAGCGCCTGGGGCAAGTGTTGGAATGGCAAAGGCAGCTGATGCGAAAGTTTCCAGCTTTTGGAAACCTAAAATTCTGCAACATCTGGTGAAAGTGTTCCATTAAGTGTGTAACACAGGCAGTACCGGTACTTCCCAAACAGCCGCCTCCTTACGCTCCACTCGCCGGAGCAAAGCTCTGCCGCAAACACCCGGCATTTCTCCCGCCGGCAGCAGGAGAGCGGCAGGGCACGGGGCAGCACCCGCCTGCCCAGCTGCACCCTCCTTTTGTGTCTTCCGTCTCATTTTAGCCTGGTGCCCCACTTTGTTATTGTCAGATTTCTCCATTTCCTCTCATTGATTTGTCATCTTCCCTTTTTGGCCTTGGGGTTCCACACAGAAAACGTTCCACAAGTGCTTTTACTTGGGGAAATACAGGGGACAAAATTTTGATCGTACAAAATCTGCTTAATCTTTCAAAATTTCACTCAGAGGGTTTGTTGCAAATAACTCTGATGTAACTTTTATTAATTTCTCCTTCTTTAGTATCATAATTCATTTTTAAAATATAAACATTTAAATAATATATTTAAATAAATATATTACTTAATATACATTTAATATATTATAATAATATATAATAGTATATAAATAATATATTTAAATAAAAAAATTTAAATAATGTATGTACCGAAATATATCCCTTTTCTATTTTTAAGGATTTTTATCAAAATACCAACTTTTTTTCCTATTTTCTAGAAATAGAAAAATGCCAAAGGATAGGAGGTAAGAAACCCCCGATCCTTTTAGGTGTCTATACGTCTCCTTGGCAATTACTGTTAGCAGATTTTCACCGGGAGTCTCCGTACCACAAACAACGTCACATGTTATCTTCCCCAGACAGCGTATGTTCCCAGAGCCCTGAACGTCTCCCAGCAACACACCGTGCACAACACAATTAACCTGCCAGTATGTCAGCACCGCCGCTTCACTAATGATTTCCTGCTCTTCATAATAAAATATGGACCTTTTATAGATTTATTGCTTAAGGTTTTCAGAAAAAAAAAAAAACCCACATATTTTTAGCCAAAATTCTTTGGGTATAAACTTAACAAAACAGCACTGTATATTTGGATAAATCGAAGTGGGGGAATCGCTGCTCTGAAACAGAAAGGGAATTGGTATCCCTGCCGGCAGCAGCTCCCTGCTTCCCCAGCAGACAGAGCGGCCAGATCCTAAGGTCTGTGCTCTCGGGACACATCAGACCTCAATAAACCACACACGCTACTGCAAACGAAACAAGAGACCCCCGAGGGACCCCCGTGCCCATGGGGGCTGCCTGGCCTCCTCCCTGCCCACGCACCCCCCCCAGGTAGGGGGAGCAGGGAAGCATCCCTTGGGAAGGGGAGCTCCCTCACCCTGTCCCGGGTACCACAAGACGCAGAACACACGCGGTGCGGATTCTGACACAGAGTCAGGAACTTCTCATCCTCACCTGACCCTCCCCGCACCTGTGTTTTGGAAGATAAAATAAATACAAGGCTCTACTGACCAGAACAGTCCAGTCTGAGAAACATGTTTTGTAGGAGCTGCTGACTACTCCGGGCAGGGTCAGGTGTGAGAGTGACACAAATCAATTGCAACCAAGCCCAGAAGCTGATAAAGATCCAGGCAGGCAAATAAATCTCAATTCAGTTCGGTGAATGAGCCAAGCAGGTATAATTTCATTTCCAATCTCGTGTCCCCCAGTGGGACCTCATGAGCATAAATGCAGAGAGTCTGTTTCTGGATTTACTGTCCCCCCTTCCAAAAGGGATGAGTAGGTGGCCAAGACTGATGGATGCGAGATCAGACCCGTAACACAGGTGCCGTGAGCAGCCCTCCATGCCACCCGGCAGACCGGCGCAGGGTGGACCTGCCTCCCCAAATAGAGTTTCTGATTTTTTTCTAAGAATATGCTGTTGACATTAAGGACCAGACACCACCTTGGTAGGTGGCAGGCACATTACCCTCCACCTCGCACCTGCATCCTCTGCTTTTTGAGGAATTAATAACCCCCAAAACCTCGCACTGGCCTGAATAGCACCCACAGGTGGAGAGGAGTTTGTTCTGCCTGACAACACACCGGGTGAGGGAGCAGCCGCCGAGGATGCCAACTCGGATCAGGTCCCCAGCATCTGAAGAGCCACGGGCAGGGTGCTGGGACCACAAGGGTGCTGTTCCACATCCCACACGGGGCATGGCCAGGGCGGGGGAAATAACACACATAGGGAAACAAGCTCGGGAAGGGGAGGAGAGGCTTTCCCTGGAGCTGGTCTTTCTCTGCTGGCCAGACTACACTTCCAAGCATCACAAAATGCTTTTGCCTCCAAACATCCACGAAACCCTGTTTCTAGTTAATAACTTCATTTTCCTCTTTGGTTGCATTTGTAAGAGCACAATTTAAAAAAAATATCACAAACCAGTAAAAAAAATCCCTGGCCTGACTTCTAAAACAACTGTCCTAATGTGTGTAATGATGTTTTGTCTGTTTTGTTTTTAGTTTTTCCAGATTTGCTCAAAATTATCCCTGCAAGTATCCATGTTAGTGTCATTCTCTTCTGTACAGTACTGATCGTCTTTGCTCTGGTGGGAGCAGGTTTCTTCATGTTCAATGCTTTTGGCAGCCCTTACGAAACCCTGCACGGCCCCGTCGGGTTGTACCTCTGGAGCTTCATCGCCTGTAAGTGCCACCCACCCTCGGGCTAACGCCCTCTCCGGGTTTGATACTTGTGATGCCCAGTTTATTGGCATAGGAGACCATATTAAGGACCATGGCTGCATTGACTCTAAACCAGCAAAATAAAGCTAGGCGGAGAGGTCAACATCAAAACGTGTTTTTTTCCATATTGGAGTTAAGAGATAAAACGTTGAAATCCTCCACAAGGGTGGGCAGTGCGGTGGGCACGGGCAGCTGCGGCACCTCCAGCCTTTCTGTGTAAGCTGGCAGAAAAAAGGGGATGGTGCCCAGGAGCTCCAGGAACCCGGAGCTGGGGCCACATCACAGAGACACAGCACACAGTCAGAACCAGGAATCGCACCAGAGCGGGGAAAGGGGGGAAAAAACCCAACCAAAAAAAAAAAAAAGTCAGGGATGCAACCACCCATATTCACCATGATGGGAGGCTTCCAGCCACGCAAGCGAGATCACCACTTACACCAGCAAGACTTTCTCAAGGAAGGGAGGAATTGAGAAATGGAAAGGGAGAGACTGACAGCAACTTGCTGTAAAAGTGGTCCCTGAAAAAACCCTGCCAACAGGGATAATGGACCATTCCTGTCCCTCTGCCGCTTACAGAGAAGGTAAAGCCCATTCTCTGTGTCGCTGCTTTGGCTGACAATAAGATTTACCATTACTTTACAAGGTATTACTTATTACAATCATAATTTAATAAAGGACTTAAGTACATATTTATCTTTAAACATGCAGACAGCTCAGTCACGTTCAACAGGACAATGAGCAGCTTAAAGCTGAAAAAGAACACAGATACTTTGCTGGATCAGGGCACTAAAGCAGCCGTGCTAAATATTATGGGTCCTAAGCCAAATTAAATTAAAAAAGCTTACCAATTTCAATAGCCGTTGGCTTGGAGTCTAAAAATAATCCCTGTCAAAGCTAAGTTACGGTGGCCATAATAACACTATCAATATGGCATTTGGTTGGGATGTACACGACACGGGCTTGCTGCAGGGGTGATGAGCATCTCCCCCTCCGTTTCAGGTTCCTGTGGCTGCCTCATCATGATTCTCTTCTCTTCAGAAGTGAAAATCCACCACCTTTCAGAGAAAATTGCTAATTTCAGAGAGGGAAGTTTCACATTCAAGACTCACAGTGAACACTTTGCAAATTCATTCTGGATCATCCTGGTTTGCTCCCTGGTGCACTTCCTCAATGCCTTGCTAATACGATTTGCTGGATTTGAATTTCCCTTTTCAAAATCAAAAGATTCTGGGACAATCACTGGAGCGGCTGACCTGATGTATTAGAATTCCATAATTTCAAGCAGAGAGGTTCATCACTACCACATTCAGCCGCCACCAGATGTACTAACTTGTAAATGATTAGCTCTAAAGAAGTTTAAAAAAGGGAGGGTTTCAAATAAAAATCGATATGGCTTATGCAGTAAACAAAAGAAGATATGTTATTTGGTAATGTCTAGATCAAAACACCCTCTCTTCGTTGGGGTAAGACTTTTAAAGATATTTGCCTTTTTTTTCCAGCGAGTTATTTGAAAAATAGCTAATATGAAGAAAACTAGGAATATCAATAGCATTGAACTGGATCTGGGAAGTAAAATAAATCGATTGCAATAGAGGCACAGACTATCACCAGCACCTTTAACCCTTGCGAAGGCAGCAGGGAACAAGGACGCCCAGCAAATCTATACACACTAAACAAAAGAAAAAAAAAAAGTAGGAGCTTTGCCCGTAACACACACCAGGCTCCGTCTCAGAAGCACAATGCTCAGACGGAACACAACGCTATGGCAAGTACCTGCAGGACAAAACCCAGACACCTGAACCCACCACTAACACTTCAACCTTGCATCACATGCATGGCAATGTCACCATTTCTGTCCATAAAGCTCTCTTTTGGGTTTTTTTGGTTTTAACAAACCAAACTGTAACTCTTTGACCCTCATTTCCCCATGCTACCACTGTAGCTCAGGGCTTCGTTATCTCGGTTAAAAAGCTGCAGGCAGCAGAGTGGGATGGAGAGGAGACGCAACGCGCTCCCTCCTGCTTGCCTGAGGGAGGCAGCCTGGCTCGGTGCTTCTGAACAGCCCGGCTGCACCACACCAAGGCAAAGAGCATTTCCCAGAGCAAAGTGACAGGAGTGAGACCAGGCACCCTTCACATGGCACTGCAGCCTCCCAAAGCCTCGCGGCCAGAAGCGTGAAGAACCCTGCCCAGAAAACAACTCTGCAAACTCACTCTCATCAAACAATACAAATAAAGTCAAACCTTTGGCAAAGGGCAGCAATGGAATAACACCACAAACAGGTTTGCAAGGCATAGAATCACAGAACTGTAGAATGATTAGAGTTGGAAAGGACCTTAAAGGCCATCTAGTTCCACCCCCCTGCCCTGGGCAGAGACACCTCCCACTAGACCAGGTTACTCCAAGCCCCATCCAGCCTGGCCTTGAACACCTCCAGGGATGGGGCAGCCACAGCTTCTCTGGGCAACCTGGGCCAGTGTCTCACCACCCTCACAGTCAAGAATTTCTTCCTAATATCTAACCTAAATCTCCCCTCTTTCAGTTTGAAACCGTTCCCCCTTGTCCTACCGCTCCCTGATCAAGAGTCCCTCCCCAGCTTTCCTGTAGCCCCTTTAGGGACCAGAAGGGGCTCTAAGGTCTCCCTGGAGCCTTCTCTTCTCCAGGCTGAACAACCCCAACTCTCTCAGCCTGTCCTCACAGCAGAGGGGCTCCACCCTTAAACTTCAGCAAGCCAGTTAAAGCAACCAGACCACTCACCCCAGGTACAGCTGAGGCAGCCTGGCTATGGACAGATCGATCAGAAGAACATCATGCCACCAAGTACTACCTCCGTGGGATTACGTGGGTGCCTTGGAGATGAGGCACTCCTTTCAGGCCATGGAAATGACATTCTGAGAGGGAGAGGAAGAGGAGGTGGACAGGGAGACAGCCACTGCCCCAGCCACCCGTTCATCTACGGGGCTGCAGCCTCCTTCCACCCAGCTGCGGGTGAGGAGCAATCCCATCAGCACCCATCCCCCCACCTGCTGTGGAAACCAGGCACAGGTGCCTCGTAGGACTCACCTCTGAAAACTACCTGCTTCAAGGTCTAGCCACTTGCGAGATGAGCTCACTGACTTTTATGCCATTTTTTTATGCTTTTACTACAAATGGCTAAATGTTGCTGGGGTTTTTTCTAAAAGGTTTGTAAGCTCTACCCCTACTCCACAAACCCTGTCACAAAGGAGCTCTGCCTCCCCACGCTGTACCGCATCTCCCTAGGTTTTAGCAATGTGTAAGGGCTACTGCAAGTTGCCCCGACCCCTAACATTTTTTCATCATTTTCTTCTTAATTAATATGCATATTCCTCTTAATGTTAATGTATCTTCTTAATGCAAAATTTGTATTACGTCTCATGGTATTGTTTACTATACAGCAAATAATGAGGAGTGATGTTTCATCCTTTGTGTTCCCGATGTTCCATGGAGCTGCTTTGCAGCTCTGTGGCAGCTTTGGCG
Source organism: Alca torda (assembly GCA_008658365.1). Lineage (NCBI taxonomy): Eukaryota > Metazoa > Chordata > Aves > Charadriiformes > Alcidae > Alca > Alca torda. Next base: position 10,702,716 of record CM018081.1, read on the forward strand.
ACGGGCAGCACCCAGGGTGGGACACACAGACTGCTCCCGTGCCCGCGTCGCTCAGAGTGGTCCTTGCCAGTCCTGAAGAAGGAGCTGGCCTGTCTGTGTCAAATACGGAGCTGCACAAACTTGCCTCAGCGCAGAGGGATAAACCCGTCCCCGTCCCTCCTGCTGGGCAGGAGAGAGCAGCCCCTGACTCGGGATCCAGGAGTTGTCACGGGGGGTCACCTCACAAAGAGCCCAGCACCCCTCACATCCCGCCCCACTCACCAGCATCAGGCCAGCTGTTACTTTCATTCATATCCAGTTCCTAAGGCAAACGTAACAAATTCTTACTAGCAAAATAAAACTGAGACAGTATTTGTGGTCAATGGAGTTAAATCCAGCTGGCAGCCAGTCACAAGTGGTGTCCCTCAGGGCTCAGTGTTGGGATCATTTCTGTTTAACGTCTTTATTGATGACCTTGATAAGGACATAGAGTGTATCATCAGCAAGTTTGCAGATGACACGAAGCTAAGCAGGAGTGTTGATCTACATGAGGATAGGGAGGCTCTACAGAGAGACTTGGATAGACTGGACCGATGGGCCAATGCTAAGGGTATGAGCTTCAACAAGGCCAAGTGCCGGGTCCTGCACTTGGGCCACAACAACCCCATGCATCGCTACAGGCTTGGGGAAGTGTGGCTGGAGAGCTGCCTGGCAGAAAAGGACCTGGGGGTTCTAATTGACAAGCAGCTGAACATGAGCCAGCAGTGTGCCCAGGTGGCCAAGAAAGCCAATGGCATCCTGGCTTGTATTAGAAATAGTGTGACCAGCAGAAGTAGGGAGGTGATTGTCCCCCTGTACTCAGCACTGGTGAGGCCACACCTTGAGTATTGTGTCCAGTTTTGGGCACCTCAATACGAGAGAGATGTCGAGGTGCTGGAGCGAGTGCAGAGGAGGGCAACGAAGCTGGTGAAGGGCCTGGAGAATAAATCTAATAAGGAGCGATTGAAGGAGCTGGGACTGTTTAGTTTGAGGAAGAGGAGGCTGAGGGGAGACCTCATCACTCTACAACTACTTGAAAAGACATTGTAGAGAGGTTGGTGCTGGTCTCTTCTCACAGGTAATTAGCGATAGAACAAGAGGGAATGGGTTGAAGCTGCAGCAGGGTAGGTTTAGGCTGGACATTAGGAAAAAATTCTTCCCAGAAAGAGTGGTCAGACACTGGAATAGGCTGCCCAGGGAGGTGGTGGAGTCACCATCCCTGAATGTGTTTAAGACTCGTTTAGATGTGGTGTTAAGGGATATGGTGTAAGGGAGAACTCTGTAGAGTGGAGTTGATGGTTGGACTCGATGATCCCAAGGGTCTCTTCCAACCTAAGTGATTCTATGATTCTATGAAAGTAACAGTCAGAGCACACATGGCTTGCTCAGCTGGCACTCCCGGAGCAGCACCACCCCGTACCCCACGTCTCTCTTATAATCCATGAGCATAAGACCCCCTGAGCAGTGATCCGGGAGGTGGTGCTGCTGGTTCCCATAGAAGCCCCTTCTAAAGCATACCCGCCTTAATGGGTTTTCTTGGCAAAGTTACTACCCCAAGCAGAGATCATTTATCACTTGGAAACAGCGTGAACAACAGACTTAGTTGAATCCCCTGCAACGGCACGAGCCGTATGCCCACGCTGAAATCTGCAGAGGTAGTTCCATAAGGCGCAGCTGAGAAATGGCAGACCTCAGCAGGGCCCCGCGCTGTGGGGCGGTTCGGGCATCAGCACGGCAGGAGCAATGCTAACGAGGCCAGACGCCCTACAGCCCGTCCTGGGGAGCCATGGGCCGAGGGACGCCTGGCACGGGAGGGATGCTCAGCCCCGGCTGCGGCTGTAGAAATGCCAGAGGCTCTGCCCCAGCGAGGAGCCTTTCCTCTCTGAGTTACTGCAGAGCTGAGATTGTGCTAGGGAAGAAGCTAATTAAGCTTCACAGCTTCCCCTCCGACACCTCAAAGCATTTACCTACGCCATGGAGAAATTGGGAGAGGTCTGCGCCAGAGCCCTGTTGACACAAGAGGGGGTTTCTCCCCTTGGGCCAATATTCACTTGTTTCTCCAGGGAAAGGGCTTGGACATCTGGAGACAGAAGCTGCTGTGGAAATGCGAAGTTTCATTAACTTCTTAATTGTATTATTTTTGCGACCAGTCGTTCCTGTCGGAGGCCGAGGTGCGGGTACATGTCCCCTCCAGCCTGGCAGTGGCACACAGACGTGGGGGTGTCTCAGCTGCCATCGCCCCAGGGTTGGACTTCATCCTCTCCCCAGGGTGCACTGGGCAAGCACGCGGTGGGCCCAGCCTGGACGGAGGTGGGAAACTGGCCAAGGGGAATCAGCCCCTTGGCAGGGATGGGATGGGACAGGGTGGTGCAGACGCTGCAGGCAGCCAAGGGATGGGGTGTCCTGTGCCATGTCCTCCCGCTGGTTTCCCAGACCAACTGCCGAATCAGGCCAGGAGTGGTCTGCCTCCTGCAGCCATGTCCTGAGCTGTTCGCTGTCCTGGTGCCTGAATTTGTCATCACCACCAGCACCAAAAGTTATGTGGACTTGATGGGCAAAACCACATTTCAGTCTGGCGTTCTGTGGGAAGACACCGTGTCAAGCACATTACTGACAGGCTGATGCCATTCCTGATGGAAAACATGAGAGCGGGGTACAGGACACTATTCCCCATCACAGCAACTGCTCTGATGTTTCACCTGATGTCTCCAAAAGGGCACGGCCCGCTGGGAAGTGGTCTGCACGGGGCAGGGAGAGCCGGGTAATGACGCTTCCACCCATTTCTCAGGAGCAGGTGCCTGGTCCCAGCGATGGCCAGTTCTAGAAAGCCAGGTTGATTCTCCTCTGCCATAAAACACCCAAATTTGGTGAAGTCTCCAAATCTGGAAAGGCAGCTTGTCCCACACTCTGATTTCTAACTCCTGGAAAGAGACAGCCTGGTCTGCATCAGCCTGCTCCATCACAGTTTAATTACAAACATGGGGTAGAATTGATCTGTTTTATTCTGTTTACAAATCCATAGGTAAATCTGTTCTCCTTAAGTCAAAAACTGAAGAAATTAAAAGCTAATAATGAATTGACTCATGAGATAAGCCAGTGTTTATTGGGGAGGGAAGGACTGACTGCCTGATTTTCCAGGTCAAACTCCTTTTGTGCCCGCATGCATCCTAGGGAGGCAACTAAATGAAGCAGGGATGCACTCGGCAGAGTACACTTTGCTGTTACAGCCCAGCTCCTAAGGGACATCTTTCTTTCAAGCCAAATTCAGTTCTTAGGGCTCAGGAACACAACTCCCATTGGCTGGAGCAGGAATTGTCCTCTGCTCCCCACACCCGGCATCGCGCAAGTGAGAGGAAAAGGTTAGCCCTAACTTTTGTTTGCTTCTCCCCATCTATAAGCACTCTGGCAGCCACGGCTGTTGGTAGCCAGGTGCTGCAGAGCCGCTGCCGCGAACCTCCCCTTGTGCACGGAGGAGGTTCTGTGCGAGAGCACGCGGTGGTGCTCAGCCTGGGACGCTCAGCACAACGCTCCCACCACCTGGTTCTTCCCCAGCCTTCTCCCAAGCAGAACTGCGTGGTTCCCACTCAATTTGTCGGGAACCTGGTGGATACTCTACCCTTTCTATAGGGAAGTGCTATTCCAATAGAGGCAAAGGGGATGGAGGGACTTTATGTAAGTTTTTAGGAAGCCAAAAGACTGGGGCTGTGCAGCAACAAAAAAGAGAGCAGCTTTTTTGACCAAGTAAAGCTCCTTCAGCTGGAAGAAAAAAAATGGGCATTTGGTGTCTGGCGTCCAGGCTGGCACAGGTAGTTTCTGTTTTCATACACCAAGATTTGAACCAAGCTGTTCCAACTGACCCTGCAGAGAAGGGAAAGCCGTCAGAGCCGGACTGTGCGGCTGCCCCAGACAGAGCGAGCGCAGACGCCCCTGGGGAAACCCAGAGCAGCTCTCCAGTGCGCCAGGCTCAGCTCGCTAACACCAGCTCAACCTCACGTTTTTTCCACCGAAACTCAGAGAGGCACCCCGGGTCGGTGCGTTCTCACAGACCGAAAGAGAAGAAAGCAAACCGTGAGATTTCCATGACCCCAGCAGCACGAAACCAGTGGATTTCCCCCGGATCAGCTACGCAGCGCCGGAGCCCTGCCCCCCAACAGCCTGGCTGCAGCAAGCGGCAGAAGTGGAGGGAACATCACTGCATGATCGTGCCTTTCTCCAGCTCATCTCCCCAGTGAATTTGCTCAACTTTACAGACATCTGCTAAGTCGTCTTTTTTTTTTTTTTCCCCTTGAGCTGCGCACTTCCCACCCAGCCCTCGCAGCCCAGGCTCCATCCCGCCTGTCATCAGCCGGCGCAGGGGGAGCTGCAGCTGGAAAATACCCCCGGCTCCTGCACCACACCGTGCCTGGGGCCAGCCCTCAGCCTTACATACCTCTGTGTCTGCCATTAAACATTCATGCTGCTTATACAGCGAGCAGAAAAACACAGCCTACGGCGGGCTCTGATGAAAGTTTAATCAGGGCGTGAGGGTGGGAGATGACAGCGAGCCCCGGGGGGTGACAGGCAGAGGGGACCTGGGTGCTGGGCGGAGGTGTGGGGTCGGGGGAGTCGCTCCCCGAGCAGTCCCGGTGCCCGCATCTCTCAGCATCGCCCGGAGCACGGGCGGCTGCAGATGGGGGAGCGAGAGGCTGAGCGCACCCTGCCACGGACAGAGCTAGAGGAGATCGCCAGCAAAATTTCAGGTCTAAACAAATGGAGAGAAATTTTTAGTTTCCGTGGGTAAGATTTTTTTTTTATTATTCTGCTTCATTATCACGCTTTTAATTCTGGGTGGTTTTTTTTTAATATAATTTTTTAAGTTATGTTTTAATACAATACTTATATGACCATGAAAAAAGGTCTTCATGTACTCAGCAATGTAAGTACTACAGCTTTTACTCTTCATTTCCCTTGGGGTTCTTTTCTGGCTGGTCTCCTATTTCTTCATAAGTTAACAACGCCTCTGTTGAGTTTTCTTTTTTAATTTGTATTTTATTTTCCCTTATCAGTTTGGAAATCAGCAATTCAACCCATCAGGTAACTGTTTCTCTAAAATGTAACATTTTGCATTTGTCTAGTGTGGGTTTTGCCACTGTTCCAGCAGGTTAACATATTGAGGAAACCACACATCTATATAGGCAGCACCGCAGACAGTCTTTCTGGAGGTTTATTTCTTAAGCTCCTCCTTTAAGAAACATGCATTTTTTTTTCTCAGATATTTTAAAGGAACGCCTTTCTGATCTAAATCAAAGTGGCAGAGTAGTCCAACCTAAATTAACCTTTCTGTCTAAAAGTAATGGTTTTCATTGTCAGTTTTAGAACACAGGAAAAAAGGATAACAAATTAAGATCCCTAAAATATAAGTATTTGGAAAACTTGCTGTGTCTTTAGGTTGAAAAGCACTGAAGTTTATTCCCTGTAATTCAGACAAACAGAACATTACTTTATACTCCAATCATTAGCTTGTAGGGTCATATTTGTAATGTTTGAGAAAAGCTGGAACTCAAACACACCAGTGTCCCCCGACCGCCAGCATCCTGCCTCCCTGCCCCTCCGCAAGCACATCGCAGGTCGTGCTGCCCACCCCACCGGGAATACTGGGGCTGGGGGGGAACTGTCAGCACACACCAGGCAGCACCGTGGGACAATGCCCAATCTGTCCTTTCTCTGTCCAGCCAGGCCGGGGCAGCGCCGGCGATGGACCACCTGGAGATGGAGACCCCGCGGGGCCGCAGCCACCTCTGCCCCCAGCCGCTGTCCCCAAACCCCTCCTGGTCCCTCCAGGCACGGGCGGACGACCCATCTCCTTGGAAATGGCAATGGTGAGCAGGCCTGCTGAATTAAGCATGAGCTGTAATTTAACCTCGTTAACAGAAAGAGACTCGGGAACCTTACCTGTGTCACAGGGGGCTTGGCGTATTGCTGGGCTGCAGCCTTCAGCCTTTTGTTAGCTGTAACTGAAGTATATCATCGTAATGATTTATTTACAAGACTTTTAAAGAACATGGTTGCAACACAACCTTAAAACCGATATACTATAATTCTCATTAGATAATAGGTCAAACGACAAAGTGTAATGTTTCCCTGATCTTTGGTGCTTTCCTAGAGAATAGCCTCAGAACAGGAGGCAGAAGTTCAGGAGATCAGCAAGATATTTCTACTCTTACCCAATTACCTGGGTCTGAGAACACTAATGTTGGGGGCTGCTGCCCCTGCCCCTATTAAAAGCCTTCACCAGAAGCTCTGGGGGTTTCTGCGAGTGATGGTAGAGCGGGCCAGTGCCGGCCTCACCACCCGTGACCTCCCACACCAAACCGGTCCCCTGCCACTTCAGCACAAACTAAATGAGAAGCTCAAGGGCTTAATACCAGAGGTGCCAGCCTGGCCTTACTGAACACACATCTGAAAACCGCCAGTCCTGAGGAGATTTAGATACAGAACCGCGCTAACTGTCAGCTTCATGGGAGTCCACCCTCCCCAGTTCATCACCCGCTCGCGCAAATCACCCAGATTGGCCGCGAGCACTTTTTAATGGGAAGAGCCATGATGTATGCTCGGTTTACTTTGCTCAGTGAATACACCATTCACCAAAATTAATTAGAAAAAGTGTTCCAGCTGGGCCCAGGCAGGGTGCAGGGGGGGTCAGGAGGCAGGTTCACCCACCAGCCACCCAGCGCAGGGGTACATCACGGGGCCATCGCCCCCCCCCCATGAGCAGCACCCGCCTGCCCCTGTGGCCATGTGCTTGTGTTAAAAGTTACCATAAATGAAACTCATCGATATCATTAGAGATTGCAAGCACATCTGTTTTAGGTGGAAGCCACAAGGGTTTTTGAACTTGCTCTTTTAATTCAGCTGCCAACCCAAAAGCTGGCTGTGCGTGCCTGGCTGGGTCCTGGACCGGGACATGCTCAGCGGTGGCCGTGCCTGCCCTCCGAGGGGAGGCTGCAGAGGAACCCTCCTCTGCTTCCCACCAGCGCTGCACCGCCCTGGCCCCGGCTGCACAGCCGCTTCGTAGGGGGTTTGCACGGGCAAACGTAGGTGTCTAATTCTGTCCCCAGAGATGCCGCTGATGAGGGCAAGAGCCTTGCCCAGGTGTAGTGTATGCGGATGTAAATTATTTACACACTGCAGCTGTACTTCACAGGAGCGGGTGAATGCTGAGTGAAGTCACTACATTAACCACAATCACCTTTGTTTTGAAATTATGGGGCCTGATTCTCGGTAGACGATTTTACACTGCTCTGGCTGTGAGGACACACGCTGAACCCGTACCCGAGGCCCCCCTGGCTTTACAGATCCTTCACGACGCTGGGATGTGAAGGGAACTGAGCCCAGCCCGTCTTCCTCCTCCTCCACAGAGGCTGCGAAAGCTGCTGTTTGGAAACGTGTCCCACATCTTCAGCTGTGAATGGGCACAAGCATACTTCAGGTTTCGCGAGCCGTACACTGACCTGGCCTATGCTTTGGAGGCAGAAAAGGTAAACGTTTCTGCGCAGGGATGGGCACCATCTCCCCAGCATCTCAGCCACTGGCAGGAGCTGGCAGCCAGTGCTGGATGCCTCGGCAGTGCACATGTCTGCTTCCCATGCTCTGCACCCCATGGCAGCACCCTGTGCTCTGCACACCTGCATCCCATGCTCTGCACGCCTGCATCCCACCTTCTGTATCCCTGCACCCCAAGCCAGCACCGCACCCCAAGCCAGCACGCCATGCTGTCTGCATGCCTGTACCCTGAGCTCTGCATCCCTGCATCCCATACCTACATGGCACTCTCTGCACACCCACATCCCACTCTCTGCACCCCTGCATCCCATGCCTGCATCCCACTCTCTGCACCCCTGCATCCCATGCCTGCATCCCATGCTCTGCACCCCTGCCTGCACCCCCCTCTCTGCACGCCATGCCCTGCACGCCTGCCCGGCTGAGCTCTCTCCACAAGGCCAGTTGTGGGGGCTTCCAGCCCCAGCCACGCTCCACAGCTCTCCTGAGCGAAGCAGAGATGCTGACGTGTGTCCAGAAGTGGGATGAACTGTCCTGATCCATCAGCCCCCTGCAGACACAAACTTTAAATACCATGGTATTACATGCTGCCAAGGTGAAGGCTCAAGAGAGAAGCAGCAGGTTGTTATGGGTGGGCACAAATAAGTGGTACTTGCCCATTTCTTTTTTGGGAATTACAGTTACCTTCTTACTGCCCCACCTGGAAACCAAATAGGTGAATTTACCTGCATTTCAATTTACTGAAAGAGGGAGGTTTTCTTCTTTCTTATTTACCATCATAATACTGCCCTCCAAAAAGAAGACCAAGATACACACTTAAAATTGCAACTCCCTTTAACCCGCCAGGAGACTAAAAAGCTTTTTACAAATGCAGGTGAAACTCCCTGAGTTCAGAGGGTCTGTGACTGCAGAGATGACGACAGCCCTGACAGCTGGGAGCTGGGCATGGTCACCCTCATGCACAGCCCCATGTCAGTCCCAGGCTGCCTCAAGACCCCCATCCCCTTGCTGCGAGCTGGAGGAGAGAAAAACCAAGCCACGGTGCTTCTAGGCATACGTGGTACCTGGATCTGGGAGCCCTTCCCTGCGGCTGCAAGTGCCACAAGGCAGGGATCCCGACCCGGGACCTCCCCTCCCCGTGAGCACACAGCCCGGAGTCTTTTCTTGTGTAAAGGCTTCTTGGTTTCGGGAACATAAGGTCTTTTTCAATTTACTTTTCCATTTATCTCAGGAGCTGTCAGGAGCGCTCCTGAATTCCCAGGGAGAAAAAAAAATTATTGCCCTGATACTGACAGCGGGATGGCTCAGACTGGCCAGGGACTGCTGTGATTTCTAGGAGATGGACAGTGCACGTGCTGGTTCAGGCTCCTTGGCACTGGGAAGTGTTGTCTTTCTGTTTCTAGGGGGGAACAAGAGCCATTCTGATGGCTGTACAAGCACACATCATCAAACACCTGCTCTTCGAAAGAAACACAGAATATATTCACCTGGAAAGGTAAGAAGCTGAGCCTTCCCACAGGACATATGGACACTATTTCTTGCATTATTTGGACTAAGACAGACTAGCACCAGCCTCTAGGTTTAACTAAACTAGACCCAAGCTCATGTTTGCAGCGACAGGTGGGGATTTGCACCCAGGAGAAAAGCCTTGGCTGACCCCCGGCAAGGTTTTTTCACACAAAAGCATTTGTTTTTGTAACGGTGGCGCTTGCTCCCTCATCCCACTCCCTGTTGTTATCCCAGCCTGCCCTGGGTGTGCTGGGATGGGGAAGGCAGGGCTCAGCCCTCGGTGCCAGGGGCACCCAGGCGGCAGCCCCAAACGGGATGAAAGCCCCCATGGCAGATACATCTCCCAGTGCCCGGGAAGCACATCCGCACCAGCAGCAGCGATGGCACCAAACACAAAGTGGGAATACCAAGGAAGATGGGCACAGCTCGATGCCCAGTTGCCTTCCACACAAATCTCCTCGCCGCTTTGCAGTCCCACTTGTCACAGCTGCAGAGTCCTCCCGGCCACTGGCTCACTCAGGTGGGGCAGGACCTCGGGGGTCCCATCCAGCCCTCACTGGGAAGGGACTTGTTTCACAGCCAGGTTCAGGCTCAGGGCTGGGGGGGCTCTCAGCATCCCTGAGGACAGACCCTCGGCACGGTTCTCCCGACATCCCTGCCCCATCCCCTGTCTCCCGCCCCGCAGGCTGTGCAGGACAAGCCGGCGGGAGCAGGGGGAGGCGCTGGCTGCGGCGCTGGCAGACACCCTGTGGGCAGCAGGAGGAGGTGGGAGAGCCGCCATCGGCCTCCTCGCCCCAGCCCTCCACCTCATGCCGAGCGGAGACTACAAACCCGACAACTTCACGGAAAGAGTGAGTATGAAAATGTCTTTTGCAAACAGGATTTTCTTCAGACACCTTTGGTCTGAAATTTTTAAAGACAGGAAATGTGAAATGTCATAAACCCGTTCCCTAACTTACGGCGCACCACAGACTGTGAGCACTTTAGAGCCATGTCCCAGCTGCAGCCTGCGGGACACTTCTGCCTCCCCGTAGAAGCGTTAGGTGAGTCCGGAGGCTGCCATTCCCTTTCATTAAAGGCTGATCTTTCTTCTACCACAAAAAGGAGAAACCATTAATGTAAAGCTGTTCCTCTAACTCTTTGTATAGACCCGAACTCCTCAGTTTAGAAAGGGGCAAAGTAGATGCTTCCGTTATTCTTTCATTTGTCTAAAGGAAACACTGGATTAAAATGCTCAGATTTTTGATACAATTAATGTCTCCTTTACAACATCTTCCCCTGCGCTTGTGCCTGACAGATCCAGCTGTTTGAGTTCTCTGAGAAAGCAGCAGCTCAGGAATTCATCTTTGACCACATAAACTGTGTAAGTACGGGATATTTGCTTTATTCGGAGTTATTTTGTTGCTTGCCCCGAGATCAATAGTATCGCCTTCAGCAGGACATTCAGACTGTTAACCTACGGTCAGTTCATGGACCATTTCTAACCTTTCCTATGGGAAACGATCCTGCTCCCGCTAAAATCCCTGGGACTTTACCATGGTGTCAGCACTCTCAGGCCACAAACGCTGGGTAAACAGGTAAACATTTTGTACATTACTCAAATACAAAATTCCTTGCAACTTTAGCAAAAATCTGGGGGAAAAAGTGTACAAAACCAGTTTAGCCAATAACTTGGAAGTTTCTTCTTTCTTTTTTTTTACCTGATCGTATTCAATAAAATTAGTTACAAAATCTTCCCAGAATAACACCTTATTCGTTTGGCTCAACAAACTCACCTAAGGTTACATTTAAGCAGAGCAATTATTTTAATTAAACATCATATACCTGCCATAATTCCTTCCCTGTGACTGCTTACTTCTTTTTCCAGTTCAAAGGTGAAGGAAGTCATGGAGTGATCCTATTTTTATACAGCTTGCTTTTCTCTAGGACACTGGAAAGGTATATTTCTTTTTTATATATATATTTTCCTCTTGTTTACAGAATCACAGGATCGTAGGGTTGGAAGGGACCTCTGGAGATCACCTAGTCCAACCCCCTGACTTTCAGTAGCTGTTATTATTACATCCCTTTACCAAATTCTGTGGAACATTCCATCATGCACATAGACTTAATATCGCAATGCACTGCTGCTTCATGGTTATTCTTAATATTAGTTTTACAGTGAAAACGGAAGACGCCTATTGATTTTTTTCAGTTCCCATAAGGCGTGCAAAAAGGCTGGACGCTCAGTGAGTAAACAAGTACGTTGCAAAGGTCAGAATAGTGCAGTTAAGTGCCTATGAAGGACGTGAGGAAAAACCCACTTATTCGTTTTTTTCCATTATTGTCAGAAAGATCCAAGACAGGAGGACTTTTCCGTGGCAAACTTCCATTAACTTCTTGCTTCCATATCTGATCCCTTGAAGCATACCAGTAGTTGACCAGAGCTGAAAGAACAACATAACAAATACTCAGTACTCCAGAAACTCCCAGTGAAAGTGCACCTGTGTCACACAGCACACAAAGGAGGGCTATGCCACCCATGGCTATTACAACACCTTCCACGACTATCACACCGATACAGGCCATTATGGCTGTTGTAACAACAAAAATCAGGGAAAACGCAACGGGAATAGCAGACACCGCAATAAACATCAGGAGTGATAAGGCAATGAAAGGGTTTAGTTTCATCTCCTGCAGTGGTCTTTTCCTTGTTTTACTTAAATGTCCATTCTTAGCGGAATGTGGAGAAGCAAGTGTCCAAGAGGCAGGTGCTGCCCGGCTGGCTGTGGTCCATGGGTGGGGATGCTGCACACCCCGAGCCCCTGCCTGCACGCCCAGGAGCAGGCAGGAGGGGCAGCAGAGAGGAGAGAAGCCCCCCGGATACACAGCTAAAATAACGCACCGCATAAAAACAGGAGCCATCCCACTGACAGCAATAATCACTGTCTCAGACAATTAAACTTAAACAAGAAAATCACAAGTTTGTTTAAGCACAGGAGAATTCTGCCAGGATGGCTGTGCTGGCAGAGGTAACTGATAGGGGCTTTCTAACCCGATGCAATTAGATTTGATTAAAGATGCTTTAGAAAGGCAGAGGCGTACTTACACCGATATGAAACATGATTCATACTAATGTGACACTATGACAGCTATTTAGCAAAAAACGGCACCGCCACATCAAATAGTCGTGTTCGGGCTGCGCCTGGGGTAGTCAAGGCCTTTCATCAGTAATTGCACGCAGGGAAATCCCGGCTCCGGCTGCAGGGGGTCGGAATCTCACCCTAAATTTGAATTTTGAGAGGAAGAGATCTGAAGTGCAAGAGCTCCAGCTGAGCATGGAACTGCTGTGTCAGGACAGCACTGCTGTGCCGACAGTAAAGAGAGATAAACGAGCCTATGGAATTTCTCCCTGTTAATCAGACAGTGATGTACAGCGATCCCCCCAGGCACCGATCCGGACACTACCGTAACACTTTGTGCCTGGTCCTACAGGGTCCAAGAAGATTTAGACAGCACGGCAACTCCTCTGTTAAACATCGGTTTTGGAAACATCACCTGCACACAGGTAAGATTAGCCTCGTTTCTTGGGTTTTCTGTTTTTATTATTCCCACATTTGCTTGAAGAAAAAATTCTCACTTGTTAATCCAATGCAAAAAAAAATGCGTAAGGCCATAGAAAAATAGTTTGCAGATTTTAGTCATGGCTGTCCATTTAAAAAATGGATGGTGATGACGATGATGATGATAATGATAAAATAACAATAATAATAACAACAACAACAGTAATAAGAAGGAAGCCAGAGGTAGCCTGGCGTCCCTCTGCTCCTGACAGGCCTGGCAGAGCTGGGAGCGGGACCCCAGGGGCCGTGTTGCAGAGGGCTTTTGCACCGGTGCCCTGCGGGGTGATGGTGGGCCATTTCCCCCACAGGCCGTGATCAGCCTCCTCCTGACAGGCCGGGCCAGCCCGGGCCAGCTCGACAGTGGCCAGGAGCCAGCATGTGGTGGTGAGGTGTGGCGGCAACGTGGCCCAGTGGGCTACCTGCGTTGGGACGGGGCGCAGGTGGAACGGCAGGTGAGCGCTGGCAGAGCCCCCTGCCCGTCGGCACAGCGGCTTTGGGGCAGAGCCAGCCCCACCGGACACGTTGTCCCCCCTCTCCCAGGTGTGCCACGGGCTGAGGACGCCCCAGCTGCCCGTCTGGCTGTGCAGCCTCTCCGGCAGGCACGGCGTCCTCTTCGGCACCGACAGCCGGCTCCTCTCCGACTGGAAAACAGAGAGAGTTTTCCACCTGTACTTCTACAACGGGCAGCGGGAGCAGACGAAAACAGCCCATCTGACGATAGGTATGCACCCGAGCTCACCGGGGCAGGACGGGAGGTGTGGGTGGCACGTACAGGCCACGCATAGAACTGTATACGTGCATAGCTAGGTGGGTCTACTTACACATACAAGTAAATGTTTTTTATATATATATATATATATATATATATACACACACATACACACACATACACATATAGATAGATATATTAAAAAAAATAGAATCACAGAATGATTTGGGTTGGAAGGGACCTTAACGATCCTCTGGTTCCACCCCCCTGCCCTGGGCAGGGACACCTCCCACTAGACCAGGTTGCTCCAAGCCCCATCCAGCCTGGCCTTGAACACCTCCAGGGATGGGGCAGCCACAGCTTCTCTGGGCAACCTGGGCCAGTGTCTCACCACACTCATAGTGAAAAATTTCTTCCTAATATCTAATCTAAATCTCCCCTCTTTTAGTCTAAAAACGTTCCCCCTTGTCCTATTGCTACACTCCTTGATAAAGAGTCCCTCCTCATCTTTCCTGTAGGCCCCATATATATGTGTATATATTTAATATATACATACATACATACATAGCATATAATATTAACCTTTCACAGAATGTGAGGGCTCCAAACAACAGTGTAAAAGACATGAATAAAAACAGCTTTGAAAGGATCAAGACCGTTTCGGAATGGTTAACGCCCTCAGGCAGGTCGCCCATTGCTGGGAAGGGCTATAGGAGTATTTTCTATAGCAGCAGTAACTCCTGAATCCCCACGTGAATTCGGGTTTGCTGACGCTCCCCCCCGTCCCACAGCCAGCTCTGGGGCATGGCGGCAGCTTGCCACTGGGTGCAGCCGAGGCTGCGCTGCTCTCCGGCACTGGTGGCCGAGTAGGGCTGCAGTGGGTGACCACCAGCGGGACAGGGTCCATCCCACCCATGGAACGCAGCAGGATGGCCACCGGGCTCACCCCTCTGGATGCCCAGCCCATTGTCTCTTCCCAGCATGGGGGCCACACAGGTCTTTGCCATTTTGTCCTCTACTCCCAGATGTCGCTAAAGAGGTTTTATTGGAGAAGTGACAGTTTTTCAGGATACAAGATGCAGCCATCACTTCTGTGTTAAATACTCGATATAGATATACTGTTTAAAACTGTGATTCATCCTTCATTGCTATTAAGCCCCCATCAGCCCAGTATGAACGCCCCGCTGACTAAGTGTCCCAGAACAACTAGTAGGAGCAGGGAAACCCACAGGCACCCACCCCTCCCATGGGACAAATCCCAGGAGAGAATGTTCCCATAACTGCAAAGTTTAAATACAACAGGAAGCACAATCTCTTCATGATTAATTCAAAATTTTGAAGAAACCTATTTCTAACGCAGCGATGCTGGCATGCAGGATGGGTTAACAGCATGTTTTCAGCATCTAAAATAGACTTAAGTTGGTACTTTCCTGCCCAGCAGCCAGGTGCCACCATGGACCTCGTGTTCCCCTTCCAGTTTTAAATCCACAGCAGGAGGAATGAACTGCTCCTCGTAGCATCAAATGGGCTGGGAACCAGGCTGTGTGCTTAGAAAGTGAGTTTCTTGTTTCTCTGTGCCATTGTGCGCAGTTTACCTTCACTTTCTGAATGCCCAGCCCCTTTTCCTCGCTCTCCGTTCACTACAGCATTTGAAGTAAAGAAACTCGAAACCACCACACTGAAGGCTAAATTTGCAGGAAAGAAGGGTGAATCGAGATTCACGGTCATGATATGCCGCGTGGCCACAGATAAGGACGTGCGCATCTGTTCAGAAAAACAATACGCACACATATGTCATGAGGAGCCGAGAGCTGCATTTATAGCACCTGAATTTCCCACGGGGGATCCCGCACAGGGCAGGGGGCAGCCCCTACCGGCCTGGGGAGACCAAGTCGGCGTCATCCCGAGCTCTCTCCTTTTTTAAAACTTTTTTGAGGATGGTAGACATTTTTTTAACTGCATTTCCTTTTCAGACACTCATTCGCATCCCTGGGAAGAGGAACCATGTGAAGACCCAAGCAGCCCGGGGAAGAGGCGTCCTCCCGTGGAGATGGCCATCAGGACCAAGTGGGCAGGAGCAACTGTCAGCTGGAACGGGACAAACCCCTTCTTCTGAGGAGTCCCGGCATTCCCTGCTCGCCACCGGCCCCACCAGACACCGCGCTCTGCTGGATAAAAAGTGCTTTCACCAAGAAAACAGCTTTTGGCACCTTGAGGCCTGTTCGGCAAGGCATCACACCCCTGCGAAGCCCGCGCCGGTGACGAATGGTCGCTAGCGACGGTGCCTCGCTGCGCACATTTTCTAGCTGGCTGGATGCAGGTTCCTCTGCTTCCCACGACAGCTGGCAGAAAAAGGAAAGAGGGTGGCAATTTGCTTTCCTGCCATGACAGGCAGAGACGTTAAAGAAATCAAGGTGTCTCTTAAGAGCGCAGTAGAAGTGAAATCAATACCTAGCATTGACAATACTGTGCGCCTCTAATTTATTTAATCCAGTGTGTGCAACTAATTTAGCTGTTTGCAATGAGTCAGGTTTCCTCCCAGCTCTCTGCAGCTGTGACTTCTGCAACCGGGGTCTCTCTCCTGCTTCAGCGACAGCTCAAGTGTGGGCCTCGGACAGGTTGGCTCACGGAGCTACCCTGCGTCCTGCACCCCAGCGGGGGAGCACAGCTCATACACGGGAACCAAGTCTCATGAGGTGCTCCTTGCTGTGAATTCAGCGATTTTACGGTCTCTGAGCACAGCCAAGTCCTGGCACCCTGCGGCAGCCTGGCAAGCACGGGCAGGGCACATCGCTCCTCGCTCGCGTTAACCACTTCCCACTTCCTTTTTTATAGACATCACCCAAAAAAGACCTATGAGTCATACCAAAAGGTGTGTTGCTAATGACAACTGTACTGAGAACAATAAACCTTTCTGCAAGTGATCCAGAAGCTTGGTTTAAATTATTTGAATTTTACAAAAAAAAAACCAAAACCAGAAGTGGTCACAACCAGCCTGAGATTCAGTCTGGCCAGGGCCAGGAGCCCACTGGTGAGCAAACTAACGTGGTTTCTGCACTTGTCATTGTCCCCTTCTTCAATTTCTGCTCAATTCAGAGCCCCCCCCGAGCACACGGCATCCCCGCTGCAGAGCTGTGGGTCAGCCAAAGCGACGCAGGCCCTGGCTGCCCACAGCCCCGGTGACACCATGACAGACGTGCCACCACCACCCAGGCACGGGCACCATGCAGAAGGACCTGGGGCAGGGCTGGGAGCACCCAAAACCTGGGGGGCATTGACGAGATGGCAGCCCCCAGTGCCAGCCGCAAGCTGCCAGCACAAGCCAGAGCCAGAGGGTGCTGGCAGGGGGCAGGCAGGAGAGCATCCTCCCCACCAAAACCTCTTGCCAGACCAGGGAGGCCACGCTGCGCACCCAGCAGCACCCGGGGCTGCCCTGGGGGGCTGCTCGTCGAAGGGAGAGGAAGAGAGCCCACTTGCAACGAGACGCTGCAAGACAGCACCTATTTTAACTGGGGAATACCAGCATGCACTTATGCAAATAATGAATTAATAATGAATGAATGAAACTGTGCGGTAAATGCTAACGAAGCTCAGTCAGCCAGCACAACGCAGGATATTGAGAGGCTATGTATGCCGTATTACAGCTGAATGGGTTACTGTGGAGATAAAAGGGTGCAAAAACAACTGAAGAAAGGTCAATAAAGTCCTCAGGGTATTTCAGCCTGAGCTGTAGTGACATCAGTATCAATCTAGCTTATGCACATAATTGCACTCGGTGTTGGCATAAAGCGTACTGAATGAAATGAAACAACAAAATCATTTTGCAATTTGCAGGAGACTGTGAAGACCACACCTGCTAATATCTTGCTTCTGGAGAACATCAGTAGTGCACATTTGGATTTTACCCAAGACGTCAGGAAAAATTTCTTCACCGAAAGCGTTGTCAAGCATTGGAACAGGCTGCCCAGGGAACTGGTGGAGTCACCATCCCTGGTGGTGTTTAAAGACAGGTAGACGTGGTGCTGAGGGACATGGTTTAGTGGTAACTTGGCAGCATTAAGTTAACAGTTGGACTCAATGATCTTAAAGGTCTTCTCCAACCTAAACAATTCTGTGATTCTACGAAAGACCAACCTTCCAGAGCTGTTTTCCATGGCAAAGCGGCAGCGCCGGACCTTCCCCTTGCTCCCGACCAGCCGTGGGGAGGGTCAATGTGTCTGGCCCTGCCTGCACTGGCTCCCGCTCACACCACAGAGAGGGCCCTGGGTCTGGGCCTGCCCCACACCTGCCTGTGACTGCACCGGCCACTCTGGCCACCAGCACTGGTGTGGGGCGTCGGGAGCAGGGTTCCCCGTCCCTTCAGTCACACCATCACCCCCAGGGCACCCTGTCTGCCACCCCTGTGAACCCACACCCTGCTGCTCCCTGTCCGGTCACAAACCCAGGTGCAGCAAACACCCGCCTGAGGCTACAGACAGAAAAGGGAACAGAAACTGTGCGGCACCAGACTGCAGGAACACACGCCCTCGCCACCTCCCTCGGGCTTTCATCCTTCTACCCCCACGTTTTCATCTCTTTTTATAACCTTCTTGCAGTGCAGGGCTAAATTTAAGCTGCTAATTTCCCTCAGTGAGAACTAAGCCCTTGCTCATTTCTGCGAGGCAACATCACGCTTATGGATGCTTTAAAAACAAGAAGAAATAATAACACAATCTGGCTATTGGACAAACTTGTCTGAAAAAAAAAAACCACGTGAGGGACAGGGGAATTTAGTGGCTCCGGCACCTCAGAAAGTTCTGTCCTTGTGACAGGGATGACAGCTGCAGATTTTCACTTCTACTCTGGAAAATTCTTTGCAGAAGACAAATAAACCTTGCAAAACCGCACAGTCATTCCATAGATACTCAAGGGTGCTGTCATGCACTCAAGTACAGGAATATTTGGGGGGATCAGGGGCTAGCTCAGAAACCATTCAAAGTCTTGACAAGGAATGCAAGAAACAAATCCCGACACGCACAAATGAAACTCATGCCATGTTTCACCACCTTGCATCAGCCACTCTCAAGGAGGAGACAAGTATCAGAGCCTCCAGCAGCTCCCGGACACGCTGCGGGTATTTAACTCCAAGGAAGAACCAGGATCAGCGGGGTGGAAAGGCTTTTGAGGCCACAGGTTACTCCCTGAGATAAATTCCATTAACTTCCCTGGCAGGCAGGGAAGGGTGAGCTCTTCCCCGCGTGGATGTGCCGGTATGGCAGCTGGGTGCTGCCGCTTCCCTCCCAGCCCACCCAGTGCCCTCCCAGTTATCTCCAGAGAGCGGAGTCTGCGTTAGCAGAGGATCAATAAATAACCAGGGCAGCCAGTGGCAGCCTCACGCCTTTCTGGCTCTTGCTCGAGCAGCTCAGAGCCTGACCTGTGCTTTCCCATTTATCCCAAGCAGAAGAAAGGCACTCTTACCCAGAGTACCTTTAAACCAGACACCAGCCTTCTATAAACTATTTTGTACATTATTTTTGTATTTAAAAATGAGTCTGGGCTGCTAAAAAAAAGTGGGATAGCCACACTCTGACATTTTAAAAAAAATTATATATATATATATACACACCTTAAATAACATATTTTTAAATTACCCTGTATTATTAAAAGCACAGAGAAAAAAAAAAACCAAAACCATTTTATTTGTATAAACATCCACACCATTCCAGTCTATTTGTGAAAAGGCTCTTATTTTTCCTCTTCCCTACACCACAGAATACATAATAAACCACAAACCAAGTAAGAGGTCTTCTCCAAGACCACAGGACTCTTCTGGCCTTGTTTTCACACCAGGCCATGGGCTCAGGGGGGAAAAGGGCTCAGCACTCCAGGATGGAGACTTGAATCTCAGTGAGTCAAAAGACACACTCATACGCCTATGGCAAAGTTTCTCAACAGCTTTTACAACCAACTTCTCTGCTTTGTTTTGATATAACATATAGATTAAAAAGAGAGAGGGTAATTTATCAAAATCTTAATGACTCCGTAGCCTTTTATAGTCTATATATCGCATGGCTATTTAATTTCTAGAGAAGATGGGACAAACATCTCAATTATACAGTGTTTGCATCTATTAAACTTTTTTTTGTGCAACAGTTAGTTATCAAGAGTTTGGCTTTCTGATGTGAATTCAGTTTTAATTGGAACCAGTTTGGCAAGCCATTGGTGAGGATTTTAAGCATAATTGTATTCCAAGATGCCAAAGTACTGTCATTCTTTGACAGTGATTTTTTTTTTTTTAAAACTACTCAGTGTAACTCGCAACCACGAGGTTCCCGCGGGCCCACTTGTCCAGCCTGTGCAGGTCCCTCTGGATGCCATCCCATCCTTCAGGCGTGTCACCGCACCACACATCTTGGTGTCGTCCCCAAACTTGCTGAGGGTGCCCTCAGTCTATGTCTGCGTCATTGATGGGGATATGGAACAGTACTGGTCCCAGTACGGACCCTTGATGATACGTGCTTAATTACTGCCAACAATCATAGAATCATAGAATGTGTTGGGTTGGAAGGGACCTTTAAAGGCCATCTAGTCCAACCCCCCTGCAGTCAGCAGGGACATCTTCAACCAGATCAGGTTGCTCAGAGCCTCACCAAGCCTGGCCTTGAATGTCTCCAGGGATGGGGCCTCCACCACCTCTCTGGGCAACCTGTTCCAGCCTCTCGCCACCCTCATTGTAAAGAACTTCTTCCTAATGTCTGATCTAAACCTACCCTGCTCTAGTTTAAAACCATTGCCCCGCGTCCTGTCATACGCGCTTAATTACTGCCGACAATGACACGCGCTTGATGACCGCGGCCGGCGGTAGGTGGTTAATTACCGCGGACAGCTCCGTTTCCCAGGGCCGCCGCCCCCCGCGCAGCCCCGCCGGCCCCGGGTCCCGGTCCCGGCCCCGGTCCCGCTGCTCCCGCCGCCCGGCGGAGGCCCCGCCCGCCCGGAGCATGCCGGGACCGGGGCGGAGGCCGCGCGCAGCCGCCGCTTGCGTCAGCGCCGCCTCCTCCGTCCCTCCCTCCGGCGGCCCGATGGTGGTGGCGGAGGCGCGGCGCGATGAGCCGCCCGTCTTCCGCCGGCCCCGGCTCTAGCAAGCCCTGCGGCAAGCAACAGCACGCCTCGTCCCCCGCCGTGCCCGCCGCCGTCCTCCCGGGTCCCGGCGGGGCATCTCCGCCGCCTCCCCCCCCGCCGCCACCTCCTCCTCCACCTCCTCCTCCTCCTCAGCAGCAGCATCACGAACTGACCTCGCTCTTCGAGTGCCCCGTCTGCTTCGACTATGTGCTGCCGCCCATCCTGCAGTGTCAAGCCGGGCATCTGGTCTGCAATCAATGCAGGCAGAAGCTGAGCCTCTGCCCTACCTGCCGGGGCTCCCTCACCCCCAGCATCAGGAACCTGGCCATGGAGAAGGTGGCCTCGGCTGTGCTCTTCCCTTGCAAGGTAAGGGGCTTTGGCAGGGGGATGGGGATGGGGGGGGTCCGGGCGGCCCGGTAGGGCCGCCCGGGCACCCCCCCATCCCCATCCCCCTGCCCTATGTCTTCATGCTTCATCCCCATCCCCCTGCCCTATGTCTTCATGCTTCATCCCCATCCCCCTGCCCTATGTCTTCATGGCTCTGCAGGTTTCTGTAAGTAAAATAAAGAGGGTGGGAGAGTGCCGCCAGCCTTTAAAGAGCAAAACTTCTAACAGTTCTTTCTAATTCACTAGAAACCCTGCTGTAAATTTTGCCCTCGTATTTGGCGTAATCAGTGGATACAAAGGCTAGACTGTTTCTCCCCCCCCCCCCCCCCCCAGTTATTTTAACCTATGCTGATGCTCAGTCTTAAAAAAGTGTTTTATGGAGGTGGCAGATGTTCTGTTCGTGTCTCTCTCATTACTTCTCTGCAGCCCTCCTTTGGAAGGGCAGGGGCTGGTAAGCCGTCAGGTCAGTTATTACATCTGAATTTTTATTTTTATTTTTTTTTTTCAAGTCTGTTCTGTCTCAGCACTATTTCAAGTATTCAGATTAAACATTTAAGGTCTCTTTTTTTTTTTTTTAAGTGAGTTTTCTATTTAAAGGAACTAGGTGAACTGCTCTAAAGCACATGTCATTCCTAATACTAATAGACATTTACCAGAACGGCAGATACATACACACAGGCAATGCTGAGCGGGTCCTTTTTATGTCTTCCTGGAGACCCTCGATGTTCATACCTCCATAATATCAAAAGCACTTTAAAACCACAGGCTGAAGTGATGGAGGGACAGATACAGGAACTGCTGGAGCCATTGCTGATGTGGAATATGAGAAGAAAGTTTTAAAATGCAGAGCTGCCCGTGGCAAGGTGGAGAGCCATGGCCAGGCTGGCAGTGGGTCCAATGGAGCAGGCACTGCTGGGCTCCAGTGGCATGTGGCGAGCTTTCCGGTGAGAGCTGTGAGCAGGCGCTTGCTGTCTCTGCCTGAAAAAGCTAGTCCCTAGCAGCAGCTTTCCCCGGACAGCCCACAGAAGCGTTGTTAAGGATGTGCAGGGAATAATGGCGCCTCCAAAGTGAACCCTCTGTGTCAGCACAGCATGGCCTGAGGCAAGAGCCCCGTCTGCCTCGAGGGGGTGGCTGGGTCACGGGGTGGGATGGCTGTCGGCATCTCATGGAGGTTTTGATGGCGTGGGGCTGTTTCACCGCTCACCCTTGAATGGGAGTTAACCTCGCAGTGGCAATAACAGATGGAGCGCAGTGGTGGGACATGGGTCCTCTCTGCTGAACGCAGCAACAAGTGCAGCGAGCCACATGCCCAGCTGTGACCCAGTCTGAGCCCAGGGGAATACAAACAGCCAGTCTGGGGTTTTCACTGAAATGCTGGCCTAGTTCTCATTTTCTGAAGTGTCGTGTCGGTCTCATCTGTGACAGCTGGTATTCCCTGCTTGTCCTAAACGAAATGGATGCATCCAGGCTGGAGTCCTCACAGGACCACAGTCCTCACACCTCTTCACTGCACCAAGGTGCGGCTCTGCTGCCCGCAGGGTGCCAGTCTGTCCAGCAGCTGAACTGCCAGGCAGGACTCCCGCTGGTTTGTCCCCACACATTGTGGGTAAACAAAGGAAGAAAAAGCCTACAGACGCTTGCCGGTGAAGAGGAGAAGATAAGACATCCTAACTTTACCTGTCAGACATTACTTTACTCACTTGGAAACAGAAAGGTTTCTTAAGCCCTTAATTGATGGGATTGGTTTCTTCACCCCGTGAGGTTTGCTTTCTCCATGGGCAGAGGAGTAAGCACCAACAAAGAGAAACATGTCTAAAAACACCCCTTTACCCCATGTCTTCCCAGGAGAACTGAATAGCGATCCCTGCGTCTGTCGGGCAAATTCTGTTTCAGGTGTGCCGGCTGCAAACGCTTCTCCAGTTGGCCATTCTCTAAATATAAATAGTAAGAAGGTGGGCAGCACATGCCAACCAGTTAAGAAAACAGTATTTCCAAAAATTTCTCCCGGTATTACTCCTGTGGTTGATGTCATGCTCTACAAAGCAGTGACTTGGCAAAGGCTGAAGCGAGCACTGGGGATGAGGCAGCTCAGCATCTTGGTTACGGGACTATGAGTGTTTTACCTCAGCCTGGGGGTGTTTTGGTGGTCTCTGCAATAACCCAAGGTGCGGGTCTGTGCTCATCAGCGTGTCAGAGGCTGCGGCAGGCAGGAGGCCGTGGACTGGGCCTGTGATGGCTTGAGGCTTGGTTTGGTTTCTTGGTACAGCGGCTGCAAGCCAGTTCAGAGCTGGGAGAGCTGGAGAGGGACTGAAGCAGCAGGGTCGGTGTGCCGCACCTCGCAGCGGCCTGGTGAGATCCTAGTGCAGGCAGCAGCCCTGGGCTGCGGCACATGGGAGGGGACAGCTGGGGCTAAGCAGCACTGCCAGCAGGGTGTCACGTTCACCCGTGCCACGCTGCTGCTGTCACACATGTGCCTATGAGTTGCCTAGCTCGGACCCGAAAACACAGTCCTGCTGAAGCCCGCGTCCCAGACTGTGCCGCGGGATGACCTGTGCAGGAGTGTGCGTTCTCCCTGCACACCACCGTCTGCTCGTGAGCTCTCCGCCACTTGCGCGTTGGGCATCCAGAAGCTCCTCGCAGAGGCATAAATAAGTCCCTGCTGCTCTTCCTTCGCACGCCCTCTCTTTTATGTGGATGTTTTCTGCCGTGAGCAATTCCTGCTCTGCTGCTTTCACTGTTCCCAAGAGCTTCAAAGTTAAATTAGCACACATTAATGCTTTTCACTCTTACTTCTTGGGCTCAGAAACAGCAACACGCTGTCAGGGCTGTAATTCTTAGCCAGTGTTATGTAGGTTGCAGGCAGCCAGTAGGCAGGTGACCCACGGTGCCCATCGCGTCCTGCAGCAGCACCAGGGGTTTCGGCAAGAACCACCCAGCTTCTTCAGCTGGTGTACACCAGCCCACCACGTGCCAGGGCTGGCCCTGGTCTGACTCACCTGTGGTTTTCACCGTGTTAAGGGAATCTGATGTAAGCTGTCGGGAGGGGGCAGGAAGTCAGAGCTCCAGAAAATGTGAAAGAACAAATAGAGATGGAGACAACTGTGAATAGTACTTGAAATAAGCAGGACTGAGACACAACAGAGCCAACAGAAAATGGGGATTTGGTGTTGCCTGTGGCTATAGCTGCTTTGAGGGTTGTTCCTCTTAAAATGCTTTAAGAATTACAGTTATTGCATCTCTGCGCTTTACAGGGCTTCTGGAAAAAAATCTAGAGGGTTAAATCTTAAAGTCACAGCAAAGTTACTGAAAATATAAAATGCCTTTTAGTGCTCTAAGCAATCTGGAGAAAATAAAATGCACATCATAAACACACTCAAACTCCTAATTAATGATTGCCAACAGGAATTAGTTGTTTTATTTCATCTTTTAAATAGGTGCAAGTGGAAAATAATATAAAAGTGCTCTCTGGTCTAGCAAAGCTGACTTAATTTGGATATAGGTTCTTCCATAACTTTGGGGATTTTGTCCAATACTGGCTATGAAAGAAAATAAATCTTATGAATTGAAAGCTTCCTGAACAGACACCAGAATCCATTTTCACAGCAGCTGTGTGAGCTACGCCGTGATCGTTAGCTGCTAAACTTGGAACTACGACCTGGCTAAGCAGCGGAAGGTGGGAGAGGCATTTCTCGTTTTAACCACCTTTTCCAAAGTCTACAAGAAAACAAGTAGACTTGCGTGTGTTCTTGGTTGTCATCGGCATAACTGCAGTCCTCATGTAACCATGAATATTAGCCAAGATCTGTGCCCTGCCGTGTTTTGCTAGCCTTTTGTGGTGGGACTTGACAAACAAAGATATTCATGCTTGAATGATCTTGGCGTAGCCATGGAAATGACGTGGGACCAGCACTCCTCATCTGCCCGGCGTTAAACTGTAGGCAGTTCCTGCTTGCATTTCTGTTTATAGTAGAACTTGCCTCCAACGTACACAGGCAAAAACTAGCCCAGCACTAAGGAAAGAATATCCAATGGCAAATTCAGAGTTTGTTTACTCACTGATAGCAGCCCAGTTAGGCAGCTATATGGAGGGCACTTGGCAATGCACAATAGGGAAAAAGAAAACAAACAAACAAACAAACAAAACCAGCCAAACAAGAAAACTCCTGCATAGGTACACAAGTAAATTGTCGCTTCTGTGATTAATTTAACCTAACAATAAGTTTTACTTATAATAAAGGAAATTACTTTTCTAGTTATTACATACACTTAAAAAATCTAAGTACATGCGGCTTAATTTTTCAGGGGACTGAAACCCCATTCTTACCAGCTTTCCCATGAGTGGTGATGCTCTGCATCTTGGAAGCTAGGACAGCTACCTTGCCTGAAGAAAGTCTTCCAAGATCCTTGAACACAGCCATCTCTAACTGGAGATACTGCCATGTTTCTGAGTCTCTAGATGCTTCTGGTCCTTTTGAAGAAAAGTGAATGCAGTACATTCATTGTACTGTACTCTTACACTTTGCTTTGTTAAAAAGTCTTTCTTCACCTCACAACCAACACTTTGTATTTCAAAAGTGGAAGGCATAGTGAGACTGTATATAAACTAACAAGTCTTAAATAATACCAGACTAACCACTTTCATTAATTTCCTTTAGGCAGGTGGCAGCAGGTAGGCAGAATTGCTCTACATCCTTAGACCACTGCTGCTACACCATCAGTTCAAGGAAAAGCACGACAGGTTTCCCATGTAAGCAAACAACTCGCAAACAGAAATTGCACCTTCATTGTTATTATATACAAACTTACTCCTGTATGTTGTCCAGTGCTGACTCTACAGCCTCTTCAGAGCTTTTCTTTCATTTAAACAAAAATGAAAGAATTGGACAGACGTTTTACAAAGCACTGGAGGAGGGAGAAGCACACAAGAGGGTCTCCATCCTCGTTGGGTCCCTGAACATGGCTGACACACATACAGGAGCAGGCAAGCCTCTTCTTTCCAGAAGTATTATTTGTATCTCAAGCTACTTGTGTACTAGAGGGAGAGTCTGGCTAGAGCAGGAGGGATTTGGACTTGGCAGCCTATTCCCAGCTCTGCTACTGATTTCCCATGTGGCTTCAGACAAGTTACTTTAATCTGGTCTCCCTGCCTGCCATCATTTACAGGGTTGATAATACTGGCCTGCCTCTGCTGAGCACTTTCCAGCTTAACTGATGTTTTCCAAATGCTTTAGGACACTCAGAAAGCTATCCTGTCGAAGTGAAGTTCACAGCAGCACATGCAATGACACAGGTGGAAAAAAAACCACCATGGCATGTAAGCCATATGATGATGAGCTCTGAGCTGACCGTTTCCTCTTAGGAAAGAGAATACAGTGCTATACAAATGACTACAAAAACAAATACATAATACTTTCCAGCACGCAATACTAGAAATAATGAGAAGGACAACGAAAAAGCAGGAAACAGTAACGCCAGCTCAGGCATTAGTGTCACACCTGCACTGTTAACACCACGTGCAGCCCTGGCTCCCCATCTCAAGGCAGACACGGTAGAAGTGGAAAAGGTACGCAGGCCAAGTAGCTCAAAGGTATTGTATAACCTGTACGCAGGGAGAAACGAAGCAGGGTTTTGAGGGGTATGATAAAGATCAGTGACATTTGCCAAGCAGCATGAAGACGGCAAGTCAGTTTTTGCTGTTCACAGCCTCCTGTCACTGGTAGGGCTCCTCACCAAATGAAACCAGCAGTGCCGGGTTTGGAAGCATACAAAAGCAGGTACTTCTCACAGTGCAGGGCAAAGCCACCACTATTTGCTTGCCTTGTTTTTACACTCTCCCTTCTATAGTCACCACTGGTTGCTTTCACGTAGACAGCTGCTTTCACCCAACCAGCAGGTTGTTTATCCTTACTAATTTTGTTAACGAAGTTAGACTTGGAGCTGCTGTTCAACACAGTGCATGACAGAAGAGTTAGCGGGGGTATGAACATGGGAAACACCAGCAGGCTGGTGGGGCTGGAAGTATACACGTACCTGGGTCACTACACTGCCCCTTGGCAGGAGAATGCCTTGTTCCTCTGCAGCGCCCTGCAATAAAGCCGTTAGCAGAGGATTAAGCAGCAGGGGCAAACACATTAAGTGAAGGCTCACATTAACTCTTCATGGCTTATAAAAGAAGCTCCTCCAGAAGCACAAGGTCGAGTTTCTGTCCCAGTACTCCTAGCGTGATATTCCTAGTGTTTGTAGCACGGGGCATTTGCATCTTGGGCATTTAACACTTTGAGCTGAAACTTCTTGCTCACATATTAGCCCAGAAATAATCATTTATACCTTGGTTATATCTGTCCTCAAGGAACTGCTATAGTGCCTGTAAGCTGCCATGCACGCATGTTGTAACCCGTGTGACAGTCTTAGCAGTGGTGTTGGTATCGCTACAGATACCTACAGATGGGGAGCTGTGCTCTTGGGGAGAATAGGAGAGACCTTTTTCTCTCTATGGAGGTAGCGTGATAGCAATATGGTTAGTGTGGACAACTGAACTGGCTAGAAAAAGGAACAGTGTCCCCGGTTGTTTAAAGCAAATTAACCCTCTAATGTGCCCGATGACATTAAGAGAAGCTAGATGGTACTTATTTGTGCGCTAGCTTTATGCTCAGCGAAAAAACGTCCTCTCTCTTTCCACTTCTCACAACTGCAGTGTTGAAACTGTTCCAGTGTTTAAAAAAAGCTGTGGGGAATCTGAATATGAATTTAATGGAAGTGCTTTTGCTCTGTGATGGTAATAAGATATATCTATTAAAAATCCTTCACTCTAGTAGCTGTTTGCTGAAACTAGAATCCTTTGTTCTTTTTAAAGAAAAGAAAAATCCAAACCAGGACCACTTCAGCTGATCTGGACCGACCAGATCTAACTACAACAGCAAATCTAACTACAGCTCAGCCTTACAATCCATTTTATCTAAGTGCTTGCCTTAGAGAAAAAAACAACCACAACAGACAAGAAGAATACATTTTTAAGTGGAAACAAAAATAAGTAAAGCTCAGCTCTGGATCCAGGGCTAAATAGAAGTATCTAATGTAAAATTTGCAATGAGAACAAGAGTTCTGGTTGATCATCAGTGTTTCCAGTTGGCAGGTGGGAGCAGCGAACACTAGTGCTGGTGCCTTTCCTGACGGCTTGTATTTGGTCTTTTTCCAGTACGCCACAACAGGCTGCTCTCTGACACTCCATCACACAGAAAAGCCAGAACACGAAGACATCTGTGAGTATCGTCCCTACTCCTGCCCATGCCCTGGTGCCTCCTGTAAATGGCAGGGATCCTTGGAAGCCGTGATGTCCCACCTCATGCACGCCCACAAAAGCATTACCACCCTTCAGGGAGAAGACATCGTTTTTCTTGCCACAGACATTAACCTTCCAGGGGCGGTTGACTGGGTGATGATGCAGTCGTGCTTCGGTCACCACTTCATGCTGGTGCTGGAGAAACAAGAGAAGTACGAAGGTCACCAGCAGTTTTTTGCCATCGTGCTGCTCATCGGCACCCGTAAGCAAGCGGAGAACTTTGCGTACAGACTGGAGCTGAACGGCAACCGCCGCCGGCTGACCTGGGAGGCAACACCCCGCTCCATCCACGACGGGGTGGCTGCGGCCATTCTGAACAGCGACTGCCTAGTTTTTGATACAGCTATAGCACACCTTTTTGCTGACAATGGAAACCTCGGCATTAACGTGACTATTTCTACGTGTTGTCCGTGATGTATTTGTGTAGCTAGCAAAACCTAGGCTGTCTGGACATAGCGCTTTACATTCACCACGGGTTTTCTTTTTGTTGTTTTTTTTTTTTTAAATTATACTCAGCTATGTCATCGTGTATGCTAAGGTTCCTAACTAGCCAATATTTTTAACTTTGCAGAAAAGAGGAACAAGAGTGTCCTGTAAGTAATATGAGTGAGAAAAGGTTTTTTTTAAAATTCTTGGGTGCCTTAGGAAGATTCCCCACACACAGTCACCTTTTTTAATTTAATTATATTTTATTTCAAGAGTGCTTCCATTAGACATGTGGCTTAAGAGACCTGAAGAACTGCATTCCTGTTTGGAGCGCACCTGAAAGCCCTTTCAGCAGGAACACAGATTTGCTTTCTCACTGGTGAGCTTTAACAGTGTTTAGTAGGTGGGAAAGAAATCCAAGCAACCTCTCACAAGAGAAGTTGTGACTCAAAGGGGAACAATAGGTACCTCAGTGTCGATACTCCATTTCCTGCTACCTTATTAAAAAGGGATGGGCATTGAATCATTTGCCATGTTATTAAAAGGAAAAAGGGGAGGAGAGGCTGGGGTAAAGCACGGCAGGTTTCACAGAGCATGGGAGTTGCTGGCTCCTGTCCGTTTTAAGGGGATCAGTGAGCCCAGCGCATGGCACAACCTTCCAACCGATCACAGCCAGGTACTGGTGAAAGCAGGAGGCACACATCTAATGCATCTCAAACAGCTAGAGCCAATAACATAGAAATATATTCAAGCTGTTCACATGCAGCTTCCCTTGGAGACATACTTGACTATTGATTATTGTAAAAGACTAATAATATAGCAAGAGCTTTATGGCCAGTGTCGCATCATTTGCTATTTAAGTTTTGTTGCCATATTTACTTTTATTTTGTAATAAATATTTTGCAAAAACTACCCTGCATAGCGTGCTGTGCTAACGTGCATGTGCGTGGCAGCAGCTGTTGCTTCCTGGTTACTTTGCGCGCTCTGCCTTGCTGGATCTTCTGGGCGTCCCCCAGCACAGGCTAGCTCACCCAGGACGCCCAGGACCCGGGGCGCTGCTCACCTCAGCCACCTCCCAGCCCTGATGCTGGAGAGAGGGCCACTTCGCAGCACAAGCAGGAGAACCTGGGGGGGTGGGGTGGGATTTGAGTCCCAGGGACAACAGTGACAGCCTGGCTTGTGTAAACTGAAATCACGGTCTGTCACTGAAGCTGAATCTGCCTGCAGCTCCCCCTCTGCGACCAGAACCTGCTGTCTGAATCACTCTAGCTCCACATATGGCTTTGCTGAATATTAAGATGTTTGCCATTTGGAAGAGGCAATGAGTTGTGAGATGATACAGTCCGCTGAGTTATTCAGCGGTAGGAAGCCTCACGATAGCGGAAAACTACATGTAAAGTGACAGATGAAGCTTGGTGTGAATAAACATAATACATCAGGAGGAAAAACAATCCTAACTGCATCCCTCCAGGGAAGAGCTCTTTGGAGTTACGACAGAGTCGTATGCAAATGTCACCCAATGCCTGGTAGCAGTCCCCAGAAAAGCGCAAGAGAGAATGACAAGGACTGCATCAGCAAGGGAAGCTTCTTCTGGCCTTGGGAATTTGGAAGTGACCACGGAAAAAAAAAACAAACCCTCCCAAGGAATTACTCTAATCTTTTCGTATCCAGTTCCTATAAAGAACCTACATTTGATCTCATTTACACTGTGCTGGCAGAATTCCAGCGGCATCAGCCGAGTGAACTAATTTACTCCTGCTTAAGGAGGATCAAAGTCAAGCTCTGGCTCTGACAGACATTAACACCTGTGCTTTCAGCAGAACTTGTTAAGCAAGAACTCCTAAGGATTTGGTTCATTTTCCCATATTTCAGCAACATTTATAGTGGAAGACAGTTTTTCTTACTGACAGTTGGGACATAAGAGCTTTTTTGTGTAAACCAAAACTCTGAAGCGTGTCTTTGTTTATAGCAGGATTAATGAAATTAATTATTCCAATGTTGCCTATCACCCACATTAGATAAGTTAACACACATTATTTCACTAGGTCTTTCCACACCAGAATGTGTTCCGGTTCTGAAAGAATGGTAAACTTTTGAATATCTCACAGCACAAAAAACCCCAACACCCAGTATCTTTTCTGACTGAAACTGAATTTAAGATAAGGAATACCTCAGCTGGTACTGCCAAAAGGTGATGTGTTTCCTCTTCATAACAGGGAATGAACAGGTGACGTTCATTCCAGCAGTCGATCAAAATGTTTGAGGTTTTCTTCCCTATGTAGCTGGTACGACTTCTCGAGTGTGATGTCCGAGGGACAGAGAGACTTGCAGGACACCAGCACCTTGCCAAGGGAGCACATCAGTAAAGGTGTGAAAGGCTCCTCAAAATATTCAGGAAAACATTTCTGAGGCCAGCCTGGTTTTCTTAGTGACCATCAATGGTTTTCTCCTGACCACCAACAAAGCAACCTGATTTTGAAGTGGACAGTGAAACATACCCTGGGAAAACTCTGCCCAGGAGCCAGCAGCAGCGAGGGAGCCCCAGCAGACAGACCTCCCTGCCGCAGGCAGCCCTCACACCACCTGGCCAGGCTACAGCAAACAGCATACACCCAACAGCCCCAACACCGCCCGGGAGCGGCTAACTGCAGAAGGTGATACAAGCGACCAAGACTTGTGCCTATGAAGCAGTTTTTCTGTTGAGTTCAATAACTATATTATTACCAATTCTCCCTAAAAACAATTTCCACTTTAAATACAAAGAAAAATGCAAAAACTGCTAGGCACTGATGGATTTTTAGCACAAGTACAGCATAACTTGAGTGGTTCCCGCCTGCAGCTGTGCCAGTGTCGGGCTGTGCACTGTCAGGACGGTCACTTGCCTCCGTCCGTGCCGCACCACTGGCTGTGCCGCAGCCAGAAGCGAAAGCTGTGGCAATACCAGGATCTGCTCCAACCGACCACAGGCACAATCTCCCAGGACCCCAGCGCAACAGGGAGCTATGGGCACCCACGCCAGCTGAGCAGCGTGTCCAACCGCTGCGCTAATACCACTGGCTGCACCTCGATGTACTGTTTCCACTTTTAAAAATGAGCAAGGCTTACTTATTTTGTTGTACAACCCATGTGCTTGTAAGACAACTGCAAATTCTTACACAAGGCCCAGATAATGTAGCACATACGCGTTGTCCTAAGGTGAATCTAAAGCCTGTGTTCGCTTGCAGACCACATACCTGAGAATTGCTGTCACCCTCCCAGCTGCGAGTGCAAATTCCTTGGAGGGACCCAACCACACCTAGCGCTACCAGAGACACCAGCAACTGATGTATAACATGACGCAGACATAAGAAATCTGCACAGGCAGGTGTTTCAGGTGCAACAGGAGTTTGTGCCCAAACAGGCGAGTCACACCAGGCTCTGTACACGGTGTTTTGCCCCCGGGCGCGGAAGGCCGCAGCTCAGGAGGGTGCCCACACCGAGGGGACGGAGGCCGAGTGCCGCAGCGCAGCAGGACCGCGGCCCCTCGAGAGCCGCCATCACCCACCTCCACGGGTCTCTCACCGCCCCTCAGAGGCCTGCTCACCTTCAGCGCACCTTGCAGGCCTCCAGGCCTAGACCGCCGGAGCGGCCCGCGCTGCCCCGCACACGAGGTGCGACTCCCCCCGCCTCCGCAGACCCACGGGGAGCCACGCCGGCCCCGCAGACGCCGGCGGTACGAGGCGCACACCCCGCCCCGCCTCAGGCGGAGCCGCCGCCCCGGCAGCCCCCGCGCCCGCCGCGTCGCCATGGAGACGCCGCCGCGCAGGGCCGAGCCGTGCACGGGACGGACTGGTGCGGGCCGGAAAGTGGGTCGGAAGCGGGGCCGGGCCGGGCGGGACACGGAGGATTCTTGGCGGCGCGGGCGGGCCCCGCCGCGCTGGGCCCTGTGAGGGGAGGGCGGGCAGGTCGGCAGCGCCGGGGATACGGGAGGGCCCCCGGCCGGCCCCCCTCGGCTGTCCGCCACACCCCAGGCACGGCACCTACCCACCCCGCCTCCCGAGACATCGGCGGCAGGGAAGCGGTGGAGAAACCGGCGACGGGCTGCGGCCATCACAAGGGACGGACGCCCTGTGAGCGCCGTTAGACAGGATGGGAGCCGGCAAAACTGCTGCCAAGCCCCGCTTGCTGTAGCTAAAGCGTTCAGGTTTTTTAATTAAATACGCTTGGAAAAGTCCCCTTCATTAGCATAACCGTCAAGGGATACCGCTTTGAAGTCATTGCGTATGACTAATAGGTGGGTCTGTGTCTTAAATGAAGGGAAATGGAAACGCCGGGCAGCGTTGCGCCTATCGCCATGCAGAAGCTGCCAGGGATTTCGGTGTCGATGCAGACAGAAGGTAGCTGGCTTCGTGAACACGCCCACAGAAAATCAAGTAAGAACCAGGTTTGTTCAAGAAAGAGGTTGCTCACTTGTATTGTCTTTCACTCAGGCCGACTCGTACCCCAGTGTTTTTCATAGAAGACACATGACTTTGCAATTTCCCAGAGATGCCTTTGCAAACTGGCGGCAGGCCCAGGAGCAGCCCCCAGTAATCCCCCTCTGCAATCCCCTTGTTAACCTCTCTGCAGAGCTGCTTTTAAACGAACCTCTGGATCCCCGTTAAGAGTGGGGGAATGCTCTGCCAGCCAGCAGCAGGCGTAGGAGTGCTCAGCAGATGGCAGAAACAGCGTATTGTATTCCCGTGAGAGGTACTGGCAACGCCTCTAAGGAGAGCTGAGAATATATCCTTTTTTCTCCTCCTGCTCAGCTGAGTCATCCATCCCGGCACGTGACCGAGGAACCAGCTCCTTTGCTTGCCCGCTGTAGTACAGCATTGTACCTTAGCACGCAGCATATTAGTGGCAGTTGCTGCCTGATCCCACCACATCAAACAGCCTTTGTGCTTCATTTTCAATGCCAGGCAGCCCTCCTCTGTAGGAGAACGTCTCCCGCATCTCACGTGCCTCTCGGAGCAGCAGGAGTGATCTGGGCCACAAAACACAGCACGCCAGCTGAAAGTACTGGGGAAAGCTGTGTGCAGATCCATCCCCATAGAAGGGGGGCATGCACAGCCCACGGCAGATGAACAGTGCTCTCTTCTAGGCTTTGGAGGACATTTGTTTGGAAACGCACTGTGAATGTGTTTGCAGGAGAAAAACATTGTAGGCTTTGTACTTTAGGTGGAGCTTCCAAGTCCTTGGGAATACTGTCGCTGTAACGATCAAAGTACAGAATAACCAAACTCGTGCCAGTGCTAAATAATCTAACTGGGTTTGGATGCACCAGTGGTAGATGACACAGAAGCCGCAGAGGGGGCAGAGTAAGAGCGTGGAGTGTCCACCTGCGCTGAGCACTGCGCCGTGGGTACCAGACTTCCCTGCGTCCCTCGGTGCCACGTTGCACCCAGAGCTGTGCCCCAGCTGCGCAGCTCCAGTGGAGTCACTTCTTCTCAGGTGGGGTTGATGATCGGTTACTCTCTGTGACACAGCTCAATTGCAGAGGGTGATAAGTATGTGTCTTTGAACTGCAATTTAAAAACACAAAGTTCAAGCAAACCAGCAGCCATATAATTTAGCCTTCTAAAAGTATAATTGAATCCTATAGCACCGCTTTCTGCTTTTCCTCCTGTGTTGGTGCATTCACTTCCAGACGAATTCCTGAGCTGTGGTTCCCACTGCAGGCCTGGAAGATAAGTGTTGACCCGGGGCTGTCATGATTTTTACCCCATTTTTTTTAAATACACTTAGAAGGGTAAGACAAATTGTGTGGCAGCAAGGGGGAACTGAAATTCAAGATTAAAAGAACGAGGAATGTGTTTAGTTTGCCTGAAGGGGAGGCTATGGCAGTTGGCATGCTGGCCATGTCGATATTCAAACAGAAGGCGATATATAGGTGCACCTGAGGCAGCTGGAAGTCAGCAGCATTGCCCACCGAGAGGGAATCTGGGACTGCTGAGGGCAGCAATAGACACCTGGTCATCTGAGATGTTTCCTGTCGCCCCAAAGGCCAAAACCCCTTTCGTTCCACTCACGGAGCATGGACTACACTTGGAAATGAGAAAAAACTTGTCGCCTCTTTCTTCTTAGGACAAGAGAGGCTGTGAATGCTTTAGAGGATAATGCAATATTAGATTAGTACTACAAGTCACTGACCCTAAGCAATAAGCCGTCTCTATGACTTCAGTGGGACAATTTTGTAAAGCCCTGATCCAACGTCAGTGCCGGGTTCAAGTCCCTCAGGCATTTGGGAAGGGTTACACACAGATCCAGAGCCACGCTTCCGAAAGCATGGGACCGAGTCTGGCAAGAAGGTCTCGGGCAGCTGACGTGGTTGGTGAGAAGAGACTGGCATGCTGAAAAAGGACCAAAGCAAACGTGTCTAGAAGAGCTTTCTGAGAACACAGCACTGCTCTTCAGTAATTCTCATTATCGCTATTACTTGCAGCCCTGGCAGAAGAGTTCAGCAGCTTAGATGTTTTGTGTGACATGGAGGTAAGGACTCACCCAGGTTGCTTAGACAGATTTTGTGCTTAATGGTTTTACCCCTGAACAAAGATATGACTCCACATTGCTTTTGGTATTTTCCATTTTGAGTTCAAAGAAGATTTTGTGAAGCTGTTCAAGAAATCGCTGCGCACGCTCCCCTCCGTTGGCCTGCCTACCCTTCTGGCCTACAGACCCGAATCGTCACGAGAAAATGTACAGATAGAGGTGAGTCAGCAGTGGGTGTTCCCTACTGTGTGGCTTTTTTTGTTTATTTTAATTCCTACCATTCCTGTGTAGGAAAAATAAAAATAACGCCCTTTGCCAAACCACTGCAGGTCTTTCTTTATGAAAGGGTTTTTCTTTTGCGAGGCTTGTTCTGCACACCTAAACAGCAAGAGGCTGTGCAACTCCTTTCCCCACTGCTGCATTCCATGTTGAGAATTTCCTAGCAGAAGATTTTGGCCTTTGGTTAAAACAGAGATACAAAATTTATATAAATACTAGGTATACAGTCAAAGAATACAAGCAGGGCATAGAGTTCCCCATAACCGTTAGCAGAGTCAAGTCATCGGAGTTAATCCTAGGCATGAAGTGGAGACCAAAAGAATTTCCAGGACCTACACTCCAGAGCAGCCAAGTATTTCAAATATGTTCAGAAAAGGAATTGAATGAAAATGCTAAATACGTAGTACAGTAAATGAGGTGTAATGAAGCGCAGCAGCAAAGCAGCCCGGAGAAAGTACCCTTCACCCCTTGGCTGCTGCAGCTGGATGGCTGCCGTCTCTCCGGGGAACACTGAGCTAGGTGTGCTGCCCTTGGGAGTGGAGGTGTTAAGACACAAAATTCAGCAGCGTGCTCTTGGCAGCTGCATCTTCTATAACTCAGTTTCAAAATATGTTTTCAAAAAATAGGTATTTCTTTCAGAATATCTAGTATCCGTCCTCAAAATATATCCTGCAGCAGCTCCGATTTGCATGTGGTCACACATGCTCAGCTCTTTTGTCAACAAATCTGCCAAGAGTTCCTCATGAAATTCCCCACAGATGTTCCCATGATCAACAGTGCAACAATCGGGGAGCTTTTTCTCTCCAAAGCCCCAGGCATTGTGTTTGAAAGGGTTAATGCATCAGAGTACTCAACTACAGCGTTCTGCATGCTCTGAAGCTTTGCCTCGGAAGGAACGGATCTCATAAATACTACAGTTGTTCCACTTCTTTGAGGTTTTTTATTTATTTATTTACTATAAGATTGGCTTTTCTTTTTGGTGGTTTCCTGAACCTAAAGTTTTGAGTTAAATCATTCCAAGATATCACAGACATAGATCTGTTTTAACTGCTTTTACACACTTTACAACCTGCATTTTGAGCAGAGCCCTCTTTCCCCAAGATAAAACGAGGGTTTGTGTGCTGATACTGTATTTCCGTCCTCCCGCATTCTCTCTCTCCACCTCCACTTCAGACAGAGGAGGATTCTGCTCCAAGGTGCGAGTACTGTAGCAGCCTGCTGAAGCCGTTCCCTTCCTTCGAAGACATTGGCCCAGCATCACAGGATTACGAATCAGTAAGGTGCTGGGAAACACTGGTAGAGGTTTGCTGTGGAAAGGCCCGCTCTCGCGGCACCACTCTTCTGCCTTTCAGAAATTCTGCTGCGAGCGTAATCGAGACCTCTTTGAGTTCATTGTAAGTGAGAGGAAGAACCACAAGGGTGCCTGGAGCGTTCCCGTTGCTGTTGGCCCCCGTGAATCCCACAGCACCGAAGCCGACAGGCTGCTGTCAAAGGAGAGAGCGTACCAGAGGTACCGTGACATGACTGCAGGGAGAACTGGGGATCAGGTCTCTATAAGGAACAACAGGCGACCTGGGAGGGATAAGAAGTGTTAAGAAAATGAAACTGCAGCAAGAGGGAATGAAAGAAGACAAAAATTTGCTTTAGACAACACAAGTTCATATTCTATCTGGACCCCCTTGGCTTTTCTCTTGTGAGGCTGTATTAGAAGGTGGCAAGGTATGTGCTAAGTAAAGCATTAATTCTACTGCTGACAGAATTAATATCTAGAGAGAGGTAGAGCCAAAAATATAATTGCAGCTGTGGGAAGGGTAATATTTGGGTCCAACTTTTACCTCAGGTGCTGAAACAAAGCTTGAATTTGTATTTCTGCATTTTGCAGCATGAACTGTGATGTGCGTTTGGATTCCAATTTCCAGAGTCACAAGAACTCCACAAGTTGGAGTTCTGCTGGGCTGTTTAGCAGGAAGCCCAAAGCTTATACAAATATCTAAGCCTGTGGCACAGGCTCAAAGAAAACTAAATCAGCACACCGGGAAGTAAACTCTTAGTTTCCTTGAAGATCCTTTGCAGTCTGATGGTGCGAGTACCTCATATTATGTACAGAGCATAAAACAAAGCCATTGTCAGACACTGTCAAATTTCTAGGAAGCTAGATAAGAATACTGAAAATATTCTTGGAGATTAGCCGTTTTCTTCATCTTATGGGCAGCTGTCCTTCTCTTTTACATAAAATCTTGATACAGAATCCATTACAATGTTTAGCTCTGCTGTCAGTAGAGCTGATGCTATTGCAATCGCGGAGTCTGTTCACGGAAGTCTCTGTATGGAAGCCACTCCTTTTTGCTGAGATATTATTATTTTGGTGATATTCCATTGCCGCTGACTGTTATTTGCAATTATATGAGTGGAGAGGAAAAAGAGGTTCAGAAACTTGTGTTCCTACAGCAAGGATATCCAGCACTTCTTGCTTTCAAAAGAGTATGTATGAAATGTATATCAGGAATGCTTTCATTTTCCAGGCAGCAGGAGAGACAAATGGCCAGACAGTTAGCTTTCCTAGCAGCACAGCCGACGAGCGTAGCTGAAAGTGAGTTTGCATTTCCTTACGTATTTATTTGTCTATTTATTACAACAGTGA
The DNA here is from genome assembly GCA_008658365.1 of Alca torda. Lineage (NCBI taxonomy): Eukaryota > Metazoa > Chordata > Aves > Charadriiformes > Alcidae > Alca > Alca torda. The sequence continues at coordinate 10,740,773 of CM018081.1, forward strand.
ATTCGCCAGAATTGCTTGTCTCTAATGCTCTCTAATTGAACAGGAGGATTTATACGGCAACATGTTAGTTCATTGTCAAACGTGCAATCCCATTAAATTAGATACTGCCATATTAAGTAATCCCTCACATGAAAAAAACAAAAGCAGTTACATTCCCATTGCACAGAGAGGATCTCCTATTTATTATCTGAACATTTCAGGCGAGACGCACAGAAATTGACCTTAGAGTATAATAAATTGGCAAAGCCAAGCCCTTGGAAGGTAGGAACTGCCAGAATAAGGGTAAGCAATGCTTTGTCTAATCAGGTGAATACTCTGATAATTCCTAGCCCAGGCTGTGGATGACTGAGCAGCCCTTTGGATCTAGCTATAAAATCAAAGGCATTTTGACTAAGAACAGATGAACTAGATTTACAATATGGGCATATTTTCACAGAGGATGGCAGAGCACTAAGGCTTTTTCAGGACCAAGGATTTCAGATCGTCAGTCTTCCAGAGTATGGAGCCGTGAATGCTAGCCAAAAATAGTCATTCTTTACTCACACAGATGCGTATATATACATAATTGAAAAAACTGCATCTTTTTCATAATCCTGGTCTCTGAATTAGCTGAACACTTTGAACTGTCCTTGTTAGATAGAAAATACCCCGAGACAAACTCCCAGGATAGAGAATTTCAGCCAGAAATTCCCACTTCCCCAAGTTACAGCTTCCCTTGCAGAGGTGCCAGGCAGCCAACATTGGCCCTGCCAGCCCTACACAGCGCACACAAACCCTCCCTTTGCTCTCTAGGTTCAAATCAAACTGGCACGATTTCCTACCTGCTTTCTCGGGAGCCCCCATCGCCAAAGGGCCGGACGGTGGTGCCTGGTGAGAGAGCAGCAGAGCCCGTGGAGGAGCCCATCTCCTGCAGCATCACCTGCTGCGATTTTACCCTTGTGGGCGGAAAGGCAAGTAGCTGCTACCTGATGGCAATGGGCTGCACCTTGGATGTGTCCGCACCCCAGAGCAGCTGGAGCCTGGCATTTGCCTGCCTTTACAGGGCAGTTGGGGCAGGACCGCTCTCATCCATTTTATCATTTATTTTCCAATTTTAGGTAGTGAAGAATGAATTGTTGGAAAAATACTACAAACATGGAGGGAAGTTCCTTACCATGCTTCCAGATGGAACAGCGCAGTTATTGTATCCTTTATGAGGTTCATTTGCCTGCATTAGTCCAGGGTTTTAACTTTAAGTGTGTCCTAGTCTGCTTTATCACCAAATAAGCTGCTCCACCACTCATGCTCGCTTTCAGTCTGAAAAAAAAAGCAGTACTGAAACTGTTTACATAGCTCCTCATCTGAAGTTTTTCAGATCAGCCAGTAGCTTCAATGAAGGATGGGCACTTTTGTCTTTGATACCTAGCTTAAGGAATGCGCTATAGCCCAGTGTTCAGACCTACTCCTGAGCTCTGGCCACCTGTGGAAGGGCACCACTGGCCAAGTGGGCTCTCAAAGTGCTCAGTCCCACCCTTCCCCCAGGGACAAACCAGCACGTTTGCCACCGGCACAGGGCTGACATCTCTGTCCTGCAAGTAGGAGCATGTAAGAGGTACACGGACAAATTGAATTTACCGGTGTAACTGAGAGTACTGTTTGAAGAAATAAAAACGTGGCAGTTTCACCAAAGGACCCCATAGCTTCCAGGCTGGCTTTGCCATTATTTAAGCCATAACATTTTAAGTCACCCACATTATTTTTCCTTACTGTGGCTGATTTCTTCCTCACCCAGGGGTGTATGAACGTGTACCTGAGCTCTACCACCAAAGCAAATGGGCTTGAGACTACTTCTCTGCTCTGCCCTCCAGGCTCCCTTTGTCCCAGGGATGCTGCCAGTCACGGCAGTGGCAAATGGCAAAATGCCATAAACGCATGCGCTCATAGTAGCAAGTCTTGCTGGAGGGAAACCCCAGTGAGACATAAAATATGTCCTGTTCGGATACATTCAAGTAAGATTTCTGGAGCAAGGGCCTTTTATCCCCCTGGTTGGTTGGTTGTTTTTTTTCTCTGGGAGAATAATACCTGCCCCTGTTTCCTCTGCTGTCATCCAAGTTGAGTACTTTAATCACTTTGCTAGGCTCGTACTTTCAGTCATAAGCACTGTCCAAGAATGTGTCCTTAAAATAAACTTGCTAAGCAGTTCTGCCTGGGTTATTGGTTAGAAAACAAGCAAAATGTATTCTGTATCTCTAACTGCTCTATTGTTAGTGTATACAGAATACTTTAATGTAGGAGCAAAGCACTGGCGGCGTCCCAGGTAACGCTGGCAGCCCACCACCATTCCACCTTTAACACAGTGATCCGAGCAATATGTCAGTTTTCGTACTCCAAAGTAATGCTCTGAAATATTTAGTATGTAATAGCAGACCAACCAGACAAAGGGGTTATGAACACCTTATCTGGAGACAGCTATCCATCTGGAAATCTGGCAATCATTGTTGTACGAGACAAAAAACGGCTTATTTGCATAGTACAGGAAGACAAGCCGAATAACGCCGAAATACAAGCGATATTTAAATCCAATGGCAGAAATACTTGCTATTATCCGAACGGAGCTGTGTGGTACGTTCAAGTTGCTCAGAGCAGCTTTGCTCTCCACTGCACATGTTAAATTTCAAAGGTCATAAAGGGTATTTTTAATAGCATTCAAAAATTAAAAGACAAATATAGCAGGTTGTGGGCCCTGCTTCGGGTGCCTCCCAGAGGAGCCAGGCTACCCCAGCTGTGTCTTGAGAGGGGTGGGTTAGACCTCGAATTAGCTGTGCCCTCTGAGGAATGAGGGACATCATAGGCTGTGGGAGCTGCAGGGCTCAGAGCTTTGATTTTCCTCTCTTTTAGGATAAACATGAATATTCAGGGAGGGCAGTATTTGGACCAAGCAGGCAACAGGGTGAGAAGGTGGACGTGGCCGAACAGCGTCATGTCGTCAGGAGCCCATGTCCCTCTGAGCCCCATCTTCATCTCCCTGAACCGGCACGTGGGGGTCAGGATCCTGGGCCAGGACAAGATCGCTGTTTCCTTCCTTGCCATGGGGCAACAAGCAAAATTCAACGTGGGAACCAAAGTGCAGGTATTTCTCCAGCGCACAGGCAGCTCTACACAAAGCCACTCCCCACAGTGGGAGCGGGGCGGCCAGGGAAGCTCCTGTCCGTGGGGAAGCACGCTCATCCCATGGTGGGTGCTCCCCTGTTGCCCCATGGCCCCACTCCCCAAAACAGCAAACAGTGGAGGTGTACCCGTGCTCGGTCCCATGCAGATGGGGGGCTCGCCAGCTCTGGCTGCAGAGTGTGGGAAGCACTCCTGGGCAGGTCCCTGGTGTCCCCAGCTACATCCCCAAGGGTCACCCTGGCTCTGCTGTGTGGAGGAGAGCCATGATCCATGTGCGCAGAGTGCGTGGCAGCCTCCTTCCTCCATGGGCTCCTGCCACAGGGGCAGGTTTGTCTGCTGGGGAGAGACCAAAGCCCCAAAGCCTCGTCCTGTGCTGCTGTGGCTCTGCTGACACCGTTTGCCTCCACTCCCCAGGTTAGCGACATCGGACGGCTGCCTCCCCCTGCCCGGCTGGGCAAAGATGAGCTCCTGCTGCTTGCCATCAGGGTGAGGATTCTGTGGCTCTTCGACAGACTGCGTGGATGCTTAAACTTCCCTTCTAATGAGCAATGGGACAAAATTAAGCCTCCAGCATACCTTATCACACAGACTTTAAAGGTCTTACAGCTTTGTACAACTTCTGACATAAGCGATGAGCTACGCAGCTCCGTCAGGGCGATAGTAAACGCTCAAGTCTGACCAGCACATGTGTGGTGTGAATGGCAAAATGAGCCAGAGCTGCTCCCTGATGCTGCAGCACCTGCACACACTCAGCAAGGTTTTGCCCGCAGCCCTGCCCTGCCGTGGTGCGGAGCAAAGGGCAGCCCATGGCCCTTCTGCACGGCCCCTCTCCTGGGGCCATCCCACCCCAGGGGGTCTCGCTCAGCATGAGCGGGGCTGTGGGGCAGGGAGTATCAGACCACATTTTCGTGTCAGCCCACGCTGAAGTGCATCTTGGCCACGGAGGCACAAAGAGGGGCTTTGCTCGGGGCAGAGTAAATCCGTGCTTGATGTCGGTGCATTGCTCCTGAGCAACCTCCCTTCTCTCTCCTGGCAGAAACCAGCCCAGGCTGACCAGTCGTTTCAGCTCATGGATGTGGCAGAAAGATAAAAGCAAACAGAGCACAACTAAGTCATAGCCTGTGACACGAGGAGGTGTTTGCTCAGAAGTCACCCGCACAGGGAGCGCTCTGCATAGCCAGCGCTTCTGCCAAGGACATGGCACCAGCAGGATGCCCAGTCTTCCCTGGCACAAGTGCTGGATGGCAGCTCAGCCTGCTGCGGGTACGAGACAGAGCGGTTCCCTGTGCAGAGAGAGGGACAAAAGCGCACATTTTGTCCAAAGTAATCAAAGGTCACCATCTTGGCAATGTTTATGTGGATGCAGACAGCAGAGAGCGTGGACGAGCCGCAGCCTCTTGGCAGCAGCTCATAAACGGCTGATGCAGTGGGAAGGCTCTGCTGCACCGGGCACCCTGCATTTCCCTCCTGCCGTGGGCCCGGCGGCCACAGCAGCAGCACGGGTGGAGGTGGAACGGGCCCCTCATGAACTGGGTGCCTTGGGCCGGCTCCCACCCCAGCTCCCAACAGTTCGGACATTCGAGACCAGGGGCTTCACCTGGCCCTTCATCCTGCACCTGAGCAGCTTTGCCAGGTGGCTCCGGATGTCTTTGCTGTACAGGGCATAGATGAGGGGGTTGATGAGGGAGTTGGTCTTGCCCAGCAGGAACAAGGCGTCCTTGAGTGGGCCAGCCAGGTTGCAGGAGCTGCAGGCGGCCTGCACGGTGCCCCCCACCAGGTAGGGACCCCAGGAGAGGCTGAAGCCAACGACGACTATGAGCACGGTCCGCAGCGCCTTGAAGTGGCGCAGACGGGCGCGGAGGGGCCCCGCCTGGGCGCAGGCATGCTGGAGTCGCCTGTACTGCACGTAGGCAATGCTGCCCACCCAGACGTGCAGGCACACCAGCACCAGCAGGGATGGAGCAAAGATGCCGAAGCAGATCACGTAGAGGTACTCGCTCTTGGCTGCGTACAGGAGCCCACAGTAACCCGTGTAGTTGCCTCGCTGGAGGGAGGGCAAGATGAGAGGCAAGTACCCAAAAAAGAAGGAGAGCATCCAGAGGACAACAAGGGAGAGGACCATGGGTGTTTTCTTCAGGAGGGTGGGGTAGGAGAGCGGCAGTGTCACCGCCAGGTACCTGTCCAGGGAGATCAGCAGCAGGGTCAGGATGGAGCCGATGCAAGGCGTCATGCTCATGGCGATGCGCAGGAGGCAGAAGGACCTGCTGCGGTCAAAATCCCCATCAAGGATATCGTCAAGTGCCTCAGTGATGCACATCACGCCCACCAGCAGGTCAGCAGTGGCCAAGTTGAGGATGTAGACATAGCTGGTGGCTGGCTGCTTCCTCATCAGCTGGTAGACGGCCACAATCACCAGTAGGTTGGCTGCGGGGATGAGGCAGCTCAGGAGGGAGTGCAGCACAGCGCACAGGAGATTGACCATCTTCCCTAGCAAGGAGGGTTGAAAGAGATGCCCAGGAAAACTTGGTGCCAGTGCAGAAAACCCCCACCACAAGGAGATGCGTAGCTGAACTGGAGGGATGGGACGGAAGTGCCTCAGACCCTCCAGCTGCAGCTCAAGGCCAGGAGCACCTAAGTCAGTCCTTTAAGGGGCACTTTGTCCATCCCAGGAGACCTCCGGGACCTTCCCAGCTGCCACAAGTCACCGGTGGTTTTTCTAGGGCTCTTGGCCTTCCTCCTACCCATCTGATTTTGCTCCACGCCTGCAGGGGTGCTCCGAGATGCAGAAGAGCCAGAGTCCTCACCCGCGCTCAGCACAAGCCACTGCAGAGTGAATGCACCCCGGGTGGGCTGGCTCCCGAGCACGCCTGTGACGCAGAGCGATAAGGAGCAGCTTCGCCAAACAAAGCTGAGACGAGCAGTCAGCAAGGACGGGAACCCGGGCAGTCCACGCTCCTCCCAGTGAGCCAGCACCATCCCCTCCCAGCACAGCACCTGCAGCCAGGCGACAAAGGCACCGGCTTCCTTCGGCGCTGCCGACAGGCAATAGGGAGATGCGGGGCTGCAGGAATACCTGCTGCACCAGGACACCGCGCTCGGTGCTGCAGGGCCAACAGCCCAGGCTGCAGCGTACGGCATCTGGCCTGGGGACACCTTGCAGCCTCCAGACCCTGCTCATGGATGAGAGGACATGGGGAAGGAGGAATAGCAAAGGAAGCACCTCCTCAGGCCCTGGGCAGCCAGGGCACCACCGGGCAGCGCCGCCCTCGCCGGCGCAGAAAATCTTGAAGATCCACCTGCTAAGGCCATGGGAAATAAGGAGACAGCAGGGGAGCAGGGCAACGCTTGGAGGGTTCCTCACTGTCCCACCTTTTATCAGGTTCTCCTGGCCACGGGTCAGCAAACACATATGAAATGAGCTTTTACTCTACACAGCTGCAACTGCAACACTAGTAGGAAGTCACACAGTAAACGAATCCAAAAAAATTAAATGCAATTTATGTCAAACTAGGCTCTGGATAAACATACTATATTCATTGAGTTCACATTTATTACAGATTTGGAATTTAAGTCTACCAGTCCAAGACAGCTATTACTTGCAAATTCTTGTTAACGAGCGGCACGATGGCTCTGCTAATAGCACTGCAAACACCATTTGGAAGGGGCTGGGGCCACGCCATCGTAGCCAGGCAGCCAGGCACAGTGCCTGCCAGTCTCCACCGCCCGGAGAAGCCCTGTCCCCAGGAGACCTGGGAGTTCCCAGGTGTTGGGGACGGCTCCTGCTCGCCCAGCTGGGCTCGCACTGCTCTGCTCACAGGGGTGTCAGTGGGGTGCAGGGGAAAGGGTAGGAACTGGATGTTCAACGGAATAACTGAGGTTTAGCTCGACGCCAACGCCTGTAACGCTGGGCAAAATCACATACTAAAATTACTAGAAGTGGGGGGCATCGGCACACGCCTGCCACCAGCTGCCCCTCACCTCTCCGAGCCCAGGCGACTCCAGAGCTCTCCCAGAGAGGGAGAAAGGGACTGTCCCCCCACGCCGCAGGGCCCGAGGCTGAGCAGCGTCCTGCTGCTGCACAGCCCAGTCCCACCAAACTCCGCAGGCTCAGGAGCGGTGGCCTGGGCGGAAAATCTTTGATTAGATTAAGTATCTTCTAGATCCTAAATCTTTGATTTAGAAAGATGAAGATCACACCTGGGAATTTGATTTTTGACCTGTTATGCAATTGTAATTCCAGTTTTTAGCAGGCCTATGTCTGATTTACGCCAGCACAAGATGAGACCTGAAGGCAGATCTCTGCTGCAAACGGCTTACGCATAACGGCCCGTTTTTCTGCACTCGCAGTGGGAAATGCGAGACCCATTTTTTGTTCTTCCCTGGTCTGCACCCAGCTCACAGCAGCTTCACCAGACTTGCATCATCTACCCTCGTGCTCAACAAGCCAAGACCAACAGGTTTGAATTTGCCCCTCAGATTTATTATTTAATATCCATTTTGCACATGAGTGAAATCAATCAAATGCTCAAAGAGGGCTTTTTGTAGATAAATGGGTCTTTATACCTTCATTTTAAAATTACAAAATAGCACTGTGCAGGAGGGGAAAGCAAAAAGCTGCAAATTTAACACTGGGCCATCACGTGGGTATCTGGGCTTCCTGCTGCCCCCAGCGATGCTGGTTGTTGGACCCTCCTCCACAAAAGACGCATTAATGAGATGATTTAAGGAGGAGAAACCCTTTCAGGATTACTGAATGCACAGAAAGCACTGAGGGCACAGAGAGCCCCGTGCCAAGTATCTGGAGGCTGGGAGGGGAGGAGGGTGAATGGGAAGCAGCAGATGCTCACCTGGGGTCTGTCCCCCAGGCACTGCTGGCTGCAGGCTGCCAGGCTCCAGCTGCCTGGGATCCAAAAGTGCCCAGCTGGGATTAACCTTGACTTTAGGAAGCACTGATTTCAGACCAAAACAAGGTCTCCTGGTTAAAGCCCCACAAAAACCGAGTCATCAGCTGGTGTCTGGCAACTGTTTTATAGGAAGGCTGGCAGGTATCACAGCCTTTAATGACTGTCAAAGTTCTTTATTTCCATTTTATTGCTCTGTTTTTCCATTTGGAAGTGCACTATGAATGGTTACCATGGGTCTTGCTCCAGCTCATAAAAACAAGCCTGCTCTATGCACTCTATAACCCAGAGGAATTACAGATACGACCAAAACACTAACCAGCCTCTGCCCCCCCGAATGGAAAAAGCTTCTGGTGCATTTAAGGGACCTAACTCCAGCATATCGATAACCCATCTTCCTCAGATGGCAGAGAAGGAACACTGGGGGCAGCAAGTGGATTGTGAGCAAATATGACTAGGGTGATAACATGAACAGCTCATGGAAAATCTTAGCCTAGCAACACATCTGTGCATTTATTTGTTTTCTGTCTAATTTGTCTGAATTGTATAATTAAGGAGAAACTAAAACTCTATCCACACTAGAAAACTTTGGTTAATCTATTTCAGAAGAGAAGGCATGAACTGACCTAAAGACATTATTTCATCAGAGAGTCAAAGTGGCCTTGAGGCCATTGTGTTTATTTAAAGGTTGTGATGAACAACAGCTTCATAACAACTGGCATCAACTTTTCTCTCAGCTGGGTGGAGAGAGCCTTGGTTACCCAAACATTGCTGACATCAGTCCCTAGTGCCTCGGGGAGGGTCAGAGATTTCTTACACACCGTGACAGCAGCCTTCGTTATGGCTCTGCAGGTTCATTTCTCATCTGATTTACTGCCCCAACAGACAAAATCTCCCTCCCCGTCCAGAGACAACATTCAATAAGAAGGATCCAGAAAGTACCTCAGCTGGTTTCACAAGGGGTGTGAAACCCTGTAGCTCAGAGCACGGACAAAACATAGCGTGGAAGGCAGGCGCTGCTGGGACCAAGGCTCCCCACGCAGGCACCAAAGCGGTGGCCGCTTGGCCACCCGGCAGTCAGGAGATAGGACGGCAGAGAACTGCAGCCCACACCGACTCAAGAAGCCAACCTGAGGGACGCTCCCACCCCAAAGGAGAACTGCATTTAGACTTCACCTTAACCCAGCTGGGCTCCCCTGGTACAACACCGGAACTCCAACCACAGCTGAATTCTGGCAGGTGCACGAAGGGAAAGACAAAGCTCTGTGTGTTCCTTCCAGAACACCGAGGTTGTTAGGGGCTTAGACAAGACGAACACAAGATTAATGACTTTGGAAAGTATGCTTTTTATGCATTTTTTCAATTGCAATTTGAAGAATATCCATCAGTGACTCAAACAAGGTAGTTCACACAGTAAATGAGAACTCTTTATTTAAATTAACTTTCTTGGTTTCTATTTAGGACAGTAGAAAGGCCCAGCTTTTCATCTCTCCAGAATGGTCAAGGAAAAACCTCCTGAGCCGGCCAACACAATTTAAAAAGCAGTTGATCTTAATTTTTACTGAAGTCACAAAATGATGTCACTACTCTGCATATAATTTTGTTTATATAATTTAGTATATAATGCACTGTTCAACTCTGCCATATATTTTGAAAAATATACAAACCTGCTTTAACCACATTAGAGATATTTGACAGACAGTTGTCAATTACTTAGCAGTTTAGGACAATATCAGACACTCCTATAACTCCATTTTTGAACTACAAAAAGAACATAAATTCATATAAAATACAACAGATTAAACAAACTTTTTTCCAAGGAAAAATTAGGTATCAACTCAATCTGCCATTGTGTGAAACATGACTATAAAATAAGTTACAATTAGTAATGCCTGCATTGTTGAGCTATGAACTGGTCGAATGAAATCTTAAAAAAACTATACAGTATTATTGCACTCCATGACTGTGCAGTATCTGGAACACGCCAGCACTGAAAGAGGTCTTTCATTAAGTTTTTTTTTCTCAGGAGGCACAACGCGGCTGCAAGAGAAGCATCCAGTCTGTACTAACAGCGAGCTGTCTTCAGTACAGGCCTTCATGGGTCTGAGCCGCGCTGCCTTTGGAAATCACCACTTAATGCCTGGAAACGGAGACACAAGCGTTACAGTCAGCAACCACTGCTGCATTGAACGAGCAAGTCATCTCTAATACTGCCAGAACAGGGAGTTGAGGCATTTCCTGTAAACCAGGGAGAACAGCAGGCCACGTACGCTTTGGATTACAAAACCTGAATTACAAGCACTGTCTCTTGGGAGGTGGTAACTCATGGCAAGAGAGTACTATTATTATTTCACTGTGGGGAATGGCCTACAAGGATACCATCAGAATTGCATTACGTTAGCATGAATTTAGATAAGGGGACATTAAAACACGAAGTCTCACTATCGGACTCTCCTAACCAGTAGTGTTACTTCACACACAGATGGAAACACAACTGGGTGAGGGGTGTTTGTAGCTGCGTTTCTAAACCCATATCCCATTAAATAAAATTCTACATAAGAACAGTCTTAGCATGCTTTGTAAGCTTGCCTGAGACCCTCCAAAATCCATACCTATATGATGCCAGGCTTCAGCAAGCCCATCTGAAAAAGTACAGGAATCACCAAGCTTTTAAATATCAGATAATACTTTAAAAGTACAGAACAACTTATTTCATGATTAAGATGACTTTTGCTAAATTACTGGGACAAACCAAACTTAACTGAACAAACAAGACATGCCTGCAGGAATCAAAAGTCAACCGCTTCTCATATTTCCCACATAAGGACTTTGAGGGAGCAATCTCTCTGAATTGCCCTCCCCACTTCAGGACGCCGCAGGAGCATCAGTGGAGGGAGAGATCCGTAAGGCTAAGAAGTGGGGTTTGCAGTCTGAGCTCTGAAGCAGCGAGAAACAGCAGAGTGCCCTGGTTACAGAACATGGTTTCCTACCACGAGTGAGACTGCGTGCAGTGCTTTGCCAAGAGTTAAAGTTTCTCTGACCATACACCTCCATGAGCTACTTTCTTGCTTACATAAATACAAATTTGCAGAAGCCAAATCACATTAAACAGAGCTCCAAAAGAAATCTGTGCAGGTGTTTGCACTCAGCTAGGTCACTAACTGCTACAGCTGGGACCAACCGATCAGTTTAAGGCGGTGAGACTGTTGCAAGTTGTCAGTCAAGAGAAATGGGAGCACAGGGTCTGTCACTTGAGTGTGGGGTGTCCGTCAGCAAGGTAGCACCAAGAAACCAGTCTCTCAACCCAAAGTGTTCTTGTGCCAAAAACTGTTACAGCTAATCAATACTTCACTTAAGCCATCTCCCAAGTATCAACTGCCAATTTTTGCACCAAGACAGTCTTTTTGTAGCACATCAATGTTCCTATGAATAATCATACGCTAAATGTTTTGAAAGCTACAAGCGACATAGGAACACAGAATTGATTTGTCGTAAAATATATAAGCACAGATGCAAACCCTCTGCTCCTAATGATTAAAGAATATTTGCGAAAGGTTCAAACAGTATAGCGCACAGATGGGAGCAAGAAAATGTTTTACTTCCTAGGGTCCTGCAATTCAATTAGGTGACGAGTTATAGAAAAATACGCACAAAATGCAGTGTATTTTCTGATCTCTGCATAATACAGTTCACTAACTTAAGGCCTTCTGCACACAGGAACACATTTGTTCTGCCCAAAGGAATGCCAGCTTCCAGTTTTGAAACAGGCAGAACAAACCCCAAGCCAAAACCTCCCACTGAAACAGTATCTGTAAAATCATGCATGTCAATTCACTGAAAGCCACTAGCGATGGTTCTCCAGTAAAACACTTCTAAATGAACAAATAAACAATTACAATGTTCAATCTGCAACATGCGGTCCTTCACATCCGAGTCAACAGAGAGCTGGTGACTGGAAAAAGACTTACAAGAAGTTTCAGTGCTGATAGATGGGGCTATGATCGATGATGAGGCATTGACTCCATGTGCACATTGAGCTTCATTTCGTTATCGAGAATTTGTACAAGCTGCTGCATGGAAGGAAGGTGGCCAGACTCTAGCTTGGACCACACTGGAACATCTACCACAAAACACAGGGAGGGGAAAAAAGCACCATTACATTGGCAAAGTCAGAAAACACACAGGGCTAGTTTAAACATAAAATGTAAAGTACCTAAGAAGCTATGCAAGTTGATACTATTTTATATTGATCAACAATGCTTCAAATCTCTGGCTATACTAAAACCCAACTAGGAGAACAAAGAGTTACATGTTTCTATTTAGAAGTACATCATATGGATTTAGAAGTTCAAAATATCCATTGACAGAATGTCTAAAAACAGATTAGTGAGTGGCAGAATAACATACTGAGTTTTTAAACCATTGCTAAATCTTTGAAACTTGTGGGTCTCATTAGTCTTCATCTCACTTACTCCCTCAGATATCCCTCTCTACTATAGCACTTTGTGAACCCTCACTGAAAAATACAATTGCTGACATCCACATAAAACAAAAGCCAGACTGGAACCACATTGTCCCAAAACACAAACCAGAAACATACAAGAAGTCCAGATGTGATTGCTGCCCCCAGGAAGGCCCAGATGCCAATTCTAATCTCAGATTTAGGACTGGAAGTGCATCGAGTTCAACTACTTTGATGCAATACAGTCAGTCTTTAAAAGGTTCTGCATGTATGACTTGACTTAGAAACCACTGTATTGAAACGCATGCTACACAATCATAAATTGAGATTATAAAGCACAGAGCTAGATTTCATACTTGTACCTACAGCCTGAAAACTTCTGTACTCCATCAAGCTTACATAATCTCTAAAACCATAAAGTTATTGAAGGCAGAAGGTCCACAGATTCTTTAAGCCAAAAAAATCAGTATTGCTGTCCACTGGTACCGAAAATCTGTGAATAGCAATGGATTCAATAGGAATCCAAGGCTAAACCACATTAGAAAAGGATAGGGAAAACACCTAATTAACTAGAAAGAACACTCCCCTAGTCGATCTTTTCTTACTTAATGCACATCATATGCAAAGAAAGAACATGATACCGTTATTCCAAGTGACTAAGCATTCCTCTAAATTTTTACATAGCTTTTTAAAAATATAAATAACTGACATCTGTATAAACTGCTTTATAAAGACATCTACGATTTTCATCATTTATTGTGATATATAACACCTGAAGCTTCAGAATGGATGGCAATTACCACACGCAATCACATTTTGAAACACACCACATTTCGTAACACCATCCTTCATTCTCCCAACACAAGAGCTCTCACAAATCTGTGCATACACACACAACACAATGTGATTTCCTTAAACAGAAAGTTCTCTGCTCACCGTTCAAAGTTATTTCAAATGCACCTGTTGACATACACTGGTTCTCAATCATGTTGCTCAGGAAGAAGACCATCATACAAGCATAAACCTAGGAGAGAACAGAGAGAATCCCTGATACTTCAGCCGTGTGAGACACAGCTTATTTCACTCACTCTCAATAAGCGCTGAAGTTTACAGGTGTCTCTCAATTCCCCTCTGCAATTTATCAAGTAATCTTGCAATCACATAGACATCTTATGTACATTCTCTTTTTAAAAAGCTTGTGCACGTTGCCTTCCCAAGACAGGTATCAAAACAGTTCTGAAACCACCCAAATCACAATCCTGATTCAAACCAAGTTACATCATCTCACTCCTTTCCTTCACAGATCTATGCACATCTCAACAGCCAGTCTGCAGAAGTGCATGGCTACGATGGCATTTGCAGGATGACAAGGGAAAGCAGCCGTTCCTGCATACTGCTTGTCATTTTCAGAATAACACTTCAGATCAAAGAGCCACAGGCCCAGACACAAACAGCAGAGCAAGTCAAATTGCATTTGTTCTCAAGAATTGCCAGCCCTCTAGCACTTCTTCAAGCTAATCATCCAGAATGTTCTTTGTGTATTGGTGCCTCAGGATCAAATGATGCAGACACCAGCAACACAGCATCTCCCTCCATTGCCAGCACCTTTATAATTCCCTTTTCATGCATAAGGGCACACTCACACAGGTTACTGTGATACCAAAGAATTTAGCATGGGAGGTAAGTTGTTTACGACATCACAGATCACAGACACTGTGTGATCTCAGACCAGACCCTGTCCTGGTTTCAGCTGGGAAAGAGTTCATTCTGTGAAAGGAATGTCAATAATACCTATTGGTTTTAGGTGTTCCTAAGTAATGTTTACGCTATTCAAGGACTTTTTCCAGCTTCCCACAGAAGCCTAGACGGAACAATGGAATGGCCAAAGGAATATTCCATACCATAGAGCTCACGCTCCATATATAAATGGGAGTTAGCCGAGGGTGGGAATCCACAATCACTGTTCAGGACAGTGCAGTGAAAGCGACCCATCTCATTATTATTGTTATTATTATTATTATTATTTTTCCCTTTCTGTTATTGTTTCTATTAAACTGTCTTTACCTCAGCTCACCAGGTTTTTTCCTCCCTTTCCTCCTCCTGCCCCTCACCCTTCTTGGGGGGAAAAAAGGGGGGTAAGTGAGCGGCTGCGTAGTTCTAGTTGCTGACTGGGGTTAAACCACGACACACACCGCAGCAAGCCCAGCTCGGTAGTGTATTTGGCCCATTTAATTAAATAGGATATATTACAGGATATATTCTGTAAATTCAAACTGGGTGGTGACGGAGACCCACTGCACTGGGTAGCTCAGTTTGAGGATCTGTGCACCAATAAAATACATAAAGGTTAATAAACTTACAAATTTTGTTTAGTAGAATAAGTCTGGAATAAGGTCTTTATGAACCAGAGTTCAACAACATTAATCTGTTAGCATCATCAGCACTGACTCACAGGAATATTCATCCCACAAGGCATAGTCTGTCATGCCAGAGTATGTATGTTCACCAAAAACACCCACAAAATTTCAACTTGATTTTTATAACCACCATCAAATTGCACGCTTAATCTATTAGAAGTCTGACAAAAGCAACAACTGCAAAATAGTTACGAGACAATAGAAAAGGGAAGCTGTAATTTTAACACCAACAATACTGGCTTGAAACACTACTCTTGAGCCCAAAATATAAAGAAATCTTTTATCATCTTTGTCAGTAATGTTAACCTCAGCTGCCCCTCTGCAGCATCATCAGCTTGGAAAGAGAGATGCTGAGAATCAAATCTGGGTTTGCCAAAACCATGAAGCACTACTACTGAGAATAATTATGCTACTGTAAAATTCTCAAGTATGTTTAGTTATAGAAGCCTAAAGGTTCTCTTAAGGCTACAGCATACGAAAGTTAAGTCAGTAACAATTGTCAAGTCCTCCCAAAGCACTCTCATGAAGTCATTCTAAAACTGCTTTTTCAAAATAAAAGAAGAAAGTATGCCATTTACCTTATTTTCTTGGCCCCACTGCCAGATGCTTGGAGCTTGCATGCCGAAGAAAGCAAATGGATCCTTGCCAACAATTATTAAGCCTATTAATACTAGTTTGAAGACAGACAGGAAAGATGCTATGTGCCTATCAAAAGACAACATACAGAAGTGACTTAGAAGGTTGACAGTTTATTTATCACTATATAGCTACAATTCACCTAATTAGAAGAATTTTGATAGTGTACAAGCATTTCAGAGGAAATACAACTTTTCAAGTTAAGTTTATCTCACTGCAAAAAAAAACCCCAGAGCAACCCACATTAACACCACATGCATCCTCAGGATACCACTCTTGTACACCATGCATACAGATTATTTTAATTTTTTTTTTTTTCCTAAGCACACCTCAAATAGAGATTTGCTTTGAAGTGATACATGTCTAAACTGGATAATACATCCAATTTCTTAGAGAAGGTGTTCTATATTATAGAGACATGTTTAACTGACATGCACTACTTCCTCATAAAGCATTTTCCAAGGAGATGCAGAAAAACATACAGTTCCTTTTAAGAATTAAACCTACAGCCAGAGAGCAAATTTACACTGAGGTATTCAATCTTATAGGATTCTTACCATTGTAATTATTACAGTAATTAGGTCAAGAAGCGGTTCAGAAGCCGCCACAGTAACTATGGCATCACTCTCTGGCATGTGTCCAATGATTTAAATAATAGGAATAACACTATTTTCAGTTTGTCTTTTTTCCAAATTTCTTTGGGCTTCTCCCCCCAGGCTGTAGTTAAGGACATCCTGGTAGTCTCTCCGATGAGGTTAGCTCTCCCCTGATTTAGATCTTAAAAACAAACTCTTCCCTCCTCTCCAATCTTAACCTGTGACAGGAATTTGTCATCAAGTGCGTAAGCTGATCAACAAACGTGCATTTACGTCCAGACACATCATGAATGAAAGCTGGAAAAATTCACTGTGAAAAAAGTGAATTACATAATTTACTTTAGGTTGGAACACGACAGGTCTCATCACACAGATATCCAGAAGGTAATATTTGCATGGAAAACTAAGGGGCCTATCTGGAAGGGAAAAGATAACTGAGATTGTATGTAACCATAATGGAAAAAAAAAAACCACCCTAAGTTTCTGTTTTCAGTATCACTTAAGTGTAAAGGCACACATTCACCACTCACCATGCTGAACGTACATATTGGAAAAAAGATACTTAGTACTGCTAGTCATTGGCTTACCTATATATAGGTTGAGGAAGGTAGTTTTCCCCTTCAATTCGGATGTCTGGGTACCGCTGGCTAATAACCCGCATGTACTCCTCAAACACCCGCCTGTAGCCTCAGGAGACACTAAACATAGACAGGGATTGTCACCAAAACTGGAGTGCTGTATGTTAAAGTCGCTGCTGAACTGGCAACCGCAGTACTTGCACTGCTCATAATCCATTTAGTTTAAAATAAAAACTAAAATTCTTCATGCCAAAAAGGAAAACTGATTTGCAGCTAAGTTACACATCAAAAATCCTGACAGCTGGCTAGGCATTTGGTTTTACACAGACTTGTTTTCACTTTCTAGCACAGACACAATGCTTTGGTACAGCCCACTGAGCAAGGAATCACTTTTTCCCGGTAAAGAGCTGTTAAGTTAGAAAGTCAGCATAAGTAACGCCTTGCTCCGTATCCAAAGAAAAAAAAGAATTTTCACACAATACGGTTTTAATTCCTCACTAGTTAAATTTCTCTTTCTGAGACTGCCCACGGACAAGTAACATGGCTCCCAGTTATTTCTGGGTAAGGATGCCCAGATTAACTACAGAGGAGTTAAATATTACAAAGCTGTACTTTGGCTCACATTTCTACCAGCTGCCTAATTTAAATAAAAATTATCCGGCCTCAGTTTACCGCAAAAGAAATCAAGCAAAGTACTTTCCACTGAGCATGCCTTTGGCGGTGCTTGACAAATCCGCCCGACACAACCTGGGCCAGACTCTGTTCCGGGATCCGCAGCGAATATTCTCGTTCCCCCGTGCCCTGCTGAGCCCCCCGGAGCAGCGGCAGGTCTGTCCGTCTGTCCTTCCCCCGGTGGCTGCAGCTCTGCCCGTCCCCAGAGCACCACAGACACACGGTGACAGGCGCTGGAGACGGCTTTTTTCCCCGCAAACAACCTGCGTGTGCCAGAACTACCCCATCCCTGCCTCCTCCTGCTCGGGTTTTGCTCTGAGCAGCTGACACCACCACCAATATTCTTAGAATGATATAAAAGCGCCTGATCACCCTGACTGCTGGCAATACCGAGTCGTTACGAAAACATAACCACCTCATCTTTGCTAAAACATCAATTCCTCCTCAACGCAATCCTAAATCAGCAACGTGCCACATCTACTATTAAAAGGGCCTGAAAAGAGCAGTTTGATCGCGGGTGGCCATTTTCTCCAGCGCTGTCCGGTGAGCGCCCACCGCCCGAGCCTCACCGCGCAGGGCGACCCCGGCGGGGGGGAGGGGCCCAGGGGCGAAGGTCGGCGCGGCGGGGCCGGAGCGGTGAGGCCGAGTCCCTCCCCGCTGCTGCTCCCTCCTCCCGCCGCCAGCCTGGCCCACGGAGCCGGGCCGGCTCCGGCCGCCTCCCAAGCCCCAGCCGGAGCCGGGCGACCCGCGGCGCCCTCGGCAGCTCGCCCGGGCGCTCCCCCGCGTAGAGAGGAACGAGCGGAGCCGGCCCATCCCGGTCCCGCCGCCGCAGCGCTGAGGGGAGGACGAGGATGAAGGGAGGAGGGAAGCGTAGGCCCGGCCGGCGCCGCCATCTTGCCGTGCGCCCTCACCAGATCTGGAACTTGAGCAGCGGCCCGGTGGCGTAGGCCATGCGCAGCTTCTTGGCCGGCAGACCGCCCGGCTCCGCCGCGCCGCCGCCGGGCCCCGCCGCCAGCGCCAACAGCAGCAGCGCCAGCAGCCACCGCCCCGCCGAACGCATCTCGCCGCCGCCGCCGCGGAAGCGCGCGAGCCGCTGCCGCCGCAAGGTCACGCGAGCGCCGCCCCGCTCCGCGCACGCGCCGGCGGCCACGTGACGCCCCGCCAGGCCCCGCCCCGGAAACCCCCCTTGGGGTAAAAAATTCAGCGTCGGAGAAAAATCATCTCGTTTTCAGCATCCGTTAGGAGCGTTCGGCTCTGCGCCTTCAGCGGTCGCAGGTGAAGGCGGGGGACGGGGGGACGAGAAACGGCAGAACGGAAAATAAAAATAATAAACAAAAATCCGAGCAAAACCCAGACAGCAGCTGCAGCACCTGAAGGCTCATTTGTCCTTAGCTGGCAATTATTTTCGATGGCGGGGGCACGGCCTCGTTATTTTAAGGATTCTGCCCTTGTGACAGAAGAACAGAAGTACCCTTTATTATTAAATGCTCTTTTATTTTTATCTACATCCCGTTATTGCATAAAGATCATGTCTTTGCAAGTATAATAAAGCTATCAAAGGGGTACGCCTCATCGCCTTCCCTCACACCCACACAAGGAAAAGATAAACCATCCTGTGGCTTCTGTTTTTTAGGCAATAGGCTTTAAGAATTAAGCACATTTTGCGTTGGAACAGCAGCAGAACTGGCTGATGCGATACTCGTTACTGGTTTACGGTTTCACGTGTGCACAGAGCTTTAGGAAAACTTTTTAAAAGGCAAGTGTGCAGGAAAGCTGTGGACTTTTGCATCCTCAGTCGTTTACTGAAACATTTTATTATGTTCAAGTTAATACAAACTATATGTTTTTCATGAACTTCGTGTTAACGCCACATTGGATTTCCATGAAGTTTTAAAGACCCAGTTCTAGGTCTTCCAGTTCCTGAAGGAGAGCAGTTTCTTTCTGAATCTTCTCCAACTAGAACAAAAAAAGCACAAGGTATCACAGACGTAGCTTATTATAAAATGAAACTTGAATAAACTGCATGCATCTTAATAGTACCTGGTTCTTCTCTAGCTGCTTGCCCGCTGCTGCTTGTTCTTTCAGCTGCTCGATTGCCTTTAGTTTCTGTAAAAAAAAAAAAACAAAAACAAAAACAAACAAACAAAAAACCCCACACTAACAAAAATACTGGTGAACCAAGAATAGAAAAAATACTCTCAGAAGTTCCTGCACTTGCAGTTCCCTGATCTACCAGGAGGCAGGCCTCAATGCGGAAGGCACATTTCATTTCAGCCTCTCCGAATGCCCAGTCCAGAATTCCCCACCGATAAGAGACTTTTCTTTCAAGAACAAAACCTAGAGAACAGAAGCACTTCTTAGTCTCTGAAACAAACACCACACACTGTCTCGCTGAAGGGCTAGATCCAAATTCAGAAATTACTCCTCCTCTATCACTATCCCTCTTCACCAGACGTTTTCCTCAGAAAGCCTGGAACATTAATCAGAACAGAGGACTATGAAAAGCAGGAGGCAGCCAAGAGAAGAAAGCCCTGCTGGATTATTCAGAAAGGGTTAAAAAATTCAGAAAATTACCATCTATGCAAATGCTATTCTACTGAGCTCAAGTCATCTCACAATCAGATGAGATCTTACAGACCATCTCTTAGAGAAATCCACTGTCTGTTAGGAAAAAAGAAAAATCCCCTACCTTTTTTAAATTCTTTATCTTCTTGTCAACTTCAGGATCTCCGGATGTAACGGCAGGCACAGTGCTCCGCGGGGCATTCTGTGATGCTGAGGACTGTGCAGGTTCCTGGTTCGCATCAGCTTTGGCCTCCTGTAGATACATAAAATAAACACATTATCTAGAAAATACCTTTGATTACAAAGGGACTGAAAAAATTCTTTCATCATTTTAAGGGATCCATTTAATATTTCTTCTTCCACTGGCTTGCTGGTGTACTCCAAAATTTGTAAGTGACTCGCTTTGATGCATTGCATTAACTATATATATATGCTTTCCACAAAAGAAGGATTATCTGTAACAACTCGCATGTTGTTTCTGGTTTAACTCCTACTTCCTCAAGACACCAACCATAGGGAAGCATAGGGAAACATCAGTAAGGATGACATGACAAACACATAGACAAATATGTTATAAAGTAGACCAGTGGGTCATTGTCTCTGAAGTAAAAGAAAGGCCTCAAAACCAAGGTAAGAAATTTTAAAACTCTTATTTAAAGAAATTATTGCTTCAGAATTTTATAGAAATTGGAAGGCTAATACCAAAAGCTGATTTTTATCTACCTAGCTAAAGAACAGCAAGCAAAGAGGTGACAGAGACCAGGCTGTCTTTGGTCTGCCCTGATAACTTGCCTCATCCCCGACCTGCTGGGGGAACGCATCAGAGCAGCGAGTCCATCCTTACCCCTCACCTAACACTGACAAAAAACGTGCAAATGGTCTGAAGGTGAAAAGTCAGAATTACTTAGTCTTAACATTGATTTCAGCTAACATTCACAGCAACTAACCAAAGCTGTTATTTTTATGTCATACTTTTGTACCTGTTTTAGTCCGATTAAAAAGTCTACCACCCTCCCCACAACTCAGCACGTGTGGAGAGCTCTCAGTGCAACCAACGGCCGCTGCTCTGAGACTCGTCAGTGTCTTTGTGAAAACGTTATCCTTGAAAAAACTACTTTTCCAGTACCTGTTTAGCAGCTTTCTTTGCTTCATGTTTCCTTTGATTTTTGAGAGCTGTTTTAGAGAGCGGCTTATCACTGCTTCCCGGTGGTTTCATATTCTGAGGTGGCTCGTCCTCATGCTGCAGGATATGCAAAATTAACAGTTACAAAACCTGTATTCCATGTTGGCAAGCGTGTTGGTACAACAAACCTAACAGTGAACCCCCAAACCTACTTACGACAACCCCATATGCAAAGATGAACCATAAAGGAAGAGGAAGAAAAAACAAAGGAGAAAAAACAAAAAGTATGTGCCCTTTCTCTTTCAAGTAGCAGAAACCAGTGTGAAAAGGGTTTCACATTCATCCATGCTCAAGTTTGGATGGGAATATCCTGTATGTCCTAAAGATTTCATGGATTTCTGATAAAATAACAAAATCATCATGTTTCCTGTCTCGGGGGGAAATAAAATTGAAGAGGAATAAACGAGCACAAAATGACTGAAACTTGGCATTTTGTTTTTTGTTGACAAGTTTTTAACTCGAACTCCTAGTGACAAGAAAGGAAAAATGGGTTGCTGGGAGGGGAGATGGAGTAGGGTTTCTTCGGGGGGGCAGAGAGGGATGAAAAGGGGGGAGGGGTTTAGTCTTTTGTTTTTTTAAGAAACTCGTAATTGAGAAGCTGGATTGTTTTAATGCATATGACACGATTTCTTACCCATATAAGTAAACAGAATTATTTTATTTAACATATCTTTACTACCGCTGCTTGTTGATCATGTGTGCAATCAGACATCGGTACGATTGATAGGTTCCTCACAAACCAAGCAGCAGTCTTTCCTTCAAAAGCACAAGGCTCAAAATCAAAGCTCTCTAAGACTTAAACAGCAAGGGTGCAATTGTTAAATGTAATTAGTTGCTACTCAGCCTACTTTGAAAACTTGCGTAAAAGAAACTAATTAGACATGTAGGTCACCATACCTAAATCTATTTAAACTGCAGCTGACTTGCTAACAATCCAGTCTTTTTCTAGCAACTAAACTTACCTAAAAAAAAGAAGAAACCAACCCTGTCTAGCTGGGTTTAGACTGGTAAGTTGGGTCACCCAAATTAGAGGCTTCTATCTTAACTGGAGTATCCAATTTCACCGTAAACCAAATTTGCAGTTTATTGTTCCAGTGCATGTTGCAGAGAGCATTTTTAAAGTTTGCAAGCGACTTTACAAAAGCAGAGTATTTGCACCAAAGAAATGCCAGTTTTCCAGCATACATTCTTGCCAACAGTGAGCAAAGCATCAAAGAGGATTATCGAGAAAATCTCTCAAAAACCCCACAATACTACTGTCAGTCTGATTACTCTTCTAATGTCTCTCATTAAATATAGACGGGCAAAGCAATGGAACAGAACAATTTAGTTCATATATGAAACAGTCTACTTACAAGCTTGGAACTTGTTACAGGTTTGTTTCTCAGGGCTGGAGGTCTGTACGCTTGGGCAGGCTTTGGCTCAGCACTGGGCAATTCACTTGGAACTGCCTGGTACTTTACCGCTTTCGCTGGGAACACTCCGTCCAAGAAGGGCTGCCAGAAAACTTGCCACATTTCTTCATTTGATGGAACTTCGTAGCTGTGTAACAGAGAGCCAGTGTAGTGCCATATCTTGTAGCCATTATTGACTCGTAGCCTGGGAGCACAAGTAGCTGTTACAATATGCTCCCCGTCAGGACACCAAGCAAAGTACGTGGAATCCGAGGCTACTGGTTTGGAAATGAGCTTGTAGTTTTTAACGTCCCACACTTCCATCTGTCCCCTGAGATTTCCAAATCCTGCTAGCACTAGGATGTGTCCGTGGGGGCTGTAGTAGGCAGCATTGCGAGGACCAGTTCCAAAATCAAACACAGGGTCGCATTTCAGATTAAAAACTGTTGCTTTGGCAGGCATAAAACCATACACAGCACAAAACTCAACAGAATTGGGGTTCCAAACAACATCATAAATAGGACCATTTTTTGCTAAAGGAAAAGGAAAACAGGTGGCTGTTAGGAGATTGTATCTTTTCAGTGCAAGCAAAAATTAAATGAATAGCTATTCGTAACTTTATGCTTTGTTAAAAGGCTGTGATCTTATTACTGACAGTGAAAATGAATTCTGCTAACAACAGAGGTAGAAACAACACTTTATCTTCTGATGATTTTAGTTAAGGTTTGCAACAATAATTGCAGCCATTCCAAATGGCCTCTGCGAGGTCAACATCAGCACTTTAACAGTAAGCATACTTTTTCCATGTAAAAAAATTCCTTTTTTTTTTTTCATCATTATTCAAGTATGATCTCTCAGGACCTTCTCAAACTGTCCCACTGGAAACTGGCAAAACCAGGAGTTTTATACCAGCTGGATGCTAGTTCCTCTTTTTTAAAATCGAAGAAATGTTGCATAGCGCAGCTTTGTAGAGCTAAGAAACATTGATCTAAGTTATCTTTGGACCGTGCTCCCACACGGTATTTTACAATACAGATTTTAAAGTGAGAGAGCACACAAAAATGGTTTTACACATAATGATTAAAACTTGATATTGTTAGAAGCAATTCTGGGGGTTAGAACATTAGGAGATGCTGAAAAACGATCAATTAGTGATGGAAACTCATGTAAAATGTATGGGGGTAAATAAAAAACATAGGTCATTATAACTGTTCATAATTTGGATATCTTTACCTGTATTTCAGATAAATGCCAAGTGTATTACTGACAATTCTTAAATCCAGACATTGATACAAAATATCAAACTGATTTAAATCTTTCATTCCTGTTGTTATTCTAAAGCCTCATTATCTTAAGAAACTAGGCTGTGTAATCACACTATCTGTGTGTTTTCCCCTTTGAAAATTTTTTAGATAATGTTAACCAAATGCAACCGCAGAGACAGTTCTCACAGAAAATTATGTTTCCGCACGTTTCATGACAGTAGGCAGCTGGAGAGACGAGGGCAGCTTGATATGGGCTTCAACAGCTAAGGCAAGGGCTGCAGCATGAGCATGTATTAGTCAAAACCAAAAAACCCTCCACAAATGCTAGTGTGAAAACAGCTTCAAAACTGGACCTCAAAAGTAACCAGAAGATACAAATCCACAGGAAATGAGGCACCACTCACTCCAAGTGCCCACCACTTGGGTTTTGGTGGTTGTTTTTTTTTCTTGAAAAGGAATAACCACCACTTTGGTTTGGGGTTTTTTTGTTTTTTTTTTTTTTTTTTTTTTTTTTTTGTTTGTTTGTTTTGTTTTTTGGTTGGTTGGTTGGTTTTTTTCCTTGAAAAGGAATAGCAAAATTAAATGAAAATCAATGATAAACTTTCTGTTAAATAAAGATGCATTGGAAATAAATAATTTCAAAGCGCAAAGAAGGTTTTAATAAGCATGTAAACAAACAACTAGTGTTCTCAATCCAGGAAACTGCTCACAGAGAGATTCTAGATACTGAATTATAATCCAGATTATTTTTCCCTAGTGAAGTCAGCAGCAAAGGGAAATGGGGCACAGTACTTCCTACCACAAGTTTTGCTACAGAAGGCAAACTGAAGATGTTCTCCCAGTCAGCACTAGTATTGAAGAGAACATATTCACAATCTCTCTACAGTCACTTAAGCATAGACAGTCTACATCACCCCATCCCCAGCGTTTGGAAACATTCACAAACTAGCCTCTCTATAATCCCAAACAAGATAGGTGTTTAACATGAAGAGCAAAACTCAAGATAATGAAAAAATACCACTATGGTGAAATTAACAGACTTCCAGTTCGAACAGACACTGAAATAAGAGCATCCACTTGCTTCTCCCCAACATGTCATTTTAATGACTTGGAACACTTTCCATTTTACGATACAAAACAAGGGACTTCTATTTTCCAGTGTAATTAAAAAAATTGCTCTCACTCTGCCTTGGTTCCTTGAGTAACAGTATCAATTGCATGTCTGTAAGTGCAGGGAGGGTTATTCTGTTGGTAACATACTGTCTTGTCCATTTTGGTTTCTCAGACATTAAGGTGGCTCCATTGTTCAGGTGCTTCCTTAGTAAACATACACAATTCCTTTCCTGTACAGATGAACACCCCTCCCAAGCAAATTATTTGTATATATTAACTGAAAGTGTCTGCTCTCTGCCACTGACAGCAAGACAACAAGTATACCAGAGACAACAACATAATTCAGCTATTAAAAAAAAAAACACAACACCTTACCCCAGATTTAACAAAATCCTTCACCAGATTTTTTTTTTTGAGTACTTCATTTCTTCTTTTAAAGATTACTTCACTACGCTAACAAAAAAAACCCTCATGCATTAAACAAAAACTAGTGAAACAGCAATTCCCACTATCGAGAGCTATAATACAATAAAAAAATTCCTGTGGGCTACTTACGCAATTGTACGACTGCACTTTCTCCATTTGTTGCAATGTAGTGCAGAGTTTGCTCTCCATAGTACGAAGCACCTGTTTTATCAACTTCTGTACTAGCTATTACTAGCACAGCAGTGGCTGACAGAATAGACATACAGTTATTTCAATACTGTTATTGCAAATGATATAAACTATTTCACAAACTACCATGAACAAAGAGAAATTAGTTTGATTATGAATTCTAGTTAGTTGCTTGCATAACAGTGCTGTTAAAATTCTCTTCTGAATTTAATTTTTCCTAAATGTTAACCCAAACAGAACAAGTATCTTCCTTTCTCAGATGAAAAGTGTAAGCTAAGTCTATTCATTCACCATTGAATTACGATAAAGTGAACGTCCTTTTGCAGATATAAAAAAGATATTCATCTAAGGCAGAAACCAAACATCCTGATCGGTCCTTGAATAAAATGTTTCATCAACAGCTTTTGTATGTACATCTATTTTATCCAGAACTGTGTGCCCACATCTCGTTTCTAAATGTATGGGATATCTTCCCCATACTCCAAACCATGTGGGTTGAAGTAAAACAGTTTTTACAAAATTATTCTGAAACAGCTCATTGCTAACAAACAGCAAAGCGCAGAGGACTGTGCAAGTCATACCAATTGTGATACGTCTGTGCACATACAATTTTACAGATTAAGAACAGTTTATGCTCTGTTATTATCTTATGTATACAGTCCAAATACACTATCACCACAGAATGCAAAATTAAATTTGAATTTGCTATTCAACTCCAATGTTTACCAACATGTAGAATATTCTCAATTGCACTATACAAATGATCGTGGAAGCCAACACAAGAAAGTTATGAGCACTTCAGGGTACTCAGAACTGTAACCTTAACATTGCGTTGGCATTAATGGCTATCTTCAGTATTTATCTGCACATGCAAATTAAATGCAAAACCCACACAGTAAGCAAAGTCATTAAATCCAAAATGGGTGGAATATAAAAGTTTAAACACACAGCTGTTATACCTTTTTTGTTCCATAGCATTGTCACCTTGTCAGCTTTAAAGAAACTTTTGTTGGCTAGTGCAGACTGAGGGCCATTGAAGTTGGGATACTGATAGAGTCTCACGAATGATGGTGCACCTTTACTGCCCGGAACATACACAGCCACCTAAAACAAAGCCACAAGATTTTATTGCAGATGATATTCTTGGCAGCAGAGGGTCTATTTACTACTAGTACGTTGTACTAAATTTAGAGTAATTTTTTGAATAAAACCAACGAAGAGACTGGAAACATTAGAAGTACCTTGGTTGGCTGTGCTCCTGGAGATAACACGAAATCATTAACCTTTTGCAAATGCAGTTTATTTGTAATAGTATCTGCAAAAAAATAAAAGGTCACAGATGTGATGACGTTAATGACAAGCCATGTTAGCCTGGATTGCTAACTGTACTTTTTTATGGGTCTGTATCATGGACAATAAAGAACAGTATATATAATGATAAGGGATTTCCTTTACTAGACAACCAACCATTACTTTCCCATTTCATCACATATTTTTATTTACAAAACCAACTTGAACCAAGCCTAGGTCTGAAATCCAGCGTTTACTATTTGGAAGTTCAAACAGCAAGGAAGCTTCTAAACCCCACGTGAACACAGCTCGTGTTTTGAGCAAGGCACAGTGTTCTTCATCTTATCTGTGCTGACTTCAGAGGAAGCAGCATCCGTCATGTCCAGATAACATGCACCATTACACAAAGCCAGGGTTTCTCCCCTCGCAGCTTTACTGGAAGACTCTTCCTGATAGGAAGCATTCATAAAGGCTCGATCTGCGCTAAACATTGCCCCTTTATGCAACAACTTACAGGAAATGCATCTTTAAAAACTAAACGAACAGCAGCAACCCACAGCTTCATTCCAGCAAGGAAGTCTGCGCTGAGCAGCAGGCCTCATCCTGGAACAGGCACTCCATGCTTCCCGAGTATAGCTTCCTTAACATCACTAGAGCTAATTCTCAGAAAACTGCACCTCTCATAGGCTGTATTTTTAGCTCCCAGAGCAAAAAGCCCACCAAAACCCAAAAATACACACCACTCTTCTCCTCCCAGTTTTCTTTTATACCTTTGGATTTTTGTTCTAATTCATTTTTATCCTCCTGCTTTTTTCTTCCCATTTCCCTTTTCGACCTCTCTTCGCTCCAAATATTCTACCACTAGTAGTAAATTTCCTTGAAAAAATTGCTCTCGCTTCACAACTTCATTTGTGCCATCAATATAAATGTTCTAATGAGCCATTTTTTAATAGTTCATTGACAGGATACACACAACCCAAAACAGCAATCATAGATCATGCTCTCTATCAACAATTTCCTGTATTTCATTAAATGAGAAACAATACAGAATCAGGCCTTGTTAATTGAAAATTAGGTGCATTTCATAGCAGATAAGTCACTGAAAAGATAAACAAAAAAGTGAACACACTTCACTAAAACATAATGATTCTGAATTCTAAATTCAAAAAGAATGTAGGCAATATTTAAAATAAAAAACAAGCAAAAGAAGAAATAAGGAAAAAAATTGAAAACAAAACAAAACAAAAACATCCAAAAGAAGATGCCTATATAGAATGCAATGGAACATATAGAAATACTTGCGTACTAAAGTTGTTGTTTTCAAAGAAGTGCACTTCATTGTTTACATTCCTGGCACAAATGCTTTCATCATCTGCCCAGCAAGGACACCTGCATTTAAAGAAAAAAATTAGAAACACTGAATTACGCTCATCTTCAGCAGTCTAGGATTTTTTCCCCCCTCAATTTTTAAAGCCAAGCAAGTTCAAACACGATACATGTTTCTAATGGACAAATGAGAGCTGTATAGTAAAACCCAGACAAGTAGACTTAGTTATTGTCTCCCTGCTTTCTCTGTGCTGCACAACGATAGGGTATTTATACTAAGAAATGAACAATTGCAACTACGTACAAAGATACTTACAAGCACAGAGACTTGCTTTCCGCTAGTAGCAGGCAGTATTCGAAAAGCCAACAACACACTAAAAGCTCTATTTACCTGAATCAGATTTTCAAAACCACATTTTTTTTGCAAACAATTAGCATCTGGAAGTGTTATTTACCAGTTCTGCATCTTCTTCTGGATGAAAGATTTTAAACATTTTCCAGTTTTCACATCATGAAGCTGTAGGTTGGGCACCCCTGCTGTGCCATCTTTAGCAGCTGCAACAAAAACACGGATTACAGTAGTGGTCTCTGGGGATTACATTCCATCTCCTGATTCTACAAGCAACCAAACATGCATAAACTTCTTATAAGAAGCATCCCACCCCCTGAGACACTAAACCCTAGACTGCTAATTGCTTTATTTATTAACATAAGTCTTTCAGTTTGCAGAAAGAACTAACATTTGGAAGTGTAGGGTTTCCACTCCCATTAGAAGACTGGGACCACCAACACTAGCACAGCTTTTTTAATGCGTGTTTTTTTTAATCAAAACCAAAAGCTGTCCTCTTTGCAAACAATGAAGGTATGTTCTCCACCCCTACATTTTGTTCTCACAAGAACTAAATGCATTTTGTCCATCGCGCTGCAGTCGCAGCTTTCTCTGCAAGCCATACAAAATGGTTCTGCTGGGTTTAAACTCTCTGTACCCTCCTATTTATTCTGAATACTACAGCCTGCCAGTGATTCAGACTGGTAGACCTCCTAACAGTTCTCTAACAGTCCACAGTTGGCATCGGTTTTGTCACTTGTGCTGCCTTGTCTTATCTGACAACCTGTCCCAGACCACTTCCCACATGCTCAGCTTACGGCCAGCTCTTTCTGTCAAAGGAAGCATCTTCAGACACATCTGCTTCAGGCACACACTTCAGATAAGACAGAAGCTATCTAAATCGGGAACATACACTCCAGAGAGAGGCAGAGGAGAGAATAAAGCCCTCTGGACAATGGAGAACACTCAAGTCAGCTACGCCCAGTGGAGGACATGACTACTCTGAGACAGCTTACAATTTTCCTTGTCTATACACGTGTCCTGGGTTGAGCGACACAGGAGTGCTTTATCTTCTAATGCTGGGGAAAACTCCACTTTTGGAAGACTCTGGTGTCTGAATTCATGAAAGTATTTACTTTATAGCCAGCTAGGCTACGTGGGATTCAGGGTCTCACTGTTTTCAAGCCTTGGCAGGCACAGGGATGAGGAGGAGCAAGACCTGGGCATTTGACCCAGGCTGGCCAACAGGATTATTTCATACCATGAATGTCACATTCAACATAAATTATATAAACTGCTCGAACAGCATATTATTCAAACACACTCTTTGCACTAAGATGAGTTAGCAATTTTTAGAAAGCTGTGATTTACTTAATAGAGTAATTGTTAGTACGTGCGCTCTGATGTAGTGTTTGTAGGAACGGTTGATACCAGATGCTTTCAGAAGATGGCATCCCTCCCTCCTCCACTTTATACTTGATTACCCATATAATTTTCTGTATACTTTCTATACTGCTCATTTAGCCAATAAATACACTGCAATAACGAATCAGCTAATGGAAAGCATGCAAACCAAATTAAAACATGCAGTTACCCCGTGTACTTTTACAGCTGGTAAAATACTCACTTGTGTAGGCCTGCCATGTTGCCAGAACATTATTCTTTGGCGAGAATTCAAGGCAAACTGCCTTTGGAAGATCAAAGGAACACAGTAACTCAGCATTGGTGACATTAACAATATTTACTCTGGAACCAAAAGATGCTATTTCAATAAAACATGCTTAGAATAGTTAATTAATAGCCCATGTAACTTTTCACATATTTGACTCTTCTAGATCTGTTACAAATTTGGCCAATATAACAAAATTAGAAGACCTTTTTTTCCCCCTCCTGCTTTTACTAAATTTTTTGCAAGAAAACATTTTAAAACCAGGTACCCAAGCATAACAGAAACTGAGTGAAAGCACTGGGCAAAACATGTCACATATTTTAAACTGAACCAGAGACAAGATATACTCTATCCATGGAGTCCATCCACACTACCACAGTGCTAAAGTTGAGCAACGGCCAACAGAAAGATTCTGACTGAATTATCCCACGTATTTTTAAGTCTTCTATCTATAAGGACACACCATTTAAGATTTGGGTTTTTGAGGTTGGGGGATGCAGGGAGACATGGACAATGAAAAGAAAAGGTGAGGCAGCTGAACAAACAAGCTCAAGCAGCACCTCTGAACACCATATATTAAACATCTGCCACATGCAGAATGCAAAGAAACAAAAAAGATCACATCACGATGTGCCCAAGCCACTGCTGTTCTCAGAAGCTGCCTTAGGAGCCTGTTCCTCACCATCTCGTTAACTGCTCCACCTCAGAAAAGAAGGAAGATGGACAGCCCCCAAAGCAAAGAGGCATGTCAGGACTGGAAAGACTTGCCATTTGGAATATCCTCATTTAAAGTATGGGTACCTGGATATACAACCTGTTTGTTTGAAAAACCTGTTTCCCACAAACATCTTCTGGAAACGGGCCTTTCCAATTGGCAAGAATAAATTTTTAATGAAAATTTAAGAGTCTGGATATTTTGGAGAATCAGAAATAACAGTGAAAGTAATGAATCCTACATCTAAGTTACCTACTCCAGAAGAAACATTTAAATGGTATTACTAAATACTTTTGCAGATTTTTTTTAACCTGTTAGTAAGAATACTGACATTTCAGAAAAAGCCTTATGACCTCTTATCACCTCTTAACAGCAGCAACCCTATGCTGCACTCTTATGTAAAGGATGATCTCTAGTGAACTCTATAATGCACTAGTTTATAAAAAAGAAACCTTGTGACGTTGGTACACAAGGTGCATAGAACCGTAATTTTCTATGAGCTTTACTAATAGATTGATCCCAGAAAACCAGGTACTATCATGCTGGGAAATATGAACCAAAAATTGAATAACGCACATCTACAGGCATGGGTACATTATAAATAAGAGCAAAACAGTAAATATTTAATCTGCTATTCAGGAAACAAAGCCACTACCGCGAATAATGCAAAAATAAATTGCGTTTAAAGCATGTATGCAAACACTTGCATTAATAGCAATAGCTTTACGCAGACAAGAGTAAACAGGGCATAACTGATCCAGTTTAATACAAAAAATGCACCAACTTTTCTCCATTGCACCAGGCAAAAAGGGAACCATCCTTGCTAAAAGCAACAGCTTTGCAATTTTTTCCAGAGTCCCTAGAGAAATAAAAAAATGTACATTAGTATTCAAATATACTGCATAAGTTAAGGTATTTTTAACAAAAAGATAAAGCAACCCACCAACTTTCCTGATGTGCTCCTGAGTAGTGCTTTGTAACAATGCAACCTACTCTGCAATTGTTCATTGATTATTACCAGGGCAATGAGAAGTCACGCAAGCATAAAGCCTTCAAAAACCACCAATTTTCTGAACTACTGACAGTAAGAAAAAAATTCACTTATATTTACACAGTTTTCAATTTTAAAGTCTGCCTTTACTTTTCAGAAAATTATTTATTTTGTGCAAAAGATGAAAAATAGTGATAACAACAGTACCTTTGAAACGCTGTACTCTCTGTGAAACTAGGTGGCCCATTCACCATATAAAGCCCTTCGGATCCTCTCACTGGAAGAGTAAACAAACAACTACACATTTCAAATTCAGAAAATGGTCCAAAGCAAAAACTTTATCTAATTTGTGGACCTTAACACCTGCCCATGCTTTTCCCCTGCTTGCATTTTGAAGTAAGTGAGAGAGAGGGTTGTAAAGGAAATTCAGAACATAACACGTGCCGAGACACCTGGCTTCATCCAAGGCAGCCACAGGATTCAAACACAGGACAGAGGCATCAGAGGGGCAGAGCTGAGCTGAGCTCTCAGCCTCAACAGCTCTGGCACAGAACGCACAAGCAACTGAGGCGCCAGTTTGCCCACAGCCGTACGATTTGGTCGCTGCTTTGACTGTCATGGCCCTTCCAGTGCAGCCTTCCCAACGGGGTCATTCTATGAACTGGTGTGTCCCTCTGCCACGGCAGCACTGGTGCCAGTGCAAATAAGGGAGCAGAAGCACTGCCAAGGGCAGCAGAGCAGAGCAGGACAGACCCAAACTGAGTGTATGGCAGAGGGGCTGAGGTGGGGGCACCCCTGGAGCCCCCACCCCAACCCTGCTCCAGCTCCAGCTGCAGGGCTGTGCCTGGACAGGAGGTGAGTATCCTCAAGGATGGAGATCCACAGCCTCTCTGGGCAGCCTGTACCCATGTTCAGTCTCACAGCAAAATAGTTTTTCTTATGTTTAAATGCAATTTTCTAGATTTCAGTTTGAGTCCATTGTCCATCATCCTCTCGCTGGATACCACAAAACAAAAGTCTTGCTTCACCTCGCAGGATGACCTCAAACTACAGAAGAGCTGCACCTCCTTAAGGAAGGAGGACGGGAAAACATCTTGTCCTAATATGGCCACTGGTCCTCAGCTCTCAGCCTTGCTGCAGGAGGCAGCATCATGAAGCCTAACTTGCAGAAGCTGAAAATTCCCAATCGCTGCAAGAGCTGCACCGGTGACCTGCACAATGGAGTTGAAAAGGGCTGCCTAGATACTCCCCAAAGCGAGGATTAGCTGCCTAAACACAGGAAGAGCATTTGCCAAAAGACTGTGTCAGACTAATTTTTTTTGCTGACATGAGACAGGATTTGCCCGATTGTTAGTTTTGACGTTGCAGTTCAACTTGGAAAACAGAAGGCATGAAAGAAGTATCTATAGAAAATGCGTTCCAAATTTTGTTTTTTTTTTCAGAAACATTGCTATGCTTATGGCACTAAGAGACAAACAAGAAATAAAGACAGTTTCATGCAAAATCATGCAGTTGGAATTGTTATACAGTGAATAAAACAGCATTAGCTGTGTTTTATGCATTTTCTTGGGACACCAAAAATGCCTACTGAGGTGACAACTTTACTGAGAAACATGACTCAAGAAAGCAAGATCTGTACTATCTCAAGTTGCAGGTTCTGCAGCTGTATTATTTCAAGGCAGCGTCAGGGCCAGCAGTGCACAGGAGGTCTGAGAGCAGAACAGCACCACTCCTGCTCGGCTGGGTCAGTTTGTACGTCTACCGCATGATGGAATCCATATGTGGACACAGCAACACCTGGACAACAGCAACATCTGCCACCAAACACTCTAGGGGTACCTCATATCCCTAACACAGCTCAAAGATATGTTTTAACAACACTTTAAATATGATCCACCAGCTACGCACCCCACCCAGAATCTGTTCTTCAGGTCTTCTATCAGACTCTCAAGAAAAATTAAGATCCAAATTTACAACAAATTACAGACAATAACAAGCAGTCCAAAATCCACCCCGAACAACTGCAGCCCCCCAAGTGATACACCCAAGTGAGGATAAATATGCCAATGTCTAAAGCTTAGAAACACAGGAAAGGAAAAATACTTGTCCTTTATGTTACAGGCAACTTAAAAAGTAAAAGAGAGAAAAAGGAAGGACTATTAAAAGAAGCTCCACGAAGCGCAGCGGTGAGCCCACACAACGTAGGGAAGAAGCTACACTCAGCGATGAGGCCCTGCGAGCCGTTAGGCGGTCTATAAAGGCCCCACGGGAACAGTCCCCACGTCCTGCAGCTCCCCGGGGCTACCGCCGCCTGCTCGGCGTCCCGGGGACACGGGGCTGAGCGGAGGGGCCTGCCCTGCTGTCACACAACCGCCCGGCCCAGCTCAACCCCCGGGAGCGGAGCGGGCACGGAGTGCCAGGCCTAGACACGCCGCGGCAGCCCGTCCCAGAGAAGGGACCGGCGGAGGGCACAGGGCCGGACCGGGCCGGGCCGCGCCGCCCGCCACCAGCTCCGGCCAGTCCCATCCCCGCGGCCCGGTCCCGACGCACCTGCCAGCAGCGGCGTAGGGGGCGCCATCTTGGCGCGGCGGGCTCACCTTCCGCTTCCGGGTAAGCGCCGTCGCGGCCGCCACAGAGACGTCCACGTCGCTCGAGGGCGAGGGGGCGGGGGCGCCGACACGTGACGTAGGGGCGGGGGCGCGGATTGGAGGCCGGGTAGCTTGCCCCCCCCCCCCCCCCCTCCCCGCGCGCAGTACGCATTTCCGGCGGGCGGTGCCGCGCCGTGCTGACGCTGGCAGAGGGCGGCAGTGGCGGCGGCGGGCCCGGAGCGGCCCGGTCGCATCATGGTGGCCAAGCAGCGCATCCGTATGGCCAACGAGAAGCACAGCAAGAACATTACGCAGCGCGGGAACGTCGCTAAGACCTCGGTACGCAGCGTAGGGCTGGGGGGGAAGGGGGAGATGGACATAGCGGGGAACTGAGCGGGGGGTAATGGCGGTGCTGTGCCTGCAGAGGACGGCCCCGGAGGAGAAGGCGTCGGTCGGGCCCTGGCTGTTGGCGCTGTTCATTTTCGTGGTTTGCGGATCAGGTGAGGGGGGGAAACGGGAGCGGGAGGGCGGCGATGGGGCCTGGTGGCGGTGGGCCCGCCGCCGTGACCCCGCCGCCACCGGGCCCCACTGATGGAGAGCCCCCGGCGAGCGCTTTCCTCCTTTGCTCTCTTGCAGCCATCTTCCAGATCATCCAGAGCATCCGGATGGGCATGTGAGGGGCCCCTCCCCGGGTCAGGCCCGACCGTGCCCTTCCCCGGTGCTGCCATGAGCTGTTCCCCCTGTCCCCGGTCAGCCCCGGTTCGTCGTCGCAGCAGCTGCCCGAGGAGCGGTGCTCGGCATCGGCCGTGTCGCATTCCAGGTCCCTTCAGCAGTCATTCCGAGTTTTCTAGCCCACAGTGCCTTGAACAGCACCAGATGTACAAAGCAATAAAATTATATTGTTGATCTACAATCGTGGACCTACTTATTCGGTGAAGTGCACAGCCCTGTTCTCTGTAGAGACGTTAACCTGTACGCCATGTCGATACGTAGGAATTGACATCTGTTGTAAACACCGGTCTTGAGATCTAATCCTCTGTATAGCTGGAAATGGTTTTATTTAAATTCAGAAGCCAGGATTTTTATAGCAGCTGGAGTACGAAGCATGTTCGTAATGGGCCGTGCAGCGTTCTGTAGCTTACCCAAGTGCATCGTCCTCTCTGTACGTGTAGAATAGTCTTACTGCAGCATGTGGCAGTGCATTAGCACTCAAACGCTTATCACAACAGAAAACTTTATCCCATACCTCTTGTCCTAATAAATGCAAAATGCTTGTTTCTATAGAGTTAGTGGGTATTACTTAATTAGAAACCGGCATGACCGAACAGCAGCTGTTTCTGACATAACCCGATGCTGAAGTTTCACAAACTGCTGGCTGACCGAGCCTCTCCTGGCCCTGGGCTGCGACTGTGCTGTAAATACTTCTTGGACAACTTTCAACCAGTGGTGATGGTTTTAAATTTTACAATGTTGTATGGGAATGTTTGGTGCAGGTAGAGGGACCCTGCCCCTCCTGCCCACAGTTCTGCTTTTATGTGCAGCATCTGCAGAGTGTGGTATGTCTTGCAATATATATTTAATCCTATTTAAGGTAAATCTTGCTTTCAGCTCTAACAATGGATCCAGTACTTAACTGCTTCCCTACGGATGATCACAGTTCCACCTTAGTGATACTGAAGAAAAAAAGAAAAGAAAAAGCCCTCCTTGCATCTGTAGATGACTGTAACTTATAACAGTGGAAAATGCTGCTGTTGATCATATTTTATTGCTGATGGCCCAGGCTTTGAGTGGCCTCTTGCTCTGTTGTGGTAACAAAGGCAATCCAAAATTGGTCTGCTGTTGTACGCAGCTGCTAAAGGAAGATTTCTTTTTTCAGGTTTCTTAGCAGAAGACAAATTTTAAAATCTGGTTACACTAGAAGTAATAGAAAAGTTTCTGTAGACATTAATTAAATGCCTGATAGCTGTGAAAGAGCAGATCTTTTGTATGAGTTGTCACATTTCCATTTGAAATCATTGGGATTGGTGTAAACCAGTGTGGCCAAGAGCATGCCCCAGAACCGAGCCGTACAAGGTAACATATGTTCCCTGTTCTTGGACGCTCTTATTTTGTAAGTGGTGGTGGGGGGAAGTATGTACCATCTCTGATTTTAAATAAAGTTCTTTTCAAATGCGAGTCGTGGTTGTTTTGAGGTTGGCAAAATGGTACCTTATGGGGTGTTGAAACTAGGTCGCTTCACGCTGCGTGCAGCTTCATTAGCTTCTTCCCTGAGAGGAGCCCCTTTGCTGCAGGAAACTCCCATATGGGGCCGTTGGGGGGGTCTGGGCCGTACTGGTGCGGTGGTGCCTCTGAGCCATCAGCTGCAGGGGACCAGCCCATCCACCTGCAGGGGTTCAGCAGGTGACTGGTCCACTGCCTGTGCCTTCTCTGGTCCCTGGGGATGCAGGAGGGCCTGGGGGGGGTCTGTCCAGTTCCTGCTTCTACAGGTGATGTTTCCTTTTGCTTTGCCCATGCAATATCTCAGTGTGCTTTTTCCACTGCCAGCATTGCTGGAGTTGGAAGAACAGAAGCATGTTGTGCGTCACGTGTAAACAAAGGGACGTGCAGCAGCTGCTTTTGTTGCAATTGCAGCATGAAGAGCAATACTTGTCTGACAGACCAGGAGCCAGCGGTGGCCTTCATCAGATAATTGCATTTTGGGCATATTGTGCCCCTTGAAAAGCACCATTGGATTGAAACCAAAGTGTTCTGGGGGTGGTCTACATTGAAAAGTGGTGAAAGAGGAGTTACAGCCAAGACCAGGCACTTGCGCAAGGGATAAGAAGGAAAAAAAAAAAGTTGGTTTTGTGATGAGCTGACAAAACAAGAGCGAGGTCATTCTGCAGGTGATGTGGCATTAAGTATCAGGAAAATTCAGTTAGAAGAGGGATGGATACGGCAAAGTGCTGCAGGAATTGAACGATGAGGAGCATCTGCTTTGTCTGCACCCAGTGGCCAAAGCCCCGAGGGAGTCTCTGCTTCCAGGTGTGTTCCCATCGTCCTCACAAGGGACTCTGCCAGGGCCGTAAAGGGCAGCTTAGTCATTTATTGGGATGAGGAGAGGAAACAGCAGTGGTCAGTGACCTACTGGTGGGTCGTTAAGAGCTGAGGTGTGCATAGTTTACCTTTAGAAACTGCCTTGAGTGGTGTTTGCGCAAGGTGACAGTTGAGGGGACGTTGATATCCCAGGTTATTCCTTCCAGGCAGCGGGTCCTTCTTTTACTTCCCATGAGACTGAAAAAGCAAGTTGAGCAAAGGCAACTACTACTACATTTCCTCTGTCCAGTAGACTCCACGTGCTTAGAGAGAGCCAACTGTGAGACTACGCAACTTGAAAAGACAAAAAAGAAAGACAATAACCCCCTGCTTTGTTTCTAGGCCCCTGTGAGCAGCGGATGCTCTTTTGTGGCTGTGTCGCAAGGACAGCGAGCCATCATGGAGGAGGCTCAGGCTGGGGAACGTTTAAACAAACTGGGTGTACACAAGACCATGGAACCCTATGGGATGCACCAGCGGGAGATATTCTTGAGGCCTGGAAGAAAGCAAACATCATGCCTTCGTCTGCAAAAGGCCAAGAGGAGGACCTGGGGAACTGCAGGCTGGTCCACCTCACCTCAGTACCTGGGAGGTGGTAGAGCAAAGCCTCCTGGAACCCACTTCCAGGTACAGGGATGACAGGAAGGTGATTGGAAGCAGCTGTGGGTTTATGAAAGGGAAAACACACTCAATCACCCATCAGCCTTCTCCAGATGATGGGCTTGGTGGAGGAGGGGACAGCAGCAGATGCTGCTTACCTTGACTCGGGCCTGGCTTTCAGCATGGCCGTCCATCACAGACAAACCAGTGTAAGAGGGGCTCGGTACATGGGCAGTGGGGACTGAGCCCCGCTGGGCTGCCCCCGGCGGCGTGAAATCCAACCAGAGGCCAGTCACTGGTGCAAGCGGTTGGGCCTGGAGTTGGAAAGAGCACCATGATCAGGTCGAGATCTCCTTCCCCCCGGCTCAGCACCGAGTGCTGCACTGGCTGCTGCTGGGCTCCCAGTGCAGCACAGACAGGGACACGCTGGAGCCCAGCACAGGGCTGCAAAGTCGATCTGACGTACGGGGAGGCTGAGAGAGCCTGGAGGAGGGGAGGCTCAGGGCAACCTGAGAAGTGACAGGACAAACAGCAATGGGCACATACTGAAATATGAGAAAACCCTTTTAAACATAGGGGGGGAAAAAAAAAAAATCTTCTTTTGCTGTGAGGGTGATCAGACCCTGGAAGGGTTGCCAGTGGAAATGGTGGAGTCTCCATCCTTAGGGACAGTTGCCACACGACTGGACAGCGGGTCCTAGGCAGCCCAGAGTGCTGGAGCATCTCCCGAGGTGCCTGCCAGCCCCGACGGTGCTCTGAAGCAGAAGTACAAATGATGCAAAGCACCAAGCTTGTTTTCAGAAGCCTCAAAGAACAACACCCAGGTTTATTTCCCCTCTCGTCAGACTGCAACTTCTCGTTTCCAGGGACTGATAAAGCATCTTGTTCGGTACCATGGCCTGCAGCAGTTCCATCCTGGCAAAGTAACACAGTGCTGCAATTCACCGAAACAGTCAGTCAGGTTCTTCAGTAGAGCTGAGCTCGCTGTCCCGTTGAGGTGATTTATTAACCATGTGCAACTCACTTTTATTTCAAATCCTTGTCTTTTCTTTTTTTTTTTTTTTGTTTCCTGTGAAACCTTCTCAAGGCTGGCTGTGAGACTGCACTTCAGTAACACCCATCAGGATCAGCATGTGTTGCCTCACAAGGCAAGTGGTCCCTTCTGCCAAGTCCTCCTGAGATGTTGGTGCACGACTTGGACGGCAGCGGCAGTCGGTGCAGCACAGTGACCACAGCTGCGTTGCCAGTGTTTTACATCCCCCAAGTATCACCTTGTGCACCACCAGCTGCAGCTGGGACGGTGCTGCAAGGTTGTCTTCACCTTGATACGGCACAAACTGGAGAGGGACTTTTTACAAGAGCATCTGCTGATAGGATGAGGGGTAATGGCTTCAAACTGGAAGAAGGTAGATTTAGATAAGGTATTAGGAAGAAATTTTTCACTATGAGGGTGGTGAGACCCTGTCCCAGGTTGCCCAGAGAAGCTGTGGCTGCCCCATCCCTGGAGGTGTTCAAGGCCAGACTGGATGGGGCTTGGAGCAACCTGGTCTGGTGGGAGGTGTCCCTGCCCAGGGCAGGGGGATGGAACTGGATGGTATTTAAGGTCCCTTCCGACCCAAAACAAATGTGATTCTATAAAATTGAAAAATTATCTGCCCGCTGCTGACATGAAAGATGTCCAGCGATAAAACTGACTGTAGGAACCGACACTGAGCATGTGCATCCACTGAGCTATGAACACACAGGGCCTACAGAGCTCACCTGGCAGCATCGGGTGTCGCACATCACCTTAAAACAGCCGCGAGGGAACCAGATAACCTACAGAAAGGGAATAATCCCCCCTTTTTGCAACAATCCTATCCCGGCAGCCTAAAGGCTGTTACTTGGGCAGTCCGAAGTTAGCCCAGCTTGCAGGGGGTGGTTAGCACAGGTAATGGCAGCCCCCCCAGGAAAGGGCAGCGGGCGAAAGGCCTGCTCCGCCAGCCGAGCGCGGCCGGGGCCGGCGGGTCTGGGCAAAGGGGAGGCGGCCCCGCGGCCGGCGGGGCTCCGCGGCGGCACAGGCCGGGCCGGGCCGTGCCGGACCCGCAGCTCCGCGCCGGAGAGAAGCCCCGGCGCACCGGCCCGGCCTCCCACAGGGCCTCGCCCCGCCCCGGCCCGGGCCCAGCCGCCTTCCCCGCCCGCCTGCGCCGCCCCGCGGCCGGCGGCCGCCATAGCCGGGCGGCTCTGCAGCGCTGCGGGCCCGACCGGAGGCCTCGTCCCGCCCCGGGCAGCGGCCGCTCGGCCACGGCCTCCCGCTCGGCCCCGGGCATGGCCGCCTGCCCCAGCCCCGGCCCCTCGGCCGTGCGTCCAAGGAGGAATTTTGTCCTGTTTAAGACAGCAGCAGGCTGACCTCGCACCAAATACTCATTCTCCCTGGCTTCCTTTCTGGTTTAGCCCCCCCCGGCTGAGCAGTGGCCGGTGTCCCTCAGTCAGGGGGGTTTGGGGACAAGTGGATCCCGGCCCCTGCGCAGCATCCTGCGGAGAGAGCAAATCATTCCCACCCACGGTACCGAAGTCCCTCAGATGGGGAAGGTCAGGGCACACCACTCGAGTCCGGCTCCAAGAGGCGAGTGAGAGAAGATGTGGTGATACCACCTCAGTCAGAACGTGGCAGAGCCCGAGCTGGCCTAGACACCGTGGAAAGACAGAGGACCTGGGACTTCACCAAACCTCACTTCTCTTGCACCCTTCAGAAAGGGAAGGGAAAACTCCTAGCCCTTTAACATGAGCACAGACTGTCCATAAAGAGAAAAGCGCTTGTTAATCACAAAAGCAGCACAGCACATGGTACAAGCAGAAATAAATGCCCTTGCATGCTCATGGGAGACTGGCAATCAAGGGGACACGCTAACAGAAACACAATGAAACTTGCTCAAACTAAAATTTGAGGGGGCTGAGGTGCTAGGCTCTTGCTCAACTGAAATCTTACCTTAGACCACAAAACATTGACTTTTTTATTGAAGAGCAAAGTTCTTTTCCAGAACAGACAGGCCCCAGCTAGCCCAGTGCTTTGTCTTGAGCAGTGGCAGCAGGAGATGCTACGAAGCACAGGCAAGTTTAGCCACCCTTTACAGTTGACTCCCCTCCTGCTCCTCTCCTCACAGCCAGCAGCATTGTGTGGGGGTGGTAAGAGGGTACATCCCTGTTTGTCAACCTGCTGTCCAAGAGCCTTCCTAAGCCCTTTTAGAACATCCTACCTGCCTCCACAGCATCCCGTGGCAACCAGCGCCAAAGTTCCCTTTCTGCTTGTGATCTGGCGAGTAACAGCTCTGTGCTCACCTCACCCATCATCTTCTCTGGACACTGAGCTGCTCATGGCAGCCTTCCCACAGCCTACTCCCCTTCAAGCCAGAGTCACAGCCTTCTCAGGCTCTCCTCATCAAGCATTTCCTCCACATCCTCCCTTGGTTTTGTAGCCTTTCCCTGCATGTTCTGCCACATCCTCTTTAAGACACAGGGGTTAATTCAGAGCCACCACAAAGCTAAATCTCATCGCTCTAAGACCTTTCTGCTCCAGCACGGCTCTGCCACCGAGACACCATGGCTGCAGTCCCTCCCATACCACACATGCACACAGTCCTGGGGTCAAGCCCGTTTCAAAGCACTGCAAGTCCAGGAGCTGAATTACTTCTCTATTTGTTACGCTGAAGCTATATCACAATTTCAAAGACAGGTATTACGGGAATATGCAACAGCACTGCTGCCCAGAAGAGACAGCATCACATCTTAAGAGCCCACTTTCCCACACAGCTCCCAAAAAAACACCATTAAAAGCACCCAAGAGCAATTAGCAGACACCGAGCAGTGTGCATGGCTGCCTGTGCCCACCCACAGCACCAGCCAGACCCCCCAGCACGGGCAGCGGGGATCTCTGTCGCCCAGACTCACGCCACGCAAGCACTGCCAGGCGGCTGATTGATGTGGTTGGTGCCGTCACACGTAAGGACAAAGAAAGGCTTTACAGCCGCGGGAAGCTGACAGACACCGGGTACACAAAGCAGTGCAGCAGCCAATACAGCCCGACAGCAACACAATCGTTTGTCAAGGAGCCTTTCTTCCCCATCTCGGAAATCTAACATTTAATAGCACCGAGATGATGTCCCCACACTGAGGAGGTGCTATTCCTTCCTCCCCCCCAGGCAGCAGCCTCGCTGCTTCTCAGGATGAGACAGCAGCAATTCAAGGACCCTTTTCTGCCATTTTATAGTGTTCTCGCACAGCAAGCTGAGTTGGCATTTAGAGCAGCGTACAACTTACCGCTAGGAGAAAACTAAAACCAAAACCAAACCTGATAGTGGAGCGAAGCAAACAAAGGATTTCTAATAGGAACAGTTTAATCTTTGTTTCATCCCTTATTTTCAGCAGATTTACTAAATGCTTTTTTCTTTCGGAGGCAAAACCTCTCCAGACCACCTGCGTGTAAGTGGATCTGTCACTGTGCAGCAGAGATCACACAGAGACGTCCCCACACACCAAGGTCACAAACGTCACACAAGAGGGAGAGGAAAAGCACAGACACCAGCTCCACGGGAACACCGGAGTGCTTGGGACTGTCTTCTCATTGGCTTGATTCTCTACTTCTGCCATCAGCAGGACATTAACAACTTAATGTTTTGAACGTCTTTCTATTTCACTCCTTAAAAATAAATTGAAATTTGCAGTGTTCCCTCCAGAAAAGTTTTCATCAACTATTCATCTGAAGGACTTCTGTTCCCAAAAGTCACCCAATTTGTCCCTTTTCACTTACTTTACCAGCTACATCCTTGCTGTATAGCTGGAGTGAGCTACTGATCACTGGGGGGAAAAAGATACACTTAGCTACTAAAATATTGTTTTCTAATTTGCACACGATGATGGTTTCCCAAAAGAAGTTACAGCAGTATACATGCACGCTTATAGCAAGCCAAGAGCACCAATCACCAAATCACAGAATGGTCAGGGTTGGAAGGGACATTTGGAGATCATCTCATCCAACCCCCCTGCCAGAGCAGGGTCACCCAGAGCAGGTCGCACAGGAACACGTCCAGGCGGGTTTTGAATGTCTCCAGAGACGGAGACTCCACCACCTCTCTGGGCAGCCTGTGCCAGGGCTCTGCCACCCTCCAAGTAAAGAAATTTTTCACGATGTTCAGAATTTCCCGTGTTCCAGTTTGTGACCATTGCCCCTTGTCCTGTTGCTGGGCACCACTGAGAAGTCTGGCCCATCCTCTTGACACCCACCTTGTAGAACTACAGCTGAATCTACAACTGAAACAAAGATCATTTTAGTGTATTACTTCAGTGA
This sequence comes from Alca torda, assembly GCA_008658365.1. Lineage (NCBI taxonomy): Eukaryota > Metazoa > Chordata > Aves > Charadriiformes > Alcidae > Alca > Alca torda. The sequence continues at coordinate 10,784,222 of CM018081.1, forward strand.
GTACTTTTCAATATGTGTATATACACACATATACACACATACACACACTCTCCCCCCGTGGCTTTTTTGAACTGTGCTGTGAACTGATGCTTACCAGGAAGGTGCGATGCTGTAATTTCTGGAACACAGGACAAGGATGCTTCCTTGAAATCTGAAGACACCAAAGCTTGCAGTTTCCAGTGTTGCTTCTTTTGTTTTGTCTTACCTAACACACAAACCTGACGAGAGTTAGACATACACAAGGGTAAGATATTGAAGCAAACATTTGCAGGCACAGGCTCCGGAGTGAGTGGGACTGCAGCACCCGGGGGTGACGACTGAGCTGCGCCCGTGGCACCCGCCTGGGAAGGCAGGCTGGGCCGTTTGCTCTTGTAGTAAATGTTTGGTTTTAACAGACCAAACTGTTTCAACACGCCAGCACACAGCCAAATGTTAATTTATATGTATCACTGCAAAACCAACAGGGTCACTGACAGCATCAGAATTATGCTTTTCCTAGAATAAAGGAAAAAAAAACTCTGTTGCAAGAGAAGCAGTTATAATTTTGGCATTATTCTATTACTAGCTCACAGAATTTACCTTTCTCCAGTTTAAGAAAAAAGTTCTACTGAATTTAGTTACACTGTAACAACATCTACAGCCAAAAAAATTCAACAAAACTGCAGTTTAATTTCAGAAAATGTGTTAAAATATATATATATTTATACATCAATTTGACACACTGCGTTAGTTTACACAAATGATGGTCTCTCTTGAAACTGTATTTATGAAATGTACATTTTTAATTTAAATACTCAGTATACACTGCACTTAATCTGCATGTTGCATTTATTAAATACATTAAAATCTGCAATGTAACAAAACGTTTTCTGCATACGAAATTCAAAACACCATTTTAAATGAACAAAAGATGGCTCACTTCATTTATTTTTTTTTTAAACAACTAGTGCATAGCACACTAGCTCAGCTCCACCAACACCAGCTGTTCTTTCTTTTTTATTTGACATTGTTCACAGACTATTACATATTACAATAAGAGTGCTGGATAAAAACATGAGGTACGAAAGTGGTTCAAAGATTATAGGTCATGCAGATCATGCTAGACAGCAAAGAAAGTTGTGAATGAGAAAACACTAAATAAAAATACATAAAGAATGTGCATTATAAAATAAAAAAAAAAAACAACTCAATTACACAGCTTTGCTTCTTTGGTTACAAAGTAGGTTGAACAATTTCACAGCTTTTTATTCCCACCCAAAAAAAAATTATACGAAATGTCAAAAAGCAGAGGAATCATGGCAATTTCTCTCTATTAGAAAGTAGAAACAGAAATGAGCAAAGTTTTCTTCATCAAAATAGCCCATCAATTATTTATTATATCACAATAACTGGTGACTACCTGTACAGATGCACTATGGTCTTCATACTTACACTCTATACAAAATTTACATTCAAGCTGGATCTTTACTACCGTAAATAAATACCAAGGGTAAATTGCCATTAGTGTTAGAAATATGCCAGGATTCTTTTGTTCAATTATTGCCTAAACATTTTATCTATTAAATGCAATCCCATCTATCATTTTACTGATACATACATTTATTAAAAAAAAAATTAAAAAAGTTCTGTGACATTGTTCATGTACATTATGAAAATAGCAGCCCTGTAATAAATAAAACAAATAAATGAAACTAATGTAGGCAAATGTTACTTATATTGAAAGAACAGTGGCTCTTAAGATGAATTGTTACTTCTTACCAGATAGCAAGGCTGAAAGTAATCCATGGGAAATGGAAACCTTGGAGAGCCACCAAAGCTCGTAAAAGACCTCACTCCTGCACACCAAGCAAAAGCATTCGTTGCACGAATAACACCTCCTCCGACCTCCCTTGTGCACCCATGACGTAGCGGACACCAACTGCGCTTCATGACATACCCGTGAGGGACAGCTCTTGGAGAATGATTGTCTAATACTGAAAAGGCCAAACACACAACAGAAGCATGGCTACTTGCTTTCATATAAAGTGGAAAGAACATCAGTGGCACACAAGGACAGACTGCTCTCGGGTTTTTGTTTTGTTTTCAAAGGAGGCAGGGAAGCTTTACGCTGAGGAGACATTCGGCTGCTGTGGAGGTTGCGTTGGCTGCGGAGGCTGTGCTATCACTGTTTGCGCCTGTGAAGTGCTACTAGGATTGGCCTGTTGGGTTGAAAGTTGGGATAACTGATCATTGTTTGAAAGAGATTTTAACAGTGCGTTTTCTCGTTCAAGTAAAGAGTTTCTTTCAACTAATTCTTTTATTTGTTCCTTCAGGACTTCCACTTCTTCTCTTACTGCATACATCAAATGGCTTTTCACTAGATCCTGTGAAGAACAAGTTAACAGTTACACCAAGTGAAAGAACAGTTTCATTCCACTCCAACCCCAGAATTTACTGTTTTACTGCTTTCACTAAATTAAGGTGGTAAGCCTGGAAAACTAAAGCACTCGTCACTGAAATTATATGGAGAAATTAGCCTTCAGGAGCAAATAATCTAGCTCTTGAATTCACCGTAGAGTGGCCTTGGCATCAAAAGCTTTGTTTCCAGCATTCAGCATTAAGTTCTAGTCACCTCGGTTACCCTGAAGACAAGGACTAGAATTACAGTCCAGTTACTCAGAATGAAAGCATCAGCTCTAAAGCTCTGAGTCTGTGTTGCACAATCCCAGGCACTGAGGTGTATGAAAACCAAGAAATAAGAAAGCCTCTAAATCAGCAGAAAAATAAAAAAAACGTAACAAAAATGTCAAATATGGCACAGCGTAAGTGACAAGAAAAAGTAGTGAACTTCGCTAAAGTAAGAGACTTAAATGTGCTATTTATTTTCAGCACCCCTTTAAGTTCAATCAGCTTGTTCACAGAAATTCATAGTAAAATTAATTTAAGAACACTTCTGGGCCAACAGTAAAAGCAATCCTGGTTTGTGGTCCCGTAGTTGACACAGAAATAGTTGATACAGGGATGTTACAGACTCAAAAAAACACAGTACAGCTGGAAACTTACGTCTCATGATGAACCACTAATCCTATTAGAAGTAACAACTTATTTTTTACTTACCATTGCCTGTTCTATTTTGTTGTCAATGGCAACAACACTTGCACCAGATGCACTGTAAATATAAGAAGAAAACTTTGTGAGCATTTCTGTAACATTCAATTAAAACTATGCAGCCATTGGCACCTGCAGCATCCCTAGAACATGCTTTCCCCAGGACGCTAAAGCTCCAGATTCAGGAATTCAATATACAATCATAGGGGTTCCCTCCCCACGTGCACACACTGGATCGCCCAGTGCTGTTAGGGCTCTTCAGAGACACTGCTCCTTCAGTTTATAATTCCTCAGGCTATGCTTATGACACCCATAACCAGAAAAATGCATTTGAATAAACAGTAAATTAACCACTTTGATTCCTTGCCTCATTTTCCAGCTTTCTTCACTAGGGAAAATGGTTTCAGGGGATATTCATGGGGTCCTTCATTTCAGTTTTATTTTTGCTAAATAGCTTTTATAAAGCATTGAGAAAAACCCCCTGTATAATATTTGTTCTCTGGCTTTACTTAAAAACTACTTTCCATTTAAAAAGTACCTGGATCAGCACTGTATTTACAACTCTGCAACCAAGTGGCAGCAGTCAGCAAAAGAGTAAGACGTGACCAAAGCCCAAACTCCAAGAGCGCACTTACTCAGTTTCAACGAATTCTCCCTGTATCACGTTTAACATCTCAGAAACACATGGGCTGGTTACAGTTAGGGTCAGTCTTGTTCCAAAGACATACTAGTGCAGAACAACCCAACAAAACATCTCTGCTATCGCTATAAGAGTGTGTATTTACTGCACGAAACAAGATGTTGAACTACATCTTGAAATCCCCGGTTACAGCAATTCAGGCTTTAATATTTTTGGCTGTTTTCAAGTCACAATACCTGAACACAAGCCCGTCACTCACTCGTCACTCTCTGGAGTCAGAATTTCGGGGGGGTGGCGTCCCTGTTCTCGGGCAGACTCCGATCTCTCCATGTGAGAGGAGCTGTCGCTCTGCCCAGGGGGTCAGAGCGGGCACCCCGCACCACCGGCTGCGGCCAAGGAAAGCACACACGGCACCCACAGCACACTGCATCCACACGCAGGCTCTGCTGGTCCCGCACTCTCCGTCCCTGCCCTCCTACACCACGTCTCCGTGGTCCGATTTTACCCCCCAGCTCCGTGTCTGACACACGGTGCTTGGACTGTTTACCAGCCCCGCCAGTGATAACTGCTGATAATGCTCCCCCGGCAATGGACGCTGCTATCAGCAGCACGCAGCTACATTTAAAAAAGTTAACATAAGGGAAAAATGCAAGGTTTGCAGTCATGCTTGGAAACTCGCCTCCCTGAAAAAACGTAATATTCACTGAAACCAAGTGTTAAGAAAAAAACTGCTTAAGGCTTTGTAAAATGTGTATTGGCAATATGATCAGCAGTATTAAGTTACATACATGAAACAAAGCTCAACTGTTCAAAGAATATGACACTATTTAGAGAAATCCATTTCAACAAGTCTCACAAGAATTGTCAGTGCCTAGCACCAAGCGTTTACAAGTAGAGGGAATCAGCTTTTCAGACTGAGGGAGTGACACCCTCTACTTCTAAACTGAACAAAACTTGTAATCTAAAGCAAAAGTGCTAAACATTCATTTCATAAGAAAATTGTTCCAGTGTCTGTCTTCTAAGCTTCTTTCAAGCCACACTCATGGTAAACCTCCTCAGAATAAAAAGTATTTATAATTCATGACAAGGTTACATATTCTTTCCCATTTTGGATTAATGTGTTTCAGATCTATCTGAAACTGCTTAAAATGTCTGCGTTCAAGAGTCACTGAACTCCCCAAGACTGCTCCTTGTCCCCGATACAGCCATTCATGAACTCCACTCTACAAGTCAGGTGAGGCAGCTCTGAAGAGATGAAGAGGAGCAAAGTTAAAGCAAACAGCACACTTTGTAGTGGGATCTCCTTCACCACGTAATTAGACATCTTTTGTCAACACTTTTCTAGTTAAATTTGAGACTGGGACTTGTTCCTTTATTCCCATTTCAACTACTTTGCAGTGCGATTATTTAAAAAGTGAAGCCCGTTACACCACTCAAAGTTAAGGCATTCGATCAGTTCCATGCAAAAGCCTCTCAGGAGGAAGACAGGCAGCCTTCCCCTTCACCACTCACCACCCTGTACCTGCCGGGCATGCTGCAGAAGTGCCTTTCCCACGCTACACCTTGTGCTCCACGTTCTCGCCTGCCTTTTACATGAGTGCAGTGTTCCCATCATGGATATAAGATGTGATCTGAATGCAGCCAGAGAAACTATCGCTCTCCCACCCATCTTTTACACTTAAAAGGGATGCTAATAGAGAGTGCTGAAAGCCAGAAGTAGTTTATACACTACTTTTATTTGTTTCTATATTCTTGTTGCCCTTACCCCCAGAGCAGCTGGCACTACTATCGAAGTACTGAGTCAGGATCCCAGACCTGCTCCCTGCACAAATCCCAATGTCCATCCTGCTCGGCAGAGCCCGGGACCACACAGACCACCCCAGGAGAAGTTCCACGCTGACAGAGCAGCCTTCGGTTAGTCAGGTGCTGTTTTATCCTCATCACAGTATGTCACTTCACTTTCTAAAAGCATACGAGAACTAGATTTTATGCTAGCACCATTCCTATATGGGTCTGTCCTTTATTCATTTTATAGTGCTTCCCACAACAAATAGCTCCTGTGAGACACTCAGAAGCAAAGTACTCCAGTGCCAGCTATTCTTACGGTATAGTCCAAATATGCTGCCAAATCTTAAGATTTCGTATTTTTCTCAGATCCTTGGCTGTTGATATCAAATCTCAATCCCATGGCTGCAGAATAAAATTTATAGATACAATTCAGTCCTTATGAAAAGGCCAGGAAAAAAAATAAATCTGTTAAAAGTAAGCCTTTTTGGATGTCGTAACTTGAAAGAGTTTGATACATTCTGTGAGTGCACCATCCACTGTACATCCAAAGTCTCAACTTGCACATTTGTGAGTTAGAAGTGGAAAGACACTATTTACCTCTTACAAAAAAAGACCAATTGCTTTGCCATACTTTTAGACAACCAAAAAGTTGTTTGTTCCAGGAACTACAGAACTCTGGAAATTATGGTCCCGAGGGGTGGTGGAAGCCCCATCCCTGGAGGTGTTCAAGGCCAGGCTGGATGGGGCTTTGAGCAGCCTGGTCTAGTGGGAGGTGTCCCTGCCCATGTTGGAACTAGATGATCTTCAAGGTCTCTTCCAACCCTAACAATTCTATGATTCTATGATTGTCAAAGCTGATATACATAAGCAAAAATCCAAGCACATAACTTAGGATGGTTGGAAGAGATGGGTTAGGCATTTTTTATTTTATTTTTTTTTAAAACTTTCATTAACTTTTTTGCAAGCTTCCCACGCCCCCCTCAAACTGAGATTTTGCCGCCAACTAGCTACCATACGTACACACTGTAATTTAGAGAAAATTCAGCTTGACTTGGCCCTCCAAGTTAAGGTTATGTAAGTGACCAAAAAGAGCTTATCTTGGTATACCAGTATCACTCTGAAGCCCATCAAGATTTATAATCATCAAAAATGACAAAGATTACCAAGTACATTTTACCATTTCCAGAGATGGATAGTAAACCGAACATTTTTTTCCCTTACACACCAGATAAGCAGAACCCTATTTAGTCTGGGAAATCCTCATTTTGATTGTTTAAAAAAATCTTAGTGGCTTAAATGTAATTTGTTCACATTTTACTTTGAAAGACCAATGGGAAAACTAGATTTTGACTGCTAATAACACTGCTTAGCTATAGCTCACTATCAGGTATGCAGCGTTTGAAATAAACATTCTATCAAATACTTACAGCTTGCACCTCGGAATTCTTTATGTTTTATTTTAGGACTATTTCTCCTATATGCCTACAACTCAAGAATACCACTGTAGTTTTTTTGTTTCAAATCTTGCAAACAAAGTGAGAGAAGTGTCTTGGACAACCACGTACATATGGATTAAGAAAGCAGGAAGAGAACTGGTAAGTCCAAGTGCAAGTCTAATTTCTAATGCCTGTTACACAACATGCAGCGATCACACTTTCCATAATGCATTCTTAAAAGCCTGGGTATAATTCTGACTTCATTGCTGCAAAAACATTTCCTATGGAGACATAGCATCCCAAGAGTATAGTAAGATATTATTGGAAAGATGTTTCAGTATCATCAACAAGATATATTATTTTAAAAAGCGTTTGGTAGCCCTGTTAGAACAACACTTAGCAGTGTACAACTTCACTGAAAATACAGATATTACATCATCATCAAACAAATGTTCTTTGTAAAGCATGATTTTGCAGTTGGAGAAAGCTTACTTACTCTTCCAAAACGTGAACACTGTTCACAGAATAGGAAAGTGAATAAAATAAATAACTAATAGAAAAATTGAGGATGAGTGGATCATAACACAGAAAAAAAGATTAATGTCTTAATGTTAACTTGCTAATAGCTGGAGGAAAAATTAACCTTCAACATCACCTCACATTGGTATGCACCAAGTTCTATTTGAATGGTGAATTCAACAAGTGCCACTGTACTCAGCTTGGTGTTTTCACCAATAATAACTTTGATATACTTATCATCCTTTTAAGAGACATGTTCTCGACTTCAAAATTCACTTCGAAAGCTAGCTAGAAAGACTTGGAATCGAACTTCAAAATAGAGGTATCTGCAGCTTAATTCACTCTGTATGCTTAAAAAAAGAACACAGTGTTTCATTTTTAGAGATTCCACAGTCCTCAGTAAAGCGTGTGTTTTACGCCAACGTTGGATGCATTAGGAATGAGAGTTATAAACAGCCCTACTTCAGCTCTGTCAAGTACTAGACTAGGTAATAGCATTTCACATTTAAATGAGACTGCACATCCGACTCACTGGATGACAAACTAGTTTTGAAGATTCAGGGTTTTTTAGTCAGTAACAAAAAACATATTCTATATTCAGCTATATTACCGATTACCTGTATACTACTTTCCCACGGAATTTCTTAGCAGCACCCCTCAAAAGACTGCCAGAATGCACGAGTTTTCTTGCTTTTTCGTGCTCTTGACATTTCTTCTAAATTTTAGCATCAAGATTTACTGTACTATTCAGCTCATGCTTTTAGATACATAAAATCTACCACTCAACATTGCTAATTCTGCAAGTCTGGAAAAGACTGCCTGCAGAACAGACCACAAAGAGAAGATGTTACACATCGCCGACTCAGACAGACGTCCCTGAACCAGGTGATCTCCCCTAACCCTTCTAGCTCTTTTGTTGTTACTGCTTTAAATCAAATCATCAAGCAACCTTTCTGGAAGGAACAGTAAGGTACCCTGAAGTGTTCCCACATTTGTTTTCCTTGCAAGTGAACTAAAAACTAAAACAGTGTGTTAATTTATTCTTTCCCCTCATTTGTTTACTCATTTACAAGCAGTTGTAGTGACTTAACCCACTATTCTTCATGTCTTACCACTAGTTGAGCTATTCAGTCCATGCAGAGAAGCCTTGTGTATTCTTGAAACTATTAAGGCATGTTTAATTAGCCTCCATCCAATTATGAGATTTTATAATGACAGCTTCCCAATACGATCAATCATCCAGCCTTGAAAGAGTATCTATGCAAGTATTTCATATTTTCATCATTTTTCTTTGCAAAACCACATGAGAACGTAAGAAGGTTTGAGGCAGTGAATTCAGAGCCTTGGGATTACCAGCTGATGCCTGGCTTTCCCTGCAAGTCTACTTACACTCCTCCACCAAACAGAGAAGTACTTCCACAGAAAAGTTAAGTTTTCTTCAGTTTTACATGAAACTCTGAAGATCAGTTGTTCAACGCAACATCATAACTGACCTTAGAAGCAATGCATGTGGTCTGTAAGAGACAGGATACTTCTGGGGAAAACCAAGATGTTGAGTTTAATTGGTTCGGATTTGTTGGTTTGGTTGGTTGGGGTTTTTTGTTGGGTTTTTTTTTTTTTTTTACAGTAAAGAAAAATGTGGCTTCTTCATAGTTTTGGTAAGGTCTTGAGTTACATTAATGAACCAAACACTCTTCCCTATGCATGAAGACAGTCACATTGCACACCACTTCCATGAGAAGCAAGCATCAAGAAGAAACTTGTTAATCACAACACTGACTGGACCAGTGTGCTACATGAAATGTCAGCCTCGTCCTAAGAGTTTTTAAATTTCACATAGAGTTTTAGACTTTTAATTTCAAATCAGAAAAGTTTCACCCCAAAAAGAACCTCCAGATAAGGCTAAAAATCAAGAAGTGGGAGATATGTAACTCTTAACTTTCTCCTGTCTCCAGTAGGAGCATCTCATTTAACAGAAAGGCATTGAATAGCGAAATAGAAGTTTGGCAAAATCCATCACGTGAAGAGATGCTGTCTAATTCATCACATTTACATATGAAGAAAGATGTTCACCAGCAACACTTAGAATACATTTAGCTGAGTGCTAATGTAGGGAGAAAATCCACATTTTATGGGTTAATTTATATTATGAAGGTTTAATGCTTCATTCAAAAATGCAGTGGAAACATAAATCCTACTGATTTAAATTCAAGTTTACCAACAATGGCCATGTTTTAGGCAAGCCCATCTGAAGCTCCTATGGGACTGTTACCATACAAAGGCAAACCAGGCACAGAAGAGCAGTCACCCAGACCCATGTGAACATGCCAAGAAGCCATTATTCCCGTTCTTAATCCTCTCGGTAACCACACCAGCTGAAAAGAAAGACTCATGAGACTTGTGCCCTTAGCAACACCTACGTGAACACTATGCAGAACAACATTTGCAGGCGTCCTGCAAAGGTGTCAGCAACAACTAGTATTTCACTAATATTCAATGGTTCGATTGTTACCAGCACTCTTCCCTGCCATGGTGTGTTATTGAAAAATAAACAAGTCCCTATTTTACTGGAGCAATTTAGCAATTTTTTTACTGTCTATTGCAATAGCGTGTGGTCAGTTTTGCTGACTTCAAATGGTCCCAAGAGAGGTCTGCTCATAGGAGAATAATCTGTATTTGTTAGAAAAAAATACTGAAATCACACAGGAAGATTTTCTATTATGTTTACGCTAAACTCAAGCCCTGAGGTTCACAAATTACTTCTGAAGGAGATGCAAAATGTAATTGAAGTGTTTACTGCCAACAGACTTAAGATCCTTATGTTTTGCAGTGTGTTAACCCCCACATTTTGGGATGGGGAAACAAATGGATTCTGAGGAAATTATATGAGCTTATCGTTTCCACAGCAGAGGTTTCTCTTTCACAAACCGGAGATCACAAGAAAACCTCCGTACCTGTTACCAAACCACTCAAGCCTGACAGCAGATCCCCTCCTGCCCAGGCCAGGCGGAGCTGCCAGGGCACAGCCAGCCTCCTGTTCTGCAGCCACCAGCCCCCCAGACAGGGCTCCATGGACCCCCGCCCTGGGAAGGGACCCCACAACCAGCTTTACCAGCTTTGTCCTTGACATTTCCCTCCATTAGGTTTTCATGGGAAGTTTACTGTTGGAAGCTTTTCAGTTTCAGTCATCTAGTTGAACAAAACTACACAATGTGTTCTTAAGAAAAATCTAATAACTGGGTTATAAATGCAAAACCTGCTAAACCCTGTCAAAGACTTTGGAATTTGAACAGATTAGACTTTTAAAACTTGCATCAATCCTGATAAATTCTTCTATGTTTTTACAAGTTCTTGTTTTTACCACGAAGTCTTCAACAGCAAACATACAAGACTATTTTTAAAGGAAGCCGTTTACATTCTTCTACCTGAAATTTAATGTTTTTCTATATCCCATGCTTCCAGTATGTGCTTCAGACACCGTACAGAAACCTCAGATTTGTGAAGCCTCAATCTTAACCAGTAATTATTTGATTTTAGCATTTGGGGTTTTTTTTTGATTCAGCTTCCTCATTTTAAGAATTATTTCAAGTTAAGAGACATGAAAATAAAGAAACAGATGAAGGCTACACCTTGAAGCGAGCTTTTGGTCTAACTACCAAATTTGCATTCAAGGTCCTGAAGTTTATTTCCATTAAATAATGAAGTCCTTGGAACCTAAATACCAACTCCATCCCATAAATACAGGAAAGTGGCATCATTCAGAGCTTAGAGCAAAAATGCAAATTTGTACAAGTTTCTGCTAGAAAAGAAAGATGTGCTTTTGAAACTTAACCTAATGCTAGCGCTTCAGAAAAAAAAAAAACAAGAGCAGGATGCATTAGCGTTACTTTTAACCACCAGTGTTGTATGGTATACAAATTATTGCCAAGCAAACTTTAAAGGATTCAGTTAAGCTTTGCAAGTCAAAAAGCCTCTCAAGTCAAATACAGCCAGTATGATGAAGTAGTTACCAATACTTCAGTAGCTTCTAGAGAGCTTGCTAAGCAGAAGTATTGTGACAAGCCAGCACATCACAAGGCATGAAGTCACACAATCACTAGGACTTCAACTTAATGCTGACAAAAAAAAGCCACCCTTCAAAATCATTAAAGTGCAGGAAAGAAACAGTTTGCAGATACTGATGAATTAGTAATGCATCTCTGACAAGTCATATCCATAACAGATATGACTTTGTTGCACTTCACTGCAGTTTCTCGCCATGAGTTCAATGCTAACTTAGTAGGTTTACTTTGTCCTTGTATCTTGTCACAGTTCGTATTTGTTCCCCATGTAGCTCCAGAATGAAAGCAAGCCAGAAAGCTTCCTTTCCTGGTTTTGAGACCAAAAGATTTTAACTTTGTCAAAAACATGTTTGAATACAATATTTTCACAACTTGTTTTCTGATACAGGACTCGAGCCACAATGCCAAAGAGTTTCCTTTTTTTGGAAAAGGAAGCTGTAAATATTTTAGTGCAGGTCAGCTAGTAGCTGACTAGCATTAAACTTTCAGCTTACACATTATGTATGATACATGCATAATGGAAGGAGGAAGAAAAAAACCATCCCGTAACATATTTTAGACTTATTTAGTTTTAAGTTTCAGTAGGAAGATGTCACTTCCGTGACTGCTTTCAGACCTTCAGGCTGCAGAAGCCCAATATAAAGTTTTAAACATAAGCAGCAGTTCTGTGCAAACAAAAATGACGAGAAACTTGCATAGAGCAAAGCCGTTCATGCATACCTCAGCACGTATGCATTCCATACTTAAGCATTCATACCTATCCCAGAAGGTCTTTGACTCGCGTAACTTGTTGAAATGGAACGCTTGGTAGAATGCAGTTGACGGATTCCTATGAGATCCAAGAATCAAACAGACATATTGAAAATGGGTACGTAATAATACTAACTCTCTTATTCAACCTGCATTGCAAAGTAAATTAGATGTCCAGACAGGTTAAATTTATGTCCAAAAGTTTACAGACTTCACAGAATGCCTAAAGAATAGTTTAATGACTGAAAGGCCTTACTGTTTCTATGCGTTTCCATTAAGGATATACTAATTCAATAAGAAAAAGTAATCCTGAAGCCCTCTGGATTTTCATGCTATTTCAAGTTGCTACTGTAAAGCCATTAATGAAACATCTCATTGTCACGCTGACAGTCCTGGACAGGTAAGCTATATACTGCTCTAATGCTATAAATACCTAAATTCAAAAGATACCTTTCACATTTTTAATATTTCACAAATGTCTCTGCAAACAGTACCCAGTATTTCTATTCTACTTAGCACCCTACTTTATGTTCAAAACACACCCGTTCTCCAAGGGGACCTAGAAGTCAGAAAAATATGCCACATTCAAGCTATGACAGATTAAGTTACAACTGAAAACCAGATCAAGTTAAAATTGAAAAGTGGAATCTAAAATATTGCTAACTTTGTAAGCGGTTGTCAGTCATCCTCATGCTTCCCCCCCTGGAGGTGCAGTAGGACAACTGTTGTGTGGAGGCGCTTTGCCAAGCAGTAACTGGGAGTGCTCCAGCTACCACCCACTGGCAGCAGCAACTGCTGAAAACCGGACACTATAGCACAAATTCTGTCCCCAGTGTGGAGCCCCCGAGACAGCCTGACCCCCCATCATTCAGTGCCCATTTGCCCCACAGATAGCAGCTATACCAAGAGTTTAGTTTGAAAAGCTCAGGTCTGCAAAGTCTCACCTGAACACTCACTGTTTACAAGATAATAGACGAAGCACAAAGTCAAAATTCTCTACTGCTAGCAGCTGTGTCAGAACATTATACTTAAGCTTAGAAACTCCTTTTACCACTACTGCAGTTCATCCTTACTTTGGTATAGCTGTAGGAGCCCTAGTGAAGAATGCAACAGCTTAGCTGAAAAACCTTCAGAAAAGCTAGTATTAGTTCAAATTCCTTTTAAAGCCAGTTTTAAAATTAGAGGTTTGTACCAACGTAAGAAGCACACATGCTCATCCCTTTTCTAAGTTCATGGCAAGAATGCTTCTTAAAACAACTGCCTCCAACTTATTTAATTATTTCCATTTAAGTCAAATTACTGTACAGTTGAAATCATAAAACAAGAGAGTTACAAAAGCATCACCACAACAAAATACTATTTATCTGAAGTAATTTGATTCCCATGGCAGGTGTATACCAAAAAACCATGCAAGGATAGTGATATTTGTGTATCGGCAATGATCAGCAATCATTTGTTTGAAGTGTCTGTCACTCCTCCTCCCACCTTCACCACTCTACCCTTCAAAAAAAGAATTCTATGTGAGCCCAGAACCTAGCTTAAAACCTGCTGCCGGAGTTGCTTGATTACGCTGATAAATACCATGCTCTTATGTTGGTACTACTTCTGTTTTCACAAGAAGTACTCCACACTTGAGTGACAACTAAATTCAACTAATTATAGGAAGAGCAACACAATAGCCGGAGGACATTTGAGTGATGCAGGGACTTAACGTATGGAGAGCAATTGGCATCTGCAGATAACAGAGCATTCCTTTGTTGAGGGGAAGGACCAGGCCCAAGCTCTTCTTTCTAATTCAGTTGTCTGTGAGGAGTATGTAAAAAAAAAAAAAATCTCTTTCTCAGAAAGTGACTGTAAATAGAAAGTCATTTAACTTCCAAGATAAATTTACTTGCAGCATATAAAACCCTGTAGCTATTGTTAGGTGTAAAAAGTTGTGGTTTATAACCACACAGTATGTATTTCATACGGTCTATTTTTATGCTGATACCCTACGCGCTATTTATTCCTGTACTATTCTTAAACAAGCATCTGGAAAGGTATGAAAAAGTTGACCTCGTTAAATTCTCGTTTGTATCCTCTGCTGTTGAAATTGCTCTTGCATTACTTCAGACAATTAAGAGAACGTTTTCTACTCCATAACTGTATTTTAGCAAGATGTTAAGGAGGGTGTGTGCACGCGTGCTACCTAAACAGGAAAAGCAAATGCACAGAGGTAACATCAATGATGCCTGATGTGCAGGTCTGAACTAATACGGCTGAGTTTCAGAATGTTGAGGCATCTATTTTTAAGCACATTGAAGAGTACGCATTAAGAGAATTACCAAAAACTCCTTTCAGTCTGCAGAAACAATTGAGAAACTGGCATACAGAAGCAGTATAATCTAGCCTGCTGCTGCTGCGTGACAGGTGAAACACCAGAAGCCCTTCTGACACTGCCTGAACTGAACCAAGGGACAGCCTGGACCATTAAAGCAGATTCCTCAGGTCCCCTCACCAGCAGACGGCCATGTCCAAGAGGTCAAGGCTCGGTCCCTGCCATTGGCAGATTGACACAGCAGAGCCAAGAGCAGCCAGAAAGGGTTGTCCCTGACTCTGAGACAGAGAAGGAGAGCCCACCTCCTCTTCCACAAGAGGAACACCAGACACTTCTCCTCCTCCATCCCTGGTGAGAGAAGAGAACAGGCATTCCCAAGGACAGAGAGGATCTATTCCAGTCCCAGAGACTGTGGCAGACAACTAGCTCAGCACATTTAAACATTCAAACTGTATCTTACTTGGTAAAAATGTCTCCATTTCTCTATAATGAAGTCCTACAACACATACCGTATTTATTTCCTTTAAAAGCTCACAAACGTTAATATTCACAACACATTCCAACGTTGCGGCTTCTAACAACAGTCTTCATGCAACAGAAGTTTGATCTAAATTTAAAGGACGAGAATTGTATCAGTTCTTTGAACACTTGAAACTTCAAGCTGTCCCTTTAAAAAGAAAGTCTAAATCACATCCAAAGCCTCACCTTGTATTAGAAGGAGTATCCTGCTACTGCCATTAATCAGGACAAGCATATGTCAAATACAAACTTTATTCTAGACAGCTCTGCTTCACTAGAAACCATGCCCATGAAAGCTGGCAAACTTTTAAGCATACAGATAAGTGCCTTTTAGTTTAAATAACGATACTGGCTATCAGCTTGGCCGATACAGAAGCCTTTTTTCCAGCTTCTACCTGTGGAGGAGGAATACTAACATCACTGTTCATGACGCAGCTGAAGCTATGCTTCAGTCTTCAAACTACTGACCAACATCAGCAATTAAGGGGAACAAGAGGAGGAATATGTGAAGAATACCACGCTTCCCCCCCAAGAAACATGGCAGAACAAAAAATTCACACCTGACCACCTCAGACAGTTCTCTCTCTCAATATCACTGACTATTATTTTCATTAAC
This sequence comes from Alca torda, assembly GCA_008658365.1. Taxonomy (NCBI): domain Eukaryota; kingdom Metazoa; phylum Chordata; class Aves; order Charadriiformes; family Alcidae; genus Alca; species Alca torda. The sequence goes on from CM018081.1 coordinate 10,799,955, forward strand.
TTCGAGAACAGGAATGATCCAAAAGATTAAAAGGGCCTAAGTACCCATCTTTGAAGAACATGAGAATAACAGGTCAGACAACCTGAGGTCAATACCTCAGAGAAAAACCAAAGCAAAGCAGAACCACCTATTTATTATTACCTAGACACCAGCAAGCGAACACGGATGGCCTTTTCAGAAGCTTGTGTCAGACAAAAATTCCTTCTGAGAAAAATTAACAGGCCTCATATAGAAAGAACACAGAAGATGTGATCACGTTATAAAATCAGTAGAGCTTTTAATGCCACCTTGCATGACATTTTTGTAAGTAAGAACACAGCTTATACAAAGCAGGTCCACCATTGACAACTACTCTGTGCACGTGGCTTTCCAATGGTTCAGTGGAAGGATGCATCAGAGCTCTCCAGGGGTCTCCTCCGAGGGTGCTATAGGATACTGTAATCCATGACTTGGACAGTGGAGTACAGACTATCTTTATACCTGCAGATGATCTGCAAGCACTCTGGACAGCAGGAATAGAATTCAGGAAGATCTTGCCCGATTGGAGCAATGGTCTGAAATAAAAAGGATGCAATTCAATAAGGATAAGCAGGAAGTACTATCCTCTGGTAGCAATAATCAGCTGCACAAGCACAAAACATTGAATGAGTAGCTGACTGGAATTCCACAGAAGAGAATCTAAAAAGAAGTTAAAAAATAGAAATCTTGCAAAGGTGTCAAACTTGCAATACTCCTCTTACACGGGAGGTGCATACTAATGAAGTCTCATTTTCTTCTGCCCTTCCGAGCTCTGAACTTAGATTTTATGGCCAGTTTTGGATACCAACTCTCCAGAAGAATCTAAGCCTACCAAAGTCCAGGTAAGACCACTAGAAGGCATGTCATATTCCGATTTTTTCCCAGTAATCAGAATCACTAAGTAGGAAAATTAAGCATTTAGAAGAGATGAAAGAGGCATTTACAGGCTTCACATAGTTTAAAGTATCTGCAAAGGAGAAGAAAACTTGTTCTCACACCTGCTAGGTATAAACACAGCACAAACATTTAATTGTAGCAAAGAAAGTTTAAGCTACACATCAGAATTGTTTTCTCAACAAACAGCAAGGAATAGAAAAGACTTCTTACAGAAGTGTTGGGATTCCCATACTCATCTTCTAGAAGAGATCAAGCATTCATTTATCCAAAAGATTTCGGGCCCTTAAGTCTCCAGATCAGCCCATAGGCCCATCTGTCATAATTCTTTGAGAATTCAAGACATTGCTAGCAAGAACTTAAAAGCAGAAGTTTGGCCTTTGAATAGGATCAATTCCCGTAGGAACCAAATTTAACTGTGAAATAAAGTAGAAAGATGTAAAGAAAGAGGATAGTTTATACTTTGAAATCAAACCGCCTTTCTGTTCAGCTGTAAAGTTCATGTCTTTTTTGGTGGAAAGTGAGAAATGACCATCCTAAAACAAACTACTTCTTAGTTGCAGACCAAGCTCACACTGAAGCACCAAGTTTAAGATTAGAAAATATCAGTAAAACATCCATTATTCTTGTGTTCTTAGTCTTAGAAGTAAGGTCATTAATCATATAGTGATGCACCAACAGGACTGGGAATTCATCAGCAACCTTCTAGTGCCCTGTCCTTTGCACAGAAAGCTATAGGAGCCTGACAACATGCCTGTAAATGAAACTACTTTTCAGCCACGTTTATCAAAGAAAAGATGCCAGCATGTTACTTGTATATCTACATTATTTCTACAGTGCCAAAAGTGAGCTAACCATTTTGAGAAAAAAGTGACTCAAAAATAACCTAAAGATGAGGTCAGCAACCAGAAGGATTTAGCCTTTATGTAACATCAGAATTATTATTTAACAATCAAGAGACCTGATGGTAAGCACACAGTCTGAACCTACTTAAGAGAACTATCAGCATATACGGATGTGTTTTCACTGTGGTAATCAACACGGCTTCAAAAAAAAAAAAAGCTTGAGCAATCAACTGCCCAATTTGATGTGCACCAAAGGACAACAAATTAACCCCTCCTATGCATTATTAGCCAGCAGCATTTCAAACCCAAGTTGTTTTTTAGTTATGTCTTACTGATCACCAATAAAAGCCTGTGTTTAACTAGGTTACTAGTCATGACCTCCAGTGAAGACTGATTACAGTTGGCCTCCAAATTAAAACATTTGTGGTGGTTTATTTAGGATGTGAACCAGGGGTTTTGCAATCACTCGATCATAGCTTATCAGGAAACTCTCAGTAAAGTTTGTGGCATTTCAAGATTATTTTTACAGCAGTAACAGAATTCCTTCTCCATCCCTCTTCTTTTAAAAGACATGTCACTTTATTTATATCACCCTCTATTTAAATTAACTGCAAACCTGAATCATCAGCTTTATTTCATAAGACTCTACCTACAAAACAGAGCAACTGGAGTACAAAGCTTTGTAGGAGAGAATTGACAAAGACTGAATGAGGGGAAGTCAATGTGGAATTAAGAAAAAAAAAAAATCTCAAGATGAAAGCTTTTAAGTTTTGCATTTAATTACATATTCTGTTCACATAGAAATAATACCCAGATCATCATTAGCAAGACAATGCCAGTGGCACCAGCACTCAGTTTCAGCTGCTTTCAAACCAACTACATGCTCCCCCCCAACACTTTCAGAAACAGTGAAAATCACCTTCAGGTAACTTTACTGACATCACCTGGAATAAGACAGAAAAGTCTGACACCAGCAGCTCCATTTCAACAAGCTGCATCTCTAACTCCTGATGTTTGGATTTCAAGTATCAGAAGAGAAAGAACTAGACTTTGCTACCAGAGTTGCATCCTCCTTTTCCAAAAAGCAGAGCAGTAGCCCATACTTTCCTTGCCTTGCTCTCAAAAGTGGATTTTGGAAAATCATTTTCTGCACTGACTAGAATTCTTTAAGGAGAAGTGAATGAGAGATGACTGTCTCAAGCACACACGGTAAGCCAGTCCAGCAGAGGCATTTTGCTGATGACAGGCTTGCTCTGTTGAGATGCTGGCATCAGCTCTCCCCCGCTCTGGGGCTTGGCTCTCTGAAAAGACAAGTAACATTTTTCAGTCCCTATGAATGCTAGGGAAAAGAATAAAACCACAAAAACCAGCAATGAGAATACAGGATGGACAGAGCAGGTTAGATCAACATTAGTAGTGGTCAGACCAGTGGGATTGTAGCGAATAATCTGAGCATTTAGTGAGCAACATTTGGAAGCTTCAAAGAGCAGCCACGGGCACCACCACGTGCCCTCACCTGAGAAGAATCACCACACTCCTCAGGTACACAGGAGAGATGCCAACAATTTCTTGTCTTGTCCCAGCACCGAATAGCTGTAGAAAGCACTTTTATACCTAGTTCACCACTGCATTTTAAAAACATACTCAAAGCCTTTAACAGCCCTGTACCAAGTTAGAGCACATGCACTACACCATTTCATACCACTACTGAACTGACAGACCTGAGGTGATACTGATTTACAAGACAAAAGGTGATCTAGCTTCACTTCTACAATTTATTATTATCTGATAAAAATAGTAGCATGTTTTCTTTTCCTTTTTTTTTTTTTTGAAGGATGACTGTTGACTATGAAAATCTGGTCTGAAAAAAACCCAAGAAGCATTTTGACACAACATTAAATTCAAACTCATTTAACACATTATAGTAATTTAGTATCAACGTGTCTTCTGGAAATACAAAGTTCCCAGCTGTAAAATCAGGATAGTTTCTTCTATTATATACTCCAGAGAACAGCTAGTACAAAACATTCTTTAGCACAGACGTTTCATAAAGATTTGCTTTGCAGAAGCTGACCAGCCTAGGCATTTCAGGTGGAGCAGCACCTAGTTATTCACTTAAGTCTACCAAGTTTTGCTACCTAGTAATTCAAAGCCTTCTCTGATAAACATCACTTTGTAGTTTCTGCCTTCTGAGTCTCTGGTAGACACTAAATCTGTAGAGCACAGGAACACGAAAAATGAGAAATTTCCCTTGACTTTATTACACCCTTTGAAAGCATGAATCCAAGTTTCCATAAAGAAAGAATTAAGTTTACGTATGCTGGCCAAAATTGGTGAGTAGGACATCATGTTTACTGTTCACAGAACGTTGGATCAATAAAATGGTGGCACCTTGCCTCAAGATGTAACTAAATAACAGCAGTCAGTAACAATTTTATTAATTAATTCAAATAAAATTACCTGTGTTAAGTAATAATCATTCAGTATTTCTGAAGGAGCTTTGCTGAAGAGTTTAAATAGTAAATTTTGATATAACTATTTGATACTAATCATGGGAAGAACAATGCAAGTGCTCATCTTCTAAATTTCATTTTACTTCTTTCTGATTTCAGCAGCTGCAACTCAAAACTGCAGGGTCCAATTCTCTCAGGCCCCAGAAACTGATCCCCAAACCTCAGGAGTCCTGCATAGCAGACCACCCTGTAATCTGAACAGCTTTAAGGCCGTTCAGGACTCGCTGATAATCTTTTCCATCCTCTATATCCTGACTTCCCACCTTCCAAAGCCAGGCTGGGTGCGCTTGATTCACTCCTGACTAAGTACTTCTATTCCAGATAGGTAACCAACGCGTCCGTGCTCTTCCTCCCTGCAGACAGTATCATCACAGATACGCTCATTAAAACACCGCGTGCTAATAAAGCAAGGATGTTTTTGTGAAGCCTGTCGTGGTTGTCAGTCAGGCTGTATTTTAATTACACCATCTTACAGACTGCATAAGAACTAATCTGAGCGATTCTGTTCTCAAATCAAAATATATAACAAGTGTAAGATTTCTCATATTAATGACTTGTCTTCTCATTGGGTAAAATTAACCCTTAGTTCTTGTAGGGAGGATACAAGACAATGTAGTTCACATGATGCACAGCTTAGCTCCAAGGAAAAAAAACACAGTAGATCACATCTTCAAAGAGGAACTATAGATTGGAAGTTGATAAACTTAATGACAATCCAGAAAGTCTTTGCTTGACCCAGTCAGAGAGTCTTGCCACTATTAAGTAGCTTTCCAGAAAAGCCACAGAAAGGCCCATCAATATTAACCATGTCTGGATGAATGAAGACAAGATGAAAAAACAAAAGGAGTTCTTGAAAATAACTTACATGGTCTCAACAAACATCTTGAACTTCACCTCACAAAGGACAGAGTCCTTCAGCACCTATTGTAATTTGCCAGTTGACATCACTATGCCATATTATTTTGTAAATTATCCCATTCGAAATAGCAAGCTTGGAATGCCTTTAAAAAGCAGACCCTAATGCGCTGGATGGAAGGAGGTTGTAAAAAACAACATAAAATCTGTAATTCTGAATTAAAAAGATCCACATTTGCTAGTGTTGCATTATACATACAAAAAACCTGAAGAGATGTCAAAACTCTTTAAAATACTGACTTTTACACAACTTGGCTGGTAAAGAAAAAGACATTTATTAACATGTATGAACATGCTATTGTAGGGGATTAGGCTCCTACTCCCTGCTCTGCCCACAATGCTAGATTTGCTCAAACCTACTCATGAAAGAGAAGCTTCTTGTGATTATTGGTGAAAGTAGCCCCACATGGTGGAACAGCTGGCTTGAGTAGTCATTTTCAAAGAAAAGGGCCAAAAAATGAGATATTTTTTTCCCCTCATTAAGTTGCAGTACAGCAGTTACAGATATTTCAGTTACCTATAATACAAGTGGTTCCTAGTTTTTTGATAACAAAGTATTTCAGTATCTGTCGGGGAAAAAAAGCAAGTGGAAGAAAACAGATTCAAACACACCCAGCCAAATCCCACCTGTCCTTATTTATGTGACATTGGTCAAGAAATAATCTCTTAGCAAGCATTTTAAATTAAATATTTAACTTTTTAAAAAAGGTATTAGAACCTAGACCATGTATGGCATGGTTTATTACACCATATATTATAAATGTATCTGTCTGCCTTTCCACACCATTTACAGGTTCCTTACAACTCTTCAAGTTTCACACCAGTCTGCACCCAGCTGAAGTTCTAAGTAAAGCACTGTCAGTATGAGAGCTTACCACTTGGCTTAAAGAAACAGTATTTTTAAAAAGGCATTTGTAGGGTTGGTCAAGGTATTTACGGTCATCGCATCCGCCAAACAGTGTTCTACATAGGAGACATTCCCAGGAGTTGTCATCTACACCCTTACAAAAATAGCTGAAATAACTTGATAGAGGAACAAGTGTGGGTTTTTTTAACCCTCATTTTTGATCATCCCATCCTCCAATAAGCCAGACAAGTTAAACTTGCTCTAGACGGATACAAAATTTTCAGATATTTCACTGAAACCAGTATCTCATTGCTTATCCATTCTACACTTCTCCATTACCACCTCACACACATACCATGCTCATTCCCTCACAGAAATGAAAGGGCCAGCACTGTGCCCTTGCTGCAGAGAAGGTGAATGGTGTCGGGGCTGCATTAGCTAAAGCATGGCCAGCAGGGCGAGTGAGGGACCCTTCCCCTCTGCTCAGCGCTGCTGAGGCCACACCTGGAGGACTGTGTCCAGTGCTGGGCTCCCCAGTATGAGAGACAGGGACACACTGGAGGGAGTCCAGCAAAGGGCCACAAGGATGACGAAGGGACAAAAAAGCATCTCTCCTGTGAGGAAACGGCTGAGAGAGCCGGGGCTGCTCAGCCTGGGGAGGAGAAGGCTCAGGGGGGATCTCATTAATGTGTATGAACCCCTGCAGGGAGGGGGCAAAGAGGACAGGGCCAGGCTCTTCCCAGTGGTGGCCACTGACAGGACCAGAGGCCACAAGCACACACTGACACACAGTAGGGTCCCTCTGGACATCCGGAATCACTTTGTCACCGTGAGGGTGACAGAGCACTGGCACAGGTTGCCCGGGGAGGTGGTAGAATCTCCACCCTTGGAGACACTCAAAAGCCACCTGAACTTGGTCCTGGGCGACCGGCTCTGGGTGGCCCTGCTTGAGCAGGGGGTTCGACCAGATGGTGCCCAGAGGTCCCTTCCAACCAGTCCGCAACTCTGTGACTGGTTTCTGCTATTGATGTAGATCCCTATTTCTGTTTGTAATCTTTAATGAGTACTGGACAAACATGGCAGTTGTCATTGTGACAGACAACTGACACCTCTCTATGGTTCTAATTAATATTTCTACTTTCTCTCTGCACTGTTAAAAGCATTCAAGCAGGCTGTCACGATACAAATGCATTACTCCTAGCTTCAAAGGGAGAATAGAGGTATATAAAAAACCTCTTCTAACAATTTTATTTTGCATGACAAAAAAAATTAAGACAAGCATCCAGCTGTCCTTCATGTGCCTGAGTAACTCACCTGCCCTGCGTGAGTAAAAATAGATTACCCCATAGTGCAACGAATTTACTAGCACTCAATACACATTTGTATTTATAAAGCATGAAGTTTAAAGATAAAGGAATTTTCAAGAAGAGGAATGAAGATACAACCTTACACTGCACTTCAAGTGACCTTTTATGTCTGGAGAGCCTTCTCAGAAGACAGTAGCTTTAGCAGTTACTATAAATACTTCTATCTTTACACTTTGTCACATATAGGAATAAAAGCAGACACCTGTGGCTGACAATCTACATTTATCTACCAGAACTAAACCAGTTGTACTTCAGCAAGAGAGTCTCACAGAAGTTTCTTATGGAATCTTTGCTCACACACAGAAATCACAAGCAAGGCTTGCATTTGCCGTAAGCAACGGAAGCTGCTAATCACCAGCTTTAAAACTGAAAAAATAATATATAGCCTCAACATGCAACTGATCGATATCCAAATACCCAGTACAGTAACAGAGAACAATTCCTTTTTACTATAGTGTCACCTGAAGTCATAAAAGATTATCAGCACCTCCTGTAAAAATGCACAGCCTGAGAGAAATTTCAGCTCTTCAGTAGTTCGATAGCAGTTCAGTAGTCCTGTCTGCTCAAAAAAGCTAAATACTTGAATACTCAGCTTTTAACAAGAAGTTTTAAAAAAAGCTACCATGAAACATATACTGTTATTTTTCCCATGCAAGACAGCATTCAGAAACAAGCTGACTATGGAACACTTGCACTCTTCTATGGGGGAGCAGAAAAAACTTAATCCACAGCAGCCGAGCAGAATACTTAAGAGTTCGAGGTACAGAGAACCGTTTATGTCAGAGATGGTACACTATGGTCTTTAAAACAAATTGAACTGTTTCACTTTGAATTTCTTTCCTCCTTTAAACAACTGTATCATCTGAAATACTCACAGCTCATTAATTTTAAAAATGTATTGACTCCTCCTTAACGAAGGCATTTGAATGTTTAAACTGGGAAACAGCTCTGTCAGATGAGCAAACACATTTTTCTGTTTAGATATCTTGTAACACTCAAAAACTGAATGCATGGCAGGATAGGTTTTCCATAATCTAGAAACTGGTGTGATGCTGGAGTTACCTTATTTAATTTTTGTTGTAGAAAATACAGCAAAAAGCAAACACAAATAACTGGAGTTTTGTTTGCATTAACCGTCATTTGACATCAACTATGATGTTCACCTTGGAAGTCCTCTCTCAACTGTTTTTCAAATGCTGTAGGGCTGTCAAACTGCAGGGACCCATGACTTTGGAGCATGTCTGTCCATGTTTCATTCTCACCTGCTTTTACAAACACTCATAAACACAACCGTTCAGGACAGCTGAAAACGTTCAAGTCTGCAGCTGCAGTAGAGCTCAAATCTCTAGTAAGTTTACTAGCAAAGTGAAGAAAGGGACATTATTCAATAATAATGCAATTCAAGTATTGCTTTCTGGTACATATTTGCAGAATACTTCCTTTTTTTCTTCAGGAGTACAATAAAATATGCATCTAGGGCAATACATAAGGAAATCCTTATCAAAGTTACTTGAACGCCCATGCCTAGTTTTGTCCTTATATTATGAATATGGTCTCAAGAGCTCAGTTTTATCAACACTTAGTACACTACACAAATATGTGATTTAGCTGAGCTGAGAGATATATGCTGTGAAGAGGTCTGCACAATCAGGTTTTCAATAGTTTAGCTGCCGTAGTTGACAGTTCACAATTGCAGCCATTCATTAGCGTCCCTGGAATACAGCCTGCGCAGTTCAAGCTGGTCAGCTATCTCTGGACAATGATCTATACTCTGCTCCTTTTCCAACATGCCTAGTAATATTTTGCCCCAAAAGTCTGCCAAACATGTAGGAGGTTTGAACAAGCTTTCTCAGTAACATTCTTTTGACAGAGGCAACATATTTCTTTTCCCCCAAGAGCCAAAATAAAGTTATTAAGCCAGCTGGAATATTATGCTTGTCAACTACAAGTTTGTGTACACATGGGTATAAAGGCGAGTAGAGAAACTGATGTTCCCTGATCCTGAAATCCTGGCAGGTGCTCTAACTGCCCTCCATCCAAAATAATCCGTGCTGCTGCTGAAGTCCAGCAAATGAAGAGTCGGGGCAATCTGGAGATCCAGTTCTACTTGTGTTTTTATTGAATTTGGAGTCTGACAAATACTAAGTGGATTGCAATATTCACATCTGCCTCAGTAAGAGTACTCCATCCTCGAATACCGTTGCAGTTTACTCTACTTGTAGCCACATTCAGAGAGGAAAAGAAAAAAAAACTATGTTATGCTGTAGATCTTTCGTAACTTCTACAGAACATATTTCTCTTTTTTAAGACCAAAGCAATTTAGACACATCAACTGAAAAAAAAAAAAAAACAGCTTTGCTTTTTAAAGGAAGGTGTGACATGCCAAAGGCTTTTTATTATTTTTTTTTTATTTTTTTGGACCACCTACCCATCCTCTCTTTCCCCCCAGATAAGGTATCTTGATTAATTATTCATCAGGTCAATACAAGAAAACATAGTTTTGTCTAGACTACTGTAAAAGCGTACTGGACTATCAGAACAGGAAATTAAAGATTTTCAGGCAAGGTCTTGCAAAAAGGTCAGTTCTACATTTATAGATCTACATATCTATCTATATATCAGGCTATATAACCTTACAGCTCCACCTCTATCTTAGACATAGTTTGATTTAAAACAGCAGACCGTAAGATAGGAATAATAAAGACCTTTTTCAGAAAGATGGGAACTGGTTGTTTTTTTTTTTATACCGGACCTCTGTCTCATACTTACTGTATTTCTGCCACCTGAAACTATTTTACCTTTAAAACAGCTGTTCTTCATATTCAGAATGGTGAATGACTTATTAGATAAATCCAGGATATTTAGAGCTATACAGTATTCCTTGATGAATCACTATTTTAGAAGATGACTATGGGAGAACGATCTACACAAGCTCGTTAAGCTTCAAGTATGTACAAACATTTAAATATAACTGAAGGTGTCAGAAGACATGTAGATACCCAGGAAGCAGGGGGTCAACGTGTAGGCAGGTATGTTACACATTAATACTAAGATAAAAGAGAAAAACGCTTTCTACAAATTTCTAGCTCTCTTATGATCACAAAGTAAACTCTCTAAACAAAACCAAGCGTTAACTTCCTGAACCTGCAGGCAGCCTGAAACAGTGACTCATGATGTGTGAACTCCCTTTGCGCCCTATTAGCTTTATCAGAGTGTCAACCCTCCGCCTATTAATGACACTTGAAGGTCTTCATTAACTATTTCACCACTGATTTCACTAGATAAAGCAGCTGGGCATAAGCCCATGAGAGTAGTTGTGCAATTTAAATGGCTGGAAAAAGGAAAAAAGCAGGAGCAAGAAGAAAACAGCAGACAGTTTTATAATAAAGCCTTCTCAATGAATAAAGCAAATAAAAACAAAGGGGTAAAGCAGCTTTAACAAGCTTCTAGGTTTTTATTTTCTCCTTTCTCTGTCTGAAACCAACAGAAGTCAGGCTACTGTTTGAGGGGAGAAAAGAATAAACTTAGATCTACTAGCTCTGTATGTATCTCCTACTTTGTATGAAGTCTAGGCCTGTTTAAATTAAGCTTTTATTGCTTATCCGTATGAGTACTAAAGAAAGCTATTCCAAGCCGGGAGAGACTTTCACATACCATATAGCTCCTTGTTTAGTGTACCACTCCAGCTAATGACAAGGTTTTATCACCCAGTGCAGAAGCGGACAACTGAGAAGTACACGTTTCTTTTCAGATAACCACAAGTAAGTTTCTCTACTGAACATCATCATGTGGCACGTCAAAAAGAGCGCTCTGCTTTCAGAGTCCATTCCTATTTCTTACTCATCATTCTTACAGCCAAGTTTCTGAAAATGTTTCTTTAGAAATGAACATGTGAAGTAATGCTGCAAGGTGACTCAAGTTCAAAGGCAAAACTAAGAAAATAACTTTAAAAACCACTGTTCAGGGTAAGAGTACCACGAACTGTCTCACTAGTGTGCAACACAAAGTTAGCAGCCTACACGTTCAAATAAGTAGGACAAGTTTTTCCTTATCGTTATATAAAGTGATTAATTTGTCACAGATAATCATGTCTGTTACTATGATTTATATAAATATTAAGTTATTAGAAGCTCTACAAAACGAATGCAAAATACATTCCTTCCTTTTTGATTCCTTAATCATCAGAATGATTAAACACAAGACAAATCATCTTCTGATAATATACTGAGCTATGAAAAAAACCTACCAGCTTGAAATCTAACCTTATTTGCACAAAGAAGAGTCTGTCGGCTGGGTCAGCAATCCTCTTAAGGTAGGCACAACTGCTAGAAAACTGTTTAACTGTTTAACTTTTTCTTCTAAGTCCTTTACTGCTTTAATCAGAACTAGCACAACTCTCCAAAACACAGCTTTTGCTCGCGTAAAGGCATTAGCAGAGTTACTATTTCAAACGCAGCGTTACTGAAAGCTCCAGTGAGCCCAAGGCCTGCATTACTGCAGATTTAACTCTCCAAACACTAATTTGTCTTTGAAGTACTTTCTCCATCGACTACACCCCAACCCCACATACGCAGCTGCTTTACTAAAAGGCACGCTGAGCAACACTGACTCCGTTATCTTAAAGTCTGATATTCTCCCAAGGTGAGGGAAGGCTTACAGGATAATTCAGCACATCAGGCCTTCTTATAACGGTGTTACTCCTACTTTAGACAATACAAATACATATAACTCACATGTATTTCATTCCTCCAAACTGCAATAATCCCAACAGTAAACGTTAATGACATTAACTTAGAGCTCAGACACTGCTTTCCCTGTAAGTCTTCTCTCAAAGAAGTCAATTAAGAACAGTTTTAGCCATCACACTACCCTTCAGAGCAGTCTAATGAGTCTAAGGGAGTAAGTCACATATCTGTGACCTCTCTCAGGCCCTTTGATGAGCCTGCTCATGCTACACACCTTTGTTAACTAATAGTTCCAAATTAGCTTCCTATAAAGAAAACTCATTGTAAGGTTATACTTCCCACTGTGTCTACATCTTTGCCCAAGTAAGTCACGTCGGGTTTTTTCCAACGTAAAGGACCATTACCTGTAGAGCTTTCACTACATAAAGGCATATAAATTCATACACAGATGCAAGTACCTTCCTTACTGACACTATAGAGTGCAAACTCAACAGCAGGATAAAAATCAAGAATCTGTGTTTATAAGCCTTTAAGTTTTCCAAGATACCTCACCTGATGGCCCTGAGATAGCAACGACACTTCTATTTTGAATGACACTGCAATATAGTGGTGTGGATAAAGCCATTTTAACCTGGCTGTCATTTGAGTGTTTACAATCCGTTCAGGGGAAAGGAGAGAACATAGCGAGCAACTAGGTGCTGCAGAAGGACAGCTTTCAGTCTTCAACTTGGAAGAGTTCACATTATTTGTGCATTAAGCAGCTTTTAGACTACTTTCTGCCCTGTTTTGTGAGAAAAATAATCACACTCACAGCCTGAGAGGAACAAGTACAGCTCTCGACTTGCCTAAACACTTTGCTATGTTTCATACTCTTAAAAGATGAAAAAAAAAAAGTAGCCCAGGTAAATTTCAATATGACTTTCTGAAAATATGAACTTAAAACAAATACTTAACAATAATTTGAAAGTTGATTTTTCTCCCCCTAAGAAAAGGTATTTTTATGGCATTATAAAATAATTCATACCTGTCTTCATCACCATCAACAGGAATAGATATGCCAAACACAGAGCTGGCAAGACTGTTCATAGGAGTACTTGCAGGTAACTGAAGAGGATTTGCTAGAGTGTCTGGAATGGGAGGCTTCACAAGAGGTTTATTTTCAGCTATAAGAGAAAGTGGTGGCTGAGGTAGGGGTTCCGATTTTCTTCTAGTATCATCAATGTGGCCTACTAAGGATTGAGCTTGAGTCTGAAACTGTCCAAGGTTTGACTGTGGCAGATTCGCAGGTACATTAGGCGTGCCTTGCATTAACGAGTGTCCGACATGCTGTGGCTGGACAACTCCGGTACTTCTGCTGACAGAAGTGTGGCTAGTCAGCTGGGACTGGACTAGCGTAACAGGGACATTTGGCATAGTAACAGAAGTGGTGGTAGACACACTAGGCACACTTGTACCGGGCACAACCGCAGGCACGTTCTGAACTCCAGAGACCACAGCATGAGGAGCACCAGGCATTCCGGACACTTGACTGCTTCCACCCATTTGATGCTGAGTCACAGATTTCTGTTGCACAACCCCTGTATGTCCGATGCCTTGCTGCACCACACCTCCTGGTTGCGGAACAGCAGTCTGACTAGCTTGTGTCTGGCCACTCTGCATTAATCCTGATCCCTGTCCGACCGCTTCGGCGGGCTGCGCTGACACCCCCATCACTGGCGCTCCCACAGGTGAGGGATTTTGGCCGGTCACCTGCCCCACAGGAAGGCTGGAAGCCACAGTACTTGGAACAGAGCCCGTAGTAGCCTGCTGAATAGCTCCTTGAGACTGCATAATTGTCATGTGCTGCATGTATTCGGTCTGACCAGAAGGTTGCGTCGGCAGTAGATGCACTGGTGGAATCTGGGACTGAGAATAGGCAAATTGTTGAGGCTGAGTCACCGGTATGTTTGCCTGCTGCACCTGCTGCTGTGCCACAGGAATGCTTGGCTGCCCTATTGTCACATTTGGAGGTGTCACGCCTTTCCCGTTGGGTCCAGCCTGTGCAACACCCTGCGTAGTTACCTGTGTCTGCGATTGCTGCGGCACCATCATTTGCTGATTTGCGACCGAAGCCCCAGAAAACATAGGCTGAGCAGTACTTTGAGGCATGGCCCCACCTACGGGTTGTTGCGGCTGCTGTTGTTGCCCAATGACAAAATTAGGTTGCTGTAGAGAGGACTGGTTCATTTTCTCTGTCTGGAGCAGCTGTGACACAGCAGTCAGGGAACTGTCAGCTATAGAATCGGGGCCATGGGCTGACGCTGGCACAGTTGAGACCACGATGGAACCTCCTGTGGCACCGAGGCCACTGTCCCTCTCTTGAGCAGCCTGCTCAAAGGTGCTGCTGTGCCTAATGCAATCTCCAGTCCTGCCCAGGACACCACCGCCATCCGAGTCCCGGTCATAATACTCCATACACGTCCATCGTCCTCGCCTGTAGGGCTCGCCTGTACCATGGTCCAGCTTGATCACCCTGAAGCGTGAGCTGCACGCAGCAGCCACTGTCTGAGACATTGTCCCAGAAGCGGCAGATGCAGAAGGCCCTGTGGAGGGCAAGGCAGTTTGAGCACTGCTGCCTCCTGCCACAGCAGTGCCAGGGGCAGCAGCTGGCAGGGGCAGAGAGGAGCTCTTGGGCACAGCCCCCCCATTGGGGGCCACAGCCGGCGGAGCCGCAGCTACCCCAACAACAGCCACAGCCAGCTGCCCATCCAAAAGGAGGTTGGGAGAGACGCTGCCAGGAGTTTCGGCCTCGCCCACGTTGTTGAGAGTCTCCTCGGAGGAGCTCCGCTCGCAGACATCCTCAGGGCCGTAGTCGGTGGCTCGGGAAACATCAAAGATTTCAGAAGACACATCCTCAGTGCGGGACTCATCCGGGTCGTCCAGGCTCTCGGTGTCCTCGGTGATGCTGCTGGCCACCTGAGCTGTGGTCACGCTGGTGATCTGGAAGCAGCTCTTCTTCTTGGCCGGCATCTTGGACATGTTTCCTCCGCGGGGAGGGGCTCGGCGAGCCGGGGCGAGGCGAGCGCGGTGCCGGAGCGGGCTGTCACGGCGTGCCGGCCGGGCCCCCGGCGCTACCGCACATCCTCCGTCTGCTTCCTGCGGCGGGCGGGCGGGCCGCGGCGCTCTCGCTGGCGGGCAGCGGGCCGCGCGGGGGGCGGCGGGGCTCCTCCTCTTCCTCCCCGTCCGCAGCCCTCCTCCCGCCGCCGGGACGGGGGCCTCCTCCTCCTCCCCGCCGCAGCCCCCGCTCCGTACGCGGCGGGACCGGCCTCGGCGCGGGGCAGAAGCGGGCCGGGGCCCCGCGGCGGCCGGGCGAGGCCTAAGCGGCCCCGTCTCCCCACCCCCCCACCCACCCCCCCCGCGCCGGCCCCGCCGCCCTGTCTCCGCGCTCTACCTGGAGACCAGCGCCAGGCGCATCCTGCTGGGAACCGGCCCGCGGGCGCGCCCCGCGGGTAAACCCTCCGCGGGGAGGGGTTGGGGGGGGGGGGACACGGAGGGCCGGCGAGGAGGAGGAGAAGGAGGTAGAGGGCGGCCCTCGGGCGGGCGGGCGGCCCCCGCTGCGCTGCGCCGGCCCCGGGAGCGCGGGCTCCGACTGCGGCTCCCCTCGCCCAAGATGGGGCTCAAGTTCTCCTGCGCTGCACCCTGGGAAGGGCACCGGACACGCCCCTTCTTCTCCCCCCTCCCACCCCGCCGCCGACGTCTGCGGCGTGATGACGTCACGCCCCGCCGGAGCTACGCGCGGCGGGGAGGGGGGGAGGGGAGGGGAGGGCGGAGCGTTGCGGTGGCCGTTTGGAATGTGCCACCGCCCGCTGAAGCCCTCCTTCAGACACGCGCACCGCCCCCCGCCTCGCCGCGCCCGGCTTGGGTCCGCCCGGGCGCGCGCGGGCCGTTGGTGGCCGTTGGGCGCGTGCGCAGCCCCGGGCTGAGGAGAGCGGGCGTCCCCTCAGGAGCGCGGGCCCGCGCTCCTGAGGGGACGCCCGCTCTCCTCAGCCCGGGGCTGCGCGTTCACCCTCTCCCCCTTCCAGTTATCCTATTTTCCATCCTAAACGTATTTACGGCCCATTTCTAGTCACAGTTTTCTCTTCGCCAGTGTGGTTTCTCGCAATGGCCCCGGTCGTCCTCGCAGCCCCGGGGCTGCCCGATTTGCAAGTTTGAATCCGTCGTTTTCCCAAGACAAGCAGGCGGGCTGGCCGCTGAGGCGGCTCCGCCGGTGTCACGTTAATAACGCTGTTTTCTCACTGTTGTCTTGTGCGCACGGTGTTTGCTGCCAGATCCTCTTTTGGGTGCTTTTTTTCTTTTTTTTTCCTCACAGCTGCGTCATGGCAGTCGTTCAAACCATAAAGAGCCTGCTTTTGGTGTGTTCAGGTGCTCACCTCTCATAAAACCCTGATACTGTATGTAAATTAACATTTCATTATATCTCATTTCTGTTACTCCAGCCACCGATGCCATTAGGGTTTTCCTGTTACGATAATCTGGTCCTGGTTTGAACTGTCACGCCTTGCAAATTGTACCATTAACCCATCCTGGCTTTTTGCTTAAAGTCACAAAGTGCTTTAAAGACCTCTTAAAATACAAAAGATCCTCACTACCAGCTTCCCTTCAGTTCAGCCATTCCCTGTAAATGCAACAGTTCAGCCAAGTTCTGATTTATTTTGCAATTTTGCTGCTAATTCATCTCTTCTGTATCTCTTCTCAGTAATATTTTCCAGTATGATATCATACCAAATACTTCTTTAGCTTCAACAGAGATTAAGCCTACTGCATTAACAATGTAAGAACTCATTTATGTTAGAAAAGAATTTTGAGTTAACCTGACATGAGCCACCATGGTAAATTTATCCCTTAAAATTCAGGTATGCTGATTGCACAAGTCTTTGGCAAATGCCTTTCCACTTTTTTTTTTTCAACTTTAATTTTAAGTTCTTATCAACTGTGCTAGCCCCTGTTCCAGCAAACTTCTGCAAGAGATGTTAGGGTACATGTCTGTTCATGTTATTAGCGTCTTCCATTAATCAGATGTTTCAAACGGCCAGAGCCTCCATCTTTGAACTTTCTGTCTTCGTTATCCTCTCACACTTTCTAATTTCTTCTCAGGGAGGAAAGCATTCTGATGACCAACCAAGTCTCCGTGTCTTTGAACATCGCCATCATCTTCACCAGCCTGGTGAAGATGCGCTGGTACAACTCACTGAGAAGCTGGTACTGTTGTTTGACCAAACGTAGAAGATAATCAGTGGGTTTTTCTCCATTAGCCTCAGGTCAGCATCCCACAAACTATGTTCTGGCAAGTAACAAACCCCAGCTTTTTTGGGTATACTGTGAGTAAAGGACTGGCCTTTCACCTGTCGCCATACACACTGGGAAGTCTCCTTCAAGTCTCGAATCTCAGGTTATGCCCCATTTGTTCTGCTTTTGGTAAAGCATTCTGTTCTGTGGTGCCTTGTGAGTTCTCCTTATGTGTGTAACATCCTTGTTTTCTGTGTCTGTGTGCATACTGTGTGCCAAGACTTGCTTTTCTTCGCATCTTCCTTGGCACTTTTTCTTCTGACTACTTCTTTTTATGCTAGTATGAACCTTATTTTCGATTCTGTTTCTCTTTGTACTAGCTCATCCCTTACTATTTCCTGTCCTCATATTCTTCAAAGTCTGCCTTCTAGAGTTTCTTCATTCTGCATATGTTAGGAGATAACGATAAACTGTCTGTGCAGCATCCTTTTTCCTCCTTAATGATTTTGAATTCCCATCTGAACTCCATTTGTAATTCTTGGATCTCCTCCTGGTATACCAGAGTTTTCATTCCTGATACGACATGAGTTCTGTCAGGCAACGCTTTCTGGAGTAGCTTCTACCAGGTACCCACTGGAGGATAAAGCCTATTCTTTATCTTCTGTTTACTGCCATCTCTTAGCCGTCTGAATGAATTCTTAGAATTCATCATTTCTGTTCAACCCTGACTTTGAACAGGGAATAAAGGCAATCCCCCAAAATTCCTTCCAAACAAATTCCTTCCCACATGCAGTCCTTTGTTTCCTGCACCCTCTTCACTGCATGATTTCAAATACATGAGTGTTAGAGAGGAAATGTAATGTACACAGTACAAGATCTCTAAAAATTAGTAATATCATCTTAATACCAAATTGCAGTGTTAAAACTTTGTATTTCAATCTAAGAAATGCCTTGTGTCCATGAGAAAGTGTATTTTTGAGATAGGACGTGAGGTGTTAGACCTTAAAACTGTCATTAGTCCTGGAACTATTAGTCCTTGTCCTGCAAGTCAACCAAGTATAATTTGATAAAAGAATGGAACTCTGTATTTGAGCAGAGAGGGCAATGCTGCTTTGACAAGTTAAGTTTCATTTTAATAGGCAGCATGTGGATGTGTCTGGGAGGTTTTAAACTAGTCACAACAATGATAGATTAAATAGCCAAGAGAAAGTCATATGGCTGAAGACGTAGAATAGTGCAATATATTATACAGCACTACTGTTTATACCACAGATACCAGTGAGGTCAGCAGGAATTCTGGGTTTTTTTTCAGGTTAGT
Source organism: Alca torda (assembly GCA_008658365.1). Classification (NCBI taxonomy): domain Eukaryota; kingdom Metazoa; phylum Chordata; class Aves; order Charadriiformes; family Alcidae; genus Alca; species Alca torda. The sequence goes on from CM018081.1 coordinate 10,818,622, forward strand.
AAGAAAGCTGTAGGGAGGTGAAGCAGCTGGGATTGTACGTGGTGTAGATCTTCTATAAATGATGAAGATAATCTTTGGAGAAAATTTCACAAGGGCAAAGAATAGCAAGCTACAGGAAATAGTAAAGACTCGAGATAACTTTTGTATATATTTTTTTAATTTCTTCATTTTCAAACAGAAAGCATTTGGGCATATTAATCAAATACATTCAGGACAACGTATGATAAAACCAGTCTGGATAGGAATGTGTTTTAAAAACACTGTTCCCACATAGGTAAATAATAGGCATATCAGCAGAAAGATGCAGGACGCCAGGACATAAGAAGTTATTCTACTAGACCTACCCCTGTAAGGGATCTTTCTAAATTATTATAGGAAGGAAACTGATACATAATTAGTGGGATGAAATTCTTTCCCACCATATAGGTACATATACCTGTAAAAGGTATGGTAGCACTTTTTTCAACATTGGATATTTCAACACGTCACTGTTGTTCAGAATAAATTAACATTTGAAATTATAAAGTTCTAAATCCCAGATTGAAACAGTCATTTGCTAAACCCTCCATTCATGGCCTGTGTATATATGAATATTTTAATGTAACCTAAAAAAGTAATGAGGAATGGGCTCTTTGGCTGACATTTTGTGCAGTCTAGCAAAGGAGAAAGGGAAATTAATAAATGGTAAAATAGGGAAGGGATGAGGAACAAGAATGAACAAGACAAACTGATTCACTAACAAACCAGAAAGGTTTCTGAAAAGTCAAGTATAAAAATTGCTACAGCGCATGGCAGGTTAGCCAAGACACACACAAATAATCCACACAATGGCCTTGGCAGCATTACACTGATAATATTTTTGCAAGGTTGAATTAGAGCTGAACAATATTCTAGTATGTTGGGCACAAACATACTGATATTTTTATTAAGTGTCAAGCATGTATGTATTCCTTTTTTGCCTTCAAGAAAAACATCTGCCACGGTTAGTTAAAAGAAATTCCCACATGAGTCCTGTTTGAGTTTCTGTGAGTGTCAACTGTGTGGGACTCGTGGTTTCTGTGTCTATGTACGTGTGTTCTTGTTTTTTCGAGATCTGGCAAGGACAGATTTAGCAGGCAGTGGTGAGGGCAGCAGACTCCTTTTCAGTGCTCCCATGTCGTGTGACAGACAGCTTTGTGTAATCCGTTGTCGTGGTTTAGCCTCAGACGGCAACAAAGAACCACGTGTCACTCACTTAGATCTTCCCAATACAGGTCAAAACAGAAGAAAAAGGCAATACTCTTGGGTTGAGACAAGGGCAGTTTAACAGAACAGCAGAGGGAACAAAAAAAAAATAGCAACAATAACACAAATAAAGGAATATACAGACCCGATTACAGAACCGCCGCTCCCCGACCGCTCCCGGACCGCCCGGCCCGGGCCGCCCCAGCCCGCTTATAAGCGGTGACTTCCTGACCCCTCCCCCGGCAGCTCAGTGAGGGCGTGGCTCACATGGCATGGAATACTGTCTCTTGGGGAGAATTAACCCTATTCCCGCCGGAACCAGGACATTATCCACCCCTTATTCCATACCATTTTTGCCATGCCCAGATCTTACGGGGTTCCATTTGTTAGAACAGTCTCTCAGGGCGGGTGCGATGGTGTGTGGTGCTGGCCTATTGCATGCTGTATTTTCAGAGCCTGACTGGTGTACCCGGCGTGGCTCACACACACACCCAGTCCATGGGCTGAAGATGTAGATCTTGAGGAAGTCGCTGGGTGCCAACTGCTGAGGTCAGTTCTGATCCCATCACCGCTGTGCTTTACTCAATTTTTCATCAGAGTCCATCTGTCCTTAATTTGGGTGATTCATTGGCTATTCTCACCCAAAATCAAATCCCCATAAGGTACACATCGGACTTCCCCATCCTTCAGCATCACCCACCAAGTGCACCCAGGTCCTTGGGCAAAAGCAATCCCACGGATGGGTTTGCCTTTGCCTGAGGCAGGACTAACCCAGACTGTCTTCCCTAACATATTCTTCATGTGCACTACGGGGACTTTATCCCCTTCTACGGTACGTGGCAGTTTTGATTGGGCAGGGCCAGCCCGATTCGTAGATCCCCTGGTGTTAACTAGCCAGGTAGCCTTTGCTAAATGTGCATCCCAATTTTTTAAGGTCCCACCACCCATTGCTCTCAGTGTAGTTTTTAACAGTCCGTTGTATCGTTCTATCTTCCCAGAGGCTGGTGCGTGATAGGGGATGTGATATACCCACTCAATACCATGCTCTTTGGCCCAGGTGTCTATGAGGTTGTTTCGGAAATGAGTCCCGTTGTCTGACTCAATTCTTTCTGGGGTACCATGTCGCCACAGGACTTGCTTTTCAAGGCCCAGGATAGTATTCCGGGCAGTGGCATGGGGCACAGGGTATGTTTCCAGCCATCCAGTGGTTGCTTCCACCATTGTGAGCACATAACGCTTACCTTGACGGGTTTGTGGCAGTGTGATATAATCAATCTGCCAGGCCTCCCCATATTTATATTTCAACCATCGTCCTCCATACCAAAGGGGCTTCAAACGCTTGGCTTGCTTGATTGCAGCGCATGTCTCACATTCATGGATGACCTGTGCAATAGTGTCCATGGTCAAGTCCACCCCTCGGTCACGAGCCCATCTATATGTCGCATCTCTGCCTTGATGGCCTGAGGTATCATGGGCCCACCGAGCTATAAATAGTTCACCCTTATGTTGCCAGTCCAGATCCACCTGAGCCACTTCAATCCTAGCAGCCCGATCCACCTGCTGGTTGTTCTGATGTTCCTCCGTGGCCCGATTCTTTGGTACATGGGCATCTACGTGGCGTACTTTCACAACCAGATTTTCTATCCGGGCAGCAATATCTTGCCATAATTCAGCAGCCCAGATGGGTTTGCCTCTGCGCTGCCAGTTGCCCTGCTTCCACTGCTGTAACCACCCCCACAGAGCATTTGCCACCATCCAGGAGTCAGTGTAAAGATAAAGTACTGGCCATTTTTCTCGCTCAGCAATGTCCAAAGCCAGCTGAATGGCTTTCACCTCTGCAAACTGGCTTGATTCACCTTGTCCTTCACTGGCTTCTGCAATTTGTCGTGTAGGACTCCACACAGCAGCCTTCCACTTTCGATGCTTTCCCACAATCCGGCAGGACCCATCAGTGAACAGGGCATATTTCTTCTCATTTTCTGGCAGTTTATTATATGGTGGGGCCTCCTCCGCACGCATCACCTCCTCCTCTGGTGACATCCCAAAATCCTTGCCTTCCGGCCAGTCCATGATCAATTCCAGAATTCCTGGGCGACTGGGATTTCCCATTCGAGTTCGCTGTGTGATCAGTGCAATCCACTTACTCCATGTAGCATCAGTTGCATGATGTGTGGTGGGGACCCTTTCTTTGAACATCCACCCCAGAACCGGCAGTCGAGGTGCTAAAAGGAGCTGTGCTTCTGTACCAACCACTTCCGAAGCAGCTCGAACCCCTTCATATGCTGCTAATATCTCTTTTTCTGTTGGAGTGTAGCGGGCTTCGGATCCTCTGTATCCCCGACTCCAAAACCCTAGGGGTCGACCTCGGGTCTCCCCTGGTGCTTTCTGCCAGAGGCTCCAGGTAGGGCCATTCTCCCCGGCTGCGGTGTAGAGCACGTTTTTAACATCTTGTCCTGCCCGGACTGGCCCCAGGGCCACTGCATGGACTATTTCCTGTTTGATTTGTTCAAAAGCTTGTCGTTGCTCAGGACCCCATTTAAAATCGTTCTTCTTCCGGGTTACTTGGTACAGAGGGCTTACAATCAGACTGTAATTTGGGATATGCATTCTCCAAAAACCCACAATGCCTAAGAAAGCTTGTGTTTCCTTTTTACTAGTTGGTGGAGACATAGCTGCTATTTTGTTGATCACATCCATTGGGATCTGACGGCGTCCATCTTGCCATTTTATTCCTAAAAACTGGATCTCCTGCGCAGGTCCCTTGACCTTACTTCGTTTTATGGCGAAACCAGCTTTCAGAAGGATTCGGACTATCTTATTCCCTTTCTCAAAAACTTCTTCTGCTGTGTTTCCCCATACGATGATGTCATCAATGTATTGCAGATGTTCTGGAGCTTCACCCTGTTCCAATGCAGTCTGGATCAGTCCATGGCAAATGGTGGGGCTGTGTTTCCACCCCTGGGGCAGTCGATTCCAGGTGTACTGGATGCCCCTCCAAGTGAAAGCAAACTGTGGCCTGCACTCTGCTGCCAAAGGGATTGAGAAAAATGCATTCGCTATATCAATCGTGGCATACCACTTGGCTGCCTTGGACTCCAGTTCATACTGGAGTTCTAGCATGTCCGGCACGGCAGCGCTCAGCGGTGGCGTGACTTCATTCAGGCCACGATAGTCTACAGTTAGCCTCCACTCTCCATTAGACTTTCGCACCGGCCATATGGGACTGTTAAAGGGTGAGCGAGTCTTGCTGATCACTCCTTGAACCTCTAGTTGACGAATCAGCTCATGGATGGGAATCAGAGAGTCTCGGTTAGTGCGATACTGTCGCCGATGTACCGTTGTGGTAGCGATCGGCACCTGCTGTTCTTCGACCCTCAACAACCCCACAACAGAAGAGTCCTCTGAGAGACCAGGCAAGGTAGACAACTGTTTAACTTCCTCCGTCTCCAAAGCAGCTATGCCAAAGGCCCACCGATACCCCTTTGGGTCCTTAAAATATCCTCTCCTGAGATAATCTATACCAAGGATACATGGAGCTTCTGGGCCAGTCACAATGGGATGCTTTTGCCACTCATTCCCAGTTAGGCTCACTTCAGCCTCCAGTACAGTCAACTCTTGGGATCCCCCTGTGACCCCAGAAATACAAATGGGTTCTGCCCCTCTATAGCTTGATGGTATCAGAGTGCACTGTGCTCCTGTGTCCACTAGAGCCTTATACTCCTGTGGGTCTGATGTGCCAGGCCATCGAATCCACACTGTCCAATAAACCCGGTTGTCCCTTTCCTCCACCTGGCTGGAGGCAGGGCCCCTCTAATACTGGTCATAGTATCCGGTACTCACTTCTTGCGGAAATGACTTGGAGGTTCCTTCAAGAGGATCAGAAGCAAGATCAGGCCTTCTGCTCTGTCTGGGGAGCTGCTCGCTAGAAACCGGGGCGGCACTTTTCCTGGAGGGATCCCCTTTTGTGGTTGTCCTTCCTTGCAACTCCTGTACCCGTGTCCGCAGGATCGAAGTAGGTTGTCCATCCCACTTCCTCATGTCCTCTCCGTGGTCACACAGGTAGAACCACAGGGTGCCTCGTGGTGTGTACGCTCTGTACTCTCTCTCTTGAGTGGGGAAATGCCTGCTCCTAATAGCTGAGATGCTGGCCCGTACAGGTGGGGAGTAGGACATATTCTCTTCAAGTTGCTGGACCTTACGGGACAGTTTCTCCACAGCTGAGACAAGGGGGGAAGAGAGACTTTCTTCATATCGCCGGAGCCGGCCAGCCACCTCATCCACCGTTGGTCCCTCTTCGCCTTTCCATTCCATCACTGCCAGTGAGTTGGCATATGACGATGGTGCGCTCCGTACAAACTTCCGCCACATGGGCCTTGTGCAATGCACCTCATCAGGGTCTGTGGGTAAGTCTGCATTGTCCAAGTCATAATAAATCATCTCCCGCACAGCTAGTTCTCTCAGGTACTGGATACCTCTTTCCATGGTGGTCCACTTGCTTGGTTGACATACAACATCTTCACTGAAGGGGTACCTCTCCCTCACGCCTGACAGGAGTCGTTTCCAGAGGCTGAGGGCTTGGGTCTTCTTTCCAATTGCCTTGTCAATGCCCCCTTCCCTAGACAGGGATCCCAGCTGCCTGGCTTCCCTACCCTCTAATTCCAGGCTACTGGCCCCATTATCCCAACACCGAAGCAGCCAGGTGACAATGTGCTCACCTGAAAGTCGGCTAAAATCTTTCCGCATATCCCGCAGCTCACTCAAGGATAGGGATCGGGTAATTATCTCTGGTTCTGTCTCTTCCTCCTGTCCTTGTGATGGCCCTGGTTCATCGTCATCTCTCACTAAGCGAACTGATTTCTTTGTGTATTTCTTCTTCTGTATGGGAGCAACTGATACTGGCATGGGTTGGTTTCCTGGTTCAGCGGCATTAGCTGCCACTGGGATTGGAGTAGCGGCAGTGGCTGCCGCAGCGCCTGCCGCAGGGGCCGCAGGAGCCGCAGCGCCTGTCGCAGGGGTTGGAATAGCCGCAGCGCCGGCTGCAGCGCCTGTCGCAGGGGTTGGAGTAGCCGCAGCGCCGGCTGCAGCGCCTGTCGCAGGGGTTGGAGTAGCCGCAGCGCCTGTCGCAGGGGCCGCAGTGCTGGCTGCAGCACCTGTCGCAGGGGTTGGAGTAGCCGCAGCGCCGGCTGCAGCGCCTGTCGCAGGGGTTGGAGTAGCCGCAGCGCCTGTCGCAGGGGCCGCAGTGCTGGCTGCAGCGCCTGTCGCAGGGGTTGGAGTAGCCGCAGTGCCGGCTGCAGCGCCTGTCGCAGGGGCCGCAGGAGCCGTAGCACCTGTCGCAGGGGCCGCAGGAGGTGCAGCGCCTGTCGCAGGGGCCACAGGAGGTGCAGCGCCTGCTGGTCTAGTCTCTTTCTCCTGAGGGTGCTGCGTAACACTGAGCAGTGCCTGGTAGATACTGGCCAGGGCCCAGCACAGGGCAGTGAGTTGTGCCTCTCTGGAATAGCCACAGCATTTTCCCTTCAGATAGTCTACTACTTTATCAGGGTCCTGTAATTGTTCAGGGGTGAAGTCCCAGACCATTGGAGGCGAGAAGTTCTCTAGGTATCTGCCCATGTTCTCCCACATGCCATGCCATCCCTGACTATCCTTCCTCGGAGCAGATCTCTGGGTGGTAGTCTTAAATAGTTGCTTAACCCTAAACAGGACCTGGAACATATTCAGCAGACATAACACTACAAACATGCTGGTTTGAGCATCCCAAGGATATTCAAAATTCTCAAAGCTGGGGAAAGTGTCCCCCCCCGTTTCCCCCATAGACTGGGTGTAATTATTAATAAATTCTGAGAGACGGTGCCCGATGTATGGACAAGACAGTAATACTACATAAAAACCCCAAACTAAGTGTCTAGCAAGTGATGTTATCATATCATATGCCGATATCACACAGGATAGTAAAATGATAATCCTCATCCCCCTCCCAGAGGTAGCAAATATGATCACAGGGAGTACATAAGTCATATAGGAATTCACATAACACAGCCATGAGAACAAACCAAGCAACATGGTAACCAGTGAGTATTTTCCTAATAAAATAAACGTATACAGTAAATTCGGTTTTACAAGCTCTAGTTGGATTTTGTCGTTATCTCAACCCTTCGAGCCCCACGTTGGGCGCCAAAAAAGGACTGTCGTGGTTTAGCCTCAGACGGCAACAAAGAACCACGTGTCACTCACTTAGATCTTCCCAATACAGGTCAAAACAGAAGAAAAAGGCAATACTCTTGGGTTGAGACAAGGGCAGTTTAACAGAACAGCAGAGGGAACAAAAAAAAATAGCAACAATAACACAAATAAAGGAATATACAGACCCGATTACAGAACCGCCGCTCCCCGACCGCTCCCGGACCGCCCGGCCCGGGCCGCCCCAGCCCGCTTATAAGCGGTGACTTCCTGACCCCTCCCCCGGCAGCTCAGTGAGGGCGTGGCTCACATGGCATGGAATACTGTCTCTTGGGGAGAATTAACCCTATTCCCGCCGGAACCAGGACATCCGTCCATGCTCTCTCCGTCACCTTCTACCATTACACATTTCACTAAGAGGATCCCTTGACAGAGTTTCAGTAGCAATGAGAGCTATTAGCAGCTTTCCATGCTTGTGGATTTACTGTTTGGGGACTGCTGGTGAATTTACATATTTTGGCATTTAAGGATCATGCACCAGTCATGCAAAAGACATGTATCTTTCAAAATAATCTCTCAACCTCGGAGGCTGAAACAGCAGAAATGCTATCACAGATGACAGAAGACCAAAAAAAAAGTTCCCCTAGCGTGTAAGCTATAAAGACTCAAACACTGACCGCATGTACATATCCAGTGAAAAATGGTACAAAAATGTTCTGTTTGTTTGTTTATATGATTTTGAATGGGCAAAAGGTAGTTCTTCCCACTGATCATACCTTAAATCTGTATATCCTTCAGACAGGGATAAAAGCTGTACATTTAAAACCCGACATGCTTATGGAGTTTACACAGGCACACACATGCTCACATCTAGAGATGTATGCAACTGTCTATAAAAATGTATATTAACAGGTGTATATGTAAATTTAAAATTTTGAAAATCCCTAATGATAACATTAAAAATACGAAGTTTTTTTTTTAAAGAATGCTGCAGAAATTATCAAAGGGAGTTGGACTATTTGTTGGTATCTAGAGTTCACGGGTTCATATTTCTCAGCTTTTAATAGCATTAGGTGAGTGTTGTTGAAGATTAAAAAGTAGCCTGGGGAAGCAGCGTGATCTAACAGATAGGGCATTTACCCAAGTATCAGGAGTCCAGACTGAAATTGTTTGTGTGGAAGTCAGTAGAAAAAGTTCAGGGGATTAGTTTTTTAACTTCAGTCTTACACCTCAGTTATTTTTCCTTCTTTGTGCCTCTGTTTTTTTCTCTCCCATCTATCGGCCTGCCTTGTCTGCAGATACAGGTCTTCAGGGCTCTGCCTGCCATTTTTTGTGTGTTGAGTACTGAAACCTAAATTTTAGTCAGGCTATATGATACTGTCTTAGAAATAGTAACATACTGGCACAAAAATGGACAAGTGATAATCAATTCATTTATCACTAGCTTCTTTTCAAATCTGAACAGAAATTTAGGAGTTACTAAGAATTAAATTTTCACATATGTGAATTGAGGTTTACCAGTTTGGTATTTTAAGAGTGCGCTCCCTTTCAGATGGCTCTTGTAACATCTTAAATTTTAAAATAAACAGTAATATCAGAAATTCCTTTCCTTCCCTGTAAACTGTTCATTTTCCATTTTTATTAAACTAGTGGTGCTAGACAGTAAGACATCTATCTAAATTCTTCTTGTTTTTAAAATACATCTAAATTACCACAGATGATCTCAAACCAGAGTGAGATGCAATGGTAATTTGAATTTCAAGTCCCTTTGAATTTCAAGCTGCAAGACATTGACGGCAAGACCTGGAAGACAAATTCCAAGTTACAAACTGCTGGAGGGAAGAAGGGCGTAGAAAAGGGCAAATGAGTTACTTGAATGTCTAAGTAGGATTTTTGCATTTATAAAGGCCACTAACTATCAAGAGAATGAGAAAACAGTAGTTGCAGTATTTAGCTTTAGGCTCTTCTTAAAGTCTCATGTGACAAAAAGCATGGAAATTTCCTCTTTCCTGACCCTAACAAATTTGCACTTTTTTGTCTTTGCAGTGTTCATTGTCTTCTATGTGGAAAATAATAGGCACTAAATCCAACAACTAATGAAAAAAAAATAATATGACCAACAACTGAGAACGAAGGGAAGCTGTAACACACAGAAACACATTTAAAGTGCAAATAGAAATGAATATATGTTATGACACCTCATCAGATGTTGTTAGCCTGATCCTGACCCCGTTCAAGTCAATGGCAAAACCCATTAAATGTCAGTGGGAGCTGTGTTTTACTTAACTGAGATATGTTAAAATCTAAGATGAACATTTGTACAGATCACCGGACAGCTCTTCTTCATGGTGGATACCTTTACCTTTTCCGTATTATCTTGTGCTGCGCCTGATTCTACTATTTGGCTGGGAGCAGTCCGGGCCAGGACTTTTCCTCTGTTCAGCATAATGTGTCAAAGACCATTGTGCACACCTAAAGAATTATGTAAATAATTTAGGGAAATTATGGCATCGTATGGAACAGTTGCCTAAAGAGTGCTATTTTACCAAGAGAGTCTGAGGTTGTCTGTTAATAGACTAGTTATTGTCAATTGCTTTTGGGCTGTATAAGCCCCTGTGTAGTTTTCATCTGTTTGATTTGTCTGTTCTCATTTCCATAGTTCTCAGCCTTGCTCTCTGCTGTATTTTGAATCATTTGTGGTTTAGAGGGAGAAAGGAGAAGTATAAGTCAAATCTGAGCTGCAAATCCAGTTTGGGACTGTGGTACGTTCTTGATGCTGAAAAAAAAAACCCCTGTGTATTTTGAAGTCATTGTAAGGCAACTACCGTGTGTTGTCACTAGCAATGAATTATTGCTTCAGAAACACATTTAGGGAAGGCATAGAGCAGACCTTTATGGGTTTAGTCCATAGTTTGAAAGCCAGGAAATAAATCTTGGCTTTAGGATAAATAAATTAGGTTGGTCTGTCTTTTCTTTCTCAGTTTGAACATGAAACAGTTTGTAAACTGTCAATATTTAGTTAATACACTGGAATGCAATGTAATTTAAAGACACACAAAATTTCTTCAATTTGATGCATAAGTAGATTACAGCATTTTCAGCATTCCAGTCTTATGATCAAGTGGAATCCAGATCAGGTTTCATTTAACCTAGTTAAAAGAGCAATGTGAATGGTTTCATATATCTTACATGGAGTTCAGCAGCATATTCTCATATATTTCAAACTCATACTGAGTAAAGACTAATATCAATAGTGGAGAAAATCCACATCTCTTCGATAGACTTTTTATGTCTTAAATCTTCCCGTTTTGCATGAGTCTATTTTAGTGGGACGTTTCAATAATTCGTTGCTGGGTTTCCTGGAATCCACGTTGCTCATTTTCTTGAATAATTCTTCTTTGAACAGTAAGTAATCACTTTGTGTATAAACAATTACTCAGTTTTTTTTACCAGCTATATCAATTATCTCTCAGTGCTAAAAGCATGAATAATGGCGTTTATTTTTTTGGTTAACATTTGATTGTCTAAGCAAAAAGGGAATGTACACAAATTTCAGATAGCTAGTCAGACACTGTAAATAACTCATGGCATTACTTGATCTATAGTTATAGATCAGTTTGCAGTACTGAGTTCGTAAAGCATAGGTCCTTGAGTAATATTTGTAGCATAAGAGTAAGAGGAAGTGTGGAGTAGAAAGATCGTCTATTTTCAAGATGAGAGAGCAGTTACAGAGTAGACATTAAAGCGATTGCAACTCTATAATAATAATATTTAGATGGCCTATTTAAATAGACTTTCTATGGAGCCCTGATTGTTTGGAATGGTGATGTCTGTGCTCTCTAACTAGCTGAGACAACTCATTTTGTTCAAGTATGTGAGATAGTAAGGTTCAAAGGTGAACCTGTATCTATGCCCCTCACATTTCACTTCAACAAGTGCAATGCCTTTTCTTCCCCTTTTTACTGGTTAAGCATGCACTCAAGAGCAAAGATTAGAGCTAGATAAATAAAGGTGTGGGGGAACTTCTACATATTTAGGTTCTGAGTAATTTTTGACAGATCTATTGCTACCGTATCATGTGGGATACCAATTAGCTAAAACTGGTTCCCTGGCCTTTTTTTGCGTAAACATGCTGCATAAAACTTACATTCTGCAATAGCTGCAACTTTTCTACAAAAGCACAAATATTGGTTTCATAGTGGATAGTGGATTGGTGGATTCTGTGTCTCCAAATGGAAGCTGTATACAAAATATATACAAAAAAGTAATACTTCTGTGGCTAATTCCTGCTTTTCTCACCAGACTGTACAGGTAATATAAAAGCGTGTGACTTTGCACCTACTGAAACACTCGTGCTGTCAGACACAAAAATGATGTGGTGAATATAAACCTAAATTCTGTTCACATAAGTCTCAGGTTTTCTGCTGTTAATTTTGTTTTAAAACTTCCATAAGTAGTTCCACTGAAATCCACTTAAATTGAATTGTCAATGAAATGGAGAGATTACTCAGCAAAAATAAAAGTGTTCGAAGTAGACAAGCAATAGTTGCTCATGCTGATCTGCGTTTTGTATTGTAATTATTGCTATTTCATAGTGGCGCCCTTCCATTATAAACTTGCCTAAGAGAACGGGCACTATTTGTTGTCCTTCATCATTAATGCTGAAGAAGTGATCACAGTATATATCTGTGTGTGCAAATTCAAAACACTTTCAGAGTTCTGTCTTGGGAGCCTGAGAAAAAGGAGACAACGGAACATTTGGGGAAGTGAATATTCTGAAGCTTGTTGGAGTAAATGCATGGAAGTGGTACAAACTTCTGGGTTAAATGAAAAATAGCACAATACTTAAAAAAAATCACTACTAGGATTTCCATAATAATCACCTATTTCATGGCAAGCCCTAAGAGATTCTGCATTAGGATTTGATCAGTGGAATTGTCCTGGAGGTGTTAAATAGTATGGAAACTCATTAGTAATACATTGCAAAAGCAGGGATATACTAAGCATTTTCATTTGGAGGAGGATTTTTTTTTTTTCTCAGTTGCACTATAAATAAGTCATTCCATATGGATAAGAATTACCTTGCAAATTTTGCAAGTTAAGACCATAGGGTATTTTCCTTCAGCGGCTTATATTCTGTTATGGCATCTGAAAATCATTAAAGGCTATTGATACGGAGTTGTCTCCAAGAAGAGGAGCTGTGGTCTCTGTGGGGAGTAGTCAGGACTTAGTGACTCCCTAAGAAAGGGGTGGTTGTTGGGGTTTTTTCCAACCACAGTCACACTCTCGCTGATGTCTGAATGAATTTGACAGCATCTGAGGTGAACGTGTAGACGGCCTGCGCAATGTTAGCATCGCTCTGCAGCAAACGTGACATCACAGCAGCCAAGTTTAAGTGTAGAAGGATATACACAATATATGCATTAAATACAAAACAGATACAGAAACATCAGAATTAGATCTTTGGCTTTATCCCAAGGGAAATCTTGTGGTAGTGTTACCGCTAGTGGTGCTGACCTGTGCAACGCACACCCAGTCACCCAGACACCCATGTCCTGTCTCCCAGTGCTGCAGCTGACCAAGTGTCCTTCTAACATCAGTACGGAGGCCAGAAAGTAAAGAACAGCAGTATCAGAAACATGAGGGTGGTGTAACTGGGGTGGGTCCTGCACTACGTGTGCACTACTTGGGCAACAGGCAAGGCTTATTCAACACGCAGGTCCACTTGGGGGCCGTGGGGAGTCTTCCCTTTCTTGACACACCTGCCCTGCTCTTACCGCCACTGCTGTTGTTCCTAACGCTCTTCCTTTTGTGTGTAATGCAGTAAAAAACCTATTTCTGTTAGCTCTTGCCATTCCCAAAATAGCAGTTGTGGATCTCAGAAGCTCAGTTGGAAGGTCACAGAGAGAGGTTGTAGCAGGCTTTTATCAGGAACCCCATCAAAGGGCAGGCAGAAAATCACTTTCTGGTACAGCATTATCAAGAAGTATCCTATAAGAAAACAGTATTTCAACTTTACACTACAAGAACTAGTTCCCTAGTTTAGTACTCTCCCCGTTTCCCCACCCATTAGCATTTACAGTAGTTCTAAAACAGATTTATATATAAAGTGCTAGTTGGAAAAGTGGTAACTGGCTTTCTTTCGTAGCTGGTGTCAACAAGACAGAAGCATGAGAGTCCATTTTACACTGGCTTTTGTGATCATCAGCAAGTACATTATATGAGAGAATGGAGAAAATATTTGTCAGAAAGAAATATTTGTTCCCCAATCTTGAGAGTAATGCGGATAAGAAAATCATGGATTCACCTTCAGAGCTTGTTAATGTCAGACCGTGCTGTTCTAGTGCTAAAAGGCAGACATTTTCTTTTAGTTTACGCTAACAAGCAACTATTGTTTCCCCTTCTGCTTAACAAGGTTTTATTTAATCATGCAGTGAGTCTCAGGTAAAGCTGCTCATTCTATATGCTATATCAACAGAATTTACTTTATATTAATGGTTGCAAAAAGTAAATAGTAATGCGCTGAGAACATGGAAAACAAAATATAGTTTCTGGCTTGCCAAATCTTCATCACTGAGCATATTTTTCCTTCGTGGTTGTCTTGCTGTAGTAAACAGAGTTAAGTGTTAGGTCATTTTATTAGTAACAATTCTGTATTGATGCATAAGAAAATTAATTGCTGTCCTTCATTTTCAAAAGAGGAAGTTGCTGTTTTGCTGTAGCATGACATACAAAGCCATAAAATAGAAACAATCAAATTTTGTTTAGGAAAAACAAATGCATTTATTGATACTACAAAACACGTAGTTCTGTGCCATCAAAAAGTGCAGTTCTTACATGGTTGTTTAATTAGTGATAGAATTAGAAGCAACACTGTGACTTCCTTGTTTGTGGATAAAATTACTGACCAGTGCAAATATCATGTGGAATTAAGTCTTGAAGTTGTATTGCTCTCTATTAAAAAGGTACAGAGTTGGGTAACTGAAATTAATACTAGCAGGCATACATGAAATGCAGGAATCAAGCTTGAAATCCTTGTTCAAGCAGAATTCCTATCAAAATCCAGTTTGGAAATATATGTCTGCAAGCACTTAGCAAGTTTTAGCAGTGTCTGTTACCATGAAGAAGCTGTTTCTGAATGGTTTGCACTCCATGATGCATAGATTCATGGGTTTTTCTTTCATTAAAATGCTAGTCAAGTGCAGGCACTGCTGATGAATTAACTTAAACCTGAATTGGTGACAAAGCCTGTGGAATTCTCAAGAAGTTTTTAATTGGATCTGAAATTGAGATGAATACACAACCAGAGCGTTCAAACATAACATATGTAGTAACAGTTGCTGAAACTGCAGTGAGGATAATGGATTCTTACTGCCTTTCCCATACTATGGCATTGTGCTATGGTTTGGTTTTGGCAGGAGCTGTCGCAGAGATTAAGTATCACTCTGAACGTTGCCTGAAATGGCGGCATCAAATTGTTATGACTGGTTCTTTTAATACTCTCCCAAATACTAGAAAAAGTGTCAGATGCATTTATATTAAAAGCAAACATGGTTTGGGAAAATAGTAGAAAATAGAGGTGAATCCCTCTCTAACTGAAGTGAACGGCAAAATTCCTTTTACTTCAGCGTTGTGGTCACAAACCTGTAAAGATAATATGCATTCATTTGAGAATGGGCCACCCTAATAAAATGAGATATTTGGCAGTCATTATGCGATGTATTATCCAATATCTCCAAGGAGATTTACTCTGTGAAAATATATGGACTGTTTTTCTCTGAATTAGTAAATCTTACACTTGTCTATTCACCTCTTTTTTTTTTTTTTTCACCTTTTCTCCCTTCCTCTTTAGAGACAATAGCAATTTCAACTCACATAAGCATGGTTCCCTTGAGAATGGTTCTGAAATGTTTCTGGAGTTATTGTACCGCTTGAATAACCCTGTTCTAGATCAGCACAAATTTGGCCTGTATTTTTCATTTCTTTTCTTTTTCAATTTTTATATAAAAAGTCATCTGCTCTACTGAAGTAGTAAACAGACAGGGTTTGATTATTGAATACCACGAGCAGTGTAGATTTCCCTCCTTGGACAAGAGTATTTGTTTGCACTGTCTGAGACCTACACTGTACAGATAACTCAGTTCAACAGCACGCACTAATGTACATTATGACTAATTCAGCTTGTAAGCAATTTTATTGTGGTCTCTCCAGTATAGGAGGCTTTGGCTTTTTTTTTCAGCATTAAGTCATACACAATTTTTAGATGCTATAGTCATAGATCAGTTGAAGGAAAAGGGAAAAGTGTTTTTTCTGAATTTTCTAATCTTTCAGCATTAGCACCTTCAGTTTGCATAATGATGACCATACAAAAGCCATTCAGTTTCTCACTTTTTCCCCTCGGTGAGGCACTCAGAAGTTTCCATATCTTACTATTAATCAGGAACTGTCTAGATCAAAGATCCCCTGGTGTTTTTTTAAGTTTTAGGGCATTTCTCCATCTAATTATCTCACAGCTCATTTTTTTCTTCTCATCTGGTGCCAATAACAAAGGGCAGAGACGATAAGTGAAATCAATATTGTTCTCTGTTGCAGAATTGCAGGTTGCACAATGCTGTAGGGTGGATTAAACAAAATTCTGAAAGGAGGTCTGGTCTGCAGCGGTCCTCCAGATCTCAAACACCTGGATGGGAAAGCGTGCCTGCAAGTCGCATGGCCCTTACCCGATAGTCCTCACTATTTAGAGATGCTAATTGAATGCTGGTATGTGTAAACCAATGCAAAACAAGCCGAGCACAAGATGTGAACTGTATGTGGAAGTTTTCTGAAGGAAAGGATGTAGGCCATGAGAAAATGTTGCTGTCAGAATGCGGGTGGCCCTTGTGCTGTTTCCGCATGGGGCTCGCCTTGCCAGCAATGAGAGGGATACGGTGGGCGTGCTCCTGCTCCCTTCTACCGTGGCTGAGCGTGACTATGGCAAGCAGTTCCCTTCAGTGAAAGACACACAGGGCGTAAGTCTTGGTCTGATGGCTGTATTCTGCTTCGGTGAATCAGAGTTTCTTCCCGGGGCGATACTAGGGGTTACTCTGTCCAGTCATAGCCTGCTCTGCTTGGTAGATTATCAGATCATCAAGGGCTTTATGAGTACACATAGATCAGAACAAACTGGAGGAGACAAAGATGACAGTGGAAGCATGATGCTGAAATACAGAACAGCGGTGCAGTGGAACTGGATTTTTATTCTATGTCAACCAATATCACGGTTAACCTGTGTAAATATTTCAGTATTTACTTATGTAGTAAAAGACTTTTATAATGGTAAGTAAATATACAGTACGATAGATTTAGCATGGCAGAAAGTTCAGGGTGAGCTCTGTAAGAATATGAAGGTTAAGCGATATCAATGTACACGCAAGCAGCAGAAAGGGGGTTCAGATGTTTTTCAAGTTAAAATGCACATGCAGGCATGCTGTTCAAATTAGCATGACAGTATGCACATACTGTATTTGCAATTACTTTTTTCAAGAGCGCTGGCATATTCAAATTCCTTAGTCTATAACTCGATGTCTAAGAAAATTCCCACTTTTCTTCCAGTGTACTACAGAACCAGGCCTTCAACACCATCATACACCCAATTGTTAAAAGAAACATGCCGTATCTTCTGTATCGTGTACTGTCTGTTTCTGTAGTGCTGCTTCTGTGAATGGACATTTTCAGCTTCTGCTGAAATGTAATTAACAGTTAGCTTTTTAGGGGACTTTCCTGGAAGTTTTACAAGGCTTATAAATAATATCTCCCAATTTTTTCAGGTAATAAAGCTGAAACATAAACTGCAAGTGATTCACTCAAAGCTGCAGGCCAAGTCAGTGCCCAAAGTAAAATTAAAATCTAGGATTTCTTGATCTCCTGCCTACCACTCTGAACACTAAACAGTGCATTGTGTAAACTACCTTGAGCATGTATGTGCATTGTATAAAACATGTTGCGCTAGTCTGTTGTTTCTGCATCTGTATTTTTGCAGGCGCATTAAAACCACATGGGATATGGGGTTAAAGTAATTTTGAGTGTTAAATTACTAAAGGATTTCTGAGCCTATACTTCTTTGGCTGTTCTTAGACAAGAAGGGAAACAAGGTTCTGCTTATAACAAGAGGTGATGCGGAGCACAGACTTGGAAAGCTGGAGATAAAGTTGTGCAAGTAGAAGGGAGATGCTTTCAGTTCCCTCCCACATTTTCTGTTTATATCTTTCCCTATCACATTTGCTTTCTTATTCCTGCTTCCTCCTGTGCCTGTGTGGCAGCAGCAGGAGACTTGCCAGGTCCCCGGTGTAAGGTTCTCCACGGGTAGTCAGCGCTGCTGACTTCCATGGAGCTGCAGTGGCTTCCCAGAGCTGGTGGCCTCATGCTCGGTCATCAAAGTTCTCGAGCACAGCCCTTTGAGGACTGTCTTCCTAGCAAATTGCCAGAGATTTTACATAGAATGTGCATTTGGGTCACGTCAGCGTAACTGAAAACAGTAGTTAGATCTGGCATTTTACTTTGACCAGTGTTCACAAAGGTAAGCTGTGGGATGTGAAATAAAGTCAGTAACAGGAACCTGACAGAGGCTTGTGTTATGTACCCAAGTGACAAGTTCATATGACTTTACCCTGTAGAATGTGTAACGTGTATTACTTCCTTCCATGACTCATATACAGTTGCACGTAGATAGGAACCTTGTAACCCTGTTTTCGCTTTGTAAATCATTAGACTTAATACCTTTCAGCCTCATCTTGCTGAAATACTAAAAGGAAAAGCCACACCCTCACAGTCCCCACTGACCGTCATTCCAGCCCGGGCAAATTCCTCTCTGCAGC
Organism: Alca torda; assembly: GCA_008658365.1. Taxonomy (NCBI): domain Eukaryota; kingdom Metazoa; phylum Chordata; class Aves; order Charadriiformes; family Alcidae; genus Alca; species Alca torda. The sequence continues at coordinate 10,836,873 of CM018081.1, forward strand.
AGTTACTGGCACTAGCCCACTCAACTGTAAAAGAAAAAAAACTTCATGACAGACCGCTGATGGTAAGATCATGACTGCAGGACAATCCTTCTTCCTTTGTTTTGAACTTAGGTTTGTAGGGAATAACACATGGTAAATTAAGCCATTTGGGGATCTGCAAATACAGGGCAGAAAAAGCTGGGTAACGTATAGCATAGTAACATTCTGGTCTGTAAGGAATCTATCTAGACAGTATGCTAATTCAAATAATAACAAAAAGTTTCAATGATTAAAGTGATCAGAATCTGATACCACATCTGGGCGGGTGCAGGGGGCAGAGATGAGCATTCTACAGCTTTTCCCAGACGACACAGAACCTGAATTACAAGCTGACATCACAGCTCAGATAATGAGTAAACTTGAAAGTACTTGTCCCCAGTCTCCTCCATGCTGTATTGCAAAGAAAAAGTATCAGAATATCTTGGAAGGCATGGAAGTTAAAGATGTGTTAGAGTTTTATAAGCTTATCTTTGCAGGTTCTAAAACAAGAAGAAAAGAGTAATTCAGCAATGTTTTTCTCCATAAATTTTATGAGCATTAGCAGAGTTTTTAAAAAATATACAATAGTGCATTGTAAAGGTGCTTAGAAGAAAACAACAGAGGCAAAGAAATTTGATGTCCAGAGTGCTTCCAAATTCACTAAATAAGACAAAGACAATTCTTATAATCTTAGCATCTATATTATTATTTTATTCTCCTCAGTGGCTTCCTGAAGTTTAAAAGGACTACCAAAACCTACACTTCTATATATAGAGAAAATCACCTCTGCGTAAATATCATCCTCGTCTTGAATTTGTATAAGCCTTTGAAGAATCTGAATTTCAGTCTCTAAAAGGCCGTGATAGTCTAAGCTAAATAACAACAGTCCTTACTCAAGCAAAGCCACCCTTGAAATAAGGCATTGTCTTTGTGCTTGAAGGATTCCCATTGCAATCAGCCACAATATCTGAATCATTATCACTGGAAAAAATGTGAAGAGCTGCCACTCGGAAATACTAAGGCTGGAGCAGTGGCCTTTATGAAATTCAACAAGAACAAATGCAAAATCCTGTATCACAGCTGTGTTGGCTACGTGCTATGTTCCTGCAAGGGTCATGAACTGCAAAAATCTGTCATAGCAATGTCACTGCAGGCCTTAACTCTTGGCTGGACTCATGACTCTTAAGGAGGATGGAGTGAGGGAATGGAGAGGTAGAAAGAGCGCACATCGTGGGCTTTTTTCTCCAGGTGCTGAAGTCCTCTTTTTAGTCATAACAGAGTTTGTTAAAAAAACTCCAAAAAGTGAAGAATACTTAATGCCTAGTCCTTTGATGCTCTAGTCTGTTGAAACATGTGAATGGTAATAAGAAGTGGGTTTGGCATTCTTGTGCAGTGGATTACGGATGGCACCAGGAATAAGGAAATGTGTTCTCATCCTTGTATGGACACTAATTGATTCAATGATATCAAGCGAATTTCTTCATCTCATTACATCACGGTTACTCCATTTGCGAAATAAGGTTGATGAATATCCAGCGTTGTTAATCATCTTGAGATCTGCAGTTATAAAATAACAGCGGCATAGGCAGATTCAGGATGACAAATGATCCACATGTAGTTTCGTGATCCTGGCCTATGGCAAAAGCTGTATGTTGCCATGATAGTTTATTCAGTAGCCTGTAGCTGTTGCTAAGTAAGCACTGTAGATTATGAAATAACTAATACTCAGAATTAAAAACTGTGGAAAGATTTATCAAGTTCACCATAAGACCTCTCTAAAGACTTCCTCAGTTTCTTGTTTGGAGAACATTTTATATTCATCACCATTTTCATTCTTTTTATGTTGCTAATTCCCAGAGCCCTATTCAAGTTTTATGCACTGGAAAGAATAAGTGTGTTATCCAAGTAGGTCTTCAGAAATTGACTTCTTCATTTGTTTGTTACTCAATATGTATGGTCATTTTGTGGGTGTTAGGGTCTGGCTATAAATACAAAAACTTCTTACACGAATTCATCACTGTCTTATCTAGGTACTATCTAGCTTAGGTTTCCACTAGTACTTACAAAACATGAGTCCATAAAAGCTTTTTCTCATGACATGAGAATGTTCATGAATAGGGCTTATTCATGGGAGCAAGATTTACAGGTCTGGGTCCAAAGGTAGCAAGCATATTGAGGTGCTGTAGCTTTTGAAAAAAAGAAGTAAGAAACTTTACCTCTGAGCATGGAAAATAGGTCCTGAACATACAATCAGTGGCAGTCTCTATGAAAACAATCCTTTTGCAATGAAACATGATCCAAATGGGTGTCAGAGGCATGTTTGCTGTTCACCAACATTAACTTCATCTCTCACACGTGGTGTGCTTAAGGAGAGTCCAATGTTTTTTGTATTAAATTGGGGGAGAGTGGATGGATTCCTGTTTCTAGAATCAACACCATCCAGGCCTTTTAAGACATTGTCCAGTGGCATTCCAGTAAACATGACAACCCAATCCTGACAGTGCCGGTGCTACAGCCCCTCTTTGTTGCCTACTCTTGCCTCCGACAGACCCGTGCACATGGTGGCTTTACAATGTGCTTGCAGCGTAAAAATTTCTCCATCATCTATTACAGCGTGGCTGTCCATACAGGTACACACAGCAGAGTCCGGGGCTGGTGACAAGCTCCGTGCCAACATCAGCTTGGCTGTTTGCTGCCCATTGGAGCTGGATACACCCTGGCCAGACCCAGAGCTAAGTACAGGGCTGTGTCCGCTCCAGGCAGATTACGTTGCAGCAAGCTTGCTTACAGAGAGCAAAGGCATGCAAGATAGAGTCTGATCTTTTGGGTTTTGCCAAAGTGAGTAAAATCTGAAGGTACGATTTGCCCATACCAATTTTGACCAATTCCCATCCTTAACATAAACCTCTGTATGATACATTTGTTTTCTTAACCCAGGACCTGCCTTTATAACCATAACTTCGTTTTGCACGCATACGCATGCTTCTGAAATTGTCTAGTCCTGTCTAAGAAACATACAAAACCCATCAGGATGCTATTAATTTGGGGGACATGTACTTATAGCTTGGACCAGACCAAATTTATAAGCCTTAGGGGTATATACTGTAGCTTTCATCCAAAGCTTAATTTTATTTTCAATTCCGTTGATGAATTTACTGTACTGATTTCAAAGTCATAGGGCATGTTAGCTGGATGGCTAAAATTTCTTTAGAAAGAGGACTGTGTATTTATAAGGATAACAGTAATATTCTGAGTGACATCAGTAAGGGTTATAAAAATAATCAAATTAGTTTAGTTAAGGAATTAATACATTACCACACAGAATAACGCATGAGGAGTGGGAAAATATGATTCCTCTGTGGAGGTTTTGCATAACTGCCTCCCACTATTCTGCTTTCCTCACTGATCATCAGGGCTGGACACTAGATCGTATACATCACGTTAAAGTGGTAGACCTTTTTTTGCCCACCAGGTGGGCAAACACCAAGGAAATGTGGTCACTAAGGTCTTGCAGTCCCTCGTAAAAAGTGTGGTTTTACTAAGGAGCATGAATGACTATGGTAAAAATATAGTAAAGACCAGGCATGTAAGGTTTTTTGGAGGTATATACTGTGAGCTCGGCTGTTTCATGCTGTAGGAAGACAAGTGTGCTTGTTCTCCACTGCATTCTTACCTCAAGATTGCTTGTGTGTGTTCGTTCCTTCCAGTTTGTTCTTCCAAGTGGTGCAGACAAGCCCTCAGTCCCATCCTCCCAGAGCAGGAACAATGTGTCGTCACGTCTTGCAGTGACTTTGTAATGTGGAGAAACTGGCATGGGGATGAGACCATGCTTGTTCTGTTTTCTGACCTGAAGGAATGTAAACTCACTGACCTCGTATATATGCAAACATTGGCAGATACTCTTATTCACACCACTTTGTAATTGAACGTTATACTTAGTCCTTACACTGCATTGTGCAGTGCAGAAATTAACAGCAAGTTAATGCCACCATTGCATCACGATGCCACCATTGCATCAAGAATAAAAGCAAGCTCCTCAGGTAGGCTGGCCCTGACATGAGAGGTGGCCCAAGGGTGGACCAGAGCCCCTCATTCCCTGGGCAGGCCCATGAGAAGGGACCAAAACCAGAAAACCTGGGTACCACATTAGTTACTGCAGAGGACACCTCAGAGGAAAAAGTGTGATGGGCAACACAGCCTCTAGAGTCTACCCCCTGAATCCAGAGAAGCTGTGGGAAAATCCTCCTGAATGTCCAAGACACCTGCCTCCATATCTGCCTCCGTGCAGCTGTGCGAGCCCCTGTGGAAGGTGCTGTAGGAACTCCCTTTGGAATGCATTCCTTCCTGGTGTGACTTCCACATGGAAGTCTAGCAGTCAACAACCCCACAAGTGTGCAAACTGCATGTGCTGTCTTACCTGAAATCAGCCTCCTCCACGCTCTAGCGCAGCTCAGGTTGGCCCCAGAGGCAAATCTGTGGCATCCCAGTTGAACAGGGGTTGCTCCTGAAGAAGATGACACAGACCTTTGTTCTGTTCAGGCAGGGAATATGTTTCTGAAGAGGATCCATCTCTGAGCAATACCTGGAAGGAACAAGCTGTCACCGCGAAATAACTGCTGTTGCAGTCTGGGACAGTAAGAAGTTGGTATTATCCCCTAATCACATATCCTCGTTTTCTCCTATAAAATTGTGTGCTTGGGCAGCATAAGCTGGACTTGAAAGGTAGAATTTACTTGTCTTTAGCTTGTCTTACTTTACTTCTCTACAGCATGCGTAGTTGAGAGCGGGGTGCTGAGGTTCCTAGTGTGCTCAAAGGATACCTTCAGCAGCATTTAGGGTAGGGGCATTTAGGTGTAGACTCCTTGGTGGCAATCACTTCTACTATCTGAGAAGACTGTGATCCCTGAGTAATCCTATTCATTAACATAATTACATATTAACATATAATATTATAATAATATATTGATATAATTATTATATGGACTCTAATGTGCAGAGAGAGCTTCCACCCAAAATGTGCCAGAGCGAGCTCCCTGCTCCTGGTGCACAGAGGGTGTTCCAGGATAGGATAAAGCAGGGGAGGGACATGGAAAAGGCAGTTTTGTTGCATCACCTTCTGCATGAGCGAGCAGCGGTGAAACGCCACTTGTCTGAGCTGACCTTGCAGAAGGGCCGTCCCTCTCCCAGCTGGGCCTGAGCTTGGGTGGATCAGTTTTACAGCTTGATGGTGGTGTGTCCCCCAGTTTTTTTTTTTTTTTCCAGTTGAAACAATATCCGATTCTGGATTTTCTATAAATCTGTTTCCTTTCTCCGGTGAGGTTGGGCAAAAAGCTCTACAAGCAAATAAATAAACAGAATTATAATATGTACACATAGTGCTTAAATATAAATTATTTATTAGTATTACTTCAGCTACAATAAATAAAATGACCTCCTACGGAAAAATAAAATTTATAAAATTGCTATGGTATAGCTATAGGGAAGGAAAAGTTGTTTCTGCTCCAGCAACAAATTTTTTTTATTTCCATAAGAATCCACTTACAAACCTAGTTCAGTCCCCACTGATTAGAGAAGTCTGGGGAGCAGAGAAGAGCAGAGATAATTAAATGTTTAAGGAAAGAGCTCTGATGAAGATAATTTAGAAAGTAAGCAGCATTATAAAAGACCTGTCCATTACGACTGCAGGTTATTATCTCATCCCAAATCAATCTCTCAACCCAAATAATTTTATTTTCAAGTGCCTTTGACACAAAAGCGAGCATGTGCTGAAAATACAATGAGAAAATCTTATAAGGTCCCTCCATTTGCATGCTATGGATTCATGAAAGATACTTCTCTGTCTTTACAGGCTGTGTTTGTGCTATGCTATAAACTATCTAGCTTTACTTTGACTTCAGAAGCTGTAACGCGATGGCTCATGGTTCAAATACGTATTAGGTTGTAGTAGTGAGAAAAAACAACCAACTGTTCTTGCATTTGACATTTTAAGTGCTTTTTAGCAAGGTTGAATATCCAGACAAACCAACATTACTTTGAAAGCTACTGTGGAAAATCATCAACGATAATATGGCCAGAGACGACTATGAACATGTAAAATAAACAAAACTGGAATTTTCTAAATATGCCTCTAAGGGCCGATCATTTGCTCCGCATCACATGCATTTCAAAGGATTCATAGATGTGCTTCGAAGAGTAAACCGGTATATATAGCAAAATTAAAAAATGGGTCATAGTTACATGCAAAAATAACACTTCTCCTTTAAGAATGAATAGCTAAAAGTCATTATACCACCTCGTACGTCCACAGGAGCAGAGTTACTGACTCCGGTGAGGATAGCTGTGGGAGCAGAGGGATGTGAAATCAGGTCCAATTTTTGTTTGCTTATTCTAGCATAGATCCTCCTTAGAAAAGCAAGAAAAAGGCTCTTTATTCCTGCAAAACTTGTGGCATTATCCTCTGTAATCTTCCCGAGGGCGGGGAGTTAATACCAGAACCTTTGCACAGCTGCTCCTAGCCCGAGGAGTCAGCGCAAACCCGGGCACTCCTTCACACAGCACTGCGTTACGCTGACCCCCAAAAACGCAAAGGGTTGTTACCGCGGGAATAATCCTCCTCCTTAGATAGAGAAGCATAGAATTTAGGGGGGAAATCAAAGGTTTGGTCATGTTCCCGCTGAAGCTGCTTGAAATGCATAAGACTGAATTATCTAGGGAGTATGACAAAAGTCTGACAAAACCTGGCAGTTCTAATTAATAGCCTCTATTCAGCTGTCAGAATCCAGTGGGTCTACTGACAAGACAGAGAGAAGACAGATCAGCCTCTGCTAACATCCTGTGTAGATACCTTTAACTTAGTAAAATATATGTTTAAAAACATGTACTTGGTCATCTGCACAAATCTTGGAAGTCTTTCACAGATGCACAGAGATTTGTATCTCACAGATTTCCTTGAACAAGACACTCAGTTTAACTCCCTAAAACAAGTCAAACCTGACACAAAATTGACCAATTATTTAACAAAAAGGTATCATCGTGACCATCTGTGAATAAAAAGACGGGAGGAGGGGTTTTTTTTAATTAGCCAGATCAATAATAGATTTTGGAATTGCTAAAATGACTGTTTACCATGGTTTTGGATGTGGCTTTTGTGTCTTGCAGTGACAGAGATTTCCGTAGGAGAAAAAATGTGGAATGCCAGCCTGAAATCTCACATTGCAGAGGTAATGCCTCCAGCCTCATATTGTGCCAGAACTGGCCGTCTGCTAGGGAATGTCACTGAAATGCCTGCAGTCGCCAGTGCCTGCAGCAGGGATTTCTACCTGGTCTTTCCTGACGGCGCGTGCTCACCTGCCCAGCAGAGCTCCCTTCTGTAAGAAATCACACCATTTCTTGTGAGACACGTGCAGTGTCGTGTGCAGGACAATGATTACGTCTGCCCAGACCAAACCTCGCGGTGTTAGCGTTATCTCAAAGTTGGCAGCTGAATTACCGTGGGTATGGAGCAGTGCAGAGCGGAGCTGCACCCGAGAGCAGCGTCGGGTCACAGGGGGAGCTCCAAGATTTCGGTACCCCTCAAGGCTTCCTCACTGTAACTGCCTTCTTGCTTTGGAGGAGGTTCTCTGTTTGGAGAATGTCCCCTGAATGATGGAGCCCCTAAAAGAGCTTTTCTTTGTGGGAGAAAGCAGATCTGTGAAAATCCTCAGGCCAGCCCGGGGATCCCCCCATTTCAGGAAGAAGCCACAGAGCAATTGGGAAGCAGCCCAGGCCTGTCTTCTGCAGGCTGTGGAGGAAAGTTTATCTGCATCTCCCGACTGCGTACTGATGTGCGCTAACCGTGTTCGTGGGTAAACACAGCAGAGAGCGTACTTCCAGCTTAAAGGAGGTAAGGTCAGCAAGGCAGGCTGAGGGAGCAGAGCTGAGCTTTAGCTCACAGATGAAAAGGTCTGGTCTCCACCGCTCACACACGAGGACAGTGACCATCCGTCACTTGTACCACAGCTGAGTATTTAGCAGTGGTAAGCCCACTTTTGGCAGCAAAGAGAAAGCAAGAAAGTGAAAAGTGACAGGAATAGGCCTTCAGGTTAGTACTTCAGTATCCGTATCATCCCTGCGAGTGAATTCATATACCCTCAGCTGATCAATTTTCTTTCATCTGCGTAGCTGTGTTGAAATCCACCGGGTAATATAGGACCTGCCTGCACACACACCTGCCTGACATGAATGCCTCTTGTGCGGCTGTCGGGAGATTTTGGAAGCTGTGAGCCTATGGCAAAGAATAGGTGGGTCTGGTTTCCCTAGTCATCATGTTTAGTATTACACATGCCATGATGATGAAGCACTGTAAATCATGAGTCTGCTCGCATTGACTGATAAACCGGTCATGCAAAAGGCTCTTTGGAGTAGGAATTCAGCAGAAGGCATTTTACATCTGTCAGAAATAATTCAAGGGTGTGGAGTGACTCATTGGGAACTGCATGAATAATCAAGACTTCATTTTCAGTAAGACAAAGCCATGAACTTTTGTCTGGCACATCAGTGGGGAACATGTTCCCTGTGTTAGGGATTGTGTTCTGGGGACTGATGCTAGCAAAAATACCAGAAGGAGGGATTTTTTTTTCAATGAAAACAGACTGGTCACTTTTAAAGTGTTGTGTATGCCAATATAGCATGGATGTAGGACTGCAAAGCTGAAAGTAGAAAATAAATCTGAGCAAGCTGGCAAGCCTTGCACTGGTGTGTGGTCAGAAGAGTTTCTGCTGTAATCAGACAAGTGATATCACATCTCAAGGTGTGTCAGTTTCCTAAATCAAAACAGTATTGCAGTGAACCAACTAAAGAAATCCACAGCCTCCAAGCAGGCATGGGTTGGGATCAGTCCCGGAGAAAAGCCCTTTCCTACCACCAGGTCATTCTTCCCTCGGGAAGGCTTGCAGAGGAGCTGCCCTGCAGCAGGACTGCAAACCTTCACAGGGATCACAAGAGGGGCTTCTCTGCCCCTCTGAGACAGCCTCTGAGCCCTGTGTGCGTTTCCATCCCTCTTCCCGGGCATCTCTCCTAAATGAAGCACTTTTGGCGAACGGGCTGAGGTGAATCTGTCAGCGACATCTTATGTGCCATAAACAAGTTCTCAACACATATACCTTAACCTGTCATGACCCTCATATCTACTGGTCAGCAGGACCTGCATGCACAGAAAGGTGACTGGAAGAAAATGAGGGTAATCAGTGAGACATCTTTCCCACCCAGAGCCTGGGGACACCTCCTCTACCATACAAATCTAACGAACTCTTCTTGACATATCACTGCTTAGGTTTTTTTTTTTCCAGAACAGAAATACAGAATACTGTTTTAATTATAATCAGGTAACATGTTAGGTAAACAGCTAATAAGTCTACGTAATGGAGAGAATGAATAGTTTTGAGAAGCAGGTGATGCCACATAAACCTGAAAAATAAAGGATTAAACTAAAAACCAAGGCATAAAATTTGAGACTAGAACAGAAAAATGGGAAATGAAATCAGGTTAAGCTGAGCGCTTTAACATTAGTCAGGGACTCGAGATCTTTCCCTTGCCCCAGTGAGAAGCAGAGAGATTTGTGTTTCAAAGGAGTGATAAATTAACTATTTCCTTTGCCCTTGGCTAAGGCTAGAAAGTTGCCAAGCGCGGCTGGTTCCCACTTGCTGTATGGAAATGAGGAGCTTGATTTTTTTTCTTTCTTCTAGACTGCAAATCAAGCAACAATAGGATTTGTGCCGATCTGAGGTTTTGATTTGCTGCACCGCATAAGAAGAACAACGAGAAGGCGGGGGGGGTGGGGGGGGAGAGGTGGGATTATTTTTTGGCTGGCCTGTGCCATGGTCCAGAGTCAAGGTCGGGTGCTGTGAGCCCCAGCTTCTTCCGTCAGAGCTACCCCGTGCTGCCTCCCCGGAAGACAGAGCTGTCTCTGTCGCAGAAACCCTGAGAGCTGGAAATGCCAACAGCACTTGTGACCTGGAGACTTGGTAAACGTAAGAGATGGCAGGAAAAGCTTTATAAGCTGAGAAAAGGCTGGGAGAAAGTTCCAGTCACAGGTCAGAGCACAGACAAAAATGCATTAAGTGACAGACATTAGTTTGTGTTATATGTGTAGTAAGGTCCAGAGGTTGTCACTATAGATCAGGTACTTCCGGCACTATTTTTCTTTATGTAAGTTGTAAAATCCTTCCCCAAAGTACTGGTTAGGCGACAGGATATTCTACCCTTGATCTGTTCTTGCAAGGACAGGGTTACCGTGGGCTAAATCCATCATGACCGCAGGTTAACAGCACTTCATAGGACCACATGAATGAGACAGACAGCGAACGTGAGCTCCGAGAGCACGAGTCCATGAAGAAGGCATGTCTTGGAACAGGGTGAGGAATGCAGAGGCGTGTGCTGGAAGGTGTGGCAGGTATGTGTGAGCTGTTAATGAGTGTGCTGAAGAAATCCTGGGGATGCAGAGGTGAAGGAGTCTAAGAACTGGAGCACAACCCATGCTTTGGTAACAGCTGAAGGACTGATCTGTGGCTGTAGTAGCTGGTGCAGGTTCCTGGCACGGAAATGCTGTTCAGCAGCAGCGATTCTGAATCTCACAGGCTAGCAAAAGATATGGGCCTGCCTTGTTATTATCTTAATTTTCAAAGACTTTATAATGCCTTGCACAGCCATCCTGTCTTTCATTTGTGACTTTACCAGACAGGGCACTTCACAGCTATTATCACCCTCCTCTTCACAAGGCCTCTTTGAAGCTGACCTCCTTGCCACCCATTTACAAGCGAGGAAAGGCAGTAAAATTAGGGGCTTAGTTTACTATGATGGAAAGTGGATAAAACTGAGAAATCTGACAGATGAAATGTGGCAAAAACACCGCCTAGCATTCATAAAGCTGAAATATGAAAAGCTTGAGTTAGGCTACTTGAAATGTATGGACTCTGTTAGATTGCAAGTCAAAGCCGTGGCAGAATCTGGACCTGCCTTTTCAGCCCTGTGACTGAGGTGCAAGTCTCTCTTTCTTCATTTCTGTGTTTCACCCCTGGCATACCAAAGGGACCTACACAATCCGCACATGAACGCTGCTCCGCCTGCCCACATTGCCTCGCTGCAAAGAATGACTCTGAGGTATGGGTGGTTAACAGTGCAGCAAAATTCCGTCCCCCCAGAAACTTTGGTGCAATTCACCTTATTTGCTTGGTTGGCTTTCACAGTCCCCCTCAGTGGTCCCGCACCGCCGTGAAGTGCTGTAGCACACTCCTGAGAACAGTCACAACGCGGCGGTGGACATGCTGGCTGCAATCAGTGCTTCGCACCTGGGAACAAGGTATGCCTTGCCTGGGAAATGAACCTTAGGCGTAAGTGGTCTTTCCTAATGCCTGGCAGTTGTCCCACCCAGGCGTCACCTGCTTCTCCCACAGCCCAGGAGGGACAGGGATCACACAGCTGGCGGGGGAACATCTTGGGCTTGGCCCCGTGTCCGACCAGCAGTACATGATCAGGCACGCTACCGACAAGCACTCCCAGGTATTCCAGGCAGGAGACATGCTGCGTCCATCTCATCTAGACTTTTGAGATTTTCCATCCCAAAGACTTGACGAGGTGATTGTTGTTTGGGTTTTTTTCTTTTTCTGTATGGTAACTTCAGTTGTTTACTACCAGACAGGATTTTTTGTTCCTTAAAAAAGCCAGCCAGATTCAGGTACTGAAAGCGGACATCTTCAGTGGTTGCACTGAGCGTCTGCCAACTTTGGGCCTTATTCTTTTATCTGTCTTGTCACTAACCCATATCTGCTGACGTGGAGGCATTGAGTATACAGCACCAACAGCCTTTTGGGGATATTTCTCCCCCCTGCAGTACCCAGAGTCACCCTGCACTGCCGTGTGGTGGCAAATGGGCACATCAGGAGGAAGGGGAAGCACATGCTGTACTCTGTTCTGTGGTAATGCAACAAGGGCTTTTTCTTGGAAACGTGAAGTATGTGCCAAATGTTACCATTGCCATTCAAAAAAAGAAAAAAAAAAAAAGAAGGGCTGCTCTGGTACAGTCATCTATATTTTAATGTCTGGTTATTGTGAAAGCTAAGAAATGCCATCCTGTCCACAATAAGAGGCCATCTCTGAATCACATCCTTCAGTGGATGTGCCAGGAGGAATGAAAAGGAGGTTCTCATCACTACGTATGTCAGTAGTAAAGTTTCCTGGGAATAAGTGAGGGGTCTAGAGCCTCACGGTATTTGTCTCATGAATTCTTTTGTTCGCATGGGTTGATCCTTGGAAAGATGCTGTAATGCACCAGGAGAAGAGCATGTTAGTCATTCCTTTCCAGGAACTTTGCATATCCCTACCCAAGAGGAAAATGAGTATCGTCACAGCCGTTGTCTGACGAGTCCCTGGCTTTTCTGAACCGAACAGATTTGTGTCAGCTGAGAAAAGTGAAGTTGACCTTGTATGTGGACAGTGCCGTAACACCACAATTAAACTCTAATTCTTTAAATGTATGCACTTAGGGGTATTCCCTCAGTAAAAGCTAGTGCATCCTGTGCTACTGATTTCTTCCAGGTTGACTCATTTAAATCTGTTGCGAGAGAAGAAGAACATGCCTAGTCAGCCCAAATGGTTATAGGAGGAAGAGAGAAATCAATTTAGGAAATATGAATCACTTGAACTTCACAAAATTCCTGAGTGGGGAAGCTGGGGCTCAAAGATAATACAAAAAATCTGTTCACTACTGGAAACAAGCCAAATCCTGTGGCTCCTAAGTGGGTGTCTAACCACAAGACTTCCCGTCTTCATCTAAGTAAAGATGCCTGCTCATCATTCTTGAAAAAGATGCTACTCTAATCTTTTTTGTTCACATAGCAAAGCAAAGAAACTGAGCTTTGTATGTTACGTGTCACTGCAGTTCGTGATGTGAGAATGAAGCAAAGTAACAACTCCATCAGGTACTCTAGCAAAGGCCAAAGTAAATTTAGTGTTGCAGCTAATGTTATAGAACAATGATTTCCTGGTGGGATCTAGTATATACAGTGATTACAAAATCACCTGCTTTGGTGAAAAAGGGAATTCTAGTGACTAGTTTAAAATTGGCTGCTTGGCCTGACCAAAAAGCTTTACCCACTGCAGAGTGTGAAAACATCAGCTCAGTGCTCTGCAGTGGTCAAAAAACCCAACAAATTTAACACTGGTAATTATTAGGGGACCAAAAGCGGACCAAAACAGAAGATAATTATGGCATGGTACAAATCCAGGGTTCAGCCACACATTGAGCAGTTCTGGTGACCTCATCTCCAACAGGTACATTGGAACTGGAAAAGATTCAGAGAAACGCAACATACTGGAAGCCATCGAACAGGGTGGATAAGGGTGTCTACAAAGAGCAAAGGATGATAAGAACCAGGTTCAAAGCAAATCAGAGGTCATTCCTCACGCAGCAGCACTCGCCCTGCAGAATGCTTTTCAAAGGGCATTTGCAAAAACTTGCAGAAATTTCTCAGGGAGTCAAGGGGAAAATGGACAAGTACGTGGAACAGAGACAGTGGGAATTACCACAGACCACAACCAGCTCATAAAATCACCTGAACTGAAAATATTAAAGGCTGGAAGATTAGCAGGGGGAAAATGGCAGATATGTTTGCCATTTTCTTACTGTTTGCAGGTATCTGCTTGCAGCTGGGTTGGGAGAGAGGACACCGGACTAACAGCGGCTTCGGTCTGATGCAGTATGGTCTGTGTTACATCGTACACTAGCCTATAAAGTGTGGCTTTTCAGAGGCTGCTGTGTGTCCTACTCGTCTGTTCCTCCTTTAGGGCCTGCAGCCTCCGAGACAGCAGCCTCCAAGACAGGAAGGCAGCCTGTGGTTGTGAACGCTTTGGGCGTGCAATTCAGTCCACCACTGCACATGAATCATCGTCTCACTGCACCATGATAGATTTACTAAGGAACTGAATACCGTCCTTCACTAGAGTCAGTATGAACAACCCTGTCTCTGCCTGCACGTCTTCAGTCCAGGGAAGCGGCCAGCAGCAATCCTGTATATCCCATTTACTGGCTTCACGCTCTATAATTATAGAGAAGCCATGGAAGAAAAACAAGACTGATCTCTAGGAGGGACGCAGTGAGCATCAGGCAGCAAAAAATGTCTCTGGGTTGGGTTCAAAGAATGCATGAAGGATCCAGCTCTTCACCACGTGGCCTTGCCGTTGCTGAGATAGCTACAGCTGCTACCCCAGGACTAAACCTATGAGAAGTACACAGCCATTGAAACCTATCCAGTCTCTAGGCCTTCTGCCTGCAGAAATGTAGCTGAGACTCCATTAAGAGCACGATAAATCTCTGACATGCAGCTGAAGATTCAGGTAGTCTACCTGTTCCACCATAGCTTGCTTTTTTCTAATTTTGCATTGCTATTCCCCTTCTGATAATAGTCGCTCCTCGCTGGAAAGTCTGGACGACTGTTTCAAAACACTTCTCTGAAAGAAGGATGTGGTGCTGGTTGTGGATATTTAGAGCCACTGCTCCGAGTGATCACTGACGCTCACGGATGTGAGAGTCTGTGTAAACAAGCAGGGAGACAGATCTGCTTTCATACGCTGACTCTAACGCCGTGGGTCTCTGGTCTCAGGAATAGCATCAGAAAAGACATCCCGCTGAATAGTATCCTTATGTAGGCAGCGACTGTCTTACCGCCTTGGGCTCACGCCTGCGCCTTCACTGGATGTTACCGTCTTCTGGTATTCTTTGTGTTTCTCATTATAGTTTCACAAAGTTCCAACTAGAGATTCAGCTGTCTTCTGATGGTAGAGATTTTAGCCGGTGACAGAGTCACACAGTACCTGTTCCCGTCTGGCGGAATGCGCGCAAAGCTCTGCTGAAAGCTTCTGTGGTGTGCACAGGAAGCACCAGAGATTTTGTTTCGTAATTGTCTCTGTTTTCCTATTGTCTTGGAAATTCACTGATTGATGTCCAGGCATGAAATGAAGCGATTGTTTGGAAGTTGTCAGGAAACCCCTCACATTTCAGGTGTGAGTCATCTTTCTGGGTTTTGTGTAGCAAAGAGGCAATGGGACTTTTTCTCCCTCTAGCCCGAGGTGATACTGGCGTGATACTGGTGTCCGTTTGAGCCTTAAGCAGGAGACAGCAGGGCTCTGAAAGCCCCGAGCCCCAGTGCAGCCTGTGTGACACAGACCAGCACGGCTCCGCACCCATCTGAAACTGGCCCCCATCTGCTGCCATAGCCTACAGCTTTGCCAGGTGCAAGGGCTGCCCCGACTGAAGACCCCGACAAACTCTGATCATCCAGAGGACTGGTGCCAATCCTTCATCTCTCTGGTATGTGTTACTCATTTCTCTAAAACTTACCTTTATTCTCATTCCCAACTTATTAATATTTGAATGGATATACTGGTTTTTCCCTTCCGTCTACATTTCTTTCCTAAGTTACCTCCACAATTGCTCTAAAACAATTCTGTAAAATCTGTTTAAAAGTTTGCTACAAAAAAGTTTTGCCTATGTTTTATTTTAAATTGTATTCCTAAGGACTTCTTTTAAAAAGTGTCAAAAAAAATTTATTTGAAAGCTGACCAAATTCTGGACTTTTTGTGTGCAAGACAATAGACTGGTATAGCCGAATGCTGGGCAAGCTCAGCCATCGCTCCAAGGAGCACAGCTCGTCCTCATTTTGGTGGGTGACCCTGACTTGTACGGGACGATGCCAGGAGCTTCTTGTGAGACAACTGGTGTCACCATCACCCACCCAGAGGAGCGACGGTGGAGGTGGTGTCTCCTCGGCGTCCTGGGGAAGGGGGCCGGAGCTCTGAGCATGCCTCCTCCTGCGGCTGTGCACAAGGCGTGCTGAAAGCAACCATTGATCAAAAAAGAACAAAGAGGAAGAAAACGTGACTGACTACCACAAATATTAAGTTTGGGGTTTTTTCTAGCTGTTCAGAGAGCCGCCAGGTTAATTCAAAAAGGCACAGAGTATATTTCTAGACCTACTGCACTTCCATGTAATAATATATAATTATTATGTGCCGATTTTGTGCATAGCTGTTAATTTTAAGTGACGCTGAAGCCACACGTGGTTAATGGCGGGGTGAGGCAGCTGGGCACTCGCTCCAGGCAGAGGAGAAGGTCGGCGGAGCGGGGAGGGCTCGGGGCTGCAGCCGGGCCCAGCGTCATCTCAGCTGTCACCATGAACTCTTCAACCCTCACAGACGTTAAACAGCTTCACATTTGTCCCCTCCATCACGGACTTTCTCTTTCAAAAATTCTGGCAGTGTAGGGCCACAGGCAAGCTGGAAGCTGGGTCCTGTGCGCGGAGCCCTGCTTGCCCAAGCCCCGCTCGCCACTCACTGCCCAACTGCTGCAGACAAATGCCAGAGGCCACTGTTTTCTCCGTGTCCCCCCGGGTCTCGCTGACCTCCACGGCCTCCAGTGGGCTCGGCAGAGCCGAGCAGGTCCCAGCCCTTTCCTCTCCAGGCTGGTGGCACACACAAGCAGGATGGGGTTGAACCAAGCTTTTCCAGGAGGCTGGAGCAGGCTCTGCCACCCGGTCCTACCTCCTGGAGACACGGCTGAGCTGCGGAGTGACTGTACTGCCGGTCCTCCAGATCCTCCCAATGCTCAGGCATGGCTGGGGGGGGGGACCAGGGACCGCCTAAGCCATGTTCCTGGCTCCTGGGCGGGCGCCTTTGGTGGAGAGAGAGACCCTATCCAGAGAAAGCGAGTGCTCACCTTCAGGTGCCCCACAAGGTCTCAGAGCCGCTGGGCATCACTCACCAGGGTGACCCAGGGGCCAAGGCAGTGCCGGGTTGGGGGGGACACCCCATCCCCAGGGAGCTGCAGGGGCTACACTGGCAAAGGCAGGAGCTGCCACTGGACTTGGGCAGACATTGAGTGCGTTTGCAAAAGGATTAAGCAAAATAAGACGTTGGGTTTCTCCATCCCCCCCGTTCATGGGGCCTAGTCTCTTCTTCATCTTTCTTTGTCCGTGTGGTATTTACAGGCCTGTATTTTAAGCCCACTGGTCCCCTCAGGAGTGCATTACGGGCTGGCTAAACATTATGTGGTCGTCTGCAATGCCACAAGGACCTGAGCTGCACTCTCCCCCCCGCAAAGCCCCCGTACAATGGTGCTTTTGGGAGCGTGCAGGGAGCAGGCACAGCTATTGGCGTCTGGTGTCTGCTCAGCTTTATTTTGAGCTATTTAAACTTAGCAAATGGGCTTTTTTAGGCCCGTATGCACAGATCAGGTGGTCACCTGTGGCAATATGTTTATTCACAGATTCTAGCTGCTTTCAGGGAACAGCCTTCTCTAAACATAATTTAGGGCTATTTAAGTAGCTGCTCACAATTGCCTCTCGGTTGACACAAAACACCACATATTCCCTCATTGAGCAATAACTCCTGGAGATACAAGGGGGAAAAGCCACAGGCAACTTGCTGTTGAGTGCCTCAAAGATTTTTATGATCCTGCTGTAAATGGATGTTTACTTTTGAAGAGCTGCACACCTAGTATATTCTGCCATTATATTAGTTTTCAAACCAGCAGATTTACTGTTTTTTACAGATTTACTGCTGGCAGTTCAACAGTTGTTAATATCCTTTAGCCTCCTTTGCCTTTGCTTGTATTAAGTAGGCGGTAGATAGATGAAGAAAAGCCTGATTCAGGGATGGATGTGCATTTGACCAGTGGCACAGCATGTCCTTTCAGCTCTGGTAAGTGAGCCCAGGAGCAGGACTAGGCACAGCTTCTAGGAGAGGCGGAATGGGAAAGCCTTGGCACAGAAAGGAGAGGTGAAGCCTGAAAGGTTGGACGACATCAACAGAGAACAGTTTTCATGTCATAATGACCATGTTCCTTTTCTTGGCGCCTGTCCTCGCCTCAAGACTACAGTGCTTCTTTTTCCTCTCCTCCTTGCCCTCTCCTTCCCCTCTTTCTCCACCGCTGTGCCACTTCTTGCCTTCTTTCTTTGCCCCTTGACATTCACACTGGCCTCCCAGGCTCCATCCATGGTGGCGGCTGCTCCCTCTCCCACGATCCCCTGGCCCCACTCATTCCCACCATGCCCCTCATGCACGCCACTGGCGCTCCACCTGCCTGGCTTGTCCCTTGTTTGCCGGCAGGCCTGGGGCTTGGTGGGATAAAGGGTTGGGCCCTTCAAAAGACAAGTTCTCAGCACTGAGAGGATGAAGAGTAGACACAAGAATTCACCTCTCCAGGGACATGACTGCTTGCTTTGAATAAAAAATAAAGTCTTCTTCAGATCTGGGAGACTTGTTTGGTGCCTTCTTGTCACCAGACCATTTGGTTTTGATGAGAAGAAAATGCCACCATTTAGGAATGCTGAATTTGCATCTCCCACAGAGAGAATTTCAGCCAGAGTTTTTGTAGGTCAGAAGGAATGTGCGATTCATCAACACATGTAATGACACATGTAAGCACTTTCCTGAGAAACTCTGTAATACTATTTTAGGATTTCATTATTTTATTATACTAGGATTTTAGGAGTGATGCAAGAACCAGCAGCTTACACATCCTTGGGAGAAACTCTGCATTCCCTGCACATACATCATCGCTGCCTGACCCACCCAGAGATCTGGGTGTCCGGGGAGCACGGAGCCAGGGCCGGTGTGTTAGATCACACTGTGGAGACCTGCCGCAACCACGTTACTCCAGCTCGTACCGTTCCTGCATTCGTCTAGCACTGTCACAAATACAATTACTCTAACACCAACAGGGAAATAAGAAACATGAAAGACGCAAGAGCTGTTTATAAATAGCTCCCCTCCCTTCCTAAAAATGTTATTAAATATTTCATAATATAACATCAAGTGGGAAACTCCGTGCCAGTTTCCAGCGCTACAGATGTCACTGAAAAATAAAGGAAGATTTCCAAGCAGAAAAGGGGGCCACAGAAAAAGTACAAGCCAGGCAGAAATCCTCCTTGTATTTCATGTTCCTGCTGCTCCAGCATTAATGGCATAAATATACACTCCTGTCTGCTAAGGCAAAATGCTGATCTTCTTCCTCTTTGTTCTGCTTTCGAGAAGACTGTCAGAGCAACCAGACTGTCCCTGTACCAGCTCCATACTGAAATTTAAACACTTCTGAGATCTACTAATAACATTTTTCTGAAATATCACAGGCAGAATTACAGACAGTGTTATTTACCAGGGTCTTTTCTAACAGGCTGTATCAAATAAACAAAAATCCTGTAATCATTTTTAGACCTTATTTGCCGTATTACCTGCATGTTTCGCATGATTTATGTTTCATTGTTTTCCTGCCTGATATCCAGCCTCATCTGTTACCCAGCCATTGCAAACCAGTGCACAGTAGGGGAGTCTGAAGAACGGTACTGCACACAATTTCTCTGTGTGGTTGACTTTATTGTGCCAGCTGCACGGTGAGGAGAGAGACTGCATTACAGCTCAGAATTCACCTCTAAATCTGGGTTTTCAGAGTTATCCCTTGCCCTGCGTACCCGCTGTGCAGCAGGAGGGAGGCAGCAGCTCTGACCGCTCCCGCAGGGACTCACACTGTGGGACTGGGGCGGCTCGGATCCTGTCGCCATTGTCCCGGCGTTAAAGGGCGCACTGACATGTGCGTCGCAACAAATCAGACTTGACGCAAAAAGAGGCATGGGACGGTTAACTCCGACTGTTTCCTCGGCATTTCACTGCCGTCTGGACTCCCCACATTTTTTTCCTGCAAGTTGCCTGCTTGTGGTTTCAGTGGAGAAGCTCTTCGGCTTTTGTCCTTCTTCCCACCCTAAATAATTTCATTTCTGGGATTCCAACAAGGCCATGATACTAAATGGACTACAAAACTTACTTGCTCTTTAGGCTCACAGGAACAACGTTGCCCCTGTATGGGCTCATGCTACTTTGAGCAACGTTACCCTGGGTCTGTGCAAGTGCCGGTGAACAGAACTTGGCCCCGGCCCCAGCCCCAGCGGGCGCTGAGCTATCAAGTCATCTGGAATAAGAGTCTCATTTTCAGAGCAGTGCAATTTTCTCCACAACGATGTTATCTTTGTTCCTCGGTTTCTGGCAGCAGAGCTGCTCGCACATGCTATTACCAGATGGCAGAAGACGTACATGGAATTTGCTCTCAGAACATTTCTTCCATTCTTCCTCCCAGAGTGAAGAAGTGCAAATTCAAGCTAAAAGCATGCACTAACTACAGGCCTTTTCCAAAGAGGGCTACAGAGAGTTAAAAGCAGGCTCCAGTAGAAACCTCTCAAATATTTCAGTCTCTCTGCTGTAGTTTAACTACTCAGCACATACCCTTTAGTCAGAAATGCAGGGAGTGCATTTCTGTAAAGCCATGCTCCTCGGTGCCCTTCTATCAGCTCCTTTTCGGGATCAGCTGTTAACAAGCAGCAGGCATTGCAGGAAGGCAGGAAACTTCCACACAGTCTCTCCAGTAAGTTGAGGCATCCATCAGCTTGGCTGTGGGCTTGGCAGAGCTTGGTGCACTCAGTGTAGGCCAAAATGAACACATAAATTTAAGGATCAGGCAAACAAATTGCCAGAACTGGGATGAATTCAGGAGCACGGACGTGTACACATTTTTCAGCCTCCAAAAGGAGGAGGCATGAGCCTGACAAACTCCACATCATCACATACTTATGCTGCTAGGAGCTGAAACCAAACTGGCCTTCCAGTGGGGCTGCTGTCAGAGGGAGCCTGAGAGCTGTCATAGAGCTGTCGTGACCATGTGCTTGAGTGCTCTCCTCAGTCACCATTCACTTTTGATCTAACTGTCCCCAAAGGCTGGAACTACTGCACCCTTCTTGTTGACATGAGGTTGTTCCACAAGGTGCTACATGGGGTCAACGTGCTGAGTGTAAATTTGAATCCAAAGCGTTAGACTCGAGATTCCACAGAATTTTGGGACTTTGGAAATATTCTACAGTTTTTCAGCACGAGCTCATGAACTTGGAATAAAATTGTCCTTTGGGGGAAAACCAGAAGAGATAACGAAAAAGTGCTCATAAAGGCTGAGGCAGTCTTAAAGCGCCTGTGCTTGTTTTCCATCAAATGCAGGAGAAACTCTGAGCAGGACTTGCCTCAGTTTTGGGGAGGAAGGAAAAAAAATCAGAGTACATTGTAAATAAAAGAAGAAGCCTAAATAAGAAGATTTTTCAAAAAGCCATTTCTTTTCCTAGATAAGACATCAAACGCCCCAATGATGCCCTGTGGATACTGGAGGTTACTGCTGTTTTATAAATCAAGACTGAAAGACTAGAGTACTCAAAAATTCTGATTGCTACCTGCCTGGATTTAGAATTTCAATCTTCAAGCCACTATCTCAAATGTGAAATCTGTTCTGGTTTTTTTTTTCTTTTTCCCCACAAAGATACCCGGTCAAATAAATAAAAACTGCTTTAGTGGTACAATTATCACGTTGATGCTCTTGTCTTTCTACCCTGCCTCAGAGAATTTGTTCCTCCTGTTAGATAATGCAGACTGACTACTCACTTTTGTTCACGAAAGCCTTTAAGTTCCAAGATTATTCGAAATATTTTGCTTACATACAAATGTACTTCCTATTGCACGCTGTGCTCTCTCATCAAAGATGGAAATCCAATCCCCTTGTTTCAAGAAGTCTTCAAGTTTCCAGGTGTTGCTGTTTTCACACTGTACGAAGGCCCATCTCTGCGCACCCAAGCAATTCTGCGAGCAGTTCAGAGCAGAGGGCAGCACCTAAAATGCTGCTTTGTGTCTCTGCCAACACTAAACTATTTAAGTCAATAGTAAACTATTTTATGTGCTCCTGGTTATACCTGCCACTGAAAAGAGTGCATGATAGAGGCATTTTTGTGCCAACCATGGAATTTATTTCCTTAAAAAAGTATTTTCCCTAAAGCCTAATAGAGATTGCAGCCCCAGATAACTCACTTGCTGTGCTCCCATGTCAGGAGCATGCAGTGGGAAGAGCTGAAACTACTGCAGAGAGGGCATGGCCGGACCCTGGCGTGAACACCGGTGGCCGGACAGCCAGCTGATCTGTGTGCAGAGCAACCACCGGCAGAAGGAAAGAAAAGACATGCGGGGAAAACAGGATTTTTGTTATATTTTTGTTGCATTTGAGGCAAAAAAAGAATTTGTCATCTAGCTAAGCAAGCTAAGTACGATGTATTCTGCAGTTCCCACCTAACTCTATGAAACAGCTTATATCGAGTGCTATTGATACCCCACATCTCTCCTATGTTACTTTCTTTTGAAGTTCAAAGACAAAAAGCTACTTCAAGTTGGCTACATTTATTTGCCCTTTCCTTCCCTTGAAGGAAACACAACCAGTAAAATTCCCTGGTGTGTTTCTCTCCTTCCTGAAGTTTCTTTTCTGGTTTGCCCTCCTCCATATAATCAGACCCCTTTCCACACATGGGTGAACCTAAAAAGTCATTTAGAGTGGGAACCACGTGAACCAGTTCAGTGAGCATCAGGTAATTGTGCCTTAGAGGCCTTTTTGAAGGTCAAATATTTCTGGGTAATTTTTCCAGCTACTTTCTTTGTTAAATGAAAGCCCACTGAAACCGGGAAAAGAACACGGTGGCTTGGTAAAAGTCTCTAATTCATTGATCCCATGAATCCGCCTGCCCTATATCCCTGCAGGTTTTCCTTCTATGTTTTCCTTCCAAGATGCCCATCTTCACAATTCTCCACAAGCTTGTGCAAAATTTGTATCATTCACAGTTGCCCTGAGAATGGCTGAGATTTTCAAATACACTTCTCAAGAGATTCTCACACTTCTAAGTCACTTCCACACTTTGCAAAAAAAGGCTTACTTTACGTTTGCATCATGATATGAAAAACAATCTAAAAATCATCTCTGAAATACAGACAGACAGACAGACAAACTGGAGTGCTTGCGAACCTGGCAATCTGTGGTTGCTTTCTGTGTAATTTCTCCAACGTTGAGCGTTATAGGTGAGTTCACACTGCAGCTTTTCCTTCCAGGCATTACCAGTAACAAACCAATAAACTTTGTGATAATAAATTAAAACACTGATTTAAATGAACTGACAAGTGTTACAGCCACAAGAAGGTCACATAATCCCAACTGTCATGCAAAACCAGACAAAGAACATCAAACAAAATCAAAGAAACGCTATGTTCTTCTTTAATATGTGCAATTTCAACTACAGAAGTAAATAAATTTTTTTATACTAAGAGGAATTTTGCTAGAAATAAAATTTCTATTTTAGGAGAGATTTTAATTTAATAAACTGGACTTGTTTCTGAAAAACAACTTGTAATCGAGAACAGAACAATGCCACTTAGGCTATGAATTCATCAAAGCAAAGGCTTTTTTAGATTGCAGAACCCAGCACAACAAGGCCCTGGTTTGTCCTCTCAGGAATGCAATACCAATAAATAACAATGCGGTGAGTCCCCCATCCCAAATTCTTTACCGTTGCTCCAGATGCTACAAAGGTTATGCAGAGTTTGCATGGCACAGGATTCCCTTCCTGCAAAGGACTCTGAACGCGCACAAGTACTTCCAGACTCTAGACAACAATCATTACACGAACACAAATTTGGTGGCAGTGGTGGCTGGATATATGTGTACAGACGCACGTGAACGGGCAGGTACGTGATGAAATGGACTCATTTTGGTTAAGGAAAACATGAATGCTGACGAACGTACTTGAGAAAGTAATGCTAATGTAATGCAAGTGCATTTACTGCCAAACCCCAGTGCAGCTGCGCAGGGGAGCGCTTTGGCTGCCGCAGGTGACCCAGGAAGAGAAAAGCCGAGCTCTGCACCCTGCACCTGGCAGCGCTCGCCGAGGGCTGAGCTCCACTTCCCATGGCACACTGGACCGTAACTGGGCACAAATCTTTTTTCCACATGGACTCCATCCCCTGGGGGCTCTGGGTGGGGGATGTGGGACGTGTCTACCTGCTCCTCCCTGCTGCTCCTCCAGAAAGGCAACAGTACCACCTCCGCCGTGCCTGCTGCCAGAAAGCCTTGCTCCATTCAGCGCTTCGGACTCACTGTCCCCAACGTGGTGCTCCGCTCCAGCCAGAGAGTTAAAACTGTGTTTAAGATACGTAAATGCCAGCAAAACTCCATACCCCATTTAAAGATTTAGCTCAAACTCTTGTGCCATCCTGCTCGGGAGAGGAAGGGAAGCTTTTGCAAGAATTAATAAAAAAGAAGCTGCCAAATGGCCTCACAAACTGGTGAAGAAAAGGAAAGCAGTCACTGCCTCAGCACAGCTGCTCTTGGGGCTGTCAGAGCTGTTTGCCTCATTGACAGACCCCACAAAAGCCCTTCTAAAGCTCTATCCTAAAGGAATGCAGCTTCCGGCAAGGGCTGATAATGATCGGAGTGATAAAATCCGGGCAGGTGTGTGCTTCCAGGGAACAATGGGAGTGAACTGCAGGCTGGGATAAAGTCCCTCAGCAGTGCAGCACGGGCAGAGCACAGAGAGGTGGCAGCTGCTTACAGACAGAAAATGGAAGAGCAGATTCAAGGCTGGAAGCAATCTGCTCTTTGGTGACAACGTGCTACTGCCCAAGAATTAAACTACTCGTTTCACCCTGTTATCTTTGGAGATGCTGCTGAGGGACTCTGAAGAACAGGGAACATTGACAGCTCTCCCGTGAAGCTTCACAAGGCTTTCTGTGTGCTCCAGATGACTAATGCTGGCTACCTGGCTACGTATCTATGTGGCCGTGCTGAACAAACATTACTACTTGTCATCCAAACCTACTGTTGCTGCTCTTCCTGGGTGCAGAGTCATTAAGGCTGTAGTGGGCAAAGTAGTCATCTGCCACACACCTGATCAAATGTAGAAAACCAGAATTTATTCACCACGGTTGCTCCAGATTTGAGTTGAAGATAAAACTCGTGGGTTTTCAGGGCATTCGGATGCTTGCTAGATGTATTTGTTGCTTTTGGAGTAGCTGTCAGAGGCAAAATAACTGGAAAAGCTCAAGGATGTCCTTTGGGGCATTTACTAAATAAAAGCACATCAAGATAAGGTGTAGCAGTGCATGGCTCCTTCCTCCTCCTGCCTATGGCCCCAGAATACTGAGATCTGTTGATTATTTCTAGAGCTTCCACAAAAAGTAACTTTTGCAAGCTGTCATTATTGCACAAGGATCTGCACCTCTACTGGGAAAATGTTGCATAAATCAAGATGATGAAAGTGACTCCTCTCTGTCAAGCTCTTCTGGAGCTTGATAGATGCTGTCAAAGACATAGGGACGTAAAATTTGTCCGAGGTTCATCCAGCCCAACAGTGTCTCCAAGAGCTGTCATTATCAGCTCCTCAGGGGAAGGGAACTGAAGTACTCGGGGCTGACCTTATCACTTTAACCACACTCTTGCAGACTATTTCAAAGATTTCCAGTAGAGGCATCAGACCTCAAAAACGTTTCCAGTCTTCTGGAAAGTATTTGCTATTCCCAACATTTTGCAGACCATAAAGGAACAGAAACAAGAATTACACAAATGCAGTTCCCAAGAGGTTGTTTGTTTGGTAAAAAAGCTTGACATTAATCAGCAGATCAATGCATTACCTCTGAAGCATTTTAAAAGGCTTAGCTCCATCTACGGACTTCCATTTCTCAGCCATCAGTGCTGGGGGGTTGTTATTCAGCTTACTGATTTGCTGCTCCTTGGCTGACAGCTGAAGTGGAGATGGTTTCTCCTGCTCACCCGGTAAAGTGTGGTTCTCCTGAGAGAAGGTCCTCCCCAGATGTCCCCCCCAGAGGCCACAGACACCAGGAATCGTGGCACTTCGGAGCTGTGCCTCCCTCATGCTCCTTTTGCATGCAGCCATCAGCTGGGCTGCTCAGCAGCGCATGCAGCCAAGCTGCTCCCTGGGCTTGTGCTGCGAGCAGCAGCGAGCATCAGCTCAAAGACAACTTCTGAGAAACCTCATTTGAGACATTTAAGGAACATGACTTAATTAGGTACCTTTCATAGGCAGAAAATTTGCATAATGTCACAGCTACCAACATACGGTTGACCCATCTTGCCCCACGCTATAGTCACAGTAAGACACGCTGCTGCTGCTGCACAAAACTTACCAGCCACAAATCCGTGCACTTTGCATGGGCTGGCAAGATCCTTTAGTACCAAGATAGACAGTGGATGAGCTAGAACTGCTGGGGTCCATAATGGGGCTGCAGGTGAGAGAGCCTGAGACAGAATGAGACGTTTTCAGGGTGTTTTAGTCAACAGACAAGCTCCAAGGAAAAGGACGAGGTGCTCCTGGGCTGGGGGGAGTGCTGAAGACATTCAACTGTTGGGAGGAGGAGGGCAGCTTGAGGAACGCTCAATAAACTGGACCCTCCTCATTCATTGGTAACATTCAGCTTGCCACACGCTGCTGCAGCCAGCTTCCCTTCTCCCTCGCTTCTGCTGCCTGGCTCTGGCAGGGAGCACAGGCAAAACGGATGTTTGCAGGCTGCCCAGCACGCTTTTGCAGCGTCATGAAGAATCACCAGCCCTCTCCTGCAGTGAGTGGGATAGGAAAACCCTGGCTGAGCTAGGTCTGCGTGAGACGGAGCAACCCCTGAGTGACAGTAACACACGATGCAGCACACTTGCCGGCTGTGAACAGTGCCCTGCTTGGGTATGGCTACAAGCTGTGGGCAGAAGACATCACCCAGCCGTGCACCACACGCTGCTCAGTGTCACTCACAACATTATCCTGCACTGGTACCCATCCACAGAAATACATGTTCTTTAAGAAATAAGAAAAAGTGTGTTAATTCTAATTATTTCTAATATTATCACTGTCCATCATATGCACATATCAACAGTTTTCTCTACTGAAGTGAAAACACAACATCTTTTAATCAGTCCTTTCTGCATGTTTAAAGAACTGTTGTTTGACATACAGTACTCTCGTACCTTCACACCTGCTTTGATTTCTTGATGCAAGTCAAGATCCGCTCCAACTGCATTTATCTTGTACTTGTGTTTGGAATGAAATATTTCATAACATGCACATGGAGATCTATTTTGAGTAAATATGAAATTCTATAATTAGAAAAAAACAGATACCAAACTATTTCAGTATTCTCAGACTACAAACATGTTGTTTGTCCCCGCTACTAGTGGTCTAAAACTATAAAATATACGGTATAACATTAGCAATATTTAGAGAACGTATATATATAGCATTTGTTAAAGACACATTATCCTTTAAAATCAGCTACATTTAATAGCTTTTGGTTACTGTGTGTATTTGCAAGCTATAGTAAATCACACAGTTTGAAAAATGCAGGGAATAAAATACTATCTGTGAGTATCAGTGCTACCCTAAAGAGCATGGCATCTAGATACTAGATCTCAGCTTGCATACCTCCCTCCCACAAAATATAGGCATTTTGTATATTACTTAGTGGTTTGGGGTCGAAAAGCAGCCCAAGCTGGAAGAGGTCTGGTGGCATCTCTCCCAGGCTGTGTGGGAGATGGGCAAGCACCCTCGGGGCAACCCAGGGGCTGGGATGGTTTTGGCAGGCAGGGCAGGAGTCTGTATTTAGCGGAGGTGAACCTCTCCTTCTCCCTCTCCCTCTCCCTCTCCCTCTCCCTCTCCCTCTCCCTCTCCCTCTCCCTCTCCTCCCTCTCCCTCTCCCTCTCCCTCTCCCTCTCTCCCTCTCCCTCTCCCTCTCCCTCTCTCCCTCTCCCTCTCCCTCTCCCTCTCCCTCTCCCTCTCCCTCTCCCTCTCCCTGTCCCTCTCCCTCTCCCTCTCCCTATCCTCCCTCTCCCTCTCCCTCTCTCTCTCCCTCTCTTTCTGATGGCAACCCTGAACTGCCACCATCCAGCAAGCACGCATTCCCTGTATAAGTATGGATATCTTTAATGAATGATACGTTGATTTCTTCTGCTGGGGTGGATGCCAAGAGCTCTCTTTAGTAACAGTAACGTTTCATTCATGATTTCAGTGGCTCCTCCATGGAAGGAGCACAAGGGAACAGGCTGCCTGAAGACAGCAGGCTCCTGAGGGGAGAGCAGCAGCAGACCCCCCGGAACTACCGCTGACCAGAGAATCTGGCTCAGAGTGGAAAGAGAGAGTATTAATTAGGATTAAAGGGAAGTAACAGGCTTAGTATAATATGACAGCTGTGCCAAAGAGAATGCCACATTTTAGACCTGCAATCCCTACTGTCAGATCTCTGTGCTATATTTTGGGTATTCGCCAAATTGTGCTGCCTGCAGAATATTCTCTGTTACTGTAAGCCACTGGAGAGGGGCAGAACTGTCTATATTTAGGCCACCAAGTCCCCCGTGTTAATCTATACTCCTTCTTTGTTTTAGTACTCTGCTTTCTATTTTTACCTCGCATGTTCTGCAGCAGGTCTGGATGCTTGAAGAAGGCAGGCCGCCCTTTCCCCAGAAGAATTAATGCCACGCCTGTAGTTTGTTTTCCATTTAATAATGCAGACTATTAAAAATACTCCAACCAGAAAACAGCAGACCTGAAATAGAAAGCAAATGATAAATCGAACGGAGATAGTAGAAAAGAACGAAAGCGGCAACATTTGTAGTGCAATTTTGCCTAGAATTTCAGTCACAGCTGTGCTTGTTTAAGATTATGAAGGTACATTTGAAAAAGAAAGCAAAGGATTTGTGGATGACAGATGCAAATCATAACAGCACAATTGCCAAACCGAGAGAGGAGCAATACTTGCTGCGTACCTTCGTCCTCCAGCAGCCAGGCTCTGTGCCGTGCTTGCAGTCAAGTACCACATTCAGCCAGAAAAATGGCTCACTCAGTAAAAAAGGTGGTAAAACGTGGCACCACATAAATAAGACAGTCACATACTTCTCATTGTAAAGCCAGTGTTAGTTCTGAACATCTGATCTCTACATGATTTGAAACATGGGCTAATGGGAAAATTGGTATTTTCCATTAATATGACCTTCAGGAGCATTGGTTTGCATTAGTCAATCAATCTGAACAAAAGTCCCTTCCGATGGGACTCTGAGCCTGGCTGGCTGCCTCCTCTCTGAAAGGACAGAGCAGCTGAGATGCACTCGGGGAAGGGACCAAGGCTGCTGCAGGGAATGGGATGCTTCCTTCTGGCTCTGCCTCTTGCTGGTGGCCCACTCCTGCCCTGGGCCTGACCATTCACCCTGCTTCCTCCAGTTCCCTCAGAAGGAATCTGATCCGGGCAGAACATTTTTCATTTCCTCCAGCTCTCCTGGTTTGTGAACTCACATACAGTGGCGATGCACACGCTGCTCTCCCTTGCCATCCTTGAGAGCGCAGGCAGTGCCAGGAAGGTTCCATTCTGTTTGTCCTGACCCCTTTCTGCTTTGAGATAGAAAGAGCAAGAAACAGAGGTGAATTTGGAGGAAGAACAGCTGTGAGAGCGGTCCCGGAGCCATCTCCCTTCCCAGACAGCATGGGAGTCTGCATCGTTCCCCCGCCTTCCCCGGCACTGTCCTGGGATGTTCCTCCAACAGCAGCTTGTGGGCAGGTTTGCACTGAAGACCTGGAGCAGGCAGCTGATGCCCTGCAGGGACACCCAGTATGGAATCGTAGTTTGTACCCTACGTTCCTTCACCATCTCTTGTCTTCCCAGCTGTTGCTGCTGGATGCACACTGCAGGAAAGGAAAGTCAGCAGAGCACTGTGCAGGGAAAATGCCCAGGAGACTCAGGCCATGCCAGCTGTGATCAATAGTCTCAGTGCCCTTTCCCTGCAGGACGTGCTTTAGAGCAAACTTTGCATGGTTTCAAGTCATCCAGATCAAAGTGATATTCCCCACTAAAGAGGAATCCACTAACCATACCTTTCTCAAAGTAGGAAAGGTATGAAGAGGAGCACAGGCAAGGAGAAGGAAAAGAAATATCTTTGGAAAAAAGCTCCAGGGCTGCTGCTGATATGAAATGAATAACCTGGAACCTGGTTGGTGCATAAACAAACAGCACTCTGGAAAGACAAAAAAAAAAAAAAAGGGAGAAAAGGTTAAGAAGCAACTCTGAGCAGTGGCAGAGCCACCCTACCCCTACCAGTAACTGCCAGCAGCAGCGGGCAGGTAACCCGTGTTCTCATCCCTCTCAATAGACAAGAAAAGAAAAAAAAGAGATCAGAAAAAGATAAGGGAACAACGCGTTTTCCTGGGAGTGAGGAGCAGCAGTATAGCAGGCTTAGGACCACAGCACAGAGAGTTTCTCTTTCCTTGCAAAGGTGTTTCATGGAATCATGGAATCACAGAATTTTCAGAGTTGGAAGGGACCTCTACAGATCATCTAGTCCAACTCCCCTGCTAAAGCAGGACTGCCTAGGGCACATTGCTCAGGACTGCATCCAGGCGGGTCTTGAAAGTCTCCAGAGAAGGGGACTCCACAGCCTCCCTGGGCAGCCTATTCCAGTGCTCTGTCACCCTCACCATAAAGAACTTTTTTCTCGTATTTGATCGGAACTTCCTATGTTCCAGCTTGTGCCCGTTACCCCTCGTCCTGTTACTGGGAACCACTGAAAAGAATCTGGCTCCCTCCTCCTTAAACCCACCCTGTAGATACTTGTAAACATTAATAAGACCTCCCCTCAGCCTTCTCTTCTCCAGGCTAAAGAGCCCCAGGTCTCTCAGCCTTTCCTCATAAGGGAGATGCTCCAGTCCCCCAGTCACCTTTGTTGCCCTGTGCTGGACTCTCTCCAGTAGTTCCCTGTCTCTCTGGGGAGCCCAGAACTGGACACAGTATTCCAGTTGTGGCCTCAGCAGCTCTGAGTAGAGGGGGAGAATGACCTCCCCTGACCTGCTGGCCACACCCTTCCCTACGCAGCCCAGAATTCCGTTGGCCTTCTTGGCCACAAGGGCACACTGCTTGCTCATGGACAGTTTACTGTCTACCAAGACCCCCAGATCCTTTCCTTCAGAGCTGCTTTCCAGCAGGTCCACCCCTAACCTATATTGGTGCCTGACATTCTTCCTCCCCAGGTGCAGGACCCTACGCTTGTCCTCGTTGAACCTCATTAGGTTCTTCTCTGCCCAGCTCTCCAGCCTGTCTAGGTCACGCTGGATGGCAGCACGGCCCTCTGGGGTGTCAGCCACCCCACCCAGTTTGGTATCATCAGCGAACTTGCTGAGGATACACTCTGTCCCCTCATCCAGGTCATTGATGTATACATTAAACAATACTGGTCCAAGTATTGACCTGTATTGACCAAGTATTGAGTGTTTGTAGGTCGTGAGTGTTTTTAGCATCCCCTGGGTTTGTTGGTTGCTGGTGCTCACAGTGTGACAGCAACAACAGGTCAAAGTGTGCTCCTTGCTCGTGATAATTGAACTCAAGGCTTTACAAAAGGTCCCCTGTGTAAAATCCAGCAGGGTGCTGTGGGTGTAAGCTCTTCCTTCCCAGCGCTGAAGGGACACGGGTCCTCCCTGCCCAGCCCTGCCTATAGATAGATTTAGATGGAGCTCTGTCATCTGCCTGCACAAGTCACACATTCCCGACGAGGATTTATTTTAGACACCTGGCACTCCCTTCAGAGCAAAGTGAATTACTGCACAGGGCAGGCAGAGCGGGACAGGAGTACCGGGCAGTGAGATGCCGGCGTTCTTTTCAGCCGCCTGGCTCCCTGAGCTTCCATCCAGAGCGCAGGTGCCTTGACCCGAGTCGGGGCCGAGCAGATTGACACAGGGGACGTGCAGAACCACTCCAGCATGGATCAGTCCCAGACAAAACAAGGCAGCAAGGAGAGGGAGTGACATGCAGGACAGAAGGGGGATAGTATGGGGAGGGTGGGGAGAGAAATTATTTCAGAGCCGGAGATAATTTTGTAGAATCTGGCTGTTAAACAAAGAACCACAGTGTTTTTAAAATTCTGCTTATTGAATTAAGTCACTCTCCTGCCAACTGGATTACTTCAGCTCGCTGAACAATCTGACACCTCTTCTTAGAAAAGAATTTGCTAACATGACCAACTCAGTATGATGGCATACCTAACCATCTCCTTCACTGCGCTCTCGGAGAAAACCAGGCAAAACCAGGCACTACAGATGAAAACAAAGCCCTTCTGTGGGAAACTTCTAAAGAATCCAGAAAAGACTCGGAATAGAAATTCAAATAAAACTCAATGCATTTCTATTTTAAAGCCTAAAAGAATCATGGATTGGTACTTCTAATCTAGCATTTTCAATGCATTTGCATTGATGTACAAAATTTATACTCTTTTGCACTAAAATTTAAAAAGAAGAAATAATTTGGTTATTACATATTAATAGGTGCTTTTGGAGCATGAGGTTTCTCCTTGGCTTCTAAGAACGTTCTTCAGAGAAACACTGAAAACCAGGCTCTGAAGTCAGGTAAATGTCCTCCCTCCACCCTCTGTGTCGGCGAGTACCGCATTGCCAGCATGGCTGGACGTTCCTGTTGTTATCTGCACTGCAGCAGCACTCATGGTGACAGGCAAGATTTTTGTACCCTAAGAGGCAGCTCTAGAACCAAACAAGTCTTCTTAGGAGAAGGGAAGTTTGTCTGTGTTTTATATAAGGGAGCAGACACAGAAAGGTTATCCACGCTACAGAAGTGAGGTTGCTGGAAAGCTTTTTTTGGATGCCAAAGCAGTGGTTTAACCTGAAGATACATGTCTGCTGAAAGGAAACAGCTACTAAACTTCAGCTTTTCTTAACTCCTTTACTGTTACAGTTTAATTACTGTGCAGTCTGAACATCTGATATAAGCCATTTTCTCCCAAAACTCCCCCACCAACACGCTTCAGCTCTCCTTGTAGCCTACAGTTGTGACAGTGGGACAAATACAAACACAGCAAGTTTCGGAAAGTTACAGGCATCCTCTGGCACCTTCTTCTATGGTATCTCCAGGACATTGTGACTTCTCCTTTATCTCCAAAACAGCTCCATCAGTCTCTGAGGGCCTCTTCATTCCTCTGAAATCCAGTCCTGCCTTCTTGCCCACTGATTTCTTCCTCAGAAATAAAAGCAGGTGTTTTAACCCCAGCTGACACTTTCAGTGTTAAAATGCATGGATGTCACAGGACAGTATTAAAACAAAACAGCATAGCTAGAAAGAGCTGGAACCCTTTGGGACAGAAATCCCAGTAGGATTTTTTGGGACATCATTTGTGTGAGAGGTCACTGTTCTGGAGTGTTCTTTAGTGGCTTTTTTTGTATCTCAGATTCATTGATGGAAATCATCAGACTTCATTAAATGAAACCATAACATCTCTCTCTGCCCACAGACAGATCATAGCCTTTGGCCACAAGTTGTACCAATCATTGGTTCTTAAACTAAAACTAACTATTCAATTGACATAAAGCCTAGCATAGACGTCTTTAGACCAGGTAATGACTTTAGCTTAAAGTTATTCTCAGTGAGCATAATCTAATATTCCTGAGACAGCTCCATGTTAACTCAGGGCAAGATTTGATGAGGATTTTGAACCAGTTTAGTGAAATCAATTTACAAAACATGTCTTCAGTTAACCAGTTCGACTTTGCACAGTTCTTTAAATAACAATCATTTTTATGGCTAGTGTTCATCTGAAAATGGGCCTGGTGCAATGCAGAATGCTTTACTTGCCCCTTTTCTTTCTGACACTTGCTCAAAGGGTGAGCTGGAGTAACAGAGACATTTTCTTTAACTTCCTTTCACTCCTGGACAGCTGGATCCTTGAATTCCCCACAGGCACCACTTTGGTTTCTTGCCCCAGGTGCGGAGGAAAGCAGAGCTGAGAAAGGAGTCCAGTACAGCTGGCCCAAGGACCAGGAGAATCCACAACATACCCAGTTCAGGAGAGGGAGCAGAGAGGTTTTGGGGACCCAGGACTTTGCAGTTCCCGTGCTCATGTGCTGCCAGCCCTTTGTGTCCTTGCAGCCATCACCATCCTCTCAGAGAGTGTCCAAGACACCAGCCACATTCAGTTGCCACTTCAGGAGGAGATGCAGGCATCCGCTCACTTGTGCTGTAGCTTTAATGGAAAGGAAACCCAGGGACAGAGTCACACCAGCACGACTGAGGGGTCCACACACAGCGCACACGTGCAGCCAAAGGCTGCACCGACACTACGGCAAAAGCAGGAGTGCTGGGAGTCTGGCTGGAAAGTGCCTTAACGTCGACCTGGAGCCTTTGGCTGTCAGTTCATTACCCGTTGTAACGTGCTGGTCAAAAGGCACACCACGGTGAGCTGTGCACCTTCTTTAATACTGTAATTTGAACGTATCTGCTTTTTTACTTAATACAGACAACTGTTGTTTCAGTGTCCCCTCAGGACATTATGTTCTCCAGAGAAAGGCCCCGGGACAAAGAGCATCTTTTGAAGGCTCTCATTACTTCTGTGCCATATTTCTCATATCTGATAAGCCTATCTGTGAAATTCCAAAAGGAGATGGTTATCATCTTTTACACAAATAACTTAGGCTAACATTACTTTGATACAAACCTTCTGTGATACATTTCTGTAAGCAAAGAACTACTTAAGTGCTACCCTTGAGGAAATACTAGCATAATGTTTCACATCTGTCTCATTTTTACTCTAATGAAGACTATTTTTTGTAACCAGCTCTACCCTTATATCATTACAGTGTGTTTTTTCTTTCAGTAAGCAGTTATAATCTTATTTACTAGTCACTGCAGTGACCGCTTCAAATGCGTTTCTCCTTGGAATCAACAAAACACCAAGGATATTTTACATGAAAGAAACATCTATGTGATTTTGTAAAACAGTACAAAAGGCATTTTGTGGATTTTTGGATTTGCCTAAGTCCTGTATATTTATATTTCTTGATAATACTCCAGAGTATACAAGAAATTAACAACTGTGCCTTGGAAACTGTAGTAGCCCTGGCAGGCTGGACCCCAGGTCAAGGCCCGTAGCCTTAGGCTGTCAGTCAGCGCCACACTGACCCTGTTCTGAACCCTATTCCCACCGCCACAGAACATTAATTCTGACTTATCCATGAGAATGAACAATTTTCCAATGACAAAATGGACTGAAATTAGTGATCTTGGACAGGCAGGCTCTAACTAGATGAGAGCCGAGTCCTGTTAAAGTCTTGCAAGCACTAATGAAAGAGGCAGCCATTCCTCCTGCACATGAAAGGTCCGTAACGGAGGCTGTGACCAAACAGGCTGGTTCGGTCTATGGTGTCTGCGCTCAATAACAAAAAGGCTCCCACAGGAGCAAAGCCCATGTGCCACCCCATGGACCCCCCCGCGGGGCTGGGACGCAGCTTCAGCCTCTCACAAGCTTTTTGGCGCACCAGTCCAGTGTGGAAGGGACCCAAGCAGAAGGTCTCCATAGGCTCATGCCCTGGGGCAGCTTTACCTCTGGGGCTCACAGGATGGTGTAACCCAGCCCGACACATCAGAGCATCGCCACTGCAGCCGCAGCTCCCGACCGCGCCAGCAGCCTGCTGCGGGACGCTGCACGCCGGGCTGGTGGCTGAGCCAGCGATGGCCTTCGCAGAGCAGTGAGGCATGGAGTAGAACCAGCAACAAGTTCCTTTGTCTACTGCATTTGCTAGACTTATTTCACTGGCTGTTCTGGTCTTTACCCTTTTTTAACATGCAGATGGAACTGCACATTAAAGGGCAAAAGAGAAAAAACTCTGTGGTATTGACAGAAAATATCTATACTCTCCTCCAAAACATGTATTAGACCAGTCTAGGCTAAGGTTATCATAAGTCTTAGATCTCTGCATGTTCTCATTCCAATGCAGAATCTAGGACTAACCACAGTAAAGAGAGAAATAGCTGAGGACAAAAAACACAAGAATTTTAAGCATTCACCACTAAAATACAGTATATATTAAAAATCCTGTCAGTGTTTACTGCTAAAGTCAACAGCATCCCTGGATGTAGGCTTTGTTCTATATTTCATGCTGAGTTCAACAATAAATATTCTATCACAAGAATTTAGTTTGAAAGTTCAGAAATTTTTAAAGGCCCCTCAAAAAAAGTTTAAAACGACTCCCTAAAGCAAAGGGCCTTTCGCAACATTCAGAACGCATTGAGCTTATTATTGCAAATCATGGACTCACAGCGTAACTGCAAAGCCTGTTGCACAGAGTACTGCCTTTTAAGAAGTGGTTTATGGAAGAATATGAAGAAACCTAGGTCGAGGGTTTGATGTGGAACCGCCCCTGGCTATTCTCACCCGCTGCAGGCCAAGCCCAGCACGGACCAAGCTTTGCTGCACGGGGGCCACAGCTTCTCTGCCTCCTGGCAGGACTTCACTATCAGAAAGACGCAGGGCTCGGACTCACCCGGAGAGACTTTATGGGGTGACATCCAGCAGGACTAGAAAGTACTCCAGCTGTGGGGATGGCTCCTCTGCTTCTGAAGCACTTCCCAAACCTCTGTTTACAGCCCAGCTGCAATCACCCCCCCATAAACCCCGGACGGGGGTAATGTTTGAGTTCAGCAGTTCATGCAATACTGTTGTCATTGGTTCTGCTCATTAATTACTGTTCCCAAGCCCAAGAATGCAGCTGTGCTTCACTTCCAGGTGGGCCACAGAGAGTGGGTACCGCTGCAGGTGGGATCCAGAGAGCGGGCGCCGCCGTGGGTGGGACACGGGTGCCATGGCCGACTGTGCTCTCTGGGACCCTGCGGGGGCACGTGCAGCCCTCCAGGACAGGTTTCTCTGTGTGAGGGGAAAAGCCTTTCACAAAGGGATCCTTCACAAATTTGCTTTATTTCCTGTTTTACTTGTTTATAAAACAGAACAAAAGTCTGAAAAGCTGGGGAACAGCAGAAGGAACAAGTCTGGGTTTTTTTCCCCCCTCGTTTAAGAAGTATTTAAGGAACGTTAAGTCTGCCTTGATTTCCTAAAGGGTCTCTTGGGGCCCTCAAGGATGTTACTTTTCCCATTGCTTCCTCAGTAATTGTACAGACTTTCAGACCAGAATTTCTCATCTAGAATACAAAACAGCAAAACCCCACTCTTCCTGTAGTAGTTAAATCTGTTGTTCATTATTTGTCAAAGCAATATCCCCCAGAATTAAAAAGCCCAACCCCTTCCTCCCCTCCCTGCAAAGTTCATGCAACACCAGCGAACGCTGACGTGACGACCAGTGACTCAGCCTGGGAGCTGTATCACTAGCCACCCGCATCGCTCACCGCTCTCCAAAGGGCCCAGCGATCCCAGCCACGGAAGCTGGGTTGGGTTGGAAAATGTGCCTTTCAGAAATGTTGTCAGTCAGGAAGATGAGCAAATCTGTTTCACAGGTTTGCAAAATGCAAGCGCAGGTTGCCAGCTGAAAAGAGAGAAGATACGGAACACATTAAACTATTGAAAGTGAGGAAAAAAATAAAAGTATTCCAATGAGGAATACTTATATTTTAAAAAATTGATACATATCAGTCAGAAAGGCTGCTGTCTCTTTCAGAATGTACTGCTTCTGATGAGACCTTCGCTTGTTGGCTGGTATCACCACTAACACCTGAGACAGCAAACAACAGCTAATCCTTACACTGCTTTTGTGCTAATGACTGAACCAAGATAACTGGAGTCTCTGGCAAGCTTCCCATTTAATTCAATTAACTCCAGCCAGGCCTGTGGTGATCGCACCAGTCAGCATAAGAAAAAGCCAGAAGCCAGATCCCTGGATTCAGATGTTAAAACCTAAGGAAGTCTCCACTGTAACTTTCCGGTACGGTCACCAGCAGTCACCCTGCTGTTACTGAGCGACCCAGCACCCTCAACAGTTTCTACAAAATGGTGTGAAAAAACATCTTTTGTTTTTTTTTTTTTTCTGAAAAGGCTCATCTTTTTGCTGAGAAAATGGAAGCAACTTATTTCACTGTATATTTTTTTTCCTTATTCTGAAATGCTCTGTTACGTGTCGGTTCAAGCAAACGTTACACTCTATCTCCTTACTCGTAGGCTGTGTTAGAGCTGCAGAGCCTCCAGGAAGATCATGTTTCCCCTAACGCAACGCAGATGTCTCGATGGCCAATCTGCTCAACGCACCCTGGGAGCTGCTGACCTCTCCCTGGGGAGCCCGACACTTGGAGAGATTTAGGTTCCTGAGGTATTAGCTGAAAAATGCATTTTAAGAGGGAAAAGACTTCAAGTGGAAATTGACTTTGAAGCTGGTTCAACAAACTGAACTCTGTTGAGTCTGGGAATGTCGAAATGTTTCACTTAAAGAAAGAAGACATTCCTGACTCTTGTTTGGAGTTTTATTCCCAAAAAAAAAAAAATAAAATAAAAAATTTAAATTTTCTTTGTTTTTGAGATGAAAACAAATGGAAACTATATACATGTCTCATCAGACAGATAATTGATTTCATTCATCTGTAATTTCATTTAAAGACAATTTCGTTAGAACACAAACAACAGAAAATCTAAACAGTGTCCAATATATGGTTACAGAACCGAAGGGGTATAATACCAGGTCTCTCTTTCCCCAAACTCACAAAACATCTGACTCCACTAACACCATTAGCTGCTTTTTGCAAACAACTGTGAGGAAGAGGAGGAAACCTGACACTCTGCTGCCGGTGTTTGTACAGATGCGGCTCTCCAGCGTGGTTGGGTAGCAGCGCCAGAACCAGAAGAACTCGAGGCCAAATCCGAGGAATGTGTGAATACAACGGCGTTGGTGCAGACCTCTGTGAACCTTTGCAAGCCCTGTCAGAACGCACTTAAGGCTACTCAGCTGGT
Source organism: Alca torda (assembly GCA_008658365.1). Classification (NCBI taxonomy): domain Eukaryota; kingdom Metazoa; phylum Chordata; class Aves; order Charadriiformes; family Alcidae; genus Alca; species Alca torda. The sequence goes on from CM018081.1 coordinate 10,875,520, forward strand.
GGGATGACTTGACTGCAGCTGTGAGTGGAGGGTGCCCTGTGCTGCACAAGGACTTCTGTTACAATAGGCTCATCTACACCCAAGAAAGGAAATTAGCAGCCCTATGGATCTTAACGACACACGAAAATTTGCCTACGGTGAGTGAGTTACCTTCTTAGCACCCTGCTAGCATGAATCAAGGTCACAGTGCAGATGTATTAGAAATATAGGCAGGGCCAACGATGGATAGTGATCCCACCGGCTCACTTCCAACGTGCAGTATATTTAGCAAGCCAAGGCTGCAGAGCATGGAATACCATTGTTCAGCAGATGGAAAATCCTGCCCTCGGCAGGGCTCATCAGGTCCCGCTCTCTGGCTGCATAGGAGCTGCACTCAGGGGCTGCTTTCGGCAGCTCCCCAAGCAGCAGCGGAGATCGTGGTCTCTTTTTGGCACCCCCCCTTTGGGTCCCAAGGCCAGCAGCAGCCCCACGAGCAGGGGCTGTGCAGGAGCAGGACACAGGCTGTCAGCTCCTCCCGCAGACATCTTGTCATACAACCTGCTTGTAATACTTAAATGAAAATATGGTGATGTTTTTTGTCAAAGCGTTGACCGTTCATTGGCAACTGAACTATCAGTTCAAGAGAAACGTTAGGGAAGGTTTTGGTTTGGTACCTTGGAATTCTGATAAACATGAAAAATAAATTAACCGGAGAAAATTGAGCTGCAAGATCAATTGGTATATCCCCTCAGTTGATACAATTTCCAGGACCGTGTCATAGTAAAAAAACACTCTCCAAATATTTTCCTTTTACTTTTGAACATTTTTCTACTTTAAGCCCCAATAGGCTGCAACATATTTGCCCACTCATATTATTTAGTTAAGAAGTTTTGAAATAGAAAGAGATTTGCATAGATGTTTCCTCAGTGGCGCTTTTGAAGTGTTATGTCTGGGATAACTGGTAAAATCCCTAGAAGTCTGTACACTGCCAACATAAATAGAAAGTGTATTTAAAGATGGGGGATTATCCATCCGTTGACAGGGCTGTGTTACATACCACTAGCTTTCATACATAGTCTGCTGTCAGTTCCTAGCGGCAATTTTGTCTGAAGTTCAGTCCAGCACAAATAATGCTCAGATAGGCTTTTCTCCTGGAAGCAGAGCCTTCAGACCTTCAAGAGGAGCTGTAAGGACTCATGCATGACCACCATCTTGGATATATCTCAGAAACAGCACAAGCCAGCAGAGATTTTTTGAAGCTTCAGAAAGTTTGGTTTTCTTTGTGGAAAACCTGTTACAGCATTCCTGTCATCTTCTGGCCTGTGCATGCATCCTCCGAGATGGCTGAAAAGAAGCCAAAACCACTGTTAACACTTAACATGATGCTGTGTTCCTACCTGCAAATTCACTGGAGAGTAACGTTTCTCTGCAAATAAAGCTCAGCTGGTCTACGTCAGAAGAATTTCAATGCAATCAGTCTTTGAAGTCTGAAAACCTGGGCTCGTGTGCTGCAACCTGGAGCAAAGCACGTTATGCCCAGAGGAGCACGAGGCTGCGCTGGGACCGCACCAGTGGCAGGAGCGGGATGGAGCTGAACCCGTTGCTGTCCTTTGCTGTGACACCTTCCGTCCTGGCACGTCCCAGGGCGCACACAGCTGAGACCCACTGGCAGCTGCAGCCCAAGGGACACTTGCGTCCTTCCTCACCACTCACAGGTGTGGGGACGCAGCAGCACGTGTCTATGGTGTCTTGAAACTGGCAGCCTCCCTGTTTCAGATTGGAGAGTTAGTGAGCTCTAACTTTCACCAAATGGGGGGTCGGCCATGGCTGAGGTGAGACTGTGCCCCACCAGGGCTGGTGCCTGCGTGGGTCATGGTGGAGCAGCGGCAGGGCGATAGCAGGGTGGCAGTAAAAAAACCAATGCAAAAAACCCAGGGCCTTTTAAAGCATTTCCAAATGCTGTCCTGATACTCCTGCTGGGTGTCGGGTTATAGGAACTAGACAATCCACTTGAAGCAGCTGCAGAGCAATGTCTAAAACTGCATCACCTGCTTCACAGAAAGAGCTGACAATAGCGTTAACATGAAACTAAAATTAGAGGCTTAATTGAGCTCTCCGGTCACTGAAATCGATGACGGTTCAGCGATTCATATCCCTAATTTTTCTTAACTGAAATAATCATAAAATCAGCTCCCATTCATGCTTCTCCCCGCTCCACAAGGAAAAGCCCTGGTAGGCTGGCACACCTCGCACACGGGGAGCCCGTCTGACACCTCTGCCAGGGCTCTTGCCCTTACCTGCAGTTACTGAGGTAGGAACAGACTTGAAAAGAGATTGTGTGTCCAAAAATCAACATCATTTTACAAAACAGGATGTTATATTAAATGATAGGACATGAGAACCATCATTAACCATCACCAGTGCAGAAATACGTACAAGATACAGTACATTAGAAATGGACAAATAAAAACACATGTAGGATAATGACAGAAGATGAGGAGAGAGAAGACGGAAACAGAAGTCGCGCTCAGTTACATGCTGAATCTCCAGTGCACTGGAGTTAAGAGAGACGTTATTAGTGCTGAGTTTGCCTCCATCATGTGAGATGGAAAAAGCTACTTCTTCATTTACTTGCGCCATTCAAAAATGAGAATTCAAGAATCAGAGAGTAGGACTAGGTTGCAGGACGCACACCTGTGAGCACGCACATGAGGTGTGTGCTGGAAGAGTCTCATCAGCTGTCCTGCTGCCAAGCCTGAGACGGGATTCCCACTCCAAGTCCTCTGCTCTGCAGGACAGCTAGCTCAATGCTATGCATTCTTTCTCAAGCAGCAACTTGGTTTATAGTCTAGCTCTAGATGTTACTTACTTTTTGTGCACTAATATTTTTGGGATGCAGTTCTGGTCCACTGGAGTTGAGTGAAAATTGAAGAAAAAAAAATCAGATTTCTGTAGTTGTTGGATAATTTAATGCAATTAGTTCTTCACACGATAACAAAGAGTTAATTAATACATAGGCTGAAAGACAATTAGCATAGATTTACATTCATACTATTGTCAAGACTACTTCCTTCCCAAGAAGTGGGTCTTGCCTAGGTCTAAGCAAGTTTTCCGTTTCACCACCACCACTTTCTCATGTGGTGTCCACAGCTGCAGGGTAAGAGAGCAGCAGGAACCTGATCATGAGATGCAGTTTTGCGGTGTCACTTGCTCCTACGTGCAGGTAAGTCTGGAAGTGATGTCAGGCTTGTGCTGCTGCTTCTAGCAAAACAGGGAAATGCTAATATTAACAACTAAGGAAGTGAAAACATCTCCTGCTAAACACCGGATCAGGGTGTCAGAGCAAAAAATAGGCCCAGGCTCTATGAGCACATCTTGTAAATAAATCAGAAGATTTTCTTTTACGGTGTGCAACAAAATCTGTTGACCTCACTAGGGTATGTCACACATTTTGGGCAGAGGAAAAGACACCCCGTTTAATTGTACATGTTATTTACAAGCTGAGGGGGTTGTTCTTTAAGATCCAGAATGAGGCCTGTAGTTCCTAACATATTGTCATTACAGCTGCAAAGTCATACCACTGAAGAACTAAGCAATTGCTGTTTCTATCTCAGAGACAGAAAACATGTTGGAAGACCTGCTGTGAAGTATATGGCAACATGCAGACTCTTGCAGGCTTTCAATGCAAGTACTCTGTGTACACCCTTCTGCCTGTGGCGTGCTTACCTGCAATTTGTGGGAGATTGCTACAGTTTTATTTTTAGTTCATTGTTCTGTACAACATTTGGAGTTTCTGATCCATAAATACGTCTCCTCATGGTAACACATTTGGAAAAGCCACAGGGTGCTCCCACCTCCGCTTGTACCTGAAGCCTCTGACCGCTGACAGCATTAAGTTTCCGAACCAGTCCCTCTTCTGTTCTGTCCTCAGCGTCTGGCTTGCTTTTGGTCTGGCCAGTAATTTTATTTGCATCCTCTGGTCCAGATGTTGCCCATGGCTCTTCGCAAGAATCTCCCAATTCTGCTGTGACCCATGGGGAAGGGAGGAGCATGGTACAAGACCTGTTCTTCACCTTGGCTGTGGTAAGGATGTGCCTGCACGGCTGGGCTCCTCCTGTTCCTGATACGACGAGCAGCCATGTAATTCAGCTCACTGCAGCTGGTCGGTTGTTTCTCCTCCTCCCTTCTTCCTACACTTGCTGCAGGCACAAAATGTTCCCAGGCTCCCGCAGTCATCCCCGGGGGTACGCCAAGTCCATATGTCGCTGTCCCCTTTCACATGCATTTCCAAAGAGACAAAACATTCACTCCTTGGAGATACACTTCTTTGTGCGCAGTCCGTCCAGCAGAATGAAGAAACCTAGCCAACATGGCCTCAAAAACACGTTGCTTGGTAAGACTTCACTTGACATTCAGAGATACGAAGTATATTATTTTGGGGTAAAGTAATATAACCAGCCCTATGTCCAACGTAAAATGCCTAGCTTTTTCTTAAGTAAAACCTTTTTATACTCTTTTGCTTTAAAATTCTCAGTTTGACAGGAATAGGAACATCCTTCTATATTATACTATAGACATCCATTCGTTCCACCATTTTTATCAGCGTTTAAGGCTACGATCAGAGGACTACAACTTTATTCTAAAAAACATCCGTGCGTATTACAAGCAATCAGGTATCTGTTTATTACAAGTGTACAGTTTATGGCTGTCCTCGGCTCCCGCAGGTAGCTAATGCTGTTGGAGACGTCTGCTCCATCCCAGCACCTGAAGGAGAACACGACATCTCGCTGCCGATGGTGCTGGGGCCCATAACTCTCCCTGCTCCCCTCGCCGGGCTGCGTGGGGCTGTCAGCCTCTGAGCCCAGGTTCAGTCCATGTCTCTGCCCCTGAGGAGACCATCGTCAAGTTGACTGAGGCTTTAATTAAAGCTGGCTGCAAAATATAGACCACTGATCAGCATGTATTTTAAACACCAGCCTTTTTTTTGACTGACGCTCCCAAATGATGGGTAAGTTCACGTTTTAAGGTAACAACACGTTTGTCAGTGTCACAAACGATCGCCATTTTAAACATCATCAAAATATTTCTCTTCATTAAGTATCATCTGCAGAGCCCCCACATGCAGGAAGATGTCTGACACAACTCTCTAGGACGCCGAGGCATCATCAGTGTAAATAGCTGCGTTTTGAATGAAAACTTAGACTTTGGGCTGGAAACGTCTTCTGAGCAGCAGCAACTGCAGCCCACGTCACAACATTCTCGACAACAACAGCTGAAGATCCCCTCTTCAAAAGTGACTGAATGTTAGAATGCAAAGCTAAACACCCGTATTCACGGCTGTGACAGCCTTGTGAGGCTCATCTCCCTTCCAGTCTCTTAATGTATATGAATTATCCTTCCAAATAGCTCCTTTTCTATCAACAACATGCACAATGTCTTTCCAAAGGCAAAGTGGAAATCCCTGCAAGTATTTCTGGTGCTGTTTCCAGCCAGAAATAACAGTAATCTGATCCACGAGCGAATTCCATTTCTGTTGCTGAATTCCTTTGTACAAATATCTTTCCTTTGAAAAGGTTTGGCAACAGCAAGGCACAGGCTAATTTTACTTATAAGGTGTGACTCAAAGAAGATTTGCAAGTTTCTGAATCACAGAAAGGAAGCGTCTGTGGCCTCTCTTACCACTTCTGTCAAGAGAAAGCGTCACAGTTCAGCTATTTTAGACGCAGCTTCAGACCTACTTGCTGCGGCCCTGCAAATCCCCACCTCCCACTGCCCTCACGCTCTCCCCAAGCACAGCAACGTGGCCAAGTCCAGTGTCTTGTCTCAGGACCTGGAAGCTTCCAGCCTCACTCAAACCCTATGTCGTTAATGGGCTGCCCTACCGTGGGCAAAATTTAATATGCAGTGTTAAAGGGTCAAGTAAAATAAACTCCAGCAAATGCTTTGTGAGAAAAATGGGCAACCAAGGAAAGGGTGAGCTACTCTCCAGGGTGCACAGTGCCAAAAGCCCTGGAAAGCTCAGGGACCAAGCTACAAACACTGCTGCAGCAGAAGCAAACTTCCAGGGACTGTACAGTGCCTATGGCCTGACCCCACTGCCATGTAAACGAAGGCCTACGATCAATTAATACCTTCTGTGCTCCTTTGCTGCTGAGAGATCTCCTATCCAAGGCAAAGTTGTTCTGAGGACGGGGACAGCTCTGCCACACTGGCTTCAGCAGCCTCAGGGAACACGTACAGCCCTTGGGCTTTGCTTCCTCCAGTCCCCAAGTTTTCACAACTTCTGAGATGCTGTTCATGGCCATGTTTAGCCATGGCAGCTCAGCTGCAGGGGTCAGTGGCAAAACCCAAAACAACGTCAGTTTATTTCTGTCCAAGCCATATGGTTGGCCAGCCTGCTTCTACAGGAAAACAAGCGCTGCCACCCCACACGGTTTGCCAGGGTGCTGGGGCCAGAGCTGCTGCAAGCACTCCCCTAACATTTTACCTCTTCATTCACTGCTTATGACACACTTGATCTCCTCCAGCCCCACAGGGACCACGCCAAGGGCTAGGAGGCTTTGACACATCTTCCAGTACCACTTCTCATCGCTCTCCAACCTTTAACAGACCATTTCACTGCCGTGCCCCAGTTCATGGGTGAACAGCATGGTATCTTCTCCTTTCTTGAAACAGGTCCTGAGGGTTTACAGATGACAGGCATGGTATAAAAATTAAAGAGCACTGTTCGCAGGAATGGAGGGTCCTGCATCTCCCAGCAGTCTGTGGGATCTGGACATTGAATACAGGGGTGAATTCTCCCATAAAAATCAGTATCAGGCATGCTTAATCTTGCTTAACTATTTTTGTACGCTGCCGCTCTGCAGTCTGATGGTTCATCTTCTGCACAACTCCATGGCAGATCACAGCCAGTTGTCAAACCAAATTGTTCCCTGACAGTCTGTGGAGACATATATTTGCCATCTGCAATCTATTCCTCGGTTTCTGGCGCATATTTTCAGTGCTTTCTTTTGAAAGCTGTTTCAGATTTCCATGGGCTTCTTCATAACCTCTACTAGCAAAGCCTCACACAGTTTAATTGTTGACAGCTGTGTCCCGAGCAGTATTTTATGTTTCTTTTGTTGTTCCTCTTGCTGCGTACATACAAGCTGCTACGCTCATGACTGCTTGGCTGTGTAACACGCATCAGGATGTGGAAAGCAAAGGATGACTTCTGTGTTATTGGGGCGTTTAATTGTTTGTTGCAGTTTTACAGAGATAGTTGCAGCTCCATACATTAAAACACTAAACAAGTAAAAGGCATTTGAGCAAACAGGTGTGAAGCTCTGAAATTACAGATTATTGATAGGGAAGTACAGAGTTAATTAGCATAACGACCGTATGCAAGGTGCTCAGATAGCTATGGGTCATTTCACAAAGAAAAAGCCAATGCTAGCAACACATTCATCAGAGTTAGGAAAACTTGCAAAATTATATTTCCCTGTGACTTCTGCTGTCCGTGATGGGCTCTGTATCCATGGGAAGTCTCACTCCAAAGCAGTCAGACACATACCTAGATGCAAAAACATCCGTATGTGTAGCAAAGGCCAGCAGTAACGTAACGTTCAGGTCCTGGCCTCTGTGACTCGTGGGACACTCAACACCCTCTAGCCTCACACTTCACTCAGTACAGTGCCACACGAGAAGTACTAGGCTGGATAAAAGTGAATCTTTCCTTTCCTTTTCAATGAGTTTGCATTTCAGTTTCATGGTAAAGAAAAATTCAGTTAAAAAAAAAAAATTTCCCCCCCGTGCAGAAAAGGGACTGCAAATATCTGCAGAAGATGTGGTATCTGAGAGCATATCTAGGAGATGTGAGGTTGTGGTAATACTATGAAAGATGGAAAATGCTGAGAACTAGACAGTTCTCTCTCTTCTGCCAGGCTGAACTCAAATCTGAAACATCTGTTCACATAACTTGAGATGAGCTCTCAGTCAAGTCACAGAAGCACAAACTCTTCCTGACATCAGCGCAGAATGACTATCAGTTTAGCCTTTTGTGGAAATCTAAGAATTCAGACACTTCTGATGTTCCCTGCAAGCACAGAATAACATGTTTTCATTACCAGCAAACCACTTGAAGAGAAAAAATACCACTTTTTACAAGTGTTTTAAATCCTAAAATCTTTGTTTTTTGTAGAACTAAGTTGTACACGTTGTCCTTTAGATGCTATTAAAGCTGTCCGGTAATGGCTCAATATTACAGGCTAGCACAATTGGCACTTGAACAGCAGGTCTTAATTCAGCCTATTACAAAGATAAAGGTCAGTAAAAAAATATTCAGTTTTGAACTTCCACTGCCTCTATTAAAAGCATAATCCAAAGGGCAGATAATAAGATTTTTAGCTGAAAGTATTGAGGACAGAATTTACTTGCAGAATTCACATCCAGACCTCGGTTTGGGGCTCACACCCCTTGTTGCATCCCCAAGCTTGGTAGAAAAGGGATCCAGGTATTGTGCAGGGCTCAATTCTCATAAAAATGCCGATGTATACTGACATAAGAAATGCTTTGGCTATCTAAGATACAGTAAGTTCAAGAATAGCACAGGGGCAAATCAACCAAAAAGCCACAGAACCATGCGCTATCTAGAGCTTTTCCTTGCTTCTGCAGCTCTAAAGCGAGCGTTGCCTGCAGCCCTGTGAGAAACCTCTGCATTCAACACATTTTGGAGAATAAGCCCCCTCCTGTCAGGGAAACAGACTAGAAATCGGGGTCAGCTTCTGGTTCTGCTCCTGATTTTACATGCGCATGTAAAAGTCACTTAGTTTCCATGCTCCTGTTTTCAAATCCTTTGTCTGCCTTGCCTGCTTAGGGATGGCTACGCAGGGACCGTCCCCAGCTATGTACCTGCACGGTACCCAAAGCAGGGAACTAGATTTGAAGTGGAGGGCTCTAAAAGCCACAGGAAGAAGGAAAAAAAAAAAAAAGAAAATAAATAAAATAAGGGTTGTACATGGTATCCAGTAGCTTTTCAGTGTGTGTGTGCGCCATTCTAGCTATTTTTGCCTTCTCTTCGTACAACAGTAGATGGAGCTCTCCTTTCACCAGCTTCAGGAGTCCATTAATGCCTGCAGTATTACAAATTCGAGCACTGTAATTATTCTGTCAGCACCTGCTAGGGCTGCTGCATGTGACATATCGTGGTGGTTACAAAGGAGGGATCTCGGGCTCCACGGCTGCCTGCCTGACATCATTCAGCAGCATGGAATTCTCCAAAACTTGTAAATGACAAAAATGTTTGATTAACCACAGTATTGCCTTTCCTTCCAGTTCAGCATTGTGTAATATTCTTCCTTTCTTTTCTAAATTGTTACCAGGATTACATGGAGTTCAGCACAGTTTGGGAAATGAGAAGGCATGTTTTATTTCTCTTGCAAAACAAGGAATGACAAATTTTGCTTGACACATCTGGACAGAATGTATATAAAAATCGTCTCACGTCTGTGAGCACTAAAGACATTATCCAGAAGATCCTACAGGAACTAAAGGTCAAGGGATCTGTAGCCAATTTCTCAACCACTGCTTGCAGATATAACGCCTGCGGTCTGCATGTACCAGCAGGACAGAGGAGGAGCGATGAGGGGGAACACTGGCATTTACTGGCATGTCTGCCAGCAGGGAAAAATTACAAACGCATACACTGATTCTCTCTCTTTCCCCCGTCTTCACATGCAACTGCAAGTGACTCCAGCAGGACCCTGCAGGGACACAGACAGCCTTCCTAGGGTCATGCACCACAGGGCCAGAACTACAGGTTGCAGTTCCTTCAGGACACGTTATCCAGATTTTCTGCAACAGCTGACAAATTAAATACTTCAGAGAAGTGAGAGGAAAATTAGGCTGCTCTCTCTCATTGTGGCTGGTTGGTTTGATAACGCACCACGCACATCCTGCTTCATTCTGCTGCACATCCAAGTGCAGGCTTGACTAAACAAGAGTAATCGCGTGCTACGGATGGCCAGGGAAGGCTATCTACAACTTGTTATTCTCTGTAAACACGTACTGCTATATAAGCAATATCTAAAAACACATTTTGACTTTTTTTTAGATTCTTTGAAGAAGATTTCATGTTCTGCAAGTAGGCAAACAGAGAATATTGTGGAGTTACACGAGATGCTGGAGATTATATTTGCCAGCAACGTAATCCAATATACATCTATTCTGGCATTCAATAATTAAAGAGAGGCCCCCAGCAGTGAATTGCTGGGTGATTATCTCACAGCAGCAGCTATCTTCAGCCACCAGAGAAGTACCAGCACCTGCAGAGAGGCACCGGTAACTGCGCACCACATCTTCACTATCAGGGACTGAAAGGCAAGCGGGAAGTATGTTTAGCGGAACTGATTTTTCATTTCTCTGGAGAAAAGTTAACAGAAGAAGGGAAACTAGACACCCATCTCTGAAGACAAGGCTTTTCTACTGATTAGCCGAGTAGTGACTAACTTTCCAGATTTAAGACCCGATTCTGTGTAGGTATAATTGTTCAGATAGGATCCATGCTTCAGCCCTAACAGAGCAAAAATCTAGGTAAGGACTTTGAGGTTTGGTCTGTAATGAATAGAAGCCAACAGCTGACAAATTAAATACTTCAGAGAAGTGAAAATTAAACAGTCCTGCAGTCACGAGTGTTGGCATATGGAAAGCTGCCACTGAACTAATAATAGAAGTGTCTACCGCAGCAGAGAGGGAGGTCCCAGCGTCCTAGAGCAAGCCATACATCTGGGCACTGGGAAGACAGCCATTAGGCAATGTATGTTTAAGTAGCACATACTTGCTGCCTTCCTGCCAGCTATTCATCTTTTGCAACCACAGGCCGAGGGCAGCAGTCCACAAGCAATAATGCTGCACTGGGGACAAAAATCCGATTGGGCTCCACTCAGCAGGCTTCCATTTTAGCAGATGAATTTCCTGTGGCCACAGGAACACAGGGCAGTCCTTCACCAGCACACTGCCTGGTTGAGTACAACTGCTTTACTTAATTCACCAAAAAACAGACAACTGGTTCATTTGTCACACACTTGCATTTACATATTCTGGACACCAGCCACTTTCTCTAGTTACTTCAGGTATCTATGAAGAGCATAAAGTCACCTGGGGACAAAGTCTTCTTTACTCACTCCAGCCTGACCCCCACGTAATTTCCTTGTGCGCAGTGGAGCCACGCTGCTGAGAAATGGGAGGAGAGCCAGGGTCATTACGTGGAAGATGAACAAAGCATGCAGATATTACTCACAACCCAAGATGGAAAATGATTTACAGACAGGTGATTGTGAAGCTAATCAATAGCGCTTGCATAAGGTATTCACCCGTTAATGAATGATAGAGGAAAGCGAATCAGGATGGTGGAACTGCAGCCAGACAGCAGCCAGGTTACTTAGCTTCAGTTGTCTACAAAAAACAACCCAAGCAGAGATGGAAAGTACACGATGTGCTACAGTAGCCAGTAGCAAGATCATATGTATATTATACTGCCCAAGGAGAAGCACACTCAGGTGAAACATGCATCACCCGCACACACGTAGCTCTCTTGGACATGACAGACAAGGCTGATTCACAGCACTCCTCCTAAATAGCGTCCTACACCCTGTAATGCAGATAGCTGACAAGAGATAATGGGCACTAAAGAGCAGAAGTGAGATAAAGCACTAAAGAGAAGAGGGAGATAAAGTGCTGAAGAGGAGATATGCATGAGTGCATGCACACACAGAGGAACAAGCTCTAATACAAAGTACAGGCAGGGTCTGCCAGCTTCACCACTGAATCACTACTACTTTTCAGAGAGTATCTGGCCCATGTACTTTAGGAGACTTTCAAAGGTACCAAGCTGTAGAAAGCTTTTGGCTGCGTCCCTACTGAGCAAGCTGGATAGTAAGGGGCAAACCGAGTGGAGAGAGCAGACAAAGCAACTCGGCTGATATTAAGGATCCATCAACCTAGGGAAGAGCAGCTCCCGGTGCCTGAGGATGGCAGGGAGCAGTTTCTCCTCCCAGAGAAGGAAAAGGAAAGGAAACTCTCCAACAAGCCTCTTCGCTGCCTGGTTGTGTACCCACTAATACCCACCGCAAGGGGTATTTGCTGGCTCAAGATGATGCCCCATCGTTTTGGGTGATGAGTACAGAAGTAACGATCAGGCCATTTTCCCTCTTTGACAGAAAAAAAGGCCCAAGTGTCTCAGATTCACTAAAGGGGATTTTTGTCCAACTGTCCCTTTCACATCACCTGTGAAAACAACAGCCTTAGGAGCTATCAGCATCTTGTTCTCTGAGTTTGGGCTCAAAGCACCTGGTGCACATACACAAGATGCTTTTCAGTCAGGCCTCATACTGATTGCCCATAATGATGGCAAACATCCCCAGGGCTTTTCACTGGATGCTCCAGGAAAATATGGTCCTCTTTGCCTGCGACTGTAGCAAGAAACCATAACTTCAAAAAGAACCTGCGAGTTCTTCTATTTAATGTTTCAGTGCTTCCTGGTCAGAGCTGTTCAGATTAGAAGCCAAGAGACTACCTGACAGTTCTGTGTCTTCTAGCTGCTTCCAGCAAACATAGCTGCTGTCTTCCACACTTGTAAGGCCCCCACAAGCAGAATTTCGCTGACAATTTCATCCTTACAGAGACATCACCTATCAGTACTACATCATCCTTCAGTAAAATAAGGTTTTTGTATCATGTATGATTGAGGACAAGAGCTTCAAAATGCTCAGAGCTGCATCAGGCTAGTTTATCACTAGTCTTTCACTAATGTCACTTTGAGCTTGCCAGAGCAGGAGGTTTGACTCCTGCAGCGCTGACTAGAGGAGTCACACGTGGGATGGATTTTTTTTTCAGAGCTGGACAGGTTCTTCCACCCATGAGGAGGAAGAGATGGCACTCTCTCCTTGCTCAATGTGCAGGCTACTGTGGCCAGGCTTGTCACCAGCCAGGAAGGAGACCGAGAATGCTTCTGAAGGCCTGGCCTTCCCTCAGCACAGGGTGCTGACCATGGCCACAGGAAGATTCTTGGCACCAAGGATGGTGCCCTGGCCTTCTGTACCTACTCCTCCCACATCTCCCCTCTCCCTTTGGTTCCTTTATGCCCTCCTTTTCTGCTGCCACCTTTGGTCTGTGCTCTCCTCCCCTGCTTTGGCTCGAGCAGTGTGCAGTACAGCAAAATACAAAGAGCAGGAGACAGGCAGAGGGAGTACTGGGAGGGCTCGTGCCTTCTGACTCCCTTCATGCTGCTCCTGGGAAGGCAACACTTGACTATGCATAGCATTGATGTTAATACCACATAGGGCAGTGGCTCATAAATTAAAATAGCAGCACCACTGGCAGTACTCACAGGTCTCAGAAAAGAAAGGAGATGTGGAATGGGCTTATTCATCTATTCCATGACAGGAAACATTTCAACTGCTGTACCAGCACAGACACTGTCTGCTTTAACCATTCCTCGCAACTCACAATACTCTGCATCAGGACCACACAAATAAGGAAAACTACAGTATTCCCTTTGCTTTCTATGGAAAGAGTTCAAAATGCAACAAAATCCAGCCTCTCTCTGTTGTTCTTTGTATGCTCCAAAGCGTTCAGCTGCTCACTATTTATCGTGTTACAGCTTATGGATGTACCAACCTTCTAAGTAAAGCAAGCTGGTCACCCAGCAGTCAGCTGCTGCAGTGACTGCAGGACAGGCAGGCTGTCCGGGGGCCAGAAGCTCATGGGCCAGCAGAGGCTGCCAGCGACAGCACCAAGAGGAGCTGCCAGCCAGCCTGCCTGCGTGAAAAAAATCTTCCGTTTTCCATCCAAATCCATTAACAGCAGAGTAAAGAGGCAAGAAGGAGGAAGGGTAACCAGCTCTGTCAAGTAAATATACAGCACCGTCTTAAGCTACCATTTTTCAATTACTTTTCTGCTTTATGGCCCTTAGCACAAGGGAAAAATGGAGGCAAGATGTAGGAAAGCAATGATTTTCTTTTTGAGCTTCTCACGCATTCATAGCAAACCAGAACTTGGATCAGGTACACCCCGAGGAAATACTGGAAAACAAGTACAAAGCTTTGTGAAAAATTATTTTTACAGGACACAGGTAATTTTGGAAGTTACAAGCAAAAAGCGTAACAACTTTTTGACAGACACCCTCATCAGAAAACCCCTGTGGCATTTCAGACACCCAAAATAAAAGTTTATGACTTCATAATGTTAATTAGCAATACCTTAAAGAAGCCTTACTGGAAATCACAAGTGAATCCTAGGGACCTCAATCTAAGCTGGAATCTGGCTGTTTCAAATCTTGCTGCAGAAAGGTTCATAAACCTGAAAACAACAGAAAGGACATAGCAATGAAGTATGGGTAAAAACAAGATCCATTGGGTGGAAAAAAAAAATCTGATTTAGTAAAACCAGAATGGGATATGACATTAGCCTTGTCTTAAATGGTTCTGAGCTGTAAAGTCACTCCACGTTTTGCTCCAAGGCAGCCTACCCACATTTCACTGTGACCTGCCCTGGAGCACCATCAAGCAGAGACCCCGGAGAGGGAGGCAAGGTCGATTCCCCAGTGCTGCCCAGAATCCCCTGCTGTCACCTCCAGCGAGCTGCAGAGCATAGAATCACAGAATGCATGCTCAACAGCAGCACCACTCTCCTCACCCTTCTAAGTTCTCTGGGGAAAAAATAAAATCAATCAATCCTCTGATCCCAAGTTACAGCAGGCTCCCAAATGCTGACCCAGGCCAGGTCAGTGCGGCAGCCTGCCAGCACACCGAGGGCCGGGCCCTGTGGCTGCAGACCTGGCACAGCACTCATTGCTCAGTGGCACAGGGAGCATGACTGGCCCCAGCCCTGTGTGGAGGGGCTGCACAGAGCCCTCCACCTGCTCCATCCCTGGGACTGGGGGGCAGGAGTGGGACCACGGCCAGGCACGCCTGCAGCCCCTTGCCCTGGTGCCTGTTCCCCATGGTCACTCAGAGAGGGACCCTTGGTGAGGCAGCTCCCCACCATCGTGCCCAACTGAGCCCGATCCCCCAGCAGCACGAGCCCATCTCCAGGGCGTGCTCCCAGATGTCCCTTCCTCAGGCTCAGTTATGAAAGTACGAGGAGCAAATGTGCACAACTGGCCTGTGGCAGCAGGGCCATCACACCAGCCTCAGCTCCCCCAGGGGTCCAATCTCCTGGCCCAAGACAGGCCTGTGAGAAATCAAGGCAGCGTGGATGAACGGGAGGAGGGTCTCTCCTCCAAAATGCCCTGTACCATCCCCACAGTGCTTGTCCCCACAACCTGCACAACAGGCCATGTCTGGGGAAGGCCACTGGTGACACGGGGCCCTGCTGTGCTCAGGCCACCTTCCCCAAGCACAGCACAGGGTGGCTCCGTAGCAGATCCCAGCGTGGCATGGAGCAGAACAGCCTCTTGGTTCACTGCAGACTTCCTGCATTAGCAAATGCCCACATGCATCCCAAGCAGCTGGAGAGGCTCCAGACAGACAAGCCACTGGCCCTTAGGCCAGGCGCTTGAGTGCAGGTGGCCTAGGACACGCTCAGACCAGTCCACATGGTCACCCTCTCACCAGGGGACAGCACGTGGCCCACAAGCCACCAGGGCAACACACCCCATGCCCATGGCAAGGGAACGACTTCCCACAGCCCATGTGGGTGCCGAGAAATGCGCAGAGCAGTTCAGGACGCTCTGCTGTACAGAAACACAGCGAGACAAGCCGGCCAAGTGCTCCAAAGCATGTGCCCAGCTTCAGGAGCTCTGCAGCAACCCAACGTGTCAGCTCTTTGCCTTCCCAAGTCTTCCAGCAGACAGCCAGGAGGGGATGGATGGGTCTGAAACAGAGAGCATGTTGCCAGCACCACAATTCACAGGTGCAGATCTCTGGAGATCCCTCTCTCTCTCAAGCTATGCTGCCTGTTTCCACCCCACAGGGTCCTGCTGGCGCTCTCTCGGGGTGCAAGTGCAGTTAGTCACCCGCTTGTCTCCCCCACACCTAAGCAGTTTGTGCTCCAGCTTAAGAAGTCTTTGTCAAGCATAGAATGGTTTGGGTTGGAAGGGACCTTAAAGACCATCCAGTTCCATCCCCCTGCCATGGGCAGGGACACCTCCCACTAGACCAGGTTGCTCAAAGCCCCATCCAGCCTGGCCTTGAACACCTCCAGGGACGGGGCATTCCTTTTTTTCCTAGGTGCATGATGCACATTCAGTCCTAGATGCTATTGGGAATACTAAGAAGGAGGCAGCAATGAAGGCCATTTCCCTTCCCACAAGTGGTTTGAACTTGCTTTTTTGTGTTAGCTTTTGGTTCATTTGGCTGTACTCTAAGTTTAGACAACGGATTAGCTAGATTTTTTTAACGGTCAAGTTCTTTGTATTTCTCATTAAAAGCTGGCTCAAACAGTCTTTAGTGAGTGCATACATGGCTTTTGGGGTGTTACGTACTTGTGTTTGGCTGAATTGCTATAGCTTGCCTCTCTACTGTAATTGAAGGTTTTCTGAGGAGAAACAGCATTTGCAACAAGCTGTCCCTTAAGGCCCCAACAGCACAAACTGTAGTTTACTGTAACATACCAGCTGTTCCAGATTTCTTTCTAACCTACATTATATACCGCACAGAGGTTTCAGCAGCTGTAATTTTTCTTCATGCAGAATGTGATTTTCTTTCACACATCAAGCACCAGCTCGCACAATAACCCAGCAGTCCCATAACTGGGCTCCTGATTTTAGAAATTAGAGCAGGTTTCCAACCCCAGTCCCAGGGTGTCACAAGTATTTGTGTATATGAATACAGTGCATAGTTACCCCAAAGCTGGTACATGCCTGTGCAGCTTGGAAATACAAAAGAAAGGCAGAGTTTTGATAAAAACTTGGCCATCAAAACACAGAAGCAGAAGAATATATGAGCAGAAACCTAATTTCAAATCAAAGTAAATGTGTGTTAGTTATCTGTGTGGGCCTTGAAAACCACTTGTATGGAATAAAGCAGGTAAGAGGTCGCTGGTTTCCCTTACCACCCCAAGACTACCTGTGAAGCAAGTGTAAAGCAGCAACTTACGTAATAATCAAAGAAACTCAGGAAAGTAAATTACCAAAGGAGAGAAGAGACAACCTCGACAGACATCTCGCTACCTGCCTCTCCTCCCCTCTGCACTCTGGCCCTCTCTCAACCGAGTGCTTCCTTTTTCTTTCCTCCAGCCCTGACGTCATGTTACTGCCAGTTCTGGTTTTCCTCCCAGATGGCAAAAATTCATCTCCTGGCTGCATTCACTTGCAAGAAGAAACAAGCCTTCTGCCTTGCTCTGCACAGTAATAAAACAAATGACATGAGACTAAACTTCATTGCTAACCATAAATGCATTTAATCCACTAAAAAGCTGAGGGACTGAGCTCGCAGGACAAGCTGCTCTCAGAAGTCTCAGTGCTGTGAGTAAAATGCAGAGCACCAGTTTTAAGAGTATTTTGTATGGTAGACGGAGGCCACTTATTCAGCATACTAGAGGTAGATGAATGCAGAACCAGCATTAGCAGCTGATAATTTCCACAATGGGAGACATTTATCCTGTAGCACTAGACATTAAAGTCTTCACATAGTGTCCTACCTACTCAGCAAACCCAAGATCAGAAGACACTGGCACACATGTAGGGACAATAAAGAAAATACAATAAAAAGACAGATACAAAGACATCTTTAACTCCCATCATGAGAACCAGGCTACAGAGGGAGGCTAGAAAGTGCTCTGTTCAGTCCATGTGATCCTCCAGTCACTTCTGTGCTCCCTCATTTGAGGGGTTCTCACCTGGGTAAACACCACCCATCTGAGTGAAAGTCAGGAGCTCTCTCGTAAGAGGCAACGGCAAAGGCCAGCAAAAGAGCATGCAAGTCTAAAACCATGAGTCTAAAGTTATTTGAAGACACAAACATATAGGGAAAAAGCCTCCAGCTTAAAACACGGGTTATAAACGCCAAACAGTTGTGCCCAGTGCTGTGATCAAATGCCATCCTTATTCCATCAGAGCTTAAAATAGGCTGAGTAACAAGGCAAACAACTGAAAAATCCCAAGCTGCTGCCAACGGACACGCAGCAGGCAGTGGCTTTGAACTGTTTTGCTTCACTTCCAACGACTGTGGTGTTCATAGAAGGAAATCCTCCATTATGATTCAGGAACACATAGAGCTGTGTGTTGATACAGCCAGACAAGAACTCACTTCATTGGTAAAACTACACACTGCAAAAGGATCCACAGACCACGGTGTTAACACAACCTGGCCCTAGCGTCACAGGCAGGGCAGGCACACACCGCACAGCTAGCCTCTCAAAAGCGCCCTACACTGTCAGTACACAGGCAGGAGTCCCCTTACTTCATTTACCCAATCCACAAGAAAAAACTGGGCTCAAGTTCATGATCTTCCCAGATCTTCTGAACTCCCTCTGTCAAGCCCAGGTAGTTCTCATATTTTAGTTATTGACTGCACAGGCTTTGTTAGTGCTGGAGGCTGAGGCTTTGTAACAAGCCCCGGGAGTTCAGTACATTCTGTTCAGCGTGCCAAAGGCACTGAATAACCACTTCCATTTGCATTTGCCTAAACATAGCCTAAACATACTGCAAGCAAATAGCAGGAATAGGTTTAGCACTCAAGAGCACAATTAAAAGCAAAAAAACACCCATCAATAGTTTGGTACTTTTCCAGAAACACCAGAAAAAGCCAACATGAATCAGAATCATTGAAAATGGTATTTTTGTTCTGCAGCAAAAAACAAAGAATATAAAGTTCGAGATGTTTGCCAAGAACTTTAAAAACCTATTTTTAACCAGTCAGTACATTTTATGAGCTTATCTGTAGATAAGATAAGCTGCTAAATACCGTTTCTGGGGTTTAGACTTTTTGCTACAGACGTGTGCAATCTCTGTTGCTGCCTCAGCCTGACAGCTTTTCTCTGCAGCTGCAGAGACAGCTCGCGGAGAGGTAGCCAGCCTTACAGCAGAACTGCTGCATTATGAATCAGATCATGCTCACCAGGAAAAAGGCAGGCTGTAGTGTTGAGGGTGGGCTAGAGAGAGCCAAGAGACTTGGGGTGCTATTCTCGGCGTTGCCAGTGATTCGCCGCATGACCTTGTGAAAGTGACTTAATCGTTGCATACATCAGTTTCTCAGCCTCTTCATGTTAAACATCAGTAGTACTGCAAAACACTCCAGAGGCTGCTCGCTTCAAGAAGAAAGGGAGAAAAAGAATTAGACTATCTGAAAAGGAAAGGAAATAATGTGGTGCACCTGGGTGCAGTCACATTACTGATTTCAAAGGCAGTTTGGACTGTGTTTGGAACAAAGGCTCTAACCCAAGTAATAAAAGAGAAATTCAGTGTTAAAAAAGGAACAGCATCCCCTTAAATTATTTTGTCCCTCTGGGTGTTTGATGAGGCAGATGTTATTATAATCTAATGCCTGTGAGGTGTCCGGATGCTGTAGAAGTAGATGCCTCTGACGTCCCCGACTAGATTCATCCTCCCAGCATCCCTGTGCAAAGGAAGCAGGACACCGAGCACTATTTGGTGTGGGGATGGTTATAGAAGAATACTCCCATAGTCAAAGATCGCCCATGTCGCTGAATCTGGTTATCTATGCCACCGATTTTTTTTTTTTTTTTTAAAGAAGCTCTGCCTGGTAACAGCATGGGATGCAGCCTACCAGCAGTGGAGAGAGATTCCCACTCACAACTGATGTTACACCAAGCCCCAGGCAGGTACTGGTGCTGACACAGCCCTTGCCAACCGGCATATCAGCCAGCCCGTGGCACAGGGTGACGTCAGCTGAAGTGTCTCAGCAACAGGAGTTTCACTGAAACTGTCTCGACCATGCCAGACAGCACGTCATTCAATCCGGCACACCCTGTATCGGCCTGCAATCATCTGTGCTATAGACACAGAACAGCCTCCAGAAGGAAGCACAAGAAGTATGCTGGAACCTGAAAAGCCCTTATTTCACACAGCCCATCAGCTGGTAACTGCCTCAGAGATTTCCTTAGCACAGCTGCAGGAGCAGAAGGGATTGTTACAATGGCACATTGGGTTTGCATGGCAAGGTTTTGGAAGCAGGGAGACTACAGGGGTGGCTCCTGTGAGAAGCTGCTAGAAGCTTCCCCTTCGTCCAATAGGGCCAATGACAGCAGTCTCCAAGAGGGACCCACCACTGGCCAAGGCCGAGCCCATCAACAACAGTGGTAGCACCTCTGAGATAACATAGTTAAGAAGGGGAAAAAGTTACTGCAGCTGCAGAGAGGAGTGAGAATATGTGAGAACAACAACCCTGCAACACCAAGGTCAGTGAAGGAGGGGGAGGAGGTGCTCCAGGCACCGGAGCAGATATTCCCCTGCAGCCCATGGAGAAGACCACGGCGAGGCAGGCTGTCCTCCTGCAGCCTGTGGAGGTCCATGACAGAGCAGAGATCCACCTGTAGCCTGTGGAGGACCCCACACTGGAGCAGGCAGATGTGCCTGAAGGAGGGTGTGAGCCCATGGGAGGCCCACGGTGGAGCAGGCTCCTGGCAGGACCTGTGGAGAGAAAAGCCCAAGTTGGAGTAGGTTTGCTGACAGGACTTGAGACCCCATGGGGGCCCACATTGCAGCAATCTGTTCCTGAAGGACTGCACCCCACGGAAGGGACACAGACCAAGGCAGACCCCTGTCTGATAACCACCTACTGGTAAAGTTCAGGCAGATCCTAGATTGCATTCTGCAGCCCAGATTCACAGCTCCACCTCAACATGCCACCTCATGGTTTATTGGGACGAGCTGTCTCCTCTCTCTGCCCACCACACAATCTCACACTTACTGTTTTCACTCCTTTACTTCTAGGTTAGCTGTACCTTTGACAAACAGAAATACTGTGATTCCCAAGAAAGGAATTGTGACAAATCGCTTCAGACAGCGACAGCAGCTCTGTGACTGCTAACACATGGTATGGTGAGGCTTCTGAACAGGGACTGTCATTCCCATTTTACAGACAGGAAAATAAGCCCCTCCTGAAGGCAAGGACACAAAATGGCACTTTCTCAGTCAGCAGATCAGCTGCCTTTGAATGCTAATAATCACTTGTGTTTGCTCTGCATTTACCACGTTAATCCCATGGGAACACAGGAGCACAAGCCATTGACTCTATCCCCCTCTCTGCTCCTTAACAGCCACAGTTCTCACCCCTTGCTCAGTCACCAAAGACCCTTCTATTGGACACCATCTCAAACAAATCAATTAGATGATTAACTCAATTCAGTTAAACTCAGGGCAATTACTGTACCTATACCCAGATTGAAGTCCTCTCCTGCTTCTCCAGAGGGCTTTGTATACCGCCTACACTGTTTTTTCCCCTAACTGTATCAGCAGAGCAAATAGAGAACAGCATGCCTTCTCAAAGCATCACTCCAGTGGAGGAGCAATCATGAGTTACAACAGTCCCATCACCGCAGTATTTCATCATTGCCAACAAAACCATTTACAAAATCCCAGAGCTGCAGATTACACAAAACCTAACGTAAAGAAAACCGCTTGTGCCACTGGACTGGTGTGCCTGATGGCATCTCCACTCCTGGCAGAGGTCAGGGATGCACTGGGGATCCGGTGTGGGTCTTGGAGCCAGCCTGCCTGAAGAAGTCAGCATGCAGTCAGCTACAGCATGAACCAACAGCAGAGAAATTCCTCACACACACATCCTCAGCATGTGCTGGGTGGAAGGCAGCTTACCCACTGTCAGACACTGTCTCCATGAAGACTTAACTTAGGATAACTTGTGAACTATGTGCTCATGTTCTGGCATCCTGCACATGAAGTTATCCATGTGGAGATACTCTGGGGATCCCAGCTGTGCTTGCAGACCTGGTAGAAAGAGATTAGAAAAACAAACCAAACCAAACAAACCACCACAAGAAAATCCCATCCCCTCAGCCCTGCTAAACCTTTCTGCTGCCCCCAAAAAACTGAGCCTCACAATGCAACACAGCCTCTGCACAGCTGAGCCAGCTCATATCTTTCTGCGCTCTTCTCCAGTTGCCTGCCCCACCGTTGTGCTAACACATCAAAAGGCAACACATGTGGGAGACCACCAGACCCTCACAACAAAATGTCTTCCCAGACTGGAGCTACACTTGCTCATTTATGTTGACCAGGTTTCAGCAAGGGAGAGATTAAGACAAGGACTCAAACCCTTCTGATCTACCCTATTCTGGCCACCACACACAAACCTTATTTTAGTTTTGCTACTTCTCCCATTTAGAGACACCTCCTTGACAAGCATGCACTGTGGTTCCCTCAAACCCATAGTAAGCTTGGCTGGTTTTGAGACATGAGCTCTCTATCTACAGATGGATCAAGTGGGTTCCAGCTTCTCCAGTGCAGCCAGAAGCAGGAATTTTTTCCTAGGATTTCCTAAATCTCTTAATCTTCTACCTCTGAAATCTGTAATTCTACTTTTTAAAGTCCATATTCATGAAGGGAGATTGAAGTGACCAACCTGCTAGTACCAGGGAGAGAAGAAATCCTATTTTTCATTCCTCAGCTGCAGTTCATGACATCTCATTTCACAGTCACCGTCCAGGAAAAGGCTTAGTTAATGCAGAGACTGAAGTGACTTACAGAGCACTTCCCTACAAGAAAAACACCCTGCAAAACACTGAGAAGGAACTGTATTTGCGTATATGACTCTTGCTAGGGGACAGAACAGCATTTGGGACTGGTGTGATCTCAAGATTTGACAATATTAAACATCACTTAGTACCAGAGAGAGATGGAGATAACAGAGACAGTCCAACAATGGGCCACAAGGATGATGAAGAGATAGAAGCACATGCCATACAGGGAAAGGCTGAGAGAGCTGGGAGCATGCAGGCTTGAGAAGAGAAGGCTTGGGGGGGATTCTATCCATGTATAAGTACTGATGGGGGAGTAGACAGGACAGAGCCAGACTCTTCTCAGTGGTGGGCAGTGTCAGAACAACAGGTGATGGGCACAAACTGAAATACAGGAAGATCCATTTGAGCACAAGAGAAAATCTTTTTCCTGTGAGGCTGGTCAAACACTGGGGTAGGTGTTGTGGTTTGGGCGAGACTGCCAGTCTCCATGCTCAGGAGACATTCAACTCATTTGACAGCGCTCTGCATAGCCTGCTGTAGTTGCCTGTGCTTTGAAGGGAAGAGTTGGACTAGATGATCTCCAGAGGTCCCTTCCAGCCTCAGCTGCCCTTCAACTCCATGAGAAACAGGACGAATGCGACTTGTTTAGTCTAGAATGAGAAGCCGAAGGTGGGCATAACAGAGGCTTTTGAAGAAGACAGCGTTCCCTGGCTTTTCTTCCCAGTATAGAACAAGAAGTATCAGGCTAATTTTGGGGAAAGAAGATGTAGGTTGAGTTTCTACAGGTAGGACTGCCTAAGTGCTGGAAGAGACCATGGAATCCCATCAGCAGCAGATTTAAAGAGGAAAACAGGTGAACAGCTATAAGGATTGCCTACTTGTTATTAATCTTGCTTCAGAGGGGATCTGACTTCCTATTTTATTTCAGTGATTTAAAAGACATTACCTCCCTCCCCCAATCTTCTGCTCCCCCACAACCACAAACTTCTGTGCTCCAACTTTTTTTGTATATCTGTAGCATGTGAAAGGCTCTGAAATGGCTTTGTAAAGGCTCAGAAGAACAATGCATCTTTTTAGAAACACTATTCCAGTTGCATTGGTAGATTTCATTATTTCAGAGCTAGAAAAGCTGATTAAAAAAAGTGAAAGTCACAACCTTCTCAAAGCTGGAAATTCACTTTTTCCCCCCATTTTGTACGCTATGGTCAACGAAGACACAAATTAATCCAGCCTATGAATTCCTTAAAAATTGCTTGGAGTTTTCAAAAATTCTTTTTCCATTCATTTAGTTAAAACTAAAATCCCCACAAGTGTGGCTTTGTCACATGCTGTTCAAATGTGTGTGTTTTATTATAACCCAAGGTAAGTTGTGGTCATCCGAATCGTACCTATTAGCTTCTCGCTCTTCAGCACTTAGGCTAGTATCTTCCTCTCTGGTTCCACAAAACTGTGCAGATCACTGAACACAAGTGGTAAACCCTCCTGTTTCCCACATGTTTCTGCAAATCAGCCTGCAGGAAGACTGGCCGCAATAGCGCTCCCTTCGCATTTGAGCAATACTCAGCCAACAGTCACCGGAGGTGGACCATGGGTAGGGGCTGTAGGACACACACAGATGTTACTCACTAGCTCACCCTCTTCTCTTTCTCTCCAGTCAGCTGAGTGTAGACATTACGATCCTACCTGGCATAAGCAGGTTGTGGCATAATATGTACACAGTTAAGAAAAAAGAAAGTCAAGGTGAAGCTCTGGTACACGCTGCCAGATGGACCACTTAAGTGACCTGGAAGCTCTGCCTCCTCTGTCAAGCTCAGAGCACTGCCACCTGTGATCTAAGCACAGCCCTAGATAGCACACTAACTGTGAAACAAATCTCTGCTGCAACTATAGCAGGAATCACAACAAGAGCACAGAAATATTTCACCAACCTTGCAAGTTAAACACTGTCAGACTCAAAGGCTTCAGTGGCAAAGACAGGATAAACAGCCGGGTAACATGTAGCAGTGGCCAGTTCACTGACATATCTGACATGTCACCACTGTTGAGGGCATTACTGCACGCTTCTGCACACCTGGTGATTATTAATAGTACAAAGGCTTACTGGCATCACTTCCACAGTGTAACAGGAATGCACTACTGTAGTTACAGTCACTTTCTCATCATTTGAGACACCAAACACAAATCTTTTGACTCCAAAGATTGGTGTCTTGGCCTCAGTGGTAGCAGCTTCATACAGTAAGAGAAGCAAAAGTGACATCACCAAAACCCAATTTCTTTTTTGAAGCAAGAGTTCGGCCCCATTCTCCGCTGAACTAAAGCTCCTCTACTTCTCTTTGGACTTCAGCCCCTGCTTCCGTCCTTCCTGCTGCCTCAGGATATGGAAAGATTGCAAAGCACTTTGTAGGTGAGGCCACCAGCAGTGTCTAGTCACTCTCTGTTCTCCTCTTGGCTCTACCCCATACAAAGAAAGCTCAGAAAAGCGCTGACCATAAACACAGCTAGAGCCCAGCTACTCCACAGAGCTGCCAGTCCACACCGACACACAGGAAAGGAGCAGACAGCAGCTTCAACAGAGTAGCCTCTACTGTTTGGATGATAGAGCAGAGAACGGTGGCTTCAGCCTAGACATCTCCAGCGAGTCCTTGCTCAGGTGGACCCACCACAGCAAGAAGGTGGCAGTGGGCAGGAAGAAGGATCTGCAGACAGCGGTTCTCAAAGAAGGAAGGTGTACCCAGACAGATGGAGAGCTGCGGGAGTCAGAGGGCATAGTCATTCTGCCTTAATATCAGCAGGCCACACGCCAAAATGACAGTGCTCCTTAAAACAACAGAACCGAAAAGAAAAATAGCCATTACATTGGGTAACTGGGGAAGGGAAAGCCACCGTGACCTTGTTCCTGCCAGCAAACTAGCTGGTTTGAGTCTCGGCAGCAGAAAGCATCACATCATTTTTTTTGCTATCCCCTGGAAAGAGTCTTTATTCTATAGGAAGGTTTTGCAATCTTAAAGAAAGCTCAATGGAAGAGACAGGTAAGAAAAGAAATCTGGTCTCAAGACTCTAATGAATTTAACTTGCTAGCATAAACATGCATACTGCACATCTAGGCAGAAATCAAATACCCTAAAAATACCCTAAATGCAGCCCGAGAAAATTGTTGCCTAGCCAAATACTAGCTGTTGCAACTAATGCCTGCATTTTTACCAGCTACATGGCAAATGGTGAATTTTCTTTCAAAAGCTTAGAGTTTTCAAACTCTAAAGTAGCAAAAAAATAGCCAGTTTAATTATCTAGAAGCCAAATGTAATTGAGTATGTGGTACAAAGGGACAACCTACTTGAAGCCCTGCCCTGACACCCACAATTCACAAGATCCACCTTTGTGTGCTTTTTTTTTTTTAAGTGTTCCTTTATTTTAATCTACACTTGTCTTAATAAATTTATCTTCAATATTGGAAGTGGTGTTTCTCATAGCACTATTCCTATTGTTGTACTGAAGCCATGGAGAAATCCAGGCTAACATGTCTTCTTGAGTGTATTACAAACACTCAGCCTCAACTTGTCCTTTAGAAGGCACCTGACAAGTGACATTAGTCAACGCTGCTATATGCTCCACCACCTCTTTTTTCACAAAAAAGCTGGAATGGGCCATGCACAACATGGGACGCAATAGGGCAGCAGTCGCTAGGGGAAGAAATATGCAAGCTTGTGCCTGCCTAGCTGGTTGGAGATCCATTTGTGTGAGATTTTTAAAAACAGCAAGTAAACCCATGGCTACAAATAGAAAACTAGCTTTTGCAGGTGGCAGTTTTTAGGGAACTGGCAATGAGACACAGCCTGTTACAGTAGCTGACACCTGCTTGTAAGCAACTGAAAGGCTTGGCTAGATGATACAGCTATTGCAACAGGAGACTGATCACCCCAGCCCAGCTCTCAGCCAGCAAGCAAACAGGCAATGCACCTGCTTGCATATGTCTCCTGCCCTCTGCTTTGCATTTGTGCAGTGGCTGGTCCAGCAGGCCTGGTCTTTGGTGAAAGTCCTGCAGCCTTCGGGAATACAACCACCAGAGAGCCCCAGGATCAGCATCAACCTGCGGGCTGAGCACCAGGGCAAGCAGCTGACGAAAAGTCAGTGGAGTCTTAGTTACTTCTTGGACTTTGGACTGGGCTTGAAGCGGGCAAAGAGTGCACACAGGCATGCGGGGAGCTCGCGGATCCTACAGCGGGACGGAGATTCCTGTGGGGGGTCAGCACAGGGGGATGGGACCATCTGGGAGCAAGGGATTTTTGGAGAGCCCCATGGTACCAAGCCAGCTCAACGAAGCCTGCTCTGCCAACCAGCAAAGGGAGTCGGAGCTCATGCCTGAAGGTGCAGGGTAACGCACTTTACTCTCCTTCACGAACATTTGGAGCTTGCTTTCTATTTACGCTAAGATCTTGAGCAATGAAGATTAAGAAACATGAAAGAGACAAAATATGACTTCCCTTCACACTACAAACTTTAATCCTGGTGTGACTTCCTATAAGGCAATGAAAAGTTTCCTCCTGTCATCTGTTTTTGTTGTTTATATGCCATCATTCAGCGAAAAACACAGAATTATACATTATATTTTCAGCATTTTTTCAACCAAAATAACTTTTTAAGCAGATAACAGTGACTTAACGTACAAAACAAGCAAAATCCCCTATGAATGTGTTGATTTCTTTGCCATTTTAAGATGCTTTACTTTCACCCAGCAGACCAGTAAAGTGGGTTTGACACTACTCAGAGGTAGAAAATAAGCAGATAAAGCCAACTAAAAACAAGTTATCTTTTTCCATTTAGAAGATACGTTGTTCCACTAATGCAGCTAACAATTGCTAGCCTGTCTCTGTAAGCAAGGACTATCCCCGAGCCAAGACCAGCCTAGCGAACCAAAGGTTACTTGGTTATGCAAACTGATGCATACTTGAGAGCGAGCAGAGATCTTTAATGCCTGTTTGATACAGAAATAAAGCAAGTCCTCACCAGGCTTCACTCCACATTGTGGGCCAAAATCCACACTTAAAATTAGCAGGTGAAACTTGTGTCAGCCTGGCAGGAACATCACAATCCCACAGCTGAGCCCCAGGGCTCATCTCACAGCTTCCATCCACCTCCCTCTGCCAGCATGGCACCAACAGCTAAGCAGAACAGCACCAGTGCCGGGGTGGAACAGCAGCACCATAACTTTCTACATACCAACAGGTGAAACCATTCTACATAGGCTGATATAACACCTGTGTATTCCCTTCTGTTACAACCCACATTTTCTGAAGACCTAAGTTGTTGCTGAGATGCAGGTTCAAGTGAACTCAAGGCAAAAAGAAACAAATTTAGAAACAGAAGAAATCAGTCACTGCTTTAAAATTCAAATCCATGTGAAGAAACCAGCCTGTGAATGCTCAGATTCACAACCAGATTTTGTATACAAACAGATCAAGCTTGTTCAGTCCTACAATCCTGGATTTGTCTCATTTCCGGTATTTTTCTAGTTTTGCCATGTTCTTCCTAAACTGTGGACCCAGGAGTGCAGTATTTTTGATGCACTACAGTCACACATATACTGTGGCGTTCCCCTTGTATTTTCTGTTTTCTCTCCCTGTCCATGAAGAGATATGTACTTGCAGAGAGGACATTTGGAATAGCTCTACCTACTGTCAAGGCTTCGCATCCCAACTCTTTCTACTAGTTTACAGCATTGCCAGACTACAACTGTTCATCTGCATTTTCCACACTGAAAGCCTGTCTCAAGTCGAAGTCTTTGGATTTGTAAAAACCAAATCAGCTATTTTCAAGAACAAGAATAGGGAACAATATAGTACCTTAAGCATAAAAGCATTAACAACCGCAACCTCAGAGAAGGGTTCGACAGGCAGGCAGGAGAGGAACTGAGAGGCCACAGACAAACACAATAGAAAAGCAAGTGCTGTGTAACTACTGTACTACACACACAATACAAATTCTTCCCCAAGGAATTATGTCAAGACAAAGCTAAATTTTTCATTGGGACTAATATTTTCATTTAATTTATTTTTATATATCAATCTGCATAATGTAAGATGGCATCCTTCACATTTCAATTTTTGCTTACAGTAATAAAACTAACCCTGCAAATCATCCCCAGCTATACGTTATTTTTATATCTAAGAGCACCGAGTGATAGAAGCTTGGCAGGGCAGATCTGACTAAGAGAGAGAAAAATTGTTCTACTTCCCAAACATACCAGAACAAGACCATGTTCCACAGCCTGATTTTAAAGCAGTGGGATGAAAATGACTCAGCCTACATTAAAATTAGAGGCATGACAAGATTGAGACTGCAAGATCTCTGAATTAAATGCATTTTTACTTGACTTGAAGAAGCTTTTTTGTTAACACCTGGTAAAGGAAATACTGGAAACTTAGCAACTTTAGAAGTCTGTAGAATACTCAAGCCTACAAGGAGGTGTTTGATGGAGCCAAGTGCCACCTGCCATCATTACCGCTGTAGGGGAGCAGGGCTGGCGCCATGGGCCTGGCTCCCTGCAATGCTGTGGCCGGGCACCCCAGCCTCCCTGCACCACGGGGGCACGAGGTGAGGCTGGGACAGAATGCTGCTACATGCGTGCCCAGCAGCAGCAGTGTCCCAGCAGCAAGGGCTCCTGCTGAAAGCCCTCACAGCCACCTCTGGCTCCTCCAGCCTCCTGGGATCCTCACCCAAGCCCACCTCTCCCTCCGGCTGCCAGGAAGCGGTGCCAGCCCAGGAGGGAGACAGAGATGCCACAGGCAGGTGAGCACTTGCCTCCCCGCTCTCTGTAGAGAGCAACAACCTGAAACACGTGGCACCATCCCTCACCAACAAAGGCTTTTCTCAAATCAAATACCAACACAACTTACACAGTTTTGAGTCATTTAGCTCAGAGTAACCCTGACAGGTTTTTCCTATATATTCTGTTCCTTATCTTTGTACTCAGAAACAGAAGCACAGTGTTTCTGGGGCCTTTTATAATGAATACTTACATATAACCTCCTCTCAGATATACTCATACATTTTAAATACATATCCCTCCAACATTTTGAATCCTAGATGAAAAGAACGTTAACTGGGAGAGTTCACTAGGCCAAATGACCAAACCAAGACATTCCCATTCCCCTCCTTCCAGATACATTACCCAGAGCCAGAGGGAATGCGTCACAGCTCAGTGTTTCTGCCTGCTGCCTCCCCAGGCTTTTCCTTTCCCTTACAGGAAATCCTCCAGCTGGCCCTGGTTTGTTCTGTAGTGCATTTTAAATTCAGCTTCTTTGCACCAATTGAATTCAGGTGCACAGAGGCATTTGGTACCTGCACGTGGGTGTTGCTCCTGGTGAGATTTCCTTACTTTCCTCATTGCCTAGGTTTCCTTCTAACAAATCCCTAATGACCAAATTAGAAGCAGAAAAGAAAAAGAGTAATTCTTTCAATTATTTTCTGCCTTTCTGAAATATATATACACACACGCACACATTCTTTAAAGAAACGTGGGAAACCAACTGCCACCAAAGGACTCTACGTCTCCCGGATTAACAAAGTCCCGCCTAAGTTCCTGTTGAATGGTTTGCACAAATAACTGTTGAAGTTTTCTCCTTATTAGGAGCACACAGAGGACAATATTGCAATAAATTACTATTCCATCCATACAGTCAGTGCTGGCTGTCTCCCTGCGTCTCTAGTACAAGCCAAGAGAGTCACCAAGCTGCTAACGAGCGGCACAGGCGCTGTGCTCGGGGGGCCAGGATGACAGGCAGAGCGTGGGTGACCAGCTTTTCAGGCACAGCTCATTTTTACGAACCCAATACTGAACGGCTGCGGTGCATAGGCGAGGATGAGGAATCACAGGCCACCAGCATTTTGATGCTAACAACTTTTTAAAAATCAGCAAAACTAAATCACAAAGAATCTGTTACTGACTGAAGAACAGAGTTCTGTTTATCTGGATGGACATGTGTGAAATAAAGGTTCCACTATAAAAATAATTTTCACCGTCCGCTTGTGGAACTTTGTGTTCCAGCCTGAATATGCTCTGCTTCAACAGCAAGGGCAGTTCATCACCACCACATCTCATGCTGTATGGCACATTATGACAATGGGGGGATCCAGCTTTGCTCCACCTGGAGCAGTGGAATTTTTGATTTCCCCAAACCTTTATGCTTAGAAGCAAAATTATTTACACGTTGGTGTCATAAAATACCATGGGCCAAATTTTACCTCGAACATTAATTCTGTGGGGACTTAAGCAAATGCATATTCTGTCTTTCTAAAGTTTTCCTGGGGAAGGGTCATGTCCATAATGGGCACTAGGCTCTCAGAGATAAGGGGATGACTGAAAACACAATACAAATGCAAGTTCGAAATTGCAATACACAGTTCAGTCGCCATACCAGTGTGATTCCCATTACCCATCTCCACAATACACTCACCACCATGACACTGGGTGTCCCCTGTCACGAATATGTGTGTTGATGCCAGCTCACGCCCATTGCTCTCTTCAAAATTCCTCTGCTAGTTGTTCAGATTTTTTACCCTAGGTTGGGCTGAGCCACATAATCCCCCCCACCATGCCAGTCTGGCTAACTCAGGGAGATACTTACACCACCAGTTGATCCACTCAACTGTTGATAGCTGTTTATCTCAAGAAAAGGCCACCCTCCTGTCCCCTTCACGATGAGATAAAGTCACTTTTGCAAATAGTACTTTGCAGTAATGCAAGTTCTTTGCATTACTCTCTGAGTGTCCCCACCCTTGCCCATCTCCTCTGTCACCCTAGCCCACCTCCACCAAGCGCTCTTCCCTGGTGGAGTTTATTTGGAGAGCCACTGTCCACCCCACGGGGTTTACTCAGTCACACACTTTCTGGAAAGCCTGTGTTGACCTGTGGAATCATAGCATCATAGAATCTTCATGGTTGGAAAGGACCTTTGAGATCATCGAGTCCAACCATACACACACACAAAAAAAAGCCCTACAATCTCCGTCACTAGAGCATGCCCTAAAGCGCAAGGAGGCTAGAGGTCAGGAACGACCTGCAGCGCCCAAAGGGATGCCTGTGTAAATGCCAGGTGTGATTTTGCAGCAAAGCTTTACACCCTGACCTCTCGTCCTTCAGGAGGGAAAAGGAGGCTGTGTTCTTGGCAGTCCCCATATCCACCTTCTGTGCAGCAGTGGGCGGGTGCGACTCGCCCCTCAGCTGTACGGAGCCCAGACGGAGCTGTGTGACTCAACAGAAAAGTCTCTGTGTTCCTCCAGGAAAGTCTCAGGGAGAAAGAAAACACGGCTCAATGACTTGATGTGCCTTATTCACATACGCTGAATTTTGAGGGGTAAAGCCCCCCGGGCTCTGTTCATCCAGCCAGTCCTTGCTTTCCCGAGGCCGTGCAGGGACTGCAGGAAGGCACGGATGAGGCATGTTTCATAGCAAGCCACTGTAAGAGGGTGACTAGGAGAACCAAACCCTAGGAGGCAGGCTGCTGGTATAGCTGGAGGGAGTAAATTGCTGTCAAACAGTATCGTTAGCCTGGAGCTAAAAGAAGCAAAACAGGGAGTAAGGGAGGGCACTTGCCAGGAAGAATGCCCTCGGGTTCTTTTTCAGTTTGTTTTATTGTGGGTTTTTTTGATGCTTGACAGCTATTACCACTAAATAGCAGAACCTGTGACAATACAGAGAATATAATTGTTTTGTGCTAAGAATATGGGGCAGCATTTTCACCAAACAAGAATGGACGTGTTGGGTTGTTTTAATTCCTGGCATAGCTGGGCATGTCTTATCTCCGGCTCGAAAAAACGGAAATGCAGAATGAAGACAGCCAGTTGTCTTGTTAGGTAACTATACACAACTTTCACCACAGGACAGGAATTGTTGGCAAGATGTGGTATCAGTACAGAGAAACTCAGTATTGCCAGCTGAATAGATCTGTCACATTTCTGCAAATGTTATGTCTGCTACTACTACTACAAATAGCACAGCTGAGCGATAAAACTTAAAAAATGTGAAAAAATATTTTCTCTATTTTCAAGTCTGTTTGCCTTGTGAATCTGACAGCATTTTGTTTTGTCAAAGTCAACGTTTCAGGCCCCAGCGTTTCTCCAACCTTTACACCCGTGCTCATCATTAACAGCAGCAAAGCTTGAACAGAGTTTGCAGCAGCTCATACAGGACAGAGAAGGCAGTCTTGTTAGGTATCTTTTAACTAGAAGGAAATGGGAATGAGATAACCTTATACAAGAATATTGCCCTTAAAACACTGAAAGGTGCTCTTTAATGTCTGCTGGCTAAGGCCTGGCCCTACAGAGACTGAAAGATTTCACATCGCCAGAACCTTCCTTCCATGAATAGTCACACTGATTTCATGTACTTCTTTAGGATCAGGTCTTAGATGACACTATTTTTAACTACATGAAGAACAAGCAAGTGTAAAACACCTTAACCCTCCAGCTGAGTCTACATATATTTTAAAGCCATTCTAATATGCATATAATTAACAACTATATTACTCAGCAAAGAGTAAACAGCAAGTGCTGCAGTAAGTTTCATGTCACTGATTTGACTGTACAGAAATATGCTACTGTAAATTAACTAGTACATTATGGTGTGTTATAAATAATTAAAACTAAAACTGCAATTGATGAATGAAGCAAGAACATTCTGTAACCCAGTGTTCTTCTTACACTACTTAATAATTTCCTAATTTGAGTAAAACACTAAATCTGCATCTGCTTAAGCACAGGAAGGAATTCCTTAGTATCATTTATAAATTTGGAAAGCACCTTGGTTGCAAAAAAAATAAAACATGTTAAAACCTACATGTAAGGCAGTCTCAGATAAAACATCAATCTGCAAGCCATCCAAAATAAACCGGTCCTTTCATAGGTCATCTTTCATAGGTCTACGAGGTGATGCCAAAGGGAGCATATCACAGAAGTGGTGACCCACCCAGGACAAAGCTCTGCTGCTGACTGTGGGACATCAAGGCCTAAGAAAGAACCCATCCTACCTGACACCAGAGGACGGGGGAAAGAGATGGGCTTCTCCAGTCATCCCAGTTGACACCACTTGATGCTCAAGCAGGTGAATAGGAACTATGTGTCTCTCATCACCCAGGCTCTTCCACAGCAATATCTGCTCTACAGCATTGCAGGCAAGACCGATAGCTGAGCGCAGGGCACAGTCAGGAAAAACAGGTTCTGCTTTGGCATGTGAATTTAGAGCAATTCAGCTTTTGAGACCTAGAGATGAGAAGAGACAGATAGGTGAACAGCATATGAGTAATATCACTGTATCTTTTAGAGGGATTTTTAAAGCAGACCAAAGATGCTTTTATGCAACTTCTTAGAACTCTGCTTGCTCCATTACTTCAATCAATACCAAGTGTCAAATTGTTTTTGCAGTTTTCTGGTTTTTTATATTTTTATTCTTTAGTTTCACTGAAATAGCAGGTCTCTTTTTTTAGATAGACATAAAAGGGTCTGACAAAAACTGCTGCTTCATTATCTCCAGGTGAATTCCATTTTCTGCTCCTTCACTCCTCTAATCATCCTGCTCTGTCTTCTCTGAAGTACCACAGAGCTTTCCACCTGCCTTTTTTTTTATTTGCTGATATTTATTCACAGGACAAAAAGTTTTATCAATTAATCTACTGTTTATGCTGTGTGAGCTAGCCCTGACCTTCACTGGAATGGAGAACAGTCCCTACTGACAAGTTAGGGCCAGACCCTGCACTGCTTCTGTGCAGTGCAGCACCATGGAGGTGAGTGTCATTGCTCACCTTCCCCCTCCAAAGCGGCAGATGGGATGCTGTGGGATGGATGGAGTCCCCTGGATGAACCTTCAGGAAGAATTCCCCCTGTGGAGAGGGCTCTAACTCTGTTTCCGTAGCCTCCAAGAAGGGGGTTCCTACATCTTGGAGTCCACCACGCATGGAAGGTTCCTTGATGGTGCTGGCTCAGGTGGCTTAGGCGTCCCTGGGCTGCTGGCTGGCTGGTACATGGCACCCACCTCCCCAGCACTGTGAAAGGGGAGAGGCAGAGGGAAAAGCTATAAATATCTGCATAGCCTTGACTTGTGCAGTTCCATCGAGGCAGATGGAAATCAGCAGGGACAGGAGTCCTCCTGCTTCATATTGTAAGGCAGCTTCCACCCAACGGAGTCGGGGCATGAGCAGCAAGTGAGAATGGCCCAGGGGAAAAGCTCATTTGTAACTGCCCTCCGACAGTGGGAAAAAGGATCCTCCACCCATCTGTTACTGCCTACACTCGCTCTGGCACCCTTATGTGGAGGCTGAGCAGAGGACCTGACAGCTTGTTCTGGTACCAGGCACCCCACAGGCTACCCCAGGGAGTCTCTGGACCATATGAGGAGACTTGTCAGGTACTGGGTGATGCTGGGAGAGAACGGGATGCTCCTGCAGGGATGCACTTCCCTGGGAGATCTTGACTTCTGGGCAAAGCCTTGTAGCTGAGAGCAGAAGCCTGTAATACCACCCTGCCATGGATGAGCACACCGGTGGGTCTGCACTGGGTATAAATAAGGACAGTTTATAATTCTCACTTTTTTATAATAATGACGGATTAATCCTGTCTGCTAATCCACCAGGATGGAAGAGCTGACATAAGGCTCCTCCAAGCTGCAGTGAGTGCTCACAGCTGTATGAGCCAGAGATTGTTAAGCACACAGTTAACTCCCACAGACTATTTCCTTCTTTTTTTATAACCACTTCTTTAGGCAAGTCTCTCCTGGTATTTTAAAAATTCATTTTAATCAATTTAAAATTAATAAAGAAACAGTGAAATCCTTAGGGCCTGAAAGCTCCAATCTCTGCCACGCTGGAAGTGATGAGTCAGCTGCAGCAGGGCCCGCCATGGAGCCTGCTGAGGGACGCCTCCGAGGAGCTGCTGCTCGCTGAATTAGGTCACTTGGTTTGCTATTTACAGAGAGGCAACCGTCGCTGCCGTTGGATGCTTCCTTCTTTCTGCCGTGAAAGCGCTGCTGTGCTCCGAGGGCACAGCGCCGGCGACACCTCGCAGTGGCCACAGAGGCTGCAGCTCTGTGCGGTGACCGGGCAGGAGCACTGGGCCGCTCCCTGAGGAGGGAAGGGACTAGTGGCCGCTGGCCACAGGGCATGGTGACACGTGGGGTCCCGAACCATGCCTGCAGTGCCGTGCATCGTCCCATCAGGGGGACCCCAGGCTCCGGCCCTGGCTACTTGATCGGGCTGGGAAGGGAAACCATCCCAGGGAGCCATCCCTCTGTCCCGCGCCTCTGCCCAAAGCCGAGACTCGCGCCCAGGTCCAGCTTCGCTCCCTTCACAGGAGAACAGGCGCCGGAGCAGAGCCGCAACGCTCCCTCACTAATCACCCGCCTCTAATTGCCGTGCCACAGTCCTAACAGGCAGCTCCTACGGCAGCTCTTTGGGGGATTAACATTAAGCCTCCGCTTTGTACAATAATGCGGCACGTGAGGAAAAGAAGTTCCCACCTCATGTGCCCGCAGCACGTGGGCCACGCAGGCTGGTCACCTGCGTGTCTGTGGGCCGTGGCAGCGCCCAGGTGCCAGTGCCCCGGCTGGGCCAGCCCAGGGCCACAGCAGGAGGCTGGCGCCTGTGGGCTGCGGCAAGAAGAAACGCTCTGCTTGGCGCCCCAGGCCCAGTGCCAGGGGATGAGGGCGGCTGAGGCACTGTGGAGAACAGCGCAACTTGCAGCATGAAGGTTCCCAGTCTACAGTAGGGGAGCAGGAACATAAGAAGGACATGGACCTGTTGGAGGGTCCAGAGGAGGCCATGAAGATGATCAGAGGCTGGCGCAGCCCTGCTGTGAGGACAGGCTGAGAGAGTTGGGGTTGTTCAGCCTGGAGAAGAGAAGGCTCCAGGGAGACCTTAGAGCCCCTTCCAGTCCCTAAAGGGGCTACAGGAAAGCTGGGGAGGGACTCTGGATCAGGGAGTGGAGCGATAGGACGAGGGGGAAAGGTTTTAAACTGAAAGGGGGGAGATTTAGATGAGATATTAGGAAGAAATTCTTGACTGTGAGGGTGGTGAGACACTGGCCCAGGTTGCCCAGAGAAGCTGTGGCTGGAGGTGTTCAAGGCCAGGTTGGATGGGGCTTGGAGCAACCTGGTCTAGTGGGAGGTGTCCCTGCCCAGGGCAGGGAGTTGGAACTAGATGATCTTTAAGGTCCTTTCCAACTCTAACCACTCTATGATTCTATAAACAGGACTAATGAAAGGGAAGAAGCCCTCATAGCCTGCCCACGACACCTCTGCATTTGGTCCTCTCTACCTGCTGCCCAGGCCCAGGCTTCCCCAGCACACACCTCCTTGGGCACCCTAAGGACAGGCACAGGGATGTCCAATGCCGAGGGATCCTCAGCCATTCCCTAAAGGCGTGTGATGCAACCGCTGTACCCCTGGGCTGGGAGAAGGGTGACAGGAAAGCTATACACTATCCCTTTCAGGAACAGCCAGGCTCTGCTGGAAGGAGAAAGGCTACCCATCAGCTGGCAGCTACGCTGAAAAACAGATCTGGATCTGAATCACCACAAGCTTACAGCACTTATCTGAAAACATTGATGACCCGCTATGGAAAAAACAAGCATATAGTGTCCCGCGACAGCTGGCACCACCTCCGCATCCCTGCCCAGCTCTGCTCCAGTGTGGAAAGGACTGGCCAGATAGGAAAGCGGAGAATTAAGCTCTCCTTGCCCTGGCAGCCACCTGAACTCTCCTCTCATGCTGCTTGATTTTATTGCTAGGTCCAGTTTGCCTAATGTCAGTTATTCCTGGAGCACCAAGAGCATCAGACACGGCAAGGGTCTCCCCTTGGCATGGGAGGAACACGCCGTGCTCAGCTGGGCCATACAGTGGGGAACAAAACACTCACAAAGAACTGCCTGCGCTGTCTCAAAAGAAGCAGTTTCACTTCCCCTACAAGCAGTGGCTCCAAATAACAAGATGTCTTGAGTAATTAACTGAATGTTCTTTGGATAGAGCTTGTAAAAGGAACTTATACATATTAAAGAAGAAAGAAAGATCTACTGTCTATAACTTGTTCTTTACTAACAAACAAAAGGTTTGGACTGAACCCATTTTAGAGCCTTACGCTGAAATTATTCAATAGAAAGAACTGAACAGAGTCCAGGACATTTGTGAGGGGCTGCCCACAAAAAGCAAGGTTTGTGGTCAGATTGTTTGGTTTTTTAAGAAAATCAAATACTCTCTCTCTTTTGGCATTAACATGACAGAGCTGTAAAGATTAGCAGTCGCACTGCATTAGCCTCCAAGAAACACACAAAACAACTGCTCCCTTAGCTAGATCAGCTGCTAGAGCAAGTGTTATCGTTGCCATTATAAGAGCTGAGAGAGGAAAGGAATTCCTCATTAATGCACTGAAGGACAAAGGATCTTCTCTTTAACAAGGGCTCGTATAGTGTTAGGTGGTGGTACTACAGTATCTTTGCATCCTGACATACGCTTGCCCAATGCAGCCTCCTGTTCCATCAGGAGAAGTACCACTTTGGTAGTAAAGTGAAATACTTCTACTCTATGAATTGCTATTTTTTACCTGCAACAAGAACCAAAAGCCAATGTTCTACAGTCAAGTTAAGGTAATCACAGCAACACGGAGCTCTTCTAGGTAGAAACACAACAGCTACTCAGCACCAGCATTACGACGGAAGACTCAGATGCTCCACCATATTTGGAATATATTGCAATGGCAGGCAGTTAATACTGCCGTGTGGTCTGTGAAAAATGGCATGTAAAGGAAATACAGAGGAAATGTTGTAATTATTTAAATGGGTTGGTTTTGATACCACCAGTAAAAAAAACCTGCCTGAGCAAACCAGTATTTAGCCCTTTATCTTTACAAATGGCCTTTAAAGAATAAAAGAGCTGCTGCTCTCCCGTGCCTTTGCCCTCAATCTGATACTATATTCATGTGGCAGCAGGCAAAAGCAGCCATGTCACGGAGCAGCACGAGGCACCAGGAAAGCCTTGGGAAGCCAGCAGAGGCAGCGCTCACCAACTCCCATCCCCCAGACAACCCAGCCCAAGAAAAGCCAAAGGGGAAAGAAAACCCCACAACTGCATGAAGCCTGCCGAGATGACTAGTACCGTCCTGCAACTCAGTACGCTATCTGAACACACCTAATTTGGCCAGCAAACTGTTAAAAGCAGCTGCATTCTTCTACTAAGGAGAGAAGGCTTTGATGATGTGACCTTTCCCAGCTGTTGGTAACTGGCTGAGTACAAAAGGTCAGGTTGGGAGTTATCCACAACACAGGGCTTTCCATGCTCCTGGCAGACTGTCTCCTGCCAGCTATTCTGGAAACCAACTCAAGCACAAGTGGTATATGACCTGGGAAGACACAGAGAGAAATCAGCTGTCACAGAGAGAAGAGCAATCGGAGGTCGGAGTACTGGGCTCACTTCTGAGTTCAATTCCTGTGTTGGCAAACAACTTTTTTCTCACAACAGCCTTCAGAAGGGTCCAGCCACTTCAGGGACTCAGAGCTCTAACATTCCTGCTTACCAGCTGCCTAAACTCACAAATGTCTGCGTTTCTGAAGTTACAGTCTCCAGAGACCTAGAAAAAGATCTGAATATGCTAGGAAGCACATCAGTCTTAACACTGCAGAGCAGCCTAGT
Organism: Alca torda; assembly: GCA_008658365.1. Lineage (NCBI taxonomy): Eukaryota > Metazoa > Chordata > Aves > Charadriiformes > Alcidae > Alca > Alca torda. The sequence continues at coordinate 10,914,800 of CM018081.1, forward strand.
GTCTATTTCGTGCCTAAGCCTCTCATATTGGAGAAGTGGTTTCGTCTCTTCCAGAGAGGAGCAATGTGACAAAATTATTTCCTGCTCACCCATTAATATTCAGCTATGATAGAGACAAAAGATTTTGGCTTGTGCCCTCATTTGCTCACTAAAGAGAAATAAAGATGAGCCGAAATGGATGAATGTGTTTCTGTTTCAAATTAATAAGTGGGGGTTTTTTTAATGATAGAAATGGAAGTCCTGCTTCACCGGAAGACTGCAGGGTAACTAAGGCCCGGTGCAATGATAAATGATAGAATAAACCTGTAAAGTTTGTGTGTGACATTTCAAAAAGCTTTCCTTGAATGTCACATACTGAGCATCACAGGCATTCCTGAGATAATTAACAGAATTATTTAAAGAAGCAAACAAAGCTTTCTTTATATGTCAAGAAGAAGGTGAGAAGAGAACACAATGAAAATTTCTTGTACATGCTTTGCAGGTCGTGTCTAATTACATACCGCAAACAACTGCATGCCTTGCCGAGGACTCCCAGCACCCTGCTCGTCCTATTCATATTCTCCTACTGGTCACAGCAAAGCCTCTGAAAAGACAGGCCTGTAAGATTGAAATCCAAAGTCAGGTTTTGTAGTGAAGCAACAAAAAAATATGCTGTAATGACAAAATTTGTTGACAGTGTCATCATTTCAGTTCCCAGCTTCTGGGTTTTTCCTATTACTGAGATTAGGTCAGGGCAAAACACAAACATCAAAGCACTGTCATAATCAAAGAACAGTTGTTTTGCTTTCTTTTCTTGGCCAATTAACATAGCTTAGCCAGGAGGAAAAAACCCACCCCATTAATACTCAGAAGCAACCTCAGCTTTAGGTCATAAGCTGCTTTCTATGGTTTGGGTTGCCACAGTTACTACAGAGCTAATTCTGTTGAATCAGGAATCATTTGGAGATCAGGAGTGATCAGCCCTCCCAAACTGCCAGCACAACAAAGGGAAGAACCCCGTACTACTTTTTCTGAAGCAGTATTCCTAGAATGCATTGTCCTCAAGCATCTGATGCATTCAACCCAAAAAGCAGATGCTACAGAAGGTAAATAAAACATTACAAGAACCAGATTTTAATAATAATTAATAATTATCAGGAAGACAGAGCTTCCCTCCCAGAGTATGCTAACGCACACTGCTCCAGACTCACTCCGTTTGAGGTCGTAGTGTTACTTTGGGTTTACATCAACAGAGGTAAGAGCATGTTCGCTGCTTTCTTGCTGGATTTCTTTAGCCCGATCCCTGCAAGTAGTAAGGATCATTCTGAGTAGTTAAGCGATTTATTTTCATTTCCCTCTGTGGCCAGTTTGAATTTACAGTTTTGCACATTCAGTAGTGCAGTTGCGCAAAGTAGTCTTTGAAGGTGAAAAACCCTAACGAGAACCTCATTAATTATACAGGAATATTTCCCCAGCATGCTGCAGAAAAAAAAAAAAAAGACAGATTTCTTCCCCAACTTTTACATTTCAAATATCTGTAACTGTAGATTTAGTCTCTTGCACAAAAGGATACACACGGATACAGAAGAAATAGCAGAGCCTAGTTCTTCCAAGCATGATGGACCTGTCTGTGCCAAGTTTGACCTATCGCCCTCCAGCAACTGGTTGTGCTTGAGCAAGTGCAATGTAGTAAGAAGGGACAAGGACGTGATTTTAGCTCTGCTTGGGGCATTGGCATGAACAACACTGGAGTTTTGTCTGAAGTTTTGGATAGCCACCTTTAAAGGGGACACTAAAAAAGTCAGCCATGCAGACAACAGCTTGCTTATCAAGAATACACCACACTTTGGGCAGTAGTTAAATGTAGAACAGCAAAGCAGCGGACAACACGTATCTATATAAATATGGTCTTGCTGTCATATTCTGTATAAACTACTAAGTCCTCAGCCATCACAGATTCCTTTGTTCTGCATTCCCTGAACCTGCTTAGTTTACTTGCCAAGACGTTATCCAGACTTCAGGGTTTACAGTTATTTATCTGAACATTTACATCTAATCTATAATCTAACCTCCACATTTACAAAGCGGAAACTTTTCCAAAACTCTGGGTCAGAGGAAGCTTTGTGGGTAAATCCTATACCCATCTTTGAAAATTTAGTGTATGCATCTTCTTTTCCACTTGCAAGGAAAAAGGAAGAGTTGCTCAGCCACATTAATTGGTATGTGGGACAATGATATAAAGAGCACCTAAAAAATAAATAAAAGTCAGTTTATGCACTGTGCAGACTTTACGACACCTATTTCTGTAGACAGACTTTCTATATAATGATGGTGGTGCCAAAGGACAGCTTAACAGCTACATCTGCTCGTTTAATGAAACCGTGTCCACGCACACAACAGCAGAGGAGCTGCCAAATGTAACAAAGAATGCTCCAGCACGCTTTGATCCTTAGTAACTTTCCAAGCTAATTTTGTAAAATGAAATGAAAGTGTAAAGAAATAATGACATTTAATCTTTTTATGGCCTGTATCTGTGATGCCACCAGGAATGATAACTTCTCATTGCTCTCCAGATGCATTTGAGGAATCAGGTACCAGTGCATTCGCTCCTCCTACCAATTCTTTCTTCAAAGGGTGGCAAACAACTTCCCATGAAACCAGTACTAATGAAATTTTACAGTCTGAATGCAACTGGTGACAACCTCATAAGAACAAATTCTTAAAAGATACTTAAGCACTGAACTTGTGTCGATTCATATGGAAATTATGACTTTCACTTAATCTAGTCACAAGTAGCAATTAAACTTTTGACAGGCCAACTACAAAACACCCTTCTAAAATGACTGTCTTCAGCAGGGTCTTTTTCTGAAAGCTGCTTGTGCTGTTTCCCGACTCAGCACGGCCAATACTGTAATCAGATGGGCACATGCAAACCCTGTTGTCCAAAATACTGCATGTACTCTTCTGTATGTAATAGGGTTCCTTAGGTTTTGTAGTATAGTAGAAATCTTCCAGAAATATGAGCTTTTGCTCATATTGGCAATACTGCATTCATGTAAAGATTTCTACAAAGGTTTTTCGTTCTGTTATGTGCGGAGTCTGCAGTGCTGCTGATAAAAGGTGAAAGACACTAAAGGATGAGACCTTGAGAAGGCGATAGGAGTGAGATGCAACACGCAGTCGTCGTCTTTATCACCTCCAGTGTTTTGAGCACAGCATGCCTTGTGACTTTTTCCCAAGTACGTATCTCCTGGTTTACTATATTAAACCATTTAATAGCAGAGGGGCTGTGAATAGGAACTAATTACACAGTTTGCTACCTCAGTGTCTGGACAATGGTTTTCACTGAACCAGTCTCTTGCTGGTACGAACACAGACACCCAGGACCAAAACTAAAGCTCCTCTCACTTATTTCTGTGGAAGGCAGAGAAGTTCTTAAATTTCTGCTATGTGTTGTACAGCCTGTGAGACATGAAGCTTGTTAAATGAAAAGTATTAAACCCTACAGCTTCAAAGCTGTTTTTTATTTGTTTCTATTTGTTCAATATTTTCAAGGGTAACACATGGAGAAAAAAAATGAAGTGACTGATAACAGATGATTCTGAATTGTTGGCTTTGGTAGCATGAAGTGAAAATGCAAATGCATTATTGAATGAGCAGAGCAAACAGAAGGCTTGGTCACCCCCACCCCATTCTGAAATACAAACAGAAACTTTGTTCGGAAAATGGCATTACCTTTATTCAGCACAGCCTAGTTATTAGCTTAATATGCAGCCCATTTTCAGCATATCTAACTTCTAGCAACTTCTCCCATGAGCCTGAGAGTACGTTAAAGGGTGCTAGTAAGAGTGATTATAAAGCACCTACTGGATCAAGGAGGTTCTGCTGCAGTATTTTAATTTTCATTGAAATTAAATTTAAATTATAATTTGCACCACTCTGCTAACAGGAGGGGGAAAGGGCGCTGTAAATGTGGCAGCAGGAATACACATCTTCATTTATTCTTCCCTATTTTTAACTTGTGGTTAAACTTAATACGCTTCTAAGTGCAAGTAGATTAAAGCTCCATCTAGTGCCAGGGTTTTGGAAGTTACTGAAAGACTTGCAGTCCAAAAATAGCAAACATGCCCACAAAAGTATGAAGCAGCAGCAAGCCCAGCATCGCACAGCTGTTGCACGCAGAGGACGAGAAGTCTGTTGGAATTACTCTCACAGCATGTAAGGGCTTAATTTTAAAGCTACTGTGTCTTCGACCAAGCAGAGAACATGGCACTGCCTGGACAGGGATATACACGAAAGTACTGGAAATACACGCCTGCGACAGCGAGAGGAGTGCCAGCCCGCGGAGCCACGTATGCACCCAGCACCTCTCCCCGCCATGCTCCATGAGCGTCGGCACTGATCTGCCGTTTGGGATCCCGGGAGCCGGGTGCAGGTGGGAGGGAGGGAGGGAGGGAGGGAAGGCGGCACGCTCCTCCCAAAAGCCAGACGCCAGCAGCTATGGCACTCTCAACAGAAGTGGAAAATTTGCAACTTCTCAGGAAAAGAAGGGATTTGAATCCTGGGCTTCTCATTTCTTGCCAAGTGCTCTCAAAGGGTTGCGTGGAAAGGATGATGGCACCCGGAGCCCCCCTCATTTTACAGGGGGACCCTGGCGCTTGCGAGCTGTTCCCAAAGAGCAGCTTCCAGGTCACGCTCTCCAAGAAGCCAAGCTGGAGCAGAGCTGGCTCCGGCTGCTGGCGCTGCGGGGCAGGGATCAGGGATCCTGCGCCTCTGCCCGCAGGGCTACAGGGCTCTGTCCCCAGCAGCCACCTGCAGCCCCCCGGGCCGGCACCTCGCCAGGCTCTGTGCCTGTGTCCGGTCTGGTCACCTCAAGATTAGCCAGAAACAAAGCAGGTCTCAGGACAATTTCAGGACTGAAACTTCGGATTTGAGCACTTGAATTCCATTTTTTGGATCTATGCCCCAGCTACATTCTCTTTGCTTTCAGCAGAAAATACTTGACGACACCCGCCGCCATCCTTGAAGCAGTGTGTAAATAAGATCGCTGGTTTAGTTCTGGCTGTAGTGGTATTTAATAGTAGTTGCACTGTGGCAGAAAAGGCTATTCCTGATTAATACTGAAAATACCCGAAGAGTGGATTAAGTTTAACCATATTTTAATTATATTTTGAAAACTACCTGGGACATCTCTTCATTTATTTATTTTTATGCCCTTCAGAAAAACCACCTTACAACTACCTGGAAAGCAATCAATATTTTTGCACATACTTCAGGTGGTGTTTGTACACACCAGGCTGCTCCTCGTGACAGAAGGACAGAGCATGGGGAAGGGCCATTAGAGGGGAAGGGGAGGAGGAAGGAGAGAGGACGGAACTGCAGTAGAGACGGCAGAACCGCTGGATTCATCTTTGCTAAACTAAAAGTACTATTTTGCACACTGTCAGGTGATCGTGGTCATACTACAATTATGAACTTAACTCCTTCTGTGGTATTTCTTCTGATATAGCATACAGTTTCTAAAATAGCAAAGACAGAAACAAAAATATTTACTTATTTAAATCAAAAACAAACCTTTTTTTTTTCTTCTGAAGTTGTGAGGTTTTTTGCGTAGTCTTTAACAGTCACGTGACAGGGATGATTATCCTCTCACACTACTGAGTAACAGAAGCTACCACCAAAGCCAGTGCAGCTACAGTGCCTTAAGTGTAGAGAGGGAAGCGCAATCCTGTATTTCGCGACAAACTAATCTTAAAAAAAAATAAATCATTGAAACTACAGAAAAATATGTAAACAAGAAGGAGAAACAACTGTGTCTGATAGAAAGGCGTTGGATGAAGTGGAAAAGCATACAATCCAGCCTTAAGGAGCAGTGCCATTTCACAGAATCCCACAGAATCACAGAACGGTCAGGGTTGGAAGGGACCTCTGGAGATCATCTCGTCCAACCCCCTGCCAAAGCAGGGTCACCTACAGCAGGTTGCACAGGATCACGTCCAGGTGGGTTTGGAATGTCTCCAGAGACAGAGACTCCACCACCTCTCTGGGCAGCCTGTGCCAGTGCTCTGTCACCCTCAAAGTAAAGAAGTTTTTCCTCATGTTGAGATGGAACTTCCTTTGCTGCGGCCATTACTGGGCTGATGACTGTCCCCAGGTCCATGCCAACAGGAGATGTTGAAAGAGTATACCACGGCCTAAAGGCTACCTCCAAGCTGTCCCATTTCAGTACAAGAGTTCCATTTCCTGCTAATCAAAGAGGGCGTATTCCAATTCCCTCAACTAACCTGAATCTAAAACCAGGTTATCGATGGTCTTGAGAGGCTGACGCCCTTCCTGTTTAATGAAGGCTTGACACTGGCCAGCAGTTTACCATTATCTTCTCCATAGCCATCTACTAATGATAACACAAGAAAATGGGTGCCTATTAAACACAAAAAAAAAAGTCGAGCTGGTGCTCATGTTCCCTTCCTCTGTTTTTCTGCATTTTTTTTGCAATGGCAACTGCTAAAACCGCACCTGTTTCCAGCTCTGTAACCAAAACCACGCTACACGTCACAACTGCCTCATGCACACTACTCTAACCTAATAACGAGGACAGGATTTGCACAGCAAAGGACAGTTATTCTCATTGTTCAGTCAAAGCAGTAACATGTGAAGACTTTTTTTTTTTTAATACATATTGAAGTCGTGTATTTTCATTTAAGAAAAGTGGTCCTCGTTCTGAATGTTACATTTGAGTTTCAAAGAAAACTGAAATAGTAGGAAACCTTTCACTCTTCTAAATAAACTAATACACCTGAGTTAGAAATCTTTAAAAAGCACTTTGCCCATTTGGCGTTTTATCTTCATCCGGAGTACAGACAAGCCGTATTAGATGCATCTTTCCCGTGTTCGTCTTCACATGACCTAAGCATGCACTGGGAGATACACAGTGAGAAACACGGATGACCACAAAGCAGGTGTGAGCCACTGTGGACACTCCAAGTGTCCACCACATCCACCGACGACGTGGTGCAAGCTGCTGGGTGAGGATGCCAGAAGACGGACAGGAGAGCACAGAGAGTCACACAGCAGATGACTGGATTCTTCTTCCCCACAGTAGCACCATCATGAGTCCACTCCCAGTTGCTGTAAAGATTGATAATAAACCCCAGCTGTTTCAAAACAGCATATAATCTGAGATTCAGATGCTCACCTCCGCTGGCACTTAATACGTAGACAATTTCAAACCAGTGATGCCGGGGGCACAATCCGTCGCCAACACTGGTACAGAATCAAAACCATGACATCCTGAAGCCACCTACCAGGTCTCCGTGGATGCCAGCTTCCCACCACGATGGAGGAGATCTGCCTCAGCTCCACCATCCTCCCCAGTGTTTCTTCCCCGTAACATTCTCAGCATGTTTACTTTTCATTATGAATAGATGTTTGGTCGAGATACAGCATTACTTGTTTCCTTCAGTAAGGTATTTAAAAAGAAGAGAAAATTTTCTAAATGAAACCACACCATTTTTGGCTGTTTTCCACTTTACTCAAACCTACTTTTCCCTGTTCCTCCCATTTTTAGATTCTTAGTGTTTCCTTTCATCCATACGAGACTGGCTGCTCTAGAGTTCAGGAGTATTAGACTTTCAGACTGAGTACTCTTTTTCTAAGCACATAATTAATGCCTTTTAAAACCTTTCGTTGATCTTCTTTTGTGATTATGTAGACAAATTTGAGCAGAATAATTCTCATATACTTTGTTTCTCAAAAATGTGGTATTTATTTGACTAGATGTAATTGAGAGAAAACCACTACAGCTATGGCTAAAACAATTCTCTGGGTGCTGAAACTAAGTAGCATTTCAATTATCAAAAAGTAATACCAAAATATTCTAAATATTAAATATACACATACTGGCTCTTCTGTGGTGAGCTGACAGCAGGCAGTTTGACTGCTACTCATAGCTAGAATTGAGTACTTTGTGGCTAGGGAGAAATTTGCAAAAAAAAACCCCAAAAACGTTTAGCCATTTTTGCTTCTTTCAAAAAGTAATATATATTTGTAATTTTACAGAGCATTATAAGGTTGGAACTGTATAATTTCACTGGGAAAATATGGCTTTTTATACTTCAGAATTATTATTAAATGCTTTAGCAGACGGTGAATGTTTTGTGTGGAAATTAAGTATGACAGATAAATTTATGTATCTGTGATCGAAAAAATCCTTCCTGCTTTTAACAAATAACAAGCATCAACAGCGAAATTATTTGTGATCAGAGGACAAAATATCACCCAGCTAGACGTATTTACAGATACTGCCACTGAAAGAAAGCTCAACGAAGGAAATAACACACCAAATAAAACCTCACAGTTCCCTGGCTACATCACGTGGTAGACTGAAAAAGCAGCAGAAAGCGGCGCAAAAACAATCCCATAAAGAAACTGTGAGCTAGAAAAACACAAAGGCTTGTCATCTCAGTAGGCAGAAGACGAGCAGCATCGGTGGCCAAGAACTGGGGACAGACTGGGACACCACGTGGCAGCCGGGAAGGCGCTGCTGGCCTGGTGGGCACGTTCGGCAGGAGAGAGTTCTGGCGTTACCCCAACGCACCCTCAAGGCAATACGACTTTAGGAAAAGTTTGGGGTTTTTTTTTATTAATGTGTGCTAACACAATGCAAAAATGCAGATCAGCTATTAAAAAAGTAAAATTATGGTTTTTTTCTGTCAAAGTTGACTGGTACAAAACACAGATGAAGCCCAGGAAAATTCAAATGCTCTTTTTCATCTAACATCATTTCTCAGTGCGGTCAGTGAAGTTTGCAGAGAGATCAGAGGTATAGACTTTATGCAGTACCAAGACTGTTAGCTGCTCTTGTTTAACCCCACTGCATAAATATCCATAAAAAACCCACTGCGTTGAGAGCCCATGCTTGCTCTGCCCCATCTTCCACCTTTCTGCTTTCTCTCCTTCTAACTTTGTGCTTTTCCAACTCCCTTACCGCATTCCTTAATCTTACTTTTCACTTTTCAGATTAAGTTCTATACAACATTTCACTCACTGAAATGATCAGTTAACAAAGGCATATAAGAGTCACCACTGAGCTTGGATAAAATCAAATAAATGAAAGAGCTTGGACTGAAGATGCCACCACCTCCCCTCCACTGTGTCAAGCTACCTACAAACTGACTTGAGTTTCACAGGACATACCCTTGTTTCATAATTGAAAAGTTAACAGAGGACTAGCAGTTTGAGTTCCGTTTGCTTTATTTGAAGCAAAACAAAATATTGCAGGATCTGAGTACACTGAGGAGCCCGACTGTTTCATAAATCTGAATAAACAGAAACCTGGGTCGCATAGGCCTAATTCTGCACATCTCACTCATACAGGGACCCTCACTGAAGACACCACTGTGAACTGGAGACTACCTGTCCAAGTAAGAATTACATATAGTATACTTTAATTTCTATGATTAAGGTTTATTTTTTTTGGCCACCAGCAAGATCAAGAACTTACCTTAAAAATTCAAAAGCTGAGCAAAGTTCCATGATTTTAGCCATCTTTTTTAGTGCTTCGGCCAGTCTATAAATCAGATCCACAAAGAATTGTCCTTCCTCAGATTCAAAGCGTTTCTGGAAGCCACTTGAATGGAAGCAATCTCATACCCTTATCATCTGACATAGCAATACGCCTAAGCTTGCATCAGATTTTAAAAGTTACATTTTAGGTTTGTTATGTTTGAATTTGATGGTTAAAATAAAGGACAAGGAAGGGAAATTCTTCTTAACTGCTAACCTAACTCATCCTTAGAAAGACAAAGGTTTTGCAGAGCTATCTATACTGGTAAAACCGTACCAGGCAAGCCTCCTCCATGGAGATGAAACTCTCATCCACACGTAGAGTTAAACCACCTTTCCAAACCATGTAAAACACACCAGGAAAGCATCTTTTCTTCAGAAGTTTCTGGATGGTTCCGAGTGCTGTTGTACAGGGCTCTCTGTAGCACAACCACAGCTATGCCAGCACTGGAGAGGACCTTTTCCTGCCCAGGTGCATTCCTGCCCAGGGCAATGAAACTTTGCACTGGGGTCTTAGTCTAATGATTTTGTACCACCGTATTTTTTAAAGCTGGCTTCAAATTTTCAGGTCATTAATATGTCATTTTTACCATCTATTTCTAGCTAACACTCACCCCAGCCTTTGGTGGCTTCCTCATTTTTCAGCCAGGTCACTCAAGTAGCTGCAGAAGGACCCTGCAAAGCCCGTTTTCTAGTCAGCACCCCGAGGTTACGAGACAGCCTGCTCCTTGCTTCTTGGCTTTTAATCAGCAGAAGTCAATCTGCAAACTTGCAACACTTCTAAATCAGTTTTACCCTCTGCACTTCCGAAAGCACTTGTGGTAAAGAGAGAGACTGCCACGGGAAACCCAATCTGGTCTGGAGAGGAAGCCACCAGCGCCGCACCGCAAACTGGCGTGAGCTGGAGACAAATGACGCATCAAGAGAGCTCTGGCTCCGTAAAGTTTAATGTCCACAAAGAAGTCAGGCTGCATTCTGCTGATGGCCACTTGCCCTTCCTGTCTACCCGTAAGTGCTGGTTAAAGTTATCTCCAAAGGGGCCAATTTGGTGAAAAACAGGAAGAACCTGGGACATCATAAGAAACCTCACCGTTGGCTGTCCTACCATTGTGAGCAGAGCAGCAGCTCTGGTAGTTACAAACTCTGACAGAAAACAGCAAGTTATTTTACAAACAAAATATACGCCCTCCTTCAAGTTTTTTGGCCAATTTCAACTTTTATGTTACTAATATAAAAGCAGTCGAGGTTTCTCACAAAGCTATAAATAGTACACTCTGGCTAAGCACAGTCGGTACTTTAAAAATTCTTTCAAATGATTCTTTTTCTTAGATGTGATCCAACATAAACTTTAGACAAAGTTCTGAACCAAAGCAAAAACACTAGTAATTGTTACAAGCTGCACAAAAACTCCCAAACTATGGCTGTAGTGTGCAAACACCTTCCAGAAAGAGGAACTACCGGACAGAATGTAGAACGAGACTAAAATACAAGAAATCATGATTTAACAGCTATTTATCATACTTGTGTAGCTTATGTTCAGACAGCACCATTTCATCAGGTACTGGTGTTAAAATGACCCCCTACATCTACCAATTTAAACAACAATATTTTTGTTTACATATAAATCCTTCATTTAACAAATGTCTCAGATTCCAATTAAGACTTGTAACAAAACATAAAACTGGAACTCCATCTTACAGTCTTTAACGTACAGAGCACATCCTCATTTTCTTAAATAAAACAGTCTCAAAGGTGCTGTTGCAGTAGCATCTATACAAGTAGCACGATAACAATTGTATGACATAGAACATGACCAAATGAGGCACCTAACGCTGAAAATAGAACTGAAGGGTTGTGATTTTTAGAAAAAGCACTGGTGACTGCTGAGTCTGCAAATTATACAAGCTACCCGGTAGTTTCATAACATTAAATAACTGTAACCCAATTTAGACTTCACTTTCTAAATATATTACTAGAGTTACTTCACAAATAACATAACTAAAAGCCAAGCTATCAAGTAGGCGGCAAATTCTCTAACTCTTGTCCATCCATTTATGTTCAGTAGATCCCAGACTTCCATGCAGTTATTTCCAATTTAAATCATTAAAAGCAACAACTGCATTCCCTGTATTGCTAACACAACCTGCTCATCAAAATAGCACTCACGCTACCGACCACCGCCCTTATGCAGCTATTAAAAAATCGTGATATTCCCGCAAAGCAGTGGTAATATTACCAGGCCCACTCTGCATTCTTTGACGTCCAAGTGAAATGTTTGGTTCACCGAAGAGGTGAAGCACTGAACCCACCACACGTTAGACCAGCTCTGGAATCCGGGGGACCACTACCTGGTGCCTCGCATGCCAGGTCAGCGGCTGAAGCAGCAGCATTTCCGCCACGATTCGGCACAGCTCCCCGCTGAGAGGGACCGTGGTGTCTCCACCTCCTCAAACAGGACATGAGGTCGCGAGGGCTCGGAAACGTATGCTTAGTCCTCGGGCAAAAGGGATGGACAAATCCGTGGAAGGGTGCGTGCAAGAAGGTGAGATACCTCCAGGCAAGAGGCGGTGTAGCCTTTGGCGAAAGCCCTGCAAACCCATGGGTTCTTGCTGCTTGTACCAAGCAGCCTGCCGCCCATGCAAAGCCCACCTCTCATTAATCAAAGGATAATGACGCTAGCAAACAGGCAGCTCCGAAATTCCCAAGGCCTGCCCCTGGGTTCAGGGTGACAAGCTGTCCGCCTCTGTATTTATTAAATCCACTTAGTAAAGTGCAACAATTTGGAATCCTTATTGCAACTTGCAAAACCAACAACAAATCTAAACCACATATACACAAAACCCAAACGCATTGTGGTTGAACTCTAAAAATAATGAACCCATCAGCATCTTGTTCATTTCAGACAGACGCGTTCCATTCTGTGCAAGTAGCAGTGTTAAACTGGGACCTCCTACGGAAGACCATTAAAAAAGAGAAGTGGCCCTCAATGGCAACTTCAGAAGGAAGAGAACTTTTTCTCCTTCTCATCTGTGGAAGGAATCTGCGGAGAGAGGATGACGAAGGCAATCCAAACTTCACCAAAAAAAAAAACCCTTTAGCTATTTAAAAAGCCAAAAGCAAATTTAAGGCCTGTAACTCATTGGTAGACACAATGACACGAGGATGTTTTTGGTATACATGGATGGCCGGAAAAGGATAAAGCAAAGTTCTGGTGCTGTCCAAATTCAGAGGGGGAAAGGCACTGCGAAAATAAAATAGAGAATATACTTATGGAATTAAGCTAAAAGAGGCAAATAAGCTCTTTTGTAAGTATCTAGTAATCTAAGCAATCTCCATTAGTATCTAAACAACACTCAATCTCTTGACAATTGAACTAGGTTTTAAAAGGACTAAGAACACCTTGAAGTGTGCTGTGGGGATATTCGTTATAACTACCTGGTGAATATTCTTCCTGCGGGATATAACCTCAGGAAAAGGCAGATTCAATGCGCCTTGGCATATTCAGGTAGAAGACCTAACTTCTTGAATTAAAGCTTCAAAGTCAAGTACATGGACAGCCACTTCCCATCCCACCTGTCTCCATTTCCCAGAGGACCTCCCTGCTCAAATGGAAGGTGACCCCCCCCCCCCGCCAACGTCAACGTTAAGCAAGACCGAGCCGTTGCCCTAAAACATGCTCTTTTTAAAGTTGCAAGCGACCATTCTTGCAACTTGTAGTAGGACAGTCTTCCGAGCAGGGATCCTGTCCAGGGCCAAGTATCAACGCAGTAAAATACCAGTACCAGACCTGGACGTCTTATAAAGGAACATGGAAACTCAATTATTTCAACAGAAACTCGGTGGAACCTGGAAGAATAAAACCTGAAGTCACCACCTACACAACCACGCAGAAATAAAACAGCAGCAGGAGCTGGTGTGTGAGGAGGGAGCCCAGCAGCCCAGTACAAGACGAGACGAGGGGTTCCATACAGAAATTCTCCTCCTGCGCTGGGGGGCAGGGGCTGGGTTCGGGAGGAGCAGGCGCGGAGCACGGCCGGCCGCCACCGGCAGCGCTTCTAGCCCCGCAGCTGCCCGGTTTCGCCACATTAGACACGGAACGTACAGAAATAAAACACAACCGCAGCCCGCCGAGCCGATGCGGCTTCCCGCGGGGGAGGCTGGGGGCGCCGAGCCCCGCGGGGGGTCCCGGTGTCGGCTCCGCTCCAGCGGCTCCCACCGTCGCTCCGCTCCGCCACCCCCGGGGAACGGCAGGGGCCAACCCGGGCAGCACCCCCGCTTCCCCAGCGGGGAACAGCGCGGCTCCTCGGCCCGAAGAGCCGCGATCGAACCTGGGGACCGGCGGGGGAAGGCGGCCCGGCGGCCGGTACTCACCCCGCCCGGCAGAGCCGAGGGATCCGGGGCGGGCGGCGGCGCCGGGGCTCCGAGCCCGCGCGGGGAGCGCCCTGCTCCCCTCTCCCGGGCACCGGCACCCGCCGCCGCCCGCCCCGCGCTCCTCCGCCCGGCGGACGGCGCCGTTCCCCGCCGCTCCGCTCCGCTCTGTTCCCCCCCCTTGCCGGCGGCGCGGGGGGCGGTGCCGGGCCGCGCCCCTCCTCCCCTCCGCCCCTCGGCGCCGGCAGCGCGGAGGGCTGGGCTGGGCCGCGCCGTGCCGCTCGCTGCAGCGCTCGGCTCCGCTCCGCTCCGCCGTCGGGCAGGGAGAGGAGAGCCAGAGAGGAGAGGGACGGGACCGCCGCGCCCAGCCCCGCCGCCCGCCGCCCGGCCCGCGCCCCGCCGCCCGCCCCGCTCGCCCCCACCGCCGCCCGCGCGAAGATGGCCGGCTGGCAGAGCTACGTGGACAACCTGATGTGCGATGGCTGCTGCCAGGAGGCCGCCATTGTGGGCTACTGCGACGCCAAGTACGTCTGGGCAGCCACGGCCGGCGGCATCTTCCAGAGCATCACGGTGAGGGCGGCGGCGGGGCGGGAGCGAGGAAGGGCGAGCCCGCCTGCGGCGGCGGCCCGGCCCCGCGGGAGCGCGGCGGGGCGAGGCGAGACGGGGGCACCTTGCGGCGTGGGGGGAGCGGGGCAAGGCCGGCCGCGCCGCCTTTTTGTCTGCGGGATCGGAGATGGAGGGGGGGCTTCCCGCCGGCGGGGGCGGCGGCACGGCCCGATGCGGCGGGGCCCGCCCGTGGGGCCGCCGGTGCCGCCGCGCGGGGGCCGGCGGGGCTTGCGTAGGGCCGCCCGCGCCCGGGCCCGGCGCTGCGGCGAGGCTTACGTGCGCGGCGTAGGAGGCGTTCGTGAATGCCCACCTCGCCGCTGGCTCCATGTTTTTCACCGCCAAGATGGCGCACTGCCATTGATTCCTCCCTCCCTCCTTCCTTCCCCCCCACCCCCCCGCCCCTGCCCGTCCTTCGCCCCCGCCGCGCCCCGCGCCCGCCGCCCGCCAGTTGGTGCGGGCCCCGCGCCGCCCTCACATCGGGGCCGTGCGGAGCGAGCGGCGCGCTGCGGCGCGGCCTGCCCCGGCCGACCCGCCGGCCAGCGCCGCGCCCCGCCCCGGGCGCGGCGGGGCCCGCTCCCGCTGCCGGGGCAGAGCGGGGGCCGAGCAGGGCCCGCGGCGGGCGGGCGGGCGGGCGGCGCCGGGCCGTGATTGTGGCGGCCGGGCCCGCCGTGACGCTGCACTTTGAGGCGGCCGGGCCCGCCGCCCCCCCCACCCCCCCGCCGCCTCAGCGGGCCGCGCTCCCGCCCGGGCCCTGCCGCTCCCCCTCCGGCGGCGGGGGGTGGCGGCGCGGCCCCGCGCCCGCCCGCCGCCACGGGGCCGGGCCCACCGCCGACACTGCGGCGCTGCCGGCAGCGCGGGCGGGCGCGGTGCGGCGCGGAGGGGGCCGGCTGCCGCAGAGCGCGGCTGGGCCGCGGCGGGCGGGAACGGCCCCCGGCGTTGCGGGGGCGGCTCCGGCAGGGCCGAGCCGGTTCCCCGCCGGCCCGGTCCCGCACGGCCTCCTCCGAGCCGGTGCCCTCGGCCGCCCAGATGGGCGAATCCTGCGCCTGACCGGTCTCGGCCGTGCGGGGCCTCCCTCATGGAGGGCTGGGAGCCGAGGAGCGCGGCGGTCCCGCTGCTGGCAGCGGCGATAAACCCGTGCAGTATAAACCGTGGCTAACAAAGCCCTGTGTTGTGGAGCACTTCCTGGTGGGGGCAAGGGGAAACTTACCGTCTGATCCTCTCAAGGCAAGACAGAGAAATTAAGCAATAAAACGCTGCCATGCTAACTCTGGGCTTTTTTCTTTGACAGCCAGTAGAAATAGATATGATTGTAGGAAAAGACCGAGAGGGTTTCTTCACCAATGGTCTGACCCTTGGTGCAAAGAAGTGCTCTGTGATCAGAGATAGCCTGTATGTCGATGGTGACTGCACAATGGACATCAGGACAAAGAGTCAAGGTGGTGAGCCGACATACAATGTTGCTGTAGGCAGAGCTGGCCGAGGTAAGCACGATCTTCTTCACTTTCAGATCACTGAGCTAAGAATGTGACCTTAAGCATAGACTCCAGCTATTAAGAAAACCAGGCTCCTGTATTTAATGGCTAATTTCAGGAAGTGGCGTGGAGGGGCTGGGTGGGTGCCCATGGCCTGGCTGACTAGATCTCTGCCTAGGACTCTGCACTTGTCCCGGTTCCTCACCTGTGATCACAGCTGGGCGCTAGGCGGTGAAACGGTTAAACACCTCTCTGACAAGCAGGAAAGAGCAGACTATGGTTTGACGTAAGCTGGCCAAGTATACGATAACTTGGTATCTAAAGCTCGCAGTAGGATGCCGCAGGGATCTATTAATGATTGGTAGCGAAACTAGCTTTTTCTTTGTAAACTTCTCAACGGAAAGTTTATTCTGCAAAGATGTGCGTTCTTTGTATGAGCTGCCCCTACTTGCCTTTTAACAAGTTCTACGCTAACTCTTCTTGCACTTCCTATTGAGCTCTCTGAAGTCTGTCTTCAGGCAAAAAAGCCCGTCCAATTTGGTATCACTGAGAAGCTTGCTTTATGCTAGTACGCCTACTCCTTGTGCTCCTCATTTAACTCCTAGTAAAACCTATTATGGGGAAGGCACTAGGTTTGGATATAAAAAACATGCCTCAAAACACTGGCTATGAGTAGCATGCCTCACGTTCAGAACATTTCGCCTAGCATTTTTTGGCTGGCTGTGGAACAAATTGGTGAGCAACGGACTTTCGCTTATAAGTATAAAAGCAAAACGAGACTAAAGTATGTCCATAGGCTAAGGCCATGTGGCAGTGATACAGGAAGAACGTTTGCAGCACTGAAGTGAAACAAGCAGAGTTCTGCCTCTGCTGCACACTGTGAAATGCCAACGAGAACTGTCTGTCTTGGGCTTTTTATGACCAAATTGCTATGGAGATGTACAGTCACCTGTAGGTAGGCTGACTGCAGCATTTCCAATCACAGTATTCCTAGCTTGGGAAACAATTGCTGTGCTTGTGGAAGCACAGCGCTCATTGTGTCTGTGTACCTGCTGGTGACCTCTGCTGGCAAGTCGCAAGTGGTGTTCACCGGTTGAGGAGCCTTAGGGTGGTCTCGTTCCTGAGACAGTTCAGATACTCCCCCAGAACTGTGGGAACAGAGAGAGGGTCAGCATTAAAACCTTCCCTGCGTTTTGTCTTATGCAAAAAGCATGTTCTACAGTTGTATTTTTGCATGAGAAGTCTTAGCCCAAGTCTGACCCCGTGGGTTGTTTTGTTAGTATTGACACAGTTACTCTGGTTCTTACACCAGTAGCGACCACAACAGATAAGAATACAAGAATACTCCCTCTTCTGCTCTTCAGAGTCACAGTTCTTCTGCATATACTACTACTTTGGTTCCTGACGACACTTCTTCCTCCCGTTGTTTTTTTAAGATGCAGCCAGGGTTTCCTGGCTGGGTGACGATGGGTGGTGCTGAAGGTGGAGAGGCACGGTGACGCTTTTTTGATATAGTCGGTGGCGTTTTTCTTAGCAGTGAACTCTTATGACTTGCGTAGTTGTGTAAAACCCCTGAGGACAACTCACAGCTTCTCCCAGCCCTGTCTACATCTGTATTTTTACAAAACTGTTAAACTAGCTTAATACCCAAATACTAAATCTTGAATTTGAGTGTGTTTATTGCACTGCCTAAAACTTGCATTATTTCCTTGTCTAACACACTCTTTTTGAAACTTTTTTCTTTTCTCTTTCAGTCTTGGTCTTTGTAATGGGCAAAGAAGGGGTCCATGGAGGCGGATTGAATAAGAAGGCATACTCAATGGCAAAATACTTGAGAGACTCTGGGTTCTAGTTGCTAGGCAGACTGTTAAGTATTAGGGGAAGATTGCTATTAAACTTTCCTGGCGGTGAGCTTTAAACCTTACATTCTGGAAACTTTATTAGCAATGCAGGGTGATGGGGTATGAACCTGTGTCTCCTTTGTATCCCTTTGTTGGTGGGGAAAGGTGTTTTTTTTTTGTTTTTTTTTTTTTCTTTAATTCTGTTCATTTCTGTTTTGTTTCCTTGTGTACTCCAGCATTGGTTATAGTCATGGGAAAGGAAGGTGTCCATGGAGGGACACTCAACAAGAAAGCATATGAACTGGCTTTATACCTGAGGAGGTCTGACGTCTAAGCAGCCTCTCCCCATCCACCTAGCAACTGTCTTCACCACCACCCAGTTGTGTTCAGTGCTACCAGACTGTAGATGGTAGTTTGTGTTTTTTATTTACCCATTTCCTAATGTCATAATTCCAGTTACCCTTTGTTCATTTATATGTTAACCACTGTATGTAACCAAGTCCCACATCTGGCACCATTACTGCACCACAAAGATGATATGCATGATACCTTGAAAAACTCTTGGGAGGGGAATATGCCACGTGTAGGCTTTGCTTTGTCTTAGCAATTAGTGTGATATTGACAACTAAAACAACTTAAATACTAAACAAGGTGCCGATTGTACAATCTAATTTGATCAATGCCTCTTCAGCACTTTGAGCAATTACACAGCTCACTAGTCTTCCTTTCATAGAGCATGGTTGGGAGGAAAAAAGTGCATGCATATCTTTACTTCTGTCCCTCTTTTTTTTTTTAAATCCACGTTTGTTTGCTTACACCCATTTTTATAGTGCCTGGTTTGTTTAACCAATTTGCCACTCAAAAGCTATTAATGTTACATTAGTTTTGTCGTTGCACTTCACTGTAGGCTGAAGTCTTTTATTTTTTCTTCACAATGTCTGAAGCTTGTACTGCTTAACAAGTGCAATCACAAAACTATGAAAGGGTACAGATGCACTTCCTCCCATGACCTTAAAACCACCATCCCGAATGAATCCCCAGCGACATTCCATCATTGCAATAGCTCAGGCACTTTTTTTTTTTTTTTTTTTTTTTTTTTTTTTTAATGCCAGCTCCTGTTCTGTAGTTGAATTGTAAAAGGCTGCCATTATGGACATTAGATATCCCAACATAACCATCTGGAGTGTGTCTGGTTTCAGTTTTTCATAGGACCAATTTTAATTTGCAGCTTGGGGGTCGTGGGTTTCTTGTTTGTTTTTGGGTTTTTTTTAATATGAAACTGCAATGTCATTGTGGAAAACTGCCACCTTCAGCTACACTGGGAGCTCTGACTGACTCCAGTCTTTCTGCCAGATCACTTACTGGTAAAGAGTTTTGCTGCTCTGAAGCCACTGTTTGGATGAAGGTCGGTAGTTTGAAAGCTAAACTGTCAAAATTATGCCATTTCAAATTTAAAAAAATGTTCATTTGGCCTGTCACACCCTTGCTGCAGAAATCATGGAGTGAACTGCCTTGTGCACGAGTCATCTGAAATGTCTGTAACCAAACTCTCAGTTCAGGCACGGTACTAACCTGTATGTCCATTTAAAGAGAACTGCAGAACTCTGTATACAAAAGAATAAATGGGAGATGGTATTGGTTGGAATAACTGACTTGGCTGTCTTGTGATGAATTTTTTAATATGTATTCTGTGCCATACTATTGTTTAAAAAAAAAAAATGAACTGTTGCTATTGTGAAGATGGATTTTAACTGACTACGAGGGTTTCTTTCGAATGGCACTACTTTAGGGACATTCTAGTATTTGCTTCTGTTGTTGGGCCTTGTGGATAATGTACAGATTTAAACAAATTCTTGTTGCTGATTTGTCCATTTCTTTCCCTGCACTTTGTTACATCTGGGATACAGTCTAACTCATCTGATTTAATATGCATTTCAAAAAATGCCATAACTATTAAAAACACCTTGTTTACAGACAGATGAAATAAATTTATTCCAACCAAACAAGATCAGACTGCTGGTAATTATTTCCCCCCCCCCCCAGCACTCCTCCGAGGCCCCTCTCCAACGCACGTCTGCCTGCACCAACACGGGGGAAGCGCAGTTGTCACTTCCATGAGGCAGCTCCAGGGTGAGGATATAACTTAGTCAAAGGCCAGGCACTCTTCGGGGTAGAGCTTAATTAGGAGAGGATTTCTTGTCACTTAACTCCACATTTATCCAACTCCATGGAGAGAGGGCGGTCCCTTGCCGTGTGAATACCTGCTACGCACTCCCCAGCAGAAGCTAGAGGAGACCTTTGCCACGCAGTCTGTTCCTTGGGGCGAGAACATGCTCTCCTCAAAGAGCAATGGGAGAGATCTGAGGTTTCCGTTACCCCAGCAGGATTCTGCCTGGCTTTTGGTACCTCTACCACCCAAGAACTCTGAAAACAGGCCCCAGGACCAAGTGCCTGTGAAAAGGCAGCACTGGTTAGATGTGACAGTGACCAACGGGGGAAAAGAGAAAAGCCCAAACCGCAGGAGGTTTATCTTTAGCTCAGGCTGTGCTTTTCTGTGTCCTGACAGTGACAGTTCTGTGCTGCCTGGGCTTTACCATTAAAGTGCCTTTGTTCTCCCTGAGCTTCCCCCGCATCCTCATCTCCAGGGTACGTCACACCCGCTCCTCTCCTGGGCTTGCCACTGGCCCCTGGGATAACAAAAACCTCTACACGCAACGTGTTTACCTGCTCTGACTGTTTGGGTTGCTCAGTGTCTGAACTGTATCTCCCAGCCCTTGGTGCTAAAATCAGAACAGACCGGAACAAGCACCTCGCCCCGAGCAAGTTTTGTACAGAGGATGCAAACCTCTCACTTCCCCCATCCAGCCACGTGTGTGAAGCTGTGTTTTGCTCCGTGTCTACACCCAATTTAAAACTGTGCTCACATTCTGACTGCAGGGGTTGGGTTGGGGGTGGAGGTGGGGTGGGGGCTGTTCCCATGCCAGCAGCTTCTCTGTGATGAGGCCGGAGCTGGCATTCCCTGCAGCGGCAGCTCGGAGGCAGCAACAGCCATCAGCACTGCACAACAAGTATTCTTCATCCCATTCCTTCTTAATTTTGACATTGTTCCTTCCTGCTCGGTTCTCCTCTCCTGAGCAGTATGTCACCTGTATGCTTTTTCTTGATAAGCATTAGGTGTTCCTCACATTACTTTTTCAAATGCATTTGTTGTTGAATTTCCACAGCAGAATGGTGTCTGTGCACCTGATTCCCTAGGCTCTACCTAAAATACCTTTCTTGAACAACCTGGACTCCCAACAAATTTTACATTTAACTCCCAGTTATAGATTAAGAGACAATTTAAATACAAAGGCCTATTTTCCTATGCTAAAGGTTTGAACACTAAATTGTGACCTAGGTCAGAAATGTGCATTTTTTTTTTTTCCCTTGGAAAAAGTTCCTAGAAGAGATGCAGCAAAACACTTTGTCTCAGACTCCACAAACCAAAGTAACTGATTTTATCTGCTGAATCCAGGTCCTGTGCAGTACCACGTACTCCTGTCCTCCTCTTACCCTGGCAGGATGGCACCGCTCCGTGGCCCCCTGCCAGCCCGCGCTGTGTCATTCCAACAGCTCCAGCCACCCCCCGGGCACAGAGCGGGGGCAGCTGTACCACCCCTCGCAAAAGAGGCAGAATTGCTCCAAAGGGTGTGTTTTTTAAGGGTAGTTCTCAAGTTGTTCAGTCTCTCTTCAAACTCAGGAAGACAATTTGCTATTGACTGAATTCCTTCACTTTCTCAAGGTTTCCTTCTATTCCCAGTTACTTAGGCCTCTTGGATCACTTGGCACACACAGGAAGATGATTTATGTGCAGAGTTATCAGGGCTTTGCCCATTTTTAATGCTGACTTCCAGGCCGTTCTAATCAGTCTGTTACACGGGTTTTACAGAAAGTATGAGGTTAATTCTCAGTGTTAATTCTCTGCACCACAGTAATTCACAGAGAGATTTTAATTATACCAGCCACTATTACTGTCCCTTTCAGAGGGTCTTGCGTTTATAATGAAGATGTTACTTGGAATTATATTAGAATTGGGTAGAGGAAACATCTAACCACTCCAAACTGCTGATGGCATTGCATTTTTAGACATTGTCCCCTTTTTAATATTCATTAGATTATTTTGTATGTAGGTACCCATTATTACTCTTTGTTCAAACACCAGCCCTGGCCCTCTCCCACCATCCTGCACTGTCGAGAGGGGTCAGGAGAGCCCTTTGTTTCGCTATTTAAATCTTCCTCATTCCTTGATTACTGTCCTGTCAAGAAAAATACTTGACAACCCATCACTTTCTTCCAGTTGCTTTTTAAGGGATTCTTCCCCTGCCCCCCAACATCGAATAAAAGTTTACCTTCCCCTTGGAGGGCAGGTTTTAATTCCCATCCTCTTTTGGCTCCTTTTCCAAGTAGTTTGTTCTCGTTGGGTAATGAAAGGTTTGGTGCAAGCTTGTTTTGTAGGGAGCTGTTTATACTGGTCATACAAGTAGTATTTTGTGGTACCTGCCAACGATAGCTACGCTGTTTTATACGGAGATATGGTTCAGAGGTCCCATGTAACTTCAGATGCCAGTTGCAACACTTATTAGAATTTTTTTTCAACGAATTAAGTATGAACCTCTTTAAAGCATCAACATCCTATTCTTGAAGACAGCAAGAGACTGACCTTAGATCAACAGACTGAAGCATAAAGCATAAGCAAAAAAACCACCTGGGAGTCAGCTGTTCCTGGCGAATGGTGAGGAAACGGCGCTGCTTCACGTGGATAATGCAGTAGGTCATAGCCCAAAGAAAAAAATCCTGATTTATCTTTCCCTGTGGGTTTGGACAGGCCATACCTTTTGAGACAGAAGATTTATCCAGCAAATTTTAATGTCATGTACAAGTTCTACTTAGAAAGGCTGAGAGATGCTTAACCTTCTGAAGTATTTCTAATAATAAAGTGCTATTCCTTCTTTAATTTTCATTTTCATTCTCACTGGCAATGGCACGAGACAAGGGAACTGTATCTGTGGCCCAAGGGAGGTGTGGCAGTAGGAGTACCACTACATTGTTTACTACGAGGGCCTGCTGAAACAAAAATGTACATTAATACCATTAGGAAATTTAGAAAATGGAACAGTTTGGTTTTTTTTTTTTAAAGACACACAGTATTATTTGGTATGGAAACAGTCCATCCCTTGCTGCACGCATTTTCTCTGTATAGCGTGGAAAATACCAGGTGAGAAACCAGTAAAAAGAGTGTAATTTTACTTTTTGTCATTGCAGCAAATACTACAACCAGAATTACATACAACATATGTTACAAAGTTTACTTCAGTTCATGGTCCTGGGTCTCTTCATGTTTTGGGGTGCCTGAAACACAGTTATGAATAAACACATGCACTCACAACATAGCAACAGCAGGAACCTATTTCAAGAAAACAGCTTAGTACATTTTCAGAAACCAGTTTTCACTTTGGACTTAACTAACCATATGCAAGTTGAAATGGACTTTTGCATGGTGAAAATATAATAACACATTGTTTGTCATTAACTCCATGGATTGCTGGTGGCAGTGATTTTAAGACGAATGATTCTTTCATCATTACCCTTTCACCGCGCCTCACCCTGAAAAATAAACTTTCTCTGCCCTTAGCCAGTCCCAGAGACCTGACTGGCGTTGCCGGGTGTAGCTGCGTGTGGATGAGGTCAGGAATGACAAATGGGAACGCCTCACCTGTAATCGCCTCAGCCCAGGATTGCCCTTTTCTGCCTCCCAGCGCAGGCTCAGGCTGCAGCTCTAGCGGTGCTGGCACTCTGGGCTTCCTTCCCTCTCCCCCATACAAACGGCGTGTACAGACCTAGACTGATCCAAACTTCCCCTCAAACTAGAAGTGAACAAAAATTAAGGTTTTCTACCTAACTTAGCCTTCCTGCATATGGTACTGATCAGCACAGCACTTTGTACTGTGATACAAAGCACAGTGCAGGTTAATGTTTACTACGGGATCTGAACAGTTGCACGTTCTGTATCTTTAAATACACTTTAACCTTAGTAATAAATGTACAAGAGTACACAATGGATGTAAGTAATGCAAAAGTTCAATAAATTCCTTTTGATATTTAAAGTGGAAAACATGTTTATTAACATTCTTTCAAGCTTTCCTTATTCAAGGCCATATAAAAAAAAAATCTCTGCATTTTGATTATATGTATGTTTTTACTTTCTACATAGTTACAGAGGTATTATATAGCGTTTACTTTTTTTCATGATACACTGGTAAGTACTGAGTTCTGTTAAACAGTTATAAGCACTTGTTTTCAAATCAGGTATTTGAAAAGAACAATTTTTCTATATACACAGTTTAGCAGACTAATGCAGCATAAAATGCTCTTTAGTAAGAGGTATATGAGTTGAGGATCAATAGAATACTTACCTAAAATTATTTTTTCTATGTGGAACAAAACCTCTGTTTTAGTCATCCTCCCTCCTCCCCCCCAACTCCCACATCGTCACTGGAAACCAGACTACATTGTAGTAGCAAGTAGGGATAATTAACATGTTTATGGTGGATCTTACCTTGTGAATTGCTCAAAACTAAACATATATTCTAAGTTTCCTTGTCCTAGGAACTGCTCAGTGGAACTGCTTGAACTCAGCTACTTGTGGCAAACTCCAAAGGATTATTTGGGATCACTGCTTTGAGATAAAAGTGGCATTTCTGCTTTGTTTTGATACACCAGCATATAGAATATTGATCTGTTCTATATTTTTCTTTCAGTAGTGGTGACAGTTTTTAGGAAAACTCTATACAAACATGCAAATACATTTTTTGTTGGGCTTAAGGGGTAACACATACCATACAAGTAATAAATATTGCTATCGGTATGACCCAGTTGTAGCTACAAAATGGAAAAATTTACTTCCAGATAAATCCCATTTCAACAAGATACACTTAAGAGTCTGTGTGATATTTCTGTTGATATAAACTATTAACATTATTCATTAGCATTGTGAAGTCCAGTTAAACTGTTCATTTTGAGAAGACAAACGTGTGACTGAATACCTGAATCAAAAATAGATCTATCTGTAATGATTTAACCATAGTACTACTACATGAACTGCTGCTCCTATTGAAGAAACCAAATGGATTACAGGTTAAAATATATTCCCTACTTAAAGATCTGTAAAGTATAGCCTTAAGAACGCTTTTGTTCATACACTAAGCATCATTAGTGGTCTCAAACAGTATTTGCCACTCTGTACTCCCTTTCGTCATTGGGCTGTAGTTGAACCACTACACTTTCTTCGTTTATTCCATTTTCTGCATCACTGCTATCGATATTGTCATTGTCATCCTCCTCATATTCCGAGGACTCGGTCATGTTCTGATGGGAATGAGACTCTGACAAAGCCCCGAACGACTGAGTGCTAACTGAGGCTAATGGTCTAAGCAGAGGAGTGTTTTCAGATACTTCGTTCTCTTCTTGACTACTGTCTGTTTCAGAGTCAGAGTCCCCCTGAGAAGGGACCACTTTCTGCTTACATACAGGACATGTTTTTTTTGTTTTTGTCAGCCACGGGTCCACACACTTGCAGTGATACGCTGTTGGAAAACAAAATACAAGTACACCGTTATCCATGTGAAAAGGACAAGGAAACCTGCTTAATTATATTTAAGTTCAGTAACAGAGGAGAATTTTAGAACTTAACTTGTACAGATAATTTTAGTTGCAAGTTTGTTGGGACATAGACGGTCTCTCCTTATGTACAAAACACCTAATAGATTAGGATCTTGGACATATAGATATATGCAATAAATACCTATTTGCTCTACTGAATGAATCTGAGAACAGTCCTGCAGTGGGCCACGTTTGACGAAATAAACTTTAAAAGCTTCTTGAGGAATTACAGTCACCTTGCAGCATACATGCCCACCATCATTATCCTCCTAACGCCTCTAACCTCCACCAAGATTGTGCCAAAGCACCTTGTTATTAAATAAAATTACCACATGATTTTGCAGATTTTAAATTCAGTCTATAGTTGACACCACAACTATACTGGCTTTGTTTAAAGATGTGTTTGAAAGCGTCTTTCTTACGGTATTAAAAACTGAGCTCTGCTTATTAACAGAGACTTCTATCTCGCAAAGAGCATTCAGCATTTACAAGGGCAAGCAGGCTGTGTTTCTGTTCAAGCACATTAACAGCATTTTCTCCACAAGAACCAATGGTGGCGTTTTGGGGTTTTTTTATTTATTCGCCAGAAACCTTTGATACTGGTGATCAGGTTTAGTTAACTTTGCAGTCCCTAGCTGGGATAGATGCTATGGATCTCTTCTTTCTCTTCTGAGAATTCCTTTTTTGTCAGCCTGTTCTGGAATTGTTTTTTTATGAATGAGGATCTACAAAGCTCAGTCTGTCATCTGCTGTGTTCACTGCGGATGTGAGGCTGTAACATCAGTTGCCTCTTTTTTTAAAATCTCTTAGTGATGTGGTATTTGCTGTTGCAGTGCCTTGTCAGAGCAGGAAACTAATGAGAAAAAGCTGGGTAAAACTTCACCCAGCCAAAATGGCTGTAATACAGTTAACAGACTGGGAAGCAGAGGGAGGGTCTCAAGCTAGGAAGGATGAATCCTATCTATCTGGATAGATTTTATGCAGCTTTTATCAAAAAAAAAAAAGGTTTAAATTTAGAGACACTCTTGGGCCCAGGCCTCTTCCACACTTCTAGGTATAAGCTCTTAAAATATTTCTTGTACTTGTATGCAGTTAAGAGCAGCCTCGTCTTGTGGATAGACACATATGTGACTACTAGATATATCTTTTGCAGTGGGCTGTATTTGAGAAAGACTGTTCAGACACAGTAGAATTTGTCACAGTAAAAATATTCCACTAGTTTTTGCACTGACAACACTGACTTCCAAGTACAGTCATGCTTTGGGACAGACTATATTCCTTCATCCATATCTCTATGTCACTAATAGCTGAATTAAATTTTATGGTTTATGGTCTTGGAGAAAAGGAAAGCCTATTTTTTAAAATGTAAAAAGTAACTCTGGAATGTGTTTCCCTGTTAAATAGAGACATTCAGGGTACAGTGTCAAGGCCAAATTTTCTTTCACATGTACATCCAAAGAAAAATACAAAGTGGGAATGCTAGCCTTTTTTGATTTTAAAGAGGAAAAAACATTTGCTCTTTTCCCAATTTGTAAATACGTTAGTGCATATTATCAAAAATAAGTTTTCTAAATCAATCAATAAACATATTCACAGTGATTTTTAGACATGGTGTTTTAAGGTGCTGTTTTAATACAAACACCAAACCTAAAATAAAGCTGCTTACCATGAGAACATGGAAGGATTCTGAGCTTGTCTCCATCCTCATATTCATCCAGACAAATGGCACATACATCGTATTCATCTCCTAGAGTACATAATTAAGAATCAGATTAATTTTAAAAGATTTGCCACAGACCTTTTCAAACACATACACACAGATTCTCTTGGTTAGTTACACAGGTTGAAGAAACTATTACTCTTCCCTGTCCATGCAAGGGGCAGGTTCTTTGAAGCTATATAGTTAACTTTGCTATATTTTTCTCCTTATTAGGGATATAGCTCACTCACTCTCCCTTCAGGTCAATAAAAATGTTTTAAACTGAATGAATTGCTATCTTTATAATAGTCTATCATTCCTATTAAAAGTAAGAGAAAGGTATTTAAAATATAGGATTTACTTTACTATACAGGTATTAATAAGTTATTGAGAAAACTTAGGCAGAAAAATAGCAAGAAAGACAACTCGGTAAAAAAGCAGAATAATCATCAAGAATCTAGACAACCACCCCATGTCAAAACAACCCCATGCAGCGCTACAGGCTTGGGGAAGAGTGGCTGGAAACCTGCCTGGTGGAAAAGGGCCTGGAGGTGTTGGTCAACAGCCAGCTGATGATGAGCCAGCAGTGTGCCCAGGTGGCCAAGGCAGCCAACAGTATCCTGGCCTGTATCAGGAATATTGTAGTGAGCAGGACTAGGGAAGTGATCGTTCCCCTTATTATGGTTATTAAGCAATGCAACATGCTGCCCAGGGAAGTGGTTGAGTCACCACTCCTGGAGTTATTTAAAAGACGGATAGGTGTGGTGCTGAGGGGCATGGTTTAGTGATGGTTTTGTCAGTGTCAGGTTGATGGTTGGACCCTATGATCTGAAAGGTCCCTTCCAGACTATTCTATGATTCTAAACTCATTAGGTTGGAGGACAGTTATCGGTATTGTCATGTTACAAAGTTGCTTTGGAACACTACTGATATAAAAAACAAGAAGCGTATCAATTCTACATACACAAGATACGATTAAGTAGGCATCATCAAGAGAGTAACTAAGATCGCACAGAAAAATCTGCAATAACAGTACATGAATGGAATTCAGTACTATAACATGCAAGTGCATCCAGTTAGGGATTACATCCTCAGGATATTTTAGCTGAGATTTCATCAGTTACAGACAATTGAGAAGAAACAGAGTGTACTGGTCGATCAGAGAGGAACACTCTGAGTGTTCCTAATGTGATTCAACTGGGAAAGAGAAAAATGCAACAGTAGGAAGCATCAAGAGCAGTCTTTCCAGAAGCAGCAAGTACTGTTTGGGAGCCTGTAATGTGGCCACCCATATCCTCAAAAAATTAATTCAAACAGAAACAAAGAAATAATACTATGATCACATAACAAAGAAACAATCATGCAAGAAAAATTAAAAAAAAAAAAAGGCCTGATAATTTAAATCTAACAATTTGAAAGCTGAAAAGGGATTCAGCTTTCTCTATAATCAACACAGAGCAGCAATACCATGGGCAGAGAAGAGAGAGAAGCTGGTGGCGGGGCAGGGGAGGGAGGAGCTATCATCTGACCAGGAACCCTTGGATTGGAAGTGAAAAGAAAAGCTTGACCATTGCACCAGTGATATTCTGACCTAGCCTTTCAGGACCATCAGCAGGTAATCATGGCAAAAGGCCAAGCCTCCTCCTTTCCCCAAACCTAGTTTTAGGTCAAGACTTTAGATAACATGACACAGGAAGTTCCTAAGAAAACAGCATCCGGAAGGAGATGGAAATCGACATCTTAATCCTAGAAGACAATGGAGGGGACCGAACCTAGATCCCCCAATTCCTGTCTAAGACTGCCAATTACCAGGCTGTATTATTGAAGGTGAGTAGTGCAAAGTACATCTTTTAAAATAAAGAGATAGCTAGATTTCATTTTGTAAGGAGCTGTATTTCATTCTGTGTCTTGTGAATACTTACCTGATCAAGCCTTGAGAGGGACTTAAGCAGTGAAGGGGTCCCTGTCACTGTTTGGACCCCTCGCTTTGACATGAGCTGGCCTGAGTATCTGCTCAGCTCTGTCAAGGCTGGAAAACTTCTCGCCACGTGCAACGCCACTGTACCTGCAAAAGTTGGTGAACTCTTTCATATACCTCCTGCAATGCTGCTACTCACTATTTCCAGGTGGTACTTCTCTCATTATGCCATTAGCACTTTATACAACTGAACCTTACTGTCTTAACACTGTCCAGTACCGCACCGTCTCTTCACAAGCAGCTGCTTGCTAAGGCCGTACGCTCTCCTGATCATGAGGCGTTCTTTAGATGCCCAAACTACAGAGCACCAGAAAAAAAAAAATTAAGTCTGGCCCAGCCCACCTCTCCCCCTAATTAAGTCTTCCCTATCCCACAGCTAGAAGCACATGTGCAGCAAACTAAACTGCCAGCTTTCCCATCACTTGACTAACACATGTTTGGTTGAGGGACTGGACAGATACAGGGTCAAGTGATCCAATGCGTATTTGTACATCCCATCATAAGGGCAGTCATCTGCTCAACACGTGGTGCTACGGTGCCTGCATCCTGGTCACACATTTTGCGATAAGGAAATGCACCAATAATAGTGCCTCAGGAAAAAAAGATTATATGGCCCACCTTGCCCAAAGGATGAACACCCCAGATACAGCCTGCAATATCTGGGGGGTGGCCCCAAAGAACTGTGTCACACACTGCATATTTTGGCTAAGTATTCATAATAGCAGTCCTAGCCCACTATGTCTGCCTGTTCCCAACCTGTGCTGTCCTCACAGCTGCTTCTTCATTTCCCAGCGATCAGCAGTTTACATTTTCACCATCTTCGGGGCTAGCTAAGATCCTGGGTTTTACTATCCAGCAGAGGAGCTAAGGAAGTAAGGAGATGTAGAACCCATCAGGAAGAGTATGTGCAGAGAAGGGTCACTCTCTCATATACCAAAATACAAATGGAATTTTGTTCCCAGTGCCCCTTGGGGCAGCTTTCCCCATCTCCTTACAACCTCTTCCAGTTCCTTCCAAATTCCACCTGACCTGAGCCCCATCCATCCTACAAGTGTTACTTCATCAGTCATCCCCACAATTCAATTCTCTGCTCCTTTTCCCCACAGAGTCATCTTATTCCTCTCCCAGTAAACTTCATCAAGTATTTTCTGAACTATCTTCTGCACTAAAACTTCATTGCTGCGCATCACTCTGATGTTTGATCTTGGAGAGGTCAGATTTAAGGGCATAAGACTGACGTGTGCTAGGGCTCGATTTAATAGCCACAAGAAGAATCTCTTATATACTTAGTTCACCTTACAACATACGTCTATCACACACAGTCATCTGTGACACAACACTGTTTAGCACAAATTTAGGTATTTTTTTCATAGCAATTCCCATATTATTTCCCAAAGCACTACCCAGATTACATACATGAAATTGAGATAAACTGGGGACAAATCAGAGGCACAGTTCGTGCTCCAAGCTTGTTCAAAAGAGTCGATATAATACACAAGCTGTCAAAGTGTTGTTTTGGGGAAAAGGTGGAAAGAATCGGGCAGATTTCAGTAATGTGTAGCTACAGAAGGCCCACATTTAGGTCATGAGCTTACCCTACATTATGAACAAGCTTGCAAATGAAGGAAGCAGGCAGATTTTGCATTATTCAGAAGAGGTGTCCTTCCAACACAAAAGCTCAAACAGTAGCAGAGTTTTCCCTGTGCTGTAATGAAACTACATGGCAGGTGAGAATTTCTGGAAACCAAATAGCATTCTGGGGTGCATCAAGAACAGTGTGGCCGGCAGGTCGAGGGAGGTCATCCTCCCCCTCTACTCTGCCTTGGTGAGGCCACATCTGGAGTACTGTGTCCAGTGCTGGGCTCCCCGGTTCAAGAAGGACAGGGAACTGCTGGAGAGGGGACAGCAAAGGGCTATGAAGATGATGAGGGGACTGGAACACCTCTCTTGTGAAGAAAGCCTGAGGGACTTGGGTCTCTTCAGTCTGGAAAAAAGACAGCTGGGGGGGGGGGGGAGGAATCTTATCAACACTTACAAATACTTACAGGGTGGGTGTCAGGAGGATGGGGCCAGGCTCTTTTCAATGGTGCCCGGCGACAGGACAAGAGGTAATGGGCACAAACCTGAGCATAGGAAGTTCCACCTAAACATGAGGAGGAACTTCTTTACCCTGAGGATGGCAGAGCCCTGACACAGGCTGCCCAGAGAGGTGGTGGAGTCTCCATCTCTGGAGACACTCAAAACCCGCCTGGATGCGTCCCTGTGCAACCAGCTCTCAGGTGACCCTGCTCTGGCAGGGGGGTTGGACGAGATGATCTCCAGAGGTCCCTTCCAGCCCTATGATTCTGTGAAACTTAGCTCAAAATTTGTTTTGATACCATGCTGCTAAAACCCAGTCTTTTTCTACAGATGTCAAAATTAGCTACATTGGGGATTTTGAGTCAGTTTTCAAAGAAAAACTTAGTTTTCATATGCAACTCAGCATGGTTTTTCTATATCTGTTTGGTACATGTAAGCAGACGAAGTACCAGCAATGAAGGAGCTGAGCTTTCCAAGGAAGCTGCAGAAAGGGAACAGAAATAACACCAGTGACTCATCAGTGAGGTAGAGGTGCACAAAAGATGAATTGCTATTGTCAGCTCAAATTTCAAGTATTACATGATACTCAGTTTTCAGGGAAAGAGAATCAGCAAAATGAAGTTGTTCAGTGACAGTAAAGAGGCAAAGATGTACTATTTTTCTGTTTATGTGTTCAGAATAAGATCATTGATAAATAAAGCACAAATGTTAAAAATTCAAGACTTAAAGTTCTAAGAAGCAACTTGACCAGAATTTTTCATTAACTGTGTAACAATATACTTCACCAAGAAAAAGAAACTGTCTTTGCAGAAGTAAAAAAACATAAATCCTAAGCATTTTTAATTCCAAAATGGAGAAAACTGTCAGTCAAATAAATGCAGTCTAACAGCTCTTCGCCATCTAGTCTGTAAACAATCTTTAACACGCACGATTAGCCTTGATCATGTTTAAATACTTTCTCATTTAAAAAAATCATGAAAACCGATCTGAGGAATTACAGTAGTAGCCTGATAGTATTCATATAGAAATAACCATAGCTTCAGCTTATTAATTTGTGTTAGATATTAGGAAGAATTCTTGACTGTGAGGGTGGTGAGACACTGGCCCAGGTTGCCCAGAGAAGCTGTGGCTGCCCCATCCCTGGAGGTGTTCAAGGCCAGGCTGGATGGGGCTTGGAGCAACCTGGTCTAGTGGGAGGTGTCCCTGCCCAGGGGCAGGGGGTTGGAACTAGATGATCTTCAAGGTCCCTTCCAACCCAAACCATTCTATGATTCTATAAATTAGGACACTGCTTATATTCCACATTACCAGAACAGAAGGCAAGTGCCTTGATTTAGGATTTTTGCAAGCCTTTTTTTTCAGATGTTAACAAGAGTGAGCTAACAACTGAAGGAGCCCATGAACAATACAGCTGTTTATCTGAATTTGTGTTTAGCTGCATTATAAGCAGGCGCCTTCTGAATCATTCTGATGTTGAAATACCATTGACTATGATGTAAAAAAAAAAATCAAAATCATGCAGGATTGATTTTTGTAGTTCAGAGAATTGTTTTACTATAGAATCCCATGTTGTTGTGCACGTAATTCTCCGAAGTATATAGCAACTAACAATCTGTACACTTAAAAAAATTTCAGTATAAAGCATGTTCATAGAAACAGTTCTATTCTGGGTTTTTATAAAGGTGCCATCAATTTTTTTAAAACACATACCACACCTGGTGGTGTTGATCTAGAATCTCTCTTCTAGGGGGTGGAAAAAACATGGAATACAATGTTACCCAGGATCA
Source organism: Alca torda (assembly GCA_008658365.1). Lineage (NCBI taxonomy): Eukaryota > Metazoa > Chordata > Aves > Charadriiformes > Alcidae > Alca > Alca torda. The sequence goes on from CM018081.1 coordinate 10,947,871, forward strand.
TGACTGTCATTTTTGCTGTTTTGCTAAAATGATTTTTTTTTTTAAGCACTTCAGTATTTCAGAAGTACTATACACAAAACTGAAACTCAGCATCTATCAGAGATGAAAAAAGAAGGAACATATTGCATGTGACCATCCATTTTGGTACTAGATACATATTTGGAAAGTGGTAAGGGGAGCCTACTTGCTTATAATTCTTTTCTTGTCTCATTCATAAGGCTTGCTCTTCTATTCCCTGTGCAACCTAAACTCCCCAAATGAACAAAGGAATGCAAAATGAGCCCCCCATTTCCAAGCCCCCCATTGGGAGCCCCCCAAAATATTGGTTACAATTGATTTCTCATATTTTATGATAGCCATGATAATTTCTACTGAATCTATCTTTTGCCTGTGCCTAACATCTCCACTTTAAAAAAATCACAGAAGAAAATTTGAACCTTCTTCTCTTCCAAAGGTATAAAACCACCAAAATATTTTAAATAGTACTCAATTACATAGCAGATACGAAACCAAGGCACATAAGACATCCTTAGAATATGAGTTCTTCACATTATTAACAGGATTTCTCTATTTGTGGGTGTAAGACAGATGCTAAAAACTATTCACACCTATGTAATAACAGACTAATCTATAATGCAGCAAGGTCTTGTGTTACCTACTACTTGACTTCTGCCTTATTATAGATCACACTAAATAAACCAGCCAGCCAGCAGCATGCATACAATTAACAAAGACATGGCAAATTGTTTAAATTACAGGTTTGCTAAAGCTAGTGGTTTGACAAGGAAAAAAGGAGAGAGGCAAGACCACAGAGATAAATGAAGGAGCACATCTGCAATGTGCTTTGTTATCAGCAAAGGTAAATTACAGAGATTGGTACATATGCATGAACTATATTGCTTTCATTACAGATTACTTTAAGCCAGAAAGGCAATAAAAGGAAGATTAATACAAAAAAAAAAATCATAGTATTGATAGAGCATTGCAACAGTAAGTATTCACTTTACGCAAGAACACTGCAAAGTACTAAATATTCTCAATCCAACTTTATAGGGATGGAAAAGAAAGTCGTCAGATTATAATTATTTTATCTTGGCATTCAGTAAATCAGAGTAGAAATTGCAACTCAGGACCTCCCAGTTCACAGGTCTATTATCCAAATAACAGAAATCCAAGATTAAAACCAAATTCTGATCCGTTTCCCAAAAGAAAAATTCCAAGGGCTTCTGTAATGGCAGAATGTCTGTGAAATGTGTTTCATGTTATTTTTGTTAATATATGTTATTCAACATAAAGGTAAAGCTGATGACCACCACTAGAAAATAACACTGCTGTAATCTGGCATTTCAGAAGATAAGCACAGTGGACATGAGAACCACTTATAAACACAGTTTTCCTAATAGTTACTATACAACAATAGGAGAAGATAAAGAGAAAGCAGGAGAGAGGAAAAAAAAAAACCAAAACAACTCACAGGCAGATAGGAAAAGTCAAGAGATTAAACTGGGTCCATCACTACTAGATCTGTATCACTGAAGTACAAGCTTTTGTCTAATGTAACACAGTGAAATATTTCAGCTGTAGCTTTTTAAAAAAATTACCTCCTCTTTTGCTATGACATTCCCTCTCTCCATTGTTTTTATTAGTCAAACCATGTTTATGGATCATTTATAATCAGCATGTAATTATAATGTTCAACACAGAAAATTAATGTTAACCATCAGTCAATACTGTCCAGGGCATCATATCTTGGAGAAAGAAAAAACACATTTAAATAATACAGCTGTCTTTTTCCCCCACTAGTTATTCAACATATATGAAAGTCTTGAAAAATGATAGCACACTGTTCTTCAGTAGGTTTATCTCACTAACGAGCAAATGAACAGCCCAGGAGAAAAAAAGACGCAGTAGTAAAGCATCACATCCTTTCTAGGGCAGTTAAATACAGATAGTTTTCTCAGTATGGCTGATGATAAAGTTCTCAAACATGGAGGCCACAGATCTATTCAACAGCATACTGGCTAACTGCAACAAAGCTATTTCTCTGACTCTTGCCAAGGCCATGTGTCCTGGCCTACCTTACCCAACTTCACAGCCCCAGCTCTTTCTGTACCGTAACGAGCAACAGGCCCTCATCCCAGCTGCTTCATCAGCACCCACTGGATCCATCAGCTGCAGCCCACCTGCTACATTTCCCCATCAGTTTATCATACAAATTAATTAATGCTATTACCTAGATTCTTGCTCTTACCCTGGCCTAGGGAAGGCAGGCAAGCCCATGCAGCATTGAGGACCAGAAACACCAGCCCTCCTCAACACTGAGATCTGGATGACTTCTCTGTGAATCCTGGAGCCTCCATGACTGGTCTCCAAGTTAGTTTCACCTCCATGACTACGTGCCCCTCAGAGAACAGAGGATTTAATTTTTCAAAGAGATGCCTTGCAGACATCTTTCTCAAATACCCGTTACTGTATTTTAGAAGCTGGCTCAGAACCACCAAAAACTGGGGGGGGGGGGGGAAAGTATGTAAACTGCTCCAAAATAAAGTATCTTGTTTAAATAAACTGTGTATGAAAAGTCTTTAGTAAGCAAAATTATCTTCTAACAGCTTGGCACATACAAATAAAAAAACCCACATTTTCAGAAACACAGTGTTACCCATCCACATATATCCCACCTCTCTGTGTACTTATGAACAATGAAAAATGCAAAATAAAACTACAAAGACTTTGGTAGACCTTATGACTGTTTTTTTTTCTATTAGAGCATAACTGTACTGTGCAGTCAGGCAGATGGGTCAGCAATGAACAGTAATTAGATCAGTGATAATCCCATTTTCAGGGGAAAAAAGTCAATTTAGGAATACGTAGTAAACTGCAGAACCGCACTTAACTCCAGAGCAGATTTTTAAAAAGCAGTGAGATCCATGTATTTCCCCCTATTGCTCAATTCTATGTATCAATCTGCATATGCAGATAGGTACACAAAAATTCAATACACACAATACTTAAAAATATGTATTTGCTTAAAATGACTCGTACTCTTACGGCTTACTATTTGCACATATGTTGGGGGCTTCTTCCACGTGTACATAAAGCATTTCAAAGCTGAGTACCTAACATTAAGTTGCTCTTTAATATTTAAACACCTAACCAAACAACTCCAGTTTTAGAAGTCTTGTGGAAGTAGCAATTCCCAAATCCTGGAAAATTTATCAGATATCTAACCACTTAGGATCCTAACTTTCAACACTCAATGTAGAAATAATTGCTTTGTTCATGTTTAATTTCTTAATAATATACTCACACATGTCTTTCTTTTGTAGCATTCTATCTCCACTAAATTTATGATATTTTCTTTTCTACAGGAGCAAGAGATTACACTATAGTTTCACTGCAGTTCAGACCCAAAATGTTTTCAGTCTTGGCCTAGATTCCACTTAAGGGTAAAGTTAAGCTAGCTTGAAAATATTATATATTTCTGAAAGTAAATTCTATAATACATATCAATTCAGAAAATTCCTAACCTATTTTTTTTCTAAGCTATTATTCTTCAGAATATTCAGATTTGCTAATGATCAAATTACAGGCACATTAAATGGATTTGTCTTTTTTGCTGTCTTCACTTTTTTTATAAAGGCATCATACAAAAGATATCAACTCCCACTGACTTTTGTATGACCAGAACGTAATCTATTTCGTAAGGAACCGCAACACAAACTGCCCCAAAACTCCTTCAGCGTAGAAACCAGATTTTGATATAGTATACTTGCATGCTGTGGAATTACTCAAAGACAAAACTTGTTGGTTAGGACTTTGCAAAGATAGTCAATGCCACACCTTTTGCTACTGCATTCTCTACTCATTACAGAAATGCTAAGTGCCTGATGTAAAGCCTACTGAAATTAGTAACAAATTCCCCAGCCATACAGTGGTATTTGACTCAAATCCTATTTAGGAATGGTTCCTGCATTTCCTGTGTTAGCAACTCTTTAGGTATGTCAGAGTGCAATCACCCCTACAGAGCAATCATCTTCATTACATCATCATTTGCCTATCAACCTATTAAATTCTAGATATCCACTTAAGCCAGCTTATCCTTAAAAACCCTTTTACGGTACAGTGTAACCATTTATTAAGCAGTGATTCATGATATAAAAAGCAGTGCAAGAAAGAAGAACCAGTATCTACAGTGTCTTAGCTTCAGTATTCGACTAACATTTCAATACAAACAGATTTTTAAGAATACACTGGAGACAAAAGAAAATCCAGCATTTCTAAAAACAGGATTACAGTCCACAGGAGTTGTTTTTGCCTATCCTTCCAAAGCCAAAGGCAAGATTGTTTGGGTCAAGAAGACTGAAGCAATGGATCTTGCAATAATGTCTTCAGAAATCCTATCTTTCACAAAGAAGCATGAAGCAATATCTCTTTACTGTGATTGCCAAAGGTAACATACTGCAAGTACTGGGTCAAATTTTGTCCTTTTAGTAAAAAGGCTTAAAGAAAGTAATGCAAGGGATTAATTTCTTAGCAGGAGAACCAAAGTGATCATTTGCTTAAAGAAACTGAAATCCTAGTTGAGAAAAGTAAGCTTTTTGTTCTGTTTTTCCTAAGTCGGTGAATGCAGGGGATACCTGGATATTTACAGACGGGTTTACTTTACAAAGACTGACTGAGCTCCAAACAATTTATATCGTGTAAGATTCAGCAAAAGGAAAGAGGAAGGAGACTGAGGAAAACAGCAATAAGATATTTTCATACACTGGCTACTTAGTCATGTAATTCTGAGATAATTATGTACAGATGCACACAATTAACTGAAAAAGATGTTAACTGATCTTGAAGCAACTTTTTCTTTGCAAAATTCTCTTTCAAGTACAACAATTTACTTTGTATTTTTATTCTAATTAGATTTCATAGGGGATCAATAAGAGGAAACAAAATTAATATTAGCTTTATTGGCTTAAGGTAATTTTTTAGAGTTAATTTTAAATCCATTCCAACAGGTCATTATAGCAAGGTTCAGTCAACTCTGGAGAGGAAAACACTTTTTTTTCCTATGAGGCTGACTAAACATTGCATAAAAACTGTATCCACTCAAACTGAACATCTGCTTTGCACAAAGTGAGAGCAATGTCATTAATAATGCAGGTTGGCTTTATCAAGGGCAAAGAACACTCAGTGGTTCTATCCTTGAAACCAGGTATATCCCCCAACATGGTCTTTGTGTCTCAGCAAATACGTTCTCTATTGATGTGTGTTATGTAGTAATCAATCATTTCAGTTAAGTACTTTTTCCACCTTTTCTTCTCATAGCTTGCAATAGCTTTATGAATGCACAATCAGATGGTACAACGGTAACACATTTAAAAACAAAATGGAGAAAAAATGTGGCAGATGTTTTTTCTACTTTTAAGGAGTAGACTACAACAGAGAAGGACTTAAGGCAGCTTTTCTGTTTCACTGAATAAAGTAACTTACTACAGCTTTTTTCCTTATCTTGTCATTAGATCTTGCATAAAATTAATCACTACAAAGAATTACAACAGCAAGTATTTTGGCATTAAAGTTGAATCATTCTTGCCCTCACAGAAGTATTGTGATTGAATGAAAAGACCGCTCTGCTGGAAAAGTGGATAAATTATACCCACAAGATAGTTTTGTTTTCTAGTCTCTATAATGTCAGGCAACTTAGGTGCCACTAGTATTTATCAGTTTCCAGACAAATAATGTAAATAATGCATCACAGCAACTGACTGCCGGGGTCACTGTTAATGAGAACACAAGGAAGTTTGTGGAAGTTCTGTACCAATTCTGTGGTATATTAAGCAACATTTTAATTCTCAGCCACAGTTTGCATATGATGTCTGCTCTGCTTCCATTAAAGAAATGATAGAACTCCTCTATTTCAGTGAGAGCAGGGTCAAGTTTTGTGTGCTTTCACTCCAAACTATCTATTTCAAGTATATTCAAAATTACCTCTAAAACTACAAAGCTCCTCAATTTAGAGGATTTTTGGCGTTAAAAACAATTGGTTAGACAAAGAATGATCCACTTGCCTTTCTTAAATTTATGTACAGAATTTTCTTAAGCTGATCCTTCCTAAGACGATTCCTTCTTGCTCTGTGTCTGTCTTGCACGAATTTGTGATCTGGAAACAGACATAAAACCAGCATGAACAGCAAATTAAATCAATAAAGAACAATAGAAGTTTTTGATTTATGAGTCTTCACAGTAAGTTAGTCCAAAGGGAACTGCAGCTCAAACTGAATCATCTCTTCCCTTGCCTGGACTCAAGGATAAAGCCAAACAAGCTTGAAGGATGTTCTTGATGACCATGGCATTCAAAACTGAAAAGACATAAGCTTTTTTTTGGAAAGGAAAGAGCAAAAGAAAAATTATGTCCATACTACATAAAACAACCGCCACTGCTGCAACCCTCTACCGAGGCCAACATACAGTGGGGTGGCACATTTCAAAGCAAAACAATTCATTAAGTTTGACTGGTTTTACTTGCAGTTTTAGATTATCCACAGCTCTTCTAGAGGGTTATTCCCATGTTCATCAAAACTGTTTTCATAGTATCTAGATGTAGTTTGGCTTGGAGTAAAAGGGTCACTTCAAGACAGTTTCCTGCTGCTTTCAACTACACTAAAGATTTTGCTTCCATTTTCTTAGCAGTCCCTAATTCTATTTCCGTTCTAATTCTATCATCTGTGATATGACATTCCTTTTCAAATATGATGATGAACGAACAAAAACATGGCCTTAACCGAAGCACACACACTAACAAATTTTTTAAAGTTTTCAGAGGTACTCTACACCTACCTGTGTATACCTACTCTACACCTATGCTGTGGATGAGGTAAACGCAGAGAGTATTAATATCATAAACAGTATTAACATCTCTCACTTTAGGAATCCCTTAAAGGCACTGATATACAAGAGATTATTATTTTTTTTAAGTATGAATGTATGTATATTATGGACGAATATTATTAGGACCATTTGAAATGGTAATTGGTTTCAACAAAATGAAGTTTATTTATCCTTCTGCATCACACCTGGCTTCACTTTTTAAGTGTATTTGGATCCAAACTGTTCGCTCAGACTCTTTTTACCCCAGCTAAACAATGAGCTGTACACATAAACTGCAGTTTTTCTGCCATAACTCAGATACTTAGTAACAGAGTCTTGCATTCATTTTTTAATTAAAAACAAGATCTCCTGAAAGAAGCAGGGCCAAAACCACAAATGAATGAGGACCAAATTCAACCCACAACCTCCCTGAGATCAAGTTCACTGTAACAATTGTCCAGAGCTCTAATCTATCAAGATCTCTCTGTAAGGCCTCCCTCCACTCAAGGGAATCAATATCTCCTAATTTAGTATTGTTGGCAAGTTTACTTAGCACGCACTCAACTCCTGTGTCCAGGTCATTGATAGAAAAACTGAAAAGAACTGGCAGTGAAGCTGAACCCTGATGAACACCACTAATGGCTGGTTGCCAGCGAGATGTCACCCCATTTACTACACCTCTTTGAGCCTAACCCTTCAGCCAATTGTTCACCCATCATATTGTGCACGTCTAGCTTTACAGTGGATGTTTTGTCCAGAAGGATACTGCAGAAGACAGTATCAAAAGCTTTGCTAAAAAAAAAAAACCAACACACTCAAAACCAAACAAACGCCCAAAACTACAACCCCACACATCTACCGCCTTCCCTTTGTCCACTGAGTAAGCTTGTTATAAAAGGATATTAAGTTAGAAGGACTGACTTTCCCTTCATGAACCCATGTTAACTTTGACTGATGACTGTATTGTTTTTCAAGTGTTTTTCAGTAACTCCCAGCATAATTTTCTCCATCATTTTACCAGGCAATGAAGTGAGACTGACAGGCCTATAATTACTAGGGTCTTCTTTTTTCATCGTCTTGAAAACGGGACAAATAACATCTGCTAGGTTCGAGTCAACTGGGACCTCTCCAAATTCCCAAGATTGTTGACAAAGAACTGAGAGGAGTCTCACAACAATATTGGCCAACTCTTCCAGTACCCTGGGATGAACATCATCAGGTCCCATACATGTATGTGCATTCAGTTGCAGCAGCAAATCCCATAAAGGTTCTAAGTCAACTGGGAGTTTATCCTCCCCCAGTCGTGGTCCTCCAAGCCAGGGCTACAGGGGTGCCAGGGCCCATCATTGGTTTTAAAAAAAGACAACATACACTTTATTATCTTCTCCCCTAATCCTTACACATAGGCTCCCAGCCATTTCATGCTCACTGCAAGTGCTGTACAGTCCAACCCCTCTTCCACACACAGTATGACCCCCCTGCCTTGCCTGTCTCTCCTGAGGAGCCTGTAACTGTCCATCACAGCACTGCAATCACAGCACTCTTCCCACTAAGTCTTACTTATGCCAATGTTGTAGCTCTGGGAGCGAGTCAAAGCTTCCAGTTCCTCATTTATTCTCCATAAAGTGTCGTAAGTGTACACACATTTCAGGTGTGGCCCAGTGTACTCAGTATGTCATGGAGCCAAGTGAAAGCCCTCACCAGCACACTGTTCCTCAAACACCGTCATGCTGCCCCATAGCTTAGAATCGCCGAATCGTTTTAGGTTAGAAAAGACCTTTAAGATCATGAAGTCCAACCTAGCAGTGCCAAGTCCACCACTAAACCATGGCTCTGAGCACCACATCTACACACATGCAGCCTGTTCCAATGTTTGATAACCTTTCTGTGAAGAAATTTTTCCTAATATCCAAACTAACCTCCCCTGGCACAACTTGAGGCCGTTTCCTCTTGTCCTATCACTTGTTACTTGGAAGAAGAGACTGACCTTCCCCTCACTACACTCTCCTTTCAGGTAGGTGTAGAGAGCGATGAGGTCTCCCCTCAGCCTCCTTTTCTCCAGGCTGAACAACCAGTTCCCTCAGCTGCTCCTCTAAGACTTGTGCTCCAGATCCCTCACGAGCTTCATTGCCCTTCTCTGGGACACACTCCAGCCACCCCAATGTCTGTACTCGCCAGTGCTGAGTAAGGGGGACGACTGCTTCCCCAGTCCTGCTGGCCACACTGTTCCTGACACAGGCCAGGATGCTGTTGGCCTTCTGGCCACCTGGGCACATTGCTGGCTCACGTTCAGCGGGTGTCAACACCTCCAGGTCCTTTTCCGCCAGGCAGCTCTCCAGCCACTATTCCCCAAGCCTGTAGTGCTGAATGGCGTTGTTGTGACCTAAGTGCAGGACCCGCACTTGGTCTTGTTGAACCTCATACCACTGGCCTCAGCCCATCAATCCAGCCTGTCCAGATCCCTCTATAAAGCCATCCTACTCTCAAGGAGATCAACACTCCCTCCCGACTTGGTGTAGTCTGCAAACATCCTGAGGGTCCCCCAATCCCCTTGTCCAGATCATTGATGAAGATATAACAGTTCCCAAGTACTGACCCCTGGGGAACACCGCTGTGACTGGTCACCAACTGGATTTAACTCCATTCACCACCACTCTCTTGGGCCTGGCTCTCCAGCCAGTTTTTCACCCAGTAAAGAATACAACCATCCAAGCCACGAGCAGTCAGTTTCTCCAGGAGAATGCTGTGGGAAACATTGTCAAAAGCTTTACTAAAATCCAGGTTAACAAACATCCACAGCCCTTCCCTCATCCACTAAGCGGGTCACCTTGTCATAGGAGGAGATCAGGTTTGTCAAGATAGACCTGCTTTCATAACACAATGCTGACTCAGCCCGATTGCCTGGTTGTCCTGTATGTGCTGTGTGATGCAATGGCACTTAAGATGATCTGCTCCATAACTTCCCGGCATGGAGGTCAGACTGACAGGCCTGTAGTTCCCCAGACCTTCCCTGCGGTCCTGTTGTAGATGGGCTAACTTCTAGTCAACTGGGACCTCCCCGGTTTGCCAGAACTGCTGATAAATGACAGAAAGGGCTTGGTGAGCACATTCGCCAGCTTCCTCAGTACCTTGGGTGGATCCCATCCAGACCCATAGATTTGGTGTGGTCTAAGTAATGCAGCAGGTCCCTCACAGTTTGCCCTTGGATTATGAGGGCTTCATTCTGCTCCACGTCCCTGTCTTCCAGCTCAGAGGCTTGGGTACTCAGGGAACAACTAGTCTTATTATTAAAGACTCAGGCAAAGAAGGCATCAAGTATCAGCTTTTTCCTCAGTCAGTCACCGTGTTTCCCCTTCACATCCAATTAAGGATGGAGATTTCCCTTAGCCCTCTTTTTGTTGCTAAGGTTATTTATAGAAACATTTCTTATTGTCTTTAAAGCAGTAGCCAGATTAAGTTCTAGTGGGCTTTGGCCCTTCTAATTTTCTCCCTGCACAACCTCATCCTCCTGAGTTGCCTGCCCCTTCTTCATAAAGAGTCATAAACTTTTTTTCCGCTAGTTACCTTTCACTATGGAATCTGATTTATCCTGTTCCCCCCCATCAGGCCTGTACCACACTCTGAAAATGCTTTCAAAGACCTCTCCACTTTTTTCCTCACAGCTTAACATGAGCTGTGTAGATAGATTTTGGTATTTTCAACATTGTTATCACCTGTTTTCAAAACCCTCCAAACATCTGTCCCAAACACATAGTACAGGTAACCCTGACTTGCAGACATACAATGTAATTTTCTCCTGGGTCCTGTCTGGTTTTCCTCTACAACATGATTCTAAGACACAGAAAGAACAACTCATTTTAGCGCTCACTACCTGTTGACACTAACAGAAGAGAAATTCACACCTCTCGAAGCCTTTGCTTTTATAGCTGGGACATAATTGGAAAAATAAATTCTTAATCATAGTTTACAGACATGCCCTTTTTTGCATTTCCTCACAGTGCATAAGCAAGGAAATTGGAGACTAGTTTAAATGCCTGAAATTTTCCTCACCAAATGTTTATTCCCCCTTCTCATAGCTAATCCTACCTAGAATCTGTTTATTCCTCTTGGATTGTACAGACTGTTCTTTCCTATATATTTATTTGGAATCTGGAGCTCTCAAATTCACACATTAAGTAAAAAATTGTTTTAATTCAGAGTATCAGCATGCTGATACAAAAATATCCAGCTCTTAAAAGGCAAATTTAAAAGAATCAGTATCTATGAAATACAGTATATTTAGATTGGATATATGAGGGTGGTAAGAGACAAACAGTTTGCCCAGTGAAGTTGTGGATGCCTCATCATTGGAAGTGTTCAAGGTTGGATGTGACTTTCAGTATGACTTTTAAAGGTCCCTTTCAACCCAAACCATTCTGTGATTCTATGGTTTCTGCTACAAAAACTCACTTATGCCCTAAAGACAAAACACTACAAATTTGTTTAGCTCACCCCTATAACATTTGTAATGCCACTTTTGATGCAGAAAACTGCCGTTTTCATAGTGAGGGAAACGTGCAATTCTAAGGAGGGTGGCATTTCAGTGGGACTAGCCTTGTGTTTGTTACATGACTCTTGCTAAATCCTTTCTAAAGTGATCGGTGCAAATTGGTCTGTAATTTAGTTATTTTCTTGACCTGAAGATGACAGCACCAAAGTCCATTAGGAACTTTTGCAACTAGCTTAACATCATCTAAAACCAAAAGCATCTGAACTGGTGAAAAACTCTGAAGCAAAATAAAAAGAAATAACCCGAGAATAAAACCCATCTCCTATTTCTGAATTTCCACAGTGGTGTTCATGATAAAGGTCAAGCTCACATGCCTCATGATTACAGTTGTCACATGTCCCCCCTCCTACATTAGTTTTCTCTTCGATGGTAACCTAAATTGCTCTTTAAATAATAGGGCCCCTAAGTATTCTTTATTGTCTTTCTCTTCATTCCTTAATTAGTATCTTCCTGAAAAATGGCAGATTGGTGCTTCACATCATATTTTGATAGGATTCAAAGACAGTACTGATGATTTTCAAAATTATACCACAATCTCCTTTATAGCCTTCTTCATTCCATTTCTTACATAACCAATATTTTGTTTGAATTTTCAGCTTCGGTGCACTATAAGCAGATTATTAGTGAAGTTCAAGTTAGAATATCAATGGTCTCAGAACAACAGATGTTCACAGAATATTATCCCTGGTGACCGCTCTCCTTTAGAAATACCATCTCTCCTTACTTCAAACTGCTGACCTTCATGATACAATGATAAGGCTACATGTTCACCGAATTAACTGAGAAAGTCCTCTATGATCAAGGTTATCATCAGAAGGTCAGACAAAGCATTAGTGAACTTTACATCACCTCTGGTTGGTCACTTCTGCTTTGTTTTCAGAGAGCTGCTGCAATTTTGATTGTGCCCAGGACTGTCAATGAAATACATAACTTACAGTGCAAAAAACACTAACACAGAAAGAAATATTTTAAGCAAATGTTATAGAACAGCTGATGTATTACTTGATTTTTATCAAAAGGTAAAATAGAGTAGGATGCCAAATATTCTGAAATAATAATAGCTATGCTATTTTACCTTTTATAGGAGACGTGCCCAACTGAGAATCTCTACGGGTAATGCATATGCTGTAAGACATACGCTATTATACTGTAATAGGCTCTGAGCTTGCTGACTGATTACTATACTGGAAGTAAAAAAACAGTGAGACCTGCACTGCGGAACAGTGGGACTAATGTTTATTAAGCAGTACAGGTTTGGTAAGCTGGGACATACTCTCAGTGTACAAGAGCACAAGGTCAGGTCATTCTTTATGGGACGAGAAAAAGCACTTGTGCAGTGGAAGAGTAGCAGTGAGGGCAATTCTTTTCAAGTAGTTAGATGTCAGGTAGAACATTCTAAGGGCTCCTGATTTCCCTTCGACAAAATTCTGGACCTGTTTATCATACTGAAGAAATAAAGGATTACAGGTAAGCACGGTACAGTTATGTACTGTACACAAAGCTTTCACTGTACCTTTGGTGTATCCCTTCACTTGACTTCAGTAAGTGACAGTTCTATGATGATTTGTTTGAAAGAAAAAATGTTATTAAAAGAATCAACTTACCATAAATATGACGATGAGAATAAGACAGATCCCTACTATTATTAGGAAAGGAATTAAGTAGTACTCCAAAGGAAGACTGAACTCCGGGATTAACACAACATGACCACTATGGGGAGAAAAAGATAACACTTTTAAATAGGTTAGAATTTAACGAGCAATGACTTAAAGAATAAATGCAATAAAAAACCCCATTAAAATAAAAGGTTATCGCTAGACACACTAAAGGAATATCTACCTGTGCACAACAACATAGAAAATTCATCTGATATTCACATAATGTAAAGCCAACTGAATAAAAGGAAAAAACGATGTTTCTTAGAAGTTAAAATTACGTACTGACTTATCATAAATAAATTTAAAGCAAGCAGGAAAACAGCCTCATAACTGCTTTGAGCACAGAATGAGAAAAATGCAACATGACTATCAAAAGACACTGTGAAATCATTCTTATTTACCAAAGCATTTTGGGTTATATGGGAAGTTTAGTTTCAAATCATGAAGTATGGTAAGCACACCCTTTGTCCTCTGGGGAGTCAATAAATTACAAGACAGCAACCAAAAATCTTCCTAGAGAACCCGATATGGATGCTGGCAACTGGATGTCTGAACACAAGTATTTTTGATACTTAAGGAAGTAAAATCCTGCTATTATTCTATTGGCACAAATAGTCAAAAACAGCTGAGAAGGTACAATATGTGAATGTATTAGTAGTTCTAATCACTACCCATGCGGAGCCACACTTCACTTAACTAGTTTCATCAGCAAGGTGAGTCTACCTAAGAATGACACAATCTAGTTCTTCTGATTAATTTAGTGAAAGGACATCAGAGACCTGAAGGAGCAAGCTCATTACAATAATAACATAAGACACATCTCCTTTTACATCCTATTCAAGGTATGTATTTTAACCATCTTGCTCTTGCAATACTTTCCTTTTTAAAATTTTAAACTTTAAAGCAAAACAGAAACAGTGCAAACTTAATCATGCATCCCATTAGAATCATCTTAAATGCATCTGCAGATTCACTTAGCATGGGAAGTTATCTCTGACTTGTTCTAGAACTATTAATAAAGGACAACGAAAAGAGAAAGCTTCAGTAGTCTTATACTACAAACACCTATGCAATTAGAAAGAATGCACTTCTGAACAAGGAATGCAGCGGGCAGCACCAGGGAAATCAGTAAACCCATTTTTCTATCTCCCTTCTAGAGCAGAATTACTCTTAATTACTCCTTCCTTACAGCAAGGAGCTAAACAGTGTAAGGTTTGACAGATGATAGTTTGAATTCACACTATCAATCAATGAAATTATCCATGTCAGTATTTGTACAGGTACCTAAGAATACAATAGAAGGGTAGATTAAGACGTACAGTTCAGTCTTGACGTGTCAATAGTTTCATGACTGTATTATCTCCAACGGGCTCTAAAAATAAATTTTTTAAAGACCCATCTGACTTCCATGGGAGCTGACTTATATTGCAAGAAACACCCTTAGATCCAAAATACACAAATGCTCACAAATATTTCTGTGATCCCTAGGTCACTGGCTAAACTCATATGTTTAACGCTATATGAAAATGAAAGGTAAACCTCTTGCAGGAAAGCAATTTACATTCATTTTTAAAATGCTTTCTGCCCATTACTCTCAGGCGCAGGTTTCACCTTGAATATCTGTAGCCTCTGTCATCACAACATCCTGTTTTAAATCCATAAATATTAAAAAGAGGCAATGACTTAATGCAAGGAGTAACACAGAGGTAACTTACCCCTTTCGTAAGTAAATTCTTCTTTAAGAGAATTAGCTGACGTCTCACCAATAAGACAAGGAATGTCAATCTTCTTTAAAATCTCAACTGTATAAAAAGCAGGAAAATAAAGTTATTATTACCCAGACACTCTATGGACACTCTTAAAACGTAAGACTTGAACATTACGAGACTATCACAACGTGAAGATATATTTTAACATAATGACATATAGACTCATGTACATGCATGCTACATCTTTATGTCATATAAGAAATGGTATCATTTTTCCTAGTGAATATCTAGGGACTTTACTGCAGGTATAGAAGTCAAAATTCTTAATGGAATATTTAAAGGGAGTATAAAGCCAAAATAATTCGGAAAAAAAAAAAGAGGCATCATCAGAGGAATTTTAACCAGAATATCAAGTCTCTGAGTAAGAATGATGAAGTCACACAACTCCATTGATTTTCAAAATTTCTGGCACCTTTTATGATTTCTGTGGTCTGGTACTATAAGTTTTAATTAATCTTTCTTCCCTTCTTTCCACCCTAAACATAAATGAACACGATGGAAACAGCTGTAGCTAGAAAAGGTCAAAAAGAAGAAAGAGAATGAACAAATCCCACACCTTTATTTCAGTCTCAAGAAACTGGATGGAACTGTCTCCCCCTTCTCTGCTCACTACTGTAGGCAATAACATGCTCAAAAGACGTAGCCCAAATGAAAAATTATTGAAAGATAAATTCCATATTCTATAAAGCTGTCTCCTTGGCTTCACTTTATATTGATCTGCACCTCTGACTTACACTTCACTATCAAAGCATTCAGGTTCCCAAAGGCAAAAGCATACGTGGCTTAACATCACCTCGCACTACCCAACCAACCGCATGGTTGTGAACTTGTTCTACATTTAGATTTCTCAGTGAAACCTGAACAGAAGATTCACGTGGGTTGAGAATTCATTAAAACCACTTCCACATCGCTTTCTGGGCTACTCAGCTGCCATTTAGTTTGCTGAAAGTTCATTTCCTAGTTTATTCAATGGTGTTTCCTCTTGGAAGGACATTTTTGTTCTCATTTATGCTCTTGTTCCATACTGAGCAAGCTCAAAAACTGGACAAAATAAAGAAATGTCACAAAGACAGTTGTAACACCACTACAGACAAAAACCACACACCATAAGACAAAGCCAACATTCTGACTAGATTACAAGATGTTCTGAACATATTTACTCTGTGAAAGGTTAAAATTGGAACAGCTAGCATCAGAATCATTCAGAAAGTGGCGCACTGGTCTCCAAACATTCTTTCTCCAACTGAAAATACGTACAGGCAATATGTATTCATATGAAATTAGAATCCATTTGCCCAAAGGAACAGAAAAATGTAAACAACAATGCAACAACAAAACGGAAGCACTAACAAAGAAGTCGGATTTTAAAATTTTATTTCCTTCCAAGAGTAGCGTTCATTTTTCCTATGTTTCTACTTAATTAACAACACATCAGCTATTTTACACATCAGTCATATAAATCGCTCTCATAAACGTGACCATTTAACCCAGAACAGTTGAACTAAAATTTAAAGGAAAAACAAAAGAAACACTCACAATGAACGCACTTAATGCCACATATAATACACAAGCATACATGTATGTTCTTATACAAACATCTCCCATTTTAAAGTGTTAAAAGCAGAAGGATTTCTAGTTGAGGTGGGTTTTTCCAGGGCTTTCTGTTGTTGGTTTGGGTTTTTTTTGTTTATTTAATACTTTACCCTGATTTTAATACTGTACACCAGTGGGTGAAATGATTTTCAAACAGGAGAGAAGAAGTGATACCTGTACTTACTGTCGTTGGATCCCATGCTTATGAGGTCATCAGAATCAACATTGTGAACTATAGCTGCCTTGTATCCAGCTCTCTGTGCATTTAAAACCTGTAAGCCATAAAAAGTACTTATTAGAAAGACTATTCCTTCAAATACAGTAACCTGTCTGTCCTAAGACAAGGTACGCTTTCAGGAATTTTTAAGTATTACCACAATGTCACTTGCACTTACAAAACAGTATCACTTTCAAAATAAAGTCATATAATTATTCTCACTCATGTAATTATGTTATTTTTCCAGAAAAAACATTCAATATGTCTGCAGACAGACAGTTTTTACACATATTAAAACCAGGAATAAAAACTTTCTATGGATAGATAAAAATAATATTTAACCATAATTGAAAATAAAGGTACTACTTACTTTGGTAAACTGGAAATTATCACTTGAGCTCATGAAATCACATGAGTAGTATCTTTCCTGTGCCTTTAAAGATGTGGAAATATCTTACTTGACAACCCAGAAATCAGAAGCTTTCTCATGGGAGAGTAAAAAATTATAAATACGGGTATAGAAATAAATATATTGTGTACCAGTTACGTTTTTGATATATACTGGTTTGTTGTCAATACAAGCAAAGCCTAAGGACTATGTAAATGGCATTTGCTGCAGTGACCATCAGTAATGCAAACATAACTAAGTTACAACTATATTCTAAGATATTGCTTCTGATGCATCCATGACAGTATAAAAACTCATTGTAAGACGCAAAAAGCACTAGAGAACCTTGAGGAACATATGGGTTTCATCCTGTATTCAACTCCTGTTTAAAACTACAAATAAGCTTGGCTATAGCTGGACAGACTTGCTCTGAATTAAGCTAGTATGGGACACAGTGATAGCTTTTATTTCCACTTAGATGCATGTATTTAAGCAGACTGTAAGGCAAATACCTATTTATGTAGCAGGCAAACACAACCATTAAGTACAACTGACCGGAACATCGCAGCTTTAAATACCTTTGAAAACAGCTGCAGCATTCAGCTATTATGGCATCACAACAGCTTTATTAACCAGTCAAACACCAACTATGACACCACCCTTACAAACACAGACCCAAACAAATCTTATGGAATCCTGTCCTACACTAATCCACCAGGAAATCACCACCATCTCTCCTTTACAGCAGGCTATCATCACCATATCAGAAAAATCCAGGGGAAAGTCCTGGTGCTTTTTTTTTTGTAAGATCTCTACCCTTAAAGCTAGGAGAGGGGAAGTACGTATGCATGTGTATATATAAACACACAACACCCCTCCAGTTTTTCTTTGCAAGAGACAAACAATAATGAGGAACACGAGTTGTAAAGCTGGAAAACTCTTCCACTGATTATTCTAAAAAAGGTTCTCCAGGTCAATCTTGAAATACAAAGCCTTCTTGCATGCTGCACAACAGCAAAAAAAAAAATAGGCAAAAAAGAAATAAGGCCTGAGAATTTTAAATAAAACACTCAAGACAAGGAAAGGATGAAAAGTATTGAACATCTACATATCTGAGCTTGTGACACAGAATGGCAGTAATGGAGTCAGCACAGATAACACATCACAACTCAAGTGTTGAAACTGAAGAAAGGAATACAAAAGTTCATTGAGTGATCTGAGCTTTAAATGTCCCTGGTTATCACAGGTTCTTAATCTTCATATCCACATAAGTGTGCTATGGTAATCAGTGACAGTTTCCATGTAGTATTACATTTTTTTGTTTGCTTGTTTTTTCTTCACCATGTTCTGAACAGGTGTTTATTAACTGTCCATTATACATTGAAATACATCCTTCAGGACAGGTAGTAATTTATACTACTTAAGGAAATGTTTTAGTTCCCTACACACTTTTGCCACTGACTTTTAACATAGGGCTTTTATTTAATTGTTGGATTTTATAATCCAATATGGTGTTCATTTAAAACCACACATGAATATGCCTACAAAATGTTCAGCTGACACAGAATTACTGAGGAGTGACATTAACACAATCACAGCCAGGCACCTTCTGCCCAAGCTACCATGAATGAACACAGGCTTAACCACCATCTAGCTGCAAAAAGCAGTAGCAATTGCCGTTCAGTTGTATTGTTAATTTGCAACTTCACCCTCACTACCCAGGGTCCCAGAGACAAAAGCATTAATTGTACACCAAAACTGAATCATAGAATGGTTAAAGTTGGAAGAGACCTTAAAGATAATCTAGTTCCAACCCTTCTTCTGTTGGGGTCCCCAGAGCTGGAGGCAGCACGGCAGAGGGTTCTCATCAGAGCAGAGCAGAATCCCCTCCCTCACCCTGCTGGCCATGCTGCTGGGGATGCAGCCCAGGATGCGGTTGGCTTTCTGTGCTGTGAGCACACATTGCTGGCTCCTGTTGAGCTTCTCATCAACCAACAACCCCAAGTCCTTCTCCTCAGGGCTGGTTCTCTATCCATTCTCTGCCCAGCCTGTATTTGTGCTTGGGATTGCCCCAACCCAAGCGCAGGACCTTGCACTTGGCCTTGTTGAACTTCATGAGGTTTGCACTGACCCAACTCTCAAGCCTGTCCAGGTCCCTCTGGATGGCATCCCTTCCCTCAGGCGTATCAAGCATTAACCCAGCATGTGAAGCATTAACCCATTTTAAGATTTATCTAAACAGGATGATACAGCATCAGGAAGTGATTTCTTACTGCATAATACCTTTCCACTAAGAAAATGACAATCAATTCTTTACTCAACAGTTACATGCCCAGAGCACCATCAATTCAGATTCTCTCCCATATTTCTAACATCTATATTCCAAGCAGTAGAAAAATGTTATTGGAAATGAAGACACCTTGAGAAATCCCAACGTTTAAAAAAAAAAATCAGTTTTAGATGTAAACTAAATGCATAGTTGGGAATTTGGCCAGTATTACATCACTGGCTTTTTGCCTAAAGAGACAGTTTTAACATAGGGAGGTATCGTTTACTTAAACTACATGTAATCCCAGACCATTCTAGTAAGTTTTTCCGTAAGTAGCACAATTTTACATGATGCTTATTCTGCCAAACAAACCTTTTATGTAGGCAGAAATACATGATGCAAACTACATGATGTCAACAACGTATTTGGTCACAGATGACCATACCCTAAATGCTAAGAGAGATATGGAAGGAAAGAAGAGAGAGTTTTTGGCCTAGTAAAGATTCATACACAATAAAATTAAGGAACAGCTATCACCTCTATTTGAAGTTTTCAATATAAAATAGAAGGAGAAACAGGCTTTAAAAATAAACTCAGCTTTTGTTAAAATCCACATCCTGTTGTCAAGTAGCAGATATGTAATAAACTCACCTGCTGTTTCCTGGCAGAAAGTTCAGGGAACAATGCTGAGCATGCATGAAATTCTATATTGCAATAGTATGGACAACATAATATAAATATGAATTCACTGGACAGTGAGTACATGGATACCCATGCTCACGTTGAACTTCTGATCCACTTTCTACCCTGCTCTTTGTCTAATGAAGAAATGGTGGGAATCCATTTTTCCATGGATATCACATGAAATATAAAACATAACCAAAAATGTTTCCATACCGAGCTAGCATGACTTATCCTTAAAGAACTGACCACAGAAATCCCGCAATGATAACGTACAAATCTTCCATTTTCTGCTAGAATACTTATTGATTGTGTGTGGTAAATCAAGATGTGTAAAATTAAAATACAAGAGTTCACATTTATGAAGTTCATAGCTATGCAGATGAAGTAATTTTGCACATGCCCCTGCCTGCCTCTTGCCTATGCTGAGCAGCTTCCAGAGCTTCTGAGAATCCCAGAATTCTGTAACCAGCAACACAGATGTGATTTTTCTGGTCTAGCATCAGACTAAAAGCTGAAGGCTCAGTCATAACAAGCGGTTTTCAACAAACAAGCATTTGCTGTATTTCTGATTTAAAATTTATTCCACTAGAAAAATTCTGACCAGTTCCTTTAACAGGGTCTTCAGCAGTAATACCATCCCATCAGTTTAGGGGCAGCAATTTCAAAAGCAAAGAAGGTGTAAAAGACAAGCAGACATTTGCCCTTCCTTTTCCCACTAAGCCATACACAACAGTGACAGGATTCACGGTACAAGATATGTGATATTCCTGAGTTTGATGTGAGGTAATGACATGAGTCTGTCTCTACAGCTGGAATCTACAGGCTGGGTAGAATTTACATGTTTGACCACAATACCACGTAACTGAACATAGCAGCAAATACGGTTGGATTTCCTTTTAGTTCATGAAAGTCAATGACAATTGAACAGGCCTGTTTTCCTTAGACATCCTTTGCTGCCCATATATCAGGGTCATTTTCAAGAAACCATTTTCAGCCAAACACAAATAATTCTAATTTCATATTTTAAATAACGCAGAGAATACTCCAGCTGCAGGTCAAAATTTTTTGCAATATAAATACTTCATAAATACCATCTAGCTATTGTACCCATAAACATTGCCATCCTGCCATTTGTGCCTGTTTCTGCCCAGCCGCGCACTGTCTGCCCAGCAGCGCACTGTCTCCTCTCCCCATCAACCAACTGTAACACATTGGACCCCAGCAACAATAGTAGTGAGCCACCACAAGATGATCCAGCTATTAAAAACAAAAAACAAATCAGGAAAATGGCTTGCAGATTTTGGGTCATTTTCTGCTATCTCCATTCCCTTATCTCCCTGTGAACCCTGGCAGCAGAGCCAACTGGCAAGAAAAGCTGATACTGCTACCAAATGTTTTCTATTATAAAACTGCAGCATCCGTCATCCTTATTTGCCATGTAAGCTGGCTCACAAACAGGTAATCTTAAACTAAATCATATTACAGTACTGCTTTATCTGCCTGTAGACAATAAAATTTCCCTTCTCTTCAGAATCTATTTGCTGTTAGCTATAGATATTTTCTGAAGCACCATAAAATTCTTTAAGACCTTTGAATGTGGGGGGGTTGGGTTAAAAAAAACCAAACACTTACCTTGATATCACAAGTTGCACTCAAGCCTTCGAATTAACACAATAAAGCACCAGATGAGTTGTCTCTCAGTGGAGGTGGGGCTATAGGCTCACATGCATTCTCTGGTTTTGAATTTATTAGGAATCCCTAGAAAACAGGAAGAGGAAAATGGAGCTTCATTTCTCTTTGTCTTAAAAAGGGTTGGCAGACAACTATAAGGAAAGAAAAGTGTACATTTTCATACAAAAGCTAAACAAATTCTTATTTTCAACTCAGTCACATCTCATAGCAAGATTTCTGCTACATCCCTGACTATTTATTTTGATTCATCAAAATCTTTATGTCTGTAAAGAATTAGAAAGAAAATAGTTTTTCCAATTCCATCATCTGAAGTTTGTAACAGACTTTGCAGGATAATTCAGCATAAAAAGGACTGCATACACTACATCAATAATTGTGGAAGTATTATCCTAAGATATATGGAGACTAATCAAGAAACCTAAAGTGTAACACCTAAGAAAAGCACTAACACAAACTTAGTTTGGAAATTAAAAGGGAAATAGAATAAAGTTTGGTGCATGAAACTGACACTGAACTGGCGCACAAAATAGCTGGTTTACTACGGTAAGCAAGGACTACAGATCATCAAACTTGCTACCGCTGAAAGATTCACAGAATTAGGAAATTCTGGCAGTATCAACTTGAAGCAATCTTTGGACTGTGTGTAGGTGATTGAGGTAGTACTCCACCACTGAAAATGTCTGGAGCTGAAACTCTCCTAACCTCATGCTTTAATGTCTACTGAAAAATTCTACTTCTCTCAGAGGAAACACGCCCACCTGCACATCGAACGCTCTTACACGAGTCCCTCTCCACAAGGTTGTGACTTCAAAGTTGACTGCTCCGGGAACTTTCTTCCCTGCTGCATAAGTGCCATAAACATGCTGGTACGGAAACTTATGCAAGATGAATGCCAGAAGAGTATCATGCAGACCGCACAACACTTGTTCCAGCTGTAAGAAGAGCAGACCTTTCCTTTTTCCTTTACTAGAATATGCTTGCTTCCTTGGTCAAAGCCCTACCTCACCTGAAAAGGAGCTTATTTATAATTTAGATGAATATATTAGTTAGTTAACTACCATTAGGTTGATACTAATTGGATTCCTTTCTGTTAGTCTCTTCACAACACATTTTGATTACCAAGATACAGAAAAATCCAGACCATACACCTAGAGGAGTTTTTGTCTACCCTTCATTTGAAACACTTCACTTTCTTTGTAAGGTGTTTGGTGCAATAATGTCACAGTGTGATAGAGGCATTTGGACACTAATGCAGGACTATCATTTGACATAAGAATATTTCTACAAGATTCACACTTGTTTAAATCAGTTTTAAAGCTAGAGCAATATCATACAGATAAGAGTGGTGAATTTTTAAATTGCATAAAAAATTTTTTTTTAAGAAAATAAGAATACAAGTAATGTTTTATGCAAATAAAGATCATGAGAAGCTGCACTGCTGTGGGCTCAAGAAATTATTGCTCCAGTTCTAGATATATCCTTGAGAGCTTTAAACTCTCAGTTTTCACTGACAGCTTTAGATATATAGAGAGGTCATCAGCTATGTAGAAATAATAATTATATATAGTAATTATATAATAGTTATATATATCTAAATTCACATATAAGCTGTCTGTTTCAACATATAAATATACATAAGCTTACGTATAAAAAAGTACATTTAAACTGACAGTTTATATATTATCTTACATTTTGTCCGTAATATACACCATTCATAAATTTTAACCTACAACAGAGACAAGCAATTTTGTTTTGAGGAATAGACTTTTGTAACGATAATATTCCTTTTGGCAGAAAAGCTGCACCAGCAAGCCGTTCTTTGCCAAGTTTGTGGTGACAGGCACAACATTACACAGTCTATAACAATTAAAAGCATATCCACTGATTTGCTGACAGCCTAATTTAGGTCCCTGAGGTTCCCCTGAGTCATACAGCAAACACTACTTACGTTATGCAGTTTCACACGAAGTGTGTATTTTTTTTTTTTTTTAACAGGAGCGGTACGTCTGGAACCAACTACATTTTACAGAGAAGTTGTACACACATCACACAGCATCATGTTACAGTTAAAGAAATGCATATATATAAAAAACATTTTCATCCTATTTCAACCAATATCATAGCATTTTTTAAAATAATTAAAATCTTAATGGAAACAAATAAAAAATCATGCTGGTATTATATTCAGGTCTAAAACTCATTATTATTTCTACGCAGGTGATGACATCTACCTTAGTTAAGACACAGAGCTGTCCCACAGTTAAAAAGGTTAGAATCAAAGCTCCTTATATCTATTTTTGATGTATTAAATTGGCTCACTACTTGGGCAAATCACTTAATCTCCCTCTGTTTCTCAATTAGTCAGTAAACAACTATAGAGCTCTAACACCACTTCTCCCCATGCTAAAAAACTACTGGGTGTGAAACAAGACCTTTACAGCAGAATTCTTATGAGTTACAGAAATTCTTACCACAAAAGGACACCACACAAATGAAGAGTGATCCAACTTCATACCTTCACATCAGCTTCATTTTTTGCATGTTGTTTACTCATAAGCACTGCAGCATCAACGATGCCACAGAGCCAGCTACAGACAGAATGAACAGGAAAACAGCCCTCTGCCCTCATGTGCTACTCACAATCTCCATAGTTGCATAAATGATAGCAATTCCCCTTCACTGGAACTTGGAAGGTGGCCTGCCTAAACATGTTTACAGCTTAGGATTCTCATACAAAGTAAAGACATATACATATCAGTACAAATACTTATCATACACTTTCAAAGTGACAGCCAGACAAAGAAGTTACTGCCACAAGACTGATTTCATCCAGCACTTCCACAATAAAAAAAAAGTAATGAAAACTGAACTTCACACAAATAGTAGACTGTATCGCTAAACTAAATTGCCTTTCTTGTAGATGAGCACTTCAAGTACAGGAGAGGAACAGAAAAGAAGTTTTATCTGAAATGAACAAGCTTACTGACACTGACTGCAGAATGTGATCTGAGAAGGTAAAAGTTCACGTCACACGCATCTTATGTCAGGAAAGGAGAAAAAACGCAGCACGCCCACTGTTCACCAGCATTTGACAACAAGCATCGCTACTTAATCTGGCAACAAACTTACCTCAGAGGATGTGAGCTCTATAACTGAACTGGATATTCATCTAGCTTTTAAATACTTTTCTAAGCAGCAGGACTACCACACCAGTCTACAGTGTTAACATCACCATATTATTTTATTTTCAAATAATTTATATTCTTTCTATTATTTTACATGGATAAAGTGAGTTGTCTTTACACCAGTTACTGACCCCTGCCACCAGAGCGTATGGACAACTACTACCTTAGCAGAAGTCAGAAAAAGCGTACATGCCTTCTTATAATTGCTATGGAAGCACATTTATTTAACCTTCTTCATAGTCTTTTCCCATTTCACTTTGAATGTAATTTCCCTTCTATTAATTAATTCAGTCCATCTACACACCTTACTACGTTCCAAGTGTATTAACCACACTAGACACATGGAAAAGGAATTATCCCACTGTACAAAACATGCTTGCTGCTGTATTTCAGAAGACATCATCTTCTGAATTTCTGACCTAGTGCAAAACAATGATAACGTCCTATATGTATTCCCACAGTTATAGCCATCTTTAACCTTTTTTGCACATTAATCACTTGATACGTGATTGCATGATATGTCAATACAATTTTCCCTTTCCAGTTCCAAATCCATACACCTTACTTCCATCTCTCTAATACTAGTTGTATTTATAATTAAATATGGTATAATATTTACACACTTTTTAGTTCCTATATATCAAAGAAAACAGGATTAACAAAAATAAAAAAAATTACTGTTTCTGCTAATCAATATATTATCACTTATTTCTGTTAATAATCCTACGACCAGTTTTCAAGCCATAATTTTATTTGGACTAAGACACTGGAACAGATAACTAACAACATGTATAGTGCTACGTGCATTTTCCCCACTTGATACAGCACTGGGGAATGGGGAACTTCTCTCTGCTATGGGGTGCAGACTGCAATTAAAAGGAAACTGTATAAGGAGAGGGTATATGATCAATGACCTACTACACAGCCACCAGCTTTGTGGCACCGCACACGGGGGTTAAAGCAGAACTGCAGCCCGTCAGTTTCTCCATTCAGTTACTTGAGAAATGCAAAGAGGGAAGCAAACTGACAACAGTTCTTGTACTTTCCCAAGAAAAGGAAACTACAAATCCTTTACACAGCACTCTTAATGTGGGCCACATGCAAGGAAGACAACCCCTCTTGCCTTTCCACACTTTACCATATGAAAGGGCTAGCCAATATACGACCCTACAGAGACAATAAATCCTCAAAATATTTAAAAAAAAATAAATCAAGACAAAATTCAATTGGCATCCACCGATATCAGTGCAAGGTACTGACATCATTGATCAGTATTGTGACCAACTTCGGAAAAAGCAACAGTGTACTAAACTTGCTTACTTAGATTCCCACCATTCAGCTATTTTTAACTTATTTATTAAAAATGTTCAGTAAATTCTCTCTTACATACAAGAGGTCAGATTGCCAAGATTCTCCTTAGGAGAGAATCTCCTATTCACAAACAACAGTTCATATCAGACCCTTTGCACACTTATGTTCCTTGAGCAGTAGATTAATCAGTTCTGAATTTATTTTTCCTCAGTACTATTCATTAACTTTTATCTTTTTTAGCTTACAGAAGAAGTGTTCAGCAGATACAGTCCTCTCTATATATCCTGAACATATATATTTTTTTAAAGTTTTTTTTACCTTCAAGCCTTCTGCTGGCAGTCTGTAGCCAAATCTAGCAGGTAGATCATCAAAGGTCTGAGTTCCATTTTCAAGGTTATACTAAGAGAAATAAAATTTAAAGGAAATTCAGGTTTACAGAAAGAGGGAAAGAGGAACAAGTGTAAGTAGAAATAAACACACTGCGTATTTTTTTCAGATTAAAATATTTATCAGGCATAGGGCCTCTTGTGACCTCATCAATGAAATCACAAAATTGCTTCTTCTACTCCTCTTCTACTCCATGGCAACATCATTCTTTCTTATAGTTGTTAAAACAAGAAAAGTATTAATGGACCTTTTCTTACATTATCTGTATGTTAAACCTGTCTTTTACTGTCTACAATTCAAATACCATCACTTTGCAGAAGAGAAACTACAAACAACCAAAGAAGGAAAAATCTGAAGAACTCTTTTTTTGGATGAGGTTTTTTTTTTGGATGGTGGTGTTCTTGGGTTTTTGTTTTTTTTTTTTGCTTTGAATTCACTTGCATACAGTGAAGAGCAGTTTTTAACAGGCGGTTGACTGTAGGCAAAGAATAGCCTCCATATGTTATCCCTTCTCAATTCCTGCTATCTATTCAGGTTAGTAGCTGAAAACTATCTACAGTTTTGTTTTATACTGTGAGCTTTCATTCCAAAACAGAGGAATACTGTAAAGACCTTAAATCTGTGGAAGCTTTGTTCCCCTTTTTCTTGTACATTTTGTAGCTCAATACACTAACCAATGGAGAATCCATATAATAAAAAGCGCAAATGGTATGCATGCTAAAATTTTTTCATTAAAAGTAAAAAAGTTAGCTTTCTGCAAAAATTGTGAATTATACACTAACTTGAATACATATCAGTTGGTAAGTTTTATTAAATAGTTTAGTGACTCAGAAATATTTGTCTATTCACTGTATCATCAGACTGTCATACAGAACAGTCAAGCAAAGATCATGTTTATTTCAAAGGGACCAGATATTTTGCAACACCAGACTTAGACCAGGGAACTCAAAGTATAGTTAAAAACACTACCATGATTTATCTTAACTGTTTCAAATGAGCAACATTTCAAAGGAGCTTCCTTCCCACAGACTTTAATAGAATTGAGGGGAAAGAGGTAGGAATGGAGCTAAATTGCAAGGTAGCATTTTGTTTTGTGTAATCAACCTGCTCCACAAACTCTCCTCCTGATCTTCCATCCCGCCACGCAGCACAGCTGCACCAGTACCCTGCCTTCCTCAGTCCTCACTAGTCACTCATTTACCTTCTTTAAAACATCCTTCCTAAGCTTGTGCTAATGTAGCTTTTCCCTTGAGTCACTCAGCAAGCCCCAACTTAAGCTAGGAGTCAGACACACTATTTATTTTTATCCCTTATTTAAAAAATAACCAATAATGCTTCATATACACATAGCAGTACTTCATACACGCATTCCTTCATTTGAGGCTGCAACTATGTGAGAACACAGAAGTAAATCAGTAGGGAAAAGCAGTATTTCTTTCACTGACAAACCTAAAACTTCAGCTGGAATTTTGCACCCCAAACAGGCAATCATTAAACCACGAAACCTCTCAAGATTGTAAGCTATCTGTACGCCTTCAATTCCCATGTGACCAGTGTGCAAACATGCCCTCTGCTTCTGAGCATTCTTAAGCATTCCACTGGACCCTTTTCACAACGAAGTATTAATAAGTGTCCAGTTCATCTCTTTATTTCCTACTTCAAAGTTACTCTCAGAATACATCTGTAACTTCCAAATACTCAAGAATAAACGACACTCCATTTTAAATGGAAGCATTTTAGAATACTACACAAGGAAGCTTAAACAGAAGAAAATAAACTAAACTTCCAAAATGCCTTTTTTCTTTTTTAGGTTGGGGGGTTTGGTTTTGTTTTGAAATATCTTTTCTAAGGGAGGAAGCAGCAAGAATGAAAGTTAGGGTTTTTTTATAAAAAGAGGAAGCACAAGCTTGGTGAGAGAGGAAAGGGGGGGGGGAAAATCAGGTTTACAGTAGAAAGCCAGTTCAAAATTTCACAATAAAATGGTGATGTCAGTTCCATATAAAGCAATTATCTAGCTGCATTAATAATTTCTTAA
This sequence comes from Alca torda, assembly GCA_008658365.1. Taxonomy (NCBI): domain Eukaryota; kingdom Metazoa; phylum Chordata; class Aves; order Charadriiformes; family Alcidae; genus Alca; species Alca torda. Next base: position 10,976,469 of record CM018081.1, read on the forward strand.
AATTTTTATCTACAAAAAAATAAAACCGTAACAACTCAGAGATCCAAATAACATAATTCAGTATTCATCAACCCCACATTACCACAAACTTTTATGTATTTTTATTTTAAAATTTAGCCTCAAGGTTTTTCACTCTGTTCTCCTAGATTAATTGATATGATACTAACAACTCGCCTGCATCTATCAGGGAATATAGAGACCACAGTACTTAGGTTTAACTACTTCAGTGGCTTAAGCTCTATCCTACAAAGACACATATAACTTCCTCCATAAAACTATACGATATAAAAATAGGTAATAATAGGCCAGCAACACTTTGACAACTGATCCTGTGTTCATTGTACTGTTTATTAGCCCGATATATTAAAAAAAATATCTAGGTGTAACATACACCAAGACTTTACCAACAAAACGTCCAGCGCACACATAAATTATACTAGCCACAGAAGATCATTTACTTTATTTATATACACTTACCCTACAAAATGGCATCCATCTCCAAAACTTAAATTGTTGTCTAAACCAAATAATCATGGAATACTTTTAACAGGGTTATAATATACTATAGGATATCTGGTCAGATTGGAACTTTTCAGATGACCAAAGGAATTAAGTGCTTCCACTGTCACAGTATCTGAGCACATATCATCTGTAAAATCATTTGAAAATTAACAATTTATTTCTTCATTGAACAAAACTCTTAAGGCAATTCCATTCCAAGCAACCTGCTATAACATTTATTGAACTAATTGATTCATTAATATAATAGTTTAAAAGAAGATTCAATTCTGTAGGGATTTCATCTATGTAGACAAATATTCTCATACTTACTGCTAAAATATCTGCCTCCACGGGCAAGAGATTCAGGAAAGCAAACAACTGAACAGTCAAAATAGTGTATATCTGAGTGGCAGACAACATCAGCATTCCTATTGACAACAGCATATTTTATTTAATACCTGCAACGAAAAAAAAAAGGAGAGTCAAGGCATGTAACAAATATGTCCTTCTGTTATTTTACTAGGCTCTATTGGTCAGTTAAAGCTTTTCTTCTGAAGTACGCAAAGCGTTATTCTACATTTACTTTTGAGAAATAAGTAATCTTTAATTTATGTCATTATTTTAGAAATGGAAGTTCCTTTTGTTAAGAGCATGTAACCTCCAAGGGAATGCATGCATCAAACACAAGAATTGTAATAGCAGTACTTCAAAAAGCTGTAGGCAACACATAGCAATGCAAGCAGCATGTAGTGAAACTCACATGACATTAATCACCCCCTTAGACATTCTCTATTTTAATCTTCCCTTCTCCTGTCATAAATCCTAATCAGGAAAATTCCTCATGTACCTGGAGTAATTCTACAAAAAGCATTTATTCTAAACTTGCACTTGCAAAACCAGAGTGATACCAACAGGTACCAAATACAAACTAGTTTTATCAACTTCAGTGAAATTCACAAATGCTCAAACATGACTCATGGTCTGGACAGCAGATTTAGTCTCCTGTAAAGGATGTGCATTTCTGAAATCTTCAAGAAAAAAAGAACACAAGTATTCTATAAAGTATTTTTCTATGCATTTCATAAGCTCATGACATTAAAAGGAAGTTAATTCTGCTTTGTTAATAATTTTTCATCAAAACCACCAGCAAAATGCAACAGCCAGTGTCTGGAAATAGAGGGGAGGGGCACATTTTCTAACAGAAACTGTTCTTTAAAACTGCTGATTTATCATTAATCAAAGCCAAAAAAAAAAAGCAAGGAGAGGGGCTAGGAGGAAGTAAAACAAGCATTTTGATATTTCTCCTTTGCCACGCAAAGAGATTTTTTTTTTTTAATATATTAAAAACACAGATTAACAGCCTGAATGTCTTCCTTGTATGAGCAATGATACCTAGATCCTTATTGGAGTCATTGACAGTATCATGTTACCCTCAAAAAAAACCCTAAACAATAAAAAACCTAAACTACAACAACAAAGAACAAACAACAAAAAAAAGCAACCCACAAAAACCCCAAACAAAACAAACATTTGCATGAACAGAACTTCGAACTCCCTCTCTAATGGAACACATGCATGAACTGCAATGGTAACAGATTTCATTCCATGATCTCTCATATCAAAAATTGGCCAATTTTACAACCTTACACGTCTTGAAAGCACAAAATATGGCCCATCAAATACAACACATATGTTAAAGGTACAATGTCTGTATTCTGAGCATTTCAATTCTTTCCAAAGACAAAAGCTAATACTTAAAATAATAACCCACAGTACTCCTCAGTTTGGAAACTCTTGGTATTCTTTGAAATGGATTATAGATTACTTTCCACTTGCCTCTTCCAAATAATTTTTTTCTGGCATCAGTGAGAATCCCAATCTAGACAACAATCCCAATCTAGACAACAAACACATTTTAACAATTCATGTTAAAATGTCATTTCCATGACTGATAAAGGCTGTTTCTTACGACCACAGAATTCATTGAATGTGAAAGACCAACTTCCTCCACACTTACTGAAAGGCCCTAAAATTTATGTTCTCACAATCCACAAACATGAACATGACACAAATCTGCAACATTTGCTAAATATCACGTTTAATGTAGTAAGAAATGACGTCTCTGCAAAGCTGTAGTCTAAATGCTCAATAACGTGTGCCTATGGGCATTCAATCCAACACGAGTTTTTCAGCTTCTAATACAAACAAGAAGCAATAACATAATACAAACTCATATGAAGGTAAAAAAAAAATCTACTAGCTAAATTGCAAAATCAAGTATCAAAAAAACTTGGGTTGAGCAAGGGAGAGGAAGAAGTTTCAGCCTTCCACATAACTGGGGACATTTAAACCCACATAAAGGGGTTTAAATTCCTGTATGTATACTTCCCACAGCTTGCAGTAATGTAGGGGTTTGAGATTTAGCCTTAGTTTATGCTGTTGAGAAAAGCACTCTGAATGGGGGCAGCAGTCAACTGACAAAGGGACAGAGATTTCCAGAGGGGAAAGACAGTGGAGCTGGATAAGGATCCTGGTCAGATGCCCATCTATCTTCTCCCCCATCTCTCATGGGCTACATGGAGAGACTTCTGTCCTGTATGATGTTCCTAAAATACAGAATAGATTACTGCCCTACTTTCCCTGTGACACTCCCCTCCCCCCCCCCCCCCCCCCCCCGAAAAAATTAAGCCACTGTTTGCTTTCTCTGCCTCTTTACTGACTTTACCCTTTCCCGTTCTTTTCCACAGATGTCATATTCTATCAACTTTATTTTATTAACACAAAACTCAGCATCAATGTACAATTTCACCAAAGTGCCAGTATAACATGTTCTGCGTCAATACTCTGTATAAGTCACAAAAATACACTTAATCTGTATGAGCATATTATAAGGCTTTATAAGCATACTGACATGGGAGATGTTTTCTAAATTTGCATTTTAAAAGAGCGCATTTTAACTATGTAATAACCTAGATCATTTAATAGCAGCACTTCCATTTACAGAACTTGAGAGACAACAACTATCACTGATTTCTGCCTGTCATGTTCTTGCAATGTGGCTGTACCACTGACGTTCAGGGGAACACAGTAAGCACACAAGCTTAGAGAGGAAAGACTCAGTGGGATTCTGTATTATGATCAACCCCGACAACAGATTCATCTGCTGGACATGGTCTTAAAAAGAATGACAGACAACTCTCACACAGAAAGGTTATTCCAAACAAAACTACTAACATGAGGTAATACATTTTAATGCTTAAACAAATACCTGTTTGTTTTTCTTTGAAGACGACCATCTTAACAACAAAAGCTCCTTAGAGCAAGGAATAGTAATGGAGAATTACCCTAACTCAGCCTCCCACAACAACCTTTTACTTACCCACTTGGGATACAGCAAGAGAGGAGTGTACAACCTGATCACCATTAATTCCCAGAAAAACCTCAGAACAACCCCACGAGAAGGGTGGGAGTCACTGTTAATGAGAAGCAGCCAGGAGGAACCTCCCCCTGAGCTCTCACTTCTAAACGCTTTTCGCTTTCTTTATTGTGCAAAAACACAACCTAATGCCGAAGAGCAGGACCTCTGTTCTCCACTGACAAGTAACACCTGACAATTTCTTTTTGTACTGTTGCTATAGTCATAATCCAGTCTTAAAACAGACAATTATTAGCCATCTACAGAGTAACTTCAGATTCCTCTTAGGCTTAGCTGTAACATGACTATGAGCAGGCAATCTCTTAAGAACAGAGAAACACAAAATATATTATTCCCCTTATAAAAACTCACACATAAACGTGATCAAGCCAAGAAATCCAACATTCAAAATTCCAACACATTCAACAAAAAACATGCGATCCAGTACACCTCTTCAGAGTACAAACAAGCAACAATTAAGCACTACATTCAGCACAGAATCTGAACACTTTCATTGGTACATTTAAAAGAATCACTTGGTCCACAAATGGATGACCAAGTCTCCTAGCAATTCTTCTAGTGTGACAGTAAGAAATTACTTGAAATGACATAACGTTAAAAGTGGCAACATAAACAACAGCAAATACACTGCATCTAGTATTGCTATTGTAGTTGAAATAATTCAGGGACAAGTTTTAAAAGTAGACGGTACGTGCTTAATATTATCATTATCAGAACATCTGAATCCACTCTAACTTCTTTTATTAGAGGAATTAAAAGTTCTTCACAAACAATTAAACTCAGTTAGGTCATCCAAATTGTTTGTATGATTGTTGAAAGCCTCCAAATTGAGGCTTCTTGTTTAAATATAGTTCCAGTGGATTCGTTTTCATTTGACTGTAGATACTCATTCTGACAATTGTCACTTTGTTCACTTAACCAAGAATCAGACAAGACTACTCCATTCTCTTCAGAATCAAGAAACACCTAAGAATTCCTGTCTTCCTATTCTATCCTTTGTAGGGTTTTTAAGCAAAAGCACTGTCCCACAATGAGGTCCTCCACACTAATTAAAGCAAATACTGGAGAGTTAGATTTGATTTAAAGTAACACTAACACAAAGATAATTAAAATTCTTTATTACTAATGGGAGGAAACAGCTGATATTTTCAAAAAAAGTTCTCATGATTCTGACTTGGTCATTCAGACGTATGATGCTTTGTGAAACTTTCAACTGGTTAGCGCAACAGAAGTTACAGCCACCGGAACCTACAATGAATTATGAAATTCAAGAATTTTTATTTCTAAATTAATATTACCAGTTCCTCTCATCAGCCTACCCTAACAAAGAGGACGTCAGTGAAACTGGAGGATAAAAGAGCAATTGTTCAAAAAAAGCAATCATTTTTACTATGACAGAAGCAACAACACACTGGAAGCTATCAGTTTTTAACTGATAATCAGTATTTTAACCAATGCCGCAAATTCAGCACATACCTTACAACACAGAGAAAGCACTAAAATACTATTGAGCAAGATTACAAAACACCTGAACTAAAGTTGTCCTTACAAACAACACGTACATACAGTGCAGTCTTCTCTACCAAACAGTTAGACACACATTCTTCTGGGCCCAAGAACTATTGCCTCAAATGCAAGCAAAAAGCCTTATAATTCCTGAAATTCTGTAGTTCGTTTGTAGACTATACTCTAATTAAACAAGGCAGTTTATAGCACACAGAAATATAGGCATAGATAAAAGACTATGCTGTAAACCACAGAAAAGAAGTTAAACTTGACTCTGGACTAATCTTCCTCACTTTACACCTGATTTTCCAGTGTCTATAGACAGAGTTCTCCTTAAGTAACCTTGGGCATTTGAGAATTGTTTCTTTTTTCCTTCCCACTCCACATCCTAGAACTCACAAAACAAACTAAACCTGGGGAGCTACATCCTTCTGCTGCAGGACTGAACTGGATCATCAGGTCAGAACTAAGGAGGTGAAAGTGTGGGGTGTGCTGTATCACGGCATATCTGTGAGCAGTACGGCAACCATGAAGTAAATACACTAACTTGGAATATATCAGAAAGGTATTGCCCATGAAGATATGCAGAAGTAGTAGTGTTGTATGTACAACAGAAAATACACTTCTGATTACACTTTTGAAGGAAGGGGAGAGCAAAACGTCCCTTCTCACTTGAAAAATCGGGATGGCTAAATAAGCTTGATACAAGAAGTGACAATACACGATAGATATTCTGCTGTACCAGACACTAAGAGTGCCTTGCCTACCTCTTAATGCATTAATGATATTGTTTGTATTAATAATAAGGGGTTATGAAACACACAGTGTTTTAACACCAGTACACTCACTCCCAGACCAGAACAGGCAACCTGAGTGGAAAACTTTCTTTTAGATACAACTCCTTCATCCTGCCAAAAATATCAGTTTCAAACTTGCCAACGTGAACACACCTTAAGAGCACATGCAGGAGAGGTGTCATGGAAAAATTACTTGGCTTGGGACACCAACAAGAATAATTAGAGCTTTAGCAACTACCACAAACCAAGCTCCACAAAGCATATAAATGCCAAATTTTCAGAAGTTTATCTCTCAATCAACTCAAAACATATTTCACAGCAGAAGACAACACAAAGCAATTCCTTGTCCACGTGGTTATGCTCATGCTTCACTCTCTCAAGAAACACATCTTTCCCCTCTTACAGGTGAAAAAATAATTTGCACATCTGTATTAGACTTCAATTCTATTTTAGAGCCAAAGACGATTACAATGCTTATAGCAATTACAAAAGTCATATGAAAGTACAAAAGCTCTGTCCTCCCACAAACTCAGTAACAACATTCTAATATTTTGGTAGACTAGGCTGCACCTTCCAAAACTCCACAAGCATAGGATGAACAAGAGTTAAAGAGATAACATCAATAATTTTCACACATATCCCCAAAAGCCCCACTGTCTCTGGCTTTTTGCATTCTGATGTCATCGTACCATCACTGACCCAAATCTCCATTTAAGACCTATCCACAGAACTGAAAACTAATGCACACAAAGAAAATTTACTGTTCAGATCTGATAAGATGCAGGAACTATTCCCCTCATTTTTTTTCACCTTTTTACTAGTAATTTGGTTGTCAGCCAGCCAGCCTCCATCCTACTTATTCTCGTCGAAGCATAACCAGTACCTCCGTGCACAGACAGCCTCGGAGGAACCGCGCAGAGCGTGTGTGGAACGCTAGAGCAAGGGTTTGGCTTTCACCAGTCTGGAAGCGATGCTCGGAGAGCCCTTTGGTACCCTTCCCTTCTCTGCTCTGCTCTTCACCTCCCCTCCCTCCCGCCGCTCGGTGCGGTGAAGGTCTGCGGGACAGGGAAGCGCCGGGCCCCGCGGACAGCCGAGCAGGGCCGACCGCGGCCCCGCCTCACCGCTCGAAGGGCGGAGGCAATAAGCGCTGCGCAATGGAGCGAGGGGCCCAGCAACTCCTTAACCACCGCTGAGCCAGGGCGCCGGCGGCAGGGAAGAGGCCCGAGGGGACCCGGCGCCCGCGCCCCCCGCCCCAGCGGCGCTCACCTGCGGGCCCGGCACAGGGCCCGGCGCGGGGAGCCGAAGGCCGCGCCTAGGCCGACTCCATGGCGCCCTCCCTCCCCTCAGCCACCACGGCGGAAGTCCCGCCCGCCGCCGCGCACCAAGAGGCACGGGCCCCGCGACAGGCCATTTGCTGGTCCAGGCTGCCATTCAGCCGCCGGTACGTGACGCGGGGCGGGCCTTAGCAGGCAGTGGGCGGGGCGAGACTCTCCCATTGGCCCCGCCCGCGGGGTGGGGGAGGAACTTCTTGGGGCGGGGCGAGGCGGGCCCGGCCGGGCAGTGCCAGCGGCTCCCCTCCCCTCCCCTCCCCTCCCCTCCCCTCCCCTCCCCTCCCCTCCCTCCCCTCCCCTTCCCTTCCCTTCCCCCCTTCCCTTCCCTTCCTTCCCTTCCTCCTTCCCTTCCCTTCCCTTCCCTTCCCTTCCCGCCATACCCGCTCTCACGGCTCTCCAGGACTGGCGGGCAGTGCGGCCTCCTCAGTGACCCCAGTGCGGCGGAGGCACGGCCTGGTTGGACTAGATGATCTTCAAGGTCCCTTCCCACCCAAACCATTCTATGGGTCACGCTTTCCCAAGGTCAGGTGGGCGTACCAAGTACAGAATAGAAAAATTTCCTACTTTGTAGCTTGGAAGAACTACAGCAGGGCTGTCTGTGGAATGCAGAGGTCGGATACGTAGAAGGACTTGGCAAATAAAATTATTTGGATGAGTTGATTAGGAACTGCTACTTTGGGTGTGAACATCTGCTGGAAGGTCATGCTCGAAATCGGAAGGCTAGAAACAAAAATCTGCAATTCTAATATACCACCAAAAGTTGTTTCAATTTGTGAGGATGGCTAAGAAATTACGTTCCCTTCACACTGATTCACAGTCCTTACCTCTACTTTCTCCCTTATGACTTTAAGAGGTAATGTGAAGCTATCCTCTAAAATCTCCGAAGTATTACATGTAATATTTCAAAGTCTCTGATGTCTTTGTAATATTGGACTTGCTCCTGAAAAGTGCTGGAACTCAGTAAGGAAGACGTTAGGAATGAAACCATAATACGTTTTCACATTTTTTCATAGTAGAAGGTCTTGGTCGTGAGATCTATTGATCATCATTAACCAGAGCACTTAACACGATGGGTCAATGTTTACAACAGGGTGGGGTGGAGTGGGAATGGAAATAGCAGACAAATTTACTAAAACTGGATTATTTGAGGTTGATAGCCGCTCAAAAGAAACTCATGGTGTTAAGGCTGCTGTCCGAGAGTAGGAGCCCCCACCCCACTGGCCTTGCAGGAGCTTGTCCTATACCTATTTCCCAGCCAAAATTGCAAAATTTCCTGTAGATGTAACTATGGTAATTTATAAGTTTATAAATTGCAAATATAATTATACTGTAACATATCTTTTGGCAGGCATAACACTTCACCAAGATGTGTGGGATAGCTAGAAAGAGTTCTGGACTGCTTGTCTCGTGGAAAAGCACTGCGTTATCCGAGGAAAAGCCAGTACTTCAGTCCGGTAACAAAATAAAATGAAATATTTTTCCACTCACATTTTCCTAACACTATTCTGATCTAAAACAACCCCATCAAAAGCTGAACAGCCTTGCTGTTTAACAAAATGAACTATGGCCTAAAAGAGAAAAAAAATCTTTGAGAAGTTACGCATCATTTTAGTAATTCAGAACCTTGGTGGTTTGGGGGGTTGGGGTTTTTTGGCTTTATTTAACATGGAATACACGTTTTTAGAAAGTCATTTTAGGCAGACGGGAACAGCGATGCCACCTCTACCTAATTTCAGCACACTAATGCAATTGTGTACCAGCTGTGGGACGCGGCAGTGTCACCGGAGTGTAATCCTTGTCCTGCGGGTTTGGGCAGTAGGGCGCCATGGCCCTCGGTACCATCAGGGTGTTAGTGTGGGCTGTACCTGCAAAACAGCTTTGAACCGCACGTACAGCAGATCCCCCGCAGCCCGGGACAGAAGCGCTCTCGAACGGCTGCGAAGGCCGAGCCGGGGGGGTGCGACGGGGCTGGGGGTGTCTCCATCCATCCATCCATCCATCCATCCATCCATCCATCCATCCATCCATCCATCCATCCATCCACCCCTCCCTCCCTCGGCCTCAGCCCGGTTCCCCGCCGGCAGCGGCCCCCGGCGGCCCCGCGCAGGCGCGTCCCGGTGTCGGCGGGCCGGGGCCGCCCCTTCCTGGTCGGTCGCGGCGGGGAGCGGCAGGGAGAGCGGGGCGATGCTGCTGGTGCTGTCGGAGGAGCAGAAGGCCCACCTGGGCTGCCTGCCGCGGGCGGGCGGTGCAGGTCCGGCAGAGGGCCCGCCCGGAGCCGGCCGGGGCGGGGCGGGGAACGGCGGGGCGCGGGGCGGGCGCGGCTGTGGCTGTGCGGGGCCTGCAGCGGAGTCGCCTTCTCTCGTTTCAGCCGTCGGCGAGCTGGGGCGCCTGGCGCTGGAGCTGCGCTGCGGCGCGGGCGGCCGGCCTGCGAGGCCGCCGCCAGTAAGAGCCGGGGCGGGGGGCCCGGCAGCGGGAGCGCGCGGGACGGGAGCGGGGGGGGGCCTTAGCGACTGCGGCCGACGGGGAGAGCGGGAGAAGGCGCGGCGGGGGCGGCGGAGCGGTGTCGGGGGGTGCGGGGGTGTTGCGGGGAGGCCCGCGGGTGCCGTGTTTTCTCCGACGCGCCGGTGGCCCGTTTCTGTTCCGGTGCTGCACGACAGTTGTGGTACACGACATGGCGGTTCTCTCTGTGTCATGCCATAAGAATTAGTTTTGGGTTTTTTTTTTTGTTTGTTTCTTTGGTTTTTTTTTTGGGGGGGGGGGGGGCTGTCTAACTGCCTTTTGATCCCCTTAGGTTTATCTGAAGGATGCTCAGCCCTCTTTTTCTCTTTCTATGCATTATTGTAAATTGGCTTGGTAAATTTGCAGTTCTGTGTATTGTTGCTGTGGCAGCTTAAGAAGGAAGTAAAAGGTACTTCGCGTTTTCTTTACAGGAAACTTAACGTCGGCGTTGACACCGTCCAGCACGGCGTGGAAGGACTACATATCTGCTCACTGAAAGCTCCAAAGCTTATGGTAAGGACACCTGGGCAATAAATTCAGGGATATGCTCAAGAGATGTCTTCTAAACATTTCTGGTTCTGAAAATACTGATGAATGGGGAAAAGCTAGTTCAAAATTCTGATCACATGTATTCTTTTAATTTTTTTAATTTATTTTTTTTTTTTTTAAAAGGTGTCTGTTATGCTGTTCTCTTATTGAAATACTGCGTCTGCATGGATGACTGAATCTGTATTCAGTGTCTGAAGCTAAAACTGATGTTTTAAAGCGTATAGCAAGAACATGGGATAATTTAGTCCCTATACAGAAGCAACTCAGGATTGAGCTCTGTCTAAATAGCAGAACTCGAGTGAAGATTTTGTTGTTGCTGTCGTCTTGTGAATGTGGCTGTCCTACCCCCGTGCAGTATTCCTTACGTTTGGCTGACATGGTAGGTTTGGAGCTTTTCAGCTTCTGACATAGAAGTTTGAGTGGGTGTAAGCAGATATTGAAAGAATATAGTTGGATAATTGCTCTTTTCCTTGGTAAGACTGTTTACTATTGATGTAGTAGAATATAGACATGCAGAAGGGATACAGAGACAAGTTATTTCAAATTGAACTTGAGCAGACGTTGTTCTGAAGAGCAGGTGGGGAAGGGAGTGAAATAAACAGTCTTCCCTTGAAGTAAGGTGGCTTGACGACACGTTAATTGTGTTAGTGTGTGTGCAGACTCGAGTTGATCGCAGAGTGTGTTGATGGTATGAATGCATTGTGAAGGTACCACGTTTTCTGTAAATAAATAACTGCTCCACCGTGATGAACCAGCTCCTCCAGGGCAGCACAAAGGCATTGACCTGCGGAATCAGCTTCTTGGGGCCGCTCTGAGTTACTGTAACGTGAGCCTTAAAGTTGTACCTGGTGCTCGCTTATGCGTGAAGGCATTCAGATCATTTCAGAGTATTTATAATTTGAGTATCAATATTATGTTAACATCTGTTGATAAATTGATGACAGAAATAGGTACTTCCTCATGATAAAGCTCAGATGCTTTTCTTGTGTTGCATTTTGTTTTCTGATATGAAGGCTTAAATGTGAGGATGCTGAACATTTTTCTTTTTAAAAAAACGGATCTTAAACTGTTCCTGAAGCTCATGCAAATCAGCAGTAATAATCAACACGTGTTAAAACAGGGATGATTTGTTTTGTCCTAGCTGTAGAATTGTCCTCACCCATTCCGGCAGGAAAATAACTGCACCATACCATATGTGTAAAGTTTGCTTACAGTTTTATTTGTTTCTCAACAAATAATGATTATCACACAGTTCTGCATTAAGGCCTAAATTGTTATTTCTAGATTTCTGAGGCAGACTTCCAAGATTCCATTCATGTTCTGGGATTCTCAGATGAATTGAACAAATTACTGCTGCAGCTGTACCTCGATAACAGGAAAGAGGTTAGAAGCATTCTTGGTGAGCTGACTCCAAAGCTTCCCAGCTATCACAATCTGGAATGGAGACTGGATGTGCAGGTAACTTCTGTGTTTCAATACTCTGTATTTACTTTACGCTTTTTTAACATCTTAAACAACTACTAAAAATGAATGTATATTATTTCAAAGTAATTGAGGTAGCAGTTTTTCCTGTATTTGACATAATTTTGTTATTGCTAGCTATAAGATGAAAGGATATAATGATGCAAAGTGTTGCTTTATGGAAATTGAATTCATAGCTCCATTGGTGTTTTAAAAATGTTAGCATATACATAATATATTCAGTCCTAATTATCACCTATTTTCAGAAATATTATGAAAGCATTAATTAAAGGGGATTAGTATTGCCTTATGACAAAACTAAATAATAGATTGTGTGTATCTTTAATGTGGATGAAAAGGATTTTTGAACAGTCCTCCAAGCAGATCCTGCAACCCTGTTGTGAATTGTAAATATGAAAGCTGATAACAATCTTCCTTTGTTTGCCTGTTCCTGCTTCAGCTTGCAAGCAGAAGTTTGAGACAACAGATTAAGCCTGCTGTGACTATAAAGCTACATCTTAATCAGCATGAAGATCAAACTGCCCAAGTGTTGCAAACCGATCCGTCTACTCTCCTCCACCTAATTCAGCAACTGGAACAAGCACTGGGGGAAATGAAAACCAACCACTGCAGGAGAATAGTGCGCAACATGAAATAGTATTGATTCATGGCCATTGTTGTAGTAAGCGGTTTGTGGAACAACTAAAAACAAAGTTCACAAATACATTTTGAGGAAAAATAAACATCTGGATCAGATGGAATGCTTTCCTGTGCCAGGATCTTGAGCCAGTAATTAGAGCTGAATGTCCGCTGGTGCTAACTTTGCACACTGCCTGGTATGAGGTTGGTCATTGGTTTTGCTTTACTTGCACGTGTAGAAATTCAGCGTGCTATGCTGAGAATTTCTTTTGCTCTAAATTAGTATAGTTCTACTTGAAGAGCTTTCCTACATTAAGTAGAGCTGTCTCAATATTAAATGAAGCTGCACATTTATTTTACATTTATGAAGTAGGTATTTTTCTTGGTTTTGCATCTGTTTTGAAATTTTTTAAAAAGACCCTATACTTTTGGGAATGATACTTTACAGGAATGTTTCTTCCAGCGGACTCATGCATATGTAAGAGTGCAGGTGGGACTACTGCCCTCCAGAGGATTCAGTCAACCCGGAGGCTGGGTGTTGCACTGCTTTTCTACCCTTCCTGCATAACAAAGTATAACCAAGCTAACACTCCCATTTTAAGAAAGCTAGCTATAACCCCTACTAGGTAGTCTCGTGCTTTCTGCAGGTAGCAGTTACCATAGAAAACCCAGTGGCCTAAACATAAGTTAGTGTACTGCTTATTTCTATATGTAAAGGTGATCGAAAAAATTGCAGAAGTAAAATGATGGGCTAGGAGGCAGATTAAATAGTTTTACTTATGAATGTTTTACTGTCACTAGTGAGAGTGCATCATTAGTCCCTTAAAGTATATTGGAGAGGGCAGATAGGCAAGAGAGAACCTTAATGTACAGATTCAGGCAATAACTGTATATTTACTGTCTTTCCTATCAACACCATACATTTCTGTAATAATTGGGTTCCCACATTCACAAATGCATTATTTTCTTATTCTTTTGAATTTTTGTACTATTTCAAATGAAACCTGCATAGCAGAAGTGCTTAAATCAGTAACAGTACCACTTAGAAAAAGTTTTCTAGAATATGGAGTTGCTTATTCTTTACATGGCTTGGTGATGGTGTGAACAAACTTAATTTCCTATCGCATATATGAATCAGTCATATGTTTCATTTACCATCCATATGCGGTGATTTTTTTTCTTCACATCTAGTTTGTGGTAATTAAATGTGATCAAATGTTACTACTTGGGATTTCTGATGAGTATTTTGCATGTAATTGGCGTACATTTTCAGGTGAAATATAGGAACACCTCTGTGTAGGACAGTGCTTTCTCTTTATTCTGTCTCTCCTAACTCTCCTAATAGAACTCATGGCAGCAAAATACAAGTTTTAAATACAATCCCTGGAACATTTTCATGTCTCATCTCATTACTGCCCTATGAATCTGAACATATTTACCTTTCTGTCTCTTAAACTTCTTAAGAAAAGAAAACTAGTTGCCATAGAGCTAGTTGCCATCATGGTAAATGCTGGCAATTTATGTGTGTCATGTCCTGAAGCATGTGCTAGAAGAGAAGGGGAGGGTTTCTGTCAGTGATCATGAGTAAAATGGACAGTTTAAAGTGGATTTTGTGAATACAGAATGTCAAGAAAGCCTGCATATTCATTTTTTGAAGCTTATTACAATAGTGTAGAAGTAGAACTGTGACACTGAATGATCTTGTTTCCTGTAACAAAACATAATCTGAATTGAGGATGGTCAAGGTTAAACTTCAAAGCTGGGTGAAATGTAGAGAAACGCAAACTCTGGCAGTGATCCATGAACAAACTCTAGAATAAAAGTAAGGAGAAAGATCCTTTACACCAAGTGTGTTGCTTTTGAATTGTCCCTTTCAGTTTGTTCTGGGGAGAAGTACTGAGCCTGGGAAAGCAGCTTCTTGGCAGCTAGCGATTTCAGCGCAATTGTTGGAAAGGTAGACTTGCCTCTCTCTGCGGTTAGAACAGGTCTTCCTACAGCTCTGCAGCTCCCCTCTCCCTGTGTCCAGAGCACAGACAGCAGCTACCAAGGACTCAGAGGCTGCGAACAGAAGTGCTGATGCGCAGACAGCAGCACGATGGCTAAAACGATGGGAACTGCGGTATTTGTATAGCTGCTGCTTTGTAGGGCAGTGGAAGCTGGAGAGTGGAAAAGCATCCACTTCATTAACCCGTAGATAGTGGTAAAATAAGAATTCACCTGTAGATGTGGGTTTTTCCAGTTTTAATGTAAACTCTATCCAAAATTAAAGGTGATATATGAAGCTATATTTAATATAACTTGTTTTCTCTCATGTGCTTTGTAGAAACCCTTGAACAAGACATGGAGAGTACACAGCATTATTCACAAGCTATTAAAAAAAAAATATGTTGCTACTTCTAACCTATTTTATTTTAATAGGCTTTTTAAAAATTGCTGTGGTATCTAGCCTCAAAATCAAAGTTAAATTTGGGGCCATTTCTCTACTGCTTTGTTGTTTGGTTTGTTTTTTTTTCAAGCCTGGAAGAACTGATTGCTGACTTTCTAACAGAAAAAAATGACTTTCAACTTACCTCTTAAAAAGTTAAGTAACTTTTTTTTTCAAAGTGACTAATCAAATTTGATTTGTAGTCAGTGCAGCATTTTCATCTTGAAGCCATTTACAAACATAATTAATTTCTGAATAATCTGTGAGGAAGCAGAGCGTATTACTACTTCACCTTTAGAAACCTATGAAGTATGGAACATAATCTGTTACCCTCAGGGTAGAACTTCTGTGTGGTTTGTTTTACTGGAAAATTAACTTTATTCTCCAGAACAGCTCTTCCGTGTGTGTCAGGAACTTTGGCTTTATGAAGTACAGCTTGCACATGGCTTCCTGGCACCTTTTTGACAGACCACTAAATTCAGGCGAATTTTATGTCAGTGCGGAGTTCCAAGTGCCCAGAAAAACTAAAAATCCAACTAGTTTAAGCATAAACTATTTTCTTAAAAGCAAAGCTAGGCTCAGCCCTTAAGCTATACGCTTCTCAATGGAATTGTGTCCCAGTTTATTTTTTTCCTGGTCTAAACAGCAGAGGGCAGAAAGCTTGGGTTTTTATAGTCTACAAAGGAGAAGTTTCACTATACAGTCATTTTCAGTGATATTCATACAGTCATATTCAGATAAGAATAGTTCGTAGTCTCAAGATTTAGCTTGGAATATATTTGACCTTGTACTTTCCAAATTCATGATCAATTTTAAACTGAAAACAATAAAACTTCAGTTTTCTACCACTGTAAAAGATTGTTTCTTGAATCTGCTAATTTGCTAAGCTACTTAGCAAAGAAAATAATATAATCCAATTCTTAACACTCAGGATGATGTAATTTGTTTGGTGGCGTAAAATGTTTATATTGTTTTAAGCACTGAGGAAGCTCAAGAAGCCATGCTTTTCATCTTCCTGTCCTTTTTTTTTTTTTAAATCCTTTTGAATGAACTCTGTATGAACACTGTGGATTTCATAAAATATATTGCTTAAGTTCCTGATCCAAGTTTTAACCAGTTCCCCATCTCTGAAGCATATTTAGATTCTCCTACAAGCTTTATTTTCTTGTACTTTTGCTTGTCCCTGCCACTCTTTCTTGCAAACTCTTAATGTACTACAATACTTTTGCACCTTCTAACTGGCTAATTAATTAGATGTTCCTTGAATTATATGGGGAAAATTGTTTTCATTTAAACAGCTGTGGAGTTAGTTAGATATACATGTATATAAATAAAATCAGTATCTGAATTTTGGAGTAGGCCTACAATTCTCATTTAACAGAAACCCCACTGAACTACGATTTTGTCTTAACACTGTATTTTTAATTTAATGTTAAATGTATTAGACTTGTTTTAAATTTAGTGCTGTTTATGAAATGTGTCCATGTATAGGCTCAAAGGTATGAATGCTGATTTTGTTTCAGTTCCAGTTTTTATAAGAATGCCTGTTTCCTATGCTATGACTTTGTAATATTAACAATAGATAGTGCGTAGGAAAGGAAGTCTAAGATTAGGAATAACCTGGCAAACCTCCATGGGTAAAGCTTTGCCGTTTCTTACTTATCTAAATAAAGGGAAGGAAGTCTCCCGTCGCTCTGTGCTTGGCTTTGTGGTCAAGGTCAGGTACATTACAGCACAGTCTCTTTTAAATACTCGCTGATTTTATTTTCAAGGTAAGTATAAATTGTGGTAGTTTGGTTACTGCAGTTGTATCTTGAAATCTGAAATTTCACTTGCCCATCAGATCATTTGTATAAATAGAAAACACTATTATTTCATTTAGGGTTCTGGGTTTTGATTTATTTGAAGTGTGGCAGGTTTTAAACCTTACCAGTAGTTCTACTGAAGATAGAGTAGTGAGCAGACTGCTTTTACATGCATAAAAGTGCCTTTTTTACTGTGATTGTGTAATAGAATTTTAGAATACCTTTTAGGAATTACCATGATCATCAGCTTTATGACTTGCTTATTCTAGATTCTTTATGGCAACTTATTCTAGATATATAAGGACAGGCCATCTGTCAAATAAATGAAGACTGTAAGAGGAACGCTACTCTAAAATAGTTGCATGCCCATTGTCCCAAAATGTAAATATTCAGGGCTACAATACAAACCATAGCATCTAAATATGCCGCCAAACATATTTAATACATTTCTTCCCACCATTAAATACTTAAGAACCTTCTGCTGATCTTACTCTTTCCCTGTCCATATCTAGTGCTCTGTCAAAATGTTATTTTTTTGGTGAAAACTTAATTATACAGAATAACACTAAATTTCACTTTATGGAACCTTTATCTTGCTCCACAGTGTGCTTGTGTGTGCATGAACATTCAAAGTAGTATCCTAGTGCTCCGAACAGATACTTAAAGTATTAGAACTGCAGAAGTCAGGAAGCTTCTCTGCCAGGCCCTTCATGCATCGTGTGTTCCTAGATCTACCAAAAGATAACAGAAAAAACTCCTGCCCTGTTATGTTTGTCTTTAGCAGAAGCCCTGAGAAATCCCTCAGTTGGTACTTCCACTATTATTGAGACAAAACCTTTTGTAAACATTTTTGTTCTGAATTTCAGGACAGGACATTTTGGTTAATAATTTGAAATGGGTGGCCTTTAAAATCACCATTGTTTATGCTTTTCTACGCATCCAAAACTACCTTCCAGATAATAGTTTCCAGATGTAAGAATTCACAAGTTTGCCAAATACTTCTCAGTTGTTGCTGGGGATTGCAGCTTTGGATTTTGCTGACCGACTGTTAACAGTCTGAAGTGGGCAGTGTGAACACGCGGAGGAGCCATCTCGGCCTGTAGCGTTGGTGAAGCTGGTCTACTGCAGTTGGCTAACTTTGCCTGAACCCAGACCGTGCATAAAGCATTCGGATGTTCCCTTTGGTCAGCTGAGCCCTCTTGGACAGTAACATCCAGGTACCAGATGGCTGCAAGTAGTTTGAGGGATGAGAGCAACTCAAACTCTCCCAAGTAGATCTAAGATAAGATAGTCAACGCTTGGAGAACCAAGGGTTCAAGCCCCAACAAAGCTAACATGAGATCTTTTGGAAACTGTTACAGAAAAAAAAAGACAAGATGTAGTCATTTCTCTTGATTTTTCAATTATTAGAGGTTGTGGCACTTTGTAAAAAAGATTTTCTTCAGTGGTCTTTGCTTCTTCACGTGATCTGAATATCGAGGGAGTCTTCTCCTAACCGTGGCTAATTTAGGAATGTGTTGTAAAATCTCATATCACAAAGAAATCTAGCATACGGTCTTATAGTAGATGCAATCAAGAATTCACAAGAAAGCAAGATACATGCCTTTTATAAATCAGTCAGCAAATATCCTGAAAAGGATGCATGCGTTTTGAGTACTTCTATTTAGGTTGGTTTTACCATACCAAGTGTTATTTTTCATCCTTCTTGAATAAATTCTATAATCACACCGTTTCTTTTTTTTTTTTTAATGGATGGAGATGTTTGTTTCTGCCCAGCTAACGAATAAAGGCTCTCATTGCTCTGCATGCCTCGCACCCGCTCCGTGGCTTTTCCCTGCACAGCTAAACACAAAGGGACATGAAGAGAAGTACTTCTCTTTCTCCTTCTCTGGCTGCTTTTTCTGTCGACTGTATGCTCAATGGCAGGATCATATCTTAAATGACTGGTTTTAGACTGGTCAACTTTTAACACTTCCTAGAACAACAATTTGCCTCTCATCCACGCCCGTTCTCCCACAAAGGTTAAAAGTTAGTATCAAGGGTGACTTTCCAGGCAAAAAGAACACACCTGATGAAAGCAGGGAATACTGATCGTAAATGTTACTTTTACTTGCTAGGGGAAACGGAGGATTCTGCAATTCAAAAATACGCGGAACAAGTCCTGTAGGCCTTACCTTCCGCAGAGAGGGGAAAAGGTGAAATACCCAGTGCTGAGCAACAAGTACAACCAACAACATGCCTTCAAGAGGTGTTAAGAAATATATGACACTTACCTTTTAATTTATTTATAAATTATATATACACACTTACTAGGTGACAACTGGTACGTTTTACACTGAAAGCAGTAGCAGGATGTCGGAATAATTAGGCTCTGTTTCAAAGTGCCCTGCTGAGCTTCAGCAAATCACACACCCTCTGTATTGGACACAGGAAATTCAAACTGGAAGACTCTCCCAAAATATCAAATATGATTGTAATTAAACTATTAGCTTCGTTTCCTGGCAAAATCTACATTAGAAAACCCTCTCTGTGTACATGCAGTTTTTATTAACAAAAAAGAAAACTGTATCTTACCGTATCTTTCTGCAAGTAAAATTACTTGGGCTCGAAAAAAGCACGTTTCATGCCGGTACAATTCTCAGCACCATTCTACGCTCCCCTACTGCTAAACTTGCAGAGCTATTCCAGAATATTTTTTCCTCTGTAGCTACTCTTGTGTATTTAGTCTTGTTAGTCGGGTAATTATTCTGGTATTGTCAGCAGTGTTCGCACAGGGAGCCAGGCTGACATAACTGTTCCAGAACAACTCTTGCCAATAAGAGCATACCGTGTTAAGCAATTCTTTTTACTTTTGGCAATTACGGACTTTTATTCTGAAGCACCAGAGCAGATCAGGTCCCAGCTTATTTTACATGACTATTTTAGGACTTATTATCCCCAGAACTTGGCCAAAAATCATCTTCCAATCTGTCTTGAGTAACTGAAAGTCTTAAAGACTAGCTTGTTTTTCTGTCCTTTAAACATTACCACCATTTCCAGTAATGTGAATTTGTTTCCTGATTCTTTTATGTGCAAAGTCAGCTGTAGTAGCAAACCTCATATTCATCAGCAGTTTAAGCTACCTGAGACAAACTAATTATGGTATGCCTGTTTATTCTGCTCCACTGTCTTCTTAGGAGGGGGCCTGCTACCCCCAGTAAAGAAGTCAAAACAA
The DNA here is from genome assembly GCA_008658365.1 of Alca torda. Lineage (NCBI taxonomy): Eukaryota > Metazoa > Chordata > Aves > Charadriiformes > Alcidae > Alca > Alca torda. The sequence continues at coordinate 10,996,632 of CM018081.1, forward strand.
GCAGCTGTAGCGTGGTGACGGCTGACGTGGCTTCAGCTGTTTGCAAACTAGATGCTCTGGCTTTTCCCAAATCACTGTTGCAAACTGCTTAAGTGTAATCTGACTTTGTACTGATGCGGATGAGCAGCGTTTGTACGTCCCATTCCACTGGCTTTGCTGCAAGGGGAAGAACTTCTGAGACACAAACATTGGTGCAATTTTTTGGTCAGCACAGCTGTTTCTGAAATGACTGTCTGAGCAGTCACCTACTATAATGTTCACATAACCTTCTTGCCAGTAAAATTACATCAACTTATAAAACAACATGAACTAAGCTGACAGAAGTTCTTTTTTTTTATTTTTGCTAGCAGACCGTGTCCACATTAGAGGTTTTGCTGGCTTGGAGACGTTAGCGGGGGAGGTATGCTGACATAGCTATTTTGGTGAAACTTTGTAATATACACCAGGTCTTTGTATTAAATAAACCACATCAGAGTTGGCTACCTAGGATATGCTTTGCATGCATTCTGAGGTGCCAACCAAAGTCTAAAAGCTGTTAGCTACCTGAGAAACAAATAACTGTGAAACGCACACAGATAAAACCCAGAAGCATTGACCCCGTTGTTAAAAAACACAATACGTTTACTGAAGTATACCTCTCCAGAAGAAGTCCCTTGAAAATTAGATTAATACAGAACTATTAGCAAAAGCATAATATAAAAAAATCTCTATCAAACAATAACCAATTGCCACAAATGCAAATAAAAATTATTAATTCGCATTACAAACTGTATGGGTTTTAAAGTGTAAATGTGTATGTACGATGTACATGTATACCTATGTACAGTGAAACTTCATGTAACGTGTTTACTGTTCCATTTTATTCTTTGTTCTCCATTATTTATGTTGGACCAATAGAAGCTTTCTTTTTATATATGGCTCTTTTTCACGGAAGTATATGAAAGCAAGTAGGTGTAGTTAATGACCACTTCAACTCTCTTTGCGTACTGCGTACCCAAACAGCAGGCAGGAACTCTGCATACTCCGCCTGGTCTGCACTGTTTAACTGTTACACAGTAACCCAGAAAGCCTGAGATTTTTCCAGGGAATCCCAAATGCTGTATTTTAGAACAGACATCACACGTGCGTCTTCACCTATGTAGGCATTCTCAGAAAAATTTTAATGTACCTAGGGCTTCGATCCAAAGCAGTGATGGATCTAGATTAAAAATTATGTGTGGTATTGTTTCTTTAAAACATTAAATGCTCGTTATCTAAGGGTACATTTGAAAGTGCACTTACTTCTGATCTGTTTGCTTGGCTTTCCACTGAAGTATAGATTGAACTTGCTGCTAGAAAATGTACAACAAATAGGGTATTCTCAAAGTACTGTACTTTTATAAATCCTTCAGTTGAACAAAAAAAGTTTGTAATATTCAAAAACACTTGAACAGCACTTTAAATTGAGATAAAATAATGTTATTGTCTTATTTTTTGTAATGTACGATCTTGCAATTAGAAGCAAAAAGTAATGATAAGGAGACTTTCTGTGTCACATTTGTGGTTTAGCTCCTTTATCATTTAATCCAATCCCATTGTGACTGAAGTGTAATTTTCTTCCATGGACTTGAACATATTGAATCATTTTCTATCAATGCTGGTGGTCATATCCTATTTTTGTGTTCAAAGAAGGAAGTTACTATTTTCTAAACAAAGAATGGTAACAACAATACTATGAGAATTTATTCTTTCAGTTTTAGTAACTTTCAGATTAGTGGAGAAAGATGTTTTAGCCTACACCAAGTGGCACAATAGCAGCTAATTATATTATTCAATAAAAAGTGAAGCTGAAATACATCTTTCTGAAGAAGACAGTTCTATCTGTAATAAATACTGCTTAAGTTTAGAACGGATGGGCATATACCTATTCACAAGATGCCACACTGTCTTATGGAAGTGGTCTAATTAATGTAGATGAGATTATCAGAGTTTTGCCTTGAATAGGCATGTCATCTGGAAAGGAATGTAAGAGATAGATGGGTGTGTCTTTACTCAAGGATACAGAGGCCTGGAAGAAGCAAGAAAGCCCTTGTAAAGGCTGTATGAAAAATCACTCATGTTCAGATCATTATCTGTACAATAAGCACACGTGCACACACACAATCATCTAATATCCAAAGGTTTTAAACAGGGAAATTGCAGAAAAAAAATATTTAATATCTGCATAACCCTGGAGCAGGTGCTGTAGTTAGCACAGCTGCCTGAGCTAGTAAAAATGTTAGCAAGTGACCCAGTAAGGAAGCAGCAGAAGAATGGTATAAAAGATAGCATGGAAAATTCTTAGGGAAGGGAAGCATAAACAAGTCTCAGGAGTACTGGGTTTCCTGAACAGAAACATAGCAGATGTGGCAACAAAAAAAAACCAACAAAGCCAAGGAGGAGATCTGCCTAGCCAATGGAAACATGAACAGGAAATGTAAGGAAAAATAAATGACAGGGAATATTTGTTGAAGCAAGGAAATCAGGAAATGCACACGCAAGATCTGTTCCATAGAGCTAGCTGATCCTAATCCAGAGTTCATGTACAGGCTTAAACTGTGAATCTCAGAATCTGCATTACCAATATTAAATGTAACACTGACCAAGGGACAAAGATTGTTCAAGAGTCAGATCCAAGTTCTAAGCTGGAAGTTCAGAAGCAAGTGAAGTTCAGAATAGTTAATGCTGCTTATTAAGAAATAAGTGAGAAATAAGTTCAGAAAAAAATTACTTACCTAAGACTTTTCTAATGTAGATTCTGATTACTGAGGAGGATGTGTCCTTATTAATCAGCGCAGTCTGGAGTCTGTCCAAAATGCAGAAATAAAATGAAGAAATGCATTGCTAAAATAAAGTTGTGTGTTTGTATAGCCAATGTGTGATGCCTATATGTGTGTAGTCATAAAAACACTGTATGCTTCCTGTTCCACTGAAGTTGGAAAGTGAACATTATTCTTTATCGATGCAGCTACTGAATTTAAATGGATTCTGGTCACATTACCATTCAAAAGTTGTTCCAAGTGCACCAAAAAATGAGACAAGATTGAAAAAAAGAGTATGTATTACATTTACTTTATGGAAAGCCTCAGAAATGTATTCTGATGATAGCTCTGGCTTCTAGTGTAGACCAGAGGACAAATGACTGTGAACAGGCGGTCAGGGTAGACCCACAAAGTATCACAGCTGTATTTGAAATACAACCTATGGATGGTGAGTTGGGAAGATTTATGATGCAACTCTGCTCTGAATTTGTACCTGTCAAAGGGCTAAACCTTACCTAAACTACACCAAAGTAGTTGCAGTCCATTTCACTATGAACGCTTCCTTCCTTTTCTCCCCACTGCCACAGCATCACGGAATTATGCCATGAAGCTTGTATGTGAACTAATTTAAGCATCCTTTTGCTTCCAGAAATTAGTATCACCCATGAACTTCCTAAAGAGTGGTTCTAAAGCAAAGCTAATTCACTTGACGGAAATTCAGGTGCACCAGGAGGGAAAGCGCCCTGAGGTTCCTTGAGCACTGAACCGACTCTTTGATGACAGACAGGGAGATGCCGCTGCTCCGCTGCCGCGGGCCCCGGGCGACGGCCGGGCTGGGCCGGCCGCTCCCGTCGAGGGGCCGCTCCTCGGGCAGCGGGGGGCTCCGGGCCGGCAGCGAGCGGGGCCGCCGCGGTCACCCGGAGCCGCCTTCCCCCCGCCTCCGCCGGCTTCGTCCGGGGCGGGAAAGCGGCGGGGCGGGAGGGATGTGAGGACAGACCCCGGCCGGCTCTGAGGGACGTGCCCCGATCTCGGCCGGCTCTCAGGGACGCCCCGACGGGCCCGCGGCCCCGATCCCGGCCGGCTCTCAGGGACGCCCCGGAGGGCCCGGCCCAGCCCGCTGCCCCGCCGCCCCGAGGGCCCCTCAGCCGGCGGGGCAGCCGCCACCGCCCCACGGCGCTTCCGAGCACCCCAAAGTTTCGGCGGCGGTTGCATAACTGCGGGCGGGGCGGGGGCTGGGGCCGGGCCGACGGGCGGGAGGGAGGGGCCGGCGCGGCCCTCGCCCCGCCGCTGCCCGACCGGGGGAGGGCGTCGCGCTGCCCGGGGGCTGACCCGCCCGCCCCTCCGCCGGCTGCCCGGGACGCCGACACTGCTGGGGCGGGCGCAGAGGCACTCCCCGCGCCGCCCGCCCGCTCCGGCAGAGCCCGCCCGGCTCCGAAGGGCACGTCCGTGGCGGCGGTCTGAAGGGGCCGGGGGGGGACGACCCGCCGCCGGGTGTAAAAATGAACCCCGCTCCCGCCGCCCCGCCGCCGGGGCAGCAGGTGATCCACGTCACGCAGGACCTGGACACGGAGCTGGAGGCGCTTTTCAACGCGGTGATGAACCCCAAGCCCAGCTCCTGGAGGAAGAAGATCCTGCCCGAGTCCTTCTTCAAGGAGCCCGATTCGGGCTCGCACTCGCGGCAGTCCAGCACGGACTCGGGCGGCCCGCCGCCCCGGCCCGCCGCCGCCCAGCACGTCCGCTCCCACTCCTCGCCCGCCTCGCTGCTGGGCTCGGGCCCGGCGCCGCAGCACGCGCACCTCCGCCAGCGCTCCTACGACGTGACGGACGAGCTGCCGCTGCCGCCCGGCTGGGAGATGGCGCTCACGCCCATGGGACAGCGGTACTTCCTCAAGTGAGTGGGGTGGCGGGCGGGGAGTGCGGATGGAGCTCCCGCGCTCGGGACGGGCGCGGGGTCCCGGTCCGGAGGGAGGTTGCCGGGGCCCGGTCCGCACCGGGGGAGGGTTGTCGACGGCGTTTGAGGGCGGCCGGCCGGAGCCACCGCGGGGGGGGAGGCAGTATAAGGGGGGTGTGAGGTCGCCCTCGCTGGCCGGGCGCGAGCTGCGCCGTGAGGCGGCGGGGGAGCAGCGCCGTGAAGCGGCGAGAGGTGCCTGGGGCGGGGGGGCAGCGGCGTGAAGGTGAGGGGGGCCGCTGAGGGACGGGGGGCATCGCCGTGAGGTGAGGAAGGCGGGAGTTGCCTGATGGGGGGCAGCGGCATGAGGTGAGGGCGGCGGGGGCTCCCCGGGGGACGGGGTGCAGCGACGTAAGGTGAGGAAGGCGGGAGTTGCCTGATGGGGGACAGTGGCGTGAGGTGAGGGCGGCGGGGGCTTGCCGGGGAACGGGGCCTAGCGACGTGAGGTGAGAGCGGCGTGAGGTGAGGACGTCGGGGGTTCCCCGGGGACGGGGGGCACCGGCGTGAGGTGAGGGTGGTGGGGAGGTCGGCGGAGGGGACCCGGGGCAGCGGCATGAGGTGAGGGCGGCGGGCGCTCCCCGGGGAGGGGGGCAGCGGCATGAGGTGAGGGCGGCGGGAGGTGCCTGCTGGGGGGCACCGGCGTGAAGTGAGGAAGGTGGGGGGGGGGGGGGTGTCGACGGAGGGTCCCCGGGAGACGGGGGGCAGTGGCGTGAGGCGGGGGGCGGCGAGGCTTTCCAAGCCTGAGGTGGATGCGAGAGCCCGGGGAGGAAACTCCTTCCCCGCTCCCCGGAGGGAAGAGGAAGCGGAGCGAGCCGCGGGAGGGCCTCTACCAGAGCCGGGCGAAGCCCGGCCTCCAAACTGTCGGCTCCGTATTTCTGCTTGGCCACACGTCCGAGGTTCAGAAACTATTTTTTTGAGAATGAACTTAATAGCCGTTGTTCCAGGGAGTTTTCCAGAACGTGGGAACAGGACACGGTGTGTCTGTGACCTGCCGGAGGTAAAACAGATTGTGGAGGGGGGAACTGCATAACCTGCGCCCCCAGCTCCAGGCGGGAACTGGGGAACCGCCGCGTTCGTATCCTGGGCGGCTTCTCACTAATGGAATGCACTGCTGCAGGACAAGTGGTGTGCATTATATTTATAGCATCCATATCTTTAGGGACACGGGAAGAGGCTTCCTTATTTTAGTGACAGATTTTGAGAAGTGTGGTAACATAACTGCCTAACCCTTCTGGCCAGTAACTTCAGCTGAAGTGTTTTATTGATGACATTTGGAATTAGATTCAAAGCAGTTTAATAGGCCCGAAAATACCAGTAATTGTAACATATAAGTAGTAATTGTAATTGTAATATGTAATTGTAGTATATAAGTTTAGTAATGAAATAAAGCATTTACTGATGAAGCATCTAGCTAAGGATATTGAGGGAGTTAAACTGCCAGGGCTACAGAGACCATTTACTCGTTCACTAGAGCCTTCTCGGTCAGAAGAATAGTATCTTGGGTTCACATTCAACCCTGTGTGTGTATATTCAGCCATAATAAATGGCAAATAGACAATGTGTGGTAGGGCTCAGGGGAAAGATGTTTAGAAAAATGAATAAATGCATAATTTACATGATTCTATAATGATTTCTTTGCCTTGTGGCTTTGGAATCTCCAAAGGATTAGTCAAGAGCCCAGTCTTTGAATTGCTCTGCTCAGAGTTTAGATTTTTGCCTCTTGGCATACTCTGAGTTAGTAGCAAAGCACGAAATCATGTTTTATTTCTTTCTGCCGTTCTGTATGTTACTGTATCTGGTTTATAACACCATGTGGACATGTACAGGATCCAAATTTAGGGGTTTTTTATTAATCTGTTTTATCAGCTGAATGAGAAGATCTTTATGCTCTGCAATTTGCGTATATTTTTCTCAGTAGAACGGGGCAGAGAAGAAGCAGCTGACTGGTAGGAGCACTGTAACAGATCATTTGTAAATAAATATTTTATATAAATTCTTACTAGGGCTTGGCTAGCAGGTGTTTTCAGATACCTCTGGCTAAAAATTACACAACATAATCTTTGTCTGCCATTTGGCTTTTGACTAATGTAAAAATGAGCTCATGTGGTTTCACCTTCTTGTCACACATTTCTGACATAGAGACAGAGTTTTCCAAGCTGATGGATTCTTGTTGCTTAGGCCAAAATGCAAGTCTTTACCAAAAAAAAAACATGTATAAAACCCCAAAGTGTCTTTCATTTTTTTCCCAAATCCTGTCAACAGTAGTATTCTTATTAACAACATCCTTTTCTTACATAAAATACAGTTTTCTTTGTGCATGTGATTTGCTACCTGAGTTAGTCTTTGTTTTGTTTCCCCGTTTTATTTATCCAACAGAACTTCTCTTATTTCTATAAAAATTAATTTGAATAATGTATTTCTCTATACCTGTAATGTATCTCATAATACCTCAATGCTTTTGGGAGTAATGGTTAGCTATAAAATGATCACATATGAATTACAATATTTTGCAAGCTGTGTATTTTGCAAGATTGTTTATGGAAGGCAGCATTTAAAACTGTGTGCAATAATACGCAGGGTTCAACTCAGATGATGTGCTTGAAAATCCTATTTGGTTAAACCAGGCATACAAGGCCATACTTTTCTATATTCAAGGCCTGTCTGTCAAAAAAAAAAAAAGTTGCCATCTCTTTCCGGCTTAATGATAAAGATTTGTTTCTAGTCATTAGCAAAAGAAAATTAGGAAGCAAATTAAGAGCAAATCACCAGATTAGGTCCTGTTAAAGCCTCTATTATCTGTTGAAGTTTAGAATATAATTTGTTGTATTTAAATGTATTTTCAGAAATTATTAGACAAAAGTAGTGATGGGACTTTCAGTGAACAGTGAGCTAACCTTGTTGACCGGGAACCAGCTCTAACTTGAAGCAGTCGCGCTCCTGCATGTCAGTTCCTGCAGAAATTTTCTGGCTGTGACTGGAAGAAACATAAGTAGCCTGGGGACCACTCCACCCTGTAATTAAATACCAAACCACAGAAGTGGGGGATGGAAAACAGGCTAATGAACACACACTTATGGCAATGTTATCTAAAGCATTTTTCTGTGTGTGCATGTGTGAAAAAAAATTTAAGTGTGATTTATTTCTGATAAAAGGGTTTCTGGAAGGACAGGCATATTGTCTTGCGTAGCTCTTATGTTGATAAGTGGGAATATCAGTTGCATATCAATCTGCATGCTGAGCTGTGTACACATATTCTGTAAAAAGAATTTTTCAAGTATTACTTTCCACCGATCTGTTTTTAAGTGGTACAGCCTCATATTTCAAATGAAGACTGAGGTTTTAATGTTTTCTCAGTGTGTGTACAGCGCTTCTTGGCCAGACTCTGATTTAATTCCAGAAGGTAAACAGAATATAGGGAGTACAGCGTTTGCACTGAACAGATTTGTGAAACTGTTGCTGCTGTTATCTTTATCACAGTGTGTTTTTTAAAATGTTACAGTGAACAGTTGCCATACCAGGACATAGTTGCCATCCTGCTTAAGGGGAAAGAAGGCTAATTACTTTCAATATTTTATTTACTTGACATATTCAGATTTTTTCCTACTGGTTTCTGTTGGTGAAGAAGCTTGATTTAACACACGATCAGCTTTATATTACTGAGCATGTTCAGTAGGACAGCAGGGGAAGAAAAGTAATGTTAATACTATGAAAACACTCTTTTTCTGAAAATGGCAAAACAGTAGTATTAAGACAGTTGAAGTGCTCAAATAATTTCCAAGTACAGCCTTTCCCTGAAAGCCATTTGTGTTAATTCTGTAGAGATTGTTATTTTTTTATATTGATATTGTGCTTGGTGCTGTACGGTATTCATAATAGAATTTTCCACTTCAGGAATGTAGTTACTTGACTAGAAATGGGGGAGGAGATGGACAATTCATGAGACAGTTACTCTGCTAAGTTCTGATAAAAATGTGGAAAGCACTAACACCTTTGTACAACACTTTTGCAGTTTGTTCCATAGTTATGACCACAATTACTCGTGGATGTGATGCGTGCCCTGTAAGGTGGGGCTTTCATCGAGGCAGCTTTCTTTGGTCCTTGTAGAAAAATGGTGCAAAGCAAGAGGCCGTGCAGCCTTGCTGGTTTTGTTGTCATGCATTACAAAGAGACGCTTACAAAAGTATATGGCTTTTTTGAGCATTTAATCCACACTTAAAAGGGATTTGTTTTGTCCCCCATCTCCAGTGGGGAGTTGTTCATGTGGGACTTAGTGCCTGAACTGCTCCTCTTGCCAGTGTCCCTTTGTTAAAAAGAAGTTATAATGTGCAAGACAGTGTCAAGATGTATTGCTACTAATTACTTTTGCCTGGAATTAATGCATGTGTCTACTATTTTAAAGTGTTCCTAACAGACAGGAAAGCTGTGACAGAGTACCAAAGTTTACTTGATGAAAATTCAACTATAGCTCACCTTTGTAACTAATTTTAGAGGTGCTTAGGAAGTTCTGAGATTGGAATGTATACATCAAAACTAAATTTGCAAGCTGTAATTGGCAGTGAGGTCTATCTGATTGCTCCTTTAACTGGAGTCTGTAGTTCAAATGCTGTTTTAATATGATGTTATAAATCCAGAGAATTTCCTTAACTTCCGTGCAAATGAGAATTGGTTTTTATCTTCCTGCTTCCTGGGGTCAACGTGATCTATAGAGTAATTTCAGCCTCTAGGTTCTGAGATTGGGTCAGATCTCATTTTGACAAAACTTGAGTGGCTGGCCTTTGTCTAAGGGACCTCCAGTGTAATCAAATAGGAGAGAGGGTCAGCACGTGAGCTCTTCAGACATGTGCAGTTAGGTCATTTAATTCCTACAAATGAAAATATACATGACATACAGAAATAGGAAAAATAATTTTATGATTAGAAACAAATTGTTATAGCCTCTTGATTTAATGATCTCTGGTACTATGTACAAGCAAGGAAAACAATGGAATTCCAAAGTTGTGTCTCAGAACAGAAAGTTATTTTAGTTTGCTAGTTAGTTTATTGCAAATATTAGGCCTTGGTAGGATTCTTGCCCAACTGAGGATGGAATAAGAATTTCAGTAATTGACCTTATATGTTGTTCAGGAATAACTGCTTTACTTCAGTACAAAATATTGTCAAATTTCTGGTAAGGGAGAGTTACAGATAAATTTGTATATACTGCCAAAATTAGGTGTGTAAATATTTTAAAGTACAGTAGAAACAATAAAATCATTAATCACAAGAGCATTTAATAAGTTTTATTAGAGAACTGTTGGTACTGGAAGTTATTATTGGGACATACTAATAAAAGCCATAGACACTAGTCCATATTCTTGCTGTTACGTGCTTCGTAGGCTGTTCTGCTTCATTAGAATTACACACCTATGACTCCAGTCAAAACTTGCATTCCACTCATCAGAGCTTTAGAAGTTTCTCAATTTAATATTGAATTCGGAATGCAATCATATTTCAAATAAATCTGTATGAACTTAATTTAATTGCTGTACTTGGCAAACGTATTAAATAATAAACACTGACAAACTATAACAGTAATTATTTCGTAGTAATCTGCATACAAATTTAAAAACTTTTTTTAATATTACATGAAGGAAATGTTGTTTCCTGGTTGTTTTTATGCACCCTTTTGATTTATAACAATGTTTTCTCATCACTATGTTCCACTAAATAATGAGTAAATTCTCATGATTTATTCAGCTTGATAGAAACATGTAGCTTGATAGGAATGTTCAGACAGAGCAAACAATGAGGTTCATGTGATCACTTAAAAGTCCACAGTGATTTTTTTGTTTTTGAGGATGTTTGCTAATTTTATATTTTAGATGTGGGGTTTTTTCCAGTGCGTTTAACCAGAGCACATATTCTGCCAAATAAAATGCTGTATCATTAGCTCTTAAGTACATCAGTACAACAGTACCAACATGGAAATTTTTATTTATTTACTTTTATTTCTTTTGTTGTTCTGAAAGGTTTAATAGCATATTCAGTGCTGCGTTAGAAGTAGTGAATTGAACTAAAGCTAGACCTGCAATGGTCCCCAGAAGAAAAAAAAAAAAATTGACTGTAGTGATTTAATTTCTTTGTGCTTCTGTCAATGCAAATGGGTATATGGAACTAAAACACTGAGAAATAAAGTTAAGCTTAGAATTTACAGGGAAGTGAAGAAAAGTTATTCATATGTTTATTTAACTTTGTGGAAATTAAAGTGTTTTTTTTTCCCATTGACAATTCTAAATACTTGGCATAGATTACTTTAAAATCGGACTGATTCACTGGAGGAAATTTTGACCTGGATAGACAAATAACTTCTTTTGATATAAATTTATAAAGCACAGTTGAAAAGAAAAATCAAGCTAATTTCTACGTTGATGTTGGAATCCCTCTTAAAAATTTAAAAAAACCACCAAGGATCTATGAGCTACTTCCCCCCCCCCTGAATTTGGTAGTAGGAATGGCTACAGAGTTTCTGATGAAAGCTAATAATTATTCATCTTCTGGTCCAAGATGATGTCTTTTCATGGTTGATAGACTAATTTGTCAGAATCTAAAATTTTGTCACCTGTGGTGCGTAGTGGAAATCAGTGGTTAATATGGTTCTTCAAATGTGGTGCCTAATAAAATCTGAGGATGAAAGCAGATCTGCAGTAAAATTGCTTTAAGGACATACTCGATTTACAGGGTGTGATCCAGTTCCCTCTCTTGTTGGGTTTTCTGAGTTAGGATATAAGCTATGTTTTTGACATAGCTGTAAAGTGTTACTGAAGAAAGCTTTAAGCAAGACTACACTGACCCTAGAAGAGTTACCTAGAAGGGTTTCCTTTGAGGAAATACTTAAGAAACTTATTGTAAAGGGCTGTCTAGACACAAAAGTTGCACTAAATCTAGGTGTATGTACTTCTAAATGATTTAAGGAAATCACTGAACAACCCTGCTATACACACTATTGTGTTGATATAAAATTGGATATATTGGACTCATGCACTTTTAAGCCAATAAATGTATAATGTGCATGCAGCGAATTTCATTAGTTTAATCAAATTTGTCTTAAATTAATCCTTTAGTCTTAGTGTTAAACCCAAAGTCCAGGAGTGTTTGTGTGTTAAGGTATGACAACTGTCATGCATCCGTCTCATGATGTGAGCTGAAAATAGAATTTGTTTATGCATTAAGCATTAGAAAAGAATATTGTTTAGCATATTTTAGAAAGGTGTGTATAGTATAGATACAGGTGTTAAGAATGCTACCATGAAAACATTTTTCTGGAACCATCTGAAAGGGTGTTGGCTTTCCTAATGGTTTGGGTTGCTCAAAGAAATTAAAATGAGCAGTAGGTTTCTTTTTATAATTTTTGTGAGCTGCTATAGTCAACATCTAAAAGATGGTCTGCCTGGCCAGCTTTACTCCATAGCTGGTGAATAGACAGTATGCAGAGCTGTCTGCTTCCTAAGTTGATGAATGTGTTTAACTCTGAACAGGTTCAAAAACGTAGAATGCGTAAAGTCTGACCTTTCTAGCTTTTTGCTGTTCACTCCTTCAAATCATGTTGTAAGAGTCGGAGGGTAGGCTTTGACTTGTTTCCTGTTTGGATGCTTTGGATGAAGTTGAAAATTGGTTTTACCCATAATTCCATCTCTTTGATTAATGAGGTTATTACAGGACAAGAGCTTCTTTGTAACAGCGTATTTAGTGCTCTGGGGCCTAGCGTGACTAGCAGATGCAAATTGTATGGAAGCAATTAAATCCAAAGGAAATGTCATGTGGGATGAATGTCAACATACAGACTTGTGATATTTTTCCCCTTTCATTTTAGAGAGGGAGAGAGGTGTCCGTGATTTTGGGTGGAGGTGGTTTTTTTTTTTTTTAGTTTGGGAATTTTTTTTTTACATTGATTAAATCAAAGTCCAGACCTAGCATGAATACTAATACCTGTGACTGTTGTATGAACTCTTCAGGAATGTAATACTTGGGAACATTGCACTGTACTGCAGTATTTCCTACCTATGACTACTTTTAAGGCAGATGTGACTGAAGCTACACTGAAGAGACAGATACAGGCTTGCTTAGAGAACGGAGCAGAATGTATTGTGTTTAATCTGAAATAATTGCTTAGACTGTCACCACAAATTACTACAACATCAGGGAAGGTGTGAAAGAGGAGTTGGCTATCTTGCATTTCCTCATGGCTAATAGCAGGCATGTAGGCAGTTACAGTGTAAGCGCAGCAGTAGTAGAGCTGCAAGTTCGGACACAGCTTTTCCTGCAGTAACTTGTTCGTCTGCCCATACCCTATGCAACATCTGCTGGGCCCTCACTGTTTTCTTGGTCAGAATACTCCTTTTTGTTCATTGAGTGTTATCTCTCCCTAATCCTTCCTTGGGGTCAATATTCTGACAGTCTTTCAGGTTTGTGAATAGAAGGACGCTTCCATGGTATGTTTAAATCTTTCCCTGTGCCACAAGTAATCCTTTTTTTTCTACCTGTGATCAATTTTCCTAGTCTGTCTACTGTTGGTGTTTTTATTAAATGTTCCATGTTCCTATTTTTCAATGACTGATTGGTGAGCAATGGCATAAGCATCACAAAATGAAGTAACAGTCTTCTGTTAAGAAATTCTTAAAGGCTGTCTTAAAATATATTGAGTTTCTGAAATAAAAAATTTGAACTGTGAGACTTCTGTTTATGTGAGATTCTTAAAGGCCACTGGCAGACTTAAATTCTGTTGGGTGGTTTGGTTTTTGGTTGTTTTTGTTTTTTTTTTTTTAAAGAAGTTATCAAAACTTCTTGATTATCATGTTTTCTTAGGCTTCACCTTCACTGTGAAGCAAAAATACAGCAGCATCAGAGAAGAAGGAAGTACAAGTCATTTGGAAGCTGACCTAGGTATAAGGAAACAGCAGTGCAGTTCCTGTTGTGCAGCAGAGTGTGACTTAGGAAATCATGTAATCTCTGTGCCTTCATTTGTGGTATGTAAAACTATAAGAATATGTTTTCCCACTTTCTAGTAGCTCATGAAATAGCATGTTAAAGATTGAGGCACTAGCACGAAACTCAAAAGTATCTATAGTGATGTTGATGATGTAGGGCATATACATTAAGAACTGATCAGCATCTGTTCTTGTCCATGAAAAATTCCTGTGTATTGAAGCAGATAACATACAGGAATAAACACTAAATTTTTGCTTTGTGGAAGTTGTTTCTCACAGTGTAAGCTTACATCCTTTTGCAGTGTTACCGTTCTAAGTGGATCTGAAGCTTGTGTTTCCATAGGGCAGCTCAGACTTCAACTACCAGAATATTGTCGTGCAGTCAGTGGTGATTCTTGACCATTCTACCAGCAGCAGGAGTTCAAAATCCCTAGAGAGGACTGCAGATTGCTCTTTAATATCCTTCTCCTCTGGTCTTGTTTATAAAAACTAACTCTAATTTGTGCAAACTACAGCAACGCATTTGGAGGTAGAACAGAATTTTTCAGACTTCACAGATGTAAGAGGAAGGCAGCTTGCCCAACTGGAGTTTGATTTACAGGCCACATTTTCTCTCTTGACCTGATAAAGGTAGAGGTCTCTTTACCTGATAAATCGTTTGGGGGATGTGGGTTTGGAGTCTCCTTTTTCAAAAAGGAAGAAAGAAGAAGAAAAAAACCAAGCTCTTTTGTGTCATTTGTTTGCCTAAGTAGCCTTTTGTACACATTAAGGTGCAAATGTGAATGTTGTTTTCAGAATTTTCTCAAAATACGGTGTTTTCAAAAGCTTCAGGAATAAAAGTAATTATTGCTTGAGAAAGGCTTCAGGTTGTCTGCTTAGTTGGACAGTTTGGACAAAAGTAGCTTTTCTAATCTTAACATCCTTTCTGTATGATTTCTGTTAGAGACACACAGGAAGTTACATTGTGTGGATACACTTCTCTACAGGCTCTTGCCAGTGCCATTATTCACCTAGGTTAGATATCTGGGGACTCAAACAAAGCAGGCCTTGCATCAGTAAATGAGTACAGCCTGCACTGTGTGGTCATCATTGTACAGCTTTGTGGGGAATGGAGTAAAAGGTCAACATTTTTGAGCTTACAAGAGCAGAATTTAGTGTGGGAGTTTTTCACAAAAGGGTTTTTTTTAGTCCACATTTGGTTTTGACACTACATTTTCCTACTCATGTTTGTCATTTTGCTCATCGTACTGTATATGTTTAAACAGAAATGTAACTGCTTCTGTCTTGAGATGCTAGGAAAAATATTTTTTTTTGCAAATGTGTGTGGCTTAATTGCACAGGCACATGTCAAAAATGATGATTTGATATGATGTGAAGTTAATGTGAAAACTGTGGGCCAGATTTTCATGTTGAATAAATGTGTGTATATGCAATCTGCAACTCCTCTAACTGATGTGGCAGCCCTGCTAGCATGAGGGGTGTAGCAATGCCAGTGATTTTTACCATTCTTTCATACTGCAGAGGATATACCTAATCTAATTTTTGACAGCAATTCCTTTAATGAAGATTTTTCCAGTCATGGGATGATCTTCTCAGAAATGCTACCATCGCTGTCTCTTAGCCCTGATATCACCCAAATGGTAGATTACAATTTTAGATAAAACTAGTTTTTCTTAGAGGTGGCAGAGGGTTGTGCTTCTTTATTCATGTTTTATATTTGATTTTTATCTGCTACTGAAAGATTTTATGGCAGTGGAGAATCAATGCCACTGCAAGAGAGTGGGCAATGTGAAACTGAGTAACTAAAGTAAAAGAGATTTCTAGTGAGACTGTTTACAACTTATTGAAAGTGGAACATTAAATGATTGATATTTAAGAGAAATTAAGGTTTTGCTAAAGATTCAGCACTGAGGGTAGTCAGTAAAGGTGTCTTGTCAAAGATAGGAAAGATCCTGGTTTGAGATTTGTGACATTCCCAGCATTAAAAAGGCATCCTTTTTAACTTATGCCAAACTTGAAAGCAGAAAATGATGAATCAGTCATCATATTAAAAGAAAAAAAGAGGGGTATAATTCCAATTTAAAAAAAAAAAGGCATCTCTATGAAAATTTCTGGAGCTACTGATTTCATGTGACACTTTATGTTCTGTTTAGATTTCTTTCATTAAAAAACTAAATCTTTTGCTCTAAGGTCCCTCCAAAAATAGATTAATAATATAAAAAGTTCAGTATCAA
Source organism: Alca torda (assembly GCA_008658365.1). Taxonomy (NCBI): domain Eukaryota; kingdom Metazoa; phylum Chordata; class Aves; order Charadriiformes; family Alcidae; genus Alca; species Alca torda. The sequence continues at coordinate 11,012,557 of CM018081.1, forward strand.
AGTTATTCTGACAGCCTTGCAAAGGCCTCTGTAGACAATTGTTGGTACAAAGATTGTGTATGTGATCAGCTGTAGTGGAGCCTCAGCTGAAGGTCACCCAGTCAACATTCTGTATGTCTTTCCACGCTTGGGAACACTTGTTGTTGTTCTTTTTGTCTTGGTTTTCATTTATATCTGAAAAGGGAAAATAAGGTTCCCTGGGAATTCTGAGACATTAGGTGACAGGTCATTTTTTTCAGTGTCATACTCAGCCACACATAATTGGACAAATATCTTTATTTTAATTAATAGTTCACTTAAGTGTTTGAGGGTTTGTTTGTAATTATTCATTTATTTTAAAGACAATTTCAGAGGGCTTTCTTCTTGTTTCAGAATGCTGTTGGGCTTGTTCTTCTATGACTGTTCATAAGTCATCAGAAAAGAACAAGTTAGTGTAATGGAAACGCAGAAGCTTAGCTGTTTCGATATGTTTAAAAAAAAGTCTATCACCTTTACAATCTAAAAAAAGTGATGTAAAACATGAAGTAAGAAAATTTCCTCTTTTGGAAAAGATGCTTTGCAAAATGAAATCGGTGATTGTTACACTGTTTTTCTTTTTTGCAAATGAAAAGTTTGATCTCACAAATTCATACCTGAGATAGATTACTCTTCTGAGTAGGAATTAATTATTTAAGCATTTTCAAGATTGAATCCAGAAGCAGAGGACCCAGACCTCCTTGTTTCATAAAGGTGTGAAACACAAGATTTGAAACGCGTGCTTGGTTGCCTGGCAGGGATTTATCTGTGATGGTGATGTGACTGGGGATGGCTGCTGTGCAAGGTGGTAGCTGGAGATCACAACACCCGTTCAGCTGCAGTCAAGTTGGAGAGGCACCTGTGACTGCAGCGTAAATATTCAGCTGCGTGTTTTTCTCTCTCTGACAAAGGGCTGGTCAGACCAGGCAGCCTGACTGCCTGCATCTGCTGTGCAGGAGTCCCAGAATGACAGAGTGCATTGCTGTGCAGGTGCCTGAGCTGCTGGTGACAGTGGAGTACGTGTCAGGACTCTTCTGGTATGTTGCAGTTTGTGCTTGCAGCCTAAAAGTCCATGAGAATATGTCTTCCAATGGAAAGAATTCCATCTCTTGCCTTCCTACAGGGAAAAGAGAGTCCCAGAACTTTACATTTATAATTGATGGGTTTGTTCTTCTCTTGTGTCCTTACTCACAATGGATTGTACGACCCATACTTCAAGCAGGTCCTGAATAAGTATGGAGAACCCTAGGGACTCAGTTATGGGATTTTGTTCTCAGAGTTCCCTTTTGCACTTTAAGCAGAACAGTTCGCCATTTAGCTGGTGACCGTGATTGCATTTTGGTTCTCTCACCAAGTAGAGAGATGATGTGAAAGTCGGCAATGCTCCTAGAGAATTTGTATTCTTTGTTGCAGCCTGTTGATTCCCTAACAAAAGGCTGACATGCTGCGGTATGGGAGATGCCACCCAGATATGTTCTTGAGAATGGGAAATCTGAGTTATTGACACTTCAACAGTTGTGCCAAATTTTTTTTGCCATAAGACTACTTAATGTAACTTTGAGTTTAGTCACTATTTTGTAGAAGCATAGTAAGTAGTAATAATCTAGTCCAGTCCCTTCTATTAGAGGTAACTACTTCATATAATCCGCTTTACATTTCTCTAAAATGTAAGTTTTTTTGACCTTGCTCTTCCTGTTAAGACAGTTGCAGAAACTTCTCTGATACGCAGAAATCTTGTTTTAATATCTTGCCTTTTTATAGTGTGCAGACTGTTATTGTTTGTGCATAATGAGAATATTACAGTAGGAATATACATTTGTAGGCCTCTATACCTGTCTACTGTAATTCAATATACAGTAACTTCACAAATAACTTTGTGATTCAAGTCCATAAATTGCAAATAAGAAGATAGCTCTTGGCATTAACTGTGCCAATACTCACCCCGATCTATGGAGAAACATTATTTCAAGCAGTCGTCTGCAGTGATTGAATTATTCACATTATTATGTTTGTTTTCTTTCCATGGTAGACTTGCTCTGAGGACAGAGGGATGATCTAACGTTGGTTCCTTAAATTCTGTTTGATTATATCAAGAGCTAGATCTACCATCTCTTGTGAGTTATTTGACACAAGCAGACTTGCCACGATGCAAGACATCTGGATGAAGTTTGATGCTACTGTGGCAGGGCACTGTTTTGTCTTGCAGCATGGAAGTGAATGAACAGTCTATGGCACTAGAAGTGGTTTCAGTGCTACACATTCCTGAAAACAACTCTTGCATGATCTGGGGTTGTGCTAGATAAAAGGAGTAATTCTATTCATGTCTGATGGTCTGCTTTTTAAAAAAATGCTTCTGATTGAAGAGACCCACTAGATTATCATGGAGACTCTTGTGATGATTTTGTTGTCAAATAATTGCCAAAACTTAGGCATTTTAATTGATTCCAATATTTGGTGCAGTATATTTATAGTCAAATACCTCTCAAAACATCCGTTACATTATGAGGTTTTGACATACTGGTTTTTAGCAATTATCACAGATCTTTTTTGTAACAGAGAATAGTAAATTCAAAGGTGACAGAGAACCATGCATAAGCTTGCATCTAGGGCAAATGGGGATGCAATTAAGACACAGGAGCACTGTCAGTTTCTATGTTGTGCTACTTTTCCTGTAGATACAGACATACATTTATTTGAGTAGTTTTGGGGTACTGTCTGGTTTGCTTTGCTAAAAGCATGCCTTTTGCTGAGGATATTGTCTCATGAACATTTCCTTTTTCTGTCAGGATGGCCTCTACTAGAACAATATTTTCAGTAGTCTTTTTTTATCTTGGAGAAACAAATGTCTGATTCATTTTTTAGAAAAAAACAGGAAGCTGTAAAGACAACAGAAAAAGAAACGCATGCTATTACTTACAATTTAATTTATAAAGGTATAAAGCAAACTGGAAGCTACTCTTTGTTACACGCTGATGGGATGTTACAGTTTTACTGTTTTCCTCATATTATTTGACCCTCATGTGAAGAACAATTTAAGATGAGCTTGTTAAAAAGCAAAACCAAAAAAAAAAAACACCTAGACATATGAAAACATCAAATTAAAGCAGCTTCAGCACAGCAGCATGTATTTGAAAACATCCAGTCTGTGCGCCTTTATGAGCTGTGTTAGCTGTCACAATGTTCAGTACTACTGCTGCACTATGGCTGGTACAGATTCTGACTATAACAAAGTGCTTTTCAAAGCAAGAGAAAACACCAAATGGGGAAAACTGAGCTTAAAAGTTCTTTCTGGCCTGTATGAGTTTGAGGTTTTTTTTTTTGAAATGGAATTACATGATTAATGGATAAAACGTTCCAATTAATTTTAGTAGACTGAAAAAATCCTGCATATTAATAATCACGGTACTAGGCATGGCTCTTTTTGCTGTAGAAATGATTAATCCTAAAGGCAAATTCTTCCTAGATTTGCATACAGATCTGTTATTCTGGCCTTCCTGTGTGCTGGAAGTGCCCATGGACACTTTGCACCTTTAGAAAGCAGAGTGAGGGCATGCTGAAAGGGGAGTATCAAAAATAACATACCACAGTGACCACTGCAGTAGGTTGACGGTTTTAAATATATGCAATCCCAAGCAATAACAAAGTAATGAGTTGTTGATACTTTGGCATATCAATGGGACTAGTCTTGTACTTACCTTGCTGTGCATAACCTGGTCTTCAGCTCTGGTACCTTTGTTACTATTCTTTATTCTTTACTGTTGCATTGTATGTTGGTGAAAAATTAATCCCTTTACATAAGCGTTGTTAAAACTTAAAGATTAGGCCTTCATGTTTTAATACCCATACCAGTAGAAGGAAGCTTAGGTATCTAATAGGAATAAATCCTAAGGAAAAGAAAAGTCAGGCTAAAAAAATCCTGTTATCCTCATGCTTTCACCCTCTGACAGGTATGCGATGAAGTCCCTAAAAACTGTCATGAAAAAGCTGTATTGAAAAAATGTGAGGTTCAGTTTTCACTTCTGCAGATAAATAAAATACTCTGTGGAAAGATTATGTTGACTGTATTTATAGAGCACTTGCAAAGTGCAGAACTTGATCAGAAATTAATCTGACGCTCTGTTGCTGAAGTCTCTCCTTTGGGGTAGTGCTGGGAGAAAACTGTAGATTTATATCCAAATGAGGAGTGGTGCCACTTGGTTCAGAGCCTTTGCAGATTCATTGCACAAAACAATTCTAATATATTTGATAGCTTTTAATTGCCAACAGCCTGCTTGACTGCTACTGGCTCAAGTCACTCAGGCATCTTGATCCCAAACTCCAAAATTGCTTTTAGGCTTTTGATTGCAGCACACACTTTTTCTCATAATAATTAAATTTAGCTGTTTTGAAGTACTATTTTTTTTCTTTATGACTGTACTAGGAACAGCCGGGAAGAAAAAAAAGTCTTAACTAAAATTCCTCTTGGGGCCATACTGCAAAAATTCCACCTGATACAGACATGACACTTGTCCTGACTTTGTCCATGTCAGTGTTGCAGCTTGCCTTTTTAGATAGTGTTTTAGATCCTGGCAGAAGGGAAATGTTTTCTAGGAGGTCAGTGTCTAGCTGTTCTACCAAAAAGCAAAGTTGCAGCGGCTGCTTTTGGTGTTTTACATTAGGATCTTCAAGTCAAATCTTTTCCAGTCTTTAGAATCTTAATTGATACATGAAATTTTACATAAAGCACAGCTTTAAAAAAAAAAAAAGTTAACTGCTGAGAGATGGCAGTTTACTAATGACTCATTCCTTTGAGTCATTTGAATGAGTCTTCCTTTGATAGTGTAATTCCAGATGGGATATGCAAGAGCCTTGACCTGCCGATCATCTGTGCTAGACCTCCATAAATCCTGCAAGCTCTTCCCTTTTACTGAAGTCTCATTTATTTTATTTCAACTTAAAATCATGGTAAGATTGCCTCCGTGTAAGGCATTCAAATACAGGCATTTCAAAATAAAGATAAAAAGCTTACTGATTTGGTTTAATACTAAGACTATTTGTTTTTTACAGGGCAGAGTTTTGCTTTCATGAATATTAAAGAAGAAATACACAAAGCAAACCATTTGTAGGTTTGTTAAATTGCCTGTTGAGCTTGCCTGCTGTGAAATACAGCAGTAAAGGAGCTTTGTTGTCATGGCCGTGCAGAACTCATGGAAGTTTAATTTTCCTTGCTGCAAGGTGTAGTGAATAACTTTTACTGATCTTCAGGCGATTACAGTGTGAAGATGCTTGCTGGCCTTTTAAGCCTTTTTTACAAACTGGATGGCGAGCAAGTCACTTCTTTAGAAACAGAAGCCAGAAATGCATTCTACATGAAAAAAAAAAATATCAGGGGAACATGAAGTGTGTGTATAGCTTGCAGGCAATTTAGTGCCTGAACAATTAGGACTTCTCAACCCATCTTCCCCCCCACTTTGTCATTCACGTTTATAATAACCAGGCCTATTAACCTGTTTGTTTTTCCTGTGAAACTTCCTGCTGCTTTATTAGGTCCAGTTTTTATTTCCCTGTGCAACCTTTATTTTGACCCCATATTTTGACAGCTAAAGCTGTCTTTAGTTATGCTCTTGCATATTATTTCCCTGGCTTGTTGACTCACTCACTACGCAGGATGAAAAGTTCAGTTAATAAACATCTAAGTGCTTTACTTCATCTCCTTTCATGTGTTTTTGTACCTTACTTACTGCACACTACTGAATTTGTTCTGAAGACAGAAATACTATCTTCTCATTGGAGTTTCTGTCATGCCCTTTGGTGAGCTGTGTCAGTCATATGGATAGCTTTGTAAACTTTCCTGATCTGGTCAGTCCTTTTTTTAGTTATGTAGTTTTCTTCCAGCTTTGAGGTTCCAAATATGTCTCTAGTAAAATAAAAAAGGAATTAATAATCTGGCTGGTTGATTTGTGGGCACGGTAAGGCAACAAATTCCTAATTTAAGATAACATTTAATTGTGGGTGACAAAAACTGTCTGGTAAATTACAGGCTCAAAATAGTGCTTTATTTTTCATCTGAGTCTTTCAAAGCCAAATCCCGTAACCGGGTAACTTGCAGAATGCTTATAGTGTAGGGGTTTGGAGAATGTTTATTAAGTCTAGGGGTCCCAGCAGAAGCTGGGGAACATGTAATGTTCATTTCACATTGAGTGAGAAGAAAAGTCTGTTTTGGTTTTTTTTTTTCCATATGTTTGACTTTGGTAGAAAAACATGCACTTGTCTGTTTTTGAAGATGTCTGTAAGAAACAACTTGGAGTGTAATATTGTGGGGTTTTGTCTGTTTGTGTCTAGAATGGTAATACTTTTAGTATTGTTGCAGTGTTTCCAGACAGTATACAGAAAAGCTTGGGGGGAATGATAATCATATGGAAATACTAAGTTGTTATTTGTCTCAGGTCATTTATTGACCTTCATGTCTTAGAGTCTGGAAGGTCTAGGGAAGATTCATGCTTGCCCTGGATCATGAGTTTGTGGCAGCAGAAAGCAACTAGTTGCCATGAGAAACAAAGCAGCAATTCTAGTTTCTTTCCTGTGCTTGTCTGTTTTTATTTATACGCTTTATGTCAACAAATCAGTACATGAAATTGTATTATATGATGCAGTCTGTTTAACAGGAATTAGCCCAAGTACTGACACTGACTTCAATGGAAATAACAGCACAATAATATCCCTGGTAGTGGAAGATACTGTTACGTTGGAAAGTAAAAAATAAAGCATGTACAGTTGGTTGAATCCAGTGGATGAGTGAGACGAGAGCAGATTTTAAAAGGAAAGTGTAGAAAAGACTTTTGCCTTCCTTTTTTGGTGGTTCAGTTGGCAGTGGCCTTCAGGCTGCCCCTCAAGTTACTTATTTTCTGCCTCTTGTTTTGACTGTTTCTCCGTTCTCTCCCTTGTAGTAGCAGAGAGCTGCTCTTCTCCTGCTGCTGGCTTTGCTAATGGAGATAAGGGGCTGATAAGTGGCCAGACATTGAAGTGACCTCCCACTCCTCTTGGTCTGGTATGACCCCTGATGCAGAAGCTGGTTGATGAGACAAGGCAATAGCTCCATGTCATTCCCTGCCCTAGCTTCATTATATGCAAGATCAAAGACAGCTACACAAAGCTATCTGTGTCAAGGACAGTAATGCCGGTACCCTCTGACTTTATCAGTGTTGTAGTCGTGGCTTTAGGGACAAATATCTGATGGATATCTTGGGTCACAATTCTGTTGTACCCAAAGAAAAAGGCTATGATTTTGTTTTGGATGATAGAAACTGAACTGAAAATAAAAATACAGGATGATTGCTCTTACCTCTCAGTTAATAATCCGATTACTCTCATTATTGTAAACTGTGAAAGTGCCAACATATGGTTAAATTTTACCTGATAAATTGTTAAATAGGACTGCTGTATTCCTCGTCTCTGAACGCAGTATGCCAATGAAACGTCACAAATCTTCATTGAGATGACAGAGCTCCTTGCAGGTCATATCTTAATTCGAATTCTCACAGTTTCTTTTGCCTCCTAGTAGTTTATTTTTAGTCAAGGGTTCATTTTCATTTACTATTTCATTGAATTTATGTATTACAAATTCTTTGCCTGTTTTTTTAAGACCATGATGGATTTTAAGGCTTTGAACTCAATAAAATACAGTCTATCAAAAATATTTACAATGTGAAACTGTAAAGGAGGGCAACAAAGGTGGTGAAAGGAGTAGAGGATGTGACTTACCAGGGGCAGCTAATGTACTAGGTTTGTGCAGCTTGGAGGAGAGGAGACTGAGGAGTGACCTCATTGCTGTCTACAGCTTCCTCATGGCAGTAGCAGAGAGGGAGGTGCTGGTCTCTTCTCCCTGGTGTCTGCTGATAGGATGCAAGAGGGTGCCATAAAGCTGTGTCGGGGAAGTTCAGATTGGATATTAGGAAAAAAGCTCTTCACTGAGAGGGTGGTCAAACACTGGAACGAGCTCCCCAGGGAAGTGGTCACGGCCCCAAGCCTGTTGCCCAAGAAGGGTTTGGATGGCTCTCAGATATCTGGTTTAACTTCTAGGTTGCCCTGTGTGGAGTCAGGAGTGGGGCTTGGCAATCCTCGTGGGCCCCTTTTAACTCAGAATATTCTATGTTTCTATGAAATAATTCCATGTTTATTTAATAAGAAGTCCAACTGAAATATAGGGAGAATGTTTTCCAAGCAAGAAGCTGGTCTAAAATACTTCATTCCTACTAGATTTTAAAGATCAGATTTTGGATACCAGATTTTACATGGTTTATTAGGAAACGTTACAGCATTCTACGACACTGCCTTTTTAATGTTTTTTTTCAATCAATGTCAGCTAATATGTGCTGCTTCAATATCACGGCATTATTACTTTCAAATACGGCGCAGTATATTCCTTTGAAATGTACACAACTTTTCATACTTGTACCAGTAATCCTTATAAAAGTGTGCACTTGTACTTCTAATTGAACAGCGCACCCCATTGAAAATCGGTGAGATGCACCTACATCATTAAATGTCTGATATTTTCACAGATTATTCTCAGTTTAAGGGACATCTTGCTTGCCCACATTTGTACTTAAATTTTAAAAAGATGGATTTCCTTTCAAATACATTTGGTCAGAATATTGCTAGAGTGTCAGAACTGACAGCAGTTCCTTATGTTCAGCTAAATCTTATTTGAAATTCTGGCCTCGTTTTAAAATTCTCAAATTATGTACAGAGAGGACTAATGCGGAACTGTCACCCTTCCTCAGCTGAGGTCAACTGTCAGCTACCAGACATTGTTTCTTTATTTTGGAAAGGTTTTGTTTGGGCAAAGACTTGGTCTTTTAACCAGATCCTGCTTTTCATCTGTTTTTCATGGCAAATGATCACATTTCCCAACCATTTGCAAACAGTGACTGTCTGGCAGGATTTCCTGGATACACAGTAGCTTGAGATTGTAAAAGGCCAACTTTCTGAACCCTAGCGATTAGTATGGTTGTTTGTACTGCCTTTTCTTCCATGGGAACTAAGCAGCTCATCATACGGAACGTAGAAATAAGGTCCAAGAAAAATTCATCTGCTAGCTAATCACCTCCACCACGAATTGTAAAGAAAAAAAAAATTGAAATAGGACACCTGCTGACCTTTGTGTACTAAAACTTTCTGAAGAGCTGGCACCAATATTTTGGGAGTCAAAGTTTTGTAAGAAACTGCTGAAAAAGTTATTTATATCCTGATCCCATTTTTGTCTAGTAGACTACTGAGGACCTTGCAGCACAGAACCCGTGAGTTAAAGTTGTGTGAACACAAGGCAGTGGATAACCAGTGCTGACTGTGAAAAGAACCATTTCTTTATTGAACTTTTTTTTTTTAAATATTCTAAGCTGAACTTTGAAATTAAAAGCAAGAGGGTAATAAAAACATGTAAAGCCAGAGATGCTATGACAAATTTGACTTATTTTAATTTATTTCCTGTGAGTCAATTCACTGGAAGTGGTAGGAGTTTTTTCACGTGCATATGCCATATAAGAGATGAAATTTCCCTTTGAAATTTTCCTATGTTCTGAGGGAACCCCTTAAATGGGTAATATGGAGTAGTAAAAAAGATGTTGATGAGAGGCAGGTTTTTGTCATTATTTTCATAGAATCCATCAGATGTTTCTTCAGGTCCTGAAAGTGAGGGTGTTTTTTGAATATCAGGACTCCTAAATGGATTTCTTCTTAATCTGACAGGGAAGAGGAGAGAGCTATGCTCCATTTTCCTTAGCATTCATCAGTTGATTTTGGTTGATTGCTTTCCTTTCCTCACCTTCCTTTGTGAGGATTTAGGAAGAGAGTAACATTCTCTTCTACCTTCTGTCTGTTACAAATTACATTTATCCTGAATTGTCTTTTGTCCTTACTGCATTCTCAAATAGTGATAAAAATGGTCCAAATAGAGGAAGCAAGATGAAGTCCTGATCCAAGTTCATGGGCATCTCCGTATTAGTTTAAAGGAGTCAGATTTTCTCCCATCAAATTTGTGTTATGGAGGAAATGTCAGGAGGAAATATCCTCTTTCCTTGCCCATATTGTCTAGAGTCTAACTGTTTTCCACTGTATGAATGAGATCTAAAAGTTTTGGGTTTGTAGGGTTGGGGTTGGGGCAAGTCAGTTAGTTGGTTGTTTTTTAAGTATGTATGGATCCTCCACCCCTCTGGCTATGATTGTCTGCAGGAATGTCATTTGTGGGTAGTTACCACTGACTAGCAGGCTAGTTAGTACAGACCCTGGTGCAGGGAGGGCAGGGTCTCAAACCTTGCAAAAATGCTTGGGCAGTACAACTCTTTGAAGTAACTACATGTCCACATTCTTATGTACATTTAAAAGAAATTTAGAACTGTTTATTTAACTTTAGGCATATAGGTTTGAAAGAATGCTTCTTATTCTATACCAGCTAACACTGAAAGGAGAGTAAGGACCGAAAAATGGAGTTTGGTGGTTAGATAAGCAGCATGAAGCACAGATTCTTTCTTACTCCTCTAAGTGATTCCATAGTCCTTGTGCAACCATTGCTCCCAGTGGAATCAGTAGATTTGCTGCCACAAGCAGCAGGCAATCTTGTAACACAACTGTGAGCTGCCCTTTTTTCGGTGTCTGCTTCTTTCATTAGATAAATCTGCAAAATAAGTGTGATGCATTACATCACTGGCACGTTGATAAAACTTTAGCATTTACAGTAAACTGTTGCAAAGTTGTTCCTGACAATTTTTCAATGACAAAAAAATTGTTTTCAAAAATACTGCAAGATCTCAGGGGCTTGACATGCAAAATAATTCTAGTTACCTCATAGCCACTGTTATCCAAAGTAATCTTATTTGCCTGAATAGTTATATGTGTGATATAATGAATGAAGCTTGTTGCCTAAACATTAGTTACAACATAAGAAATTAAAAATAAATCATAGGAGAAAATGCTTTTGCCAAAGGAATTTTAGCAAACTAGTTAAAGTCTCATTGAAAAAGATATAAAACTTGATCTGAAGAATTAGGGATTTGGGGCTTTGAGGAAAACTAAAAAATGTACATTAGGATCTAGTTTGGCTCTGCATGTCTGTTGTGTTGTAGCCATTAGCATTCCTATTAAAATGTAAAGACTGCTGCTTGCAAACTTCAGAGAGCAGAAGCTATTTTGACTTTTTTTGGAGCTTAATAAATGTACTGACCTGAAAGCTAGGGTTGTAAGAATGATCTCTGAATGAGAGCTGCAGTACCAGGAACTGCTTTGCACAAATGTGTGTATTTTGAGCCAGAGTGCTAAGTTTCCAGTGAGGCAGAATCATCTGTTTGGGAAATATATTCCTCAAGCCAATTCATGTTATCATTTGGAAACTCTGACCAAGCAGAACTGGAAAAAGAGAGCTTGTCATAGGAAAAAGTTAGAACAACTGCTGTGCATTTGTGGAAAGAAATTCTAGAGGCTGTGGTAACACTATTTTGTTGTCTTTTTAAGAAATGCTGGTCCCTGTATGATATCAAAACTAAAAGGGAGACAGGATTGCAGATTTGCTTACTTTTGGAGTAGAAAATAATTTATTTGTGGAACAAAAACCTTTTACAAAACTGTGCTTGAATATATTGCAATGATCTGAAGCTCTTGACTGTTATTCTTCAAATTACAGAATAGATAAAGCATGACAGTTGGCTAAATAGCACAAATAGAAGAGTTTTTGTCAGTATTATGGTGGGTTCAATCCTGTTAGTTCCCTGATCAAAAGGACACCGCTATTAGAAAAAAAAATCCTATTTTTTTTCTGCACATGCAAAATGTACAATGCTCTGGAAACATTAATGATGATTTTTCTGACAGACTCAGAAAGCAAAATATGAATTAAATATCTAGACTGCAGAAGAGAACTCTGGGAGCAAATTCTGCAGTGTCATACATTTCTTTGCTTCTGGCCAATGCAGTGGGATACAACTTTAAAAGAGAAATTTTCTATACCTTCATAGGCGTTTTATGTCCTCTTTTGTTCTGGGTTGTTTTTCTGTCGCACTGTCTTCTTCTTGCCTGGGGAAGATTTTGATTATTTCCCTATAATACAGGGAATTCTTATTATAGGGGGATTCTGCATAGTTGAAAGGGGGGTGGTCTTGCTTGTTTGTTTACTTATTTTTTTACTGGAATGCAGAATATGTTAAAATAATAACAGCTTGCCTAGAAATGCCAGCTTGATAGTAAAAGAATATGTATTAGGTGGGGGGCTACTTCTCCCTTTCTTGTTACAAGACAGTACCGTTTTATATTTCATGTATGTAAGCCTTGATTTGTTTATAAATATGGTCACTTTTGACATGGCTTTCTATTGCTAAACAGAGACATTCACAACAAAACCTGATTATAGCCCTCTAGCTCAAGTGTAGGACAGTTAATTATTTTTCATTTTGTAACCTATTTAACAATTTCTGTAACTTCATTAGTCTGAAAACGTCATGTATCTCTCACAAAGGAATGTTTTGTCTTCAGATTATTAATTTTTTCCCCAAAATAAAATAAACGTGGTTTTAATAGTATCATTACTATGTCTCTTTAAATATGAGTGCTACAGGCGCTCATCAAGTAAACAAATGCATTAATGCCACTATATATTGTATACATTAAAAAATCCCATAAGAATGTTCTATATAATAGTTTCATTCAGTACCTCTTCTTCTTTTTCTCAAGAATTGGGATTTCATCCAAGTTCTAAAGGTTAAGTTGTCAATAGAACTCAAAGGGTGTTTTGTTTCCATTTGTATAACTAGTTTAATGTTTTTTAAGTCCTCTGCGTATACCAACAATGGAATCAGTCAGTTGCAGGGAAGCTTAGCAGGACATTCTTGAAGTTCTCTTCACAGTAGCAAATAATGCTGAAACTAATTCAGGAAAAGAGCAACTCTTTTCACCGAAGAAGTTGTTTTAATTAGTACTTGGCATAGGATAATAAATATTCAAATACCTATGTAATGTTCCAGCTTCAAGATTGGAAATTACGATGAACATGCAGTAGGAGAACAAAGTCCATGGTTCAAACAGTTTAATAATTACATTGTGTCTCCTTGTTAAAGCTTCATGAAATTTTCATGAAACATTATCGGCATCTGAAAAAGCAAGTGCTGTGAATTTTATTAGCTAAACCTGCAGGTTGAAATACTGTAGACAGATGCTTGAACATACTATGGTAATGAATAGTTGAACTATTGAACGTTAGTTATTAATTTCTGCACTTTCAAAGGAGAAGTGATTGAGAGATACTGGGGTTTTTATGTGTTTACGTGCTTTTAGTGGTATAATGGAAGTTAACATCTTATTCTTTCCAACTGTTGAAATGAACAGTATAAATGAAATTAATAGCTTGCAGCTTTAAGCTCCTCTGCCTAATAGGTATTTTCTCTTCATATGTATATACTGTGTGCATGATCTGTTGCAAAATATTATTAACCTTTTGGCATTGAGTAAGGCAAACTTTTTCACTTTCCTGATTAACAGTGAATAGTGTCTGCAGATAATTAAAATGCTGAAGCTTGAAAATAATACTTAACAGCTGTTCTGGCTGCCCACTGCTAGTTGTGTTAAGGATATCAGTGGGGGCCACTGGGAGTGCTTTGCAGCAGCTGTATACATGGGTTAGCTACACTAGCTTACTCTGACATGCCAGCTAGGGCTTTCAAAGTGAGTGCCCTAAGAATAGGCAAATGTCTTCCATTTAACAGAGAGAAGTTGTTACAGTTCTTCATACTAAAAATCTAGTAAAGCATGTGTTCGTTGATGTCTGGTTTTGGTATAAAATGAAAATATTGCTGTAGGTTTCCATTAGTCTTTCCCATTCTCCCTCTTCTGTCAGAAACCACCACAACTCAATGTGAAATAGACTGACACTAACCCAGCCATCTTGCAGTTTAAGCTGTTCTGGCTTCAGGCTAGTGCTGGAAGGAGCGGCTTGGCCCTGCCCTCGTATTTCCAAACCTTTTTCTCCATTTTGTTTTTGACTAGCAGTCATGGGGTTGCAGGGTCAGTCAGACCAATCTGTTAATCTAGCTGCGATAATTAGCAAGGTTTGTTACCATAGGTTCAGTGAGTTGACCAAGGTGTTAATTCATTTCACCTTGCCACTGCATGGCTGTTGGGAGTGATGCAAAGGAAATGGTGAGTGTGCCATGCCCTGTAGGCTACCCCTTTCAGCAGTGCGGTGGCCATGAAACCACAGGGAGGTTCTGTTAGCCAAGTGTAGGCTACCTGCTTGTGGTTTTTTAATGCGATCTACTAGGATTGAATTGTGACCTTAAACTGCTTCATGTATTGTTTGTGATTTAGAACCACAATAAAAATAGAACAGACTTTAAATTGGTTTTTGTTTTATTTGCAAGAGCCCAAATGTCCCATGATCTGCCCCAGAGGCTTGGAAACATCAAGAAGTATCACTGTTAGTCACATCACCTGTGCTAAATAGCAGGGAACACTGCAACTGTCTGATTTTCCTGCTTCAAGTATTGTCCTATGAAAGGAGAATCTTAGCCATGTGTCAGGTTTACCAGCACTCTGTACCATATGGCTGCAGCGGGGCCCTGGACATAGGCCAGTGCCAGATGAATACTCTGTGTCTATACTTAGCCAACCAAACATACACCAACAGTCTAACTCATCCTGTCTAGGTTCTTCTGTAGTACTGCCGCTATGTTTTTTTTTTTTTTACAAGAACTCACTATTTATCACATATCTTCTTAGAGGAGATGGGACTCATATGAAAATAAATGTACATTTCACTTGTGTGTATGACAAAGAAGGTAATAGCATTCTTCTTTGAGTGCCTGGAAGAGAACCCAACCTATCAACTTTTCTTTATATGATATTGGAAAATGTCAGGCTAATGGAGAAATACTTGTTCTGCAGGCAGTATTCATTTTTAATGTGGTTGCTACAGGTGATAAAACTACAAGAGAAGGATGTGATAAATGTTGTCTGTGGGGAATGCCATTTTTACCTGTTATTTCCTAAAAATATTTTTATGAATTATTGTGTCTTCATAAGATAGCTCAAAGAAAGGCTTTACTCCTTCATCTTTTGTTTGTCTGTTTTAGTGTGTCCTTTATAAACATTTATTTATTTATTTTAAAATTTCCATTTAACTTCATGAAAGGTTGTATGTGTTTGGGAGAAATAACTCCCTGACCTACATTAACCCTCCTCCCACCCCGTAATTTCCAAATATGCCAGGCACTCACAGTGATAGCTGAAGTCACTGGGTGCTGTGTTTTGAACACAGAAGCGATACCTATTTTGTAAGGTCAGGGCCTAGATGTTTCAAACTTCTCCCTGAAAATTACTGGATACTTCTAAATATGTTGTACTCTGATCTGTAAAATGGGGACAGCCTTGCAAAACTGAATGGAAATCTCTGAAGTTGCAGTGTGGTGATTTTCTTATTACATCTGTCACTAGAACGGAGTTTGAGAATTTTGCACTAAATATGGGATGAAGCTGCATCCTAGACAAAGCAAATACTTAATAGCACTTTAGTAGCTGAGACTTTGAATAGTCAAACGCACTTATTAAGTAAAGCAGGCACTCTCTGGAAAAATAGTGTGTGTTTATGTAATTAACAGTGGTATCGCAATGCACAACCATGAGAGGACCAAAAGAAGCTGACACTGAGTGTGTTATTTTGACTCATTGTATTAAACTTTTCACATTGCTTTTTGTGTATGTAATGTAAACATAAGCTAAAAGAAAAGGCTAAGACAACTGCAAACCTAATAAAATTGGTGCTCTGTCAGCACAGTCTAGTGTGTAAACTGTCTATGCCAGTAAGGATTTTTCTCCAAATGTGTTCAGTGTGGGGTCATGCCAGAGTGAAGCTCACTGTCTTTAACAAGATGTGATTCAGGTCGTAATTTAACTCAGTCCCATTTCCACTTAAGTTTGCATTTAACAGAGCTATGAACAAGTGATAAGCCATAAAAATTGGGCTATCCTACTGAAGTGACTGCATGAAGTGACCATCTCATATGTGTTTGGGGAGGTAGTTCCCATGTTGCGGGGACTGTTGCAGTCTACTTAATGAATTATAGTTACCAAATGCACGGGTGGGCGCAGGTTGTTAGGACATGGTACTGTAGTTTTCGTAAAGCCTTTTTGTGTTGTGATGAGAGGCAGAACTTGGTTCTTGAAATTTTCCAGTCTGTGGTGAGAGAAGGGGAAAAGAAGCGTGGCAAAGGAAAAGGGATCCGGCTGCACGCTACAGACAGAACAGTGTGTTCTCATACAGTTATTGACCCACATCCTGCCCTTCTTTTATGCATATAATGACCATGGAGAAGACAGAATATCTGCAAAGAAATATAAAATATTTGCATATATACATTACAATCAATCCAATATTAAAAGTTCATCTTTTGAAACTAAAGCTACTTAAAGTTGAGAAAAAATTAACCCATTAGTATTTTGTTAATAATTAAGAAGTGTGCTTAATGGAGAATTCTTACAAAGAAGCATTCCTAAATTAGTTTTTAATATACAAGGGAGCACATAGCACATGTAGTTTTCTTACTAGAGACAATCTAAAATGTTTCTTTCTTTTTTTTAAATGAACAATAAGTTCCTCTCCATTTCAGGATTAGAAAGATGACAGCAATACCTGAAGTGCATCCCCAAGTCTGCGGAACCAACAGGTGTTGGTGGGCAGAACAGTGCTGAGGGCGATGGGCTGTGTATGGTCTGGTGAGGAAGAATTTTAATTTTGCTAGTTGTTGTGGCACCTCCTAGCCACTCCTCCCATCGGTTCCAGCAGCTGCCATAAGCTGCTGTAAAATACTGCTTAATTATAGAATTTCCTTGATCCTCTTCATCCGCTTCAGAGATTCCTGGCCCCACCCTTGATTACACTAACGACCTTAAGGCAAGGCATTCATGGTGGTATTACAGTGGCACCACTGCTGCAGTGATCCTTAGGGAACTGTTGGTGTTTCCCTAGTGAACAGTGGGTTTGGAGGTTTCTAAACACGCTGATAAATGTAACTGCTGTTGATAAGCATTTAAAAATACTCATTTATGAGTTTGGGTTTTTTATCCAAAACAGTACTTTTATTTTTCTGTACACAGTGGGTCTCACCCTTCTCCTATTGAAGTTTCCTAGGAGGAAAGGCCTGGAAATCATTTTGAAGTGTGTGAGGGAAATGAGATCAAAGATTTTTGTAAGAAAAAAAAAAAGATATTTTTCTATGCACAGTAGTGGTTTTTTTTCATCCTAACTGTTACACAGGACTAAGTACTCATGCACATTTTTTTTCCATTTACCTTAGAGAGGTAAAATCATACTTCTGAAAGTTACTTCATGTGATTGTTGGGGAGTGAACTGGAATCTGTGACTTAGTGGTGGTTTTTTTTTTTTTTTTAATAAATTAAGACTGTACTAAGTAGATTTCATTTCTTAGTGTTCTATGATGTTTTTTTGGCTCTGTGGTCTTTCCTTTCCTGTTCACTCACTTGCACGATGTCCCAGATCCAGTATAGTGAAGGACCTTCATGGCCCTTACCCTGTTTTTTTTAGCATGATACGGTAGTGTATTGTCTGTATATACACATGAATTCCATTAATTTCTGTGGGAATTGGACACATGCGTGTAGGGTAACTGTTTCTAGAGCTAAAAATCATTCCCATTCAATTAATATTTAAGATGTTAAAGTTTTGCTCCTCTGTGACTCCAAGACATAGAGGTCACTGAAAAAATAATAATAGAGCTAAGGTTTTTAAGAACTTGATGATAATAAGCTTTTACAAATGAACAAGATTCTGTGAGGCTAGTGTAGTAGTTCTCAAGGAATATGTTTTAAAAAAATCATGACTTCACACTCCAGTTGAGTGCATTTAGCCTTTGAAAATCTCAAAGTACTATGTAGTTTAACCGGTAGAATGGGTAGATTGACTTTTCAAAATGTTGATTCCATCTATGTTACCATCAGAAATCAGTGAATTAATTTGGGTACCTTTAAATTTTCTTTTTTAATGCTACTGCATTTGGCAAGGAATAACTGTGACATGAAAAAATAGCAAGGCTTAAAATAAATTTCACTTGAAGTGAACTGCAGGTGGAAAAATAGATTTTACAATATCTTTAACAATGCCATATTTAGAAAAAAGGCTATAAAACTTTTACTGCATGAAGGCTGGAAGAAGCATTTTTTGAAATATTCAATGATTAGTAAAATCCAGGCAGTGGAAAGAAAATGTCTTGTAAGCAGCTTTTATGTCAAAACTGTTTTGTAAGCTAGAAACATATGTATCTGATGTCTCTAACAGTAAGTGAAAACCAAACCAGGCTCTTCCAAACTCAGCTGTGAACAACCTGAAACAACTGTTCTCCAACTTGCTCAAATATAACAAAGATTGTGAAAAGCTAGTCAGATTTTATAGTCCAAGAAAAAGGATCTTCATCCTGACCACTGAGAATAAAAGATGCACACTACTTTTTTTTTAACCTTTCTGGAGAAATTTAGCAAGAAGCTGAGATTTTTATTGGTTTGTTTATTTCTGCTTCTTAGTAAGGCTATTACCTTTCTCTCCAATCTACAGCACAACTCACCAAACTCCCACATCTGCTTGGCTGTTTGCCTTTTAGTAGATCGGATCTTTAAAACAGTCTGTACTAAATGCCATCTAAAGCTGATTTTGTGCAGTTGTGAAGTCAAACCCTAGTGAAAGGGCCTAGGGTGTGAAAGAAGTTTAAAAGTAGAGCAAAGGAGAAAACATTTAAGAATTCTTAAGAATTTTGAGGGAGCTCACAAGGCAAAGACATTTAGGATGTTTCTTTCAATGGAAAGAGTTGCAAGACCCGCCCCCGCCCCCCCCCCCCCCCCCCCCCCCCCCCCCCCCCCCCCCCCCCCCCCAAAGTCAGCGCCTTGTCCGCTTGAGACAAATTGTTAGAGAGATCAAGCCAAAGCTAGATAAGCAAAGGACATGGGGAGGGGAATTAAATGATAAAGTACTGTGAAACTGGCTGAGTCAAGTGCATTGACAGTTCTAAAATGAGAAGTCATTTTGCACCGAACCCAGAATAACAGAAAACTAGTGAACTGTTTGCAGATGGGACTGATGTGGTAAAAGATACTGTTGTATAAAAGGTACTGGGAAAGACGAAAGCAAGCTACTGTATTTGAATACTCTCCTGTAGGAGAGGAAATGAGGGACTGTCTCAGTGGTGATTTACTGTCTGCCCTCAGGCAGTTTACAAGAATGTACCAGGGCTGATGAGTACAATAAACACTTGGCATTTACTGTTCAGTGCAAACAAAGGTAAAGCTGGTAGGTACCACCATAATAATGAGTATGCTAACACACATTATTTCTCAGTTGGTGTATGCAGACTGAAAGTCTTGATTTGCTCTTGATACTCACTTTTTTTTTTTAATGTGAATGTACTGTATGAATCTTTTCCCAGACCAGTGGCTGTTGAATATTTGAATTAGACTGAAGTTTTAAAATAAATTTAATTTAGAAAATAATTGGAAAGAGTTCACTCTTGGAATCATAGAATAGTTTGGGTTGAAAGGGACCTTTAAAGGTCATCTAGTCCAACCCCCATGCAAATGAGCAGGGCCATCTTCAACTAGATCAGGTTGTTCAAAGCCTTCAAAGGCTACATCAATAGGCTCCTCTCGATTGGGTGGCCTGTAGTAGACACCGCCCACCAAGGTTCCCTTTGTTGCCTCAGTCTCTCATTCTTACCCACAGGCTTTCACCCTGCTGGTGGCTATTCTCCAGATACAGCTCTTCATACTCTATCCATTTCTTGATGTAGAGGGCAACGCCTCTGCCCCTCCTTCCTTGCCTGTCCCTTCTGAACAGCCTGTAGCCATTGATAGCTGCACTCCAGTCATGGGATTTATCCCACCGGGTTTCAGTATTGGCAACTAGGTTGTAGCTTTCTAGCAGTACAGCGGCTTCCAGCTCCTCCTGTTTGTTGCCTGTGCTGCATGCATTGGTGTAGAGGCACTTCAGCTGGGCTGTTGTCTGTGTCACCTTCTTAGTGGAACATCCCTTAATTCCTTTGCTGCACACAAGTCTCTGCTGAAGGCCTTATCTCTGGAAAGCGTGACATTTTATTGAGCCCAACATGACAGGCCACGAGGAAGTGTCTGAAGAGTTCCTGCCTTGACTAATCACTCCAGCTTCTGTACTAACCTTTAAGTTGTGCTAAATTGATCCAATATATTAATAATTCTTTTGATTAGGTCTATTTTTAATCTGTATCACTTTGCTGATTAAAGTTGCTGTCCATAGCCTACACCAGCTGCACCACCCGAACTGAGGAGGTAGTAGAAGATGGGAATGACTAAGGTGCAAACACTGTGACATTGTGTTTGGCTTCACAAAGCATACTGCAAAACAGGGGAAAACTTTAAACTCCACTGAATCTTTTATGTTTTGAAAGGCTGAATGCTTAGCACCCTTGTGAGTTAGGGCCCTACACAGATGAAGGCATTAACAGAAATGAACGTGAATTTTTCTTTGTTATTTCCGCAAGTTGTCTTCAGGCTGTGGTGGAGCTGTGCTGGACCAGTGGTGATGGTGAAGGTGGGCTGCTCATGTGGGTCAGTTGTGGGTAATGGTCTCTCAAGAATCCTGGGCCAGCTGACCTGTGATTGATTTCATCAGGATCAGAGAGGGCCAAAGTGACTAGCTCCTGCTCAGGGAAGAAAATCCACCCTGCCTTGTGAGAGGGAGCCGTGCTTGAGAGTGTGACTAAGGCACTGGCGGGGCAGGAGGGGAGAAGCTGCTCCTGTAGTTACTGGGAGCATCTCTGGTTTGTGTCAATAGACTGTTTTATACCAGCATGTTTTAAAGTAAGTTTCTAAGGCACTGAAGGCTGGTACAATTTCTCTTTTGCTGCTAGAGCCTTCATGATAATGGTTACTGAAATACTGTGTGGCTTGGCTCTGGCTGTAGTGTTACCAGAAATTGCACTGCAATACCGTGAGCAAGCTCACACAATAGACTGGGATGTTGTGGCTCCAAGGTAATTTTCTTAAATTTAAAAAACTTTCCGTCTGTATAAAAGTATATCTGCCACATCATGCAGCATCAAAGCACAGTGTGTGGACTCTTACTTGAGACGAGCTTCCTTTTTGTCCCCCTTTTGTTTACAAGGAACAGAGGGAGAGAGAGAAAAAGTTGGGCAATGATTTGGCTCTGCTTGCGGAGATGTAAACAGATTTCCCAATGTTTAGCAATGGTGGTGTAGCGGAAGCGGATGACTGGAGGTACTCCAGCCCCATGTGAGCTGTGGCCCTGTTGGAGCAGTTAATGAGTCAGAACATGAGGATTGTTGGTGCTGATGAGTCATCAGCTTCCAACTTGCCCTGAAGCAGCTTTACTTTGATGTGGCTCAGTCAAAAAATCTACTCTCTGGTCCCTATGACAAAGCCCTGACAAAAGACCCCATACAAGTATTACAGCGTTAGCCAAACTCTAAGTTTGTGTTATTTCAGGTGAGAGCACACTTATGGAATAATGTATTTCAAATCAGTTCTTTCTCTCAATTCCCCTTAAACCTTTGTAGATGAGTAGATCTGAATTTCCTAACACAAGGAAAAAAAATATAGTCTGAAAATAGAACCCACTGAGATACATTTGTTGTTGGAGTTAGTACAAGCAGAAGGAGAATTATAATAGTTCATGCTGCTCCTTGCTAATTTAAACTAACTGAGCTGTCTTGGCAAGGCTGCAGTGGAAGTCAGGGATTAGAGCCTAGCAGTTAAAAAATGCGAACACAGCAGTAGCTCAAATTCTGAAGAACACCGACATACTAAAGTGGGAAGCAGGCACCCAAACAGGAAGCATTTAACAAAAGCCTAAGGTACAACAGGTGGAACAAAATAAAAAAGGCCTAGTAAAATACTGAGTTGTTTAGAGCTGAGCTTTGCTTTAACTTTTTTCAGATGAGGGGCCACCATTAAGATGAAGCTTTACCACTTTTACCACTTTGCATCATAGGACCTTATGGGTGTGAATGCCATGATTGGGGCAGCCTGGGGGTGGCATTTATAATAGCATGTTCTGTGTCATATGTGATAGATACTTGGTGTATCTCATTTAAGTTGTAAATATTTCACTTTGCATGATTTCAGTGGGAACAGTGTTAGCCCCCAGCTAAGTATTCTTGAAAATCTTGTTTTCAAAATTTCTTGTTTGCCTATGAAGGCCCCTCATTACTCTCATCTGTGATACAGAAATAGAAGTTAAAATGAATGTCTCTTCTTTCCTGTCCTGTTTACTTATGAATTAAGACCTTGTTGAGAAATGGCCTGCTCTGGTACTAGGATTTATAATAATAAGAAATGCAAAGATTGCTTCTGAAAACTTGAAAGTGAGAATTTGAATATGTATTTTGGGGCTACTTTGTCATGTGTTTGAATATTCCTCAAATACCAATCTTATAAAAACAAGTCTGAAAAGTTCATTGTGTTTCTACATAGCAGTTCTCTGTACTTCACAGTGAAGCTTCAATATTATAGGTTAGGCAAGATATCTTCAAAGCTTGGGGCTCCTCCTTTTTGGGTTCATACACATGTAATGGAGACACTTATCTTCAAAATTTATAGCAAAGAACTGTTTCACTAATTCTTTCCCAAACTCTTAGGCTGTCTCTTTGGATAACATGTGTAGATGATGAACAGAAAATTGCATGCAATGAAAGAGGTAGTAATAAAAGAGCAAATAATTAGAGGTGTAGAGCACTCAAAAATTATTTTTCAGAATTGTTCTGACACTGAGTTTCAGCTTCATCTTCATTAACAATCAGTGTAGTAATACTTGTTACAGAAAGTGTATTTAAATGTGATCAGCACTTGTTATTCAAATGTATTTTTAAACAAAAATCTTGTTACTGTTCCATCTCTTGCCTTTTAGGGTAAAAAGGAAAGTAAAAATAACAAGTGAAACTGAAAGGAAACTGAAAAATACTCTTTACTTAACTTTGGAGCTATTTTAGGAAAAATTTATAGACGTGAAAATGTTATTATAATTTGCAGGAAATTATGCAAAAACTAAAAGCATGAACTAACAATACTGTTTTCTTAAGGGAAGAGGAAACTTCTTACAAGTTACAGAAACAGAATATAGCTTTTAGGACTGAAGGAAAGATGTTTTTGTAGTATTTATTAAGTATTTAGACAGATACGGTGTAACAGGTTGTCTTTCTGTATAGATGCTGCTACACCAGAATTAAGTGTGTAAGGTGATGTATAAGAATATCATTCAATTGATAGAGCAGGTAAAACTAGCATACAAGTCAGTGTCTTAGGGGACACTTAGACTAGGGGTCTAAGAAGTAAAAATTTTACTGTCTTCCAAGCACGTCACCAGTGTAGTACAGTTTAGCAATGAAGGCAAGATTTCTAGCCTGTATTACTTGCCTTTGTCTGGAGCTTTGTTTTCTGTCTTGTTGTAGGCTATGTGATGTATACTGAGAAAAAAAAAATAAATGCTTCTGGGATTAGTAGTTCTGGAAATAATAAAACAAGGAACAGATGGATTGATACAATCCCAGATAAGGATATTTAGGGGTTCTCTCCATAATGTTTTTCTTTCTTGTGTATGGGTACACATTTCAGAGCTGAATAAATAATCTTCCTTATAATGACATTTCACGCATATGGGAGATATTAATTTTTTTCCAGAGTTGAAATAAACAGTGGTAAAAGGGTGTGGTTTTACAATCAGAAATGCTGCTCTTCCGCCGCTAAGCCTCTGAATTGCCTCTCCCTTCCTCATGCAACTGTACAGCTGGTTGGATGAGAGTCCAGCAAAAACATAATCGGCAAAACAGAAAAGAATGATAAATTAGTATTAGCCTTAGGGGTTTGCTTAGCCTGATCTCGCAGACTGCACAACTGTGGAATCACTGCTGTCAGCCCAAGAAGAGGGATAAGAACACATGGCTGGGGACATGGGACTTTCCCTCCCAGTCCAGCATTTAGTCCAGAGCTAAAGGCTACTCTGCACATGGTGACTGAATCTGATCTGACTGCTCGACACGTTACTGACTGTTTTTAAGAGGGTTGTGGATGGGAGCCACCTGTCATGTGGTGATTGTAGACTGATAACTGCCTTTGAGTTGATTTTGGTAGTGAAGGTCCTGAATTTTAGGACAGCATTCTGCATTTTGGTGTTTGAAATCCACCTGTAATGTTTAATGTTTTACCCATTGGTCTTTAAGGAAAAAGAGGCTGTTGTGAATTGAATTTTGTCAGTTCTGATACCCAGGAGGCTATAAGAATCTAAAAAAGGCTGATTTCTCAGTGCTACATTTTCTTTTATTCTGCTGTATAAATAAGAAGATACTGGGCCAAAATCAGTTATCCCAGTATAAATCCAATACATTTCAAGTGGAATTAACTGGTACCTGTTTCTGCAAAGGTTTAACATAACCTTTTCTGATACCTATGTAGAAATAAAGGGGGTGGGGGGGGTGGGGTATTTACATAAACAATGGAAATCAGGAGGGGGAGGCTTCTCTGGCCTGAAACCAAGCCCTTTATTTTAGAATGTTAGTGCTGTTTTTAGGGAATTGTGGGTTTTCAGTTCCACTATCTGAAGTTGTTAAATAAGCTTTGTCTAACATTTAATAGCCTTTTCTTTAATAACTGGATAAAACCAAACCGCTTTAGTGGTCATAGTAATAAATTCTAGTAACAGCCAGCCATTACTTGATCTTGAATCACAATATCAATGCCATATTTGAGGGTTCTGTTTCAGACACTCTGTCTGCCTGTTTTTTAATGAAGAAGACATGTCTGTACGCTGCCAGAGTGGCACCAAGAAGGGCAAGCAAGGCCACTCGTGGATCCTGGCTATGGCTGCTGAGAAGTTATCATGTTTACACAGAAAATTCCTGTGGTTTGTTTTGTTTTGTTTTAAATGCAGTTGGATTCTTGAACGTTTATGATCCTTACAATTTTTTTTGATAAATTTTTCAGTTCTTCTGTAAGTTAGGAAGCATTGCTAAATGGTTGCCATTGCCCTGCTTCTCACGTGTGTAATTGAAGTAGAGATTGTTTTCTTTATAAAAAGGATAAAAGAGAATTTGAACAAAAGCAGTATTACTTTTCAGCTACAGTTTCATGACTGGTTGCTTTGCATAGCAATTTGCAGAACATTTTTATCTTTTTCTCGTGAGAACTTTTATGTGAGAAGAGGCTTTATGAATTTATCAAAATTTGATTGAGGATTTTTAATTTGCAACTCTTATTTCAAATAAAAAAGGAGAAAATCTGCAAGCCAATAAAGATACATCCTAGAAAGATGTTAACTTAGAAAATAATTCCTTGATTATTGATTCTAGATTATGTGTTTCTTCATGTTTTGCACTGGCTTAATGCTGACTGCCTCACTGTTTTGATAACTAAGAAAAGACACATACTTCAGGGAAAACAAATGGCAGAGCTCATCCTCGTAATGCTTTCCTGCTTGTAACTCGCATTGTTTTTGGTAATATCAGAGGCTTACTGTAAAGAGTTTGGATGTGGTAATGTCACAATAGACAGAAACTTGCTTGTGAAATAGTACTGGTGATAGCAGAGTCTGAAAGTGTGGAGTGGTCACAGCACTAATGGCAACGCTGATAACGTAGGTGACAGTAGCAATGAGGAGTTTGAGACTGAGTTCAGTAAAGATGGTGGTAGGCTGTGCTTTTATGAAAGACGTATTGAAATGATTTTCCAGACACAGAATATTTAAATCTTTATCCTTCTTTACATGTTCTTCTTAAAGACTTGCCTCTTTAAAGTTTTCTAGCAAAAAACTAATAGAGGACAACCCTTTACAAGTCCAGCCAGTAACCAGTAGCCTGGTTAGTTGGGCAGAAAGCTGGACATATGGAACCAGGCAGTCCCTAGATAGACACCAGAGTATTGATTGCTGTAAGACAGTTCCTTTTTCTTGTTTCAAAGAGAATTCTATGCTGATCCTTAAAATCTTTGTCCTGTTAGGTTTCTTTCAAAACTGATGCATTTCAGTGAAAACCTTCAGTTGCAACAAAAGCACAGTTCCTTCACCACTGTATTTTGTGGCAAAAAATATTTACAGAGATCTCACTTTATAGTTATCTCACTGTAATATCTCATGCAGTTTTATGCACTACTTCGTAGTTTTCAGGGTAGTAGAAGTACATGAGGGTTCACATACTAAGGTGGTAGATACATTGACTACATTGCAATATAAACTGTTAGTGCTTTTACAGAGAAATTGGTATTGCACATGAGTCATGAGGACATAATCTGCCCCTCTTGGTAATGACAATATATTTTTATATTCTTGGAGACGTACAGACAGATTAGTTTTCATGGCGTGATAAGGAACAAAGCAGCTGTATTTGGCAAGACAAACACTTGCTTTTCAGAATTCAGCAAAATAACCATATATTGCTGAAAAGAATGGCCATGTATTTGAGTATGTAGAAAAAGACTGGTAGGACAAGAGTAAACAACTTGTGGACAATTAAATAATCTGAAGATGAGTGTGTATTACAGGTTTTTCAATGTCATAATAGAATTCACCAATTGTTCAAGTAAAAGTGATTATTCAACAGTAGTGCATAAAAAGTTAGAATGGCAGGGGCAGAAGATCCAAAGAAAAAATAAATGACAAGATGATAGATAATTTCAAGTAGGTTAGGGTGAGATGAGAAGGGTAGAAAAACATGGGATAAGAAAAGCAATAGAACTTTCATGACATTATGCCTAAACATGGATATAATATGCTCGGGTATTTTGTGTTAAGCTTGTGTTTTATCTTTTCTTTCTCAGTCACATAGAAAAAATTACAACATGGCAAGATCCTCGAAAAACTATGAACCAACCGCTGAACCACATGAGCCACCATCCTGCAGCTACTTCCACACCAGTGCCACAGAGGTCTATGGCAATGTCTCAGCCAAATCTCGGTGAGTACTGGATGCCATCTCTATGGTGAAAATATAGGAAAGGAGAACCACCTTTTACTAATTTGTTTGCAAAAGTAGTTTTTGCTTCAGTAAGGGTAGCTCTGATTCTGCTATCAGGCCTAACAGCATGTTTTCCACTTCCTTTTCTTATTTTTCCCTCTGTAGAGTTGGCAGCAAGCGAATTTGTACTGATTGAGGTGAAGTTCTAACATCTCATGCGTTCTGTTTTAGAGCCTCTGTGACAAACTTTTGATGTAGTATTGAACAGAGAAAAATAAGCTCTTCCTGTGCTTTTTCATTGAGAGGTGGTATAAAGCCTCTGCCAGCCCACCATGCAATTTTCAAAGCTTACTGTGCGAAGTGCTGTTAGGTAGTTCATCTGCAGTCCTTCATGAGTTTCTTCAGGTCAGAGGCTGTAGCTAGTTTGCTTGCTTGTTTGTTTTTTTTATGGTGGTGGGATTTTTTTTGTGTAGTTAGGTTCCGCACTGGAAGCTACATGCAAAATACTAAAATGTCTATTTTGCAGTATGTATTACCCAAGGAGTTTCTATAGATCGTGTGGTTTCATTACTGTTCCTTTTTAGCACTTCAAGCTTAAATTTAAGCATCCATTTATGTTCCTCTGATTTTGCCAGATATGAGCCTTAGTGAAAATAAAGCTGTGAAAACTCTGAAAATTGTAAAGAAAAGATGTAAATGGAAGAAAACATTTTCATGTATAATTGAGAACTACAAATAATCCGTAATATTTTACTTCCACAGCTTTAACTTAGCTACTGCTCAAGAAAATGAGGAACAGATAGGTCAGCTTACAGGCTCAAGATCACAAAATTATGTCAAAACACAGACCAGATTCTTGTTCAGGTTAATTTTTGGTAAGTTGGTCTCATGATTTCATGGTTATTCATTTGCAGTGTGGTGCATCAGGGCTGTCTCTTCACATACCAAGAAAATAGTAAAATCTGGCCACCAATGGTCACCAATAGCAGTAATGCAATATATCTATTTACTTTTGTCTTGAATTTATAATAAACACCTAGGCTGTCCCATGAGGTAACTAACTTCAGTTCTTCTACCTTTCACTCAACAGCTGTCCTACTTGAATATATTCTGTAGAAGGTGTTGGTTGTTATGTGTTTTAGTGGACAGTAGCAAATTGTATCATGAAAGTGGGTATCGGAAGAAGAAACCTGAGTAAAATCCAGAAGGCTAGGGTATACTGCAGTGTGCCGTACTACATGGTAAAACTAACAATTGCTCTGTGTCTGTTACTTCAAACCACAGCTGCATTTAGGTCAATCTGTTATAGGAATTCTGAAGTGGCCAAGAGGTAAGAATAGGACAATGGGGTTTTTTGTTCATACCAACTCCTCAGCTTATGTTGACATCTGTTACATTCTCCCTAATTAAAAAACAAAGGAGGCATCATAAATCAGGACAGTGTACAGCAAGCTTTTTCCCCCAGTTTGTCAGTGGAATTGAATCAAAGCCTAATTCTGTATTGAAATACTTATATACTGAATTTTAGAGGAAGGTCTTTCTCGAGATACAAAGGAGAAGAAATAAAAGCATGAACTTAGTTAAGAGTCTTTTTCTTGAAGGGCCTTCAGGTGCCCAACAGGGGCATTCCCCCAGACTTCAAATCTGTCACATCAAATACAGACTATAGTTCATTCGGTATCCTTCACATTTATAGATGAGGTTCCTCTTTTTCTTAGGTATTTATACAGTGCTTGGCATAGTGGTTCAAATCTGTGACTGGATTTCCTAAACGTTAGACCACTAGAAATAGTATGTGAAAAGTTCCACAGTGTCCATATTTATTTAATTGAGAAAATATTTTGTCAAAAATGTTTTGGTGAACTTTTGCTCATTCTGGTGGCTTTTGAATGTATGCTGTGACAGTTTGGGAGCAAGCAAATCTGTTTGCACAGCTGAGTAGCGCTTTCAGCACCATATTATTAAATGCGGCATCACAGTCCCTGATTTTCCAATCCACCCGTTTGAACGCACCAAGTGTGACACTATTTTATTTTAAAATATATTAAAAAGATTTAATCTAGAAACTGTATATATATACACTGAGAAATTACAGATCTGTAATAATCTGAACAGAACACAGTAGCCTTTGAATGCTTCATGTTGGCAGTTCAAAATACAGTTTCCAGTACTAAAGTAGAATGTCTCCATTCTGAAATTGTCTTGGCCAAAAGGAAGGTGCTCTTTTGTGATGCTAACAGTGTTACTGCTAAACCTGCTTTCTTGGGTCAGCTCAGACATCGAAGTGAGCAATTAGTTGGTCTGGCAGTCAGATCTCTAAGCCAGAAGAGATTGTGCCAACATCTTACAGACATCAGAGGAGAAATGGAAACTGGATGCCAAGTTAAGCTGCTCTTCTGGACATAATTTTGTAACTTTTTAGTAAATGAAGTCTATGTATCTGTTTTTTGCCTTAGTGTTTTTTGGTACTGTAGGGATTGAAAGAAGTTTTTCTTTTGAAGACGTGCCACTTAAAAGAAAAGGATTTAAGTATTCCAGGTCTGCATACTGGTCTGCTCTTCCAATTACTAACACATGTGTTTTCCTTGCTGTGCTTCTTATGAAGAGATGGAAAGTATGGTCTGTTCAGTACAGCTTGTTGCTTTGGTTTATAAACTCCTTTCAGCAATACTTGCTGGGAAGTATACAAAGGCACTTAGAAACATTCTATCAAAAGTACGGAGTTTGACTAAGTGATACCAAAGTCATAGTATGCCTATGCCTGAGACACAGAGAAACAAATAGCGGAAGTTGATTAAATTAGTAGACATAGATTAAAAATCTGCTGTGTTTTTCTACATTTTTTCTTATTGTGGTTTTATATTGTCTGTTCATGAGCTACACATACTGGTTTTCTTATAACTGGTTTTCTTATAACTTCAGCAGTGTTAGTTTTCTCACTAACATTTAAAGCATTGCTTTTTAAATGTCACATAACAGAGGCATCTGAAGGTATTTCTTCCTTTGATGCATCTTGTTGAATTCACAGAAAACTAATATATGCTAGGCAGGTTTCTGTGCTCATTTACACACCACCACTTAATTCAATGAAGTTTCATGAATGGAAAAGGAAATTTGTCCCAGAGTTTGAAAGCATATTGTTGCAGGTTAGCATATATATTCAGACTTGTTCAGTGTGCTTTTTCTAAATATTTTACCTTTATTGTTCTTCTAAGGCCTTTGTAGATCAATATACTAAGGAAAGTACAACATTAACAGGAATCATTTAACTCTATATTTTGTTGTTGGAATGTAACAGGGAAACTGATCAGCCTCTGACTGAAGACAACCAGAAACACTGTATTTCTTGCATCTTCATAAGTGCTTCATAAATCCTGTTTACTTTGCTGAATGTGCACATGTATTAGTTTTCTGCCCATTCTGAAACATAGCTTTTTACAGTATTTTTAATAGTATTAACTATCTATTGCCAGTCAACTCCATTATTGTGGTAGAATCAAAGACCATATGTGGAAGGAGGGGTATTTGTACACTCTTATTTTAGGCATCTAACCTGTATTAGGAGACTGAGCTCCATGAACTTCCTGTGAAGGAAAGAAAAGAGAGAGCAGCTGCAGTGCACCTAAGCTAATGGTCAAGCTACTGCCTGACTTAAATGACTAAATTGTTCTTTGGAAGGGCCTAAGTCCAAGCTAGGGAAGCTCTTCTGCCTTAATGGCAGTCACTGGTGTAAGAAGATTGTGAAGGTTTGGTTTTGGCTGTGTGTAGCAAGATTTAGGGGGAAAATTAGATCCTTATAAAAGTTTCTTTTGCAACAATTCTTAATTAAATGCTGCTTGTTTTGTAGTCTGTCTCTATTCTACATTATGCAACACTCAAAACTATTGTTATTTTCATCCTGCTTCCTTCAAGCTGTTTTAAAGCGATTTCTTCTTGATTGTACTCTTCATCCAGTTGGTGAGCACAATCTGGTCTTCATTTAAATGTTTTTCTAATTTTACAGTTTACAACTTATTTTGTGAGTTCCTTAAAAAGCTCGTATGGAAAGAACAGACTCTATCTACAAAAAAATCTGAGAGGACCTTCTGGGCAAAGTGGCATACATCATGGTACAGTCCGTCGTAGAATTTAGGCCTTACAGCAAATAACCAGTTGCAGACTGCAAGGCACGGTTATTCTAGGTCCTGTGTGAGTGACTAAGCTGTGTGTTAAGTAGTGCCCAGAATTTGGTGGTTTGAGAGTTTGGGGCACTCTGCTACTTTGTAAAATGCCTTTGAGTTTATTTGGGCATGGATAGGGGTTTTCAATTTACCTAACTAGAAACTGTGGGTAAAATGTGTTTGGTCAAACTAAACTCACCAAAGTCCAACCAGGCTTGGATTTTCCTGATGCTCCCTAGTGCCTGGCTACCACTGTCATCTTTGCCTCTCTCCTCGGAGTGGACATTCCAGCATCAGAAATAAAACAGAAATGCATACCTTGTTTTAGCACTTTGCATTTTCCACTTCTGGTATACAAGAGAACTTGTGTTACTCATCAGACTCATAACATCATTACTTGCCTTCTAGCAGCTGTTCCTCGATTCAGTACATCTGAATGAGTTCACAGTTTCTTGTAATGCCTTTTTGAGGATGCCACTAGCAGATTACTGATGAAAAAACAACAGCGTAGAGATAGATTAAAACAATCTGGTCCAGATGCAGATAGAATATGGGAACATTGGAAACATCAGGAATTATGATATTAAGCATCTTCAACAGCTTGATGTCCAAGTGGTGCCCAATGATGAGTGGTGTTCCTCAGGGGTTGGTATCGGGACCGGTGGTGTTAACATCTTTGTTGCTGACATGGGCAGTGGGATTGAGTGCACCCTCATCAAGTTTGCTGACAACACCAAGCTGTGTGGTGCCGTCAACATGCTGGAGGGAAGGGATGCCATCCAGAGGGACCTGGACAGGGTTGAGAGGTGGGCTCCTGTGAACCTCATGAAGTTCAACAAGGCCAAGTGCAAGGTCTGGCACATGGGTCAGGGCAATCCCAAGCACAAATTCAGGCTGGGTGGGGAATGAATTGAGGGCAGCCCTGAGGAGAAGGACCTGGGAGTGTTCGTTGGTGAGAAGCATCATTTTTTCCCTACTGAAGAAAAGAAAGCTCCTTACCTTAGAAGCTTACTCTGTCAAGATCCACCAGCAGGCATGACCCAAGTGACAAAAGCAGAATAGTTTAAACTATTAAATACACTGGTTCTTTAAATTCTGTTGTGCAATACATAATGTCTTTCACCTTAATGTGGAGAGCCTCTTACAGTGACAGCTGTTTGTGTTATAGAAATTCATCCCTGAATCTGAAAAGTTTAGCTTTCAGCTGTATTTAATTGGGTCTGGATACAACGGGGGATTATGGCACTTTGCCTCTGCTTTCATTTTTTTTTAATCAGCCAGGAAATCCAACCAATAAAACAATGCAATAATCCTGTCTTAAGAGCAATAAACACATGAACCAAAGTTTCCATATCCTGCCATGATAAAAGAGGTGTAACTAGTATTGTTTGAGGATGATAAAATGCAGTTTTGGTTACTGTGACGAAGTGAGTCTCTGGAGATAGGAATGCAGAAACTTGCAGTGTTTAAAAACAGGTGGTATGTATTTGAGTATTAACTACCATACATGAAATGGTCTAGAATTTGCAAGGCTTGGTTTGCATTGGCTGGAAATTTGACTACAAATATGTAACATTAAGAGGGACATGGTTTTTGTCTTGGTGTAGCCCATACCCTCGCACCGCCTGCACAGTGGAAAGGCTTCCTGTTCCAGGTCATTTTTAATTACTGGATATCCTGAAAGAAGTAGACACAACTCAGTTGTGGTCAATGTGAATAATTTTGGCACCTGCTTCTGGTTAATGAAAGGATACTTGCAGGAGAGCTGAAAGCATTGTAGAGGACTTGCACATTCTGTGGGAATGAGAGTTTTATGACACGGCTCTGGAAAAGAACAGGGTTGTTGGTTTTTTTTTTTTCCTTTTTATTTGCAATTAAAACCTCTAAGAAGTAATTTATCAGGCAGACTTCAAATGGAGTAATCTACTTATGGACATTTATTAAGAACAGGGGCTAATAGTTCCAGAGACTAATAGGAATTAACTTCAGTATCAGGTAAATTAAATCCAGATATCTCAAAGGACACACACCTTTAAACCAGCAACTGACTATCTAGTAAATCTGAAATGTTAAAGGTTGATGTGTTCAAAAGAGATGTTGGTATTCTTTCAAAATCTATTAATTTTTAATTTTAACACAAAGAAATTCCTGTTGGTGTAAGCGTTTCCCTTCAAGGTTAGTAATCCAAGCGTGTGCCAGTGCAGGAGTGGAGTGTCATTTTCATAGTTTGAAAGTGAGTGAAATGCAAAAGCTGAAGATTGCATGAAACAAAAGCAAAAATAATTTAATAAATATTTTAAATAATAATGGTCATTGGTAATGGATCATTATCATTAAAGCTGTCTCTCCAGTCAAGCAGCCTTGTTGTTATTGAGGTATTGTTAAAAGTGCTTACAGAGTAAATCTCTAATCTTTTAAATAACTTCCTGCTAACTCGTAGCTTTGATGCTGCACCTGCAGGTAGTTCATTTGTGTTCTTTTAAGCTTGAATCATTGAAGACAGGAAAGATTAGTTAAATGTGAATATCGCAGAACTTAACAGTTTAAACTGTTGAGAAATTTCTGTATAGCTATTTTCAGCCCAGAAATCTGAATAAAGGAGTCTCTGTGCACTGGGATAGTACAACTTTTTGGTTTAATACTTTACAGATTTTTGGAACAAAATGCACCAGAACTGAAAAGCAGCATTTTTTGCTGACCTTGTTGGAAGGCTAATGCTGTTTCTGGGAAATAAATGAAACAAGCAGTTCTTTGTTGGCAGAAGCAGAGAGAGAAAAGGAGGGGAGCCTAGTCTTTTTCTTCACAATGTCGTGACTAAGTCAAAACTGTAATATGGCTGGGTTCATTTTTTTTTTTTTTTAAACCTCTATAGACATTTGTTTTTCATCAGGCTGTGTTGCGTGACACCTGACACTGGCCAGTTCATATGAATTAGGCTCTGGGCTGCCTATAAACAAAGTAGAGAAAAAGATCCACAGTTGCATCCAGACACTTCTGACACTAAAATAATAAAAGTTGGTACAATTAGTTCAATGCATACATCAGAAATAATTTACACTTGTGTGTTTTGGCTTCTGCAACTTGCAGAGTATCTTGCCAACAAAATAATCCTTGCTTAGTATATGTCCAGCAAAGCCATCAACGGAAAGGTCTCCTACAATGTCAGAAAATCTAATTCACTAGAATGTCATTATTAATTTAAAAGCAAACAAAGGGAATAAAATACTTTTTTTTCATTTTTCATGTAACTGGAAAAAGAAAATTACAAAGGTCTAACTTGGGATGTAAACGAAATAGTTGCAATTCCATGGACTGCAATGAAACTGTGGCCACATAGTCCAGGTTTGGAACTTAGCTCTGCATTTTTACTTGCTTTCATTTGAGCTGGAAGATTGTGTAATGGCTGTTTATTGAAGAGACTTACTTCATTTTGCAAAATAAACTTGTTTTTCCCTGAGAGAACTGAATTCAAGGCCAGCCTGAGTCTGTCTGCTAGAATGGTGAATACTTTTCACCTGCTGTGTTATATCCAATCTCCTTTACCACAGAGTGTAGAGGGGTAGATTTGAGCTTTTTATATTTTACCCTTGTTGCAGAACCTTAGAAATGTTAGACTGGGAGTGCCAAACCCTGCCTAGTGAATTTAAGCTTACTGAAGACCAGCTGATTTTTCTTAGTTACCTTTTGACCTCTCAAGAACAGTCCAGAGGTCCTAAGGCCTCTGGAAAAGAGTTGTTAGTGTCACTGATTTATTAGATGAGCATCAATTGTATTGAAATCAGTATTCATATTGGGTAGTCTAGTTGGCCTATGAACTGCAGGTTGTTTTTTTTTTTTTTTAACCCAAACTCCATTGTGTTCCTCATAACATTCAAATACAAATTCAGAATTCAAATATAAATAATAGCTGGCATTAATAAAATTGCGTAAATAGCAGAACAAGTGTGCCATATGATTATATCATAAGAAATGTCATTGTGTTGTTAAGTTGCTCACTGGAGTTGACACAAGACCTTCCTTTGACTTCCCTGGGCTCATTCAAACCTTTAGTGACAAAGAATTATCAGCTGTATTCAAAGACAGTGTTACTGAACTGTTCAGTACAGGAGTTCAGCTCTGGTTCAGTTGAGTAGTTTCAGGAAAAGCGGTTAGGTAGAAGACTTTTCTCAAACTAAGCTTATGTACATACCACAGGGGTAATTTTTCTACTGTTGGATTTCTTTTCAGTCCAACTAGTGTATTTAAAGATTCACTATTAATTGAAATCTAGACAATATCAGACATACCAAACATGGTAGGTCTGGTACCATGATAAATTGATAAAGGTTTTCCAGGTACTATATTTTTCTGTTTTCCTCATGCATATTCTTGTAGCTCTGCCCTTAAGAAAAGCAACATACTGTTTATTACAAAATATTTTTTTCTTGTTGTTTGAAGAACTCAGGCAGTGGAAGATGCAAAAGCAGTAAGAAGTCTTGGTCCTGTAATAACTATATAATCAGACTTCTATGCACTTCTTTTGAGGAGACTGGAGTTCTGCCTGAGTGCTGGGTTTTGCCCAAGTAGATAGTGTTGCAGGATAAAACCTACCTGATGTTAGGTGTAGTGTTGTGCATAGAAAATACGGAGTGGGAGGGGTATAGGGAAAAAAGATGGAAATTGTTTTAAGTGATCGTAAGTGTTGGCACGATTACGTGGAAGACAAATGTGACCACAGATTTTAATGGAGTTGATTCTGGAAAGAAAATGTCTAGAAAGATGCAGGTAATTACCTGTAAAAGCACACTTCATTATCAATTGATGTATAAACTAGAGGTTGATAATAGCAAGAATCAAATACTCTATTGAGACTTACTTTTGGAATTATCCTGTCTAGGGTGGTGTTTTAATTTGTACAGATTTGTGAACTTCAGTGTCAGTTGGCAAGCATAGATTAGGTAAAAAAATGTAATGATTTTCAACAAAAAACAGGTCACAAAAAAGGTCTCCAGCAAATCTGAACCTTGGTTTTAATTTATTTTGTGGGAGGTCCAGTCATATTAATTGTATAATACCAGGACTACATACATTGGAAACTTAAATATTTTTTGCCACAGTGAAAGGAAATAATCCTATTTCCTGGCACGAAATGTGGAGAGCCGTACACAGGACCAATATGAGCAGATCCTTTGACTCTACAATGTGTAAAGGTGTTTTCTGTAATAAGATTGGTATGGGATGAAGTTATTTTTCATATGTAGCAGAACACAAATCACTCGCTAGTGTATTCTGGTTTATTCCCAGATATACCCTGCCATAGTCTCCCTGTGCAGTCAGAAAGTTTGAGACCTTAGAAAATATCTGCAATCTCTTCTCCAGCAGAGGACCTAGCTCAGTGGAACCACAGCATGTCCAGTTGCCTCCAGATGTGGTTTCCTTTTTTACCCAGACCTTAATTCAGGTAGAGCTTAACGATGTTTTTAATATTGCTTTTGAATTACTAGTTTCCAGCAACCTGACTGAAAGGTACTGTGGAGTACATCAGATCAATTGCACGGTATCTGAATGGAGAGTTATTTTACAGAACCATTTAGTTTATATCTAAGTGCTATGCACTCATCCTGCATTTGTACTGGGTGTTGAGAGATATTAGTTGTTTAGCTTAAATAAGTAGGTTTTAATTAGAATAAATTACTTAGGATTATAATATGGTGTGATTTATGCTGTTTGCCTAGCCTTACTTAGCATGAGTAGCTAGATTTGCAGAAGCCTTTAGACCACAACAGAGTTAATTTTCGTAGTAATTTCTCTAGCAGCTGGTACAGTGCTGTGTTTAGTCTTTTAGTGTGAGGAAAATATTGATAACACACTGATGTTTTGGTAGTGTTTTCCCTAAGTCTGGGACTTTTCGGTTCCCCACATTCTGCCAGCGAGTGCAGGTGCACAAGAAGCCTAAACCAGAAGATAAGGAGGCAACAACCCTCATCAGAGATGCAAATTAACAAGATAAGAGCAGTCAACGTCCAGCCTGCGCACAGAGAGAGAACCCATCCAATAAGGTGTTAGAAGACCCCAGACCAAAAATCACCATTGCACAAAAAGATGAGTGATAAGCGCGTGAGGGGTGGATGTGCAAATGGCAAGGGTATCATTGCCCAGGGATTTCTTTATTTGGGGTCCCTCTCTGGAAGTACCCATCCCAGGCTGACCCTGCTGCTGTACCTTTTGGTTAAATGATTTATTTTTATAAAATCCAACCCCTGAGACGCTGCTGTGGGAAACTGAGGGTTGAGCCTGAAGAAGGAGGGAGCACACCCAAGAGTAAGAGAGAGTGTGTGTGTGTGCGGAGTGGGCATCCGTTGGCTCACAGGGGTCGGCCGCTGCAAGGGGACTCTGGTCCTAGCAATGACAGACTCGGGTGGGGTATGTGGGACTCCTTGGATGGGTGTGAGTGATTGGACAGCGGCTGCTCCTCCAACACTGGGCTTGGTTGGGATGGAGTTAATTTGATGGCAGCCGCTATGGTGCTGTGTTTTGGACTGGGAACCAAAACAGTGTTGATAACACACCGGTGTTTTCCCTATGCCTGAGCAGAGCTCACAGAATGTTGCGTCTTCCTGGTTTTTCCACACTGGAAGTAGGCTGAGGGTTCGCAAGAAACTGGGAGGTATCACTGCTGAGACAGCTGATGTGAGGTACCTAAGGGGATATTCCATAGCATGTGATGCCATGCCCAGAAGTAGAAGGTCGAGGAAATGGGGAGGAAGGGGAGACGTTCATGGTTATAGCCTTTGTTTTCCCAAGTAACCTGTAGATGTGATGAGTACCTGCTTTCCAGGGAGCAGCTAAACATCTGCCTGGTGATGGGAAGCTGTGAATGAATTCTTTATTTTGCTTTGGTTGTGTCCACAGCTTTGCCTCACTTATTAAACTGCCTTCATCTCAGCCCTTGCTGAGTTTTCCTTGCTTTTCTCTTCCAGTTCTCTCCCCGATCCTGCTACCGGGGGGAGGAACTGAGTGTCTGCCTGCACGGGGGCTTAGTTGCTGGCTGGGGGGGCCCAATCTGCCACAGAAGGACAGCTGCAGTTTTCAAAAACTGCGGATGGACTTACTGCATGTTTGCACTGTATTGAACCACCTATGCCCTGTAAGCCCCAAATTGTTGGATTAGCTTTGTGTGCTCGCACTTGCTGTACAGCACATGCAGATTTCCACCAGACATCTCAAAGCCTTGTAGCTCGCTGTCTCCCTAGTGGAGCAGTTTGGTTCACCAAGGAGTCCCTTTTCGCCATCCCTCAGAACTTCAATGGCAGATGCTTTTGGTTGCAGCTTGTGCAGCACTACTGCATTAGGTTTTCTGAAGCATCATTCAGTAGCTTTAACTGCTCTGCCAGCTGCAGGATTTCTGGGCTGATAATTCATGTAGAGGGATTCCGAGTGCTGCAGGTTTCACGTTAGTGCTACGGGTGCCTGTCTCTGTGCCTCTGGCTTTGTGTGTAACATCATTGCCAATGATGCCTATGCATCATTTGTCTCAAGTACTCCAGCAGCCACTAGGTTTGCAGGAAACATGGCAAGATCACGTGATAGACTTTCTTTATGTTCTTTGACCTGGACATTTCTTTAGGTCTTCTGATTTTCTTGGGTTAGAATTTCTCAGAGATAATACTGAAAACTGTAGCTTCCTACATCAACAGGTATAAGCCCGCCTGAATTCCAGTAGTATAGTCATCTGTCTTTCTCTTGAGGGCATTATGCAGATAATCCCAAATCTGAAATGGTCTGATAATGATTCTCTCAAAGCTGGTGCTAATACACTTCCACAAAATGAAGCCTCTGCACTGCAGTCTGGGGGTTCCAGGAGACTTCTGGAGAAGTTATGTTGGATGGCACTCTGTCATCTCTGTGCTGTTTTCTCCAGAACAGCTGATTCTGAAAACGTTGCAAAGAGGGTTCAGATATGCCCGCATGCCTTCCACAAGGTCCAGAAGGGTTTATTAGTGTGGGCTTTGCACCACCTACAGGTAATGAAGCTGCCTCTAGATCCAAAGTGGCCCTGGATATAGCACAGGATTAATCCACGCCTGTTCGATGCAGCTAGTACTGATCTGGGTAAGTAATAAAACTAATCTGTACTCTGAACAATCTATATAGTTACTATTTTGAAAATTCACAGTGTATCACTCCTGACTTCTCTGGAGGATATCAATGCTGGATGCTATTCATAGCACCATAAACAGGAAGAATTTTTGTCTTGGGTAAATCAGGAGCCCATACGGTGTCTTTGGATCACTTAACATAGAAGTTCTGGACTTGCTTGTGCAATTGCAGACTCCTTCACTGAAAATGAGTGATATGTTTACACACTATGAGCTCAAGAGTATCTCTGGCACCAAAATTTTTAAAGTGGTTCTGTTTGTCACAGTCTTTGGACTGTTGTGTACAGTCTGGGAATTTTCACTGTTTTCTTCCTGTGCTCACCAAACAATGTTCTCAGTCACCCTGTCTCTTTCTTAATTCACAGCTCCTTTAGCTGGAGCCTATACACTTGTTCAGCGCTACTGGTTGTTACTGTTTTCATTTTCCTGGGTGTTTTGGTTAGATTTTCCCTGGTTCTTGGAGACATTTTGCTATCAGCTATATTGTTTTCCTGGGAGACACAGTCATGCTTTGTATGAATGTTTCCTGTCTTGAATCAGGGACTCCTTATGTACATAAGATTACCCATAACTTACTGTCTCTGCAGTGTATCTACTACATCTGTATTAATTCTGGTGATTATTCCTGGTAATACTGTCCTGTTAATTTTTGTACACTTTTCCCAGTGAGATGGGAAGCAACGAGGAGGGTGACAGGGAACTGAGCAAGCAGGAAAGCGTGGCACACATGCAGGATTTATCTGCTGCCTATGGGTATTTGCTAGTGCACAAACTGTGTGCATTTTGTTAGTGCCCAAATCACCTAACACAGGTCAAGAACTGTGCTGAGGAAAGGGGCAGTCGCTGCAGGGTGACTGAGGGGAAAAGGAGAAAACACTCCCATCTTCCATGCACAGTATGTCTTTGGCCTTGTGGGTTATCCTGTGGGAGTGTTTCAAACTGCAGATGACTTGCTGCATTGCATATGGCCCAGGCTTCAGGAAGGTGATGGGCAGTGCTTATGAAAAGGCTGGAGGGCCATTTGGACAGGCTGTTTTGCAGAGGACACATTCCACGTGCCATCACATGGGAACTGCTGGTGTAGGAAAGCCCTAAAACTTAGCACATTAACTGAAGGCTTTCTCATAATAATTTCAGTGCCTCTCAGTGGAACCAATGCAAAAGAGTACTTGCAAATCTGCCATGATTTAATTACTCTTCAGCTAGTTCTCTGTCAGCTGTTATTACTGTACCTGTAACATTTTGACCCTTAGGATATATTTTTTAGAGCGGCTGAATGCAGCAGTTGTTGGTGGGAAGTGCTGTGGAACACCCCAGTTTTTTTGTTTCATTTAGTCTTCTACAATAGATATAAAAAAAGAATTGCCTAACAGTCTTGTGTTTTATACTATTCTTATTTCCAGTTAATATCTGTTTTGAGCTAGGTTTGATTAACTTAATGTACATTATGTGTGTGCATGCACACACCCAAAATCTAGATTTGACTACACAAAAGTAGACCACGTATGTCCTAAATTTGTTTATGGGACATTATCATGATTACACTCAAGCATAATTCAAGTGGAATGATGCAGTTGGTAGGACCAAAACCTGGGCCGTAGCATCTGCATATTTATAAACTGGTTTTGAATTATATTAAAAAAAGAAAATTTATGTTATCACTGTGTCAATTTAATGCTGCATTTTAAGTTAGACTTTGTCATAAACATACTCTATCCAGATACCTTGACAAGCTATCTGTTCTTGTTTGAAGGCACAGATACATGTCTCCTCTATATGTAATGTTTCTGAGTCTGTCCAGTTTGGGCTGCTGTGAAAGTAGGTGTCTGGTATTCAAACCTAATGGAGAGTTGCCCAAATCCCATTTTTTCTTCAAGCAGTGTATGCTGGAGAAAAATGTGGCATCAGCGGGTTCAAATGACCTTCAGTAAGTTTGTGTCTATTACCCAAATCAACGCTTCTTTAAAAACCATTCCAATTAGTGGTAGTTTTGAACAGATTTATTTTTCTGTGGACCTATGTCCAGACATATAGGTCTCCAAACCTCTGAGGAGAAAGGCACTGACTGAAAGAGGAGCAGAGCCAAATAATGCAGGTGGTGGGAATGGCTGAGGATGGCTACTACCCACTCCTTTGCCTTCTGTGCATCTCCTGCACTGAAAGTTGTAAAATTCTGCTGCAGCTATAGCTTTGTCTAACCCATGTGATGTAAACAACTTTTGGAAGTAGAATGGATTTTTGTTGTTCCTTAGAAATACGATAACATATTTAAGGCATACTTCACTTGTAGGAGATTGTGTGATGTAATTTCTATACTCTTAATGTCAAGGTGTGGGAATGCTTACTTTACTTGTTGTACCGACCCTTCCAGTAGTTCCTTGATGGTGTGTAACAATGGATAGTATTACTTGAGGGAAAAGTAGCTTAATCCAAGATACAGAGTTCATTGGACCAAAATATTTGCTGTCCCCATGAGAAGAAATGACTTGGAGGGGACCATAGCTCAGGAAGAAGTTTTCCTCAGTGTTTTCGTATTGTCTTGTTCTTTGCCTTCTTGCATGTATAATTTCAGCTGTGATACAACATGTGGGCAGATCAGCTGATGAAGAAGGGAGTATTTTATATAGCAAAGGCAACAAATAGCCATGACAAATAGTACTACAACTCACACTTTGGCCCTGCATGTATCCCAGAGACACGTTACAGGCTATTAATTTTCACTTAACTTTGCCTGGTTCTATCATTTGCATGTGCTGCTTAGATGAAAGCAATTTTCTTATGGAGAATTTACTATATTGTGATAATCCTTCACCCAGCCTGAATTGTTAGCATGGTTGCTCTATTCATTCAACCATTGACATGACAAAAATTTAAGCACATGCTTATACATACAAGAAGAGTTAAATTCCTGCCTAAGTGCTTATGGTCCTGGCAGTTTAACACCAGATTTACACTTGATGTAATTTGTATAATTGTACTTATAATATTTCTTATGTATTTTAATATGAATAAGACCAGATTCACTGTATCTTAAAATGTGGTTCCATGTATTGTTTTCCCATTATGATTTCTGCACCCAGCTCTCATTCCTACCTTTCCCCTCTTGGTACCACAGCTTGCTAACCTTTCTGGGTTTTCACCACTGAAAAGTTACTGATCAGTGC
The DNA here is from genome assembly GCA_008658365.1 of Alca torda. Classification (NCBI taxonomy): domain Eukaryota; kingdom Metazoa; phylum Chordata; class Aves; order Charadriiformes; family Alcidae; genus Alca; species Alca torda. The sequence continues at coordinate 11,054,982 of CM018081.1, forward strand.
TGGCTTTGCTCCGTCTTTCTTGCAACCAGCTTATTTTCCCCACCTGGATTCCTATGTTGGTTGCACGTAAGCATTTTCATGGCTACCAGTTACTTTTGCTGGGAACTGATCTAGCCAGAAAATATCTTCTTTTTATCCCCGGGCGATTTTTAGCTCTCTGTGTGGCCACAAAAATGCTTTTGCCAGCTCAGTGAAGGGGTAGCATGTGGGCAGGAACAAGCAGCCTGGGTGTGGACGAGGTGATAAATGGCAACACTCTGGTTTGATGTGGAAGCATGATGTCATTTGTGTGGATACAGCTGTTTGTGGACCACACATAAACTGAATCTGTGAAAAGGTTATATTACTGCAGGGCTGCTTTTAAATAGGATTATTTCTTGAGATGGATTTGCCACTGAAGCTAAAATATCATGCAGCTGCACTCTCAAATGATTCCGTAGTCTTTACATGCTGGACCTGGGTGATACTGGATCACTCAGTAGAAAAACTTTGATTCAGATCTGATGTGAGCACATGTAAATATTCTATGTCAAACAAAGCAGGGCAAAGTTTATGCTGGGCTAGTGCTTGTGTACCTGCCTTACTGTGGTTGCAGAAAAACAAGACAGTACCTGATCTGGCAGAAAGCTGGCAAGCATAAAGTCAACCTTTCAAAAGTTTTTTAACTTGGAACTAGCAGAGTGAGTTAAGTTCAGCATTTTGCTTTGCATGGGTATCATACGTTTGATCCAGGCTGTAAAATCATCAACCCGTTTCTTTCAGTGCATTTTCCAATAGTGCTTACTGTACTGTGTCCTTCAAGGTCAGACGTGTACACACCACAAATGCGTTCAGGTCTAAGACGCATAGAACTGAGCTGAGATTTCAGTTCTCCTGTGGTAAGAACAATGAGTGAAAGATAAAAAAGAAGATACAAATCTTACTCCTTTGGACAGAAAAATATTTTATCTCTTCTAGAGAGTATTTTAGTATCTGGAGTGTTCTTGTTAAAAGCTAAGAGCTTAATTATGCTGTTGCCCCATTAGTGAAAAAATCCTTGTAAAAATGTCAGTTAACTTTTAAAGCAGTGCATGGCTGCCACTTGTAGTCCACACTGGCTTTAGGTGTTGCATAGATTTTTTTTTTTTTTTTTTTTGCTGGAAATGTGAAGGTGGGGAAGGAAAAGAAGGAACTCTTCACTCCGTGTTTCACAAAAGGTGTTAGGTTGCATTGCTGGGAACTGATGCATTTTACTCAAAAAGGAAGTACAAGCAGAGGTTATGCAGTTTCCCCTCTTTGTCTCATTTTTGTCCTGTTTTGTCCAAGCTTATTACTAAGGGAAACATTTCTAGAAAGGAGTGGGGGCTCTGTTTCCATGGCCAAGTGACACCTGCTGTCAGAGGTCCCAAATGATTATTTTAGCTTTGTGGCACAATTACCAGAGGGCTACTCAAAGACTTGCAGTTTCTTTCATAACAGTTCTCTGAATAAGAATTCTCTGTTGGATGTGCATTTTTAATCTCTAATTTATTAGACCTTTTTCATTTGCAAATATAAACCATGAATTGTAAATTCAGCCTTACTTGATTTATTTAACTCCTGAGAGGAGTCATGCCAGACCTGAACTTGGCATCTTTTTTGGATTAATTTTATACAGGCTTGCATTTAAGAACTCGTTGAACTTGATTCTTGCCTGATGTAGCCGTTTAAAGCAGCAGTGAATTTAGGTACTTCTTTCTGTACAAGATTGCTGAAGACTTTTGCTGAGTGTACTGGTATAATGTTTTAGTAACTTGCAGTTACAGTGTTTTGCTACTGATAATCCTCATTTTTATACTGTGCACTCAGACAACTTTGCGCCCACCGCATCCTGAAACGCAGAATGACTGAGGCCATTTGGAAAAAAGGGCAGTGTTTGTTCAAAGGAGACTAAGTCATCTGTCAAGAACAGTTAGCAGTGGTTCTCACTGCTTTGCTTTTTTATTTATGAATGTGGTACAGATTCAATTTAATTATATTTTCCTTACATTTCACTGTTTTGAAAAAGTAGGTGAAAGTATATTAAGGATATTAATGGAAAGATGTAGCTTCTGGTTGTTTCTGGTGTCTTTTTATTGCACTGCTTTTGTGACTTCTGACAGTCCAGCTTGTCGCTGGATCTCATTAGATGCACTTTTTCTCTTCAGTTACAGTTCTCAAGCTGCTTTTCATTACTGTAATGTGTGAGTGCCTCTGAGGTAAAGAGCACTTAAAATACTTCTGAGAGCTATAAGAATAATATTAACCCTCATTTATAGATAAGTACACAGAGACCGTGACTCATCCATGGTAATACAGGAAGGCTACAGCATGCCAGGGAAGAGGACCTCCAACGAGGTTTGCTTCTTAACTGGAACTGCAACATCTCTCCATCTGCATGTCATTGAAAAAAGTGTGTATCTCCTTCATAGTGGTGGAAAACACACAGTGCTCGTTATTTATGTTGGTAATTTTTCTTACAATAATTATTTTAGATTTGTCAATAAAGAAAATGTTAAGAACGAAACAATTTTTACTAGCTTACTGCGTATTATAGGCATACATTTGTAGAGGAATTTTCAGTTAAAAAAACTTGCATGTCATTTACCACGTATCATTAGGTAAATATCTGAACATACCAGGATGCGTATAAATACTTGCTGTATTATAAGTATTCATGTTTTATACACATATGAAATATTAAAAATAATTTATTAAGCAATTACTAGTACCAGATTTTGCCAGATGGAGTATTTATCTCAGTCATTTGAAATACAGTAATTCTAATAACTCTATGCTGCAAATGCGCAATGTGTGTCCTAGGCTCTCTGTTATCTTAAAGTACAAATCTATTTAACCATCCACAATTTACTTTCTTTCCCACAGTCATGAATCACCAGCACCAAATAACACCCAGCACAGCCATGTCGCAGCAGAGCCGTCCTCCCCAGGCTCCGCAGGCAGGGCTTTTGAACCTTCCCAGTGCACTGACCACACAGCAACAGCAGCAGCAGAAGTTGAGGCTCCAGAGAATCCAGATGGAGAGGGAGCGAATTAGGATGCGTCAGGAGGAGCTACTGCGACAGGTAACGCCGAGGATACTCTTTTTTTGTGTTCAAGAGCCTTTAGTTCAATGCATCCAAGTTTTTACCAGGTACAGTTAGTAGCTCTGTTATTTTATGTCAGGATTAACAGTTCTTTTAGGTAAGGGTAACAAAAAAGCTAATACAAATAGAACATTTGGTTTTTTTTCCTCTAGCATTTAACAGAACACAAAATGGCCATCTGTCAGGAGTTACAGACCTGGTGTGTCTTTCTTACCAGCTATAATAGAGTTCTGTTCTGTATCTGTTTATAAATCTAGAGCAATTATCATTGATTAATTCCTAGTTTAACTTGTTTTGCATAGTAGACTATGTTTATTTTTCACTGAAGATAAAGGCAGAACATTTGGAATTGTTCTTGACTCTGATCCCAACTCTATAACTTGTACCTTTTGCCTTTGAATTAAAATAAAATCACATTCACATCTTACATGAATACCTCTGATTTGAAAACTTCCCAGAGATGGTTCTTTGTGGATGTTTTGTTTATTGTTCTAGTTCTTAAGTTTCAGCTCTATATAATGACTCATATTGTACAAAATAGATACGTAACTTCCTTTACACTGCCTTAAGGAAATGAAAAGTTTTAACTATTGTGTTTCTTCTGTTACGGACAACTCTACTGGTGGTGATGTGTTTTGCCTGACATATTAATCAGCTTCCTTAGAGAAAATAAATAACCTATTTCTCTCAGGAACAGTGTGAACAAAGTACATTTTATCAAGAATAACACCATTGGTGGCATTACAAATGCTGCAGTTACAGTTCTAAGTACCTTTAAAAATGGTCACTTTCACAAAATCACAGAATCACAGACTGGTTGAGGTTGGCAGGGACCTCTGGATGTCATCTCCTCCAACCCCCTGCTCAAGCAGGGCCACCCAGAGCCAGTTGCCCAGGATCATGTCCATGTGGCTTTTGAGTGTCTCCAAGGATGGAGACTCCACCACCTCCCCGGGCAACCTGTGCCAGTGCTCTGTCACCCTCATGGTGACAAAGTGATTCTGGATGTCCAGAGGGACCCTCCTGTGTGTCAGTGTGTCCCTGTGGCCTCTGGTCCTGTCAGTGGCCACCACTGGGAAGAGCCTGGCCCTGTCCTCTTTGCCCCCTCCCTGCAGGGGTTCATACACATTAATGAGATCCCCCTGAACCTTCTCCTCCCCAGGCTGAGCAGCCCCGGCTCTCTCAGCCGTTTCCTCACAGGAAAAGCAGGGGGCCCCCATTGTCCCTAGCCTTCCTGTTGTCACCTAGGTGCTCATAGAAGCCCTTCTTGTTGGCTTTGATTCCCCTGGCTGGATTCAGTTTCAGCTGGGCTTTAGGTTTCCTAACCTCGTCCCATACAATGTCTCTGTATTCCTCCCAAGTTACCCATCCTTATGTCCATCCTCTGTGGAAATAATAATTTTGTGGAATTAATATTTCATGCTTTCAGTCCTTTTGTCTTTGGGATTGTATCATAATTCGTGGTTATTTTAAGGTAATGTTTATACTGTATTTAGAAATACAGTGTAACATTTCTTTGCAGCAGGCAGGACCGTGTTTGTGACTGGGCTAATGACACCAATTGGCTGAACTTTTCTGATGATTTATTAGAGAACCGTAAGTTGCTGTAATGTTTTGAAATGTTAGTGTAAAATGCAAAAAGAAGCCTAAGAAAAATCCTCACACTTAGATGCTCTCTCAGAAGGGGTAGCAGAGTATATGTCATAGATTGACTAGCTGCAAGTAAGTGAGGAGTGGTGCTCTTTTTCTTTCAAGTCTGGAGGAGAATGACTGAGAGAAAACACATTAGTGATGAAAACAGACTGGAACATCTCAATGACCTCTGGAAGACTTTGTGGGTAGCAAAGAAAGAGACGCGTACATCTTTAAAACCCTTAGGCCTGAAATAGAGATCTGGAGGATCAGAGCAGATTTACCAGAAGGGAGATGTGCTCACAAAGGGTTTGTCATCTTTTAGAGGCAGCAGTCACGAAAACCTCAAATTAATGGCCAGCTTTTTGGTTTTCTTTCTGCAGCCTTTGAACGTTGGTTTTGCCTAAATATTTTGGGGTTTGTGTTTTTTGTTTGTTTGGGTTTTTTTTAAACATACTATCCCAGTAAAACTAATAGAAGAAAAGGTCTTTTATGTTTGTAATGATTGAGAATTTGAGGTGCTCTTTTTCCATGCTTTTATTTCAGAACAAACAATTTTTAATTGCGTTTTACCAAAACATCACTTCTTGAAAAGTGATATAGTTATTACAATTACTCACCAAATCAAAGGTTAGTAGAATTGTATTGGAAGTGCTTTTTTTTTCCTTCATATACCGAAAATGCAGTTTGATGTGGGTCTTTATACCTTTGCAGACTTCTAACAATAAGAATATGACTGTACTTTTCTTCCCATGTACAAACTATATTTAAGTCAAACTTCTGTCCAGTTACGCCATTGGAACCTTAGTAACTTCATCTTGTGCAGACAGAAAGACCAAATATAGGGTGAACGTACATAATGCCATGTAGTAGGCTTTTGTGAAAGAGAGATTGATAATGAAATGAAAATGGATGTATGGTGAGTAGAATCACAAAACCATTAGTGAGAATATTTGTAAAAACACTTTACAAGAATATATTTGCTTCATTTATATTTTTACTCCTTTACGTCCTTACTCTAAATACGTGTTTAAGAACTTAAAAAAATAATTGCTTAACAAAAGTAATTAACAAAAATTCATTAATACATTTTGAAACTGTAGAGCAACGTCTAGCTGCATTTGAAAAAAAAAATTAAAATTATGTGCTTTTATAGCTCCTGCAGCAACATTGGCTATCTTCGCATGTGATTATTACCCATTGTCTTTGGTGAATATGTGTATGTGCTCAAAGATAAGCAAGTGCTCTGTGCTCTTGCTGAACAGCGGTGAAAGGCAGATATGATTCCACTAAAGTTTCTGAATTTTTTTACCTGCTCACGTCAGGGCTGAATTTGATTTTCACGGTTTAGACCGGAGTCTGGAAGCTGTATGGACAACAGCTTGTGCCCGTGTTCAATTTCTATTGCCCTTAATTTTCGGGAGTTACATTTATGATACCTTAGCTGTATGTGCAGAACTATGTTCAAGGTGGTGGTCTCTGACCCAAGCAGTGGTCTCAAGTCTTTTGCATACCTTCTCCTTTGCTATCAGAAGCTCAGAACATAATAGAGTGTGGGAAGAGAGTGGAGATACCTGGTATGAGCTTAGTCATAACTGTCATCGTGCCAATAATGTGTTTAGCTATTTTTACTCTCTTTGGCTCTCTTCTTGCTTCAGGACAAGAGCAAATTAAGCTTCAAAACAGTTGTGCCATTAACACAAGGTTTCCCTGCTCTGCTGACTGTGTTTTACTTTGAAACTAATACGTGCACAACACTCTGCAGCTGTCCTGTACTTAATCAAGCTTCCAATTTATTACACCCAGTACCACCCTGCACCTATGGTGCTTTTTTGAGCTCCACATTGTATAAAGCGGGACAGTATCACTTTGCATTGCTAAAGTTTGCAGAACTGGTGTAGCTCTTGGGGAACAACCTATTTCCCACCCAAGGAAAGCAAGATGCAAAATCCATCCTTCCTAAGAGAACTTCATGAACTTCCTGCCAGTAATATGAGTAGCCCTGAGCCCTGGCAGCTGGGAAGAGTGGATAAATCACTCTGGAGCTGTCAGTGTTCAAGTATAGCTATTCCTGCCCTGACCCTTTGCTGCTGCTTCTGCTTTTCTAGCATAACCTATCTAAGGGAAAAACGCTGAGTAAGTGTGCACACTGCTGCTAGCAGCTGCGAGGAGGTGCAGAGCGTTTGAGTGAGAGGGGGGTAATTCTTCTGGTGGGTCACAAACCTCCTCCCTTCAGCCTGGCAGCAGCTGCTGGCTCCCCACCGCCATTCCTGGCTGCAGCTGCTGAGCTGGAGCAGCACACCCAGCCAGGAGGAACACGCACTTCTGGAAGCTCCCTGCTTAGGGAATTTGTTTCCTTTGTCCTTCTCTTCATTTAGTTGGTAAAGCCTCTAGAACTGCAGACTGAGTACATGCAAGAAGGGCTGTATTTCAGAAAACCACTATGACAGCTTCTATTTAAACGTTTCCTTTCTCAGCTTTGTCATTCGGAAAAGAACTTTGTTTCTAACTGATCTGTTTTTGTCAGCTTTCCTAAGGCAAAGGGAGGATCTGCTTGCTGCTCACAAGCTTCTTGGAAATGGAAGTAGTTAGAGGTGATGTCGGTAAGAAATCTCTGGAAAGGTCCTACAGGGAAGACATCCGAGCGCTTCTCAGTGTGCACAAGTGCCATCTTGCACCTTCTTTGTAAGGGTACAAACAGGCACAAAAGGCAACGCTTCTAAGAAGCTCCTTTCTGATCCCCTGATCCTATTCGATAAATATGTGCACAGAAGGATACAGGGGCTCAAAAGAGGCTTTAGAAGGAGTGGTATATGGGGATGTAGAGGAAAACTTATCATTGTTTTGTCCTCGCAGAGTAGAACCTTACTGTCATACTCTGGCCTGAACAGAACAATGCACTGCTGTGCTCCTTCCGCTGCACAGGCTGGCCCATAGTCAGATTTATTGATGGCACGGGCGATATCTAGATGTCTCACTTACCACCCTAAGTATGAGGACTGGCAGAAAAGGAATTGCAGTGACTAGCAATGTAAACTCACTATGAAAATTACATCACTCATCTCCCCCAGCTGGAAATGACTGACTGGCAACACAGCATGGAGCTCAGTTCAGTTCTGCCAAGGAGCATTCCAGGAAACATGACAATGAATTTCTGTATCTGGCATACAGCTAAAAAGGTGTTTACATCAGAATTGTGTTCAGAGACAGCGAATAATTCAACTCGCTGTAGTGCTTTGAAGCTTTTAAAGAATTTTACAAATAACCACTGATGAAGCTTTTTGATATGCCTTTGTGATGTCAGAGTACTGTGAGTTTTTTTAAATTTATTTTGTTTTGTTATTTATTTTGAAAATCGCTTTTGGGTTTTTAAAATAGCATATGCTCTAGTGCCAAGCAGATCATTATGGGCATTTGGTCCTTTTTGAACTAAATGCTAGGGATTGTCCCTGCTGGCCAACAGGAGGCACTCCTCCATATGAGGGCTAAGAGCTAATTAGAAGACCTAAGGCTGTTCTTGTAGTTTGCAACTGTAATATTGCCATTCACAGGGCTGCGAGAGGTCTCTGGTATTTTTTGCCAGACTTTTTAACCTAGGGTAGAAGACTCATGAATATTCTTCTTAAGAACCCTCGTAATCAGGCTTAGAATAGAGAACAGGCTATCACAGAGCTTTTGTGGCTGTGTCATTGATTCATTACTACTGGCCATTGCTGTAATAATATCAAATAAGCAAGTAGTGAAGAAGTCTAACATCTGTAGCTGTACTAAAATTGGAATCTTAACTTCTGAACAAATCAGCTGCATCAGGCAGCAGCAGAGGAGGAGCACACTTTAATGTGTGGTAGAGCCAGTACTCCGCTTGCTTCCCCAGCCTAATGCAGTAGTCTGTTCGTCCGTATTATAAAGGACACATTGAATTAGTATTACAAGCAACATGCAATATGAAATAAAGACACAGGAGGTGCCGTGACATGCCCCAAGTGAGTGTAGATCAACTAACTTTATTATAAATGTAGTGTTTTTTGCAACAAAGAAGAGACGGGAACTTAGATTTTGTAAATGCCAATGTGAGTCCTTCTTTAGGGTGCTCGAGGCTTTTCAGCTCACAAATTGTCTCATTTTGCAAGACCTGTCTAAATCACATAGTAGATTAAACGTTTCTGGAATGGATTGTTGGCCCTGCTGCAGTTAGCAGGTAGGAAGGCCAAGTACTGTATCTGGCGACACGATTAATAAACCTGGGAATGAATCTCTCCTTGTTGGACCAAGCAGTAGTTGGCACCATGTTTTCCAAAGAGATCACTATGTGAATTCCCTGATTACTTAGGTCAGCTGCAGGACAGAAAACAGCCACTCAGCATTAAGGTCTCCAAATACATGTGAAATTCACAGTACCTTGTGCAGGAGCAGTAATTCCAGTGCCCTGGAAAAAATGGACATTTTGCAATGCTCTCCTATTTGGAAGGCAGTTCAGTGGAAACCTTCAAGTTTAACAAAAATCTTTCTCAAATGGCTGACTGTTCATCTTACTGACCATAGGATAAACAGCCTGAAGCATAGCAGTAATGTAGTCTCTGAGCCCTTGTTCTTACTTTAACAGTCTATTCTGAGCTACTTTTGGAAATTAACTTACTCCCCATTTCCATGGTAATTTATGGAAGTTACCAGTGTTTTAGGTTTTTCCCCTTGCAATATGATACAGAAAAATCTTTGTGTCTGTCTGGAGGAAGGCAATGCCTGTGTCTATTCTGTAAAAAGAAGGTATAGGCAGTAAGTATAGGCAAACCAGGGGTTAGAAGGCCAGTAACTGTGACATTGAAGTAGCACAGGTTTCAACATGGACTGTGTAAGCTGGCCCTTGGCACTTATTTGGGCATCTAGCCCACAATAAAACCTGTTCTGTTGTCACTTGGCTCCTGTTAGCTACGATTAGTTGTCCCAAGTACAGGCATAGCTGTTTATTGAAGTGGCACAGACAATGCATTATCAGAAAGTTGTTCTTCTGGAGTAACATGGAACTACTAGAGGTTACAATTGGGCTTGCTAAGCACACTCACGTGGTTCTCCTGCATATGCAATAAAGAGTCTGGACATTGTGCTCAGGGCTTTTGCCCTCGGGAAAACATACTGACCTTGGCAGTTGAGTGGCTTACTCCATGTTAGATAAACCTCGTCTTGGAACTTACGCTGTGCTGGGAGGAGTGTCCTTCAAACACAGCCTTTGTATCTGTATTAATCTAAATTTAGGTAATACAGGTGCAGTTTTGGCTGGTTGTTTTTGCCAGATGGAACAAGCCAGCAACAGTAGGTGTAAGAAATTATCTGCTCTTTTCAATGTTGTTTATTTGGCTGGGCATTTTTGGAGTCAGTCTGTAAGAGAAATGAAAAGCTGTAAGGAAATTCTTGCCTATTTCTGTGCATATCAGTGGGAGAGGAAGAATATTTATTTCATGCAAGGTTAAAGATGTGAAACTCCCTTTGTGAACACAATGTTTTTTGCAGTGTACTTTGATTTTACGTGCAACTGCATTTTATAATTAGTTGGAGGTTCAGAAATCTCTGTTACTGCTTTGTGTTTCAAAGTTTTGGAAAGCTACCAGACGAATTACAGACTTAAGGGAGGAGTGGTGTGTTTGTGCTTCTGTAATGAGCCCAAAGGAAGAAGGCACGACATGAAGAATGAGAAAAGCCTTATGTTTCCTGTAGTCAGTCAGTTAAAAGTATTTCGTAAAGAAGAGATTTATCCCTGTCTATGTTTAAAAACAATTCCATGGAATTCTACAGATTTTTCAGTGTTGTTTGGAAGTTTTTCCTCACTTTCTTTGTACACATCTTTTGTCTGAAGTACAGTGCTTCTACAGTGGCTGTGGAAAACGGTGAAGTGAATACAAGTCTTTCAGAGTAGTAGAGTTCACTAGTCTCAGAAAAAAGCTGTCTTTGGCTGTATAATGAGAACAATTATGTAAATTAATTACTCGGCTAGAACTTCAGGCTGTCAATACGTCATTACCTATTTCGGAAACATAAGGCACTAGAATATCATCCCTGCTAGGCATCTGGCATTTTTATTCAAAAGAGTTTCAAAACTCTTGCTTTGAATCCACCTACAGTAATACACATCTTCAGTCCACCTTCAACAAATGCACCCTTAAATAATGGTCTTTCTTCTCTAAAGGTGCATGACTTCTCCTTCATAGATTTTCTTTGGCACTGCTGTCTGATAGAACAGTTGGTTGTTAGCTTTTGTCATCTCTGGTTAACTGTTATTATCAACTTTTCAGCTTTAACATTTTTCTGGACAGCATATTTTTAGTTCAGTTTTTCTCTTTCATGAGTAGGGAGCTTGGCAAGCCCTCCCCTAGCTCCTCAACACACACATACAGAGTCCCCAACAAGTCTACAGACTGGTTTGTACTGTATGATCTATTGAGAAGCTGCTGAACAGAAAATATTTTCCACTACAGAAAATATATCCTACAGGCAGGAAATTTTCAGGCTTATGTTTGATATAGTGCAGTTGTATTGAGCAATACAAATTAATTTAAATCTGATAACTGAAAAAAAATATGTCATGACAGCTGGCAAGAAATTATTAAAAAGATTGACCAAAACAGAAAAGCAAAATCTTGTACAGAAAGATGTATGTATGTACATGGTCATTCTTTGATTCATAGAGTGACAGGGTAGTTGAGGTTGGAAGGGACTGCTAGAGATTGTCTGGTTCAACTGCCCTGCTTAAAGCCAGCTCAACTACAGCAGGTTGCTCAGGGCTGCATCCAGTCAGGTTTTGAATAGCTCCAAGGATGGAGATTCCACAGCCTCTCTGGGAGACCTGTTCCAATGTTCCATCACCCTTACAGTATAAAAGGGTGGTATTGGGGCAGTATCTTCAATGCACTAACACGTGCAAAGTAGCAAAGAGAAATCATTGCCATCAAATTAGGACTTAGCCACAATATTCTGAAAGAGGCAAGTACCTGGATCTTCAACAGGATGTTTTCAGTTATTTTATTTTTAGTAATAGCAATTAATTTTTAGAAATGACAGCAACTGGAATGATAACCAACATGTATTTTCCATGTTGGCAAACTAGGGGAAAGGCGCTCCCCCCCCCCCCCATTCTGATCCTATCTTTACTAGTGTAGAACAATGTCTGGTGAGGTTTGAAAATGCACTTCCCAAGTATCAGGAACATGAACTTCATTGCTGGATTGAACTTTCTGTATTTCTTTCTTTCTGGCTGTCTCTTTTTCTTCCTTGTTGTCTTTCTAGTCTTAGCCTTGCTTGTGTTGCTGCAGTTGCTATTCTTATATTTAAAAAAATACTTTCAGTATCTTCAAGTAGACAGTTAAAAAAGCCAGTCTGCCCATTTTCTGAGGTTTGTACATTTTCACAGACTCCAGCTGATTTAATTATAAATAGAAACATCACCATTAGAATTGTCACTTGGCAAATATAGTGACATGCATGAGCTATCATACATAAGCTATTAAAAATCTTCAGATGATTCTTAAGACTAACTAAATAATTACACTATCTAATGTAAATTATTATTTATCAGTGAATGTATTGATAATTTATTATAAAGGAAACATTGCATTAATGGGCACCAATGTAGGTTAATTCCCAATGAGCAACTGTTACATTCCTCATGAAGAGACTAGACCAGTCCTCCTCAATGAAGAAATCAATTGAAAACATAATTGAGCATCATATTCTAGCTTCAAAAACATGTTAATCTTTTCTGTATTTGGGAGAATGAATGACTGATTCAGTGGAGAAAAGTTTTCTACTAGGATTGAAATTAAATATTTCCTTTGCTTATTTAATAAAAAAAAAAAGTTGAGTAAACTAGGTAAAAAACAGATACATCTTTATTATTTTAATGTCTTAGGATATTTGTTTGGCACATCCCTGTGGAGCCAAACAACCTTTGTATAGACCTCTGTACCACTAGATGTCATGGTTGTTTCACAGAGATAATGCTAGAAGAATGCATTTTTTGAGAAGAGTTCTGAAACAAGTTTCCTTTGTCTCTCACTGCTCATCTGTCATCCTAAAGACAGTGTACATGAGGCAAGTCACGAGGGCAGATGCTTCTTACTAGGCAGAGGGTTCATTCTAAAGATTATTGGGTCAAAATCTTGTTTCCAGTGTGTAGGGTTTTTTCTAACATGTTAAGTACTTTAGGGTTGCAAGTGATATTCTGTATAGCAAATTACGTCATTTTGTAGCAACTCACATAGTTTCTGTGCCTGATTTTACTCTCTTTTGCACCAGGTTAAACTGTGAGAAATTTCACTTAAGGTAGCCTGTTAGAAACAGATACATGGGAGATTGAATTTGAGTCTGTATGTTTTAAATTGCTTTATTATTGCTACTCCAGGTCTCACAGAACTTGGCACCACTGAACAGTCAACTGCAATTGTAATTTGAGCATTACACAGCCCTAGTTTGCACGTGCAAACCCTCAGCTAGAGTGAGCTGGCCCATGAAGCGTGGACAGGCTGCTGGTAATCAGTTGCAATGTGCAGGGCTGTCGCTGTTTTATGATGAGGTGACACACAAGATATAGATAGTTAGATTTCGTAAGCATTATCTCTGTGGCCAGCAAGGCTGTAGAGGTGCAGTGATTCCGTGGGCAGTTGTGGCTGTTCAAGGTGTGATCTGCCCCTGGCTGTCTGCCACTGCCCTCTCCAGGGCTGCAAACATGGCAGTTCTGCTGGTAAAGCCAGTTGTATGTGCATTTCATGATTGGCATCACACAGAAAGCGTGAGGCTAATTTAAACAGGCAAACAGGCTCTGGTTTAATGTGAAGCTGATTAGAAAGTCCTCAAATGCATTTGCCTGCTGGCTGAGCTATGGGACTGGCTTCCAGCTGTGGCAGTAACCCAGAGGTAGCTTCTGCAGCATTTTGAGCCAGCATGGGTGGGTATGAAAGATGCCATCTATCTACATGATGATTTTCTTCACACAGTCATCAGTTAACAGTCATCAGTTATGTTGCTTAGAACTACTTTCATAAATAAGAAGACCTGTATATATTACATGTTCGCTTGTTACCAAGCTGCACTATTTCTGAGCTGTTGGAATTAACCCTTCACTTACATTTATTTGTGTTTTCAGGAAGCTGCTCTATGCAGACAACTTCCCATGGACTCAGAAAGCATGGCCCCTGTTCAGACAGCTGTGAATACCCCTGCCATGACACAAGACATGAGGCCTATTACAAATAATGGGTCTGATCCGTTCTTGAACAGGCAAGTGCATGTCCTCTTCATTAGGTGATTGGTTCTGTTGCCTTCTCTATGCTTTTAAAGTTGTCTCTCTGAAGTAGTTCCCTATATCATCTTCTTTTGTACTTACTGTGAACAGAGGGTATGGCCGAGGGGCTGACCCAAAATCTTTCTGTTTATACTTCAAGAGGTAACCTTAGAAAAATCAAACAAATGGTAACAGGTGATTTTAATTGTACTGTAGGTGTATGTAGAAGACTCTAGATGGAATGGGTACATTACCTAAGTATAAATAAGCTCAGGTTTTTTTAGGCTATCCGAACTGTTTTTATGTAGAGAGTTATATATTCATGTGTATATACCAAAATTTTAGGAGTGGCCTCACTTCAGTTGTCTTATATTTGGGCTGATGTAACACGACCACGTTAGTGGTCAACAGTTGAAAATGTGGCTTAATGACTCGGTATTTAATATGTAACTTACTGTGCTGTCTTTTTTTAAACACCATGATCAGGGACTATGTCTAACAGAACATCTTTACTGAGGCTTTTTCATGTTTTAATTTATAGTGGGCCATACCATTCCAGGGAACAGAGTACAGACAGTGGCTTGGGATTAGGATGCTACAGTATACCAACGACACCTGAAGATTTCCTCAGCAATGTAGATGAGATGGATACAGGTAGGATACTCTGATTTAGCTTAAAGTATAATGATATTAATAACTTTGTGTTATAACCAGTAATGGTTTATAACTGCATAAATGAACAATAATCTCCCACTTTCCCATGCGAGAGACTGAGACTGGGAGGGGAAAATGCCTAAAAGGTACTTGGTACCTAGAAGGTTCTAGGTACCTAGAAGCTTTAACTTGGGTCCAGATTCTGCCCTTTTACCTTAGATTGATATTAAACAAAATAAGCAAAAGATGGAAAATGGGAGCCTTAATTTGTGTTTTCATACCATAGTGCAGGGTAGGAGGAGTAAAAATTTGGTCTTGGCTTGCATTCTTGGTACAAATCACTGCATTTTCTAACTCTGGGAAACCAATCTCATTAGTAAGTCTCTTACAATGGCAAAGTTGGATTTGCCTTCAAACAGAATGTATTTAACTAGTTTAGGTTTAGGTATGTATTTATTTTTATATATTTATTTTTATATCAGTGTCCTCATGGTATTTAAAATGCTGAAATAAATTACTAGGAAATCAACAAGTTTTTTTTCCAGATAGTGAAATTCTCAGCACTTTATCATCTAAACTTCCTTTTGAAGCCATCAGAAGTTGCAAAGAGTGAAAGGTTTCTCCATTAAAGATTTTTATGCTTGTTATTATTAATTTATGAAAAAATAAGATAATATTGCAGGGCTAGATTGCTGTCAATTTTTTTTTCTAAGTTTTTAAATTTCACTGTTTTCAATTCTGCCCCATGGACAGCATTCACCCTTGTGCAGAGAGCAGGATAGAAGGTTTACATAAGACTCGGTTGCTTTGTGCCCTGTGCAGACTAGCGAACTTTGAACAATCATGTTTCCAAGGGGAAGGTCAGAGGGTGATTACTTAGAGCACTGCTAGAAAGGGCCTTTTGTGCTTTTGAGAGCAAAGCAAGGATATGAAATTAACTCTTACAAGAATATGCATTCTGCAAGCAAATACGGTTTTGAGGTAACGTTTGTAGAGGATAGAAATGCTCACAAGTGCTTATGGGAAAGGGGCAGTCTAATTCTTATATCAGTTGTGTTGTTTTAAATTACCCATAAGAAGAGTTTGCTATTTCAAAAGTTCTTCTTTTCTTTTCCTAGGAGAAACTATAGCACAGACAACAATGAACATAAATCCACAACAAACACGTTTCCCTGATTTCCTCGACTGTCTTCCAGGAACAAATGTTGATCTTGGGACTCTAGAGTCAGAAGACTTGATTCCTATTCTCAATGATGTGGAGTCAGTACTCAACAAAAATGAGCCCTTCCTTACCTGGCTGTAATCCTTCAATGCTGATTTGGCCTACAATGCAATTCAGCATTTCTTTTTCCTCTTGAGATAGAGGTAGAATATCTGAAAATCCTCAAGAGATACAATTTACTGCCTTAATGACTTTTGTTACATCATCTTTATGGTCAGTTTAATCTCTGCCTGGATTTGATTGACACTAACTTAAAATATAAAATACATACATATATATATATAAAAAAAACCCAAACGTATGCATATATATTTCTTCCTCTAAAAAAAAAAAGCACACTACTTTACATATCTGTATACTTTACATACCTGTATACTTCTTTACCTTTTCAGACCAGGCAGAAATGTTTCACTTTAAGGACAGAAAGTGGGTGGTGTTTGTGCACGTCCCTGACTGATCTCCTAGGTGTTGATTAACATCACAAACCTTTTATGAATCACAAAATCTAACTACTAGGTCACTTGGTTCCAAACACTGCACAGCATCAGACCGTGAGAGCAGCTTTATTACTATTTTTATTACAACAGTATCAGAATCTTTTTTTATCAACTTACTTAAGCTTTAAAAATCTTTTTTTCTTTCTTAGTAAAACCGTGCTGAATGGAATATAGATTAAATCTGATCCATATCAGCCATAATTATTCTCATTACATATTTTTAAAGACACAATACTATTGCAATTTACTTTTTCAGTATATTACTGTATAGTTTTTAGAAAATAAATACTTCCAGTCTGAAAGTACCAGAAGTGTTTAGCAACATTTTTACACTACAATATTGTTGCGAAATAAACTGGTACTGACTGCTGTCTTTTAAAAATAAAGCAATGTATTATAAACAAGCATTTTTTAAAAATTCTTAGATTTTGATGTTTATTATATTAAGCACTACAATTTTGTAACTTAACATATGAACAAACAACTTTTTATATGTAGAAAATCTGTGGCAAATATCTTAAATGCAAAAACATGCTTTTAAAATCAGGTCTGAAAAATGTGGCACTACTCGGTAATGTCATATGTAGTGGGAAAACCCCCTTGCTCCTACTGTTTTCAGTAATGTTTTTAACTGACAATGTCAAAATACATGTAGTTGTATACATGAAAAAAGATGGTAACTTTATCAGGGCAATGCTAAGGCAGTATTGTAACTTGTCTGATAAAGTTGCTTAGTTCTGTAGTCTTTCGTTTATTGTAGTCGGTGTACAGGACACGGGGCATGTTCTGTGCATTGCTACCTATTGTATATCCTACAAATGCTTCTTTGTCAGAGGTTTGGGACTGAGAAGGCATCAAGGACATTAAGCTTGCAGTTCCCCTAAATGCAAATGAAGTCCTAAAATTCTTAAATATTTTGAAATTATATTATTTATAATCTATGAATTTAAGCTTTTTATATTGAAAAATATGTGTCTTTTTATGAAAGGCATTTTAAAACTTTTCTCTAAGCTTAACCCAGGCTATGTAGAGAGAGGAAGAGATGTAACTCAGTGTTAATGTGTGTTTGCCAGGTCTAATGACACTTAATCAGATCTTACTGATGCACCAGAATATTGATCACTACAGACTTTTTTTTTTGTCTGGTTGGGTGAAGGTAGGTGAAAAGGTCAGAGGTGAGGTGATGGGAATATGGAGTAGGTTTGGAAGACATATCATTAAGTGACAAATGTAGATCCTTGCCGGGAGGGGAGGCTGCAGATAGGGATACACGGAAAACAAATCGCCAGTGTTCAGTAAAAAAGGTAATAGAAGAACCTGATACAATAAAATACCTTGTAAATGATGAACCGCTGGGTGTACATGATATCAGAAGATGGAAAATAAAAAGCACACACACCGGAAATTTTGAAAAAAGAGATGGAAGACAAAGACCTACCGTCATGAAGTTGTGTTACATAGGGGAAAGTAGCTCTTTTTATGCTTGTTTGTGGGGGTTTTTAATAGAAAATGAGATGTGACAGCAGAGTTGTGTCTGCGCAGAATTGAATTACTGAATGGGCATTGCGTTCCTTTTATTCTTTTGGAGGGGTTATTTGTTGGGGGGGTTAATTATTTTTGCTAGCACTAACTGTTGAGATAGAAATTTCTTTTCAACAAACAGGGGACCGGGCAGGGCTGACCAATATTACTGTAATTATGATTAATCTCTCTCTTTTAAGGATTTATTCAGGTTGTCAGCCTAAATGAAAAATGGGTGGTCCTAAGGCTGTGTTCTTTAGTGACATGACTGACTTTGGTAAAAGAATCAGAGAATTTTTTGGCATCTGGTTGTGATGCCAACTTGTAAGGCCAGCTGGTCTGTACTGCGTGCTTGGCCTAACGAACTGAAAGCCATTGGTGCTAGAATAATTCACAGTAGCTGCAGGTCTGAGCTGTAGTATGATTCAGTTGATACTGCTCATCATTAGAAAATGCAGTTTTTTCATTTACTAGTAAGTCTGTACTTCTGTACATTTAAGTTTTGTCATAATAAAGGATATTCCAAGCAGGTCAGGTTCTCAGCTGGCATGAATTAGCTAACCTGTGTCGGCTTCTGTTTGGTTATACTGGTCTTCGTCGACTGAAGGCCGTACTTCTTACAATGAAAATTGATGCAGTTTTCTAGTAAAGTCACGTAAGTTGTTTATCAGAATTGTGAAGCTACAAACTTGATTCCTCTTTCCTTGGTGTTTTAGGTGGTTAAGTGTCTCGGTTCAAAGAGCTTAAAGAGGTAAAAAAAATCAGGAACTATGTTTCCATGTTACTTCCATAACAAACCAGCAGCAGTTTTGGAACAGGAAGGTGCTACATGAAACAGTACTTCCAGTGTAAAACAACTGCCAAAATCTTAGGTGAGATCTTTACTCAGTCATGAACTAAATCATTGTTAAGTTAAAAGCGATCCTTTACACTGTAAGGATTTCATTTTTGTAATGGAGAGTATGTATCAGATAAAGTGCAGCAAATCTATTTTTTTAAAGTTCTCTTTTTTAAAAAAAATTACTGGCTTTAAACACACTTATGGCAGAACTTTTAAGCACTCAAAGCCTATGTAATTCTTCTGAAACTAAATTTATTGCTGACAATGTTTCCCTGTACTGTTTCAGGTTTTGAACATTTACTTTACTAAATGTACGCTGTCTACTTGTAGTATAAATACAGTAAATGTGCCAGCTGGACAGTTTTACTGTTGACCATTACTGAGGGTGGCGTACGTAAGTCTTGGTGATACAGAAGTAATGGGGTGTTGTTAATTACAGTTTGTATTCTGGTAATACTGTTAGAGTGTACCTTGGGGAGGGATTGGGTTTCAGTTTTTGAGAACAAATGCTGTTTGGGGAAGGGAAAGATTAAAATATCTATTTTAATTACAGAAAAATATGGGTGTTCAAATAAACTTGTTTCCTAATACACTACACCGATGTACTTGCTACTACTTTAACTTTTTTATTTACTTTTTTCATTTTGTTATATGGTATGTGTGAGCATTTGTTTTTGATTTCGAATACCTTGCAACAGATTGTATGTATGAAAAGCAATCAGATCAAACTGTTGTATCCAGTGTTTGGTTCTGTTTGTTTGGTTTTTTTATTATTTCATTGATCTTGTACATGAAAAACAAATATAAATGAGCTTAAAGATTTTGGATGCATATTGGTTTATTAAATTGTCTCTTTTTTTTTCTTTGGAGGATTCTAGTATGTGCTTCCCAGGGAACTGTATAACACTGCTTGGAGTAAAGGTACAGACATACTACTCTGTGCAAAAGGCATACATGTTGAATATAAATGACTAGCACTTAGCAAATGAAACGGGTTATTTTACCATTATGTTCCAGTTTATTAGTAGTTGTTATGGCCACTAGTGATGGTTACAGTTTTACTCGTAGTGCTTACAACATACTCCCCAGTGCCACTATTACTTGTTTAGTGGCATCTTGTAATTCCTAATTCACTAACACAAATGTTCTGTTATGATATTTGTTTAATACAGTTACCTATAACCAGAAGGGTTAGCATCAAGTCCATTTGCTGTTAAGTTCTGTTTTGGGGACTTAGTGCTTTTTTTTTCTGTCTGATCACTTATTCAAGAAGCTTCTTAAATTAAGAAATTATATATTAAGAAAATACCCATCTTCTTTCCTAGGAACAAGCCATGAAACCTAAACATCCTCGGCTTGTATTTGAATATCTGCTCTTTACTGTCATGGTACATAAAATGCGTGATTTAAGATCCAATGCAACCATTACTATTAACTAATTTTAATACTCTTCCTTTAATCATTTCCTTACGTAATTTATTCTAATTAATTGTTAGAGTGCTTCTAACAATATCTTGCATTAACATAAAAAAGCTCTGGAACCTCCACCAAGAAGAAATGCAAAGTGTATTAGCTTCTGACCCTGTTTTGAGAAATGTGTTTGTTAATTCATGGCATATTTACTCAGGAATATTAATCAAGTTTCTTTGGCAGAAACACTGAATGTGTGTTTGTTCATAAAGGTCTTTCAGTTTGTTTCTAAAGATGCCAGCTCACATCTTGGAAGGTGTCTCTCTCTCCCTCCAAGCTGGTTGGCAGTGCTCTATGCGGATGGCCGCTCCTGTGAATTGTTACCTGAGAGCTGTAATTAAAACGTCAGGGGGGGGATTTCCTGAGATTGTGGTGTACTGAAAACCCCCAGCTGTTTCAGAGGAAGCACATCAATACTCTGCCTTTCCCAGACAACAAGGTAATGTAGCAGTCCCACTGATAGGCCTTCTCATTTCTCTGCTGGAGTTCAGAAAGCCAGTTCAGGCTGCACCAACAATAACGCCTGCAAAGGATTCCCGTGAGGGTGTTTTCTTCCGGGTGAGTGGTGTGCGCATCACTGCTGGGAGTCTCACCTCTCACACCTCTTTCCATAGACTTCTGTCAGGAGGACATCCTGACAGTGTTATTTTCAGTGTGGTACTGCAGTTAAAACCTTTCTTACGCTTTTTTTCTACCTGGTCCTCAGAGCTTCCTCTTCCCTTTGTCGGTAGCAATGCCTGTCGCCCTGTCGTGGTTTAACCCCAGCTGGCAACTAGGATGATGCAGCCACTTGCTCACTCCTCCTTCCTCCCGAGAAGGGCAGGGAGAAGAGGGGAAAGGGAAAAAACATTGTGGGCTGAGATAAAGACAGTTTAATAGAACAATAATGGAAAATAGTAATAATAACGGTGTGAGAATATACAAGATGCAAGTCATTCTCACTGCACAGTGAACTGGTTGCCCAGCCCAACCCTAGCAGAGATCGCAGATCCCCTCTCCCCAGGCCAACCCCTATTTCTATACTGAGCGTAACATCTATGATATGGAATATTCCATTGGCCATTCCCTTGTTCTGTCTATGCTCCTTCCCAGCTTCTATGAGAAACTGAAAAGAGTCCTTGAAAAGCATAAACATCACCTAGCAACAACTGAAACAATATGCATTATTTACATTCCTTTCACAGGAATCACTAGAAAGGAAATTAACACTTTCCTGGCTGAAACCAGGACACAGTTAAACTGCGCATCCTCTCCCAGTGAAAAAGTAATTTGGCAAGAAAAAAAACTTCAGAGGTGTTTTATCTGGGGTTTTATTCGTGTCCATCCCTGTGATACCAATGTCCGCCCTCTGAGGTAATTACCCCGCCTGTACCAACGTGACAGAAAAAGGCAGCCTCCCCAGCCCCAGGTAGGAGAGGCTGTTCCAGTTTGCTGTTGTTTGCCTTGTTGCTGGTTACACTGTGAGTATCTAGAAGCTGTGAAGGGGGAGGTGCTGTTGAACTGCGGGCAGGGGATGAAGGTTTAAGATTAGAATGATGTCAGAAAACATCCTTTGCTCTTTGCCGAACAAATGTCCTTTTACTTGGTGTATGTTACTTGCTGATTTTACAAACGAACCTTTTGCAAACAGTTGCCAGCTAAATAACGCATCATTCCCTGACAGGTGACACTCTGCTGAGGTTTATGTATCATCTTGTTGCAGTCTATTTATTGGAGATAATCCATAAAGAGACCTCCGACTGTATAAAGTCTAGCCGTGCAGGGACACCAGTTTTGTTAGGCTGAAATTGAAGTGTGTGTGCTCAAAATCACACGCACACACTCCACATGTTGTAGTCTGAATTGTTCAATTACCGATGTGTTTCTTTTTAGGTAAACTCGCGGCTGAAACGATGCCACGCAATGTCAGAATTGCCATGCTCTCAGCAGCATAGTCGACCAGTCACTGAGCAGCCAGTTTATATGGGTGAATAATGAAGCGTCAGATAACATGTGCATCTCTGAGATTTTACAAACGGTACTAATATTTTTTGCTTTAGGCTACTAGGATTTCTACATCTGTGTAACAGTTGATATTTGTACGTAGTAAAACTGAGTGTGGTGGGTGTCCAAGTTGGCCAGGACTAGCGAGGTGTGTTGTAACACTTTCAGTTCTCCCTGTTTGTGGTTCCTCTCTTGCCATCATGTTTCTGTCCCTGTCTCTCTGTACCTGTGACTTCTCTCGCAGGAGTACCACTGGCCTGTTATATCTTCGTCTGTTACAACAATCTGTGATCAGTCCCTCTCCTTGGTTTTACTGGACACTTCACTCAGTAAAAACAGAGAGCAATCTCCAATTACTGCAAAACTGACGCTGGAGATAAGTGTGATTCCCTTGAAATTAAATGCTAGGGGAGAGCCTCAGATGTTAACCATAGCTGAATAGATCTATCAACACTGTTGTTGGCACTTAAAAATGCTAGACCAGTTGAGCTGCTGGTTCAAGTTCGTTTACACTTGTTCAACACACCTCAAGGCCACGGTGCAAGCGCAGCCTAGATCACAAGATGAATCGTGTGCCTTCTCTCAGTATCTGCTATGTATTAGCTATGTTAGAAACCACCATGTAGTTGGGCATCTTAGAAGCATTGCCTCATGAAGCACCCATTGGTTTTGGTTTTAGGTATCACAGCTTCCTGTCTGTTATTTCTTATCCCAAGTCTCCCACAAAGATTTATTAATACATAAAAATTGTACACTATGCAGCTACCCATCCCTTTGTTGAATGCTGATGAGAAACATTCCATGTCCCAAAGGCTTCATATAAATAAGACAAGACAAATGCGAGATGAGGTGCAGGACAGCTGGTAAGCACTGATGAAAGAATAGATGGGAGATGGTTGCATCAGTGGGTGGTGATATAAAGGGTGCTCTCAAATTCCCTAGCAATGCAGTAGAACAGGTGGGCGAGACAGCTGCTTCTAAAGAGTTTTTTTAATCATTTCTTTTATCATCTTGCACAATGTATCACTGAGACTGCTTTGCTTTTATTAATGTAACTCTTAGGACCTAAATCTAGCTATTTAACGTTTTTGTATATTGCTCACCAGCTTTTAGTGCTTCTGAATACTTTTTAAGTTCTTCAGGTATCTCTAGCGTAGATACAGATTACATGAAATACATTTTCTGAAAGCACAGGCCACAGAATCAGTATTTCAGGGGGAACATTTTAGGGAACAGATGTGGCAAATACGTTGATGATCTAGAAGTCTTAAGACATCCAGGCTTGCAAGCTGGTTTGTGAAAATTTGTTTGAGGAATTTATTAAGAGGCATATCAGTTGATCTGAATCCCTCAAACTTCTCCAATCCCTCTTATTTCCTCCTTGATTTCTTTGTGAAATAGTTTTTTCTTTTTAAGTTTTAAAAAACTGTTTTTTTCTAAAAAGTATTTTTGCCTTTCAACTTTCTTTTGCTTTTCATATCTCTTTCATAACACTGTGCCAAACATAACTAAAAAAAGATGAATAAATAGCTTGTGCAGTCATGTATAGATTAGAAGCTTTAAGAAGAGGAGTTACGAGCTACTCAGCTCAACTGAATAGAAATTGTAACCTGTGTTGAAGTCACAAGTCCAGTGTTCAGCTTCTGGAAAGTTGTAAGAGAAGCTTGCAGGGGGACAAGATGAATACTGAGCTGTGAAAGAACATAAGTTATGATGAAAGTGAAAATTATTTGTTTCGTCAGAGGTGAGGAAACGTGATAGGACCTCCAAATATGTAGAAGTTTGCTGTGAAAAGGAAAACTTTTCGTAAGCCCACCAGGAATAGAACAGTGTTGTACTGGGGGTGCATGATTACATATTAAGAAAGCCTTCCTAACTTCCAGAACAGTTAGCAGTGTTATAAAGTGCTAAAAAGATGTTGGATTTCTGAACTTAGAGATTTTTAGGAACAGGTTACACAGGCGTCTTACAAATTATTTAAGTGTTGTTTGCACTACCTTTGCATACAAAGGTAGGCTCCAGAGATGCCTCCCAGACCTGTTTATCTAAGTCATTGCATCACCTTTGTTAGACAAGAGATCACAGTTGGTCAGTTAGTACCATCAACAGGGGGTTAAAAGTCCTTTTACTTCACAAGTAGAAACAGATTTGGTTACTTGCTGTGAATATTTCTACATTATTAAATTATACAGACTGCGCAGTTTCTGTACAAGAGAGACTTAAGACAAGGATTACTCGGATGCGACATATTCCAGCATGTAAGTAGAAAACTGAGAGAGAACTGAGAGAGGAATTGAGAGAGAATTGAGTTTTCTCATCACATAGCTGGATTTAAATAGGGTATGTCCCTCTCCTTTCCATGAGTACTAATTTTATATTGTATCACAGGTGTGGAAATTTATTTGATTTCCCTAGAAACAAGGCTTCATTGACCATTTGTTTGGAGCCAGTGTTTGAAGATGATATTCTGTATGAGAAATTGGCTTGCTCTCTAACAAGACCAGACCCGTGGGATTCACAGCAGTGACCATTCAGGTTGTGGTGCATCCTTGTCTTTGTAGATAATGAACTTTGCTGTTAGAATAAATGGCTAAGGCAGTGTGGCTGTACCTGGAACACTGATGCTCTGTCCCTCCCATGTGTAATGGGGAAAGTTGAAAAACCTTCAAATAAAGGTGGAACAACTCCTGTATGAGGAATGTCTAAATATACTAATGCTCTTCAGGCTAAAAAAAGAGACAACTGAGAGGAGATATGAGCGAACCTATGAATTTAGGTATCATGGGGAAGGGGACATATGACTGGCTGTACACTCTTTCTTGCAGGCAAGAACTAGGAGGCATCGAACAAAAGGAGTTGGTGGCAGGGTCAGAACAAAGGAGCTTCTTCCCAGAGCTTGAAGTTAGACTATGGAAGGCATATTGTGATCCAAGAAACAACTGGACAGCTTTGTGGAGAAGGAATCCCTCAAGAACAGTGAAATGCAGAGATAACCTTTGACTCAGGAGGTCCCTGGAGTGCAAAAATTGTAGGATGGGAAGGTCTCTTTACAAGCCTCCCGTATTCTTCTACTTTCTTTTTAGGTTTCATCTTCTACAGCCATACTGTGTTGTTACATTCCTTCTGGTGAGAGTGACTGGAGGAGAATTGATTACAGATGAGTGAAGAAGCCAGATCCCCATCGTGCTGAGAAATGTCTGTGAATTGGCCTTTCTCATGAAATTCCTGGTGTGAAGTAGGGTATCGTAGTGTCCCAAGATGACTCATAACACCTCAGACTAGGGATCCGCAGCACTCTATGCGGTTACTTTCACCCTCCGCTTACCTGCACAGCAGTGCTGCTGAATGTGCCCATCTGTCAGGCACACAGTCAAAAAAAGAGACCCCACCATGAGATCCATGAATCTCTTTTGTAACGGAGACTCTCTTTGTAGAGAGCATTTTAATCATAGCAGGTCTGGAAGAGAGAACCTAACGTAACACCTAACGTAAACATGTACTCAAAAGAAGTTAGGCTTGTGATATTTCCGTCTGATGAACCTCAAAATAAAGTAGACACAGCTACATTACGACTGAGCTTGTAACAGCAGCATTTGGTGATCCCCAGTTGGAAAGCTGACTCAGGAGAGAAAATATTTTTCCTGAGAAGACCCTCTTTTTCAAAGGGAGCTGTTTTACAAAGTAAATATGAATGTGAGAGTTGAATTTCACTTATTTTATTCCATGATGAGGGGTTTCAGGAAGGCTAGAAAGGGAGTCAGGGCTTCATAATGTTAGTGGGGGTAAGTGGCCTTCATTCTCATCTTCTTAGCCAGAGATGATGCATTCGAGGGCTGCTTTATGGAATGGTTGCAAAAGGGAGCCTCCCAAGATAAGGGAATATTCATATTCTTTAGACAGTTCCATCTCCCTGTAAGAATAAAAACATGGAGGTAATTTAGTGGCTATTATTCCTGTGCCTTTCAAAGGTTTTTATTATTTCCCAGTGGCTATGGGCTAAACTGTCAGATAAACCCCATAATATGGGCTGAGATTGTATTTTCAGCACCCGGCAACACTGTAGGGTTTCAGCTGTTCTTTAGAAATCATGATCACAATGCTGAGTGAAGGCTAGTTCAGTTTTTCAGACTGTCAGATAGTCAGGTGTATACAGAACTGTCATCAGTACACAAAATAATGAAAGAAAACCATCAGTTGCTCACCCCACAGCATCCGCAACATTGGCAGTCCCCACACATTGTTCCAAAGAGGCCATTCACCACCTGAATGCTGCAGAGCACTGCCTGGATCCCACTCATGATGAGCAGCAAGGAGAAGAGGGTCAGGTTCCACGGGACAATGTTTTCAGGTGACTGACACACGTTCCACAGTGTGTGGTTACCGAGGTAATCCCTGGGGGGAACAAAAGAGTTATGAAGAAGAAGCCGTTAGCTCATGGCGGGGGGTGGGCAGGGGGGGCATCACAGCTGTCAAGTTGTCACTGCTGTGATGTTCTGTTTGCTTCAGAACTGCGAGAAGGAATTCACATTATCGCCCTGGTGCTACTTATCTAGAACGCAGTTCTGTTTGAGTTTCTAGATCGATTGATTTGAAAAGCCAATGCACCAGAAGGGAACAACTGGAGGCGAGTATGTGTTAGATACAATTGAACAGTTTCTGTTGGGAAGAAGAGACCTTAGACAGCCTTAAACCTTTTGGGAAGAAGAGACTTTAGCCAGTCATGCCAAACGGATGTTTGTCCGTGCCAGTGTCTTCTAGCGAAGGCATGCATGGAGCGGTGCTGACATCAGGTGGTACATCATACACTCACCAAGCGCACCCCCCAGCGACAGTGTAGGTGTCTACACCTAAATATTTGTCTTAATTTACTGTATTACATTGTGATAAAGCCAAAACAAGTGAATTATCAAAACACTATGATAAAAGATTAATAAACTCAGTTTTCCTAACCAAACAAATAATGTGTAATATACAACATTCTGCCTCTTTTTTTCTTTTTAACCTGAACTATAATTTTGTGCTGTATTATGCAAGAAACGCTGCTAGGTCACTCTTGACTGAGGAAGACTGCTTTAAAGACTCTCAGGCTTTGCTGCACCCCTCATCGGTCTGTCCTGCTCTCCTTGGTAACGCATCGCATCCTGTTTTCAGTCGGGCCTTTGCTGGCTTCAGCCCTGAGCAATTGGATCACCGGGGTTTCATGTCCTTCACACTGCCTCACCTAAAGAGGTAAATATACATGACGCAAACATGTCTGAGTCGCAGTGTGTGGAACAGACAACTTACAAATTCCATAACCAAGATGAAGTGACATGTAGATACTAATTATTTGAATACCAACAGATTTTAATATATGATGTCACTGCTATTTATCTGGGTGGAATTTATCCCCATACACTGCTTATCATCCAAAGAATAACCTAGAAGGCTATGCCTTTCTCTTTATTGGCTCCTTTGAAACTCAGTAGGTTTGACTGTACTTGCTAGTCTTTACATCCGTGCTCTTGAGTGGATATTGCTGTGTGTTGCTGGTTCTTTTAAGAGCTTCTGTGTTTTAGACAAACAGTATAATTCCCATTTTTAGTCAATGGATTTGGAAGTTAAATCATATCACAACGTTAAAACGTGTGTAACTTTTTTTTCTGATTGTCTTGTCTTACCCCTCGTGGAAAGGATAGGTCCACTCTGTTCCAGTGTTACATTTAGGGCCTTTGTTGAGGGCTACTGCTGACAAAATAAAGCAGTATCCGGCTCCCAGAAGTCCAATTGCAGCAAATATTATAGAAGAAAACATCTGACGAAGAGAAAAATAATGTTATTTTTGTTCTCATTCAAACGATGAACTGTACCTTATTAGTGTGAATGTACATTCCCTAAATTCAGCTCTTAACAGTCAAAATAGTCAGCTCCTGAACAGCTGAAATATATTAGTTTGCAATTACGTAGTAAATGTATAAGGCATGCCTGCACTGGTATTTAGAAACTTTAAAAGAATTAGCACCATTTGCATGAAGACGAAAGGGTTGATGCTGACACAGTAGGTGGCACTCCTCCCCTTTGGACAGTATTTGTCCACTAGACTTGTAGTTGTACAGGGTCCTGTGTTTCACTGGAGTGGATGTCTTTCTCCAGAGACTGTAAGCCAGACTGAAGTCTTGGACCACTGAAGACATTAAAAAAAAAAAATCCACAGTACCCTTTACAAGTTAGCTTTGGTATCTTGGTCATATTTGGACAAAGTAATTATATTTTTTTCTTCTTGGGACTCCACCTCAGGTTTCACATTAGTATATTTTATCTCCTCGCAGGTACTTGTCGTCATTAGCTCTAATAGTGCAATTGGAATGGCGTGGAAAGGATGTCTTTATTTTTCTGGCTTTCCATTACAGCCTTTTCACATACTCTAATATGTAAGTAAATCATGCAATAACTGATGCTCTGCTTGAATTCTTAAGCATTCATAGCCGTAATAGTTTGTGAGTAGAGGTAGTTATTGGATCAAAGTAATAAAGGTAGCGGACAAAAAGAAACATACTTTCAGGTCTGTGAGCTTTTATTCAGACCTCATCACAAGACTCTTGCCTTGAGTACTGACGTGCGTTTTTACATTGATACATCTAATGGGGCTGACAAACATATTTATGTAGTAGACATCGTAATAATGGTGTTTCTGCTAACATACAAGAACAAATTCAGTTTTCAGTCATGCTGTGGTAAGGCCACCTGGACTTTTTCAGTACGGTGTACTTAGTACTGTGACTGTATTAGTATTCCCAGTCTCTCAGCTAGCTAAGATGAGTTGTCACCAGGGACTCACAACAGGAGGTGGATTGCTTTGTGGGCAGCACCACGCATACAAGATTTAGCTTTCGTACGCCAGCAGGAGCCTGGGCAGCAGCGCTCACCCTGGTGGGTCACCCTCCGGTGGGTCACCCCCAGGTAGAACTATGCCCCCAGTTCTGCTACCTTGCAGGGCAAAATGGTAGTAGTTCGGTAGTTGCTGAACTGAGCTACGTTCACTGCTAACAGAAGATTGATAATGCAGTGTGGTGAAGAGAAATAGGTGGCTCCATTCCCCTCCCCCCCACAAAGTTCCACCTGCTTTGTTGGCATTGCATGAAGACAGCATAAAAGACAGGGGATTTAGGGAAGGCTCCTTGTTAACCTTACAGCCATGATTCTTTCCCTATTTGTTTTTTCCTTTTTATTTCAATTGAAAACCTGTTCCTCTATAAAAAAGTGTAATGACCTACTCGAGCCAAGCAATTATTTCAAAAGGGCAGACCTTCCTAGTAGAAATATATTTATTTTTTCTCTAATATTTAAACCAAAATGCTTGAAATGTTTACTAGTGTCTGAAGGTATCCATTTGAAACTTTTCACTCCTAATGTGATAAGAAGATATCAATTCAAACTGGAGCCTGCTCTACTCAGCTTTAAGTAGGAGGTTGGATTTGGTGGCCTCCTGAGGTCTCTTTCAACCTCAAGTTTCCTATGAACCTAGTGAGATACAGCCCATTGCGTGGGTCTGCAGTGAGTTGTGAATGTAATGCCCAACCCTCAGAATAATTTTAAAAACTGCCAACAAAAAATGACTAAAGAGAGATCTGTTGTGCTCTGCAAAACAAAGTGCAGATCTGTCAGAAATGAGTTTTAATTGCGAAAGCGACCATAAGTATCTTGTGACAGCAAAATACAGCAAGGCAGTACAGTTGTGATACCTGTGGCACAACATCAAAGGCATAACACAATTTTATACAGCCTGATATTTCTACCTTTCAGCACTCAGGCAAATGGTAAGGCTTTGTGTCCTACACTCTGGACAGCATCTGTCTAGTCTCCCAGCAACTGCGAGTAGAAGATACATATATCGGTAACAATTTAGCTTTTACTTTTCTGCCATGCTTCCTCTCACTTACCGCAAACCTCTTTCCACAGCTCTCATTACCACAGCATCCACAGCAATCATTATTCTTAAGGCCCAAAAATACCAAGGCAGGAAAGATCATCTACCAATAACAGAAATACAGTTTGAATTGGAATGAATTCAAGTTACATTTGCTTTTAAATATAACAGTTCTATGCCTTTTTTTCATATCATTAAATTAAGTTACTTATTGCAAAATTGTTGGATGACTTGTAACTTATTTGTTTATCCAAGAAGAAATTGCACTGTTGGAACCTGCATTTGAGGTTCTGAGGAAATTCAGCAATGCAAAGTCATGGTGTGGGTGGGAGGAAAGTGAGAACATCTGAATTTGTGTACTCACCAATACACCAGATCCCAGGATCCCTCCGAAGTACCAAACCTCATCTGTAATGTGTGCATTGTTTTCAACCACTTTTCCTCCAGGGAAAAACAATAAGATGTTAGCGAGGGTACATAGCACAGCCAGGGGGATGAGAGTAGTTCCCAGGCACTTAGCACAACCTCCCGTGCACATCGTTGTTTAAAGAAATGGCAAACACAATTAAAGGCAGAAGCAAAAATCTCTCAGACGTTCTCAGAACTGTTTTACAAAAAGGAGCTCATTGGTTACTTTAGAAAATCCAGTTTCTGCTGTGCCTTTGGAGGAGCCGAGCCTGGAGAATGCTTCCTTCAGGGTTGTTGCTGCAGCTGATCAGAAGGAACTGAACAGTGTGCTGGTTATTTATATGTTCTAGCGGCCATGATGTCAATTTTCTGAACGTCCGTAAATGAAGTTACGTTCAGTGCAGCCTCTCATTTTACTATGACAACCAATAACCTCTGTTAATATTTTACTAACGAGGATGAGACACTACGTTATCTGGGCTTAGGTCATGGGTAGATATACTTTTTAGTTCTGGATCATTATTTTTACAACACAACGATACTTCTTCGCACTACAAAATACTTCTTTGTAAAGACTGACACGAAAACACATAACAAATCAGCTTATGTTAATAACAACTGTGTGCAGTGGAAAAGTTTTAGTGAATTTTCTTTGAGAAAGTTGAGCTAGTCATTTGTTATTTGGAAGCACTCAAACAATTTATAGATTTGCAATAGGCAGTGAATTCTGGAGGCAGTGCTTTGCAGCTGGTATCACTGAATAAAGGTGAATGATCAAAAAAAAAAGTTTCAGCAGACTTGGTCCTTAAGTTGTGTCATTTTGTGTTCTCTAAGGGAAATGTGTTCCCTCAAAGTCCAGAATTTCATTCACGCTCAGGCAAAATTTCCACTTAAAATGACACTGCACAGACTCCTGAGCTCCAGCAGAGCCTCACTGGCTTAGCATGCGACATTCTATTTGAGCAAACACCTCTTTTAAAGCAGGCTCTGCAGTTCTTGAACAGATACCTTCTCTTTCATATTTAGACTTGGTGGGTTGTCCTGTAGAATTTGTGCTAGGATGATTGTTGCACCGATCTTCATTCCTAGCAAATAGTGATAGATGTAATTCCATTGCCATGCCTGTGTGGAGATAAGAATTCCATGTATTCTGAGATGGACAACAGTTTCCACTTTGCTTAGGAAATCTTCATTCAAATTTGAAATAACCCTTCTTTTAAAAATGTTTGAGGCTTGGTTTTGATCTATATAATGGATCTCTGCTGCATCTTCAAAGACAGAGCACCCAGAAACATCTAAAATTTTACCTTCTACAACCACAAAATCCCATGAAGTACATGATATCAAACTGTCCAAAGCTGTCTTGAACTGTTTAAAGCTATGGCTTCAGGTTAAGTGGCAAAGCTGAATAAGCTGGTTTTCGCAGCCACCCTCCTTATAGAAATGACACAGCTGAAAGAAACCCAACTCAGTGTTCATCTAGAGTAATTCCCTGATCTGGTTCATCACAAGCCACTCCAACAATTGCGCAGACACAAGGGAGCTGGCAGAGCGGGGACAGGGACATCTTGAGCCACTACTGGTGCTCAGAAATGTATTTGGAACCAGAGCCTGTGCCTGTCAGCTTCAGGCTTCTCTGCAGAAACAGAAGGATATAAAGGAGTTTTATCAGTCTGGAGGGCCAGACCTAATGTTTTTAGGCAAGTATCTTTTTAAGGTGACAGGAGTAATACTAGAAATCCTGTCTAAGTATATATGCAATTCTTGTAGTTGTGAGGTGCAACTGGAAGGTTTGTCAGTTTGTGAGAGGGCTCTCAAATGCCTTTTTCCCTGAAGGTACCAATAGGATTAAACACAGACTGGTACTGTCTCTGGCAGTTAGTGTGTTTGTGGTTATGCTGAAAAATATGAATCAAATGTTTACTTCAGGGAGCCTGCTCTTAGACTAAGAAAATTATCACAGTAGGAAATAATCTTTGCAGGTAAAAAAATCTGCTCAGTTATTCACTATGCACTCACTTAACCTTGAGTGGAGCAATTTCTACAAAGAAATCATACCCTTTCCAAAATGTTTTTCTCTATACACTAGGAACCAACTGGGAAAATGCTAAAGGCTGTCAGGTTCTTTGGTGGGTTAATTGATAATCACATCTTTCTGATATGTCTTTTATTGCTTTAATCAAAATAAGCATTTGCATAGATCAAGAGAAGTAGGAAATGCTCACTGAAAGTTTTTATTATTGAGAATTTATGGAATTCCCAATACCAGTCACTAAAACAGTTTTTAATGGCTTGGGGAGTAAAAATGGTGCTTCATTTATGGAAGGACCACTAAGGAAAAATAACACTGTGATTCAGATGCCCGTGCAATATATGCTAACTTCTCTGTTAAGGAGTCCCTCTAGAGTATGTGTCTCAGAACAAGGCTGCGAGAAAAGACTATGTTGCTAGAGAAAAGCGAAATAGTAAATCTGGACTGAGGTGAAATTGTGTAAAAGCAAAGGAACTAACTTATATTTATGTGTTGATGCTGAATTTTTGAAATGAGCCCCAGATGCTCAGAGAAAAGAGAGGGGATCAAAAGCCAATGGGGCTGCCCAGCAATGATGTTGATGTCCCAAAATCATCTCTAGTTGGAGATGTTGGGTAGATGAGATTTATTCACTAAAATAGTGAGTAGAGCCAAAGAAATAAATCTGACTCACCATTTACCTTTACCTAGCCTTGTCTGGGTATGACTACTTAAGGAACAGTATTTTGACGTAATTTGTGAATGATTTAAGAGGGGTGGAAGTAGGCATGCTTGGCCTGAAGTAT
The DNA here is from genome assembly GCA_008658365.1 of Alca torda. NCBI lineage: Eukaryota > Metazoa > Chordata > Aves > Charadriiformes > Alcidae > Alca > Alca torda. Next base: position 11,088,305 of record CM018081.1, read on the forward strand.
CAAGACTGAGTGAAAACATGGGTAACGTATCTGGATTATTTGTCTCCTACTGCCAGGACGCTGTGCTTTACAGCAGTACAATAGCTATATTTAGCTTGTCTTCCTGTTTTATGCTCTGTAGAAGACTCTGCTTCTGTATTCTGGAAACCCAGCTGAAAAGCTACAGGGTAGTCAGTAAATCTTTTCTGGCCTCAATATCTAAGAAAATGACGGTGAAGCTAGTAAGCTCTTACTTAGGAAGTTTATACTCTGCATGACTCGTGCCTCTCTTCTCAAAGGTTAGTAATGCTGCAACGACGTCACTCAGCATCGCTATTACTGATTCTGTTCTCTGATAACTGAAAACCATTACGATGAGGTGGAAGTATTGGTATTGATCAGAAGATGCAGAGCCTGGGGGGGGGCGAACAGGAAAAAAAGACATATCTAGAGACATGAGCTTTTGGAGGTTACCCCCTTTTACCTGGTTTGGGATTTTTAATTCTTAACTTACAAAACACCGTCAAAAATCTAAGACATTGAAAAAGCCTGGAAGGTTGGACAATATTTGTAAAAATAAGTGAAGCACCAGGTGGGGACTACAATAAGTCCTAGAATCACTAGAACTGCAGAATGCTGAAATCATCTCTTTGGCCTTTTAAAACTGGGGGGGGGGAGATGACACATGGGACCAGTCTTGGGGTCAAATCCATCTCTTTTCCACCCAGACTTATCTAGAACCACAGCACTGATTTCAGTAGATCAGGATCACATAGGGATGTATTTCACATCAGAGTACATCATATTTATTCAGCTTGTAACACACAGTTAAGATGGCCCATTTATAAAAAAAACAAAGCAAAAAAACCAAACCAACTAAACTCTCCAAAACTGCTCTTAGGGAATTTTTCCTTCACATAGGTAGGGATTTATTTGCTCTTGTAGGCGGCATGTCCTCTTGTTTTATGATCTGCCTGCTGTTAAATTAACTTTGTACGGTGGCGTTGCACTTTGGCATGAAAGACCTTTTATGAATCACATATGACAATGAGAGGTGCACATTTTATCATTCATTTAGCTACGGCACATGGAGTTTTCCAAGTGAGTTCTGTGGAAGTTTTCATGTCTTAAAATTTGCCACTAAGCTCCGTTCAATGGCAGTACTTCTCATTTGGCATTCTGCCTTTAACAAGAACCTGACCCAAAGGTCTTGCAGGAGGCAACATTCTTTTGGATACATACATATTAGAGAATAAAGACAGTTTGGTTTTTTAGTTATTAACTAGTTGATAAGTTAATTCTGTTCCAATTGCATGTTCATAGTCCAAATCCTTCTTACGTGTCATGAGGTGGTTCTGTAATTGAAATAGTAGATAAACCAGCTGATACAAAGACGAGACATTATAGACTGATAAAGATATACATATACATCCACAAAGCTGGAAAAGTTCTTGGATTGCAGCAAAATGAGAAACACCCAGCTATTGATGTTAGGCCTGTAGAAACAAAGGTGGAATTGTATCCTGTGTACAGGGAACTGTATCCTGTGTAGTACAGCAGAGACGGAACTACAGTGATATAACTTAAATGCAAACAACTAATAGCAGAGATACCATGGAGTCCATCTTATATTGTACTAATCAAGAAATAATCCAGAAAAAGTCCTAATGAAATCCAGTTTTTATCCCATTCCTTATGCTGTCACAGCCTCTGCCATTTCTCCTTTAACTTTTTTCTAGTTCTGCAAGGAAGCTCTGTCATCTAAGTGACACAGAAATAAAACGTCATACCTTTAAATCCCAGATGGAAGGAACACTGACACAAGTTATGATCAATATTGAAGGAGAAGATGGCAGTATCACCCTCTATACCTGTCATACGCCTTTTGTCTCACTGGTGTAAAATGTTAATAACAATAAAAGCAAACTCTAAATTACAGTTTTGAGCGATCCACCTGAACACTGTAAAATGACGTTAGCAGACCAATTAGTAATGTGGAAGGGGACATGGTTCAGTTTGTTTAGTGCTGGAGGTGCCATGGACAGAATGTTATCCTTCACTGTTGCCGTATGACTGTTGCTCACACAAGACACCATGGGTCCCACCTTGGAAAAAAGAGTGAATGACTGAATACATGGCGTGGTTCACATCAGCTCCGTATCTCTGGCACCAGGAATTCCCATGGTGCTAGGAAACTAAGACCTTATTTAAACAACTCCCTCTAAGAGTATCAGAAGCCCCTGGGATGATGCTAGATACTCTTTTTAGTTGACCTTTTCTCTGGCAGACTAGTCTGTGTAGATGACTTGCCATAGATCAGAAACCTGCAGACTTTTTCTCTTGGACTGTGACACAGAGTATGTGTTTCTCTGTATCTGGGATTAAAAGGTTGACCTTATAGCCCCTTCCAGTACCTAAAGGGTGTCTACAGGAAAGATGGGGAGGTGATCAGGGAGTGTAGCAATAGGACAAGGGGTAATGGTTTTAAACTGAAAGAGGGAAGATTTAGACTAGATATAAGGAAGATACTTTCTACAATAAGGGCGATGAAACACTGGAGCAGGTTGCCCAGAGAGGTGGTAGATGCCCCATCCCAGGAAACATTCCAGGTCAGGTTGGATGGGGCATTGAGCAACCTGGTCTAGTTGAGGATGTCCCCTCCTATGGCAGGGAGGTTGGACTAGATGACCTCTAAAGGTCCCTTCCAACCAAAACCATTCTGTGATTCTGTGGCTCTATGATGAAGATGAATCAAAACCTGAATGTATCTTCCATAGATTGTATTTTGAAATTATGGCATGTGCCACATTTTAGGATAATGCACACAGTTTTTTGCTTAAAAGGAGAATGCTTCACATCATATATACTTAAACCCATTCAGTAAAGGATGGCAAGAAATTATTGTCACCACTGCCAAAATAATCATATGCATTCTTTTGTGTATTAAGAAGCCCAGATGATGGTTTCTTTGTGAGGACCACTCCTAGGAAAGAACAGGTCTGCAGTGCAGATGTCTGTAGTGCTGAGCAGACTCATGATTCCTGAGAAAATCACACTAGTTTACTTTATAAAAGGAATTTTATTCAGGTATTTAGTAAGACAAATTTTGGGTGACTTTTCAAGTTTGTATGTAAGGTAACATGAATGAAGTCCCCAGGTTCTTGGTGGAAGAGCAGATCTTCATGAATGGCAACATGAATGAAGTCCCCAGGTTCTTGGTGGGAAAAGCGGATCTAGTAGAATAGGCTGGACAGTGACAGTGGTTGTTCCCAGTGGACTGGAAGATCCCTGTCAAGCACGGTGCATTCAGTGCTGTTGACACAGATGGTTTTAGGAGGAGCCTGTAACTGATGATTCATTGAACAGTTTCTGGGAGTTGTGCTGTATTTGTTTTTCTTGCTCTGTCATTGTGATTCCTCTCTTAGCCATTTTGCTAGGAGTAGTGGAGGCTGTGAACAACATAAGCTGTTTGGTATCCTTTTGGAAAGCATGGTGCTTTAGAATCATAGAATCATAGAACCATAGGGTTGGAAGGGACCTCTGGAGATCGTCTAGTCCAACCCCCCTGCCACAGCAGGGTCACCTGAGAGCAGGTTACAAAGGAACGCATCCAGGCGGGTTTTGAGTGTCTCCAGAGATGGAGACTCCACCACCTCTCTGGGCAGCCTGTTCCAGGGCTCTGCCACCCTCAGGGTAAAGAAGTTCCTCCTCATGTTTAGGTGGAACTTCTTATGCTCAAGTTTGTGCCCATTGCCTCTTGTCCTGTCCCCGGGCACCACTGAAAAGAGCCTGGCCCCATCCTCCTGACACCCACCCTTTAAGTATTTATAAGTGTTGATAAGGTCCCCCCTCAGCCGTCTTTTTTCCAGACCGAAGAGACCCAAATCCCTCAGCCTTTCCTCATAAGAGAGGTGTCCCAGTCCCCTAATCATCTTTGTAGCCCTCTGCTGCACCCTTTCCAGCAGTTCCCTGTCCCTCGAACCTGGGAGCCCAGAACTGGACACAGTACTCCAGGTGTGGCCTCACCAAGGCAGAGTAGAGGGGGAGGATGACCTCCCTTGACCTGCTGGCCACACTCTTCTTGATGCACCCCAGGATGCCATTGGCCTTCTTGGCCACAAGGGCACATTGCTGACTCATGGTCATCCTGTTGTCCACCAGGACTCCCAGGTCTCTTTCCACAGAGCTGCTCTCCAGCAGGTCAGCCCCCAACCTGTACTGGTGCATGGGGTTGTTCCTCCCCAGGTGCAGCACCCTACACTTGCCCTTGTTGAATTTCATAAGGTTTCTCTCTGCCCAGATCTCCAACCTGTCCAGGTCTCTCTGCGTGGCGGCACAGCCTTCCAGTGTGTCAGCCACCGCCCCCAGCTTTGTGTCATCAGCAAACTTGCTGAGGGTGCACTCTATCCCCTCATCCAGGTCATTGATGAACATATTGAAGAGGACTGGACCCAGTACTGACCCCTGGGGAACACCACTCGTCACTGGTCTCCAACTAGACTCTGTGCCCCTAATCACAACCCTCTGAGCTCTATCTTTCAACCAGCTTTCTATCCACCTTACTGTCCATTCATCTAACCCACACTTCCTAAGCTTCCCTATGAGGATGCTGTGGGAGACCGTGTCAAACGCCTTGCTTAAGTCAAGGTAGACCACATCTACCGCCCTCCCCTCATCTCTCCATCCAGTCATGCCATCGTAGAAGGCTATCAGATTAGTCAGACATGATTTCCCCTTGGTGAATCCATGCTGAGTACTTCTGATAGCTTTCTTTTCCTCCACGTGCCTTGAGATGACACCCAGAACGAGCTGTTCCATCATCTTTCCAGGGATGGAGGTGAGGCTGACCGGCCTGTAGTTCCCCGGCTCCTCCTTCTTGCCTTTTTTGAAGACTGGAGTGACATTGGCTTTCCTCCAGTCCCCAGTTCGCCTGTTCTCCAGGACTTTTCAAAGATGATGGAGAGCGGCCCAGCAATGACTTCTGCCAGCTCCCTCAGCACTCTCGGGTGCATCCCATCAGGGCCCATGGACTTGTGAATATCTAAATGATCTAATTGATCCCTCACTCGCTCCTCCTCAACCCAAGGGAAGTCTTCTTCTTTTCCTGTTACTTTATTCAATGCCTGGGACTCCTGAGGGCTGGGCCGAGCAGAAAAGACCGAAGCAAAGAAGGCATTCAGTAACTCTGCCTTCTCCGCATCCTCCGTCACCATGACTCCTGCCTCATTCAACAGTGGGCCCACAACTTCTCTGGTCTTCCTTTTGCTTCCAATATACTTGTAGAAGCTCTTTTTGTTGTGCTTGACATCCCTAGCCAGGTCTAATTCCAAGGCAGCCTTGGCTTTCCTTGTTTCATCCCTGCACGCTCTGGTGGCATTCTTGTAATCCTCCCAAGGGGTCAGTCCCTTCTTCCACTTACTATAAACTTCCTTCTTCCACTTGAGCTTTTTCTGAAGCTCCCTGCTCAACCATGCAGGTCTCCTGCGTCCCTTGGCCGATTTCTTTCTCTTAGGGATGCACCGATCCTGAGCTTGGAGGAAGTAGTCTTTGAATATCAACCAGCTTTCTTGAGCCCCTTTGCCTTCCAGAGCCCTAGCCCACGGGATCTCTCCAAGCAGTTTCTTGAAGAGGTCAAAGTTAGCCCTCCTGAAATCCAAGGTTGTAATTTTACTTCTTGTTGTTTTGTGAATAGTACCCATGATCCTGAACTCAATCATTTCATGATCACTACAACCTAGGGTGCCCCCAACCTTAATGTCCTCCACCAATCCCTCTGTGTTTGTCAGTACCAGGTCTAGAAGTGCTCCTCTCCTTGTTGGCTCCTGTACCACCTGTGTCAAAAAGTTGCACTGGAGGAGCCTCCTGGACTGTCCATGCCTGGCTGTGTGGTCTTCCCAGCAGATATCAGGGTGATTGAAGTCCCCCATGAGAACCAGGGCCTGAGATTGCGAGGCTACCTTCAGTTGTCTGTAGAAAGCCTCATGTTTCCCCATCCTGATCAGCTGGCCTGTAATAAACACCCACAACAGTGTCCCTCATATTTGCCTGTCCCTTAATCCTCACCCATAAGCTCTCGACCTGCTCTTCATCCGCCCCTAGTGAGAGCTCAATGCATTCCAAATGCTCTCTCACAGAGTGCAATTCCACCACCACGCCTTGCTGGTCTGTCTTTCCTGAAAAGGACATAGCCATCCATGACAGCATTCCAATCATGCGAGTTGTCCCACCATGTCTCAGTAATTGCAATGAGATCGTGGCCCTGCAACCGCACACAGACCTCCAGCTCTTCCTGCTTATTCCCCATGCTGCGTGCATTGGTGTATAAGCATCCCACTCCACTCAGCTGCTGGCTGTGTGCTGCTTTGGCCTGTGTCATATCTACCTGAGGAGCTGGATCTACCTGTCCTCCTCCTCATGGAACAGACACTGTTGGAGACATCAACACTGATTGTTAGTTGGGCCCCTCAAGGAGAGAGGAGCCTCTGGTCCTGTGTGTGTAAAAGCAATGTGTGCATGACCACTGAGGAGAGCGTTTTGAAAGGCTCATGCTCATAAATTTAGCATTTCATTCCAAGAAGCACAGCTATTATGCAACAGAAAAGCAGACAGAGAAACAAATGAAGAAGTCCTGACTGACAGCACAATCTACCTGTGGTGTTCATTAGGATGCCAGAGTTAGGCCAATATAAGCAGTTTTCATGGCTTTCTACAGCCTGCTATTGCTTCTGTGGCAAAGATTCAGAACTTGAAAACTCTCCATACTTCACCTGATTTGTTAATAGACTTTCATGACATTCCCAGTGAGTAGAAAGCATCTGTAATTTGTCTCCCAGTTACAGCATAGTGACTCAGTAACGGGCATAGGAGAAACATAAATCTTACTTCTTTTTTTCCCCACCTTCCCTATCAGACTAGAACGTGGCTTTTTTTTTTGCAGTTGTGAATCCTGGCTTGCAGTAAGAGGAAAAGGTTTAAATTGTGTTGCATCCACCATCCTGCCATCCTGATTTACTGAAAGTGGCTCAAAGGCAGGTGCTTCTACCAGGACCTTGCCAGGCTTTCAAGCTGAGCTTCTCAACAGTCCTCTTTCCCTCTCACTCCATCGTCAGTACCATGGAAGGCTAGCCAGACTCCTCCATTCAACTAGATTCTTATTTATGCATGGCCTTTTTAAACTACAGCCAACCTTCATGTGAGGGTTTAAGTTACATTGACTTATTGGCAGGGTTGGCTTAAGGGGCAGTGGCATCCAGCATGAGCTGGAAAACAAAACTCAGATTGACTCAAGTCTCTTTCCAGGGAAAAACCAAGTGACTTGAACACCCAGTTCCTCTCAGCGGGGTTCTTCCCTTCCGTTCTAGCCCACATTTTCCAACTCTAGTCATCTATCTGGGAGGAGAACCAGTGAGCCCATTGTCAAGCATTAGCCACAACTGCTTGTCCTGGAATAAATACTCCATTGTGGAGACTCTGAGGGCTGGTAACTGGGGTGGAGCCGGTCTTTGAATGTTGTGTCATCCTGTCCTGTTCAACAGCATTTTCCTAGCAATTGTGGAGTCACGATGGAAGGCACTCCTTTTCTGGCATGCTTTGGGAGGGTGTTTCCTCCTCTCCTCATCTCCTAAGTCACACAGAGTCCGTGCTGTGCAGAGAAAGGTGAAATGACATATTTTCCTATGGAAAAACAATAGGAATGGAAGGCCACTCAGTTTTGGTAGTTTCACAAGGATGTAAGCAGTGATGATACCTTATCAATTCTTTGCCTGGTTTCTTAAAACACAGACAGGAAACGACCTGCAAACTACATAGAGGCTGAGAAATGACAGGCACTGATAATTTGATAGAAATAAAGGATAAATATAAATACAGCTACGTGCCCTGTGGCTATATATAAATCTACAGAGTGCAGGTTTACCGGTAGCTGGTAAATGAAAAAGTTCAATAATCATAAGCAGTGATCCTGAAACAGAACCAGGTGTAGCACAGATGGTAACCTGAAAAGTAGAGTAAATTACCCTGGATTCAGCGTACACTAGTTAGCCCTTCGAGATACCACCAGTACTATTATCACAGGAAGTTCCATTTTTTTGGTGCCATGGATTTCTTGTTAACCTTGGTAATCAGATTTTGATTTTGTTCAGATAGATGAACATGGCTTAACATGTATTTTGATGTATCTGTTCCTTTTTAATTGTAAATAGGTGCGTCTTGATCAGTTCTTGTGTCAATGACTGAACTCATTAGACAGTTATGACCCAAGGTCACAAGTTCTCGCTCTTATGATTTGTGTAGCTGCTTCCATATTCTAAATATAGTTTGGATATCTGGAGCTTCATAAGCTTCTGTGAGAAGTACTGATCCTGCCTCCAATTAAGCCAGGGAGGATTTTGCTGCAAATTTATGGGTAGGATTGGATTTGCAATAGCATAACTGAAACCAGGTCTGTTCAAGCCTCTGCTACTGCAAGTAAGTTTGTGTGTATATGTGTTTATATGTATCTTATCCATATGGTGACACACTGATCTCAAGCAAGAAATAGAGAAAGAGGTTCCTATATAAAATCCCTCTGAACACACTTAACATGGTGTTGTATTTCTTGTTGTGTTGTGCCATTCCATTGAGGCCCGGAGAGGGGCTGGTAAACTGTGGACCAAGTTCCTTTTCTTTGGAGACAGAACAAAGAAGAATGACCTGAAAAATGTCTCCCTTCCTGATACCCCAATCTTCATTGCAGTGAAGGATCACATTAGTACCAGCTCTCCTTTAGAGAATACAGGAAAGCCGCTGGCTCTGACACCAGTGTAAGGAACCCAGGCAGACAGACAGAGGAGACGGACTCACTCCTCTTCGCTAGTAATTCAGACGAGCCAGTCCTGCTCTGTGAAATCCATGGGTATGCCACGCGTATCGGTGAGATGCTAAAAGAGCAGGGCTGCATAAGGGGGGCTGTGCTTGTGCAAAGTAAAAGCCACAATCACACCTGTATCCACAGTCTTGACACAGAAGAAATTCATTCCCTCTTCACTTCTCTGTCAGACCTGGGGGCTAGCTGTGTGGTGAGGCATGTGAACCCAGAGAAGGGAAAAATGTCTAAAAGACAACTAGGTATCCTGAGCTTCCCTGTGACGGTGTTTTACTGTCCCAGCCCCAGCTACCGGACTTCCCCTGGGCTCTGAGGATGGACTGGTAACATCCACAGTTTCCCTAGTACCTTGTTTGACCTTTGTTCTCTTCCTGACGTTTCTGTTCAGATAAGAGCTTGTGACAGACGCAGCTTGGCCAAGGTGGTATTTTAAGTTGCACATTGATATCATTGCAAATACAGGAAAGCAAAGTATGCTAATGCAGAGTATTGAAGAGAAGTGGGCTGGAAGGTATGTTAGAACGAAAACAAGCCTGGATTCATGTCCTGTATGGGCAGTTCTGATATCAATAGCCAGGACTTAGATATGATTTCAGCTTCCAAGAAAGATCAAATTAATTAGGTCCTAGACTGAGTGTCTGCTTTAGGTAGATAATTGCCAGCTTAGAGTGGGAGATTCCCCTGCCTCTCTTGAGAATGAAAATAGGTCAGATGAAGAAGCCTCAATTTTAATGTCCTATTCCAAGTCAAGTTTTTATTCCATGACATCACTCTGATATCTGATAGCCCAGTCCTTTCTTATTAGAGACAAATATTTGAAAAAAAGTTTTGATTTCTATTGTTGTCAGACATATGCTTAAGTTACTGACATTTTCATTCAAAGGGAAATTACACAGGAATTTATTTTTCTAATTGAACTTTTACAGCTTTACTGTAACTTAGCTTTATACTTCTTTACTGTTTTGCTGTTCTGTAGTCATGTTCTGTTACTTTACATTTTACCCACACCCACTGCCCATTCACCAACTTTCCCACAAATGCCCTCTTCTATGATGTGGAACATCCTCTGTTAAGGTTTTAATAATCCCATTCCTTCATTCTCCTCAAGACATACTCTAACCATGGGGACAAAAGTAACTGTCAACCAGTAGCAAAAAGGCATGTGGCCCCTAAGCATTCTCTGATGCTTCTCTGATTTATATTACTTTTAAGCCAGTAAAAATTACATAACTATGTGTATGTAATGCCTCTTTTTACTACTCTTCTATTTATTGAGTCTTGTGATATTTATTTTTAGTCCTTTGCAGAAAATGTGTTCCGTTACGTATTAATCAAAATTGCTTTTTTTATAAACCACAATGCCTGTAGCAGAAAACACAGAAACTTCAATACTGCTGCGGGCCATCTAAGCACCACTGAAATACTTTCAATAATTAGCACTGGGGTATTTTCCAAAATGAGAGAACAAAGGAGCTATTTCCTTTAGGATTACCTATTTCTGTGTGGGGGTGTATGTACTTTACAGTTTTGCTGTGATTTTTTGTCAAGCCCCCAAAATTGAAGTGCTCAGAATTATTTACAGAGGTCATGCAGAGTTTACAGTTGCATATTCTTCCTGTTACCTTGAGTGCTGAAGTGCACAACTCTATCAGGCACCATCATTCTCTTGCTGAGAGGTTTTTTTCTTCTTCCTCTTGACCTTTCAGAAGTAGGCAAACAGGCAATCCATGCCTGGGAAAGCATGCCAGTTTCTTCAAGTTTGAGAAACAGATGAATCTGCCTCATGTTTTTACAGCTTTTGTTCTTCCAGTGGATGACCGGGTTCTCCTGCCTTGCGGGGGAAGCATCACTGGATGCTTGGCTGTAGGTAACTCCTGTAACTTCTTTCTCAGAGTGTCCATTTATCGCTCACTTATCATAAGTCTGCAGAGCCTGGTAGTGTTCATATTGACTGAGGATGTTTCTGAAGAGTGCAGTGATATACAGTGTGCCTCCATGTGTGTTATCCCCGCCAAAAACGGTGTCCTTCATGCTTTGGTCTGCTTCTAGTTTCTCCTTCTAGCAGTCAGCACACCTGATGCTTCACAAGAGAATTTTAGTTGTACGTAACATTTGTAGAGGTTCCGTGAAGCTTTTGAAAACATGAGAAATTGAAATTGCTGTTGCTTGGGTGAAATCTTGGCTATAGCCTAAAGTACATAGTTCCCATCAAGTTCAGTGAGGGCAGATTTTAATCCTCGTATTGTTGTTTCTGACAGTTTTTTATGTTGACCTTTTTAATTTGTCATACTTCTGTGTCTTCTGCAACAACAAACATCTTTAAACTAAGAATATTTCACATCTTCCTTCTTTGCATCTGTAAGCACTCAGATCCTTATTATCTGGCCATGTAGTGGCTGGAGAATTTTGCTGTTTCTTTTTCTCTTCCACTCTCCTTTCAAGGGGACTTTCAGACTGCCCAGATTTTGATTGACCTCTCTGGTGCCAACATCTGGAAGACCGGTAATGATGCTACTGGGGCTGCTGCCCTCAGTGCCACCAGACCTGTCAGTGCTGGCATAGTGGGAGATTGCTTCTGTCTTACTGGGATGCAAACATCAAGTGCAGGCATGGTCTTAAAGGAAGGTTCCAGAGACCAAGTCTGGGCGTTCTTACCCCTTGCTAGATACCAGTGCAATTAGAGGGAAATCCTCCTGTGGGTTCATTAATTCACCTTACCTAGGAACAAATTGTGGCCTAAGTGGCCCCAAATGTAAAGCAGGAAAAACACTGCAAATTTATCTGGAGTTGCTTTGCTTTTACCCTGGGAGAGAATACCTGTATCTTTCCCATCTTTCTAGACTTAGAGGAGGTGGGACCAAAGGAGAACTGGCTCTTCATTTCTGCTGCTTGTATTGCTGACAAACAACATTCCCCATGTGCTAGCTCTCCAGCACCACGTGGGCTCCTCTGGCAGTGAGGAGGTGGGAACCACGCATCAGTCGAACCAAGTATGTCTCTCCAGTTGCATCTCCACTGCTTGGCTTCGTACTTGTGTTGTCCAGGCGAATTGTTCACATGCTCCATGGAAATGACACAGTTGTGGCCCATTGGGTCTTTCGCTTCTCCCACCCATGTTCCTGTAAGGGATGTGTCTGCCTTAAAGGTGACTTTGGTCAAAAATCCCTTATGTGGAAGTGGTTCATGTTTCTCAGAGGTTCATGTGTCTCCTGGTTTGCAGGAAAGAATTCCTATGGTGTAAAAGTTGTTAATCTTATGTTAGGATATTGGTACTTGGAATATCTGGATGGTTTGGTTAGGTTCAGTTTTACTTACAGATCACCTGACCAAAAAGAGGGCACTTCTCATTATGGATCATAAATTGCTGATCGCATAGGGAGGCAGGCTGAAGAAAGACAAGAAGGCTGTCTTTTCTGTGGAGGTAGAACTGGATCATTCCTATTTCCATTTTGGATGAAATTTGAAAGACTGTTATTGTTTTGAATTTGTTCAAATTTAAGAATTGCCATGGATCGTATCTGCCAAGCTGTATGTCTCATGTACTTAGACGGGATTCTGTACAGCTTTTGATTGACAATAAGAATGCTATTATGTATTGCATTCATTTTATTCCAGTTGGTGTGAGACTGGGATGCCTAATGCCTCATATTTACCTTACTCATAACTACAAACATACTTCCAGCTGCCATGTCCATCTCCCATGCTGATTTCACTGGCAACGCTTGTTAAGAATGGGGTCAGAGTCCATGTTTACACTTCATTTCCTCTTCAGTTGCATGTTTAACTATCTGCTGCTTGAATTCTGTTCAAAAGAGAGATTTTCATGACCAAATAGTATTTTCTTCCACGCCAAGCTCCACTTCCAAGCCACAGCAAGAATCAAGAAGTTCTAAAGGAAGCAGCCAGTTGGGGTTTTAACTTTGGGATGCCTAGAATTCACAATTGTGACTTCTATCTTTGTTTTTCCAAAATAAAGACTACGTTTAATTTTTAGTTACACATTAAAGATCTAGTACCATACCCTGTATGTATCCATGGTTCCCACTGACTTCTGTGGGAAGCCTTTTTGGAGGAGAAATGCAGAGTTGAGTTGTCTTACCAAAATCTTTCTTCATCCACAATGAAGACACTGCATTATTTTGCCCAACATGTCTCAAATTGCTGGTGGCTTGACCTTGCAGTCTCTGTTCTTCCTGTTGTCAGCATTAGGCTCCATAGACTCTTGTAGCGCTCATCCTTATGGGCAACTTGTGACTACATGTTTGTGGCCTTCCCTGCAGTGGATTTATTCCTTAGTCACTGCCTTAGTGGAGAGCAGAATCTGAGCATTTTGCCTTTGCACTGTTGTAGTTGTTCATCGATTTCTCAGTTAACAAATAAATTAAAAAAATGAGCCAGATCATGCAATGGTAAGTCTAATTTCTCACCAATTCTGTGAAAGTTTGTATTCTTTTTATGAACCAGTTGAAAATGTATAAAATCTTGGGTGTTTTGTGAATAGCATGCTGTTCGTTGACAGCCCCATGCTAGCCAAAGAAAAGCCCATGGAGGCAAGGACGTGACGCGCTATTGCTTATAGACTATTATAAGACTATTACTACTTTTTTTTTAGCTTGGATTTCTTAGCTAGAGTTTTGGAGGGAGAAGAGGACATACTCCACCTCTTCTCCCAACGTCTTTGCCCCTTCCATTCTTCCTTTGCTGTTGCAGCTTTGAGAAGCGTACCGTGTTCCTCTTTTCAGAGTGCTCATATGAGGGGTGGGGTGTTTTTCATATTCTTCTCTCACCCTCCACCAAATCACCTTGTAATCACAAAATTTGCATTAGGTACAGCAACAAATTGGTTGCTTTGCAAACAGGTCTAAGGCATATGAACTGTTTTGTATTACATACTGTTTGTGGCTGGTAATTATTGATTTGTTGTTATCAAATTTGCCAAGCTAGGAGTAGATTTATACTGCTGGTAAAAGCATCCACATTAAACTTCAAATGATCCTTGGCACTGAAAATCTTGCCTCGGGGTATGCTCTGTCCCTCCTTGTAGTGTAATTCTTGTCATTGTCACTATGCAGTATCTGTTTAGACAGGGCTCTGTTGCTGAATTGTTACTAAACAAAAGGATATTCTACCTGTTCCTTCATCTAGTTACACCTTCCTTTTTTTTCAGGCAAAGTTTGTCCCAGCTTGAAACTGAATTTGGTGTTACTCCCTCATTGAAAGCCTATGTGGTTTTCAGGTATAGTATCCTAGTATCCTGTCAAGAGTAGAGTTGGAATATGTTAACTATTTCACAGATTTGTCTTTTCTTATACTGTGAAGTTTCATTTACTTCCTGAGATTTGACATGGACCATTTCATTTTGTCAACACAGTTATTGAAAATATTGAAGGTACATTTTTCTGAAGGAATGAGACAGTCTGGGTTTCAAAAGTGAAAACAAATTTTAAACTTACATTCTAAATCAGATCTTTTTGTTTCAAAACAAGCAAGACAAATCTTTATTGCTTTTTTCAGGAACAGGTTATATTCAGTTGTATAGATGGACCTTCACTTGTGTGCTCAAAGTCGACACAAATCGTTAATTCCTTTTCACCCCTTTAGTTTAAACTCTACCATGAAGTATAAAAAGATGGTGCAAGACTGTGTGCTGATGTGTTTCCCACTGAAGTGTGGAATATACAAAAACTGAAGAGCGTCTGTATTTTTCTTTTTGTATCATTGAAACAATACGAACTACATTTAATGAGAGGAGAAATGGTTTTACCATAAATAGGTTAATTAATGGAGGTTTTGCAGAAGCCTCTGTTAAATTGGTTTTATTTCCATGGCAACTCTTTCTGCTTCCTGGATAACTTCGTTTCAGTAAATGCAAGACTGAAGTGAGTGGAAGATAGGCCTTTCTGTGTAGTAACAAGTGGGCAACTACAATAAATTTCCGTATCATGAGCAGATAAATATAGGCACTTAACCTTGTTGTGTAGGGAATGTAGTGTTACAGGTTGCTGAGAACCAAATGTCAGCAAAAATAAATAGGTAATTGAGAGTGAGAGCCTATTGATAGTGCCAGTTCATCCATGCTAAAAGCACATACAGGATCTCAGCTGCAGGAAACATAATGCACTGGGTTTTGTTTCCTTTCTTTCTGCTGTGAAATTTTATTGTGTTTACTAGTGTGACTAGAGCCAGGTAACTGTTAATCTATTCTATAAAAAACCCTCTTGCTCCTGTTTCTGCTTCAAATTTGAAGTTGGCTACCATGCAATTAGAAGGTCCAGAGAGAAATCTACCTGGACACTGTTTATTGCAGAGATGTATCATGTGTGTGTTTAGGGATTTGTTTTGTTTTTCTGAAGGAATGGAAGCAATCCAGTTTGAATGCGAAAGACTGGGTTGTTCATGAAACTGTAAGAACTGCAAAGTTAGGGTTGGTTACAAAACTTTTTTTTCTTTCAAACAGCAAAATAAAATTCTGATCTTTTTCGCATATGCCTTTCCTCTCAAAACTATAATGTAGCATGTCTTACAATAATTTATGTGCTCAGACTCGATTTGTTAAACTTTTTTTGTAAATGGTTAAAACTGTGGTCACAGTTGACTCACCTTCAGCAGATTAGTTATCGCTTGTGTTAATATTTAATGGTATGGTACCAGGCTGTACCCTGTTATTTTCAGAACGCTCCCATATTGTTTTGAGAGGTAATTCATCTCCTGCCTCAATACCAAGTATCTGGGATAGAGCTTGCTGTGCGGTCTCAAAGACCTGGTGCTTTTGTTGCATTCGTCTTTGTGTAAAGGCTGTGGTGGATCCTGACAGTGCAAATGTTAAGATTCCAAGAGCCTAATTCTGGTCTTGCTCATAGTGATTAGGAAGAAGTTAGAAATCAATTAGGTGACAAAAAAAAAGAAATAAATTAGAAATAATTCTAGTTAGTTATCTGTAACTCATTGTGAAAAATATGCTTACGCTTTTGAAGCTGGCCTGAGTTCAAGGGACTGTAGCAGCCCTTAGATTTCATATTTCACTTTTTTCATGTCTGTGTTTTAAGCTGTCTTTTTCCTACATCTCCCTCTGCCCACAGTGCCTGAGACCAGCTGCGCTGCTGAGACGGGCTGCTTTCTGCCGCTGCTGCCCAGAGCTGGTCACCGCTCTGCCTTGCCTCCTGCTCCTCTGGCCATCACCCATGTCCCTGCTCGCTCAACACACCATAATCTTTCTGCTGGTGAGAGGCAGCAATAAGAGAAATACTTAAGAAGGTACCTCTGTGCTGCAGAAACAGGGATCTGAAAAAACACCCTAATAATTTATAGACTCTTACGCACTTTGGCAGTTAGCTAAGCTAACTGTGAATAGCTTCTCCCGCTTCTCCCTCTGTTACATTTTTAACACTTTCACAAGAGGACAGAAAATGCATTCCCTGTTGAGAGAATTGCCCTGGTCGCCCCCCTCCGCCGTGGCCGGCTGCCAGCTGCCGTGGCCGGCATGTGGGCGGCTAGAGCTCAGCCTCCTTGCTGGGACCACCATCAGCACAGTGTGGCAACCGGCCAGGGTCCGCCTGGGCGTCCACCACCCCCAGAGGAGGAGGCATGGCACTGACTCGCTTGCAGCAACTATCGTGCGTCTGTGCAGAGGATCAAGGGGCTGATCTGCCCGAAAAGTAGTTGTTTGTTGGGTGTGTTTTAATTTCCTCCCCTGGGCTAGTTTTTATCCATGTTAGTTCTCTGATCTGGTCGAAGCAAGGCCACAGGAATGCCAGGACCAATATCAGGGAAGAAGCAGGAATACATAGCTGCAAGTAGAGAACGGGACTGAAACCCCAGCAACAATTTACAGTTAGATCAGTTTAACTCAACTGTTAATTTGCACATTGAGACTGTGAAGCTAACTGCTGTGGTACTGTGCCTCTCCATGCAGTAACAGTAGTCAGTAATATTAAAGTTTTATGGATGGCTATTTCCATTAAGATAACTTTTGCCAATGATATTCACTTAGTCTCATATTCACTTAGCCTAAAACAAGGCAATGCTGGCTGCAGCTCATTCTGCACAGGAGGTCTGAATCTGGCCTAATTAGCAAGATGCTTCATCAGGAGGATGTTGCTGACCTTCGTGGAATTCAGCTATTTTAAAATGAGTGTGGATGAGGGGCAGGTGGATGCAGTAGTGTGCTGTGGTGGTCCCAGCTCTTCTTTATCAGAGAAATCCCTGGGTGCGTTCAGTGCAAATTGTTCCCTCTGCTGTTCTGGAAGGTGGGCGTGAAATTCAGTGTTTGTGATGATGGGAGAAATGTGTAAGTTATGGTGCTCTCGAGATGCTCTTTCTATTTCTCTGCTGTTCTGCCTGTCCTTGTATGCTGTGCAGTGTGCCCCGGCTAAAAATCCCCAAGCAGCCCCTCTTTCTGCTGTCCCTCCTGCTCAGCTGGGAGGCAAACACAGAGCAAACAAGGCCAGGGCAGGCTTTTCCCTTTGTTCTTGCTGAAGGGATGGCAGTGGGTGTCCACTGTGGGGTGGTGGGCTACCCTGGCAGTGGGTCTCCCCAAAATGCTGTCTGATGTCCCCTGCCCTAGGAAAGGACAGCCTCAAGCCATGGCTCAGAGAGGTTGAACCTCAGCTTGGGTTCCCTAGTCAGACTTGCTTATGGTTAGAATGTGTATCAGCCTTGGGTTTAACAAAATTTGTGTGAGGTGTGGGTTAGCAGCAGGATACTGCTTTGGAAACTGGCAAAAACTTAATGTGGTGTGGTCTCATGCCTTGGTTTGCCTAATGTAGAGATGTTGTTTTGCTTTAATTCTTTTTGAGCTATCTCTGTTTCTGTTTTCCCTTTTGGACTGCTAGCAATCTGGGCTGATAGTAGGAACAAAGAATGGACTTGCATATCTGGTACTATGGGTTTCTTTTAATAGGTTCAAGTTCAGTGTGTGTGAATTGATTGTATGTTTGTTAATTTGTTGGTAGCTAACTCTTATGATGTAAATCATTTAGAGCAGCTGGAGTAACTGTTTTCAAACTTATCTTTCTCTTCTTTTCACTGAGGGGGATCAAAAAAAAATTTTTTTAAATGATGGATGTATTTCAAAAACCTCAGTAAACCTTGTAGCGAAGTAGGTTATTTTAGATCATCACCAGTCTGTGTCATAATACCATGGCAGGTTGTGCCTAATTGACCTGACAGGGGATTCTCCTCGGTTCCTCTGACTGTCATTACTGTGTGACCTCGTGCGAGTGCTTCAGCTGCTGTCACACCCTTGCCTTTTTGAGTATAGGTATTGTGTACTCTTGCAATGTAATTATCTATAATAACTCAAAGCTACCTAACCTGCTACGTGAAGTGTCATCTTAATACAATGAGGTTTCTATACCCAGATTCATCTTTGTATTCTGCTGGTTTTACTGACTTACCAGTCTCTTTAATTTGAGTGTAGAGCTCACCCTGTAAACTTGACAACAGCATTGAAATGTGCTATGCTGTTTCGTATGTGCATGTACATGGGATAAAATCACCATTTCTCTAGAACTCAAGAGCAGGAGGAGCTCTGATTACAGAGCTGCTCCCATGCTCAGAACCACACTTTGACTTTGTCAAAACTTGTGACTTTTAATGGCATGCTTTTCTTATTTTTTTTTTTGTTGTCTGTCTTTAAATGGAAGGGACTGATGTTTGTGATTTTTTTTTTTTTTTCTCCTTGGTGTTTTAATAAACCATTTCACTTCATAGCATGCCATTTGTCAAAGCATCACAAACTAGCATAAACTTTAAATCTCCTCACCTTTCTGTGACAGAGGCTGCATTCCTTCTTTATAACCAGGTACAGTTTAAGGACAAGGCTGTAAAACTTGGATTTCTAAAACTGGTGATTCTGTTGAATCACTATGACTTCTACTGAAGCAACAGAGTAAGTGACCTAAATTTCAAAGTGCTGAATATGCCAATACGCTAATTGAAATCTTTGGGATGTGAGCTGCAACCATGTCTTGGTATGAACAGCAATTGCAGTAGTTACGTGTTTTTCAAGAAACACTTGTAGCCCTCAAGCAGAATCATAGAATTGTCTAGGTTGGAAGGGACCTTTCAGATCATTTAGTCCCCAAGCATCAGAAATCTTTCTCTTGTCCCCGCTGCCTCTGCAGGTAGTGATGTTAGTAACTTCTTGGTACCTAGGCTGGCTCCGCATTCCCTTGCTGTTTCTGTGCAGTCACTATGCTGCACTGCGCACACAAGAAAGTTCTGTTTCCTTCTGAAAACACTGCTGGTTTCACCTAGCTGTAAAGAGTCACCTTTCCCAAAGTGAAGGGAGAAGTGACACGCAGCTCATCCAGTTCTGAGGAACGCCACTCTCTTCAGGACAAGCTCAGGTGATGACTTTCTGTCTGAAGCTTTAACTTGCCAGATGACTTTACGTATCTGCCCTGACTTTTCCACTGTGGAGGCCACAGAGTTCACCGAGGGATTCCTGTGCTTATTCAGCCCTGTTATGCTGACAGTGGTCATTAGGAAGGCAAGGAGGTTTGGTTTATAGATTCAAATGGTGAGAAATCTCTGTCCGGCCTTGATGCCCCGTGCTCAGTGGTCATCTTCCCCCTGTTCCACTTGAAAACAAGAGATCTCTTTAATACTGCTCATGGACCCTAGAAACAATACTTCCTTAGTGGTGGTACATTTTGGCGATATCTGTAACAAAGTGGAGACAGGTGTTCTGAGAAATGCTGTTAGTATTTCAAAAGTAACAATATGGAGGATTTAAAACAAAGACTTTGAAAAATGGTCTCTGTTTTCTTGACTGTCCTGATCATTGTCCCGGACAACATGCGTTTCTGTGACATATACAGCAATTTTTACAATGTAGTAACAATAATGGAAAAAACAAAAAATAAGACAATAGTATGTTTAGTTCTACATGATGTTCTAGGGCGTATGATACAAAGGGTTTGCTCCGAAGTTATTTTTCAGTTGGAGTGCTTCTACTCAAAAGGTATAGATATACCTCCTAAGTATTAAGCACAGAAAAGCAAAGTTGCATTGTGAATTTCTTGCTGATCAGATATTTGAGCTTTGCCTAGTTATACTGTATTCCTCCTACTTCTGAAAACTTGTGTAGCTCTGTTTTATACTTAGGCTATATAGTAAAATGATAGTTGTGTTGCAAAATGTGTAGGAAAACGGAAGGTTTGTATTCTTGCCATAGAAGCCGTTACTACTTGCGTTGTCTTGGCAGGTAGTTCAGCATACTCTGCACACCCACCTGCTAGGCACGGTATCCTGCAACACCATAGTGCTTCTTGTTCCCAAGAGGAATCATTCCTTCTAATCCAGGCTTGCAGGAAAAAGCTATTAATCATTCATTCAGAGCACACCCATTGCCTATTAAGAAATATTTTTAGAAAGAAGCTGAAGTCCACAGCATGGCTCACAGAGACTATTTTGAAATATGTGGCTACATGCACACCTGTGCCTGTAGCCTTTACTCGAGGAAACTTTTTAATTACATCAATGGGAGTTGTGGCCAAGTTGAGCAACAGAGGACAGACGCTTAGGACTAATGGGTTACCTGTCGGGCGAGTGAACTTCCTATTTTCAAAGCAGGAAAATCCATGTACTGAGTAATACTGAAACCAAAACATCCAGATACATAGCAGCTTTGGAAGCAGGTGTAAAGCTTTACAAGACTTTTGTAGACTTAGCAAGATAATTTGGGTCAGCTCAGTGTTAAAGGAGGCGTTTGCTCATTAATGCTCAGCAGGGGTGTGTGTGTGTGGCATCTAAAACATTGGATAGGTTTGTAGATGTGCTGTGCAGAGCCAGAGCATGGCCTGCCAGGAGGATGTGTGCTGGAAGAGGCATGAGAAATGCTTCATCTGTCTTGACATGGGCTATGGCTGACCTGCAAAGGGGCCTCAGAGCTGGCACTGATTCCAACAGGTGTTGGGACACCTGCACTGGAGCCTTGTGATGGGGGAAGAGGGGGTTCCTCATGCTTGGGTGGATTTTGCAGCAGCAGGTGGCTGCAAACCTGGCTGCTGGAACATGTTGTTGGCCAGGAGGAGGAGTGGGTTATGCCTTGATCCTGTCAAAGGGAAGAGGGAGTTTTGGAGGTTGTGGCAAACTGGCGTGCAGAGGCACATTTTAAAAGTGGCGCAAACATTGTTGCTTTTGGAGCACAGCTGTAGAAGTTGGGGTGCCCAGCTCTTAACAACAGGTCATTAAAATGCCTTGCTGACATAAGGAAAACCACAGGCCTTTCTCAGCCTGAGGGCACTTTAAACCATGTCTCTTAATCCATGGTGCAACCCCTTATCAGTAGGCTGGTCTTGCTGGGAGTGCCGCCTTCTTCTCTTAGGTGCAACCTCAAGTAACAAAAGGGCATGAGAGTCATGAGGCTGCAGCCTGGGAAGCTGCACCTTGGGGATCAGGACTATGGCAGCAGTTGTCCAACAAAGTACAAGTTTAGGTACATGCATATTTGGCGGGGTTTACGCAGTATCTTACTTCTACTGATGTCCTCTTATGAGCAAGCAGACTTGTGGTCTAGGCTTTTATTCTTTGATAGGTAGTTTACAGGTCCAGCGCTGAAAGCACAAGAGGGCTCTTCATCACTTTATGTGCTTCTCACAAATGGTTTTGACAGGCACATTTCTGCTACAGGTGGGTTCTGAGCTTTTTTGCCTCTTGGGAATACTAAGCAAAACCAAACGCCACAATCTGACCCGAATGCACCAAGTATTAAGTAACCTTCAAGTGCATTGTGAAAAATACATATCTGTAACTAATCTGCAGTTGAAATCTATTCTGTGTGAAGGCCCAAGATTTCCCCTCATGTAGCAATAATGATAGTATTAGCACTTTCTTACACTGGATTAGACAGTGGATTGGGTTACTGCTGCAGAACACTATGCTAATTTGTAATGCTTATCTCCTATTCTAAAAGATTGAGTTGGAGAAGCAGGGAAAGCCTCTGCCTTGCTGTTGGGGGTTTGTATGTTTCTGTTATTAAGAAATACCTTTACTCTGTGCTGATTTGAATATAAATATCTAATAATGCTCTTTTTGCTGTTGTTTAAAGCAGGGAAAAAAGCTTGCTTTTTTTTTTTTTCCCTCCCTATAGTGTGTGAATGTTTGGGAAATACATCCAAGTGAAGAAGGAATCATAGCTTTGATCCTAAACATTTTGGAGAATTCTAACATAAAGGTATGGCTTCTATATCCAGTAAGAGATTTGAGAGGCATGTGTTTGTTTTTCAAGTCTGTCCAACTCTGAAAGTATGATTTGGACGGAGAAGAATGAATCTGTAAAAACTTTCAGTCATTTACGGTACAGGTTCATTGAAACCCAGTCAGAAGGCATGACTTCAAGTAAACTGTACAGTGAATAGTTTTCTACTACTAAATAAAATGTTATTTATTTGACAGAGGTTTTTAGTATGAAACTGTTTTAATTTTTATGTTGAAAATAACTGTTTTGCAAGCTACAACATAAACTTCAAAGAAAATCTCCAGTATGATTTAACCTATTTTTACAAACAACTTCATACTATTTCAGAATTCCTCATAGCTAACAACTGCGCAATGCTGTGAACAATATGATTAAATTAATACTTCATGTAAGTTATGTGAATAATGTCTGGATACGCAGTGCTCTTCATGCAGTAACACTGGACACTTTAAAACGCGGTAAATCTAATGCAATTGTACTTTTGTTGTTTCTGCTTTCAGATATGGGTCATAACACAGCTGAGTCTCTGCATGTGCTGAATGAGGCCGTGAAACGCAGCTTCACTGATGCATTCTCAGTCTGTGCTGACGCTGACAAATGTCTGATACCTAGGAAAAAAAGCCTGACCAGATCCTATGCTAAGGAGCATTCTCAACTAACTAACTTTAAAAACTTTTTTTTTCTCTTCCCTTGCGTTTATGGATTAGACATGCAAGTACACTCTCTAGTATGAGGAGGAACTCTGTTACTGGACACTTTAATCTGCTTCTGTACATATGATGGTCATAAGGCTTCCTTCAGAATCATTTAGTTTGAAGTATGTCTGTCTGTTAAATAATTTGGCTCAAAAATTGTTTTTATAACACTAGTCCATGTATACAGTTGTAGTAATTAAAAAATGAAAGGCAGTAGAAAAAGAGCAAATAATTGATAATTTGTAGCAAAGACTGATTAGAAACAATAAGTCTGCAGATTTAAAATAAATTAAAAAGTATAGACTGCAAGAGGTGCGTTGCTGTCTTAACCTAGTTTTAAACAAAATGCTTTAAGATGTTCAGTTTCAAAAATTATTCCACAATGACTACATGGTATTTTCCTCTTGCCGAAGAATAACACTAAAAATTTTTGCTTGGACAGTTGGGGAACAGAAAAGAATGAGGAAAAATAAGGCTCAAACTTTAAATCTTGGTCAGGGAATCACACGGACACTATGGTGCACCACAGAGTCATTAAATCTTTGTATATCTGTGGGTGTCTGTGCCTCTTGGCAACTGGCTTCTATCAGAGGGGCAGTGACTGCAGTATCAGCAGCATCCCTCCGAGAGGGAGAGGAGAGGACTTACTGTCAGTCAAAGATGCCCGTGGCTCCAAGAGCTCCGCTGCTTTCTGTGGGAAACGCTCAGCCCCAGTCAGGAGCTCAGGGTGGTGGGAACCGCACCAACGTGTGGAACAGAAAGTGGAAGGTGAAGCTGGGGGCAGATGAAGAGGGCGGTAAAGCTCTCCAAACGCACTCCACTTGGCTCTGCTTCCCCACCAGCCAGCCTCCAGCACTAGTCTTTCTGTTTAATGATTTTGTTTCATTAGTGTGTTTGAAAGGCAGAAATGAAATATTGGAAGCTGATGGGGTTTGCACTCTGGCCAAAATTCAGTAAGGTCCATGCTTAGCAAGATGTTGTAGGTAAAAGTCACCTTCATGTTTTGTACAATGCCAGACTTACTGAAGGAAAATTAAGAAACTGCTATGAGTGCAGCGATTACTCATGCACAGGTAGAAATTCACATGTATTTAAGTACCAGGCTGTGTTAGTCTGTTTTTGTGTACTTTAGATAGGTGTGTTTACTTTAATTTATTGGCAGGATTGTGTTTGAACTTAACCAAATATTAGTTACAAAGTAAAAATGCCTTATTGATATAGGCATTACATGGCTATAAGAGGACTTTGGCTCCATCCAGTCCTTTGTCTTTCATATGATAACATCTGTCATTTCAAAGTGTCTATCTGAAACCTGCGGTGTCAGGTTTGTTTCAGATCATGGTATATACTACCATTTTTGAGTTACTCTCCTTGAATTTTCTCCAGTTCTGTACTAGCGCAAGGTGTCTGGACTAATCCTGGGTCCAGCAGGACAGTTCAAAAGATGGTATGAGTTATGTATTGTACGTATACAGTGACTTATTTTTAACTGAGCCGGAATTTTTGTGTGCTAAACTGGATTATTTTCTGCATTTCAAGCAGTAAGAAACCAGTTCTGAAAGCATCTTTCTGTTACAACTGAGACAGTTTACCTCGTTTACCTCACTGTGGTGAATCCTCAAGGCAATGCCTGCGCTTCCACCAAGTGCAACTGCATGGGCTTTGGCACAGGACTGGTTCCAGATGGCTGAGGATTTATGCTACCAGTGAGAAAATATCTCGCAATATAACATGTTCTAGTATGTGCAAAGACTCTTTGAGAGGGTGATCAGAGTCCAAACTGTACCGTTCTTGCAGGATAGGATAGTTAACTTCCAGATTTTTTTTTTTTCTTAAATACATATTTCCTGTTCTTGTTAAGCTCTGTCTGACTAAAGGAACTAAGTTTTGTTTCATACAAAGCCTTCTTTGTGCAGCAGGAGAACAGAGGTGGAGCTCCAGCCTCTTCTGCCTGTGTTCTGGTTCGGCCTAGCAGATGCAAGATTCCAGGAGAGGACTGACAGACATGTGTGGTGGCTGCATCCAGGAGGCAAGGTTGTCACACCTTCACTGGTCCCAGCAGGTCAGCGTTGTGTCTGTGCAGAACTGTGCAAACACAATGTCGGTGAAGTTACATTTGGGGTGCTGTGGCCATAGTTGAGCCTTTTTTCTTTAAGGCAAGGAAAGATAGAAATATCTTCCATGACTTCTAAGATACTTCAAACTGATTCCTTTAGCAATGCAAAGTTCGATCACCCTGACAACTGTGTACCCTGTAACCCATATGTGTAGGACTCATGTGTAACTGATGGTGATAACTTTTCCTTGCTCTTTGCAAACATAATTTACGTTAAGGAAGTTCTTTGAGTTCTTAGCAAGATTTGCTCATAAATTCTAGATCTTCATTTTATTTTGAGAGGAAAGTATACATGTCTTAAGTTTCTTGGATCACTTATAGTCTTTGCACCAGTTAAGCACCCACATGGGAATCAGATTTGCTCTGTTACTTGTTTTTCACAATGGGGAAATTCTTGTCCTCCCTCAGTTTCTGTGCTCATCTCTTTGGAAAAATTCTGTTGCTATATATCTTCCCTCCCCTTTTCTTTTCTTGTTTGCTCCCCTTTTAGATATTTAAAGAGGTTGCCCAAAAACTTTAAGCATAGCAGGTTGTATGGTTCTCTTTTCGTCAAATATAATTAACGGTAGGGTTTATTTTTAAATATGAAATGCAGCATAAATTACTGCATTTAAATATGAAATGGATCAGAAATTTAATCATTGTTAAAGATGAATAGCAATATATAGGCTTGGCATAGACAGCAAGTTCTTAAACTTTGTGCTTGGGCGGGGAGGAGGGGGAATCCAAATTGTGCCTTGGCAGAACTTATTCATTCAGAACCCTGAAATATCAAGACTGAGTTACTAATAAACTTTAATAGTATCTTATTGTGTGTGTTACCTAGTAATGTACTGTTCAGACATTTTTGTTTGCATCAGTGTAATTTCAGCTGAATTAATTGGTCTTATTCTGTGAAGAAACCGTGTCTCTTTGTAAAGAAAATTGCTTCCTCCCAAAAGGAAAATGGCAATTTGTAGTTCTTTATATTTGCCTGTTAGCTAGCTAATTCCTGTTGATAGTTGCAAAAGCCATCATATCTTGTAGGCCATACAGTTGTTCTTATTTCCAAAAGAATTTGTGCACAATTTAAGCAAAAATGTATATTTAATATATAAACTATGATATTTACTAATCACAAATATGCACATCTGTATTTAGAAGACTTAATGCTGTTTGGAGTAGGCCTGCAATTTTTTTAACTCTACAAGTAGAGCTAAGTTGTATAAATAGTACTAAATGTTTGGAGTTTTTTTAAGTAGCCAAAATTGCCTTTGCCACTCAACAAATATAATGTAACTAATGTTATGTAGGAAAAAGCATAAAGGAGAGCAATCCACAAGGATGTTTGCACGTATACCTGCTATCCAGTTGCAGGATGCTTCATTATAGCTTTATGTTGTCTGTAACATTTATGTGGTGAAACTTTGAGAAGGAAAAGACAGTGTCAGCTTCTGATTCTCTATGAAAAATTTAACTTGTGAATTAGCTAAAGAAGTTACAGGTTCTACACATCTGAAAATCGTGGTTTATTACATGATGAAGAAAACTTGAGGCAGTTCATTCAGCAGCTTGCAAAGCCAGATTCTCTGCATGTGTTTACATCTGTAGCCAATGGCAGGTAAAAAAAGAGAGGCATAGCTATCCACATGGGGAGACGGAAAGTAGCAACTGTAAAGAATTCCTCTACGCTTATTGGATTGCTAGACTTGTATCTTCCTCACCAGATCAAAAAATGTTTAAGAGTCCTGACTAGTGCACTAATGTTGAGGTACGTAGATTCCAGTGCACACAAAGTTTCCTTGGCATGGGTCTGCTGTGTTTTGTGTGGGCAGCAGCTGTCACACTCACTGACAGGAGATTTTTTTTTGCCTGTATGTCTGACCTCAGGCAGCAGCTGGGAGAAATAAACTCCTGAATACACATTTCAGTAATGCCGCAACTGGCTGTAAGTAGCAGGCTTAAAACGGCGGCATGCAGATACATGGAAGGCTGGTGCATTCCTGATGCTCCTGTGTGGAGCAGACAAGCTGTCCACTCCGCTCCCAAACATTTCACAGGTGTTAAAATGGCAATATATATATCCTACAGAAATCCCCTGGTGGGGCCATTTGCTTTTCACTGTTTTCCCCTCCCATTGTCAGTTGAAAGTGTACGTTACTGTTACAAGGCCAAAAGTGACAGCATATGATGTGAAGTTTAGATGTTTTAGCATCAGTTATTTTATGGTGGCCATGTCTGTATTTTTTATAGGTGTTTGCTCTGCATGTTGCTTGGAGAAATCATCTAACTCTATAGATACTGTGAACATGACTTCATTTGCTGAGGTTTCTCTTTCCTCCCGATTTTAACAGAGATATGCAGCTGAAAATGGTCTCCTTCAGAGATCCAAGTGGCCACAGTTAGTTGTGGGCACGTCTGCCGTGATAGTTCCCTTTTAACCATCAGTATCTACTGGTGTGAACACCCGGCACCCTCCAGTGACTGTTTTGCTGGCTGATGACAACCTGCCCACTTCTCAGAACAGTCAGGGTCTCTGTACCACCTCCGACGTTACAGTTGCTGGCTAGCTGATCAGATCAGCCTTGCTGGCTGCTGTGCATGATTACTGTTAAGTTGGTTGTTCTTTCAAAAACACTGTCAAATATAACCAATCTCATCAGTTTGCTTATATAAGGTATATTATGTTTATGCTTTTTCAGAGTAGGGGAGGTAACCTCTCCCTCTAGGAGACACTGAAAATGCCTTGCACCAGGGAAACATCCACATCGCACTATCAGCCCCACACTTGCAGACAGCGAGGAGCTCCCATGCTACTTCAGAGCGATGGGAGAAGCCATGCAGCCACAAGGACAGTGCAGGTAACGCTTGCTTTTTGGTGGTGCACTGGCAGACGGAAGACTTCACGGCTCTGTGCTCTGGAGAGTGTTTTAACTCTTCAGATGGGATGTAGAAACCTGCAGTCAGACCAAGCCGTTCTTCCTTGGTCTTTGTGTATTACCACTTAGCCCACCGACCTGCATTTGAGGGTGTATTTGCTTATTTTCTAGTGTTAAAAAGGAGCCTCTCAATCTCCTAATTGGAAATACTACAAAAAGGTTGCAAAATGCTTGTGAAAGTAAATTTAACATTCAGGGCTCTGAGAGCTGTGCTCTCCCAAAGGGAAATAGGAGGAGGAAAGTCCTTTCTAGTGATCTGTGCATGTTTTTGTTCTGTTTGGTTACTGCTGTGGAATGTGCTCGTGATAAACAGAAAGTATAAGTGAGAGGTATGAGAGGGTGACGAGCCGAGGCTTTCTGAAGAACTGTATTGCTTCCTCAGACAGTCAGATGGAGTCTATAACCACTTCTGTCGCTGTTTTTGTGCTTTCTTTAGATGTCACACATCTTTAGTTTAGTATGCCTGTTGGTCACTTAAAAAAATACATCGCCAAAGCAGATGTGGTGAAGAGTTGGGTTAAGCTCAGTCTGCTTTTTGTACACCTGTTTTACTCTGTACAGTAATCCTCTTCCTGTTTCCTTCCCTTTGTGGTGCTCTTAAGGGCTGCAGGAACACTCTTTTTCTTCTACAGCTCTGTGTCCTACAGAAGCACATGCCTTTCCTGTAGAGTCTAGAGATGTTTTCATTAGAACATAAAGGCTCAGGAACAGGACAATATAGGACATGCAAGCAAATTTCTGCTTCTTCAGCCTCTGTTTCCAGTGGTTGACTCTACTCAAGATGTCTGCATTAAACTTCTACAAGAAAAAAAAATCAGGCCTCCAAAGTTTAATTTAAAATAACTTCCACAAAGGCACCTTATGTGCAAAAGAGCAGTCTTCCTATGAAGTGTCAGAAAATGTTTTGTTAGATTTGTTGCATTGTATACATTCTGCCTTACTGTAGGACTTTGCTTACTTTTTTTAAAGGTTCTACTAAATATGTTGGAGTCTGGCATGGATCCTCAACAAGCCTTAGCTGGAGCCTGGCTTTGCTTGAACTCTTCAAAGAGAGGTATAATCTTAGTTTAATGCTTGAAAAGTAAACAGTTAGGTCAGGAGTTTCCAAATGTAGCACAGACAGTAGCAGAAGTGACTTAGGACCATGTAACCAGCAGTTCTCAACATTATCTGTACCTAGCAGAAAAGGGGAGGTGCTGTACTGTACTTCCCTGCTGTTCTCAGGCATGTTGGTGTTTTGCTTGCTTAGCACATAATCTGAAATAAAATAAATTTGATATGAGGTGGCGTGGAAACTCATTCCTGTTGTGATAATCTTTTTATATTCATTACGCATTAATCATAGGCTGGATTAATCAGCCATCCATTCACAAAGTCTGTGTATGAAGACCTATATAACAGCTTTATAATTGTAATGGTTCCACAGAACACACTTTAAGTTTCCTTCAGCCTTTTGTATGCCCCTGAGTAGCACTCAATTAGTAACGCTGACTTCAACTTAGGGCAGAATGTAATTGATCAAAATCTTGTGAGTTGATGAAGAGTAACACAAAATAATCCCAAGGTGTTTTGCCTGAGAGGCAGGTGCTATTGAATCATAGAACATTTGGATTGGAAGGGGCCTTAAAGACCATCCAGTTCCATCCCCCTGCCCTGGGCAGGGACACCTCCCACTAGACCAGCCTGCTCCAAGCCCCATCCAGCCTGGCCTTGAACACCTCCAGGGATGGGGCAGCCACAGCTTCTCTGGGCAACCTGTTCCAGTGTCTCACCACCCTCACAGTCAAGAATTTCTTCCTAATATCTCACCTAAATCTCCCCTCTTTCAGTTTAAAACCATTACCCCTTGTCCTATTGCTCCACTCCCTGCTTAAAAACTCCCTCCCTATCTTTCTTCTAGGCCCCTTTAGGTACTGGAAGAGGCCAAAAGGTCTCCCCGGAGCCTTCTGTTTTCCAGTATTGTTGACATGGCTGCAGTTTCCTCAGTGTCTGCCTTCTTGGAGGACAGTGACATCTGACTCAGCTCAGGTACAAGGGAAGGGCTGTTACTGGGTTTTTGTTGGGGTTGGGTTTTTTGTCCTCACCTTCAGAGGAAACTTCCACTATTTTTGATTGTTTCCTTTGTGCTTGTGGAGAGCAAAGAGTGGGCCTACTTTTCTGCTGTGAAGACCTGTAAAAGAAAGTTGGTTTACTTCCTTTTTTAACTTAGCATATAGTAGTGCTCTTCCTGGAAGAGCTCTCTTTTGGAACTAGCACCTGAACCGAACCCAGTCCTACTGAGACCATCAGGATGTGACTCTGGGGACGATGCCTCAGTTCAGTTCCTATTACTGCAGAGTGAGTTGTGCCAGACTCCTGTGCCATCAGTAGCTGTTGTTATTGAGCATTGTTGTGTTATGCAGAAGGCAGGTGTCGTCTGTTGCTTGAAGGCAGTATTTCATGAGCTGTTGTAGAAGACTTGAGAGCCAGAGGTCACCGGAGCCAGTGGCCTTTGAGTGGGCACAACAGAGCCTGTCTGGTCATAGCCTGATTATTGCTAGAGGGAGCTGGTGGAAATCTTGGGACTGTCTGTTTTCCAAGCACTTGTAGAAAGTCCTGTGGATCTGACCCCTGAGGAGGTGGCTGTGCAGTGGCATACAACTCTGGAATGAATGTATGTACTTCTGCAGCATTAACTTCCATGTCTAGGTGCACTGGTGACATGAATACTTTTAGCTGTAATTACAGTTC
Organism: Alca torda; assembly: GCA_008658365.1. Lineage (NCBI taxonomy): Eukaryota > Metazoa > Chordata > Aves > Charadriiformes > Alcidae > Alca > Alca torda. The sequence goes on from CM018081.1 coordinate 11,118,810, forward strand.
AAAAGAATATAAAACTCCTAACTCAGGAACTTAGTCTTTCCCCACCCTCTGAATCAAACAGGGGTTCGTTAGAGTGGCACCACAGATCTTGAGTTAGAAGGACCTTGTGAAAGGAGCAGCCACAGTAAAGCATTGTATGTAATACAGGCACCACATTGCAGGCAGGTATCTTGTATATCTACACAGAATACAGCCTCAGCTGTATTCTTCCTGTATGTTTCCTTAAAAAAAGACTGAGAATTAGTTAAAATATAATGTGTTAAATGTTATTTTCTTCTGTTTTTCTCTATTAAATGTTGCTCGGATTAAAGGGGATCTTTTGCAGTCTCATTTATTCTTTAACTGTAGCTCTTAATTGTTCTTTTTTTTTAATTAACATTCCGCTTTTAAAAACGTGTGCTACATCTGCATAGCATTTTTAAGGTCTTGATGTGCCCAGTGGAGGAACATGACCATGAAATAGCTGGCTAGATGGCTGCCAGCTGGTTTAAGGACCAGCTGGCAGCAAAAGTTCAGTGCACTGAATGCACACTGATAAATGAACTTCAGAGTTCCAATTTAAATGATGATAGCAAAGGCTGATGGAAGGGTGGGAGTGCAGGTTAGGAAATCATCTTTCAAGAGTCTTGTGATCGTGTCTGATTTGCTCTTCTGATTGTGATGTATGTGATCCAATTACTACTGATGCTGAAAGATTTGCATGCAAATACAGCATGATGCAATATCAGTCGTGACAACATGAAAGACATGTTAATTTTAAACGCTAAATTTCACATTTTACTGCTATGGAATCAATACATAGACTGTTCCTAGCGAAGAAGTAGTTGTGGGATCATTCAGCAAGAATAACTTTTAAAGTTTTTAACTGGCAGGAACTTACTATGGCTAATTCCAGAGACAAGACTGCATGAACAGTGCATGAAGCATATGCTAATGAAACAAAATGGGCAATGAAATTTGTTGCTTTTCTTTTTTTTTTTTTTAGCCTACAGATCTAAAATATATGGTATGATAGAGGTGATCTTTGTTTTGCTAGATTAGAGGTAAGTAGAAAACTATTTCCAGGATCGTTAATGAGAAACACAAAGATGCTTAATGATTTACTTCTGTACCACAGGAGCCAAAGACATAATCACAATATTTTTTCGTTCCTTGTTCTCTGAAGTGTCAGAATTGGATGTCTTTTACTGGACATCTGGTTTATGCATATTGCTACAGGGGAAGGGGAGTCACAAAAGTGGCACACGTCAAGCCTGGAGACAGTCTGTTCATCATGCTGTGCTATGCAGCGATATGTATGTTAAGATGGTTCCTACAGCCATGACATACACACAGTATAGAACAGAGTATGCTTATAGTACAGCAATGATAATGCTTCATGCTTGTTTAACTTGTGCAAGAATGTCACAATTTAGGGATAGGCTGGAAATACAGAATGCAAACATGCGTGTAAATATGAGAGTCCAAGGGAAACAAGCTTTTGTTGGTCTTTTTGCACGGCCAAGGTTTCTGCCACATAGGCTGTGGCAGAAATAGAATTTGTCTTATGTCCTACTTTTATCATAATAACACTGTGGCAAGAAGTAATGAATGCAGGCTACATCATGGCTTTTATATGTTACCAGAAAACAGTTTTTTTTGAAGTGGTTTATTTGATTGTGGAATCACCTTACAGAAGTGTTGCCAGCCTAGGGTCAATAATAGTTGTTCTTAAGTAAGATTTATGGGCTCTTCTTTAGAGAGAAGAATTTCTATATGCTCATTTAGTGGTAGCTCTGCCCTGACTATAAGCTTTTGAATCTCCAAGCTGGTTGGTTAAGTGTCAAAACTGCTTTTGTTGCATCATTGCTGACTCCTCCTTAGGTCAGCACTATTACCAGTAAATTAAATCTTCTCTATTTGTGTCAATGTGTGTTGTTTCATACAAGTGTGAGCACTCGCTTCAAGCTGACTTCTTCTATGGTTCAGATTGGTTTTCTGTCTCAGAGGGTTGGCAGAGACAGCAAGCGAGCATATGCCTGTGTGTTACAGCTGTGTGAGGAGTGGTTGATTTCATGTTCGGGGATCTGTCTCATGGCAACAGGTGTTTGTTGCTTCTCAGAATTAGCTCATTACTTCATCTGAGGACCCACATGTAATTAATAAAAGTAATGTGGAAACTTTCTTCTGGCTGTGACCAGGAGACCATAGACACCAAGGACTTCAAGGGAGCAGTTTCCTCTTGTGACTGTCTAGGTGGAGTTTACTGGTCGACATGTCCTTGTGAGGTGGTGTGCCTGAGGACTATTGTAGCTACAGCATAGTGTTTTTGTGGATGATGGCTGGAAAACACGAGCAATGCATCACTTGGACATTGAGAAATGGACAGTAACATGGACAGGTGTTGCTCCATTTGATTGAAGGGAAGTCATGGGTGTTCCTAAGGTCACTGGGAGCTCTTCTGAAGAGCTGTCCAAGAGGCTTCCCTTCCTTCAGCTAACAGGTGACTGCACGTTCATCACACTCCCAGCAGTTGTCTGAGCCGTATTTGCCCCTGTGAGCAGTAACCTGCTAAACAGTGAGAGAACAAATGAGAACAGCTTATAAGGGAACACAAGTGTGAGTTCATACCCTGCGTTTGATACACGCCCATTGTGTTGCCCAGACTTCCCAAATTCATCTGTGCAGCCCATGCTATTATTTCCCAGGCCGTGTCTCATCTACAGATCTCATGCTGTTACCACACCCTGCCAGTGATGCCACAAGAGGTGCTTCCCTGCCATTAACCTTTTGCCGCCGGTGGGGTGGGACCAGGAGTTTTGCAAGAAAAGTTAGAATGAGAAGCTCTCTGGTAGAAGTTGTAGTGTAGGGTGTCCAAATAGCAATGATATTAGTAAAGCCCCCTTGATTCACATCTGACCTGTTTTCATAATGTAAAAAAAAAAAAAAAATAATATTTGCCTCAAGGCTTTTGTTGGTGTTTTTTTTTATTGTTTTCAAGGTAATTGGAAGACATTTGTCATGTGTCTTTCAGCTGTGTCTCTTGATCGCTGTTGTGTCTTTTAGCAAACCATGTCTAAGGGTGGCTGTAAGGCAGTGTAAAGTAGTAGGACTGACTGACTGGAGTGGTAGAAAAATCTATTGGGAAGTAGGACATTATGCTTTTCAGCAGAGTGACATCTTTCTTTCCATTTTTCTGGCTTCTTTAATTTAAATCGGGAGATTGCCATCAGTGTTTTCTGAGCAAATATAAGAAGAAATGTTTATTGCAAATGTTTTATCCTTTATCTAGTTATAAGGAATGAGAATCTCTTTAGGTGCTAATATAGTAAAAAAAAGAGCAACATTCAGTTTAGGTAGGATTAGCAAGATTAACACCAGGGATTTGGGATAGCTGAGCTATAAAAGCCTCATTTCCATGAAGGGAACTGCAGCCAAACTGTTCTGACCATGTGCCAGAGAACTAAGGAAAGAGGGTTCTGTGGCATCCTCAGAGCCTTACAGCATGCACATGCAACAAGTTCGAATATGATAGTGTGTCCAGTCAGGGAAAATGAGCCTTTTCTGCATGACCCTCCTCTTGATAGCACATGGACTCTCACATGATGGGTCTGGGTCTCCCTCACCACTTATGCATTTATTTTGCAGATATCCTTCCCTCCCATCCCCCTTCATTTCCTCTGTAGTAGAGGGATATGGGTGTTTCCAGGATTAAAATGTATTAGTAGAGGCCAAAGGTCTCCTTTTTTTGTACAGCACTTTGCTGTTGCAATCAGTTTCTTCTGTTGATTATGATGAATCACTTTGGGAATCTGGCTTAGGGCGGAGGTCTAGATGTGGTTGTAGTTGAAGTAAATTGCCTTTGTAGGAGAAGTGTGATATGTCATGGTTTTCTTTTTCTTGATAAAATTCTGTGGGTTTGTGTTGGGGCGTAGGGGGGGGCCTCTGTACAAGTGTTTTGTAATTTTGCAAGTTGTAGTGACTTTGACAGTCTTTGATAAAGTGATCCTTTTTGCAATAGGTAAACTTAGGACTTGTCCAAAAATATACCAATGGTTTCCAATACACTGCTGAGCTGGAGAAAGGAATTTCTTTTACTCCTGTTGTACTGGTTGAGGAGCAGGTACAGAAAGCTGGAGAACGCTCAGTTTTTCAGAGGTTGAATGTAGAGAGCTCTTCTTCTATTTATGAGATCTCCTGCTTTTTGGCATCAGGAAATGCTAGGTCTCTTTGTAACATCTTTATTTTGTGAAAGAAGCAGACTTCTGTCGTCCTGCTGCAATAGAAGAGCCAAAGCAACAATGACCATTGAGATGGGGTTTTTTTTGTTGTATAGAGGTGCTGATGGGATGGATCCTTGGACCCCATGTGAAATTAGGCTTGGTATTAGATACCTCAGTAATTGGACAAGGCACCTAATTTTAGCCACTTCTCTGGCGTGAAGGGTCAATGTCCTGCTCCGTGTAACGCTGTTCTGCTGACAAACTTTATCCTGCCAAATTGATGATTTGGGGAGACAAGCCAGTTTGCTGTAACAAACCACCCCCTTCTGCCAGGAGAGAACGTGGAAGTCTTTCACAATGGTGCTACCTGCTGGACCTTAGAGTGCGCTATCAAAATTGCTTCACTGCCCCTCTGATTGTCTGGTCGTTCCTGTACCGCGCTGCAGTAGGTACTTCTCAGCCAGAGCTGAGGACTGGACTTACAGTCTGAAGTTAGGCTTTAGCCTAGAAATAGACTTTTGTTGTCATTAACAACACTGGGTTATTGACTGCCTTATAATATGTGTTCTTTGTCCAGGACAGGTATTGGAGCTACAGGAATAGTCCTGTGAGAGAGAAATAGTGGAGTTTCCCAGGCTGTGCGGAAGCACCTGTGAGTAAGCAATTCTCTTACCTTTTTAAGTGCAAACTCTGTTGTTGTTGTATAAAAGACTCAAAACCTGATTCTGGTTTTGTTTATACTGTTGCACACTCTGCCGTCTCATGGTGCTGCAGCATGTCACAGGTTCCAGTCTGGGTCCTGCTGTTGATGAGAAGCTCATGTTTGGCTGCTTTCATCATTTCAAACTCCACATGCCCGTGATGCATTCCAAAAATCCACCACTGCTGGCTTTGCCAAGCAGTAAGATTAGGATTTATGAAGCAAACAGGCATGAGAAGGAAACAAGCTCAAGATTTTTGTAGCATATGTGATTATATAGGAGAGTGATCTGAACTACTGTTGTGTTGTTTGGAGTGGTTTTTTGGTAGTAACTGCAGGCTGCAATGCCCATGCAATGCCCCGCATGCCTGATAATGTACAGAATTGATTTTAAATACAGTTCTTGATTGTGTGAAATTTTATTTCAAATCAAGTGTTTAGAAAACAATTATACAGGTTATAAATAGAATAGATTTTAAATCTACTTCCCCGTGGCAGTACATACGGTGTCACAGTTGGTGGTGGTGGTGGAGTGTGTTGGGTGGTGTTTTTGCGGGGGGAGTGGTTTGGTTTTTTAGCAGAACACAATAAAGGGAGTTTTCAGTTGAGCAGCTGTCTCCTTCTGCAGAGGAAACTTGCAGGATGATGTTTATGCTTGGTTTAGTCATCAGAAGTGCACAATAATGTTAAGCCTGTGTTTCTACAATTGGAGGATATTTCTCATAACGAAGGAAGTCTCCAAGGTCAACAGCTACAATACCCGGAGAAGTTACATCACAAAGCTGCATCTGCACAGGACTGCCCTCCCCCTCCCCTCCCCCCCCCTCCCCCAACTTATTTTTGATATCTCTCTCTCTCAGCTTAAGTGTTGTTCACATCACTTGCAAGAATACAATGGATTTGATTTGCACTTCTGTTTACAGTGTTATTTAACTGTTAAAAAAAAAAAAATACACACGCCCAAACCGAAAAAAACCTGAATAAGTATTTTTCCCCCTAAATAACTGAAAAAGTCTCACTACAGTCATCTAGCATCCTGTACATTCCCAAACTAAGTTTGTCTAGCTACTGGTTTTGCAATGGGAATTACATTGTGTTATGATGATGGCTGCAGCAGCACCTCCCAAAACTAGTCTGGGCCTGTGTGTTTCTTAGTTATCCTCATAATGTGATAGTAGTGTGCATGGCAGCTCATCCCTCTCTGTTGAGCTGTATCTAGGTGAAGAAGGAAGCTTTTTGGCTGTTCTAGCAAAATTTGCATGAGGGAAAAGAGAAAAGGCTAGATCTTAATTTTTCCAGGTCACTCTGTATCTCCATTTACTATGCAAATTAACGTTACTGGTACATATAACACAGTTTGGAAACCCCTGATGTAATAAATTTCTCTGCAATTTTTCTTTTTTTGTGCTTCTATACATGAAGTTTCAGTGTAAGGACAATATTTTATAATCCTCTTTTTGAAGCAGTATTTTTCACCAGTGTTTGCTTGGTTTAGCTTTAACAAATGGCTGTTAATCTAAATCATCTTGTCTGATTTTGACAAGGACACTCTTTAGAACCTGTCCATTTTATTTGTTTTTCCAACCTTGCTCTTATTCCATCAACAGAATAGCAAAGCAGGAGGTTGCTCTACATACTCCTCATTGCTGTAGACCTTATTCAATTTATACCCCAGACTCTGACTCAGTACTGTTGAAGGCAGCTGAGTCTTTCCCTGGCTTCAGGTTGTTCTGAATCAGTCTATAAACCTAAAAGTCAAAGCTGATCCTAAGAAAGAAAACAAGACCTTTTTCCTTCAGTTCCTAACAGAACTTGTGTTGTGGTTAAGCCTGTTGTTCATGTCTAATCATGTTCATTGGTCATCATTCCAAGCATCATATGTTAGAGTGAAATTACCGAGTATTCAGTATTTCCTTGATTGCATTGGATTTGACAACAATTATTGCATTTAAAAAAGGGTGGTGGCCTTCTGCCATCCCTGTTCCCTCACTCTGCAATTGGGAATGGAAGTTATGAAGAGGTGTAAACGTCATCCAGGTAGCTAGGTAACCCTGAGTATTTAAGGAGGTGAGAATAAAGGCTGATCTTCTTTTAGGTGTGGACAGGTATGAGAGAGGTTAGATTGAACTAGTGGAAGAAGGATTTGTAAAGCTGAGGACATGTGTTTCGGAAGGCGTGCTAGATGTATTGGTTATAAGTTGCTCATCCTTGCCCTGCTCAGCATCGTGGCCAACATTTTACTCTATTTTCCCAATGGCGAAACAAGATTTGCTTCAGAGCATCATCTCAGCAAATATGTGGAGTGTCTTCATGGCATCGTAGGTGGAGGCTTTATGGTAAGTAATGAGCTAGTGGTTTCCTTCAAGTTTATTGTGGAGTGACTTGATATTACTGTGTCTTTACCAGTTACGTTAATTTATTGATCAAATATTCAGCAGGAACTTCTGGAGTTTTATCAAAAGAAATGAGTTATATTACCCCATAGGTATTATTACTTACTATCGGTTATCTTATCTACAACGTTGTATCACTTTAGAGCTGAGAAAATCATACGGTCTAGGTCACAGAATCCAAATGCAAAATTGGAACCAAGCCTCTCAGCGGGTCACGGTTTGTGTGAAGAGTTAAATCTTACACTTTTGTTATATTATTGAACTATTCTCCTTTTAAATGTCCCTGGATAACTAGCATTTAGTTACAATTCCTTAATTCCTATTATCTGAGATGTTGACATTTCTCTGCCTTAGCCCTTTATTCAGAGGAATCGAGTGGCAGTTATCAAAGATTTGCATTCGAGTAACAGCAAAGGATGAAGGATTGAGCGTGTTCATTGTAGGACATTGTTAATCTGAAGCTGCTGTTTTCTACCTTGTCAATTTTCTGTGCCACATCACAGCATATTTAACTTCCTTGACTCCAGGCTTCCTTTTTCATTCACTTTTAAAAGTCCTCTTAGAAATAGGCTACAGATCTCAAGGTATCTGCAACCACAGGTTGAAAACGATTGCATGATAAGGCGCTCTGCCTTGTGAGAGATGCTTGCAGCTGTGTTACAGCCCCATTGGAACCTAGACTGAGATCTGCAAAGACTGGGCTTTACACACAGAGTAGTAGAAGTGAAACCGATGGAACTGCTCCTGGAATGCACCTTTACAGCCTCCTCTGACCGTGCAGCACTGGGGCTCAGGAACAGGTTTGAGTAAGGGCTGACAAGTATATGACTGTTCAACTAGATAGTTTTTATATCAGCGTCCTGTTAAGTAAGTCTTTGCAGTAATACTTTGCCCTTTCTTTATGGTTTTACAAGGTACTCCTGGCTGTAGAGTCTTTATATGTGCAAGCTATTATTAAGTCCTGTTAGTGCTGGTGGGGAGGATACTATGTTTAATCAGCTCAGCTCCTTCTTGATTTTATACTAAAAGCTCTGGAGTATGGATGATTCATGTTTCTTACAGACAGCTTCTGCTTTATGATTTTGCATTTCTGTCACAGGAAACTGCTTGTGAAAACCTAGAAAAAGCTAGATGTCTGTAATGAGATGTTGGCCTGAATTGGGCAAAATATTCCTAGGCTTTCTACTCTAGTCAGACTGGTTTCACGCAGGCAGTGATGGCTACTCTTCAGTAACTAATATCTTGTAGTAGTAATTAATTTCTTAATGAAATAATTATGAGAGACTTATCTTGTAGTCCTCATTTGGCAGAAAGAGCGTGGTTTTTGCGAAGCATTTTATTTGCAGGATACAGCCTTTAATGTGAACAAAACCTCTTAAAGTTGAAGTACTTTAAATTGCAATTGTGTAATACCACAGCAGGCTCTTTACTGACAGGCTCTTTATGAGCTTCAGTGCTGTGTACACACAAAGTGGAAATAGAATATACCTATCCTGGTGTTGGCGCTACTGATATCAGCAACGAGATGCCTACTAAGTCGGAGTAAACCTGAATAATCTATACAGGCTGCCCCCCACTCCCCTGCCAAGAAGCGATGTAAGTGAATGCAATGTGAGGACTGTGTTTCATCTGTGCTGTCTCTGCAACAAAACAGAACGGTGTGGTTTGTTTGCTCTGTGCCTAGGTACTCATTCCAGCTGCAGTATTCATTGGGCTTCACAACGATGACTGCTGCGGGTGCTTTGGCCGTGGGAACTGTGGGAAAAGCTGTACGGTAAGTGAGCCTTCACGCTCCAGCCCCAGATAATCCCCAAGGCAAGGTGATGGCTGTGTTGAAAATTCATGCCTATGTTTCCTGGCAGATGCTGTCCTCGGCTCTGGCAGCCTTTATTGGGATCCTTGGCTCTGGATACTGCATAATCATTTCAGCACTGGGCTTGTCTCATGGACCATATTGTTTGACTCACCTAGGAAGAAAGTGGGTGTACCCTTTCACTTCTGGAGGGTAAGTTGTCTGTTTACGAGGATAACTTCCCCCATGTACACATGGTCTTTATTCCGGTACCTTTCAGCAATATCCACTAACCATACACCAGTATCCATTTGTAAACTTATGCTTCTTACTTAATAAGAACTAAACAGGTGGCATCAGTTACCCATGCTGCTATAGTTTAAAATCAAAGCAATATAAATCCTCTGACCTGCAAAAAGGGATCTGAACATATATAGGTAACAATATCTATATATCACATACTGTGCATGTCCATGAACATCTCTAACGAAAAGTATAAAGCTTTAGGACTTCGAGTAATTTACAAGCAGTTTTTATGAAATTTGTCTTATTTGTGTAAGAATCTGTTTTGTGAGGCTTGCTTCTAAAGTTGCTTTGTGTCACTGTATACTGGCATAATACCTTTGTTAGTGACAATGGCATAGAACCTTTGTAAACTGAACTAGAAAGGGTTTATAAGAATCATTGTACAATGCAGGGTGGGGAGGGCCAGAGTCTCTTAATTATCCCTAATTAGGGTTCTCAGCAAATGAAGCCTATGTAGCTGAGTTGGCTGCTATTCCCCATTAATCCCCACAAGTCCTGTAGGTTGGAAGAGGATTTGGGTTGGATCACGACATGCTTTTACAGTGTCTGTATGATTGACAACTTCAAGGCTGTTTCTAGTAACAGTTTATGGCTGATGCCAAAATAGAGACAGTTTGAGTACTAAGAGGCCACATAAAGATCCTTTGCAGCAGAGTTTGGATTTTACATCTCCATTGCATCCCTCCCAAGACGGGGGGCATTCCTGCTCCCCCACCTCTCCAACCATGACTGAATATAGAAGAACTGATTTTGGCTTGCTGAAGACTCATGAGTGCTGCTGTTCTGAAGATGTGGGTGAGGAGTAGCAGCTGGAATACTGCAGTACCCCTCTACATTTCTTCTGGGTTTGGCTCTTCCAGCGCAGGCCTGTGAGGGGCCAAAGACAGCAGCACAAGAGAGGAAGTGACCCATTTGTATCAGATCAGTAATTGCATCCTTTAGAATACAGGCACAGTCCTGAAAAGCTCTGTATTTTTATAGCTTAGATTTATTTTTATTTTTTTAAATAAATTAAAACTTAACAAAAATTTGTGGTTGATAGTTCAATACATTCTTAAACAGAGCAAACTTTGCATGGAATAAATAAACCACTTAATTTTCTTTTCCCACTGAGAGTGATTATTCTTGACGCAGTTACAGACTAGACATAATCTGTTTCTACTGTATGTAAGCATCCCACTCTCACAATGTTAATATGCTTTCAATTGCTGTGTACAGGTACTTGTTTGAGTATAACAAGTGGTCTCAATGTCAAGAACCTTACAACATCGTGCAGTGGAACGTCACCCTCTTTTCCATCCTCCTTGTCGTGGGAGGAATAGAGTTCATTCTATGCTTCATACAGATCATCAATGGCATTCTTGGAGGACTATGTGGGTTGTGCTGCAGTCATGAGGAGGTAAGCCATTTGCTATATAACCATGATATATATATATATATATAACCTCAGCAGCTGCTTTTAGGTATAATTAAGTCAATTTTTTTTTCAGTGTAGAAGTGTTTGGGTTTTTTTTTATAGCCCTGTTGTGTTCAGCACTTTCATGTAGTATTTGACCACATTCTTTCAGCTGATTCCTCAGCTGTCACAGTGAAGTTAGTCTGCACAGGAGCTGGAAGTCTCTTTTTTTTTTAACTCTCTTCTCCTTCCCCCTCTATGGCACATGTGGTCATCAGCACTATATAGATGAAATAACTGAAATACAAATCCCCTGGTGGTAGTGGCCTTTGCCATGGCCCAAGCCATTGTTGCATAGTGTGGTGCAGTTTTCTGGTAGGCTGCTTGTTCTAACTGCATTGCTTTAGCCTTGTGTTTTGCTCACAGCAGCTGATAGACTACTGAGAATATGCCGTATGTAATGAAAACTGCAGCATCCTTGCCTTGCTTAGTAAAAACAGGATAAGAGAAGGAATTAAATAGCACATAGCTAACAAAAGCTGCAGAAGGATCTGAAGGGGTTTTTGAAGGTGGGGGATTTTTTGAGTGAGGAAGGGGGATTTCCTCCAAATTTCTTTAGAATCTTGTTAAACGGTTTGAGCATGTTAATATCAGTATCGTAGTGGTAGTATTGTAATTGCAGTGGGTTAAGGCATGAACCAGATATGGTTTATATCACACACACATTACGGCGACGAATGTTGTTCGCATTTTTAACTGACACAGTTGAATGCTGGGGCTCTTTCAAAGCTATTACTGTCTTCTCACTCCTGTCATCCATGCTGTAACTGCGGTACAAAAGAGCCATGTTATGGTTGTCCAAATGTGGCCAGGTTAATATTAACTCTTATAATTGCATACAATATTAATGGTTTTCCCCTTAATATCTGCTTCTTTCTTTTTGTTCCCCCCACAGACATACGCTTGCTAGAAACTTGACAATGCCTTGACATCGGTGCATGTGTGTGGTGTATTGAGTATTCTGTGGTTTGTTGTTTGGGTTTTTAATATTCCATGCATACTAAAATGCACGTTGTTTGTTGTCAAACTGTGCTGTTGCCATCAATTTAATGGACTTGGGACCAGCCTTTGTTGTCGGAGTCACATGCAGGTTTTCCACTAACCTGCCTGTACCTAAAGGCAAAACGTAGCCTGAATTTCTTTGGTCCATCTCATCTTAGTACAGGCAACTGCCTGAACACGTCACCAAAGATGCTTCTCCCGCCCCGTCCCCCCACCCCCCTTTTTGCTGACACAACAGCTCTGTACTTTGTGCTGCTTTCCCAATAAAGTTGCACTTTCATTCTGATGTTGGAATGAACACAAACCAAATCTAGTCTGTCCTGGATCTAAATGGATACTCAGCTGGAGCAAAAACAAAGCAGCAGTAAAATGGTAAAATGTAGATGGTCGAAGGCAGATAGATGCACTTCACCTTTTCAGGATTTTTCTGAACTTCTCCTGTATTTCACAAATAAAGATTTGTATTCAAAATACCCAGCAGGTGTCAGTGATTCTTTCCCTGCCCGTGCTGAAACACTGCTTTCCTGGTGTTGGAGTCAAGGATAGTGGTGGCCGGAGGACACGGACATGAAGTAGTCGGGTTATAACCTACTTCTCCTCTCCAGCAGGCTCTGTCAGAGTGGGCACTCTGGTTCAGATCATTTAGCTGAGCCAGGCAACAGTAGTTCAAGAACAGCTCTGTGACAGATACAACTCTGTATGTGGAGTCTGAGTCCTGGCTCTGGGCGAGCAGTTCATTGCTGCTGGAAGCTCCAAGGGCCGGAGGCAGGAATCTGCACTGCTGAGCCTCAGCTCGGTCCCTTCTGCTGCCCCCCTAAGGAGGGCTTACCAGTCAGAGTCTTGAGACCAAACAAAACCTGGCTCTGGGTCCTGTTTTCTACCTCCCTCAGCAGGCCCCCAGGCACAGCAGAGTTCAGAAAATATAGTGCAAATTCAGGTCAGCAGCGATAGATTAATCTGAAATATTTGACTTTGCCAGTAAGCAGCTTGGAGACACTATTTTAACATCCTGCACAAGAACCTCTGAAGTGTGGATTGTAGTACATCGCAGCAAATGTTTTATCTCAAGGTATGCTGCCAACAGCATTGCTAGTAAGGTCAGTGTGCTACTGGTAAGGGCATTTTTCAAGTGAAAAACAAAATGTAGCATACCCTTTATTTCAAAGAATCATAGAACCATAGGGTTGGAAGGGACCTCTGGAGATCATCTAGTCCAACCCCCCTGCCACAGCAGGATCACCTAGAGCAGGTTACCCAGGAACACATCCAGGTGGGTTTTGAGTGTCTCCAGAGATGGAGACTCCACCACTTCTCTGGGCAGCCTGTTCCAGTGCTCTGCCACCCTCAGGGTAAAGAAGTTCCTCCTCATGTTTAGGTGGAACTTCCTGTGCTCAAGTTTGTGCCCATTGCCTCTTGTCCTGTCACTGGGCACCACTGAAAAGAGCCTGGCCCCATCCTCCTGACACCCACCCTTTAAGTATTTATAAGTGTTGATAAGATCCCCCCTCAGCCGTCTTTTTTCCAGACTGAAGAGACCCAAATCCCTCAGCCTTTCCTCATAAGAGAGGTGTTCCAGTCCCCTCAGCATCTTTGTAGCTCTCTGCTGCACCCTTTCCAGCAGTTCCCTGTCCCTCTTGAACCTGGGAGCCCAGAACTGGACACAGTACTCCAGGTGTGGCCTCACCAAGGCAGAGTAGAGGGGGAGGATGACCTCCCTTGACCTGCTGGCCACACTCTTGATGCACCCCAGGATGCCATTGGCCTTCTTGGCCACAAGGGCACATTGCTGACTCATGGTCATCCTGTTGTCCACCAGGACTCCCAGGTCTCTTTCCACAGAGCTGCTCTCCAGCAGGTCAGCCCCCAACCTGTACTGGTGCATGGGGTTGTTCCTCCCCAGGTGCAGCACCCTACACTTGCCCTTGTTGAATTTCATAAGGTTTCTCTCTGCCCAGATCTCCAACCTGTCCAGGTCTCTCTGCATGGCAGCACAGCCTTCCGGTGCTAAAGAAATTAGCATAGTTGCCATTATTGCTCAGTTTTGGAATCTGGCAATTAATGTTGTCTTGGAAAACAGGCAAGTTAGTTTCTCTTTATGGGAGGAAAAGAATTTTCCCTGGGTGTCAGTGCATACTTAGTACCATTTGTAGCTGGGAGGGTGGTCTTTAAAGGTAGCCAGAAACTTGCGGTGTATCTCAGGCTGTCCTCACAGCCAAGTCTGACCAGTACAAATACATATTTGCAAAAAAGAAATTAACTGTGAAAACTAAATTGCGCACACACATCCACAGCAACAAAAACTCACAGATGGGAAAAGTTTCTGTTTAGAATCTCAGGATATCTGCTTCTTGCAATACCATTTATACATATGTAAATACATAGTAGTTGAGGGCAGTCTTTAACACAGTTTCTGCTTGTTGTGTTTATCCCTGTCTTGCCCTGCTGTGGGAGGGAGGAGAATATGCACATGCGTATATATACACACACAAGAAATTCCTTGCTGTTGTGCAGTGTGATGTTTTTGTATGTGAAGAGGCAGTGTTTGAAAAAGGACCTGCAAGTTTAAATTAAGTGTAGAGTGAGAGGAGGAGACAACGGTCTTAATGGCATAGGGTATATTTCCCATGCAAATTACAGGTTTTTTGCCTTACTTGAGTAATTGTTACTCACCTTTCTGGTACACACAATTAATTAAAGAAGTGAAATAATTTTAGAAATTCCAATGGACGGAATGATTAGGCTAGAGTTTAGCATGAAAACATTACCTCAGATCCATGTCGCACTAATGCACAGCATTGCTACTCACTCTTTGTCCTGTCCGTTGAATTCCTTTATTGCCTGAGGCATAAGACAGTGTTTGGGGAAATTTATCAGTTACATCATGGAGAAATGGTTGTTTTAGGTTAAATTTATTGCAGTTAGCTGAGAAGTCACTCATCCAGAGTAAACATGGCTTTTCGGTAAATGGGCTTGGCATCAACTCATGTATATTGACAGCAACAGGAAAGCAGTTCTTGCAACACTTGGTAAGATATTTGAGAAAATGGTTGCCAGGTTTGCTTAATACTTAGTATAAAATGGTTGCTTCCTCTTCTAGCAGTACAGTGTGGCAGCAAAAAACACCCCTTGATTCGATATTTGCAGAGTTCAATTTAAATACAAAATAAGTCACGATGTGGACTGCTGTACTGCAGAATGAATGCTGTTTCAGGTGTCATTTTCTGAGTTTCTTCTAATCAGAACAGATTGCTATGGGATGTAGCAGCAAATCTGATTATAAACCAAGCTGCTTGCTAGTAATTTTGGCCTTTGCTTTTAGAAAAAAAATATTTCAGCCTATTACAGTCCTGGGGGTGTGATGTGCCTGCTTTTATTTCAGCTGTTTTCCCTGATCTGTAAGGTGCAGTGTTGATGGTGTGAGCTCTGTCCATGCCTGTGAGCCTGCAAAGAGAGGTTTGCCACTAATTTCGATTAGAGGGAGGCCTGAAAAAAGTGTCCATAGTGATTAGGAGTAAAAGAGGAAATAGGGGAAGATCCTCAGAGTAAAGTCAGAGGACTTCAAAATGAAACCTCCTAGAAAAAGAAGGGGAGAGAGAAACAGGGGAGAGTCACAGCAGGGAACGGGTAGAAAAATGGTGTAATTGCGTGAGTACCGCCATGCCCATTTCCTTGGGTGATCTCATTTGAAGCGATAGGAAGGAATTACTTACCATGTGCAGCCTGGACAGCTTTTATGAGATTATGAGAGAAGCCTCGTGTGTGCAGAGCCTAAAACAGCTCATGAGGAAACAGAAGGAAAATATACCATGACATCATTGCTTCTAAAATCAGCCTTCTTGCTTTTGATAGAGACCCATTTTTTTTTTTTTGTTCTCTGACTACAACTTTCCTATTGAGTAAACCCTAAGCTCATTCTTGCGTTGCTTTTCTGATGAGTCACAGGGGCACAGAAAGAAGGCTTGGGGTGTGCTGTGAGCATTCAAACAGCTCTGGCTCTGTGTTACTGGGGTGGATGTTTAGTGGCTTAGGGAATGATGACACGTGAAAATGGGGAAACTGTCTGGCTTTGGCTTTGCACAGTGCAAAACAGCAGGCATTTCAAAAAACAGCCAGACCTTGTGTCCTGTGCAAGGAGTCACGTGTACTTAGGTCAGATCCGTAGCTGTGCGTACTCAGCTGTAAGGTCAGAGTAGAACAACTGGAGAAGTAGCAGGATTTAATTCATGAAACAGGTCAGCTTCATCATGCTGTGGAAAAGAGTCATTTATTAAAGCGTGACAGTGAGTCTGCCTGGCAGTTTCTAACCAGTGTTGTTTGGGCTTCTGTACTCTCCGCAAAGTGGATGAGCAGCAAGTGTTGGTTCACCCTTAGGGTTCTATCTACCAAGCTCTGGTGTTAATTAACTGTGGTGTGAGGCAATGTGAGGCCTTCTGTACAGAGGCTGGACGTATTTATCATTTGACAGCCCCCTTCCCCGTGTAAGGTAGGAAAACTTTTGAGCTTCAGTAAGGCTGAGTAACCTGCCTCATATCACAGCACATCTGCATCGTAATCGTGTTTTCGGGAGGAGCGTGTTTCTAGGCAGTCACTAGGAAATGAGATTGTTGAAGTTCCTTCCCGAGTCTGACTTCTAGATACATTTCATTTGGAAGATCACAAAGGAGGATCTTTTAGAAGGGAAACTGCTGCTTAAAGGCATATGCTTAGAAAGGACAATGAGTTTAGACAGCGATATTCATCTATTGTTCTGCTAACTGGTAAGCACTTCTCTATCTCTGTAATCGTACCCCAGTCACCCAGTTCCTGTGAATATGAAATGACTGAAACAAACTGAGGAGGTCAAAACACTTTTCATATTTTAACCCTCGTAATCTTTTGTTAGCTTAGAAGAGCAAAACTTCTAAACTTCTGCAGAGATGGCTTTAGAGACATGTGGAAACTGTTTGAGCTGTCTGCTGATACCTCTCGCACTTTGGAGTATTGTTGTTAACATCCTATTATACTTCCCTAATGGGAAAGCTTCATATGCTGCCAGTTACCAGCTTCCCAACTACGTGTGGTACTTCGAAGGGATCTGTTTCTCAGGTGTGATGGTAAGTGTTGATTCTGTGGCTTTTTAACAAACTGCGTTCTACTGCAAATAATACTGTATTACTGTGCAGGCTATGTAATTGTGCTTTTAAAGAGAATATGGATTACTTTGGCAACAACACTGCAGGCCGAATAACTCAATCAAACAAACAAAAAAAGATAATATTCTGAATGACATGCTATGCATACTATTTAATTTCATGTAAGTGATTTTGCGGGGTTGATTGATTGGGGTTTTTTTTCTGCTGACTTTCTATTTATGTGTAATTTATGCTTGTGTTATGGAGGCATGCACTATGGTGATTTAATCGTCTATGGAGGTCGCGTTAGAGCTCTTTTACCAAAACAAAATGAAACAAAAACTGAAAAAGCTTCTCATAACTGTTCAGATGTTTTTAAGAGCTGTATGCAGTCCAGAATTTAGAGGACTGGATACAGTTCACAATGCATCAAGTGCCACTGTTGTTAGGCTAAGTACAGAAGACTGTCTCGCTGTGATTGGCATAGCAGCATTTTTCTCCATTACGTTTGTAATACGCGCATCTGCAGTAATAAACACAGAATTGCTCACTGCTCATGCTGTCACTGTGTTCATAAAGAACGGCAGCCTCAGGGACAGAAAGCAGTTTTTTAATAAAAGTGCATGCACGCAATCAGCATTTAAAACAGTCTCATCTGCATAAGTAATGTGTTTTTATGAAGGTGCTGAACTGGGAGAGTTATTAAAACATGAGACATCCTTTTGAAATCATGTGTTTTTCCTAAAGCAGATAAAGTCTTTTCTAGTGGAGGAAAAAACTATCAGGCAGAGAATTTGAACAGAAACGCATAGTTGAAAATTGAGGAAAATGTTAACTGCAACAGTGACATTCATATTCTGAAGCATTTTTAGCCTTAGGATTATTACCAATTTATTAAAAACATGTATATTATCCTGTTACAAATAGGGCAGCAGCATGTGTGAGCACAGCACTGTGATACAGAAACATTCCCTTTTTGTATTTCCCCTTTCAAACCAGTGCCTCCCTGAGTGACAGTCTGTGGTTCTGGAGTCCACAGCTTACTAATTGAAATGATTCTAGTATCAGGTTTTAATAATCCAATAGTCTGAGAAAAACAGTATGGATACTTGACAGAGAAAGTCCAGGTGAATTTAACGAAAAGCTTGTACTACTTTTTCTAGCATAACTGTGGTGGTAAGGAAGGTGATACCCTGATCCATGCAACTGGGTCAGCGAGAAGCTGTTGAACGGATGTGGTTGTATCAATGAAACATCCTTCCTGTCATTGGTATTGATTCTTTTACTTGTGAGCTTGGTTTTATTCTTTCAGCATCGCTGGTATGGCTCTGGCCGTGCTAGTAACGCTTTGCTGTGATGGGGGACACTGTACGCTTCCAAATACAAGAAACAAGGACAGTGACAGCCTCATAAAAACAGTCCAGTTCCATGGTGTGCCTTGAGTAATTGTGCTTTCCTAGTGAGCAGCTTTAAACTCTCAACAGAGATTACAGAGCATTACTGATGCAGTCCCTTCCATAGGTGAAGGAGACTTCGGCTTAATATCCGCAGTCATTTCACTGACCTTACAATGTCTCCTTATAGATCCTTCTGTTGGCAGTAATTCTGATAGCGCTGGAGTGTAGCACGTTCTACCGGTGCTGCCAGAGTGAGAGCTGTAACAAAACCTACAGGGTGAGTCTCTCTTCTGTTTTTGTTCATCTTGTTAGCGTTTGTTCTGCGTGCCTTCCTGCTCCCGTGTCTTCAGCACATCCTTCTCCCTCTCCGCTGCTGTTTCCGCCTCCTTTCGCAAAGAAGGGTTTTAGACTGGGTTGGGGGGTCACAGAAAATGTAGCTCCTTCCTTCTGATGCAGAAGCAGGATGGAAGAAACATAAACAAAAAATCCTTGTAAAATAAAATAAGAACGTAGAAGGCCTGAGAGTTTCAGTGAAGTGCCTGAACTAAATAGCTTCATCCCCTTGCTTGTGTTATTTGGAAGTTATTTTTTCCAGTAACAACTCAATATACACTATCTATCTGGAATGCAAACACATTTAATGCATGGTTGTGTTCCTCTAGCATTTTGGGAAATAATTTTGCAAAAATACAAGTTTAAAAAAAAAAAAATGCCCAAACAATATTTAACTGCGAGTTGTGAAACTGTCTTAAACTCTGTCTTAATTTTTTTTTTGTATGTGTATGCTTACTATTCTTTACCTGGTATTTTTTCTTTGTGAATATTGAAGTTTGGGACAATAAAATGTGAAATTCAATGCCAAGGAAGTAGCTAGGGAGGCTGAATGACTGTATTTGCTGTGGACACTGTCCCCACACAGTAATATTTGTCTCTCTTTACTTCAGAGTTTCATCTCAGTTGTGCTAGCCATGCTTGGAGTTGCTTTCTCTGGATACAGTTTCATCATTTTTACTTTGGGGTTGATCCATGGCCCCTTCTGCAATTCCTCAGATGGATGGGATTATATCTTCAAAGACACTTCTGGAGGGTAAGAAACACCAGTGTAACTCTTCTGGAAGAAACTGTTCATCAAAACAAGTGTCAGACAAATTCTCTCAGAATTTTACACAAAATGGCATAGTCTCTTGAACACAAGACCTATATCGATGAGTGAGGTTTTTCAACTTCTTGAATGAGCACCAGAATCCTCAAAGGTATTTGCCTCCTTGTAAGGAACGATTAAATGTAAAAATCTTTGTACTGATCAGACCTGGAGGTCCATCTAGCTAAGTGTCCTTTATCTGGTGGTGACCACAGTCATATGCGTAGTAGAGAATATAAGATTAGAGTGAGTATAGATGGATACTTTCTCAGAATATTTTCTTGAATTCCTCAAGTTTTTGGTTTAAAGATTAAAGATGGCGTTTTTATATTAAATAACTCCGTAGGCATCTCTTTAACTCCTAAAGCTCAATGAAGTCTGTGGTTTGACCACTAGTAGTTTTTGCATACAGCTGCTGTATCTCATAAAACACCTAAGCGAGGCAGACAAAGTGTTGTCCCTGTCCCAGCCTCCTAGAGGCATGAAAGGTTTGATTCAGATCTGTAACCTGAGGCTGCTTTCGCAAGATTTTACATTCTCCCTTTAAAAGATCAAAGTTTTATGAGACTTGAAGGTTTCAAGTCATATAATGCCAAGCTCTTCCAGCTGCATTTGAATGCACTGAGGATTACATTTGTCAGAGGGTCACAAACAAGTTCCTTCAGCATTCAACAGGAACGGTTCCTAAACTATGGCCTTCTCTGACTTAAGTCAGCTTTATTTTAAAACACTTAAGTGCATCCTGCAACCTCTGCTATGGATCACCAGCATTACCATACCATTTGGAAGTACAAAAATGAGAGTTTGAGTTCAATGTAAAGGGCCAAATGCGGCCTAATGCTCTCCAGATTTGGCTCAAAGTATTTCAGTTATGAATGTTTAGAAAAAAAGGCAACTGACACTGAGCAAGTGAGTCTAACAAAGGTTCTTGCAGTTAACCTCCCGGCTATAGCAAGTCTCCCAGTTAAAATGGCATGTCGGTTGTGCGTGTTATGATCCTCAAGGATGCAAAGCATGGCTTTAGAACAACCGGGAACTGCACGTGGTTTAGGCTGCGTGCTCTGGTTAGAATGATGGCTTTGGGGCATCCCTGGTCTCTACCACTGAAATTAAATCAATAAAAGGAAAATTCCCATTTTAAACTTGGCTTCTGTCATTTGAAAAAAACAGCAGTGTCTTTCTAACACTTGAGTGTCCAACGGGGAAACTAATGAAGCAGATGTATTTGAGGAAAATAAGTCTTTTCACTCAGCTGAGTTTGACAGACCTGTGCAGGAGTTACGCTGGTGTAATGAAAGACTAGAGTCTGGCTCCTAAACTTGAAACATATAAAGCCCAATATGTTTTTTTTCTATATATTATAGGTAAACCAATGTGTATTAAAGTTGAATTGCACCCACCACATTTAATCTACCCCACACTCTTTCTCTAACAGGTACCTCACAGATTACTCTTCTTGGTCTCGGTGCACCGAACCTGCCAACGTGGTGGAGTGGAACATCATTTTACTCTCTGTTCTGATAGCTCTTAGTGGACTGCAGTTGATCATCTGTTTTCTCAAAGTGGCTGCTGAGTTGAAACGGACACTTTGTGGGACCTACTCTGGTTTTGTCCAGGTAGCAAAATAGCTGAGGTAATTTATTCAGCATCTTCAAGTCGGTGTAGCTTCAGCAATTTCTCTCAGTTGAGGACCTACCCTCTTGGTTTATACATTCGCTATGCTACTGTGTTTTTATTACCAGGGGATATGTACTGATAATAAATCTATTGTGTTTGATTCACCCACTAATTCCTTGTGGTATACAGGGGTTGGCGACCGCTCACTCTGACCTTTAAGGCTAGGATTGAGAAGAAAAAAATGTGGCTGGGAATTCAGCACCGACGCTGAGTCCGTTACCCCTATGTCAGCAAGGGTTTCTGAGGAGCTTTCTTGTAGCATTCAATTTAAAGTCATTCTTAGCAATGAGTGGGTTTCACAGCAAACAGAAAGAAGACACATGAGGTAATATGTAGCAGTCATGATCTAGGCATCAGTTTTTACTGTTTTTTCAGTAGCTTGTTGGAACGATAACTGAGAGGGCTCTGCTTTGGGCAGAAGAATTGGTTGGAACCCCACAGCTGCTAACCTGCACATGGGTGTGGAGCGGTGGGGTTTAGTGCCGCATTCAGTTCCCCCAGCTGGTGAGTCTGGGTGAAATTAGACATGCTTACCTTTCCTTGTCCAGCTGCACTGGGGTCAAGGAGCCCTCAGGGTTTTTACGTAGCCAACAATCTCAGTGATGACAGCAGGTTGGAGAAAGATTTCTAATTAGGAAAAGCTGCAGCACGGAAACACACACGCGCACACACACATACATATATATATACGTGTCCACCTGTGCACGCAGAGAGTAGGGTTAGTTCTGCCGTATAGGTGGGAGATGCTGGGAGGCAGAGCAGGTAGGATGGTGGTTCCTCTGCAGCAGGAAGCCTCCTGAGCAGTGCTGGTCACCAGGGGCAGAGGAGCTGCAGGTGCCCTTGGGCAAGCAGGCAGGGAGGCACTTCTTGTAGGAATGTACTGTTACAGCAACCTATGATAAGGTCAAGGCCTGAAGCAATTTCTCTCAGCGCATTCCCCTTTCCAGTGAAAGAGCCTCATCAACCTGGCACCCAGCCCAGCTTCCAGTGTGGTCCAAAGCCATGCTGCCCACTTGTCCCCGGGCGCAGAGTAGGGTCCCCTCTGGAGCCCTGCATATGTGTTGGGTTTAGATCGGATGTGGATGTCAAACAGTCGATCAACTTCCATATTAACTTGAGTTGCAAAAAAGAGGGCAATTACTTCTTTGCTTTTTTTATTTGCAGGCCGGGATTCTCTGAAAATGGCAAGGAAATCTTCACTGCTTCTCCCAGAAAAAGAAAGAAATGGCTTCTCCAACACTTACGATGGTAGATTTGGGTGCTGCAAAGACAAATGAAACCCTTGTCTTAAATCTTTGTGTCTCAATCCTCTCTATCTTGGATGAAGTTATTTAAACACCTATATTTTTCTAGTTGCTTTCTAACCTGTCTGGTTGTCCCTGACATTGAGTCTTCTTTTTTTTTTACCCTCCAGCTTCTTCTGACAATAGGGACGTTTGATTACCATGGAACTGCTTTTTGTATTGAAATCACCTCTGTTTGAATAAACTGCTGTAAAACTGCTATAGAACTGCTTTTATACTCCCCTCTTTGTTTAAAATGTAGAAATATTTGCTGTTCCGAAAGGGCCTGATTCAAAGCCCAGTATGGCAGGAGGGGTTGTTCCCTTGAGAATTAGTGCACTGGATGAAGCCATGATTTCTAAATGAATAAATTTTCATTACAGGCAGAATATGATGGTCACGAAAGGCAGCAGCCTGTCCTGCTCAGTCTGTCTTGGAAGTTCTTAACTGCACAAAGCAATTACTGAAAAAAAGCCTATTTAGAAAGGCATCCAGGCCTGATTGAAAGATCAGATACGCAGCTCTGAAGTCAGCGGTGCTAATTAGTACACGTTAATAGCTGCACTGGGTTTCTTTTTATTTTATACTTAGAGGCAAACTTTTGGGGTTTTTGATCAAGTATTATGTGATTTGAGGGAATATATGAGGGGACGTTGTGAGCACGCAGTGCTAGCTTATTATTACTCTTCTGAATACCCTGACCTCGCTGCAATGGAAGGCTAACGTTCTTGACAATAATCAGACAAAAAAGAATAATCTGTTTAAAATTAGCAGCTAAAAAGTCTTCTTAATTCCTCAAAGTATTGTTATTTAATTCCCAGTGGAAATTCCGAATAAAGTGGACATATGGCTCATGTGCAGCTGCATGGGCAGCATTTGGCTGTGTTCAGCACCCTGTTTTGAGAGCACAAACACCCAGAGGAACCTGGAATATGTACTTCAGACTCGCAGTAATGCATGTATCCCTATTACATCAGAACTAGTGGGATTCAGCTTTATCAACATCTAATATTAAACACTGTTAGAACTGCAAACCATACAATAAGTGGCAGCTGTGTGTACGATATTTAGAAAAAATAGAGTCAGTCATTTAATTCTGTTTCAAGACAATATTGAGGTTTTGCCATGATATTCCTTTATTGGATTGTTTTGAAAAGCTGATTTCTTCCTGTAGGATTTGAAGAATGCATCTCAAGTTTTAATTGCTTAGTTTCTATTAAGTTGCAAGAAGTAATAAAGAAATGAACGATGTTTAAGAATGGGGATAGTCTTTTGGGAGATGGTTCAAAGTGGCATGGATGTTCAGAGATGCCTAATAAAAAGGCATGATTACAAAATAGGGACTTTTTGCAACAGCCCACTTGTTTTTCCCTAGGCTTAAATATACATCATATCATATGTCTACTTAAATGATATTCTTATGGATTTATAGGTATTGTTTTTGGACAGAAGGAAAAGAAAGAAAACATGACGATCAACCCGTATTCCTACCAAACATCTTGGACAATCTTGCTGATTTCATGCCTGCAATCCATTGAGCTGTTTATTTTGAAAATGTTAGAAATATTTGAAAAAAGGTTTTGGTTATTTGGATAAAAAATAGTATGTATGAGGTAGGCATTCAAAGCAGAAACCTCCTAGAACTGCTAAAATATTCTTAAAGTGAATGGCGTCATTTCACTGAGGAAAGCAAGCAAACAGGGCATTCTATTCAGACTCCAGCTCAGCCATGGGGAAAATACAGGCTTATCGTAAGGCAAACAGAGTCTATTGAGATAGATTTTGCTATGCTGGATGAGAGCAATGAAATACCTTAAAGTCATACCTGGAAACTCTTAACCCTATATCTTGCTCCTGCATGTGTCCTTTCCACTTTTCAATAACTTGTCTCTGATCATGGAAAGTCTTGAGCTTGGCAGAGAGGACACACAAAGAACAGTAGTAGTAATAGTGGCTGTACCTAACTACTGGCAAGGCTTGCCTGCCTTTAATTAATCTTTTCTTTTGTGATTGTGTCTTGTGAATTTACATTTCTGCTTTATCACAGGCTGCTATCTCTTATTTTAGCACCTTAAATCAAAAAAAGAGATGTGTTATTTAGTTCTTGTTGTACATATTGACTCTGCAACCCTCTTTATCCATAATCCAGATATTGGCATCTCCATTGCCATAGCCAGACTCAACCATGACTTGATGGCTCAGCTTTTAAATGGGCAGTTTGTTAATTTGAAATTGGTGGTAAGAATTCTAAAGACTAACAGTGAGTTGCGTTTACAAATTCAACAACTTGTTTCACACAGGGCTTTTGGATATAAGGCAAAGTTAAACTTGATCTAATCAACCTTATCGCTCTCTACAACTACCTGAAAGGAGGTTGTACTGAGGTGGGGGTTGGTCTCTTCTCCCAACTAACAAGAGGACATGGCCTCAAGTTTTACCCGAGGACATTTAGATTGGATATTAGGAAAAATTTCTTCACCCAAAGGGCTGTCAAGTATTGGAACAGGCTGCCCAGGGAAGTGGTGGAGTCGCCATCCCTACAGGTATTTAAAAGACTTGTAGACGTGGTGCTCAGGGCCATGGTTTAATGGTGGACTTGGCAGTGCTAGGTTAATGGTTGGACTCGATGATCTTAAAGGTCTTTTCCAACCTAAACGATTCTATGATTTAAGTCCTGAATCAATCCTAAATAGGGTGTCTCTAATAAGAGGTGCTATGAACTGTGCCTTCTAGCAAAACCACTGACTTGAAATCCAGCCATGACCAACGACTCTGCTGGTGGTGGTTGGGGGAACCAGTCTGGATCTCCAGCTGCAGAATACAGACCTCACCCTGGCAACAGCAGAGAGAAGTGGGCCATAGAGTCAGGACAAAGCTCACACTGTGCTTGCGTACAAGAAACCCTTTTCTGAAGAAGCATCCCTGAACCTGAAGTGCATGTGCTGCCTGCCAAAATCCACACAGAAAATACCCCAGGCACACCTGGAAGAAAGCTGCAGATCTGAGTTTATAAACTTCTGTAAGTGAGGAGTTAAAGCTGAAACCTGGAAGTAAGAGTTCCAGCATTATTTGTTCCTCATAGCCAATGCACTTTGCTGGAGGATGATGATGATGCTGTGTCTGGAACAGGAATCTTATTCACTTAAAACACTACAACTGGGAATAGCTGTAGAGATCTTAGTTTTGACCACAAATAATTGTGGACAGAGATTTGTAGTAAAATACTGTGGAGCCCCATCCACCTTTGCATTTTGGGGCATACTATTCCTCACGTAAGTAAAAGTAAGTCTTACTGAAGTAGGATTCCCTGATTGCTAATTCTTCACCTGTTGGATGGAGAGTTTTCTCCATGCTGCAAACAAAAAAGGGTGGCAGAGGACTCATGAAACTCCCCCGAACTTTTAAGGGTATTTACCCGCAAAGGTTTGCAGGAGGTCAGGACAGCAGCATGGGCAGCAGCTTATAAACACTTCTTTGAGATTAGGGAATTATGAAATTGTGGGGTTTCAATTCAATCTCCCTGGGAGCTTTTGTTGAGACTTTTTTGTCAGAATATTCCATTTTGGGCTTTTTTTTGTTTGTTTTGTTTTTGTTTGTTGTTGTTTTTTTTCCCCTCAAGGAAAATTTTTGAAGTAAAAGATCAGCTCTATATTTTCAATGCAATTTTGAGGACTTTAAGAACAGTCATAGCATTTCAGCATCCTCACTATGAGAAATGAGGTGTTGTGGTGTAGAACAATAAGGGGATATTCATGACACCAGACTGCAGACTCATTGTTTAACCAATTAAATTAGGTGCTCAGCCCTTTTAGGCCCTGTTTACCAGAGAAGAGAGGTTCCTGCTCTTCAAACACCCTCTGAAGGTAATAATACAGACCTGGGGAGCTCAGTCACCCCTGTCGGTTCTTTGAGTTCCTTAAGCGAAAGATAACAGGAGTGTGCTCAGGCGCACGAATATCTTAAAGTTTGGGAGAGGAAAAGCTATAATGGAAAAATCTTGCCTGTCAGAAGTTTTTGGTTTATCTTTTTATAAAAAAACAAACATGCAGTTCTTTTGCAAATCAAGAAAAAGTAATTTAGGGGAGTCAAGGGTCTAAAGGTAAAGAAATGCTCGTTTTTCACCCTCAAATAATGTGGAGATTTCAAGAATACTACTTGTGTGGTTTTTTCTCTTCCTCAGTCCAATGGAAATTTGAGCAAAAATAAACCAAATAGCCCACATATACATGAACAAGCTGTTAGAGTATTAGCTGTTAGAGTATTAAGGAATGACTTTGAATTTTAGTAGTACAAGAGGAGATAAACATTTTATTATTTTTACCTCAATTAATTTACAGATGGGACACAGGCAATGTGTAAAAGCTGATCTTTCACTGAACCACTGACCTTCATCCACGGCAAAGAAAAAAAAAATCCCTACAGAAATCATTTTGAGCATGTGACGCCAACCTGGGAAACTCCAGAATTTCATCATAGATTCGGTCAGATTTCGAAAACTTGGCTTTGGTCACAGTCATGTAGACAGAACTAGAATCCTCCATTTAATGCAGATGTGTAGAAGGTTCAAAAAGCTGAGATTGTGAACTTCAGTATTGTGACAGTGCCTGAAATTTTTTATATGAATAGTGATTAAAATTGGTAATTTGTATACCACAATCCTGGTAGATGTGGTAAATGAGGTTTAGATTTGTATGTCATTAAAGGAAACCTGTCATACTTCAGCTATGTTCTAAATCTGAGTCGTCTATCCAAAATAATCACAATTTTTTTCACCACTAAGACAGCTTCAAAGAAGATTGTGATTATTTTTAAGTTATTTTTAAGTTGCCACACAATGAAAAATGTAATTTAGAATAAGTGTGACTGTGTCAGTGCTCAGAGTGCAGAAGAGATTTTGTAAGAATTCTCAAGTAACTGAAGATACATATTTTTATAACAGAAGTCTTTACAGTTTGCAAGTTTGCAGGTGGCTTTGCATGTAGAAAGCTTCAGCCACAACCATGATGTAATGAACGTATGCTTGAAAAAAAATGCACTTGCAAGCTTTAGTTAAGTGCTTTTTAAATGTCCCATGTTTAAGGTCCAATTTTGTTCTTATTTTTCAATGAGACTAGCAGATACACAATGTTTACAGAACTTGAATAGAGTGAAAGGATAGCCTTCTGCACTGGGTAGTACCTTTAGATAATGGTAACAGTTAAGATTATCTTGAGCTTTGTACATCTATTATGCTTTTAATCACTGAAGAATGCGGCTTAGCCTGTTTGGTGATAGACTACGAGAAAGATAACACAGGGAGTCCATTTTGTGAAATTTCTGAGGCTCCTTTCCATTTGGCCAATACTGAAGCTACCTAGACGTGAGATGCAAGCATCCCCCCACCCGTGAACAGCAGTCCTCTTCACCTCTACTTACATATGCCACACTTTTGTGTTAAAATTGCATTTCCCAGGGAGCTGTGGTGGGTTAGCAGAGCTTATCGTAGAATCATGGAACGGTTTGGGTTGGAAGGGACCTTAAGGATCATCTAGTTCCAACCCCTGTACCATGGGCAGGGACACCTCCCACTAGCTTGTCCACCGATACCTTGGTGTCCAAGCGTGGCTCTGACACCAGTGCCATCCCTCGCCCGTCTGTGTCACACCAGCGTGGCCACTGCTGGGCGAGGGGCAGCGATCTGTAGGGTCGGGACGAGCAAGGGTAAGGGTAGAGCCCATGCCCAGGGGCTGCCTCGTCTGCGGCCGTGTCAGCGCAGGAACACCAGGGAAAAGGCAAGTCATTTACAGCTTTTCCCAGGACACTTAAAAAGTTGTGTTCTTGTGCCGCACTTCACAGAAATTATATTCTCAGTAGTAGCTGTAGCGAGAGCGATAAACGTAGTGAAGAATGTAATTAAGCTTAAGGCTGTAAATCCATTGGAATCTACAGTGCTTTCAATTCAGCTATAAAATTTATAATCCGATAACAGTCTAAACGGTAATTTGCGTGATAGGAGGTTGGCAGAAATCGAAAAAATTTCTTTGAAGATTAGCCGAACTGACCAGAATCTTTTGTTTACTCTTCTTGACACACAGACGTTGTGCAACATTTTATTGTGTTCACCAAAGCAAACAGGAGCCGGGAGGGGGGAGGTGAGGAGGGGTGGGCGGTGGGAGAGACAAGAACTTATAAAGGGAAATTGCTTGTATTTCACGTTTTCCACAAGGTTCGTGAATGCAAAATGAAGCTATTCTTCCTAAGCTGCTTGCTGGCTGCTTGCTGTTGCCGTGCTGGGGCAGTGAACAGGGAGTACTACCTCGGCATTACAGAGACGGTGTGGAACTATGCGCCTGGCAATGCAGACGTCATCTCCGGACAGCTTTTTGCAGAAGAAGAGTAAGTAAAAGTGTTTACACTGGTTGAGTTTGATTTTACAGCATTGTCTGTTTTAGGCACTAGGACCAGAGTGAAAACCCGGTGAAGGCAGTGAAACCAATCACGTTGGTGTCCGTGGATTTTCTGTCAGACGTATAAGGGAATTTTGATTTTTCCCTGGCTTGCTTGAGAATTGAATTCCAATGTGGAGCATTGGAATATGCAGGGCGGCCTGTGAATTTGTTGGAATGAAATGTTTACTGAGTAGAGACTAGAAAAAGGCCCCGAATGTCTAGTGATGTTTAATTTTGAATGGCTAAGGTGCCAATGCTGAAGAGAAGGCTTTTGCTGTTATGTTTTTAAATGCAGAAGTTTGACAAATTTTAAACTTTCCTGTTGGGCACAGGTTTCCTTTTTAGATAGTCACTGTTGGCTGTGGTCATTTCCACTTGTTGGAGGTGCAGCAGCAGAGCTGGGTCCTTCCACCCCCGGTGAAGGAGCTGGGTGGCTGGGGAGGAGGCAGGAGGGTCCTGTGCAGGGTGAGGATAAGAGTGGTGAGGAGGAGCAGAGCGCCCTGAAGTTACGAATAATCAATAAGGAAAACTCAGATATAAAAGGCATCAGAGAAATATTTGAGAGAGAAAAAAATGTTCCTTCCTTCTACTTTTTCAGTGCCTTTAAAATGACAGAGGACCATACTAAAATAAAACCAATGGAGAGAGAAATCAGAAAAATCTCAAAAATACAGTTGTCATTTAGTCTGTAGATGAGGGATTAGAAGATTTCCTGTGGTTTTCTCTGGTGAGAGCCAACAATATCTCAGCCATAATCTGCCACTTCATCAGGCACGAGGCGCAGCAGTCACCTTTCTTTGTTTGGTTTTGTTTTTTTTTTTTTTTGTTTAACTCATAAACTGAGTGACATGTAAGATGCTGCCAGTGATTCATCAGGCTAG
Source organism: Alca torda (assembly GCA_008658365.1). Taxonomy (NCBI): domain Eukaryota; kingdom Metazoa; phylum Chordata; class Aves; order Charadriiformes; family Alcidae; genus Alca; species Alca torda. The sequence continues at coordinate 11,148,579 of CM018081.1, forward strand.
AAATTCTGATACCTGGTGGAAGCAGGGCATCTTGTCTGAAAACTGCGGAGCAGTGTTGTCATACAACAAGCTGCCACCGTTCGCTGCGCTTTCACTGCTTTTCGCTGCCTGGTGGCAACTTGCAGCATGATAAATTAATTGCAGTTTTTCAGTGGTTGTATGCCTGCAATGGAGCTGGTCCCTTTTATTGTACTTTTCGTTTTCAACTTCTCGGATTCTTCCTCTCCTCCTGAACCCTTTAACTATGAGGCTGTGCTTGGATGGAGATGGATATTTATAGGGGCAGGGAAGAGCAGGAGAAGGGAAGAGCGTGGTGTACCTGCTAGAAGGAATGCACTACAACTAAATGGTAGCTGTTCGAATAGTCCAAGAAGAGCCATAACATATTTGTTTGATTTAGTTTGGGGCTAAAAAGCTTCATGAACTCAGTCTTCCAGTAGCTGAGCCTTTGCAACTGAGTTTATGCTTTCCAAGTTTTGTGGCGCTCTGAACTGGCATTTTAATTACACTTCAGATCTGTGCCTGCCAAGTACAAACAATTCCTTCCCCACATGCTCAAACAATGCTCAGCCTTGTGGGAAATACTTTGCATTTTTGGGCAGTATTAGTTCACTTCACAATATGGCCTTCTGGGAACATGAAACCAAGTTGGCTTGGTTTCCCATCATGTAAGATGAGCAATCAGGAGGCTGCTGAACTTCAGGCAGTGTTGACCTATCGCCTGGGATTGCCTCCTTCTGGAGTAGGTTTACTTCCACAGCTAGTCCTCCTGAAATGGGCAGGGAAGCGTGCAGGAGGATTTGTTGTTGGAGACTCTAGGGTTTGGCTTGACAGCACCAGCCAGAAGTAGCTCTACTGCTTTGAACAGCCAGTGCTGGCAGCTTCTCTCACCATTGTAGTTAGCAAATAGAAGCACTTTTTCCACCAGGATGACTCTTCTCAGAGACTTAAAATATCTAATGAAAGGTACCTGACCCTCAGCACAGGCAAAGGTTGGCTCCAAAGCTGTTCCCAGTTGATAGCTGTCAGAGATCATGGTGACCCCTCACCTGTGGCTGGCGGTGCTTGGGCAGCAGATCCATGATAGGGGTTCAGAAGTATTGGTAGCACCTGTGGGAAATACCATCTCCATCAGTCCCAGTTTAGCTCATGGCTGTTTCCTCGCTAACCGAGCTCTCATTTCTAACATCATTGATTTTAATATAATTAATTGAGAGGAGCAACAGTCCAGCAGTTAAGGCACTTAGTGACTGAGGAGGTCATTGCTAATTCCCTGCTGTCGTGTAACCTGTTTGTATATTATTGGGATGAATCTGTAAAAACGAGACTTTATCAAGCTCTGAGACTGTGATTCTTCTCCGTCTATGACTGGTGAGCAAGCTGAGGGCTCGGTCTCACTGATTTTAGCACGCTGCATGTCCCCCTGCCCCACTGGGCGTTAGCAGCACCTTGTAGTTTTGCTCATGTCCAGGCACCTTAAATGTATTTTAAGCTGAAGAGTCTGCTCCTCATTGCAATGGAGCAAGGACTATGCAGTAATAGTGTGGTGATGGAAATTATTATTTTTAAGAGGCCATGGAAAATTATACAGCAATTTAAGCATGCCAGTACAAAAGTTTTGAGCGATAAGAACTATTAATTGCCTTGTCCACATGGTCTCAAGTTTGCCTGAAATTGTATCAAATAACCTTATCTTCAGTGTACAAAATAGGCAGAAAAAAGTTCAGGTTGGTGCATAATATTTAATCTCTATCTGGGTGCCTAATTCTTTACAATAAGAGACGTATTTACTCCTAAACACAGATATAGTTGTGACAGCGCTATGGAGGCCTGGTCTTTATTTGAGACCCTACTAATTAACACCATTCAACTATAAACTGAATATCTGACACTACGGATGTGTCTGTGTATTTTCTTTACAGGCAGGCTGGAGTCTTTCTCAAAAGAGGCCCAAATAGGATAGGAAGCACCTACAAGAAGGCTGTCTACACTCAGTACACCAATCACTTATACGATGTGACAGTCGACAAACCTTCCTGGCTGGGTTTTTTAGGCCCTATCATTAAGGGAGAAGTCGGAGATTCCATTATTATTCACCTGAAAAACTTTGCTTCCAGAAACTACACGCTGCATCCACATGGTGTAAGATACACAAAGGAAAATGAAGGTAAGCTTGAGTCTGTTCTGTGCCAGAATTTATCAAAAGTTAATCATTCCTCTGAGTGTAAGTGATATTCTCTCGTCAAAGAGAAGACTGGGCAAGTAAATAAAGATTTAAAATAGAACACAAACTATTTAAAACAGGAGCTAAGAAGTTTGATAATTTTTTTAAGAGTGAAATACAAAGCCAAAAGTGGAATTCATAAAGAAGGCATTTTTAGATCAACATTTCACCTGAAATGTTACTTATATTTCACATGAAATAAGTGCATAATGGTATACAAGAGATGCAAGTATTGCGGATATCTAAAGGAAAAATTGATGCCATTAACAGGGATAACTTAAAGTTACAAATTCTTAACACTAAATCTGTATATATTGTATAAAAGATATACAAGATTTTCTTAAAATGGAGAAACAGCTACTGCTTAGTAATAAATTAAAGAAATAAAGGTCTGACGCTTTAACATGTATTGTAGGGGCACTATTGGGATTAGCGATGATTTGTCCTTGCAATAGCTGACGTTCCCACACTCGGGGCGTGAGGCAATGAGGGATTTTCTGCACTGGACGGCACCAGAATATGGCTGCTGAAAATTTTATTGAAAACAGTGTGTGAGTTGTTGAGAATACGATTTTGCCTCAAAAGCAGTCTTCAAAAATTTTTCATCAGAAGAATTTATGAAGTATCAGCCTCACTTCTAATATTTTGTTAAGTTTTTCATTAAAACTACTATGTGGCTTGATATAGACACATTCTGTGGGAGCAGAACAGTGTGTTACGTAGCAGTACATGCACTTTTTTGGAACAACATTTAAATATTTTTTTCTGTTGCTCTCATTCCAGTGGCACCTATATTCCCTGAGGACATATGCAATATTTTAGAACACTTTCCAAGATTAATATTTAACAAATGTTTCACAAATATTTGAATTGTTATCTTTTTAGCAGAAGTACATAGTGCCCTCCTAATAAATTAAGGAGTAAATTTAATGTGCCATTAATCGAAGCTCTGCCATGGAATTCAAAGGCAAATGAAGAGACTCCTAAAGGGAAGGAAAAGAGCTACTCACGTGATTTTAAAGATCTTTTTTTACCTGTATTCAGATGTTCAGTCTGTGTTACTGCAGCGTGCAGTCGACTTTACAGCACGTCAGGTGCTATCCTGGCACCGTATTGTGAATGTGTTGTGTTAATGGCGGCGGTGTGGCATTCTTCAGGTGCTTTTTATCCTGACAACACCAAAAATTTGCAGAAGAGCGATGATGCTGTGGAGCCCGGAGGCCAGTACACTTACACATGGGACGTGACAGAAGATCAAGGTCCAGCTGAGGGAGACGCAGACTGCATAACCAGGGTTTACCACTCCCACATAGACGCCCCAAGAGATGTTGCCTCAGGGCTCGTTGGACCTTTAATAATTTGCAGGAAAGGTAAGCTGTAATTAAATAAGTAAGTAAGTGAGTAAGTAAACACGTATGCAAGGTGATAGACAATGGTTATTGATAAATATCAGTGAAATAATTTACTGGGAGAGGAGAAGATTACAGTTAATTTGGAAATAGCAGCTTTTTGTCTTCTCAATTAGCTGCCTTTCAATCATATAGGAAGTAGTTTGATTTTGTGTGTGATAGCAAATATCATTTGCAGACTACTTTGTCCACAAATCCATACGAGCGAGAAATGTTCATGCTAGTAATGCAAAAGGATGTGTAAATACTGGTATGAGAAACAGATTCACTGTAATCTGATCACATGCAATGTTTATTCTTAGTAAAGTTATTTTATAGTATCTATCAAAACTGATTTTTGTTTTCTGAGTGTGTCTGTAAGTTTACGTGTACACTTACAGTCAAGAAAAGTGGCAAAATATGAAATAAACTGATACTACACTTAAAAAGCTGTTGGTTGCCAAAGACTTTGAATATACTGCTTTCTTTTTCAGATACAATGAATAAGGGCAATGATAAACACTTTGATGCTGAATTTATCCTTATGTTTTCTGTGATGGATGAAAATCTCAGTTGGTATCTAGAGGATAATATCAAGACATACTGTTCTGAGCCTTCCAAAGTTGACAAAGACGACGAGGACTTCCAGGAAAGCAATAAAATGCACTGTGAGAGAACGTTATATTAATCTTGCTTGTCACTGATATGGTGAAGTAATATTTTCGTGTGTTGTCTCTTTTAAAGATAAACTGTAGATAAATTCTTTTTTCTTTAAGCAGGGCCTTTTCTTGGAGGATTAAGAAAGATCTTTTTAAATAATAATAATAAACAATTTAAAAAGTAGTGGCAAGTATTGTACAATCAAACCTTTGGAGTTGTGATATAAAATTCTTAGGGGCCAAGAACCTTTCTGCCCGTGTAATTTCCCAGGTGCTCTAAACAGAGTTGTGTTGCTTTGTTCTGTTTCTTAGTCCTGAGCTCTGTACTATACTATCACAGTTTAGAGAAAGAGTTTTTACTGTTAGTGTCAACAAAGAAGATGCCTTTGGCTCTGACATGGATTCCAGACTCATGGCGGGAGCTGCTGGTCGTGCAGGTAGTTGTGCGGATGAGGCGTGTGTCTGGTATTGGCTCCCTTCCAAAGGTGTGGAGTTTTGTTTTGAGCCTCTTTCTATTTTGAAAAATAGAGCAATGGTTGTATGACACCTGCTTTCGAAGAAAAGATCCTAAGTTCTGTGAAGGTAACTGTAATAAATAACGTTTCTTCCAGCAATCAATGGATACATGTATGGATACCTCCCAAACCTCACAATGTGTGCGGAAGATAAGGTAAAATGGCACCTTTTTGGCATGGGTAATGAAGCTGATATCCATGCAGCCTACTTTCATGGACAGACCTTAATAGAAAGGCATCATCGAGTCGACACCATCAACCTCTTCCCAGCCACATTTATTGATGCTGTCATGATACCAAGGGTTCCTGGGGAATGGCTGCTCAGCTGCCAAGTGAACGACCATATCGAAGGTACAGAATAAATTCCAATGATCACAATTTTTGTTTAGCTTAAGCTAACAGCTTACTGAGTCACTTTGGCCTGACCTGGCTACACGCCAGACGATATTCTCTTCTAGGTAGCAAAACTCACATCGTACTTGAAATGCCTAGAAGTGTATCAGGTGGGCTTGAGGAAATTCTTGTCTTGGATTTTATCAGCTGGCAGCAATTGGCACAGCTGCACTTTTGAAAGCCTCAACTTTAAACAAACAATAGCATGATGTTTGCCTCTTACTGGAGCTAATTAACTACAGTTTTCTGTTTGCCGGCAAAAAAGTCAGGGCTCATTCCATGTTTGGGCAAGGGGCACAGGACAGACAGGCTGACTTCCCTGCTGGCAAAGATGGGTTCTGGGAAGTGCATTGGCTAATAAGGAGAGAAGATCTGCATTTCTCTTCCCTGTGTCTTTCTGTATTTCCAGTGTTTGCTAACCATATGAAATACTTAGAAACTAATTCCCCACTTTTCCATGATTCTATATCCCACTTTTCCATGATCTATATCCCTATAAGTGAGTTAGAGAAGTAATTTGTCACAAAAGTGGGAAGGAACACAGAACTCAAAATCATTCTCCAGGACCTGAAAATTTTGACATAAAAAGGAGTGTGTTTAACCTATGGATTCAACTACACAGAGGTCCTAAGTTTTGAAACAGCTGTCGCATCAAGCAACACCCTGATGTGGTTGAAGCATCCTTGGCAAGAATTAAATCCTACATATTGGCCTAATCTGTAGCTGTAAAAGGGTTGTCTTTATTATAGTATTTGTATCTCCAGCAAGCAGGTTTGCTAACAGCCCTTTCTCCTAGGGTGCAGAGACCCGGGAGTTTCACAATTAAGCTTTGATTAGATTTAGAGGGAAGATGGTCAGCCTGGCAGCACCTGGCCTTGACTGAAGTGCTAACTGGCTGCGGTTTCCACTCCACCCTGATCTTCTCTGTAATGCCATGTCAGGTGCAGCTTTACCAGCAGAATGCACTTCACCACACCAGTCTGCCCACCATAAATTGGTTGTGTTCCTACATCCCAGCTCAGCTGGCCTCCGTTCTTTTATGTGATTCCTCTTCCCTTTCGTTTGTGATTTGCAAGTGCGTGAGTGGTATGGGAACTCTGCAGGAAAGAGAAGAGCTATTGTAGACAGGGAAAGAGAAAACCAAGTGTAGTTCCTTATCCCTTACCCCTTTCTCAGCTTCCTTTTTTTTTTTTTTTTTTTTTTTTTTTTTTTTTTTCAGGTGGTATGCAGGCCCTTTTCGAAGTAAAAGATTGTGGGAAATCCACAACAGTTCACAAGGAGAGTACAAAGATAAGACAGTACTTCATTGCTGCTGAAGAGATCATCTGGAATTACGGCCCATCTGCAATGAACCATTTTACGGGACAAGAATTAATCGCTGACAGGTAAATGCTTCTAATTAAAGAAGTTTTACTTTCCAAGCAGAATTGATATAAACATGCTAAATAAGGTAAGGCATACGGTAGAGCTGACTTTTAAGCAGAATCTCTCACTGTCCTCACCTTTGCTTAAATATTAATGCCAGGATAAATATCAGATGAAGTTAGGTCTGTTGTTTTCCTTCCAATCTTAGTATAAATTTTGCTGTAATGTTAGTAATTTCACTGGGATGAAGATGAATTATAATTTCATATGTAGGCAGTGACCGCTGATGATTCAAGGCGGTTGATAATTGTGAGTTAGAGAACAAAGCTAGGAATTCACGATCATCTCCTCAGCTGATGAAAATCATGCCAAAGGCATCTCAGCCAGCAAATGACTTGCATGAGGTAGCTCTGCCCTTTGCTCTGTCTTTACATATGTAAGACCTGGATCAATTCACTGAATACGATGATTCCTCAGATTTTTCTTCTGTGAGTTAAAGAATGCTTACCTTCCCCACAAGGGATGAGGCAGAGTTCATTGTTTGAACAGTGCTCGTAAAACATCAAAAGGTCCTTTTTTGAAGAGTAGAAGTGTAGACTAAAAAGCATAGGCTATATCTTTTCACTTTCTATTTAGATGTTACAGATTCTTGGTGTTTGTATCTACTGTTGTTGAATTATTTGTAACTTTTAATAAAAAAAAAAAGGGTAAACTTCAGGTTATGAAATATTGAGTGGAAATCATTGTTGATGAGTCTCTAAGCGTGCTGGCTTTATAGTGTCGTCTTCTTAAAGAGAAGTTAGTGAAGGATAATGGATTCCTGCACATCCTCACGTGGGACTGCATGTAAGTGTGTGTCCAAATCACTGAAAGGAGACCCAAAAGAAACTTGAAAAATAGGGTTGATGTCCTGACTGCCTTTGCAAAGCTGAGCATTATGACTTGAACTGTTTGCACCTATTCCCATTTCTTTCATACAGTGAATCTCGCGTATTTTTTGAACAAAGTGAGACAAGAATTGGTGGCTCTTACAAAAAAGCCATTTACAAAGAATACACAGATGGTTCTTTCACTGAACATAAAAAAAGACTCCCAGAGGAAGCACATCTTGGACTCTTAGGTAAGATATCTAAAATTATTTCACGTCAAAGATATAAGAGTAAAGTGTCACTTCCACTGGCTAGCCAGCAGTGCCCCTCCACCCCCAAAGGGGGCCCTTGGCTCTCCCTGCCTCCTGCAGGTGCTGGTGCCTGTGGCTTCCTCCAAGAGACACCCCAGGCTGTAAGAAAGCTCTTGAAGGCAATGTTGTGGTTGTCCCCAACTCGCCTGTGGGAATATGTCATGGTCTCTGAAGGTCAGGCTCTGGATTATAAGGCCAGGCCAGGCAGGTCTAGCCCTGTTTATAACCTGTCTGCATCTGGCATGGCTCTGGACTCAGTTTGAGGTTGGTGCTAAGATCTGTAGGTCCCTTTCCAAAGGGGGGAACTGTCCTGCATGTCCCTGGGCCTCCGTGAGGAACTGGGAATGGAGCGGTCCAGCTGCTGCTGGGCTGCCACATGATCCAGGACATGGGCTAGGGACCAGATCTGTGGCCACAGAGGCCAGGGGCAGTTCCCCACGCAATGGGAAAAGCAGCCAGCCATCGATTGCGACAAGCTCGTGGTGATCTGTACGTCACTTGACACACACATCTTGTGACTAGCCCGTGTGCTCTTTCCTAGGCCCTGTTATCAAGGCTGAAGTGGGCGAGAGGATCAGGGTGACCTTCCGGAACAACGCTAGCCACCCATTTAGCATTCAGCCCCATGGTGTGAGTTACCACAAGAGCGACGAGGGGGCACGGTACGGCGCCGCCTCCAGAGGTGCGCCTGCGGATGGGGATCCTGCGGGCACCAGGGAATGGGCTCTCCTGCATGCTGATGTGTTAAAGGTGATAAAGTGAACGTAGGTGTAATTCCTAATGTTGATTTCTGTAATAGGTACAGAATCTCCAGCCTCTCACGTGAATCCTGGCGCTACGTTTACATACGAGTGGAACGTGCCGGAAGATGTGGGCCCCACGGACCAAGATCCAGACTGTCTCACCTGGCTCTATTACTCGGCGGTGGACGCAGTCAGAGACACCAGCTCCGGCCTTGTGGGTCCTCTCTTGGTGTGCAGGAAAGGAGCTCTGCTTCCTTCTGGGAAACAGGTCAGTCAAAGCAGAAAAATGGAAGCGTTAGCATCATTGTAGCCGAATCTGCTTTCTCTTCCTCAGTTGTGCTCTCGGGGCCTGCCACACTAATGGCCACTGAGCACCCCCTCCTCTCCACACCACAGCCTCACCCGTGTGCTGAGGGGAACACAGAAAACGAAGAGAGTGGGTTTCGTTTTGTTTTAAAAAAAAGGCAAACTCAGCCTGGTTCCAGATAGAAAGACGTATTGTGAAACCACCGCAGTGAGTACCACTGGCATTCAAGTCTCAGCTAGGATGAGAACGACTAGAAAGAAGTAGAGACTTTAAAGACCAAAACACGCGTTCATTTCCAGAGGTGGTTCCTGCTGGTAGAAAAAGTATTAGCAGCAGATATCTAGTCACCAGATCCAGCAATTAGAGAGCTCTGAGATTCTGAGAATGAAGTATCAATGTGTGCATCTGTCCTACTTTGTGAATTATACTTATAAATTGTTATGCACATGGAATTTTTTCCCTGACATTTTCTGTTCACTCATTTCCATTTTCTCTTGTGCTATTTCTTCTCAACAGAAAAATGTGAACATGGAGTTTTTTCTACTTGCCACAGTATTTGATGAGAATCTGAGCTGGTACTTGGATGACAATATTTTGATGTTTACACTAAATCCTAATAAAATTGACAAAGATGATGAGGACTTCCAAGAGTCTAACAAAATGCACTGTAAGAAAATTATTAGCTAGCCAAATATTCATTTCTACAATAAGGCTGTTACTTTTGTGATCTCATGTTGGAGACTGGGAAACTGTAGAGTGGCAGAGACATCTCATTCCTTTCCATTGGAAATAAAACCACGTTTGAATGAAATTCAGTTTCAGCTAAATGTGGTAGTTCAAAATGTAACGCCAGCTGTTCAGTGTCTTGCCTGGCAGCTGAGCATTTAGCACTGTTAGGTACCACTTGGAGCAGACAGGAGGAGGAATTAGGTCTGTAGCCCATGTGCAACCTCTATGAATGCAATCAGGCAGCAAGAGAAAACCAACCTCTGCCCTACAGATGGTGTAGCTGAAAGGAGGATTTTCACAGGATCGCAGACTGGTTGAGGTTGGAAGGGATCTCTGGAGGTCATCACCTCTAACCTCAAGCAGGGCCACCCAGAGCCAGTTGCCCAGTACCATGTTCAGGTGGGTTTTGAGTGTCTCCAAGGATGGAGACTCCACCACCTCCCCAGGCAACCTGTGCCAGTGCTCTGTCACCCTCATGGTGACGAAGTGTTTCCTGATGTCCAGAGGGACCCTCCTGTGTGTCAGCGTGTGCCTGTGGCCTCTGGTCCTGTCAGTGGCCACCACTGGGAAGAGCCTGGCCCTGTCCTCTTTGCCCCCTCCCTGCAGGGGTTCATACACATTGATGAGATCCCCCTGAGCCTTCTCCTCCCCAGGCTGAGCAGCCCTGGCTCTCTCAGCCGTTTCCTCACAGGAGAGATGCTTTTTTGTCCCTTCGTCATCCTTGTGGCCCTTTGCTGGACTCCCTCCAGTGTGTCCCTGTCTCTCTTGTACTGGGGCCATTCCTACTATTTACAGAGCCTTGATCCTGAGCATTCAGTGGGACCTGTGAGGCCCAGGCTTTGAAGGTTTTGCAGAGGAGCAGATAGAAAGGATTAGTAACTCAAACTAAAAAACCCTCAGATCGTCTCCACTGTGCAGCTGAAGGGTTTTGCAGGGGATAAGGCAGGATGCTTTATGCATCCTGCGTACTCAATGGGTTTTATACTGTGGAAATTCCAGTTGGTCAAGTCAACTACCCCTGCTTTAGACATTGAAAGGAAGAGCGGTTAGAAACTGTTTTTAATCACTTGGTTTTAAAAGTTGTTTTGCTTGAGTTCACTCTAGTTTTGCCGATGTGATAAAGTGTTTTATTACTGATACTTTCACCAGTCTAAGGCATCACGTTACATCTGAAGTGTGCATTATTTAATCTGTATTGCAGCGTTAAGTAATATGTTAATCAAGGTGGGTTTTGCTTCTTCAAATTTTCTGCAGCCATTAATGGTTATATGTACGGAAACCAGCCTGGCCTCGAGATGTGCAAAGGAAGTGTGGTCTCCTGGCATTTGATGGGCCTGGGGTCAGAAGTTGATGTCCATGGGATATACTTTTCTGAAAACACATTCATCACTAAAGGAACAAGAAGGGATACAGCAAATCTGTTTCCACATACATTTCTTACGGCTATTATGAAACCTGATTCTGAAGGTAAATGTCTTATTTAAAAATCCCGTTACTAGTTTATAGAAACTGTTTACCTATGAACACTTTATGCTTAGAGACAAGCTTTAAATAGCTGATATTTTGATCCTTTGGGTGCTAAAACTATGTACAGTTGTGTTTGAAGGGCAGCAAACTTGTGTTCATAGGACATAAGCTCTTAATGCTAAAGCCTTGATTTGCCTAGCTTCTATGTATGCTGAATTTTATTATTACAAGTAGCCATACTACACAAAGAATGTGGATTTTATATGAGCGATAGCCTGCGTCTCAGTCTCTCTGAACACTAAATCAACATAGGTAATACAATCTCAAGATCTGCTAGGAACAGATTTTTGTCCTCAAGTCTTTGTTTCTTGTACAACCTCTAGGAGTTTTTGAAGTGTCGTGCCTGACAACAGATCACTACACAGGGGGCATGAAACAGAACTACGAAGTGAAACAATGCCACTGGTGGAACGTGGATCTATCTATGTATTTGCATGAAAAGACTTACTACATTGCCGCAGTGGAAGTTGAATGGGATTATTCCCCTAACAGGACATGGGAATTTGAGCGGCATCAACACCATGAGGAAAGGTACTTTGGAATATACACAAGGGGGGAAAAAAATGCAAAAAAGCCAAGGAGCAACTCGCTTCTCCTCTGAACCTTTTCCTCCTCTAGGCATTTCTAGACACACTTCCTTTGCAGATGTATTCTTAGGGCTCACTTGAATTCGTGGTCCTTCTCCAGTAATGTTGCTGTGTAGCTGTGAGCCGGACAGCACGATGTTTGTGAAATGGTCCAGCATAAACCTTCTGTGGGCCAGCCTCAGATTTTCGTGAATCCCGGATAGTGCACGTGCATTTATTGTTTACTGACCTTGGTACAGTCCTTGATGTGGAAAGCTTAAAATGTTCATTGTTGTAGATACGATGACTACTTTGTCCTGATATTTGATTACTTTCCGTATGTAACGTGTCTTTGTCTCACGTTTATCTGTACTCTGAGTGAGGTTCTTTCTCACTCCTCTCCATTTCATTAGCTTAGACAAGATAGTCCATGACCGAATCAGCTCACTTTGAAGCTTGTCATCTTGGGGTTTTATTCACAGTATCTGAATCTCAATGAGAGGGAACTGACATGTTAGCGGAGGAGACTAAACAATTAACAGAAGAATGTCTATGCATTCCACCTGCATAACTTCATTTGAGGTTAAAGTAGTAGACTGTAGCCTCCTACTTTTTTTTTATATTTTTTATATATATATATTTTATATTTTCATATTTTTTTCTTTTTCCTCAGCTTGGCAGCACATGTCCTTGCCCTGCACACCACAGTGGATGCTGTCATAGTTCTAAGCACAAGTAATATGGACTATTCTGTTATCAGACTTCTTTTTCCCCCACTGCCTCCAGCCCCCATGATCTCAGCAGAGAATCCGTCCCTCATGTTTCATTTCAGCAAGGCACTCAAATTTCACAAGTTCTAGGCTTTGTTTCAGATCTACAGAAGTCACTGAGGGCTCTACTTTTCGGTATGCAAGTCGCTGGATGACTTCTTGCAATTTGAAATATCTGCCAGGCCGAGCACTCAGCATTCTCTTAAATACTGTATAGACTTGGATTATTTATACTGTTTTTTTAACCTTCCAGGTTAAGAGAAACCACCCAGCTTAACAAGAATGTTTTCGTGTTGAAGATACCGGTTCTCTATGAGATAGGTTACTGTTTCACTGACGTGGATTTTTGTTTGATGTTTAATTGACATGCCTGCAAAAGATGTTTTAAAATACATGAAGAAATGTATGACATATTCTTATCTCTACATTTTTGTTTGTTTGTTTTTCCCAGCCCTGGCAACCCATTTTTGAATAAAGACGACAAATTCATTGGCTCAAAATACAGAAAGGTAGTATATCGTGAGTACACTGATCGGACATTCAGCACTCCCAAACACAGAGCGGAGGAGCAGCAGCACCTGGAAATTCAAGGTAGAGTCATCATGAAGTTCAGCTTTGAAACTGGGAAAAACGCAGTGAAATAAACAAAAGATGCTATTTGAATAATACTGAGTATAGTTCTACCTGCACAAAGTGCCTAAACGTACAGGGAATTCCTACTTTTATTATGGTGCTTTCCACGCAAGATCGCACTACTTGCTCTACGAGGAAAAAACCCTTCTGGTTTGCTGCCTGATCACAGGCTGGTGTTTTCAAAGTCAGCATAAAACTAGGCAGCAATGTCCGAAGTGACTTCAAATACACAGTAGGTGCTTGGAGCTTTGGAAGCTTAGGCCTTTACTTATTTTCAGTGACTCAAGATGGCATATCATAGTGAATGACATAACCCGTGTATAGTTGTTAGTTAAATTATGAGCCAATGTTGTGTATTTGCACACAAGAATCTGACTCTCTCTCTGCTCTGACCTTTTGTAAAACTAAGTTAATCTTCCTTTTCAATCCAACAGGGCCACTGCTTATGTCAAATATTGGAGATAAAATTCTAATAGTTTTTAAGAACTTGGCATCAAGACCTTATTCTATACATGCCCATGGAGTGAAAACAGACAGTTCTGCTGTGGCTGTAACTAACCCAGGTATCAAAGCGTCCTTGGTTATTTCTAGCGCGTAACACCAAGCCTTCTAGCAAGGTTTAGCGAGCTTTCAGTTTAGGATAGCACGAAAGACTTTGGGTTTGTGTGTTTGTTTTTACCTCAGGTTCTTAAATTTTTGATGCTGACAAATATTTCTACAATTAAGAGGGCACTGCTTCCTATTGCCCTTGACAGATCAGTAGTTTTTCGATGCAGCGTAGCTGCACCTTTATGAAAGCAAACAGATGTGGCTGCAGAGGGAGAGCATAGCTTATGCCAGCTATTGTTTCAGAAGTTCCTCTGTGACCTTTACAAAAGATAGATACTTTTTTTTATTAACTACGGTAAACTGGACAGGGCAGCCACACACACAAAAAAACCCCAAAACGCTGGCAAGAAGAGTCAGGGATCTGCAGAAGGGAAATAACGATAAGCTAGCCAGAGTAGTAACCGTGAAGAGGATGTTTGAGACAAATAAAAGCTGTAAATGGAGCTAACATCTGTTTCAGGATGACCTCTTACAGGTCAGCATGCAGAAAACGTCTAACATTCATCGATATTTATTAAATTCAGGTGAAACAAAAACATATGTCTGGAAAATCCCAGAGAGATCTAGTTCTGGGACAGGAGATCCACACTGCATTGCATGGGCCTACCATTCAACGGTGGACATCATTAAGGTACGTTACCAATTATCAATCATCTGAAGGGTTTTGTTCGTGACTTCAACACAGATATACTTACAGCAAAAGATGATGAGTTTGAAACTCCTTCTGCTCTGTCAAGTCATTCCCCCCATTCCCATACCTTTGAATTTAAATGTCTGTTGAACAACGCAAGGAAGTCAGCGAGCCACGGCCCTTCATGTTCTTGCTCCCTGGTTCTGCTGTTGGTACAGATCGCCTCCCTCGCGTTTCATTCTTAAAGCTAACACTTTGTAGCTTGCTCAAAATCTAATCAGTCACGTGCGGGAAAACTAACACGCAACTGTGGAACATAAATCTGCCATTTTTGTACAAGCACCCATTAACTTAAGATGACTAATAATTTTCAATGGAAATTAATGTATTCTTTCCTTGATGTCTCAGCAAACACAAATAAAGTGCCAAGAAGTATATTTTGAATGGAAACCAAGCTCGAAATCCTAAAACCTAAGAAGAATTTGGAGAAAAAAGATGAGCAAGAAATTAAAATGGAATAAATGTTTATTTCTAGCAAAAGATGAAAAAGGGGCAGTTACTCTTCATACTCCATTGAACTTGATCCATGGGTAGCACCAAGCAGTGAAGAAATAACCTTGTTTGTCTGACGCTGGCTACCTTTATTCTCAGATACTGACAGCTGTAATAGTAGTAAGAGGACTCGCATCTGTCATTTAAAGTGCTTCTGCTTAGTTTGCAGCTTGTAATTATATGACTTTTCATTTGTAATTTCAGGACACTTACAGTGGATTAATAGGCACACTTGTTGTGTGTCATAAACATTATCTGCCATCCTTTCATACCAAAAAGAAAGTTCAATTTGCTCTGCTTTTTATGGTTTTTGATGAAAATGAGTCCTGGTACTTGGATGAAAACATTAAAACCTATTCTACCAACCCGCACCTTGTTGACAAAGAAGATGAGGAATTCCTTGAAAGTAATAAAATGCATGGTATGTTTCCCAATTTAGTTAATATAACTCCGGAAACTATGAAATTATGTATCTGAAAGTACTGTATATAAATTTGACTTTCTCATCCCCTCTGAATTTCCAGTTCCAGGGCAGAAGGCCTGAAAAATTTCACTCAGACTATTTGAAAACACTGTTAATGCCACTGAATGACTTTTTGGTTTTGTTTTTTTGTTTTTTTTTTTTTTTTTTAAACTATGGAAGAATGGTCCCACATTGAAATTTTGAGGAGAGAAAGAGTGAAAATGAAATTTGAAATTTTGATTTGATGTCAGCAAACAACTGTTGTGGCTAAGTTGGAAAGGCAATGTGCGTCCTGGAAGCATGTCCTAGCAGAGCTTACCCTTTGCAAGGAGCTGCGGGAAATGCAGATCTTTAAGAACTGCGATGTTAGCAATGGTGTATAGTAAAGAACGTTTCTTTTAACTATGTCTTACTTTCTAGTTAAATATGGAATATAATCAGACCCCTTTGGAATATGCTGTCCAATTGTTTTGTTTTTATATACCATTCAAAGCCGTTATTTTGCCTGGCATTGGCTTTCAAATCTTGTATTCTATTAGTTTAGAGAATAACACTACACACGATCTGATTTGTTTTCTCTGTCTTGCTCTTTCGCTCTTTTTAGCCATTAATGGCAAGGTGTTTGGAAATTTACATGGTCTGACTATGCACGTTGGAGATAAAGTAACCTGGTATTTGATGGGAATGGGCAATGAAATAGACATTCACACAGCGCACTTCCACGGCCACAGCTTTGACTATAAGGTAACGGGTCCTTCCCACTAATTTTAGGCTGTCTTAAGAAGGAGAGGTAAACGGAATACAAAGGACTGTAACCTCTGGTGAGAAGTCAGATGTGACGATATTAAGCAGGACTTGTAACTTGACTGTAGAGTTTTTATGCTCCAAACCTGTATTTGATCAACACGCAAGAGGTGGAGACTAGCTGCCAGCAGCATCTGCTGACCGGTAACCTCACAGGTTGCTTCGACGAGATAGTCGCGAATTTTCATGGCTGTGGCAAGACAACAGCTGTAGTCTTCCTTCATTTCCACTAAGTTGCGAGTTTATTAATCTTTTAAGCATGAAGTGGATGTACAAAGTGATGCTTCTGTAAAAACGACATACAGTAGAAGTCTTTTCACTCAACTGCAATTTAAGAGTTTGGTGGGAATATGCATAAAATGTAGCTTTAATTACTGCCATCTGGTAATGCCATGCCCTTTAACCATTATTTCTTTTTGTCCTGAAGCAAACAGGGGTTTATCGGGCAGATGTCTTTGATCTGTTCCCTGGGACCTTTCAGACTGTGGAAATGACCCCACAGAACCCTGGAACCTGGCTATTGCACTGCCACGTCACTGACCACATCCATGCAGGCATGGAAGCAACCTACACCGTGCTCCCAAAGGAAGGTAGGAGCTTATCTATCTCAGTAATGTTCATTATGTTTAAAGATGCAGAACGGGGCTCTCAGACAGGCCAGCGTACTCAGAACCAGTTCAGCATCCAGCAATAGTTCATGTCGTAACATTGATGTCTGGAGGCCAGAACCTCGCAAGCCACCCCATCATACTTGCCTCAGGCGCTGCTGCTCAGAAAACAGAAGTAGCTAAAGGACTGGGTGCTAACTATTGTTTCAGCTTCCCATCAATTAAATTAAAATGATAGACTTTTACTTAAAAAGAAGTCTTCGTGAGACAGAGTACCCAGGAAGTGCCAGTAGTGTCAGACGCCCTCCCACTCTTCATTTAAAACAAAAAGAACAGCTGGTAAATAAAGCTGAAGTCATCACCCCTAACAGTTCAAGTACTGAAAAACTAAAATAGTGTTTTCTTTCTAAAGGGTATGTTTTAGCTTTACAGACACTATTATCTCGCTTTAGCAGTATTACCTATAAAAATAATTGAATCTTGAAGAACTTTGCAAGTTCTTTCTACAAAATCAGTACAATTTTAAAAGCAACGCTTTCCTGTACTCAAAAGACAGAGCATAAGAGGTATGCATTATAGCTATTTGGCAGAAAGAGAACAGTAGGAACATTTCAAAATGCATGTACGCATCTATAAATATGCAACTATATAATGTACATGTGTATCTATACTAAAAACATAGACTAGAATGTTAAACACAATCTAGTTCTATTGTATAAACCATTCTGACTTACAGAATACGTTGTGCCAAACTTGCACAAATAATAAAAAAGTTGACTTAAGAGCTCACAGAAAGAGATGCAGAAACAGACTTTAACTGGTAGAAGCAGTGTGTTGGGTTTCTCATCATCAGCCAGCTGAAGTGCATTAAAATGTACCCCTCAGCGCATTTTAAAGCTGTTTTTAAATCTAACTCTAGAAGGTATTGAGATCCATTGCTCTCATTTTGGACTCTGCTGTGCACAGGCACAGAGTATTCTTTTGATGAAATGTGTGTAACAAAAGCTATTTTCCCCCTTACAGACAAACATTCTTTGTTCCTAAGATTATTCAATCAGTTCAAGTGTAACAGTACGGCAGACACACGAGAATGATGAAAACGTTTTACCACAGTGATTCTCCAAGGACTCCCTTCAGTCAAGCATTTCTTGAGAAATACTATGTCCTGGACCTCCACCTGTGTTTTGGAAGATTTCATTTGGTGGCCCACGGCTAACAAAAGGGCCATAGACTAAGACAGCTGAATGGATACAACAGCTTATAAGTATCTCTTTCTCTAAATAAAAACAGTATCTTGCAAGCTAAACATATTCTAGGTGACGCCTAATGCATGTTATTTAACTGCTGAGGAACACAGAAGAGACAAATGAAAATGTAATTTTTTTTTTTTAAAGTTTGTAAATAACAGTGTGTAACAGCAAAATTTGTTTTAGGTATGTGCTGTCACACTTTACTAGTCAGATATGTTAGTAGTTATTGCTTGGAAAACAGAAATTTGGTTATCACTTTATCCATAGGTTCACACTTAAAATATATACACTGTCATATAATCGAACAGCTAAAAAAAAATAGTTCTACTATCTCCGTTGAATTGTTTTTAAATTTTATCCAGTAGCATCTTTCAAGATAGTGAAAAAGATGCAATGGCCGAGGGACGATGGCTACACAAGGTGTTTTTGTTTTTCTGTTATAAAAATAATTACAAGACAGACAAAGTTATGCTGAAATAAGCCTGATGAAATTCAGACAGCGAAGGACAAAATTTGGTGACTACTCCACCTAAGAGCTTTGCTCTGATGAATCGCCTTTTGCTGTCGGTTACGTAGTGCAGACCTGGGCAAATTAAGCAGCAGTATTAGTGCGTGACCAATGCTGGTCAAAAATGAAAGCGGTAAGAGCAGGTATCGTCATGCCATCCAGTTCTGCTGTAATAGCCCAAATCTACATAGGTTAGACCCTGTCAAGAGAGGGAAGGATGTATGGGACAGACAGGCAAAGCAAAACGGGGGCTTTACAGCTACCAGAACAAAGGAAGCTGCTTCTCTGTAACCATTCTAAATCTCTTTGGCCTTTTTTACAGTAGAAAGATTCCACTGAAATCAGCATAACCCCTACTAGTAAATTAGATCATTGATTTTTGGCCTAGCAGGAATCCTACACAGATAAGTTAATATTTTTTTTCTTTCTCTTTTTTTTAAAATATATTTTATTTGTAATGTAGATGATCTCTTCTGATTCACTTCTACAGGTTTAAGTAACATTACAGCTCCAGTGAAAATGGACTTGATAAGAGTCAATGTCAGCTCATTAGGCCTGTAGATGTTTATGGGATCATGGAGTCATTGTTTTATTTGTGGTAGATTCTCAAAGAACCAAACTGCATTCATAAGAAGGTCATAAACACTGTGACAGTTTATTATGATTGAATTCTAGCTGAAGGAACAGAAGGATGTTTTCTGCCCAAAAGAAAGACAAACAGCAGTACATACATGCACTAGTATCTGAGATGCTTACCAAAAAACCTAGAAGAAATGAGTTTTCAGCTGCATTGTGACCTAGTGCTACTTCAAATACTTGTCTACTGACTGAGCACAACAGGAGAAGAAAGAAAACAAAAAAGAGCAAGCAAGCAGAAGTCTGTATCTTCCACTGCCCTTGGGAACACTTCTCTTGCTCTTTCATTTATGGCCTTTTTTTGTGGATTGCTAGACGAAAACGCCTTCAGTGTAACACTTGCATGGGTATGTAATTAAGACAACAGAACAGCTGACTGGTTTTGCCACCTGGAATTCAAGGGGGGCCCAGTTCCCCTTGGAAGCGTAAGGCACTCATCCTCCCACCATCAGCCACATGCCGGAGCTTAAACTCCTCCTCAGGTCAGTGCTCCAACCAGCTAACACAGAGCTGGGACTGCTTTACTTTCAGTAAACACGCCACAGGGCTCTGTACAGTCTGTATTTTTAGCTGCCTTGGCTGTAAGTGCACCCTCACGGAGAAGATGAGCGACCCTGCCCAAGAGCCGAATAGCTGTGCTTTTACCAGTCCAGCCACCCTCCAGTTCTGGTCTGCTGGCTCTGTCAGAGCATAACGGTGTTAGCTTCAAAACAGACGCTTTGCCTCAGACCATAGCTGCCATTCAATAGCTGTCGTAAGGCTTCAACTGAGAAATAAGGCGATTTACAGTCCCTGTACCTTTTACGTCCCACAGTACCTTATACATAGTTCGACTGTTCCTTTCATTTACTTTTTCATTCCAGCATGTCCTTTGTATTTGAGTGCAGAGTAGACTTTCCTTGGTTTAGGTCAGCAGCTTCCTTTGGCTGCAGTGAAGCAGATGTGGCAGGAAAAATGCTGCAGTTCCATCTTCTGGTAGAAGACTGAGGAAATCCCTTAGTTCCAGCTCCATTGCAACAAATGATAAAGTTTCTGCTCAGAGCAGGGGAGAAAAATCTTTTTTAGGTATTTTGGTTTTAGAACAAAGAAACACAAAAACATTAACAATGTAATTACTAATTGAAGTAATCAAATTATCTAAATATTGCAACTGTACTGAAATGTGAGCCACTATACAACTACAGGAACTCTCAAAAGTAAACTGAAATTATGTCTTAGATATGATTAAAATCATACCTCTGTCTTGACTCAGGCCTACGTGTGGCACTGATGCTTACGGAAGTCTGGTCTAGTACTTCACATGTTTTGTATCAAAGGCAAAGGAAGCCCTAGACAGCTGTACTAGTACCGTAACTCAGCACGTCTGTAAAATGGGATGTTCTGCGAGCAGCATCTCCAAGCAATCTGTTTAGCTTTATGTTCTTAAGCGATTACAGCACAGTTACTGCCTGAAAACAATGTTTCAAATGAAAAAACCGCTAGCACTAGAAACTAGAACTTTATGATAGAGCATGGCAAGTGTGCTGCACAATGCAACCCCGTGATGCTGTTTTTCTACCCTCAGGCACTACATTGCCGGTTTTAAAAAAAAAATAATATATATATATGTGCTTTATTCAATCTTCTTATTCTGTCAAAACAAACGCTTTGGCCCCTCTTCTATACACAATATCAGGGACTTCCTACAAACATGTAATAGGACTGCATCAGCTACCAGGGTTGGTTTCTCTACTTCTAGTAGTAACACGTGTTTTTTTCAGTCTATGATCTAATCATCAATACACACTTAAAGGCCCACAGGTTTATCAACAGCAGCCTGTTACACTGTCATTGCTTAGAACTATATAGTCATTTAGCCTAAAAACTGCCCAGTTACTATCTGTGAGTTCTATTTAGTAAGGGGTTTTAATGGTGTCCATTCCTGACCTATATAGGAATTTCCACAATTATATGATTCCCCACAATTTTCCTGTTTTCAATAAAAAATGAATGTCGTGATTTTTATGAGGCAGCAAACAGACTGCACATTGCAAAATCTTGTGCTAGTGACTAGAAAGCCTGCTGAGCTGTATTAGCTTTAACCATAGAAAAAGGTCCCTTTTTTTTTTTTATAAATTATCACATCCGTAGTCCATCGCCTGAGCAGTATTTAGAATGTCAGATGACGTACGAAGGCTTCTGGAGTTGAGCTGCAATCAACTGATTTACCTTTCAGTGATGAAATAAGAACAGGGGAGTCATTTCCAGTAAGTCTGGCTCTCTTGCAAAGTTCAGGAAGCAGCTTGTTCCACCACAAAGCCTAATCCACAAAAACCCACAACAAAAGTGTAAATTAACAAGGATTGCAAGTAAGAGTATGAAAGACCTGCTAAAAATACACTGAACTAAGCTCAGATGCGTACAAATACAGGTAGGTTACGATGAACTCAATAATTAATTTATATAATGCTTTGAAATGCAGTGGTTTTGCACATGTTGTATTTTCAATTTTCAGTGCAATCTTTCTATGCTGGAAAATTTTTTTACACAGTGCCCCCTAGTGCCTCTATAGATAAAAGTTTGTAAGAGGAAAAAGGTCACATAATTAGCAAGACTAATGCAGACAGAAGATTAAGGTTTTTCCCTCCAAACAGCCCCAAGCAAAGTGTGAAAAGCACTACGATAAGAACGCTGCTCTGTCTCCTGACCTGAGCTGTCTGCTTCCAACAGCTGGAGCAGTGAATTATCTTTTGTGTATAATTTTGTTGATAAGAGTGAAGAGAGAGGAAGAGATTTCTTTCCTTCTTTTTAAACGTGTCATCTCTTTTCTCCCACCCGTGTGCACATGCAGTAATGCAGCCTCACATTCAACTCTGTAACTAATGTGGAAACAATCGAAGAAACTATTTCCAGATCTGAATAAAAAGCACAAATCTGATCTAGTACATCCATCTGGTAGAGGATTCACCTTTGCTGACTCTGGCTAGCAAAACTGTGTGCAATTAATTGAGTAGCTGTGATGTGCAATGGAAGTAAACTCCTTTACTCCTAGAACACTGGAACAAAATCAGTTCCAAAATTAAAACTGTATAGAGACCTAAGGGGAAAACAGGACATAAAGAACATAATCTTTCCACTAGTGCACCAGCACCGTTCTGATGTTATAAGGTCAGAAGATGCCACTAGAACACAGGAAAAACACGTTTACATGTGATTTTATTTGAAGGACCATATTCTCTTATCAGTTAGCTTATCACTAAAATTTCACGTATTGTACCACAGCGTCAAAAAATTTAGAACACTGATTAGTGAGAAACTAGGTAGTTTTTCACTTACAGTGGAAAAAGGAACATATTACTCTCCCTTTTCTAAGGCACTGTGCCATCTGAAAAGACTATGGTTTACATTCACTAGAGCAAACACAAGAAGTCACAGAAGAAACTGGGGAAAAAAAATCCATTAAAATTAGTGAGGACTGAGTTACGGAATTCAAATGCCAAGCAAGAGGTGCAAAGCAAGCTGAGCAATTGACTTTGTCTGAAAGCTGGGCTGTTTGATCCATCCAGAGTCAATCTGTACACAATAGCATTTTAGTTAGGAAAAAACACAAAAACAACAAAACAACAAAACTGAAGAACTTGAATGGAAGTAGCTCACCCGATTGTCATCTTTCAGCTCGTGCTGAGCGTACGATACAGCTGCATCAGGACACTTTTCAAGAAGCTGCTCAATGGCTTCCTCGTACTTGCCGAGACGGGTACTGCAGAGCACACGGATGGTGAGGCCGACATCGCCGGCCTCTGTCAGAGGCTCCAAGACAGGCAGAGCAGAAGCTATATTGATTGACTGACTACATAAAAGAGACTGAAGACAAGAAGAAAAAGCATTGTTGAGATTTAAGACAAACTTTGCAAAAAAAAACCAGCTAACCATAACCCTAGAGCAGAAGCCTTTACTTATCGGGATAATTTTGAAATAGTATTTCTTTTAATAAATGTTACTGAAAACTCAGAAAGCAAGTTTAGAGTGGACTGCAAATGTAAAT
Organism: Alca torda; assembly: GCA_008658365.1. NCBI lineage: Eukaryota > Metazoa > Chordata > Aves > Charadriiformes > Alcidae > Alca > Alca torda. The sequence goes on from CM018081.1 coordinate 11,171,663, forward strand.
ATCATTGTTATCGCCATATCCTGTCGGTATTTTTTTATTCCACCATTTCAATCAGCCTTTTAGTTCAACTTGGATAATCTGGGGGAGAAGGAGGAGTGGAGTCCGCCACAGAAAGTTGTTCACACATACGTGAACATTTGCAGAACGGATCTAAGCTGTAAACAGTACGATTTAAGGGTTTCATACCTGTAGTTTTGAGATATCTTCATGGTAATCTTTATCAGATGGAGTGCCCATTGACATTATTGAAGTTACCCATGGGAAAATCAACCCAAAATGATTACAGGAGTTTATCTATACAAAAAAGAATCAAGTTGCAATAAAAGAAATATTTCTGGTAGTGACAGTTCCATGTGAAACCCACCATAAATGAGGAAGATTTTGCTCTCAAACAGCATCATTTTGAATAGCAGCTACTCTTTCTTCTGGTTCATACAATTTAGTAACAAATAAACTGGAAACTTCTATTTAATTCTGTATTTCAGATTTTCCATTCAAGATCCTTTAAAATTCATCATTCACACATTTTTCTCATTTAGTCAGCTTTATAAAATTGCAAACACTCCACCTGACAAACTCTCATCCTTTCATTTTAGCTCTTATTTCTGTCCAGAGTTGAGATTCCTATTAGAAGTGTATTTGTAAATGTCCCCAAAGAGTAGGACTCCCCAGAGCCAGCAGTAAAGAGATAAACTGTCCAGAATTAAAATACTAAGGATGGTATTTGGATAGATTTTGGAGGGACAATGCAGTCACAAAGCTTCCTCTGAGTGGTATACTTACCAGATCCTCTGTTGTTTTCAATGGCTTGGTCTCAGGAAGTTGCTGCTTTGATATTCTCCAAACATACTGAGAAGTAACCCTCAATAAAAGCTCCTGAAGTATTTCTTCCTGAGAGCACACTACAAGAAGAGCTTCCCAGAAATCCACCAAGAGCTGAGGAACAGTGTTTTCACTGTTACTACACAACGCCTAAGGACAAAACCATTAGAAGACAGAAGTTAACACAGATGACGGTAATTGTTAGCAGCAGAAGTAAGAAGAAACAGGAAGAACAGTTTTTCACTTTTACTAGAAGCAGAATTTTGGTTCCTTTTTTGTCTTGATGTATTTCTACTAGATGTGATTCAACATAATACAGTGCCAGGGAAAGTAAAAGTAAGGTAATCAATTCTAAACTATAGATTTGATTTCTTCTTCAAGATTTACTCCACGATCAGAAACGTCAGCACTGTTAGACTGCTAATTTGGAGGATTTTATATATGCCAATAGTCAAGCAGGTGTCTGTAAAAGAAGAATCTAAAGGCCACGATAAGAGATGCTGCGTAGCTCAGTTGGGTATAAATGGGAAAACCACAAGGGAGATGCTTTAAGGTCTGGTTTGCCAGCGAAAAAGACTTTTACTTGGTTTCCAACTGGCTTTAAACAATTTCTGATACAGGTCTTTCACAGTAACAGATAGAAGACTGCCACATACCTACATTGAAGAATACCTGGTTTTGACCCAAACAATGTTATTCATTGTAGAGAAAAGAAAAAGGGTTTCTCTATTCCCAATCTAAGTAAAGAAAACTTCAGTGACATCAGAAAAAATACTCTATTTATCCTTCTTCTCATGAACTGCAGAGACCCACTCATCACTCAGAAATTTATACAGAACATCAGAGCATTATATACCTTCATATTTAAGTCTGATTCTTTAGAAGCATGTTTCAATCCTAATGATTGATGCAGAAGGAGCTTAAGGAAGTGATTTACCTAAATTCTGTTAAATGTCAGTAGCCTTAGGAAGCCCAATTACTAGGAAGACATTGAAAGATCTCTGAGATCAGGCTATTCTCCACTCAAATGACATGGTCAAAACAAAGAACTTGACGTAATTATTTTTTTTCTTGATTTAACCAGTATTTCTTTCCAGAAGGTCAAGATTCTGACTCTATAGTTATCTATCATGACTGGAACATATATAACCCTCATCCCCCTCTTGCTGAAGAAATGCTGAAATGTGAGTGAAGGAGTGACCGAGGCTCCTTTGCTTACCCGAAACAACATCAGTATGAGAAAAACAGAGGCAAAAAAATTATCACAGGCCAACCTTGAAAAACATATCTGCTTCTTCCAGTTCAATTTTATTGTTCTCATGTAAAGCCACAGTGGCAGCCACCAGTAAACCCGGCTGCATCTCCTTCAGGTGAACAGCAAACTCCGTTGGAATAACAATTCCTTCCTTACACTGTCTCAAGAGTTTTGGTTGCCCAATGAAGCCACAGGCCAGTATCGTCTACAAACATAGTCAGATATAAATCAGGTAAAGAATTCAATCCACATATGATTCAACAGAGCAAACTCAGTATTTCCTCAGGCAGTGAAGTTTAGACAGATGAAATGAAGGAAAGTCAGGGCATGGAAATAAACCCTTCCTACAATTTACAGACCAGCTCTCCAGAGACCGAGCTCCAACCCATGTGCCAGAGCAGCAATAGGCCATTTGCCTCAACACTGCAAGGAACATGCTGTTGAAATCTGGAGTTACTGTACATATAAGAAAGACAGATTTCACTGTGAAACCCAAAATATTCAATACACACTGTGTTTTGAAAAATCCCTGGCTGAAATTTCAATAGACTGTTTTGCTAAATTTCAGTAGACTCCTTCACTGAAGTATGATTTTTATTTTGAAAATACCCCTGAAACAATGATCACAATGTTCTGCACTATGTGCAACAGTAAGCTGCTTCTGGATATCTGAGTGCTTTTGAAGGTAAGCATGACAAGATACTATTTCCACTTTAGAAGACAGTGGGGAAATGATAGCTAGGCAGATTAAATGAATTACACAGGAAATACAAGACAGACCTAGGAGTAAATTCAGATTTCACCCCGCTGTGCTTACGAACTACCTTTCCTTTCTTTATCTTTCTGAAACTGCTATTGTTTCTACTTCACAACAAAATGCTTTTTAAAGGTGAGGTGCAATAGAACATTTTTTTAATAGCTCAGATTAAAAAGAAACAAAAAGGAAAAAACCCAACACGCAAACCCCAGCCACCTTATTTTCTAAATAACATCCATGCAGTGCAATGTGCACGTTTGCTCACAACACGGCGACTTTACTTGATGGTGCTGCCAGTGGTCAGAAAGCAGGTGGTGCTGGATATCGCTGTTGAAACAGCTCTCCACAGCTCCCACCTTGCGATTCAAAAACTGCTAACTTTGAAAGCTCTCCTGGACTTCTCCAACTGAAGCATGATACCTGACTTTGAAACAGCTATCAGTTCCTTTTAAAAGTTTTTAGACCTCCAATATCTCACTCTCAGAAACAGTCTGCACTTCAAGCTCTGTCACCTTTGAATATTCTGGCAGTGCTCATCAACCTTAACAAGAAGTAATTTATAGACTGGTCTCAGTCTTAAAACCACACGTGAGCATGTATGGCAGAGACTACTTCACTAACATTTTTCCCCTCATTGACATGGAATTCTTGCTTTGATAGCACTGAAGTAGGTTCTGATCTGGTCTTACTAAGGGTTAAGTACTTTGGTTCCACATAAGATGGGAAACCGTATACAGAAACTTTAGTTTGTGTGCACCACAGACATTCCGCTCTGAGAATAATTTTATAAGGACACACAAATGGCGTTTTCAGGGGCATATCCCATATCAATTACAGGTGGAGGGGTGTAAAAATGCTCCTATACAACCGTGCCGTACTGCTGAAGAGCAATGCCTTGTTACACCCCAGTAAACAGCATTTAATTTATCAAGAATTAACAGCTTCAAAACTTTTGCATATTTAGTAAGGCTTTGCCAAGCTAAGACTACCGTCCCTGCAGGGTAAACAGGAGAGTCCCAGTGTATGCCAGCCCTCGATCCTGCTGCCATTGCTGACATCCAGTGGAGCCTATACTGCACATCAGGGAGAAGGGGAGTAACTGGAAGTTTATTTTACTGTAAAATACAACTACAAGCCAAACCTACTGACTTGGGCTTTGCAAAGTGTGAATAGCTCATGCTTTCAGCATACTTTACCTCCTTATAGGAGTCCATCTCATGTTCATACATCATCAGGTCTCCCATTTTCAGAGCCATGAAAGCCTTAGTAAGTGTCAGGACCACTGACGGCATCATCTTTTCTACTTTCTGAAGATACTTCACAGCTGTCAAAGGACATACGTTTGTCATGCAGGGGCTGCACAGGATATGCGGCAGCTGCACAGGGTCAGCAACACAGAATATTTGGAGAACTTTATTTGCTGATTCCTATTAAAATAAAAGCCATTTGACAGTTTAGACCTTTCCAGATATACAGTCTTCTATGGCATATGAAAGTATTGTGGGGTTGGGGGGTGGGTTGTTTTGTTTTTTTTTATAAAACAGACAGAACAGCTTAGCTATCAAATCACAGTGCCTTTCCTGCCTCTTTCCTCCCTCCTGGTAAAAGTAAAGGATCTCTAACCAGGAGGGACTCAACCCATATTCTGGGGTGCTAAGAGAACATCCACCAGCACAGTGAATTGGTTTTACCAACCCGTACAATTTGGCAATGCTCAAAGAAACAGTTTGTTTTGTTACAGAAAGGGGAGAAGAAAGAAATTTGTGGCAGGGCTTTTCTAAAACAGAAGTGCCTCTGTCTGCAAGCAGCAGCTAGGTCATTAGCAACATGCATCGTGATAGCCAAGCCCTTAATATGCTACTTGAAAGCAGCCCAAAGCATCACAGGTGTTGCTTGCTATTTTGTCAAGAAAAATGGGAAAATAAAAACCACGTGAAAAAGAACAACTGTAAAACTAAATCAGCAGCTCAGCATTTTCAAAGGGAATTTAATTAAAATTTGATACACAGTTCTTAAAAATAAAAACTAAATCAATAGATTAAGAAAAAAACCACTTGCTTCTACCTTGCTTAGTTCTTCATTTAAGTCTTCGTTAAGAGAATGAGTTAAGTAAAATATAAGTCCTCTCTCATATGTCTGGATTTCATCACCTTCTGAAACTAGCCTCTTTAAAACTTCAGTCATGGATAAACCTGACATTCTGTAGTACGGCAAAGCAAGGTGGTAATCCTTTGTGTCAAACCTGAAGGCAACAGAGAGGAAGGAAACTAAGAACAAAACAACTAAGGGCAACACTTTCGCCATCAGTGTTTGTTAAGAGCTAAAATAATACATCCAACAAAGTTGCAGACACACCAGTATCTGCAAATACATAGCTAATATTCAACATAATGTTGTATTCTGTAATCAATGACAACGAAGACAACCAGATACCGCAGAGATGACTAGATTAAGCTGTTTTCATAGAACATAACGATTTATATTATATATGCAATACTAATGTAAAGCAAAGAATGATGGATTTTCATTTTAAGGTTACGTTACTGGAAACAAAAACTCACCTAATATCACTTTGACATCTAAAACATACCTGCTGTAGCAGTCTCCTAGGAAGGCACAACTTTCTCTGAATGCTCTTAGAAGTTCTTCTTTCTCATCTGATTTAAGGAAACTAGGGTCCATTATAGCTGCTCTGACCAGTAAGTGAGCCTCACTTAGAAGATGGATGCAACTCTCAGTTTTTACATTTTCGTAAGTTCTACTATAATCTACCTAGAACAGACACAGGATACACTTAGGCTGCTGGCAAAAATTAAGAATATACAGGAACAATTCCAATGAGGGCAGCAGCCATTTGAAACAGGATTATGGGCTATTCATGAGAAATACATTACGTTATATTCAGCTGTGGCATGCATCAGAGATTAATTAACAGTACTTATCTTTAGTCACCAAACAACAAAAGCAGGAGTTGGGTAATACCATTTCTCTGTAAAGCTGAACGGTTGAAACAGTGTTTATAATATATAAATTCCAGCCAGGCTCTGACTCAGAATTTGTTCTGGATTTGATGCTGTCGGCCTTTCTGGAACTAGAGAGAAAGAAAGAGTGGAGTTGTCAGTGTCCAAATAAACACTATGCAGCAAAAAAACCCCACTCACTCGATAATTTAAATGCATAAATAAGTATGTTTGCAGGCTCCTAAATGCTTGAGAGTTACGTTGTGAATTTTAGTCATAATGGCTAATAACAAAATGGGGATAGGCATCTTCATATAGAGGAACAGCATCAAAACTATCCACTACATCTTCTCCTGGGCTTAAGACCAGGTAGTATCAGATACTTACATGAAGGCAAGTAATTCAAACTAGCTAAGACGTTTACTTACTTTCTGTAAGGACTTACTGCATGTTTGCCCCTGCAGCTCTATTAAAGTGTTTGCGAAGACACGGCACAAGAAAAATATTTGAACACTCTTACTGTAACGCACTGTAATGTGTAATGTAATGCCCTAAGGTTAAAACACTGTAGGAAAACACAAATTCTTTTTGTTCTGTTTTTTTGGGAGGTTGGTTTTAACTGTTCTGGGATATTTACATCTTTATTTTCAAATTATGGTGTTAAGTAGACTAGTATTTGTTCAACTTATGTTCTTTACAGAAGACAAAAAGCGTATCTGCCTCAAACGCCAACAATAATCTTTGAAACAACACAACTAGCAGCAGAAACTGTGCTGTACACACAGATAACTACAGTATTTTGAATTACCATTCTCCTTGATGGACTTATCCTCATCTTCTCCTGAATAATGTCTGTTCTAGGCTTCAAGAAATACTGGTTCAAATAACTCTTCCATCAACTATAGCTGTCCCACTTTTGTTAATGAACTTGAACCAACTTTATAATAAATGTGATTTCTGAATAGCTGTTTTAGGATAGCTGTTTAGCTGTTTTATGAAAAGCCCTCAAAAAAGAATGGGAATAGCAGTTCTGATGGAAATAGATAAAAAGTTACAAATGCCTCTAGCTACATACATCCTACAAGAGCATCTTGGGCCAAAGTCCAGTCCTTCTTTTGTCATGGGTTACTATAGTGATGTTCATAACTTTTCTTGGAAATTACCCTTAGCCAAATATAAGACATTCTCATTTTGTGCTACAGCACATTCTGTTAGCCTGTAGCTTCAGTACTCCTACATATTTTTGTTTCTAAGGATAAAGACTTTTTCTTCTCAATAGCAGGTATGTTCTTAGTAACATTATTTCAACATTACTTACGAAAGTTAAGTTTTTTACAATCTTAAGTAACTTATTTTGTTGATTTCAAGCATTTGTGACCCTACCCTCATTTCTTATATGTCAGTTAATAAAGCAGAATTGGGGAAAAAAAAAAAAAAAAGAGCTTGATTTCTGTTCTCATGTACCACCTAGGGAATTATTTCCAAACAGTTTTTCCACAGAGGAAACTCTCTACAACTCCAACACCCACAAATTCAGCGCTGTACACAGAGCTATAAATACCATCTCCCCAAAAGACACAAATCCTTACAGCATCCTTCTTGTAGGCCTTCTTCTCTCAGTAATATCTTCTGAGTCCGCCTTAGTCAAAAGAATTATATGGTTTTTGAAATGACAGATAGCTCTGGGTCCTATAAAAAGCTGCATTCTTAATGTGCAGACATCCAGTGCCACAGGTGGACAAGCCTACAAGGGAAAGTGAGTGTTTTGCAATTTCAGCTAGTATTTATTTTGAGTCTTTAAATAAAATTAAAAAAAGAAAAAAAGAAAAAAATGAAAATAGGTAATCTTTGACCAATGATCTGACACTAAAAACATTCACTGGCTTTCCTAACTTTTGAGTGCTTCACTTAAACGAGAATAAAAATACTTTAGAACTATGACATAAATCATTTAACAAAGGGTAAAACATAAAAATCATTTCACTCATCAAAGCAACTACACAGTTGTAGCTGTGTGTCTCAAAATAACTGAGCCTGTAACCCACAGTGAAAACACCGAAAGCTGAGACTGGAGAAGGGACAAGACAGATCGTGTCATGTGTTTGTATTCTTTATCTCAATACCTCTATGGAGAACAGAGAATACATCTTCGGCTCTTGAAAATTTTATACTGCTTCTACTGTCCCATTGTTTCTTTCTGTCTGCTATCTACATGCTCCAAAGAAATCCTTACATGCTAACTTAAAATACACTTCAGTCTATCTTCCCTGCTATTTTTATTAATGTATACCCCAATCTTTATGATTCAACAATTTTTTACTGATAAGCAATTTAAGGAAAAGTCTAGACCTCCAAGCCCTCCTCCTGAAAAGTATGCACCGAGTATCTGGTAGGAGACTTGTCTGAGTGCCTACACTCCTCTTACAAAAACTGGTTTCTTCAGGACACCCGAGAGAGAGAAACATCATCAGGTGCAATAAGGAAAAAACTGCACCCTTCATTCAGATTTATAAAGGAAAGTATGGAATTTAGTTTAAAATGCAAGTGATTTTATAGCTTCTGATGTTTTTGAAAACTTTCTACTAATGGTCTAGCATTTTAAACAGCAATACTAGATTGTTTCATTGAGACATTTGTAGACAATTAAAATACAATATGCCATTTATGTGAGTAAAGTATTAATTTTGGATGTTATTTTATTGGTTTGGCCAACAGAAACTAACAGGATTTCAGAAGGAAACAAAAGGAAACTAAATGCCACACCACTACCCCCATTCTTTTAGCAAGATAACAAGAGGCGCACCTTCACAGTTGTATCAATATATGGATCCTCGTCACGAGCTGCTGCTGCACTGCACCGCACTGTGAAACACTGCAGTTTCTCACTAGAGGGAAAGAAGAAACCACAACGATGAAGGAAAAAAACAAAGACTTGCAAAAATCAAGTAGCCAAGACCACACAGAATTAGATCTTTTTTTCTTTGTAGAAATGGGGAAGCCTAGGCAGGAGGGTATGCTGCACTATCACATGAGCCTAACCAGAGAGTTCGGGAGGCTATGAAGAATATATCAGAGGAGAAAGAAGAAAAAAAAAAAAAAAAAGCAGCAGCATAGAGAAATGTAGTAATATCATCAGTAAAATCATAAATATAGTACCTTGTAATGACGTGCAGGAACTGCGGAGTGAGAACTGCCTGCTCTGACTTCTCCGAATATTGGTAAGTAGAAATCAGTTCTACTAACTTCCCAACAGAGTAGAGATATCCAACGTGGGGTAAAGAGAAAAAGCAAAAGAGACTCAGTAGTTCTCTCTCATTCTCAGTTTCCTCACAGGCAGTCACAGAACCTCCTAGAAGTAACAATTAGAAAGACATTTTATACACCTCATAAATCAAAACCTGGCAATTCCTTTGCAAGCCTGATGCCTAAAAGATACTATCAGACCTGCCCAGGTTGCAGACTGGTTTTGTTAGTAGCTAGTTAAGAGAAAAAGAACTACATGAAGATCAGTGCGCAGGTCAGATCAGTGCGCAGGTCAAAAATCTGCATGTCATCTCATTTGGAGGCATTATTAACAAAAAAGTGCGGATATACCACCACGTGAAGAAATTCTATAGATGTAACAGAATCTGAGAGCCCTGGCAGATTCAACAGCTAAGCATCCATGGACTGAATGATCAGCCTGATCTCAGACAGCCACTTGTGAGCTCATCCATAACTGCAGTGCACCAAAATACAGGTCCTCACTTAAGGGAAAGAAAGGCTGGGAATGGCAGAATTTATCCACAAAGCCACTTTGGCATGTAAAGGCTGCGTTCAGATTCTACGGAGCCTTTGTCAAAGACTGCAGATCACACGAGAAGATAAGGTTGCTGGAGTTAAATGGCAAGTAGCTCATTCTCTTGAGTCAGCTGCAACTTAAACGGCGCTTTGCTACTTGGCAGAGAGACAAACAACAACCACAAACTGGGTGAGCAGGCAGGAAAGCTGACTGATAACATACAGCGTTAAATTTTTCCACGGGTCTGCTGGGGCTTGAGCTTGCGCGTGTTACTGAGCCCCTAAAATCTGCCTTCATCCCTTGCGGTTTTAATTAAAGCCTGGCAGAAAGGTAAATAATCTTCGAATTAGAAAGGATCTTATCTTAGAAAGAAATCTCAGAAAGAAAAGAAATAATCTTAATGATTATTAAGGTTTACTACTCTGATTTCCAGCATTCACTAATGAGAGGCAGCCTAGCATGAGGACAATTTTATGAATGCAACGTAAAGAGTGACTGTTTTGTGATGTAACGTTGATCACTAGAGAACTGATAAAAGCTGATTTAGTCTTCCTCTTTTGTTGTGGTGAACTGACATTTTAGTTCAAGGTTTATGCAGAACTTGGAGAAACTGAAAGACTTTTTCATTAACAGAAGCTCAGTTTAAATTATTGAAAACGAAGGAAAGACCTTAATTTAAAAACAAATTATACAGAAACAGTGTACAAAACAGAATATACAAAGAAGCCCCTTCCTTTCCCAGGTCTCCCATGACACAGGCCATAGTGCATCCACGCATATCCATATACCTGTCCGGTATACAGGAAGCAGCTGAACAGAGTGCAGCTTTGTCTCCTCACAAAACCCAAAAGGCGACTGGTCAGGTGTAAAACGTCTAGAGAAAAAAATCCAAAACAGCAACATGAGACCTCAGTGAGAAATGACGATGAGCTACTTTGGACAAGTAAACAGCACCACCCACAACAGGCATAGCTGACGTTTTAATACTCAACAACAATGTGCACTCCTCCTACTACTGTTAGTACCACAACAATGCCAAGAAGCACGTGGCATAGATAGAGACAACTATCTTGAGTTCTTGCAAGCAAAAATCCTCTTTCTTTGCTTGTCTGCAAGACATATGTCAAAGTCTGGGATCACCGGAAGACATGTTCCAAATGATTTGAACCTCAGTTTAACCTATCACACCCCCCCTCTCTTTTTATTCAGCTGAGCTATATGTAACATGGTGCCATCTCCAATCCTACTTTTCTTTCCTATTGTGTGTCATCCTTTTTCCTGCTTTGCTTTGGAATTCACTGCTGGACTGTGAGAGCAATTCTTCCTCAGTTTGGTATCAAAGTTTGATGGCTTTGTTCACTAACAAACTAAAAAGTATAGTTTCTTAGCGCTTAAGATACTTCGTAAACTCCCTTTGCTAGCTGGAGAAAGGGACAATATTTTTTTTTAGAGGTACTCAAGTAAGTATCACTTCAGCTGGAGCTGATGAAAGCTGCAGAGTAAGTAACAGAAGGCAATACCTTGATTAAGGTCACACAGACAGGACTGCAGATCAGTCTTGTGCGTAATCCTTTAAAATCCTTCTCTAAACAATAACAGAATTTATAGAATCACAGAATTACAGTACGGTTTGGGTTGGAAGGGACCTTAAAGACCATCCAGTTCCACCCCCCTGCCCTGGGCAGGGACACCTCCCACTAGACCAGGTTGCTCCAAGCCCCATCCAGCCTGGCCTTGAACACCTCCAGGGATGGGGCAGCCACAGCTTCTCTGGGCAACCTGGGCCAGTGTCTCACCACCCTCACAGTCAAGAATTTCTTCCTAATACGTAATCCTAAATTAGACGGATATCTAATCCTAGATTAAATAGATCCCAAATTCCTAAATTTAACATAAACTGCTTCAGAATAAGGTGTGTTTCACTGAATGAGGTGCTGGATTCTGCACCTGGGAAGGAGTAACACCTGACCCAAGTATAAACTGGGAGAGGAGTGGCTGGAGAGCAGCCCAGCACAAAAGGACCTGGGGATGCTGGTCGGCAGCAGCTCAGTAGGAGCCAGTAGCATGCCCTGGAACCAAGAGGACAGACCGCATCCTGGGGGGCATCCAACACAGCACGACAAGCCGGTCAAGAGAGGGGATCATCCCGCTGTATTTAGCGTTGGTGTGGCCTCACCTGGAGCACTGTGTGCAGTTCTGGACCCCACCATTTGAGAAGGATGTGAAGGTCCTCGAACGCGTCCAGAGGAGGGCAACCAAGCTGCTGGTTGGGCTAGAAGGCATGTCCTATGAGGAGTGGCTGAGGACTCTGGGTTTGTCTGGTTCTGAGAGAAGGAGGCTGACGAGCAACCTCATTGCTCTGCAGCTCCCTGAGGAGGGGACGTGGAGAGAGGGGTGCTGAGCAATTCTCCCTGGGATCCAGGGACAGGACACCTGCGAATGGTTCAAAGCTATGTCCATCAGGGGAGGTTTAGACTTGGCATTAGGAAGAATTTCTTTACCCAGAGGGTGGTCACACACAGGAACAGGCTTCCTGGAGAGGTGGTCGATGCCCCACGCCTGCCAGTGTTTAAGAGGCATTTGGACAATGCCCTTAATAATTCACTTTAACATTGGGTCAGCCCTGTTGGACTAGATGATTGTTGCAGGTCCCTTCCAACTCAATTATTTGATTCTATTAAAAAACAGGCTGTCTTTAGTACCATATTATTTCCTTAGTGAAAAAAAAAAAAACACCAAAACTTATAAAAACCCCAGAAGTCAGAGTACCAGGATTCTTCTTTCAACAACACGTGAACCACAGCTCATTTTGGTTTCTTGTAGTAAATTAACTCATGAAGGGGAAAATACATTTGTAATACCTGAAAAGCAGATACCGCACTTGGAAGCGCTTTGTGTCTGCTGTCGGTAACTCTGTGGACTCCAGCGTGATGGGTATCTCACATAGCTTACTTTCTTCCCCAAGCAGCTCCACTGGCTTCTGACATATGATGAACTCATCTAATTCAAGCTGCGAAGTATGTGATGAAGGGTCTTCATCTCTTACCCCTTAACAATGAAAATGCTATATTAATTGTCCAAACCATTCAATTTTGCAGTAAGAAAATGCTATGACACAATATCAGTTAAATACTCCAATCACAGCTACCTAGTTAGCATCGGCTACCCCAAACCATGAGATTTTGAACACAGCGATGCCAGACGATGAGAACAATCCTTCATTTAAGCCTCAACAGTCTTAATAACCAAGAGTCAAGACTGCTAAAAAAACTAGTAAACTGTTCATCGTAAGGCAAGTCCAAGGCAACCTGTGCCACAAAGCGCTGGCTGTCAAAAAGTGTCATTCTGTTGGAGAGGTTTTAAGAAGGAAAAGGCAGCTATGATAGGAAGCTGCGTTATCTTAAACTCACTTAAGTTCTGGAAAATAAATCCTAACAGCATTCAGAAAATAATTTGAACTTTTCTCTTTGGTCTTTAGAAATAAAAACAATTAGTGGCAGATGTCATTATCTGAGTTAAGACCCATCTTCACTCTATGAAGAACATTCCAGTTTATATTTTCCCTGACAAGTCTTGTTTACCTTTAAATTTTTTATAGGTACAGTTTCCATCTCTAAAAGACCATCTTTCTCTGTTTTAAGTTTCTTCAATTATAAATGAAGGATTTTCCTAAGGATTTGTTGGTGTTCATCTGATACTTTTGGAAGATGGGGATTCATTACATATGGATTGATTTCTTGCAATACACGGGAATGAAACTTTCTGAGTAAAACTATTTCTGGGATTTCTAGGATTCTAAAGCAAGTCTCTGAATAAGAGGACTGAAAAAGGAGAATTTGCTGACACCTTGTTTATGCAGGTTCTGAGCCTACTAACAGTTACAAAAGTGCGTATGCATCACCACAGAAGCATTCTTAAATGTGTAAGTCAGTATGCACGGTCCATTTCAAGCTTCATGAGATGCTTCTTCCGTTTGGCCTCCCACCGGTCCCTTAGAGGAGACACAGTTATTTGGGCAGTGACACTGATGGAATAATTTTTCTGAACACAGCACACTGAACTACTACCGCTTTGATATGGACCATGGTGGCACCCCAGAACAGGGTCCCAACCCTATGTCTGCAGAGGCTCCGCTGTCCTGAAAGGGTCTGCAGAATGATGGCGTATTTGTGTTACCTCCAACTGCAGGTGGTACAACCTTCCATGCACTAGACTATTCAGCTGACAGTCCTAAAATGATCTGGAAATATTTCCTGAAGGGCAATGACCTTGTTTAAGCCGACTTTGAGAATAACAGGAATGAGTTAGCAGATTCTTGGAAATAAAAAAAAAATAAAATTCTGTACTTACTTCCATCCACAGGCTTTTCTAGCACGCCAACGTTATGTGCACATTGCTCTGTCCTGTCTGCGCTTTGCTCAACCAGTTCCAGTTTCAGGATCAGAACATCCAGCTCTGTTGTTACGGCTATATGTCTGGCACAAAATGCAACTTCAGCAGGAACGAAGTTGTCCATGTGTAAAATTAAGGAGCGTTCAAAGTCTAGCACAGTCAAATTCTGTTTTATGACCAGATATTTCAAGCAGAACATGACTAGTTTATTTTTGCAGCCCACAAGAAGATCTCCGTTTACAGGACAACATGAAATGCACAGGGGAGGATCTGAAAGTGGCATTTCCACAATTGACATCTGTTCTTTTAAGGTTTCGCTGTATGACTCTTCCATCTTGTGACCAACCATCCGAACGCAAACACGAGAACTCCCTGCAGACATGCACCTCCAGTTCGTATACGCTCTTAGGAAAGTGGCTTTGCTCTTTTCTTCAATTGTCACCAGATAGTCTCCTTAAAAGAAAACAGTGGTACTGATGAGACACTGAAGACTAGATGACACAGTTCTTGAGCTCTTTCTTTACCTGCTGTAGTGCATTAGAGAGAACATCCTACGTTCTCAACTCTTACATAAAATTCCAAAAACAGTTTCCACCAGATTTTCTCAAATTATAGCCAAAGCGCAAGTTTCTTTGCTGGGTGGAACACACTCCACATACCATTAAAAAAAACAACCCACTTCTAGATCTACGTCCAGCCTAACTCTAAAGCGAATCCACTGCAGGAGCTGGGATTGCAGACAAGGTGTTTCCCCCCCCCTCCCCTGCCCCCGCATTAACGGGAAAATGTTTTGTTCTCTGAAGCCCGGGCGAAGTCGCGGATCCCTGAGGACCTGTGGGACCGGCCGGAGCGACCGCCCGCCCCGTGGACAGTGAGGGCAGGGGCCCAGGATCCGACCGGGCCGCGGGAATACGGCAAAGACAGCGCCGTGCTGCCCGGGCACCCCGCACCGGCCCGGCCACCTCCAGCGCCCGCACGGCTCCCAGCGCCGGCCCGGGACGGGCCCTAACGCGGCCTCAGCGCCGCGGCGCCTGGGGACCGCCTCCGCCCGGCCGGCCCGGCGCGGCCTCTCCCCTCAGCCTCTCCCCTCAGCCCAGCCGTTGGCTCCCCGGCCGCCCCAGCCGAGCGGCACCGACCTGCCTGGCTGTGTGCCATGCGCAGCACGGGGCCCAGGGTGGCGAAGGAACCCAAGGGCTCGCAGCGGCCCTGGTCGCCCAGCGCGAAGGCCTCCACCCGGCAGCTGGCCGCCGTGCCGGCCACGAAGAGGACATCGCGGCCGCAGCAGAAGCGGGCCGGCTCCCGCTCGCAGGGCACCACTCGCTGCGACCCGAAGGGGTGCAGGTTGTAGAGCCGCACCATGCTCCCCGCACGGCGGCCCAGCGCCCGCCGCCCCAGCTGCGCTCCGCCGCACCCGCCTCCCGGCCGGGGCCGCCCCCAGGCGGGGCCGCAGCAGCCGCCGGGTGCTGTGGGCGCACGGTCTGTTCTTGAGTGCAAAAGCAAAGGCGATTTTGGCCGTTTTGTATCTAAATACAGCCGTCCTTCTTTACAACTCCATAAATTGCGCATACGCAGCGTCCTCTGCAGACAGCCCTTACAAAGGCTTCCGAAAATGGTTTGCTTCTGGGGTATCCTCAGCACACGCAGCCCTTTTTCTCCCTCCTGGTTTTGCAGAACATGTAGGGAAGGGACAAAACAAAGCCAAACTTAGAAAAACCCGAAACAAAACTGGAAAGTTTTTTCTCCAATTCAGGACTAAAAAAACATTAAGCTAGTGGGTCAGCAGTTTTTGTCTGAACTGCATCCTATACTTTGTTTCCAAGTGCCTATAAAGCCCCATTCATTTGGACATACTGTTAAACATTAGTATTTGTCTTTACTAGGACAAGGTAGAAACATAAAAATGGCAATGCTCTTTTATTTTCCTTTTATCTGAATCAAACGCAGGGAGCTGTGCAGGGAAAAAAAATTACCTTTTCCTTTGCATAATGTCACAATCACACCACCACCACACTTTTTTTTTAAAGTAGCAAGTTTTATGTCATTAGCAAGTAATCTGGTAGTATGCTGTAGTTCTGTTCAAAAGTGTAATAGCATCTGCCATAACTAGTCAGGTCAATCTCTTGAGTGCAGCATTATTCGGTTAGTTAACTCTGGGGATTTTAATGCCAATCTTCTGTGAAGCTGGCCTTACTGGGAAAATGTCTTTAGGAAAGCTTAGGTTCCTTTGTATTGCATAGACAGGGTTGGAATAGTAACGGTGGTGTTAGTGCTACAACAACCTGAAGTGGCAGCAGTCCCCTGCTTGTGAGAAACCAAAAATCAAAGACAGTATGTCTCAGGACATGTTGGGATCACAGGACAGCACACACGTCCTGATTTCTTCTATAATTTGCACATGACTAAATGCTACCAAAACCTGCTATCTCAAATGGTCCTTACTTCGTAAGTATACACATTAATAGTAAAGAAGAAAAAAACAGAAGGTATAACCTTTAAAACTTTATTTGAAAACAATTTAACAAGTGAACAGGGTTCTTAAATTCTTTTTTTTTCTCTAGTAAGTTTTTGCAGGCTTCAGTTTTCTAAATACTCATCTGCTTCTTCAGCCTCTGCTTCCACTGAGTCTATGCCGACTTCTTCATAATCTTTTTCAAGGGCAGCCAGATCTTCCCGGGCTTCAGAAAATTCTCCTTCTTCCATTCCTTCCCCAACATACCAATGTACGAAGGCACGCTTAGCATACATTAGATCAAATTTGTGGTCGAGACGAGCCCACGCTTCAGCAATAGCAGTTGTATTACTCAGCATACACACAGCCCTTTGCACTTTTGCGAGGTCACCGCCCGGCACCACAGTTGGAGGCTGGTAATTAATGCCCACCTTCAAGAAAACAAACGAAAACTTTCCTTACAAGTGCTAAGGCTTAAAGACTTATTTCTGTTAATAATTAAAAGTTACTATGGTTATGAACAAATAAAATAGCTTACAGTTACTTTGCACTTCATCAAAATATTTAACAAAGACATCACAACACTGTAGAATGACTGTTACCACTGAATACTATACAGTTCCTAACAATTCAAACATCAAGCACTTAAAAAGCTATGTACGTACCTTGAATCCAGTTGGGCACCAGTCCACAAATTGAATTGTACGTTTAGTCTTGATAGTAGCGATCGCGGCATTGACATCTTTGGGAACAACATCACCTCTGTATAACATACAGCAGGCCATGTATTTGCCATGGCGAGGATCGCATTTTACCATCTGGTTGGCAGGTTCAAAACAAGCATTGGTGATCTCAGCCACAGATAACTGCTCATGATATGCTTTTTCAGCGGAGATGACAGGGGCGTATGTTACCAGGGGGAAATGGATGCGTGGGTATGGAACAAGGTTAGTTTGAAATTCTGTCAGATCTACATTGAGGGCTCCATCAAAACGCAGTGAAGCTGTGATGGATGAAACAATTTGCCCAATTAATCGGTTTAAATTGGTGTAAGTGGGACGTTCAATGTCAAGGTTACGACGACATATGTCGTAAATGGCTTCATTATCTACCATGAAGGCACAGTCTGAATGCTCTAATGTCGTGTGGGTAGTTAGAATCGAGTTGTAAGGTTCCACCACAGCTGTGGAAACTTGTGGTGCTGGGTAAATCGCAAACTCTAGTTTAGATTTTTTTCCATAATCAACAGAGAGCCTTTCCATGAGCAGAGATGCAAACCCTGAACCAGTGCCACCTCCAAAACTATGAAAGATAAGGAAGCCTTGCAGCCCTGTGCACAGATCAGCCTATAATGGGGTGGGGGGAAAAAAAAAAAGTTATTGATTTTGGAGAAAGCAGTATTAAAATAATTGTTCAAACACATTTCTTTCTTACGTTTGTTAGTTTTAGCTTGTTATAATTAAAAAAAACAGCATTCTTGAAAGGTGGTCTTCCTCTTTTCTTGTGTCTTTTACTCAAAAGTACCAGTGCCTCCATATAACTTTTAAATAATAAAATACTGCTATTCAGAAAAAGTTGCTTATTGTCTTTGATGCCATTTTAATACTACTGTAAGAAGAGCAGCTGTGCACCACTGTGACAAGTTACTATAAATTACAGCTGAGCTACAGCTTTAGAATCTATGTTCCCATTCTAGCTTTCAGCAAGTATCAAGTAGATGTTGAAAAACAAGAGTTTTTTTTATTTTTGTAATTTTAAACAGACAATTGCTATTTCACTTTGAATCTTATTACCTTACAGGAGTTTCTCACAATGCAATGTCAAGATTAAAAAAAAATCAACTAGAGAAGTAATTAAAATTGCTAAGCGTTCAGCCAAAATCTGAGGTTCAGGGTACTAGAAATATTTTGTGTGACACATAACAGCATGATTCAAACTGAAAATAACAAACAAAAAAGTATGAAAGTATTTCAGAACCTAAAAAAATTTAAAATTTTACTGATTGCATTTTTCATTAACTGGAGGGGGAATAAAGAAATAAAAGTGTGGTTTTGTTTTGAACAATTAACTACGCACAAAATTCTTAGGGAAAAAACTCAGCAAGCCATCATGACGGATAGCTACACAGCTGTATCAATTACTTTAAATACTGACTTGCAGCATGAATTCTTACCAGTTTGCGAATGCGGTCTAGCACTAGATCAACAATCTCTTTTCCAATAGTATAATGGCCTCTGGCATAATTATTGGCTGCATCCTCTTTCCCAGTAATGAGCTGCTCAGGATGGAACAACTGCCTGTATGTACCTGTACGCACTTCATCTACAAAGAAACAAAATACCACAACATAAATTTGATCTGTTCATTTCTGTGTGCGCTGCCTAGTGACTACACACTAACTGCACATGTCAAAAGAGTGCAGACAGCATCCCTGGCTATACACAGCTTGTGTGACTAGCCTAAAAAGTTCGTACAACTTCAGCCCCTTTGTTTAGGGGAAAACATCAGGCACTCACAAAGCAGTATTTGCACGTGAGAACACAGGTCACTCAGAAAACTACATTACAGGTACAGACAAGATTCTGGATAGCAATTAAACAAAACTCTGGATGCAGTGCAGCAGTCTACAAAGATAATCCAGACTGTAAAAAAGGTCTGTTGTTTTCCAGATGTTGTTACCTGTAGACCATTGTTTCACTCCTTTCAAATAATAACCTCAAATGTCAAAATGGCATCCAGACACACATCTTTTCAAATCTACAGTGTTCTGAACAAACAAAAAAGACTGTAAGGAATCTGTAGGGGATCTTCACTTTTACACTGAAGATCTTTAATGCTGGGTACATACCAACTACGGTTGGCTCAAGGTCCACAAACACTGCTCTGGGAACATGTTTACCAGCTCCTGTCTCACTGAAGAAAGTGTTAAATGAATCATCTCCACTTCCCATAGTTTTATCACTCGGCATTTGACCATCAGGCTGGATCCCATGTTCAAGACAATACAATTCCCAACATGCATTTCCAATCTGAACACCAGCCTGACCAACATGGATGGATATGCACTCACGCTGCAAATTAAAAACAGAACAATGGTAACAAGATATGGGGCTATCTGTCTTCTAGATTTTATTCTCATGATAACTAGCTACCTGTGGGTTGTATCTTTGCATGATCTTTCTCTGCTGCAGTATTAGTCTGGTGGAAGGTGTCCCTGCCCATGGCAGAGGGGCTGGATCTAGATTATCTTTAAGGTCCCTTCCAACCCAAACTACTCTGATTCCCTGGTTGCTCTTGAGTGACAATTTAACTGATCAAATTATCTGACTCTACTCACATTAGTTGACCTGGGCTGACTTTGAGAATATTGAAAAATCTTTAAGACAACATAGTCCCTATGAACACAGAGGGTGAATACAGATTCATCATCCCTTACCATGCCGCACGTATATTAGTTTATTTTTCACCTTCCTTTAATTTTGGAAGACTTCTTTATAAAATATCCTCTTGATTTACTGACAAATTATGTACTGGGTAACTGCTGCAAGAATCTTTCCTGCACTTAATATGTTTTCCTTTATAGTAAGCATAGAGATATCTAGCCCATGGCAATTCATACACATTTGAGTTCCTCTGTGAAATCATCTGAGAGTCCCCATCAAGTGTCATCTGCCCACGTTGAGCCATCTCCTTTGATCCTAAACAACCGCGCCGTGTATGTTTAATCTCTCAATGTCTCAATTTTGTCTTACATCCTGGACAAAAATAAGCTGTTTTTCTAGCGTATCTAGGAAAAAGCAGGGGTGGAAAAGAGAAAGCAGGGTGTCTGGGATGCTCTTTCCCGTTTTCTTGACAGCTTCATCAGAGCCTGTATCTTCCATCTTACGTTTTTACACACCTCCCGCGGCTCTCCGGGAACCTTACAGCAGCGGGGTCAACCCCGCGGTCACTTCCGCCTCAGCCCAGCCCAGCCCAGCCCAGCCCAGCCCCGCCCCGCCCCGCCCCGCCCCGCCTGCCACGCGCGCGGCGCCTACCAACCACCGCCGGCCCCGCCCCCTCCCCCCCCCCCGGCGCGGCCCGCTCCAGCCGTTGGCTGCCGCTCAGGCTCCTCTCCGCTGATTGGCTTCGCTTTCCCGCCGTCCCTGCCGCCCGCTTCGGGCTTGTCAGCCCCGCGGCCCCCGCCGCGAACAGGCCTCTCCCGCTTTCTGCGCACCTCGTCTCGCTAACCACCGGCCAGCTTCTCTGCCTCGCCCCCCCCCCCCCTTTAACTATTAACTCTCTAAATAATATTAATGTAATAATAATAAACTGACTTCTCTCCTCCCCGATCCTACCGTACTGCTACCGCCGAGAGACTGCCTGCAAGCCCTGCCGCAGAACACGCAGCCACAGCCCCCTCAAACTGCTGCCACAACACTCCCAAACGCCCGGCCCGGCCCTGCCCTGCCCTTACCTCTTCCCTTCCCTTCCCTTTCTTTTCCCCCTTCCCTTTCCCCTCCCAAGCCGTGGGGCCCGTTCCCCACCATGACACCGCACTAAGCCCAGCTGCTCCGGCTGCGCCGCGCCGACTCCTCCTTCGCCGCCCGCCGAACTGCACCAACTGTCGAGGTCCAACCGCCTCCAGCCCCCCGCGCTCGTGCGCTGGCTCCCCATTGGCTGTAACCCGGGGCGGTCCGTAGGCGAACGGAGACCCCTGATTAGCCGAGGGCGCTCTTCTCCTTCATGTGGGGCGATGATTGCCATGTGCTCTCCCGACGGCGAGCGGGCAGGGGAGCATGCGGTGGGCGGGGCTTGAGCGGCCGGGGCGCGGGCGGGTGCCTCAGCTGCGGGCTCTGAGGTGAGGTAGGCGGTCTTCCCCAGCGTGGGGCCCGGGCTGTGTTGCCTCGCATTCCCCCGGGCTCGTACCGGCGCTAGGGCTGCAGAGGGCCGCCGAGGGTCCGTGGCCGGCGGCGGGGACGGCTGCGAGGAACCATCTCGGGGCCGTTCTGGAGGCCGCGTGAGGGCTGAGCCTGACAGGGCAGAGCGAAGTGGGGTGTGCAGGGTTGCAGTGAGCTCGCTGAGGTGTTTCCTGAGGTAGCGGCCGTGCCACAGGTGGGGGCTTTCCCCTCCTTCCCTCTTTCTTCTTTGGTTCCCTTCCTTTCAAATCGTACTTATTTTCTAGTGGCTGCCATATCCCCTGTAATGCTCCCCATGGAGTGTTACTGCCTGGAGGATTTTCCTGGTGATTACATGAGGCTGGAATCGGAGACCAGATGGGCACATAAAACATGGCAAATGCTCTATGAATTTTTTTACTAGCAGCAAAGTTTATTTTCTTGTAATGTTATTAACAGAAATGTCACAGAAAGAAATCTACCTAGAAATCTTCATTTATTTTAATGTACTTCTAGTGAAGATTGGCCAGGAAGGCATTACAATCAAATAGTCCTTTTTTTTCCTATTGACTTTTTTTTTTAACTTGGGCACAGTCTTGTACAATAGAAATATTCAATCTAGATTATTATCTTTATGATACAGTGAAAGAAAGTTGAAAAAATTTAAGAGAGAGGTGCCTGAAAGTTGAAATGGGAGAAGAAATTCCATGTATTATTATAAATGTCAACCTATTCACATTCTACTCCTGTAAATTTTATCCTTGCTCTGTATTTAAAAAAGGTCATGCTGAGCAAAAGACGTTCTCTGTTTCAGGAGTCTGCCCACAAGGCTTGATTTCGGGTTATTGGGGGCAGTTTTCTATTTGTCTACAAAATGCAAGCTATGTATCTGTGGTTGTAGAAAATAAAACCTTTCAAAAGAAACTCAACAGTGCTTTGTTGTTGTTTTTGTTTTTAAAGATTGAAGTTAGAGTATTTTTCTATGAGATACCAGTTGTTCCAATGCAAGTTTCATACAATTTTTTATATGAGATTTTTGGTAATTTACAAACTATACAGAATTTATTGGCAAAGTTTTAAGGGTAAGTAATTGAAAAGCTGGGATCTGGCTGCTTCTTGTTTGTGGTTTTTTGTTTGTGTTTTTTTTTTTTACATTAATCTCCATCTCTAAAGTTACATAATTTTCTTTTATCTAGCATCCAGGTTTATGCAAGAATGCTGCACAAATCCCTTTTTGACCAAACATTTCTTTCAATCGATAGCAGTGGCTGCCTCAGTGACTTCGTGAAAGTGTTTATTTTCAATTACTTAATGGAATGGAACAGCACCTCAGAATGGTGGGTGAAAGTACTTGGTTTTTTAGCAAAGGAAGCTTTTAAAACTCATCCTTGTTCTTTTTTTCCAACAGTAGGCTAATGAAGAAGAAAAACTGTATTTTCCTCATCTGTTCTTGGTTGCAAGTATCTATTTGACTTAGATTACAGCTCATTCGGTTACAGTTCTTGAGGGAATGTGCAGAACTACCACAGTGGTTTCACTGAATTGACGTGAAAATATTTTTCAAAAGGCTCTGTCCTGCAAAGATATAAATGTGCTTGATTGTCACCGACCAAGACAATGGTTGATGAGTTCACACGTAGATGCTTTAACGGTTCTCAGCAACGTACCTTTTCTGCATAGGGTGGTGTACCATACGCTTGTATCTTGTTTGGTGTATTAGAGGTACTTTCTAAGGCAGATTCTTATTACAAGATGGACTCTCAGAAACCACATTCTGACAACCTCAGGCTTTGCCCTTTGCATCCTCTTTCATTTTTCTTGGCGTGTTTGCAAATTTACCCACGTGTTCTTGTCTATAACTTACGGTTAATAGCAGTATCCTCCGCCAACCCGCCCCTCGCCCGCCGAGCTTAGCAGGGCGGCCTGAGGCGCCGCCGGCGGGGGCGGGCAAAAGGCGTCCCCGCCCCTCCGCCGTGTCCTCATTGGCCAGCGCCTGGGAGGCCTCCGGCCGGGATTGGTGGTTGCCTGCTGGGGTCTGGCGCGCGGGCTGACGGCCGGGGCGGGGGCGGTGCGGACTGGGCTCGGCGGGAGCCGCCATGTCGTGGAGGCTGCCCAAGTGAGGCGGGGGAGAACGGGGCGGCGGGGGGCGGCGCGCCGGTCCGGTCCGGTCCGGTCCGGTCCGGTCCGGTCCGGTCCAGTCTTGACCTGTCCCGTCCCGGTCCCTGCCTGTGCCGCGCCGTGCCGGCCCGCCCAGCGGCGGGTCGCACCTGCGCTCGGCCGCTTCGCGCCGTACTCTGCGAGCGGGGCGAGGCGGGGCGGGGCGGGGCGGGCTGAGGTGGCCAACGTAGAAACTCGGAGCCCCCCCCGCCGCTCTGTTCTTGTCCTTGTCGATGCTGAGTGCCAAGGCCGTTGGCGCGGCTCGAGCGTTGGGGCAGGGTTCCCTCAGCAGGGTAGCGGCAAAATGGCGGCCGGTTAACCCCTGGCTTGCTCGGCTGCAGCGAGCTCGGAGCAAAGCCTCTCAAACTGTTCTTTCGTTCTGTCAGAGGAAAAGGAATGCTGATTATACAGTAGCTTTAGATACCATTTGCAAAAGAAACCGAAGTTTTACTATTCTAAGCTTTGAGTAACTAGTATATGGAAACCAGTCTCTTTAATTGGCAGTACTAAATTAATCCAGTAGTTGGGATATACCAAAGGTCATGATTATTACATATCTGTTGAAACTTGTAATGAGATTTTATTGTTAGGTATTACTTGATTAAAACGATTGTTAGTGTGTTGACTCTAATTCCACGATGCATCAAGGGCATGGCCAGAGCCAGTTCTGTCCCTTGGTGTGCGGTAAAGCCAGTTACACCTCTGTCCCCACCAAAAGGGGCACCGGGCTGATGGAGATACATAGTATAATTGTCCGAGTCAAGTTGGAGTAGCTGATTAAAGTCCATTACTATTAAAGTAGTAATAATAGATGTCAAGGTGTGATGGTAAGCTTAGTAAATATGTAGGGAACTGTTGTAGCATTTCAGCTTTTGTGGATACAGGCATGGAGTTATACAGAGTTAATCAGTTACAAACAGGGGGTTTTAACCTTTTTTATGGATGAGAAAAACTGGTGTTAGGAAAATACATGGAAATTTTGCTGATATAGTTAGAGATATAACTAAATCTGGAGAATTCTTAATGTTGACAAAGATAATCTTTTGAGGGAAGGTAGGGTGAAATGCACAAATACTGTAGTTTAGTCAGTAGTCAGCTCTTTATTATGATTGGTTTAAACAAATTATTGGGGATTAAAAAACCGCAGTCACGGTTTTCTTCTAATATGAAACTTTTTTTTAATGTTTCCAGGTAGATACTGTCTGAATAAAGTTGTAAATCTGGGCTTTATAGGTAGCTTTATATAAAGGGCTGAAATAGATTACAAGGAATTAATAGTTCTATTATTAAAGTAATTGTCCAGTATTTCACACTTTATCTTTCTGCAGAGATTCTGCAAGAGCATGCTCTCAACAGAACATCTGCAGAGGAGAGAGAAACTATTCCCGTTTTTCCTCTTCTGACTTTTACTCCAGACTTGGGTTGGAAGACTTCGTCTCTGTAGATGACACCTCTGGAACAGACGAGGATACAGACTCGGCTATCTTATATGGAACTTTGCGAGGAAGTGTTGTTGGATTACGATACTACACGGGGATTGTAAGTGCATGATGAATTATAAAGCAGAATAAAAAGTTGTCAGCTTTGGAAAAAATATGTTTAATTAAATTTTAAAAATTCCTAGAACTTTTGACCAAGTATAATTTTAATAGATTTTTTTTTTTTAAACTTGCTGTATTGGTCATTCTTCACGGGAAGTACTTAATCTAAAACTTCACTTCAGAATTTAGTTAAGGTAGCAAGCTTTCAAGTCTGGTTTAGTTACTTGGTAGTCCTGCTCACCACCATAAGGCAAATGAAAGTGTCAAAAAACAAATCAGATCGGCCTTCAAACTGTTTACGTTGACAAGAAAGGGTGTTTATTCCCTTACAAAATGCGTTAGCAGTTGAAAGTAGTTCTTGCGCTTAGGAATACTTTTGAAATTGCTGGCATCTATCATCTAGCTCTTCTGTAATGCTTTTGGTATTTTGAATAAGTAGTATGTTAATAGACTGAACAGAATGCTATACCAAATTAATCTTTAAGCTTCATGATATTTAAGTAAATGTGTATTAGATAGTTCTGACAATAATTTGCAAACTAATGTGTTCTGGTGTTTTGTTTGTTTTGCTTTGTTAGGTTAATAACAATGAAATGGTTGCACTTCAGAGGGAGCCCAGTAATCCTTATGATAAAAATGCAGTGAAAGTAAATAATGTGAATGGAGACCAGGTAGGCCATATAAAAAAAGAACTAGCGGCAGCTTTGGCAGGCATTATGGACAACAAACTAGCATTAATTGAAGGGTAAGCATGAAGATTATGCTTTTGGTTCCATGAATATAAATAATGGAAACTTTTTTTGTTGTTACACTAGCAAATTCTGAAAACTATTTGTAAGTGTTCTCTTTTGATAGAAATGACAGCTCTTTGTAATAAGATTAAAGCTGTGTGTGTTCAGACTCTGTTCTTCTGTTGAACGACTTGCATACAGTTCTTTCTCATATATGATAAATGTAGAGACATTAGTGAGAGCAAATTCCTTAGAGATTGTTGCGGAACCCTTAAATTAACTGCATGTGGTGGTTTGTATGAAAGGTTTACATGATATGAGTACTAACACCTATCTGGAACATTCTGTGTTTTGATGAAAATAAGCACTTTGTAGTACCTCTTGCTGAAGAAATGGTTTATTCTAAAAATTTAAACAATTAAAAGATTACTGCTGTGGGTTTTTTCCTTGCTTTTTATCAGGGTTGTCCCTTATGGAGCGAAAAATACCTTTACCATGCCTGTACAAATGAGCTTTTGGGGAAGAGAAGAGAACAAGGAAGTAGTGCTAGATCATCTAAAAAGGCATGGATTTAAATTGGCTCCTCCTCTAAAAGGTAAGCCTTGAAGCTTTGTGTTTTTTTTTTTTCTTTTTAAAATACTCAGATTGAACTTGCCACAGGTTGGAAGGAATGTTTAAGGGCTTAATCCTCGTCATAGTCTTGTCATTCACAAAATTATTTTTTAACTTAGTTGGGGAATAATGCAGAGCCCACAGCTATTAATTTTAAACTTCATAGGAAGTACACATTTGTGTCCTGTCTTTTACGTTACCTGCCAGCAATTGGAGATGCATTTGAACAACCTCAGAAATATACTTGATTCCATGAGTTCCTTAACAATCCATAATGATTCTCTGCATTTCTCCAGACTCGAAAAAAATTTTTAAGAAACATGCTAGGCCCTTTCATAGGGTGAGGGTTTCAGGGTCAGTGCTGCTTTTTAGCAGAGTGCTAGGGTGTGTATCCTACTAGTGAGGTGTGAGCAAATAGAGATGAGATGTCTGAACAAATAAGCTTAGCACACCTGATGCTTTGCAGAGCCAGCCCCACATCAAAAGCACCTGTGTTCCAGGAACTACTAGGCTTTGTGGAAGCAGTGGTAGTCAGGAGTACAGATGCATGTAGAAGTAAACATTTGGTGGGGTATAGATCTGTTTTACATATAGCAAGATTTCAGTTTTTATCTTAGGGGTTCTATTGAGCATAGTTAACAGAAAAAGAGTTTGTAGTAAAAAACATTTTGTGTTGTCATTCATCATACAGTTACAACTCAAATTCCATGTAACACAGCAATTTCTGAGAAACACGGTTGCCATCTTAAAGGATCCCAACCCATAGCTCATTGCCTGTGAGTCTTACAAACCTTTGTGGAAAGCCTTTGTGGCCCATTGAAAGTAAAGGGTAAATTGAGGCTAAAAGACAAATGGTGAAAGATACTGTCTCAGCTCACAGTCTGATCCGCATGGTTACTCATGAGCCAGTGAAGGTTGAGATTGGGAAGTTGTCACACCATTGTGTTTCAAAATACTATCTTTTTAATGACAAGTAGGTTCAGAATGTGGTTTTGGATCAAAGTGGATTTCTGGGAGAGCTGGTCCAAGCTACAGCACTCCGGTTCATGCTGCTGTGCAGTTGACAACTGAACAGGTTTGCATTTCATACTTAAACACTTGGAAGTTGGAATTTTAACAATGGGGGCCTTTACATTTTTCATTAATGAAACAGTGCTTGTGAAGGGAGGTTTTGGTTGTTCAGTAATATTTTTTACATTGTTGTGGTGGTGAGTTTTCTTTTCTCTGTCCTGATGCTTTACCAGATAACAAGTATGTTAAATTCTCAGATGAAAATAAAACCAGACTTCCAGACTTGATCTTCAGGTTTGACCCAGGGTGATAGGTGAAGGGTTGGGTGGTGGTTTGTTTTGGGTTTTGCTTTTTGCTTTTTGTTTGCTCTTTCAAATTAGAGTGAGGTAGTAACTTTAGGAGTGTTGTACAAGGATGTGAATATATTTAGCCACCCCTTCTCAAGCTTTTGCTTGTATTGGCATGTGTTTGTCTTGAAAAAACTGAACTGAATTTTTACATAGCAGTAGCTAACAAACGTATGCCAGCAAATCAGGTCTAAAGTGGTAGACCTGTCTATACTGTTTACCATATGACAGGTAATTGTCATTTAATAGAATCATTGGTTATTTATTGAGGTTATTTTTAATGGCAATAATTTTAATTGCTGTTTTTGTGTTCATTTATGCAGCTTAAAAGTGAATTTGACAAATTGTTTGAGGATCTGAAGGAAGATGATAAAAGTTGTGAAATGGAAGGAGCAGAGGTATTTCTTAAGCTAGAGCTGTTTTCTATAAAAATATAAATACTTAAACATCTTCATGCATATTTGGTAGATACAAAGGACTTTATAAAAACTTTGTATTCCAAAAATTGAATGTCTTATTTAATAAGCGAATAGTGCATAACATATCTCTCTAATTTGCAGGCTGTTGGCACACTTCTGCTTCCCCATCAGAAGCAGGCTTTAGCTTGGATGGTTTCACGTGAGAACAGTAATGATTTGCCACCATTTTGGGAAGAGAGAAATAACTTCTATTATAACATACTTACAAATTTTGCAGAAAAGAAGCGACCTAAAAATGTTCTTGGAGGAATACTGGCTGATGACATGGGACTGGTAATAATAGTTAATAAGTCTGAATTTTTTCTGTGCAGAACATGTGTGCATATTTCTTGATTGGTTGTTCATTTGATCCATATTAATATCTGGAAAATATGACATTCTTTTCTGTTATGCAGGGTAAAACGCTTACTACTATTGCATTGATTCTCACAAATTTTCAAGACGGCAAGCCTCTTCCTGTTGAAAAGATCACAAGTGATAAGTGTTATGAGGTAAGATAAAAGAAAGATTGTTTGAAGAGAGTTAATATAGCAGTTAATAAAAAACGATGTGCCTAGTAACTTCTTGTATGCTGAACTTTGTATACATTTTGTAGAGAAAGTTATTCAAGTACATCAAATAAGAGGGAAGAGTAGGATAGCTTAATTGAAGGTAGGCAGACTGTTATTTCAGAGTCTGTAATTGAGCTATAGACTGTGTTATCTTTGGAGTGTATACTTAAGGATACCCCAAGGAATACTTTATGAATACATAAACATATTCAATATTAAGTTTTATAATTCTTAAGTTTCTTCTAGATTTCTCCTGTAGGCAAGTTGTGACTGCACAAATAGAAGTGGTGTTTTTTTCTGAGGGTATGCATGCATAGTTCCTGTGTGGTTTGGAGGAAATGCCTGAAACAACCACAATAGCAAGCAGAGGGTCTTGGTATAAAGTACACAAATAAATGAATAAATATCAGTTTATATTATTGCCAAATACTTGAAAAGAGGGGAGGGGAAACTACAGTTAGTGAACTAACAGCAATGTGCAAACTCTTCTTACGTAGGGTAATTCAGGTGCTTTTTGCTTTTGTTATGATACAATTTGCAAGATGATGAAATAACTTAAATGCCAGGATTAGGTGGTTCATTATGGAATATTCCCTGACAGTATTAAGGCTGGGGGCTTTGTTTCTTTTTACTATACTTGTCTAAATTTAAGAAAATAATGCTTTGTGTTTGGCTGCAGAGTGTTAGCTGGAAAATGTTACTAGTGTGTTTTCTTTCAAGGGCAACTGTGTAGGCTGAGTTTCTCTGCTCTGCCTCTCTATGCTTTCACTGAAGTCTGTATGTGGCTACTACAAAAAAAAATATACAGCTTTTTCAGCACCTTTAAGTGACTGACTTGCCACTGAGCAAGTCTTTCATGTTTCAGAGCAGTAGTTGCTCACTGGTCAGACTAGTGTAGTAATGTTATTGGCATTTTTTCCAGTTGCTATATTAAAGAATAAAAGTTTGCATTCCTCAATAGGAATCTGGTACTAACAGCATGAACAGCGTTGGACGCGGACTATGTAAAGGTGACAGCAAATTATGAAAAATCCAGTAATGTTTGCATGATAATGTTATTACGTAGAGTACTCTTAATCTGTGGTCAGTGCTAGTCTTCACAAACTCTTGACAAACTATGTATCTCAGAGAAGTGTTTAAAACATTCCATTAAAGAAATTTCAGTTGACATATGAGAAGATCAAGTGCCTTGTGAGAAAGTTGCACCCTGTCAGGAGAGTCACAACATCCAGGAAATGGATTCTGGGTTCCTTTTCCTTTCCTTTTTCCTTCCTTGTAGATGAAAGAAGAGTACTTATGCATCTGTTAGAATTTTGTTTGTTTAAACAGTGAACATAAGTAGTTAAATTGTGATTAGGTTCTGTATTAAGTCACTCTTTTTCCTTTTAAATATTTTTAAGTAATGAGCAAATGACAAGTATTTAGAAGGATTTTATCACACCTGTAGTTTTCAGGTTGTATTGGGAGAATTTATAGGTGCATATGAAAAATTACACTTGCTGTTAGTATGTTTTGTAACTCATCATGCTCTTGAAAATGACTGAAGAAATATATGGGGCTTGAAGTTTTACGGTAACTTTCCCTTGCTGTCCTCCCGTGCAAGGAATTTTAATATGGATGGTCTAACTGATAACACAAGAGAAATGAAAGGGACTGATAAGGAGAGAATACATTAGTATGAACTGCCTCTGGTGAAAGTTGTTTTTATCAGTACTCTGGAAGGGAGAAAATGCAGACTTCCCTGGGGGTCAATGTGAGCGTGACCAGAAAATCAGAACCTTTACCAAAGCTGAAGTGCCTACCAGCATCCAAGATAGTTTTGTTTTTTTTCCAGAGCATCAAGCATTTTACCAAGATACTGTTTACAGCAGTGAGGGGAGAGCCTGTTTCTACTATTTAAACCGAAGAAGTGATGATAACATCTTTCAAACCGTTACAGTCTCCCCGCCCCCATTTCTCATCCTATTGTACATTAAATTGATACCTATTTCTTGAGTCTTTGCAAGTTTTGCCATCTTCACGATTGTTTTAAACTTTTAAAAATATTTTTAAAAAATCTTTCCTGAAGCTTAAATCTGGAATTCAAGCATGAATTTACTTACCAGAGTTATAGCAAAACTTTTTTTGCAAACGCTGTTGCTTTCAGTTTTGATACCAATTCTGTCCTAACGCATTTTCATTTTTGCATTTGCTTCTAATAGGCTGTTGTTGGCAGAGCATGGAGGTGATGCTTTGCTCACTACCTGATAGAAAGCCTTAAAAAAAAAACCAACCCCAACTAAACAAAACATCCCCCCGTTATCCTTCCAGTGCCCCCCCCCCCAGCCCACCATGCACATCTGTGATGTTACCACATTTTATCTGTTAATGTTGCTGTTATTCATTTAGTTTGGGACAATGTAAAAATCATTAATTAATAAGGTTTGACATGGAAATAACCTTTACCCATTTAGCATTATTTAAAACTTCTTTGTAGAACTGTATCCTTACTGTTAACAGTACAGTGCTTACATTTGATTTTTCCCCTTTTCTTGACAGTTTGTTTTTGATCACCTTCAAACTCAGTACACATTTTATAACTTTGTAAATACTTAACATTGTTTTAAGAGTATTTTTATTTTCCATTTGTGATAGCAGTATCAGTAGTACTTGTCCTATGCAGAACTCAGGTTGTTTCAAAGGAAGTTTGTACTTGTTCTTGATCGAGTTATGCTAAAGCTGGTTTGATAACCAAGCTGAAGACTATGTATGTTTTTCATAAATACCAATTTCTTCTTTATGAAGACTCTAGCAGTGTGAAGGAGCCTGGTGTTTCTAACATAAAAAAGTCTGAAACTACGCTGTTGAAATACTCAAGCTGTATTCCAAAAAGGTAGGTAGCTGGAATAATCTTTTCCTTTTTGTTGGTTTGCTACATAGATTTTGAGTAAAAAATAAAGTGATACTTGGTTATGATTAACCTCAGCCTAAAATGTGTTCCTGCTCTCTCCTCGCCTTTCAGTATGCTATGCTTCTGCTTACATTTATCATAAGTGTTCTGTATCCGTATTGCACTTTGAAATATATTTAAAAAGCATTAATTCATTCTGCGTGGCTTGCCCGACTGCATGCTTGGATGTCTCCTTCAGTAATAAAGGTGTCTACTAACATCAGTGTGTGGCATCTGAAAAACTGGCTGTGAAGTAATCTTTCTACTAGTGTCAGTTGGGCTTTTAAGGGCTTAAGAAGTACTTTGCAGGCATGCTTCTTACAGAGAGACAGTTTTGAGCTGATGAAGTTGTGAAGCTTACTGATGTGTTTGAACCTTCCCACCACACTAGCCTCTTCCTATGATTGGTGTGAACTTCAGTGATAATCTGTTCCCAGTTTTATGGGCATAATTCACATCATTCACTCTGTAGCTTTGTTCTGTGCTTTCCCTTTTTCTAACCGTTCTAAAGAGAAAAATTTCAAATCACAGTGTTATCTTAGTTGCAATATCAAGTTCATTTGCTTTATGCTCTTGAGATTTAATACATAAATTCAAGCAGTAGTAGAGTTGGGTTTTGGTGTTTGTGTGTTGTTTTTTTTTTTTTTCTTTCTTAATGATGATATCTTAGAGATAAAGCCAAGAAACCCAGATATTCAGGAAGCAGTGACCTGGGAGAGTCTGAAGAATGGCTACCGCAACAAACAGAAAGTAAGTTGCTAGGAATTTTTTTAATTGGTTACTGTGACACCTGGCGTCTTCCTTTCTGAAGCCAAACGGAAAAGGATTTATAATTAACTGGAAAAGGAATTAACTAAACTACTTGGGTTATTTTGTTTGGGTTTTTTTTTATTCAAAACTTTAAGCAGAAAATTTTAGAAATTGCTGAATGGGAAAGCAATGTTTTATTCCTAAGTGTTGTAGTTTGTTTCCTTAGCTGAACGAGTGGTGGTGTAACAAGCTATTAGCAGGGTCAGACAGATGGTGAAAAACAAAATTGCCAAAATTTTACAGTTTGACATAGACTTGTCAGGGCACTACGGTTGGAAAAACAAATGCAAAAAATTAAGTCCGTCTTTTGTGGTAAATACCTGAAACTGATCATGAAAAGGCAAGAACGTGTCATTTGTTGAACTAAGTATCTTGCATGGAAAAA
Source organism: Alca torda (assembly GCA_008658365.1). Taxonomy (NCBI): domain Eukaryota; kingdom Metazoa; phylum Chordata; class Aves; order Charadriiformes; family Alcidae; genus Alca; species Alca torda. The sequence goes on from CM018081.1 coordinate 11,204,506, forward strand.
AGTGAAGTGCTCTGGTGCTCTGGAGTAAGCAGTTAAGTTTAGGTTTAAAGTACTTGGAGTGAAATCTGCGCTAAACTATTTTTTTTTTAATGACTGGTAGATGGCATTTCTCTGAGGATTCATAACCTGAAACAGATGTATAAGATACTGTGTTTCTGCATGCACACCTGCCAGTGTTCAAGGGGTGTCTGGGCGATGCTTATGGTTTATTTTTAGGCAGTCCTGCAAGGAGCAGGGAGTTGGACTTGATGATCCTTATGGGTCCCTTCCAACTTGAGATACTCTATTGTACTGGAGAGAAGTTGTTTAACTTATGAAACATGTCATAAAAATAAATATACGCATATGTTCTGCATGGTATGAAACATCTATGTTTGTCTGGCTTTTTGCAGCAACTTCCTGTCATGTCCAAGAAGACAGAGGCTTTGCATCTGTTCTATCTTCATCTACTTGTTTAAAAAGACAAACAAAGAGAAAAGGTAATGAGGAGATAAACAGATAATATTAATTTCTGAGTTTTTCTGAATCTGAAGTATTTTACATATTTGACTTAAGTGAAGCTTATGTCTTTGTAAATTGTTTTGATGCTCTTCAGGTAAAGAAATCTAGAAAGGACTTCAGGGAACCATAAGTTTCTTGAACTTCTACTTTGCTTTGAAGTGAGCTCTTATGCCACTAAATACAGCTTCTTTTTTCTCAGGTACCACTAGCGTTCAGTCAGTTGAGAAGAAATACTCTGATGTTGGCCCCAGAGCAACACTGATTATATGTCCACTGTCTGTCCTAAGCAACTGGATTGTAAGTGCTGTTAATGTGTAAATGTGATGTATGTTGATTACGATCCTGTAGTAGTAGTACTCCCTCTAGTCTCTCATGCTAGTAAAAGGTCATGATTTTCCTTTTTTATGGAACAGAGCTGATTTCACAAGGGAGTCCTTGATAGAAATTTAAAAACTGGAGTAATATTGTAATGAGAGTGCAGTTCCATGAGTAGCGAGCTCACTGCTATCAGAAAGAGCAAGCTCACTTTGCATTCCCTGCTTTTGACTAGGCGGATTCACTTTTGCATTTCTGGAACTCGTGTGAATTAACTCCTTAAACCGTATGAGGAAGGTGGAGGAGACAGGTCCTTCTTCTGGCATGCTCAGAATAAAGTATTATTGTACGTCATTGGTAGTGCATGTGACATTTCATTTGACAGAGGTGCTCAGTAATTTGGCGATCCTGTTGGTGATTTGTGGGAGTAGGTCTGCTAGGGCAAACAGGCTGAAGGACCCTTCTAGCTCCTGTCTCTGCATCAGTTAAACATTTTTGTTTTCATGACACTTTGAGTACAAATATTAAGGGGATATCTAACTTTCAAGTACATTTTATTTGAAGTTTTTGCTGTCTGTGGTTACAACATTAATAAGAAAAGGATTGTAGGTAAAACATTAAAATAATGTAATTGGGAAACATCAAATAGTGTAAAAAAAGTAGTACTCTGTCAATTCAAAACTGAAAAAAGAAAAGTTATGAGTCTGGTGCTTCAAAAATCAAAGTATTGGGTTTTTTTTGGCTGTCAAGATTACTGTATGCTGAGTGCTTCATAGGACAAACACAGGGAATATAAACACTGGTTTTAAAATGAATACTTTGACAATTGTGCTGTCGTTTATGTTAAAACTTAGGTGGTTAATCCAGTAAGGGGAAGAAGCTGTCAATGAACAGTGAAAGAATAAACAAAGAGAAGATGAAGGTAGAAAGTGAAAAAGAACATAAAAGCTCTTCCACTACAGTTTGGGAGGAACAGTGGATTTTGAAGTGCATATACCATCAGGATGTGAATTTATACTGTGCAAGAAGTAGAGGTAGAGTTATCAGGATCTTATACCGTGTCTATGGCTAATGACTGAGGTGACTAATTCTGGTCCCTCTTCTCACCTGAGTGGAAAAGTAAAAAGAAACTCATGTTCAAATTGCTTTTATATAAGTGGATGTGGAATGGCTCAGAGCTAGAGGAAGTGATTTTTAGTTAAGGCAACTTAAAAGAATTTTATTCTAACAATCTTGTAGTAACACAGTATCTTTTGGATAACTTTTGACAACTTTTCTTTCAGGACCAGTTTGAACAACATATCCGCCAAGATTTTCATGTAAATATTTATGTTTATTATGGTTCTGACCGTAGCAAAGACCCATCAGTTCTTTCAGAACAAGACATCGTTCTGACAACATACAACATCTTAGCTACTGATTATGGAGTAAGTAAATGAGAAAAAAGTGTTCTTTGAAGATCCCTTACTGTTACAGACTCCCAGGGTTTGGGCTAATGATGGCAGTATATTCAAGTGCTATTGTGGTAGGCAATCAAAAGGTTATAACTGTAGTTTTTCTTTACATACTTTCTTACGGGTTCACTGTGGTAGTGAAGGGAGCTTTTTATTGATTGCTCCTGTAGAGAAAATTTGACTGCAATGATGACAGCTTAAGGAAGAGCCTTTTTAAGGATAGAAAAGGATGGCAAGTGTGTAAAAAAAAAAAAAAAAAAATCCCAGTGGTATGAGGATCTCATTTCTGCCTTCCCCTATCAAATTCAAAGAGTATGGAGCATATAAAAACATAATTCCATAGTTCTTGTTGCACATGGGCTGCAACCAAGTAGCTCATTGCATGAGATGTATTTGTAAAGTTATGTTTTCATAGAAATTACAGCCATTGTAAAAGCCTGAAGATTACATCTTTAAATATAAGATAAACTTGTAATTTGCTCTCTGATCCATTTTCCATATCTCTGTCTTTGAAGCCTGCCTTCTTTTCAGGCTTAGCTTATTTTTGCTGTAGCTCATTGCTCATATTCAAGTATGAGAAGAGTGGTAACATTTTCCGGGAATTGTTAAACCTAAAAGAAGAAATGCCTCATTCTTAGTTTTGCTCTTCTGTGCTGATAAATAAACAAGATGTGAATAAATACTATCCATCGTTAATTGTGGAATTGTTATATTTCATCCAAACTGAAAAAACGTATTTTAATTTGAGTAAAAGATTAAAAAAATACTGTGTTTCAGATCAGAGGTGACAGCCCTTTACACAAAGTCAAATGGCTGAGAATTGTGCTGGATGAAGGGCACACTATACGAAATCCAAATGCTCAGCAAACTAAAGCTGCCTTAAATCTGGAGGGACACAGAAGATGGGTACTTACAGGTAAAATATTTGACAGCAGAGAAAATGCAGTGCAGATCATCTTAGAATAACACCATCTTGTGTTTTCCATTTGGGCTTTCCACTTTGGCTTTTTCTGGGAGATGGCTAATGTCTGTCTGTGTCAGATTCATTTGGAATGTTTTTCATCTTGTCTTTGACAGTTACTTAGGTGTGTCTTCTTTTAATTGTTTTTGATTTTGTTTGCTTGGTTTTGTGGTTTGGTTGGGCTTCTTTAGTTTTTGTTTTTATTCAGTTCATAGACACAAATTTTTAAAATAACTTTTGATACGCATGTTTGGTGGAAGTGCAAGTAAAAAGGGACCTATCTATGACATGACATGTTACATCTGGTTAGAAGCTTGACCTCTTACATACTTATCCAAACCTCAGTAGCTTTTTGAAATGTAGTAGTCATCATAAAAACTGCCAGGGACTATGCAAGCATATGGTCCTTAAATGTAATTTAAAGAAGATCATGATGTAACCACTGCTCGTGAAGCTGAAATGGAAAGATTAACATCCAAGTCTTTCTAGGACTGAGAGCTACAGTTTACTCAGTCTTACATTTTTAAGTGTTTTGTAATATTTTAATTTAAAAAAATAAAATGTATTATACTTAATGACATGTCAGCCTAGTTATGAGAGGCCTTGTCCATGATGCATGGTGTGGAGAAAGCACAGAACTTTCACTTTGACCAAATGTTTGTAATTTTTAGTTTCTCTGAGGTTTTACAGTCTTTTTTTGTTTGTTTCTTTTCTGTTTAGGCACTCCTATTCAGAATTCTGTAAAGGATTTGTGGTCTCTTATTTCCTTCTTAAAACTGAAACCTTTTACTGATCGAGAGTGGTGGCACAGAACAATTCAACGTCCAGTCACAATGGGAGCTCCAGGGGGACTTGGGTATGAAGTGTTCCCAAAGGGTTTGTGAATGAGTATGACTGGCAGTGCTTGGGCAATGTGACGAATTAGTGCTTCACGTTTAAAATTGAAATGCATGTGTCATCAGGGCTTATTTCAATTTTTTTAGTTCAAATTAATAAATACTATGTAATTCAAATTATTTAATATTTCAGATTAATGAATTATATTGTACTGTTGCACTTGGATTTTGCACAGAACATGTATTTATGCAATAAAATGAAAAAAAAAAAGAAACAAACAACAAACCAATCCCAGCTGGGAAATGTATTGTCTATAATATGTATTTTTAGGCGTTTACAGTCTCTGATTAGGAGCATTACCCTTAGAAGAATTAAAACAAGTAAAGTTAAAGGAAAACCCATTTTGGAGTTACCAGAACGTAAAGTACTTATTCAGCATGTTACGCTTACGGAGGAAGAGAGACAAATCTATCAGTCTGTGAGGAAGGAAGGCAAAGCTGCTGTTAGCAGGTAAGTAGAAGGCTTTCTTAATCCTGAAGGTTGAAGTTTGATATCACAAACTTGTGTTTTGGAAGTTTTGATTATGTTAGCTCTAGTAGTCAAGTGTATCAGTCTGTATGCCATAAGCTAATAATTGCAAATTAGCATAGCATCTGTTTAGTTCTGAAGAGTGAAATGGAGACTGTTGCAGAAATATATATTAGAAGTCTTGTCTTGCAAGAAACAAGAGTATCAGGTACGTAAAGAATGGCCATAAATTTTTGCCACCACGTATTAGCATTTCTTCTAGTAAAACATGCTACTGGTAGCATTTTGTACCTTGTTTCAGAAGAGGATTTGAGAAAATATGTTCAAACAGGAAAGTGAAAAATCAAAACATCATTCTAACAGCTAAACTTGATCACTGATACCTGTTACTTGAGGCTGTAGCATTTCACACTAATGATAAAACTCTCGTTCAGATTTTTCAGTGAAGGGACTGTGCTAGCTCACTATGCTGACATCCTTGGTGTCCTGCTCAGATTGAGGCAGCTTTGTTGTCATCCTCATCTTTGTATAAATACATCTTCCTCTAGTTTTTCAGCTGGTGAGTGAATGCTTTTGGTTCCTGTGTTTCTAAAAACAAGACTTGCACTTTCTATGTTTGTGTGTTTTCCAAGCTTTCTAGCTTCAGCCTTCCTCTTTTCAGCTTGGATTATTGAACTTTTAGCTTTGTTACCTTTATTTTTTTTGTACCATAATATGTTTGAATATGTTTGAGTAGTGGGTACTTGAGCACATAATCGAATATGAATGAAAGCAATGATGTATGACTAGTACGAAAGCTGGAAGCAAGAGTTAATAAGCTTTGACAGCCCATACAGAAATGACCAAAGAGGACCTCTGCCAAGCCACATGGCAGTATGCTTGTTAAAAAGCAATGTATCTGTTGTTGTAATAATTTACAGAAGTGCTTTTACAGCAAATTTTTTTCTTTGCCTCAGGAGAGAAGATGTAGAGGAGCTTTGGGGAACGGCTTGTAGATTGGTAGCCATGTCAGCAGAACAGCTGCCTCTTCAGCAGAATAGGAAACTGTTGACTTTATTGCAGCTGTAAGGAAGGGTGAACACAGGTCTGAAAGGAGAGTGGGATTTTATTTTCGACAAGCCAGAGCTGTACGGCTGCATAGAGTTAAAAATGATATGCATGTCTTTCAGAAGAAAGTAGAGTCTATTTGAAATACTTTAAATTTGAGAAATCTCAAACTTACTATTTTGAAAAATACTATTTTGAGATGCTGTTGGCATAGGTGTGATATTTTTTTTTAGGAAACTGAAAGACCAGCGAGGTATGGTCAGAACCTTTTTTAGAAGGTTTTCATTTATCTTCCTGAAAAATACAGGATGGAGAAATGATTGGATAATTGTTCAATAATTATTTAGAAGTTAATTAGTAATTTGTGTGATTCGAATTTCTTTACTTAAATAAAGCAGTCTTAACTATAAATAGTGTCATCTCCATAGTCTTGTTACTACTTGAACTGTTGCCATATGAAAATTGCTTGTTCCCATTAGGCTTTGTGTTGTACGTGTACTTACCACTGAGCATGCAGTTGCGGTTCTTTGAATTCTATTTGCCATTTTTCCAAGTAAGATTACTCTTAACGTCTTCTGAAATAGTAGGTTGGAATTTTCTGTAGGATTTGGCAGCTAGTGTTTTTATACATTGAGGGCTATATCCTCATTGTGTATAAACTGTCCTAATTTCATTTTGGATGTGTGCCAGCACACAGTGTTTCCTGTATGGTAATCTCTGGTTTCAAGTATCTGCCTATATTTGCAGATAATAAAACTCCTGAAGAACTACGTGAGATGTTAGTGAGTAAAATGAAGTTGGTTCTGAGCTCTGGTTCAGATGAAGAATGTGCAGTTTGCTTGGAATCACTGACTCTTCCTGTGATAACACGCTGTGCGCATGTGTTTTGTAAGCCATGTATTTTTGAAGTCATCAGAAGTGAACAGGTTGGTTGTTCTATGGTTACAGTTAATTGTAATAGCTATTCAAAAGCAATGAACTGGTATTACCAGAAGGCAATCTAGCTATTGTTTTAAATCATAAATGGTGAACAGTGTAAGCCATGTTACCAGCTGGATTATCCAGCTGATAGCCAACTGTATCCTGGGCTGTGTCCCTGGTAGTGTGGCCAGCAGGTTGAGGAAGGGGATTCTGCCTCTCTACTCCGCTCTGGTGAGACCCCCTGCAGTGCTGCCTTGAGCTCTGGGGCCCCCAACTTAAGAAGGGCATGGACCTGTTGGAGCAGGTCCAGAGGAGGCCACACAGATTATCAAAGTGCTGGAGCCCCTCTGCTGTGAGGACAGGCTGAGAGAGCTGGGGCTGTTCAGCCTGGAGAAGAGAAGGCTTCAAGGAGACCTTAGAGCCCCTTCCAGTCCCTAAAGGGGCTACAGGAGAGCTGGGGAGGAACTCTTGATCAGGAAGTGTAGTGATAGGACAAGGGGGAATGGTTTCAAACTGAAAGAGGGGAGATTTAGATGAGATATTAGGGAGAAATTCTTGACTGTGAGGGTGGTGAGACACTGGCCCAGGTTGCCCAGAGAAGCTGTGGCTGTCCCATCCCTGAAGGTGTTCAAGGCCAGGCTGGATGGGGCTTTGAGCAACCTCGTCTAGTGCGAGGTGTCCCTGCCCACAGCAAGGGGGTTGGAACTAGATGGTCTTTAAGATCTCTTCCAACTCTAACCATTCTATGATTATAAAAACTCTTGGCCTGAAGTCAAACTACGGAGAGAGTAGCTGTCAAACTGAATGTTAAGGTCCATCAGTATTTTCAAAGACCTTTTCTGTAGTTCTCACCTTACTTTGTCCCTAGGGTAAAAGCAGTTGCATCCAGTATACCTTCATATGGCTGGATGCCTCTTCACTGCTTGTATTTGATGTGATGCATATATATGTATATACATATATATGTGTGTGTGTGTATATATATATATATGTATTTGTGCTTAAAAGAGACCACAGCTGCGCATTGGAATTTGACTGTTGAACTAAAATCAACAAAAACTCTCCTTCCTGTAGAAGCTGATAACCTTCTACAGTGAAATAGCTGCCATGCTAGACGGCCACCTTTACGGCCCTTCTCTGGACTCTCTCGAGAATAATCTTGTGGATGAGCGTCTTTTCATTGCTTTTTTGAAAAACATGGTATTTATTTTTGTTGTGCACTTCTAAGCTATATTTTTCCTTCTTGTTTGCCCTTTCCTTTCTAGGGCAACCTGATAGTGTGGTAGTCTTACCATCTGCATCCAGTGCTACTGCACTTCCTTTCTGGAATTGTTATGCCACAGTCGAGCTGCAAGTGCCAGGCTAAACCTAGGTGGTGTTCTTTATAGGAGGCAGTAGGGGACAAATTAGGCCCTGCTTGTGCATAATCAGTCAATGTAACAAGACAAAGGTGGGAAGTGTTGGTCTGGGATATAGATTGACTTTGTTTCGTTGCCAGACACAAAAGATTCTGATGCAGATATCCCAGTCGACAGTGTCTGAGAATTCTGAGGGGAAACTAGTGATGTGAAATTATTCTTTAAGAAAAGAGCACTTGAAGGGGCCTTTTTCCAGTGCAGAGGTTCTTGATGTGTCTGTAGCAGTTGGTGCCCCTACTCAACCTTTAGGCGTATTTAGGCATGCAGAGAAATAAATTGTGTTATGACATTATGGAATCTGTATTACTTGACTGTACAGTCAAGTTATTTACTATGCTTTGCCTAGAAAGGGCCTTGGAATGTGCAGAAGTAAGGCCTTTGTCCCATCCCACATTGTTCCATAGATTGCTTTCATGGTAGTGAAGTCTGAACAGGGGTGGGTGTGGATTCTACTCTTTTGAAGTTGAACTATCATGGGTTTATAAATCAGAGAGTGAGTAAGGCTTTCTTAAGTTCAAAGTGATTCCTCATTTGAGTCAATTCCTAAGGAAGTTTTTGCAGCTTTTTTGGAGACTGTTATTTCAGATTTGTTTGTGTTAAGATTCTGTCTCTTGAAAGGATATCTTTATTGCTTCAGTAAATTCATGTATGCAGACTGTCACTGCCAGCCTCTTTAATGGACTGGGGGTTCATTCCATGAGATTAGTAGCCCCAAGTATTCATCATCTTTGTGAGGTTTGCTTTGCAGGCTGTCTAAAGATGCCTTGGTTTTGTGGCCAGATTGCTATATAAACTGAGTTAGCTAATTTTAAAGGGTTGCTCTGTTCACCAAAAGTTCTTCATGTTTGTCGTTTTTGCTTTGCAAAGTTGTGTATTTTTGTAGTGCACGCAGTCTTTTGTTAAATTTTGTGAGTAGTCCTATGGAAGTGCTATTGTATAAAGTCTAAACTTTGCCTTATTGAGAGTATGCTTCAGAGAAAGAAGCATTTGGTATTAAATTATGTCTCGTTTCTCATGTCTGTTGGGGAAAAAGAAAAGATACCCTGTGTCTGGCCCTGACAAAGCATATTTCATCAGACTGCTATTATTTCTGTGCAGGCTTTGAAGATAAAGGGTAAAAGGTCATTCTTTGTTTGTAACTAAAAAAGATCTTGTCTTTGAAAGATGATTTATTTTTCTGGTTTTTTAAATAGTCTTCTCCCCATAGCACAAGTATTTGCTTACTTCTAAATCTTGAGCTGCTTATTTCAAGTATAAATACGCTCAGAAAGAAAACCAGTTTTAAGGGAGGCTGAGTGTTTTTAAAACATGTAGCATTTATGTCACCTTGTGTTCTCACAGAGTATTTTAATTGTTAGTCAGAAGTGACAAAGCAATGTGTTACAAGAATGAATGTACTTCTTGAGGATTTTTTTGTGTGAACACCTATGTAATAATTTCATAAATTGTATGAAATACAAATGCTTTGTTAAAGATGATCTTTAGTACTTACTATAAATAATTTGACCTAATATGTTTCTTCTAATGTTATTTGGGGTTTTTCGTAGCCAAATGCCAAATGCCCTCTCTGTAGGAATGAGCTTCGAGTAGAGCAGTTGGTGGAATGTCCCCTAGAAGAGGAAATAGACTCCAATAATGGAAAAAAGTCCGATCAGGAGTGGATATCCAGTTCAAAGGTATATTCCATTGTGTTTTACTCAGCTTTTGTTATGGTTTTGTAGAGCACTCTCTAGAATTTTTATGTAAATATGCTGAACACACTTTACATATGCATAACATACTTTAAATTACTATTTAAAAGTCTGCAAGCATGTCTAGCCAGCACAGGAGAAAACGCATAATAAAATCTCATCACTAACAAATTTTGCAGCAGGGAAACAAGACAAAAGGAGCACCAGTTGTAATTTGATGCTGGTCATTGTGCAGTACATAGATGTGTATTAATTAAAAAAAACTATTGGTAGAAGAGCTGTTGCTTTGCCTTATGTTTCTATTTCTGAAAACAGAGTAGTTCTATAACACTGAAACTGTTCAGCTCTTAATTTACTTTTGGAAACTAAAAATTTAAAGAAATCCTTCTTTCTTAAAACTTGTCTAAAGAATATATATTCTGCTCTAGAGGGGAAAACTGAATGGGCATCATGTGTTCAACACTCATCAGATAAACTACTAAGATATTTTTATTTTACTTTGCTGACCTGTTTCTGAAGGTCTGCCACATTTATTTTTGCCTCACCTTCACTGTGCATTTGCTGCTAGAAATTATATCTTCCTGCCTATACTCTGACCTTTTTGTTTTGAGATTGCTTTTCTGAAACGTGAAATTTTTAATTTTGATTTGTAATGAAGTTATTGTTCTTTCAAAAGTTGCTTATAAATTTATTCCCTAAAAATCCTTCTGTAGAGACCTAAGAACTAGTTTAGGACATTGTGCTCTAGAATAAATTAAGATGTTTTTAATTTTTTTTCTTGTTTACCTGATGCAGTTACTTGCATTGTCTAGTTAGTGGTTCTTTACCTCATCATAGCTAAACCTTAAGTGAGAAACTGTCAATGTTCTTCTGCCTCAGATCCAATTCCTTGCTCTTTTTGTTCTCGTGTTGGTCCCAAGAGTGCTTCTGGTGCCTCTTTATTTTCTGTTGTACCTAGTCGAGGGTCTTGCATGGCTTATTTGCCTGAATATTCCCAGGGGAAGCCTTTCTTGCATCTTGAGTATGGCTACAGGAGAGCACCTGCCTTGTGGCTGTCCCTTGCTTAGGCCTTACTTTTCAGAGTTCCAGTACTCTGCTGCTTTTTTCCGCATGGATTTGAGGTAGGGGAATTGTTGACTCCTGACAGTAGGAAGTATGTCTGAAAAATGGTTTGTGAATCCTCTTCCCCAGTTTGTGACCTTTAGAAGTGCTCAACCCTTAGTTTCCTTTGGAAACTAAAAGAAACTCTACCCACAGAATTTAAGATTAGTTCGTTTAAAAGGTATTACTGAACAGTGATTTCTCAGCTGGTGTGAACTTTATCAAAGCACCTGTAGGAGTGAAATCAAACCAAGTGAGAATAAGCTGCATAAGTCTCCATTTGATTTCAGATAAACGCTCTCATGCATGCTTTGATAGAACTCCGGAGGGATAATCCAACTGCTAAAAGTCTGGTGGTTTCGCAGTTTACAACTTTCTTGTCACTGATAGAAAATCCCTTGAAGTAAGTAGAACTACTGTCATTTTTAATAAATGCACGCCTTTATGGTATTTTAGAAAGAGCTCTCAAAGAATATAGCATCCTTTTGTTTTTTAGAACTTCAGAAGAGAAACAAATTACTTAAATACCTTGTTTAGTGGAATAAAGCCATGAATCTCATTCTTATTTTTAATGTATCACCTGTTAAATGCAGAATTTTAAATATGCTTTTCAAAGTAGAGGTCAGGAATTTAATGTATTTATTTCCTGTTGTCACAGAAAATGGATTGATAAATGGAACATTTTTACTTTCTCTTCAGAGAATCAGGGTTTGCCTTTACTCGTTTGGATGGGTCAATGGCACAGAAGAAAAGAGCAGAAGCAATTCAGTGTTTCCAAAGCAGCCAAGCAGGATCCCCAACTGTAATGCTTTTGTCTCTGAAAGCAGGTGGAGTCGGATTAAACCTGACAGCAGCTTCCCGAGTGTTTTTAATGGATCCTGTGAGTAATGGGTTGTTCATAATGATGTGGCTTAATCTAGGTGAAGCTCCTTTTTGGTGTTCTCCTAAGAGGTAGAAGGAAAGCCCCTCTGAGAATGATCAACACTGATGAGTATCTGTTAAAGGGCAAATAGGGCTTTTCTTCATTTGTTTCCCTGGCTTGTTTTTGTTTTAACGCAATATTTTTGTGCTGTCCGTTTATTTACTGTGAATGGAAAGAATGCTAATAGTACTGGTAAGACAGTGGTGTGTAGCATTTGATATCTGCTCCTTCTTTATTTCTTTCTCTTTCTTTATGATACTTTTGAATGTGGTTTTCTGTTTGTTTTATTTAATAACTTCAAAAGCCATAAAGTGTAATTTCAGGACCAGTATTTTTTTTTCTGAGTTATGATGCAGTGCTTCTCTGCTCTAGTCTTTTCTGTTATTTTTGTGAATTTATTAATAAAGACAGATATTAGTCTGAGGTTACTTTTTGTAGTTGTAGGAGACTGAGAAAGATGGTGATATCTAAATTTAGGAAGTTTTTTCCTTTCATTAAAGCACTCAGGAATGCAAAATTACTTGTAAGGAATAAAAATGTAAATTACATAGTACATAGTACAATAGTATTCTTAACAGAATTGATTTATGTCTTCTTGTGTCACTGTACAACGTAGAAGTTTTTCTGTTTACTTTCTCCCTTCCCCACTATTTACTTTCTGCTGTGATGTCCTAGTTTTTTGGCAGTTGGAAACTGAGACAAATTCTGTAGTTTGTGCGCTTGAAAACAAAACTGAAGTAAATGAAAATAATAGTGTAGCTTTGGACTTGGGCATCTGGTAACATGAATAGTAAAGAAAATGTACTATCTTGGACAACAGGTTAGTGATAATAACAGCATGAAGACAGAGTGAGAGTATGGAGAAGTTGCCTTGGAAAAAGGTTTTTCATGAACTGCAATACCTCTTCGCAAGCATTGTTTCTGTATGTGTTGCATTGAATAGTTCAGCTGGAAGGGACCTGCAACACCATCTAGTCCAACTTTTTTTTTTTTTTTAACAATTCTCTGAATAAGAGATTGTGGAAAGTCCAAGAGAATTTTCATTTTCTGTGAATATAATTAATAAGGTATAATGCATACACCATGCTAGGGCAAGCAATTGTAAGAGAATAAGCTAGACCTTGTTAACACTGAGTCATCTACAGCATGTAGTTATACCTCACAGACCAGAGCCAAATATAATTGCATCCTTTATACACCATTGAATGACTTCTCCTCATCCTGCTGCTAACCATCCCATGATGATAACCATCCCAAGTGGCAGTGGTTGACTACTTGTATTTGGTGAAGGGGCAGTGGGGGCCACGTGATCCTTTATGATCTCACTTTTGAATATTCAGTGCCGAATGAGATTTAGTCATGCATTAGCATTCCTTGAAGTGAATTAGCAGCAATAATAGGATTTAAGAAGCAGAAATACCACGGGAGCCAGTGGAGTAACCAGTTTTTCTACTCAAATTCTGTGGATTTGTTGTAGAACTGTAGCTTAGAGGTCTGCATTCTTTCTCTGAGATGTGTTAGACCACAGTGCAAGGGAGGAACATCTCTCCAACCATAGACTACTTTCTTTGCCCCGCTTTTTTTAATTACTTGTTTGTTTGTTTAAAAGCAATCATATCTGCTGAATTCTCACCTCTAGGAAGAAATATGAACCTTTAATGTGAGTGTATTACAAGTATACGGATGTTTTTCTGAGGCTCAATTTCTCCATATTTTCCCATGTAAAATACAGTATCCTTTGTATGAGATATTGTAGAAAGGCACAGATATATTGCAATTCAGTTTTCATTTGCTGGACTGATGAGAGAAGAAGATTGAGAGTAGTACACTTTGGTCCTCCTCGACTACAGCAAAGATAGAATGGAACATGCTTGTCCATGTTTGGATGGATGTTTGGATGGATGTCTTTCCTCAAGACATCATCTTGTTTGTACATCAGATTAGTATTAGAACTGTTTGCTGTACATAGCTTGCCAGAAATGTTCATCTTGCAGTGACAGATACATCATAGAATAATAGAATGGTTTGGGTTGGAAGGGACCTTAAAGGCCATCTAGTTCCAACCCCCTGCCCTGGGCAGGGACACCTCCCACTAGACCAGGTTGTTCCAAGCCCCATCCAGCCTGGCCTTGAACACCTCCAGGGATGGGGCAGCCATAAGCTTCTCTGGGCAACCTGGGCCAGTGTGTCACCACCCTCACAGTAAAGAATGTCTTCGTTATATCTAATCTAAATCCACCCTCTTTCAATTTAAAGACATTACCCCTTGTCCTATCACTACCTGCCCTTGTAAAAAGTCCCTCTCCAGCTTTCTTGTGGCCTGCTTTAGGTACTGGAAGGGGCTATAAGGTCACCAATCTCGATCTGGACATTGAGCCGTTGACCATCCAGCTAATTCCTCATCCACTGAACATTTCACCCATCAAATCTGTGTCTCCAATTTAGAGAGGAGGATGTTGGGGGCGACCGTGTAAAAGGCCTTAGAGAGGTACAAATAGACGATGTCCATAGCTCGTGGCTATTCTCCAGAGGCAGCTCTTCATACTCTATCCATTTCTTGATGTAGAGGGCAACACCTCTGCCCCTCCTTCCTCGCCTGTCCCTTCTGAACAGCCTGTAGCCATCAATAGCCACACTCCAGTCATGGGATTCCTCCCACCAGGTTTCAGTAATGGCACTTGTTTGGCATTTATCTTGCAGATTCATGTTTTAAGTGGGTTTAGGCAGCAGAGGTTCTTAGAATCTCAAATGAATTTTTTGTGCTAGCCTAGTGCTGTTTTTCCCCTCCTTCTATAGAAAGGGGTTAAGAAGAGTTCCTAGATAACTTTCATCATGTGGGTGACATGGCAAGATGAGCCCGTTGCACGAGAGTTGCTTATCACAGACAGAACATTATTACATTTTAGGTAGATTTAAATATCCATTCTGTGAGAACTACTAGTACTATACCTTTAGATAGAAAAATATGCTGGAAAAATGCAGAGTACAGACTTGGCATTTCACAAATCCTTGTATTTAGTGTTATACCCTAAGCATAAGTAGGAACAGCTGCACTACCACTTCGTGTTCAGCAAGTTTCTCGTTTACCTAACTTGGTGATTATTGCATATACTAATGGAAGTATACATTTTCTTTCTTAGCAGTCAGGAGACTTAGTCTACTGATAAATAACTGCCTGTGTTCAGCTGGTTTAGGTTTTGCTATCAGGAAAAGGGTACTGAGGCAGTTAGTATATGAACTGTTTATTTCAGAATTAAAATGATAACGAGATTGTTTCGATGTCCCCTAGACTCTTGACAAACTTAGTTTTTTTTAAAGCATTTAACTGATCCTGCTTGTTATGAATATATAACTAGAAGTTCTCAAAACTTTCTTTATAGCAGGATGCTTTAAGAGTGAGACATCAGGTTGGGTGTAATTAATCAGCAAGCAATATTTGTTCAAGAGCTGATGGTACGATAACTTTGTGATTCCATGTGCATCTTACTGTGTATTTTGAAGGGAGGTTATTAATTTGTTCCTTGCTGCTACTGATAGGCTTGGAATCCCGCTGCGGAAGACCAGTGTTTTGACAGGTGTCACAGGTTGGGTCAGAAGCATGATGTTGTTATTACAAAGGTGAGTTCAGAGATGATCTGTTTGAACAGTTTTCTGATTATGAATAAATACATTATTTTCCAAAAAGCTTTACTATATTTTTGAAAGAATTGTGACAACATATGTCTCACCAGTAAACTTAAATTGTGATTTTTTTTTTTTTTTTTGAAACGTGGGCTTTCAATTTTAAGGTTTTATTAAATGTAACCTACTTCCCATGAAATAACTTTAGAATTAGATGTCCCTGTTGAGCTATTTGGAGTGACTAAGATGGGGTAGTATTGCTGTTGCCTAGCCTGGCTATTAGTTTTGTCGTGAAAGTATATAAAACACCTTTGCTTTTGTCATAGCAGCTTGTTTAGCTGCAGAAGAGCAGACGGTCTGTCTCATAAATATCCAGTCACAAAAATATTACTTGGGAAATTGAAGGCAGGCTCTCTTCTATTATAAGTAGCAAAGAAGAGATAGATATTCTTCCAGTAAGTGTTTGAAAAAAAAAAAAAGGCAAAAAAAAATTAAAATGACAACCCTTTTCCTCCAGCTGCTTTATAACCCTTCCCTCTTGTGTTTTATTTACGAAGTAATAATGAAATAATGTAACTCTGCTTTTTTTTTTTTTTTTCCAAAGTACCTAAATTTCTCATCCTAAACTTTAATTTAAAAAAAAAAATCCCTTCATTTCGGTTGGACTCTTTTTTTTTCCAGTTCATTGTGAAGGATTCAGTGGAAGAAAATATGCTGAAAATTCAGAACAAGAAGAGGGAACTTGCAGCAGGAGCCTTTGCTACCAAAAAGCCTTCAGCAAGTGAAGCAAAACAAACCAAAATTAATGAAATTAAGGCTCTTATTGATTTATAGCTTGAAACTGTGGTATTTTGAGTAAATAATATATTTAATATTTTAGTTAATACTGCTCTTCAATTTACATGTCTCATGCTAACTTCTAGTTTTGGTGTCTTTATGGTCAAAACATAAATGCCTCAAATCATAAAAGCTAATTTGCTCCTATGTGTTAATTTAGAAATGCACAAACTTGATTTGCACTCCTGAGATGTTTCCAGTGTTCATTTCTTCAAAATGTTGCTTATTATGACAATGCTTAAGACTACATTAGAAATTCATTAAAAAAATATGCATATTGATGCATTCTAACTTGAGAGAATTTAATCTCTTTTTAGAGGTGAAAAGGTAACAAAGAGTAAATAATGTGCTGTACTTGAGACAAAACCCTTGAGAAATTAATTAGCTTCATGTTTCAGTATCAGTGTTCCTGATAACCAATCAGATCATCTGGATTAGTTTTTTCAGTGATCTCTTCATAAGGAATTCTCACTTTTGCATACAATGTTCAAAGATGGTATTTAATTCAAAATCTTAAAGTATTTTTTTATTATTTCTGAATAATACACAGATGCAGCAGGGAGTTCCTCTGTTGATTACTTCCCAGGAGCTAGTAAAAATGAAGTACTTAAATTTGTATAACACTTTAATATTTTACTTCCTTTAAACAGGATTCCACTAACTTTTGTAACAGTAAAAGTTCCGTGATTTGGATAAAATCATAGGCTCGTATTGATAACATGCTTTGCAATACTTTCTGTGCACACTTTGAACAATACGATTGTGCTATGTGCAAAGTAGAATATGACCCGCTCACTTGTCACTGAATCAGTTATCCCTAGCAAAATAAATTAAACAAATTATTTTAATACCTGCCAGCTTTCTAACAGTTGTCTTGCACTGCTAAGTGCTTCTCCAATCCCATAGATATCTCTTAATGGAATACTGATCTGGATGCGTCTTGATTTATAGAGGAAGAACTTGGTAAACGACTTGTGTTCACATACTGCAAAGTAATAAATAGCGCTGAAGAATCTCAGTGCAGTATTAGTTGAATATTCTTGTCTGTACCTTCTTTCTCTTTCCATTTGATCCTGCTCTTCTGTTACATGTTTTCTTAATGCTAGGCTGCCTTCCCTGTTACGCTCAGAATTGGGAGCCGAGATTGCTATGTTTAGGTCCAATTTAGATTCTGTGTTTAGATTCAGGAAGTGCATTTGGCACCAGAGAAATGGCATCTGATTTGCTTCAAATGCCTTTCACCTTTTCTTGTGTCTTAGAATACCAGCCACCTGATTATAAGATGAATTGCAAACATAGGAAAATGAAAAGGACTGAGAAATAAAGGGAAGATGTCTGATATTTGGAGAAACAGTGAGCCAATGGAAGGAGTGACAAAGGAATTCAAAATAGGTAACCTAATAAGCTGATGCAGTTTTTGGGGAGCCAGCATCTTAGCTGTGGTAAGAAGTATGTTTTCAGTCTGTTAGAGAAAGAATTAAAAACACATGAATGATGGAAGACGGCATGAACCCCAGTAACTGGTTGTCACCGGAAAGTTGACAAAAGAATAAGAAAACAGAGCTACACCTGATTGAGGTGTTAACTGTTTTGGTTTGGGTTTTTTTTTTCTCCTCACAGACTTTACGTAAGTTAAACTTCCTTTGCGTTTTTGTCATTCAGATTCTAAGATAAGCTGGAGAAATAATTCCTGATTATGCATGAGAGATTTGGTTGAGTGTCATTCTTTCCATTTTCCAAGTTAAAATTGCATGAGGAAGAGACACATTTCAAGGGCTAGTCAAGCTACATCATTACTTGTGTTAAAATATGCTGACATTTTGCAGAGTGGCTGAGTTATGATTATGAAAACAATTACTAATATCATTTTTCCTCTACTAGATGATGGTTTCCATGTTCCAAAGCCAAATACAAACTTACTGGAGTTAGTACTAAGCTGTATGGCTAGTTAAGGTCTCTACAAGGAAAGCCATTAATGTATCCAAGAGAACAGTTAAAGGTCAAAGCTGAGAGGAGCAAAGTCCTGTCTGATTTGATGGAGCTGTTCAGTTAACACGGGTTGTTAAAAACCATGGTGTTCTGGTTGTTTGGGGTTTATTTTTGCTTTCCATGATCTGTAAATAGTCTTTGGCTATTTGGTATATTCTGTGGCATATTCTAGAAATTAAGTTTGTAATTACAAACGTAAAATTTTTAATTCCAAAGACTGAGTTAGCAGTCTACCATTCTGGGTTATTTTTTACCCCCTACATAAAATACAGATGTAAATGAAAACAAAATACTTCTGCTTTACCAGCAAAGGGTGAGAGCTTGTTTATTGTTTATTTTATCTCTAGGCTAAAAGTTTAGCACCCTCGCTAGCTTCCTGCCAAAATCCTCCTTTATCAGGAAATAATGAAATATTTTCTTAGTGGTTCTGGACTAGTACAGAGTATAGCTGTCAAAGACAGAACACTAAGTAAAGTAATGTGGTTCTGTTTAGACTTTTGGCTACAGGACAGAGCTGAAACTTAGTACAGGTAACAGCTAATCTCCATCTGTCTTCAGCATGCTTTTGTTAGTGTGGTATTATTACTGCTGAGAATACAATGTGTAGCCTAAGTGTAGCAAAAAACGCAGTTTCTTTTACTCTCTGCACATGGAAAGAGTAGTTTTCCTAATCACAGTAGCTATAGTTACTTGAGCAGCTACTTAGTCTGTCTTTGCCAAAATAATAGCATCATCATCATGTTTAAAAACAAGTTCACAGCATACAGGGCTACGTTAGGGATGAGTTTCTTTAGTCACTGGAAGAATCCCTCTGTGTTGCTTATGTGAGTAGCCTCAGCAGGTGCTTCCTCCACTGCCCTGTCCTAGGCTGAGGTCAAGCTAATAAAGGGATTGGCTCTCAACAGCTCCCTTGCAAATGACTGTATACTCTGTAAATAATTACAGAGCTAAAAGCTGGACATTTGCTAATGGTAGCTAGAGTAGCCCTAGCAAAGCTCAAGGGTTGTATCTGTTGGTTATTTTAGTTGGACTGCTTCAGAGCTCCCTTTTTTTTTTTTTTAATTGCTCAAGAGTTTAGGGAAGCCAGAGCTGCATGACAACTTTTTATTTTTGTATCAAGTGAAACATTGCAAGTAACAGATAAAACTCAGTTTACTAGTCCCATAGCGTACAGAACTGAAAAATGCATTCTGCCATGCTGTAGGCACTGTGCGTAAGAACCTGGTCAAAACTTCAGTGCAATTGTGACTGGAAGAGCAAAGCAGTGCTATTACTGTTACATCTGTATGTATCTCAGTGTCATTAATACATTTTTGGTAAAGCAGAATGGCTACCACTCTTAGTGTATGAGCAATCCCATGAATAAGATTTTACTTCTAAAACAGCAAGCAAAGGAATCAATGCTAACCACCTTAATGAGGTGAGGTAACAAACCCAGCTTCAAGGAATATGTTGAGCCAATTGATCACAACAGAAGAAAATTTAAGCTGAAGATAGCTGGTTTTATCTAGTAGAGAGAACTGGAAATTGGGCAGTTACAGGTGGCCCAAGGAATTCTGCTTCCTAGCTTTTGCTCATTCTTCATCTGTAGCACTGCAGAGGCCTTCAGCCAAGAAGTTTTTCATCAAGCTACTAGCAAGTGTAACTGACCACCATCTACACCTTTCTAGCTGTTAGTTCTGGAACAAGTCCTTGCATCACCACTGTTTGAGACAGGCATTTCTACTGAAGGTAGGTATCAAGTTTCTTCTTGATGTTGTCAAAGGAATCCGCTCCCAAATAGTCGGCTTGGCCCTGTTCCCACCGTTCCTTGCGTTCTTCTGAAGATATGGTTGGTAATACTGGTGATGATGCTGATACTGATATGTGGGACACTGCCTCTGTAACCTCTGCCTAAAAGGAAAGGCAGAGTAAAAATATAGAAATACTTTGCACAGCTAAAGCGAGCAACAAGGCATACAATGGGACAACGAAGTAGATGTTCTCATGCGCAGCAGCAAGCATTGCCAATGGGCAGGGATTGTGCAGCTTTCCTAGCAAAATAACAAAGCAGAGTTACAGGTGTTAGCCGGGACAGGGAGAAAAGAAAAAGAAAAAAAGACAGAAAAGTTTAAGTTCTTCATACCTCTCTACAGAAGCCACAAGAGAAAGCCAGAGTATAGACCAAGCCCGATAGCTGCAAATAGTTTGTTAGAAACATGTAAGATTAACAAGAGAAAGCACATCTTAAAAGATTAGTAACTTTGGTCTTAGAAAGGTTGAGAACTTAAACTGGCCCATGCGCTAAGCTAAGACTATGAAGTCTCCAGTCAAATGCAAGCTACTAAACTCTGTGAGCGAGAACTAGAGTTAGAAGCGTTACTTTGGCTTTAGTAAGTATTGGGATTCATCACTGCCAGTCTACATAAGTATTCATTCTCTAGTTATCCTAGGCTTACCTAGATCTGTTTCACCGTGCAAGATTTGTATGTACATATTGCATGCTGAACTGGGGTTCTGCTTGAGAACCTTACTAGCTGCAACACAGCAAGAGTTGGGACCCTTCTCTGTATATATTAAAGAAGTTGGTACAGTGTAACTTCTGGTGCACCATTAGCTGCTTAGACAGTTTGTTTTAGGCAAGCAGACAGCTACATTCAAGACCACTACAGCATGCTTATCTGCTGTAGTATTGTTTATTCCAAGCTTAAAAAGAACAAAACCAAAAACCCCTGCGTCCCACAAACTAAACCACACCCATGCTTTGAGCTGGACAGAGGGAAGGGAAATCAGTGGAATGGTAAAGAACCTGTCATCCATACTTAGGTAGTTTCTCCCAGAATATTAAAGTACGTACCATGTTTACACCTGTAATACTTTCTTTAACAATTCCATGCTGTTCTAGTAATGGTAGAACATCAGCTGTGTAGGTGTCCCACCACATGTTGAGGAATTCTGGGTGAACTATTTTAGGGTCATCCATGTTGCCTTTTATGCTTTTTGTTTTGGAGTCATATGTGTAATTCCATGGTTTTATGCTTCCCAGAAAATGCACCACTTTAGTATTTGCACCAAACCTGTTGGACAGAAAAAGTTAGAACCTGCAGTTTGTGGAGGTGTCTAGAAAACAAAGAGTTTTGACTGGCAGTCATAATTTTTATTTTTTTTAACCTGCAGTTTCTGTAGGTGTCCAAAAAACAGAAATATGAATATATTTAGGAGGCTAAACACTAAATGATCAAACTGCCAATGCCTACTGGGACTGAAAGCATCGCTATAGAACAGAAAAAACGCAAATGGAATTCTACATTACACTAGTCAGAATACAGCCAAAACCTAATGGTCTGTCTATTTTAAGTACTTACAGAGAACTCAAGTCTTTAGGTAGAGTGGTGTCCATAGCTCAGGAGAGAGCAGTCTCAAGCAGCCGCTGCAATCGGAACTGGTTTTAAAAGTGAAAAAGATTCTACTCCAAAGTCAGAGATCCAGATAGGCACTACAAGCATTATGTAGAGAAGGGTCAGCGTTACAGTTACCCTTTCAGTGTATAGCCCTATAGTAAAGGATCATTGGAAGGCCCTGCTGTGGAAAGGCTGCCTCCCTGCAAAATAACAGCTTTGTATGACCTAGGCATTTCAGAGGACTTCCGATCTTGGTGCAGCAGGGTCTTGCTAGACAACCACCCCTTATTTTCTGCATAACCTTAGTTTAGCCATGGGTGGGTTTTCTGGTGGTGGTGGGGTTTTTTCACTTGTTTCTTTTTAAAACTATTTTAACTCAATTTTCAATATGGTCTTTTAGCTTTGTCCCAAGTGTTACCAGTATGTTCTTTTGCATTAAAAGCATAGATGAGATACACCCCTTTTGAAGTAAAAAATGCTAAAAGAAATTGCATTCTTCTGTGGTTCCAGAACTAGAATTCAGCTTGATTCAGTTTTGTAAAAAAGCAATACCAGGCTCTCTAGTAACAGCAACTGTCTCACCTAGTTCATCACATATTAGGATTTCTTCTCAACATAATAAGATTAAAATGAATAATAATGCCAAACTAGTTTGTCTAATATTGTTAAGCACACCTTGGTCATTTTGACCAGGACTACGATGTTTAAGGAGTTTTACATATGGAGACTATGCAGGCGTGTTTCAAAAACTTTAAAATATTTGAAACAAGGCAATATGCATTTGGGTGGGTTTTTTTATACTACTGTAAGATCCTTGACTGTATTTCAATATTCACGTTCAGTGTTTTGAACACAACTGATCTTATTGCAGAATGAAAACCTATGCATGTGTGAAACAAGGTCTCATATTTGCACTAATTGCAAGAAAAAAAATTTTCTGTCTTCTAGGGGTCAGTTTCTGGGCTTTAACTTTCAACTCCATATGTCAAGATTTAACATAAGGGGACTACTGTGGCTGTCACAACACTACTTAACAGCCTGAGCTTTCTTCATCTCAGGCTGCTGCTGTTCTGAGGAAACTTGTCCTTGTTTAAAAATCAAGGCTATTTAAGCTAGAGAATGCCTAAGTGTTATGTTACACTTTCTGCAAATGAAGAAGCGTATTCTTAGTAGTCTGTCCACTTAAGACCTGTACAACAGTTGACAGGCTTCTGTGATATTTTCAGTGTCTGCTTTCTAGATACTTTCTACATCTGCAATACTTTCTTTTGACATTTAAGCTCAACTGCTTGGAAGCAACTAATCTGTCTTTCCCCATCTCCCAGATAAGTCCTTCATCAATGTTTTGAAGTTAGAGAGCATTTGTCATGAATTGGCATTTTTCTTTGGAAAAAGGATTACTGGGACTGCTGTGAAATCTAGTCTCATTGTACAAAGCTGCGAAAAACTTAGCTATTGATGTCAGTAGGTTTAAATTTTACTTTATTCCAACTGTTGATTATCAGGCATGTAGCTGCTGATCTAACCAGGAGAAGTTGTTCCACCTGTTGAGCAGGGCATTCTACTTAAAAGGGCTGGACTTCCAGCATTCCGCTTTTGAACATCTGCTGATTTCAGTTAGGCAATTGACTTAATCAGTTAAATGGAATTTTTGTCAGGAGTCCACAGATCCACTTAGTCTTTTGTGGCAACAAGGTCATTTATAAATTTAACAACCAGTCAGCCATGGAAAGAGGACATACTTTACAATTGATGTTAGCTTATCGAGTGCTGTCCAACTACTTAGTCATTCTTAGGCTTGCATATATTTCTTTAAATAAGTGTTCCACTTTTAGCATGACAGGATTTCAGATGGTATTCCGATCACAAGACATAGTTTGATCTTGAGCCAGCAACAGTCCTGCTTATGCCAGCTGCTGCTTTAGACACTAGTAACCTGATGTCATTTGGAGATCAAATTGTTTTTATGCAATTTGTACTTTCCCTCCCCCCTTTTGAAGCTCTTAATGAATAAGAGTTTCTGTGTAACATTTCAGCTTCCCCTGCTTCCTCCTGTGTTTATTGTAACACTTTGAGTGACCCTGCCACTGATACTGTTTACTCACATGCCAGATCTAATACTGCTAGCTAGGGAGGATAGAGTTGTTTTCCTTACACAGGAAGCTTCCAAGGATGATGGTTGGCTGTA
Source organism: Alca torda (assembly GCA_008658365.1). NCBI lineage: Eukaryota > Metazoa > Chordata > Aves > Charadriiformes > Alcidae > Alca > Alca torda. The sequence goes on from CM018081.1 coordinate 11,228,217, forward strand.
GTTTTTGTTCCATCTTGCTATTACTTAAGGAACTGTCTGAGATCTAGAAAGACTGTTGGGAGAGAATTACAGCTTTATAGAAGCCTTTGTTCACCATGTTTATTTGAATGGTATAGATTGGTTAGATGAACTGTAACTACTGGTTGTTAAATACCCTAAGTAATTTGAGTGAGGAAAGGGCAAGTTATATAGGTAGGAAACAATACCACCAGTGACATGCTGAAGTTCAGCTCAAGCTGATTCAAGAGCTACTACCTTTGGTTAGAGATGTAATGGACAGTATCCCATGCTGGAGTAGTGGTTCTTCCTTTTGCAAGTGACCTGTCAAATGTGCTTACTCTAAATCAACTTCAGTGTTACCACCAGGGATGAGTGGTTTAAGCTACAGATACACCTTTCTGTCTGCATGAATCATGAGATGATTCATTTAACTAGTATTAATTTATTAAACTTTTTTTTGAAAAAGAAGAAAATTATACCTTCTTTTAGTGACAATAGTTTCCCTTTAGAAAAACTGTGTAAGTTCAGATCACGCCTGTTCATTCTATTACGATAAATTAGTTTATATAAGCTCTGGAAGTTGTCTTAGAATGTTGAACTTACTCTTTAAATGCTGGAAGGTAGGAATATACAGAAGTGCTGCTCAAGTTATAAATAAATGGTAGGTGTTTGCTCATGTCTGTTGTTGCCCAGCTGCTGAAAAAGGTGTTTAATAACCCCTGATCTGCACCTGAAAGAGAAAGCATTAATAGGCTACAAGCATCAAATAGCTGTTTTACAATCTTTTTAAATCACTATGCTAATTAAGTGTTGGTAATGCAGTTGTCATGTCCAGTAGGAGTTTGGCACAGAGCACTAGAGTTCTATTTGTGAACAACCCTGTAAGCCTTGCAGCCTTTGAAAATCCAAAAACCACAGAGAATGAAAAAGATAGTATGTGTGGGGTTACTTTTGCTACAAGATAGCAGAATATAGCTGCTTACAAAGTCAACTTCTTTTACAACTTAAGTTCAAGCCATATAAGGCATCAAAACCCAGGACTTGACAATTGCGTACTGTTCAGGAAAGCTGTAGCTCAGAAGATCAAGTACTAACAGTTAGTTTTATTACTTATGCTTACAGATGCATGACCAATGTCAATGCCAGAGTTGGGGTATCCGTGGTCTGTCAGAGCTACAGCCCTGGATGTGTCTACCTGTGATCTGATAAGGAAAGCACATTCAGTCTTGGTGACTACTCTCGTAAAACTTCATCAAATTCCTTAACAGGCAATAGTCACTTCTAGTTCTTTACTAAAAAGCTGCTGACTAACCCCTAAGTGAGGGTAACAACTACTCTGTTGGGAGGGATCACCTCTTAGTTTGCAAGCAGAGGTTGTAACGAGGTCAAATGAGTCTGAAGTGGTTTGGTATATCAGTAGTAGAGTAGCTAAACAAACCAGCATCTGGCCCACAGCAGACTAGTTTATACGAAGCTACTGAGAACTAAAAATTACTTATTTATATCCATTCATTCTTTATTGCAGTGAATATACTTAGTCTTTAAGTGCTAATAGTTCCTCTTATGAAGGAGATTGAAGGTAGTCCCTCAACTTTCATTTGCTGTCTTCTCTCCACCTGTAACTGTATTCACAAGTAGCATTGCTAAAGAGTAGATAGATGCCTAGTTAGAAAAGAGGCAGTGTTTTATTTTAATCTTTATTCTTCTAAAGCACTCAGTCTCTGACTCAGGGTTTTTTTTTTTTTTTTAATTGGCCTGTGTTTAGATTAGGGCAGAACATTTACACCCTCGCTGATGTTTGAGCAGAATTTGCTTTTTGCAACTGAAGTATCTACGCACTGGGCATAAACTTAGACATAGGGACAGTATACTGACAAATATAAATTCTAAATATCCTGTTACAGCTGTCAGCAAGCATGCAGATTGCAGAAGGAGAAATTGCCTAGAGATTCAGTCCGGTAACTTCAAGTCTCTGACTTGCATCTCAACCTATAAAGGGAGGAAAGCACTTTTGAAGAAGTTGTACAAGAGAATAAGAGTCAAAGAAATCAGGCCAGTCCCCTGGTCTTTACTCAAAGTTTCATTATAACTTCTAACTTAACATACACATTTTTAATACGTTATTAACAGTAAAATCATCTAAATGAGACGGAAGTCTGGGATGCCCTCTCAGAATGGATAGCTCATAACTGAAGGGACAGCAACAATGTATTTAACTTACTCTATAGGACTGTCGCCCCCTCAGATTGTTTTACATACTTGACTTTTTTTCAGATGGCATGCATTGGTGCCAAAGCAGCCACTGAAAGCAGCATTTAGCTGTCCTAGTTCCGAGTTCAACAGTAGTCTTGTATAAACTTGACCTTAGACATAAGGTGAAAGAGTCAGGTAGTAGTTACATTAGCAACATATCTACAGATACAGTCTTGCTACATTATGTCTTTATATGTAAAAGCAACCATTTAAAATTCCAGGCTAAAGACCCAGAAGATTGTCGAAGCAATAGCAACGTTCTTAAGGTATCGGTACTACCAGATTTCTTTTAAACCCAGTCTTCAAGCAACATGTGCATTTACTGCAATGGTAATAGATTTAGGAGGCTCACAGGACAGCAGGACTTGGCTTCTCAAGCTTAAGTCTGGCACAGTGGCTGATCCCAAGTGACCTATAGTGGGAAGCAGCCAAGGCTACATGCATTTGATATTGGGAAAGAGATGGTCACCACCCTATAATGACAGGAAGCTATCACACAGCATGTGAAGAGATAGTTGCATCTTCAAATGTTTGTTTCTCTGAAGCAGCACTCAAGTTGATCAGTACTTTTTTCCACAGCAACTTGAGTTAGCATAGAACATTCAAGCAATGAGTGTTAGGAATGCACGAAGCATAGTACTGCAGTTTCATTTACTAATGCCTGCACTGTGCTTGCTGAAGATTTCTTGTTACATGATTTTACATTGCTAATGCTTACAGCTACTAGTTTGGAGGCCAAACTCTTACATGTTTGGTTTTTTTTTTTTATTTCATGAAGCCTGAAAAAAGTAGTTTTACTACAAATTGCAATAATAGCCCCTATTGTGAGAGGGAAATAACTTTTGTGTCATTAATACATTGAGTTCAGAATTCTATCGTAAAAAGTCCCCATGGCACATATGTAGTTACTGAACCATCCCAACCACTATTACTATTTTGGTCTAACTTATATTGAAATACAAATTAATACATACCATCAAAGCTGCCATTCTCTGTGGCAAACTGTAACAGCTGATTGTATGTTTCAATGGAAGGTCGGTAAACAAAAACTCCAGAATTAAAACAGTCAGGCCAGCCTGGATCTGGTGCTGCAGAAAGCTCTTCCCTCTCAAAAAGCTCATCAATATTTGACAAAACCTAGTTGTAAAAGGGGTAAAAAAAAAAAGTTTTCTGCTTTTTAGGCTAGGAATTGGGGTATCATGTTTTACTGGATTTTGACATCCACCTTAAGACATGAAAGTTCTCATATTAATGTTCTTGTCTTATGGAAGACAAAATTTTATGGAGATAGTCCCCACAGACTACGTTATAACTAATTTATATGAAAAAGGCACATACATTTTTAGAGTTACTAGTCCAAATAGCGAGAAGGCCTCTATTAGCCCTCCTTTAAAAAAAACCAAACCCCCCCACCCAATAAAACCAGCCCCAAACAACAAAATCAAGAACAACCCACAGGAAAAAATCCAACAACCCCCATACCAGGTCATTACGAGGTACCATGAGACACAACCACTTACCATTGTGTCTGCATCCATGAAAACGCATTTTGAAAACTGCGTCAGTTCCCAGCAGTGAAGCTTTGTTAATGTGACACCCAGCTCAGGTCTCTTCATTAACGCCAAGTGTGCTGAATCCCCACTATCCAAGACATTTACCAATATGACTTCATCAAAAACTTTTTCCAGCACTCTCCTGGGGAAAGAGTCAATTGCCAAGATTTAGCTCTATTGTTATTCCAGCACCAGACCACATGAGAGATTCCATGAAGAGAAATGGAATAACAGGGAACCTGGCAGTATTTCTTAAGTCATCAGTAAGAACTGACCACATGTGTCAGAATGCACAGGTACACCTGTCTGCCTCAAGGTTTCTAGGTTGTAGCAGGCACATTTTAGGCAACAAAGATGTTTTGGGTTTTTTCTTCCACAAACAGGGCTTGCTACCAAGTCCAGTAGGTCATGGCTATGTAGTACAAACTTTCCACTCAACTTTTTTTCAGCCAGACTCTGATTTTTGGCAAGTTAACAGTACTTTAACAGCTTCCCATTTCTTAATTGCCTGCTCAGAGTAGCTTGAGCAGGACAGTAGCTGAATCCTAAACAGCTGAAACAGAAGTTTGTGCAATAGTTATGACAACACTGTTCTGGATTTGTGACTCAGGGACACCTGACTAGACCCAGTTAAAGCTTTGTTTATCCCATAAAGTTTTAAAGACTCACTTAATCATGTCTGTGGGTACAACAGTGTTTTGACCCAGTACCATGTTCACCTAAGGGTGACACCTGAACTTTTAGACAGTATAGTGAGATTCTGTGGCAGGTATCTCATTGTTGCATTAGATGGTAAACCATTACCATTAGTTCAAGAGAGATTATGAGTTCATACTGCTTAAACTATGAAGCATCTGTTTAGTCTCAGTGTTCTACAGTGTATCTTGAATGCTCAGCAATTATCATTTGATCCACAGAACTTGTAAATGAGTTTTAGAACTCTGCCTTACAAGGCTGTCTTTATACTGACAGTTTGGTGTGGAGAGTGGCTTTTGAACTTAAGATATACCTTGTTAGTGGATACAGCGAGAAGTGCGAGTTCCAGTTAGACCACAAGGTAGGTAAGGTATTGCTGGCCTAAGGGCATAGTACTAGCTGGCTTGCACTACATATAAGCACATTTATGACTCATCTTAAGAGAGCACACTCACCTAATAGGCTAGAACGGATGTTCCATATGTAACATCTTTATATTGATAATGCCATTTAGCTGCCAAGAGACTCCAGAGAGAGTCGCTCCATTTATTATTGAGCCACTTCTCTACCATCTCTATAAATTAGAGAGATCTTTCCAGAAGAGCTTCCCCATGTAGAGAATCTTGACCTATCATCTATAGTTCATGTAGCCATTAAGTTAATTGGTTTTTTACCCTCCTCTTACATGTGGAAAGAGCACGCAGTCCACTCCACACAGACTATTCTAGAGAGGCTGTAGGAAGCAGTTGCCCGTTAATTTCATTTGTTGTACCGTGGTGACCTCCTTAGATGCTTTTGATGATCTGCTGCTGATTTGATGTACTTGGTGCTACTTTAGCTCTACTCATTTTCTTCTCTCATGATAAAATTTGAAGTGTCTGCTAGATTTCAAGAGAACTTATGTTACATTATCTCAGTCTGGAATGCTTCTGCAAGATAAATAAACACCAATCCCCTATTCCCACCTCCACATGCATACACACAGCACTAATGAATGCACATATGATATCATATTGTTGGACAGTCTTCTAACTAGGACTATGAAAGTATCAAGTCACAGTTTAGTGCTCTAACTACAGAGTATTTGTTAACTCATCCTATGGAATAAAGGAAAAAAAGTTTCACATTTGAAGAACTTAGCAGAATTCAACTTAAAACTATCTGGAATTCTGCAAGCTTAGCTGTTAAGCTTCCAGAGTTTTGGAAGGTTACTATTAATGAATTTAACTTCTGTTTTTCACCCTTCGTATCAGCAGGAACTGTAGCAGTTTGAGGTATATAAGTGACCTTACCTCATAGGATCTGAGACCTGAGGAGTTATGAGTGCAGTCAGCTTCCTTGTTGTTCTGTACTGTTGCAAGGAGGAACCAAGTACCAGTGCTCCTTTCACATAGGAGTCATTTGTGGCTAGAGTCACAAAAGACTGGTCTGGAAGAAATGAACTTGGTCAAGTTAGCACAATCCGCTACTTTATTCTGAGACAGATATACTAGAAACCTAGCATTGTTAGGTAATCATGCTGTGAGACCTCTAAGATGTGCCCTTTAACTCTGCATATTAGGCCTACCTACATGGCTGAAAGAAGCAGATTATACTTGCATAGCTATACTTGCTATTAGTAACATGACACATTGCAAAAATGCAGTAAAAAACCAACCAAAATAAAGACTGTTGCAAGAGAAAACCAATTCCAGTTTGCCCACAGGTTATAAAAGTCATGCCAAATGTTAGAGACAATCCAAAAGGTCTAAAGAGCCTTATTTAGGCCACTAATATACTGGTTTTAAGCTCAAAGTACTGGAATCAGTGAGCTTGCATTCAGTCTAAAGTTATTAACAGTAGAGCTTTGTAAAAGTTACTCTAGGTTCAGTTCTCAACCCTGAAGTTAAGGCTGCGTAAAACTTGTATTTCATTTTCAAACAAAAGTATGCATTGAATTAGATTTCGGACAACAGTATTAAGTTTCCCTAGCTCAGGATTTTGCAGATGAGTTGTCCTGCAATCCATGGCTGCAGCTCTATCACAAGAATGCAAGATTTAAGTGGGAAGTAACCAGTAATATGATTAGCAATTTAAGACTTGCAGCAATAGTATTTGTTCATCAAGGAAAAAGAGGTAAGGTTGGATTGTTGCTATGAAGTATAATCTTCTGCTCCGGCTTCTCTTAAAAATAGGTTAAGATGGATCACTTTGCCATATACTGCTTATTGAGGCCATGTAATACAGGCTTTGCATTCTTTCAGTTGTCATGTTGTTTCAAACTGCCAGGGTGGGACTGACAAAGCAAACAAGTAATTTCTAAGCTTCTTCAGTTCACTGTTAACTATCACCATGTAGTACTCCTTTCCAAGCTACAGCGCTTTATAAAGCTCTTTTCTACCAAACTATTTTTGACACCATCAACAAAATGCTTTCTCCCTAAGAATTTTAAGAGTCGATGTTCACATTCAAATTTTTTTTTTTTTTTTAGCAACTGCTATTTCTTTACAGAAGTTGTTAACTAGGTTAGATAAGGATTTAAAAGTGAGGGTTCTGGGCACTTAAAGGCTTACTATCAAGTCTAGCAAGATTAAAATACTGACTACTCTACTTTCAGAGAGATTGTTATTTGGTACAACTCCTCAGCCCGTGACACAGTCACCATCAATATCTTTTTAATACTATTTTAACAGTTGACAACAGAAAATCATGTACCATAGTTGTCTATAAGCTCTGCAAACCTAGTTTGCAAGCTCTACAGAGCAGCTACAAAACCTTCTATTTTGCTTAGCAGCAAAACCAACTAGTCCCAAGGGATTTAGATTACAGCCATCAATTACAAAGTTCAAAAAAGCTTCTGCAATGCCAGGAATAAAGATTTTTTTCCAATTCATTTTAGCTACCAATTTGTAATAGTTCATATAATTCAGCAAATCTACAAAACAATTTGTGTTTCTTTGAAACTTTACAAATGGCAAGTGCATAGCATTTCAAGTGGTGTGAACATCCTAATGGGGCAGCATTTTTCATGACTTAATTTGCATGTTACTCCTCAAGTACTCAATAAATAGAAGTCTGCCACTCTATGCTCACAGACAGCTCACTAGAAATCCCGAATAGACAAAGTGGTATTGTGCCCAGCATTCATCTGAATGTTGGTTTTGGTTTTTTTTTTTTCCCACAAGCAGTATAAGACTAATTCTTAAAGTGACATTGCAACTGAAAAACTAGTCTTTTAATTGACCTGTTAGCAGGTATACTTCTATCATGTCTCCTCACCTAACTGAAACTGAGTATTCACATACAAAGTTCTTGGAGAAATAAAGTCAATTTAATGATGGAGTAAAGGCTAAGAAGCCCCCCTATTACATCCAACTGCAGCAGGAAACTTTATGACTGCTTGAGAGGAGGAGGATACTGGCAACTTGTAGAGCATCTAAGCCAGTGCAGCTTTCCTAAGTTTTGAATAAGCTACATTCTATTCTATATCTTCTCCAAAGTACATTCAAACACGTTACAGAATCATAGAATCATCTAGGTTGGAAGGGACTTTTAAGATCATCAAGTCCAACCATTAATCTAGCACTGCCCAAACCACCACTAAACCATGTCCCTCAGCACATCTTTTAAATACCTCCAGGGATGGTGACTCAACCACTTCCCTGGGCAGCCTGTTCCAATGCTTAATGACCCCTTCAGCGTAAAAGTTTTTCCTAATCTCTAATCTAAACCTCCCGGGCGCAGCGCTATCACCTCTTACTTGGGAGAAGAGACTGACCTCCACTTTGTTACACCCTCCTTTCAGGTAGGTGTAGAGCGATAAGGTCTCCCCTCAGCCTCCTTTTCTCCAGGCTGAACAACCCCAGTTCCCTCAGTTGCTCCTCATAAGACTTGTGCTCCAGACCCCTCACCAGCTTTGTTGCCCTTCTCTGGACACGCTCCAGCACCTCAATGTCTTTCTTGCAGTGAGGGGCCCAAAACTGAACACAGTTCTCAAGGTGCGGCCTCACCAGTGCTGAGAACAGTGAGACGATCTGTATGAGTCCATACTACCAGTTGCTGCTTAACATGGAAGTTACATCTGCAAGAGTCTAGTCCATTCCACCTAAACCACAAATACTCCAGCTGTGTGGGTCTCCCTTCCCATGCTCTGTAAACACTTCCTCCACAGTAGGTGATGGTCACACAGCAGTCACCATTATGCCTGAAACACACTGAACTATTAGTAATAGCATGGCTGCAAAAACACAGAGAACATGAGACAGTCACACAGCTTCACAACTGATTTATCCAGACAAAACCAAGCTGCTTTGGAGGCATCTTTGGCTGCCCTGTCCACAGGCTACACTATCCGCACACAAAAGCCCTGCACTGGCCCTCACACACCTCAGAGCACGCTGGAAGCCTGAGCTAGCAGCAACCTTCCGTGTGGCAGCACGTGGGGGACAGCAGTGCCTGCCCCAGGTGTTTCAGAGCTTCTTCCCTGCAGCATTTCACAGGCTCAGCCCGGGCTCACAGCTGCTCCCTGCTCCTCGGGAGGATCGGGACACCCCATGGTTTAGGTGCAGGATCCCTAGCCAGACCGGCACAACACCTGATCCAGGTGCGCACCGTGGGGCAGAGCACCGGGCTCGGCCGCCTCACAGACCTGAGATGAAGTTGGCCCCGCTGACAACTCCAGGGAAGCAAACCCGGACAGAGAGCGGCCAGGCGGCGGCGGGGACCCGCTCCTTGCGGAGCACCGACGCGCCCGGAGGCCGGGCTCTCCCGTTAGCGCTTCCGGAGAGGGACAGGCTTTCTCCTGCCAGCGATGTGGCCCCGCAGCGGCCTCTCGGGGCCCTCCTCCTCCCCGCCGCATCGCCCCCGCTCGGACACAGAACCCCGGGCCGGGTACCGAGGTGGAGCGGCCTGGAGCAGGGCTGAACCATGACCGCCCGCTGAATCATGACCGCCCTCCAAACCTGCTCCCCCCGCGGCGGGCCTTCCCCGGGCGCTGGCGGGGGCCGCCGCCCGCCCCGCCCGAACGCGACCGAGCGGCCAGCGCGGCGGCGGCCGCCCCGCGGCGGGGTATCCCGGCGGAGGCGTGGCGGCGCTGACTGACCTGCCATAGCGCCGGCTCCGCGGAAAAACTGCAGCTGAAGCAGCAGCCGCACTCCCAGAGCTACTCCCGGGGCCGTCCCTTATATAGGGGCGGGGCCACGCGACGTATGTCGGCCGGCCGGCGCTGGCGGCCCCGCCCCGAGGAATCCCCGCGTGGCGGCCGCTCCGCCATGCCCTGCTGCGGCGGCGGCACGTCCCCCCCCCCACCCCCACCCCTCCGTCCGCCGACCCTGGGTGGGGCGTGGGGCCGGGCCTAGGGGGGGCACCGGGAGGGCCTCACCCCCCTCCGACCATCCCCCGGTGCCTCCGCGGGTGACCGGGGCTGGGGACCGCCCCGCCGTGCAGGCGGCGGCCCAGGCCCGCGGGGGGGTGGGGGATGTGGACACGGAGCAAAAAGGCGGGAGCGTGTCGGCACGTGCCGGGCGGCCTCAGCCGCGCGCGCAACGCAAAAGGACAGCCGAGGACGGCGTTCCTGTGGGGAGCGGCTGGGGCCTGCTGGTCAAAACTGAGCAATGGAAGGATGATGACAGATCATGGAGGGCATAGAGATAGAGAAGACACCCCAACTGAAGAGATGAGGCAGTCCAAAGAATGGCAGAATGGCGGACTCATTGAGGTTGGCAGGGACCTCTGGAGGTCGTCATCGCCAACCCCCTGCTCAAGCAGGGCCACCCAGAGCCAACTGCCCAGGACCACATCCAGGTGGGTTTTGAATATCTCCAAGGATGGAGACTCCACCACCTCCCCAGGCAACCTGTGCCAGTGCTTGGTCCCCCTCACGGTGACAAAGTGTTTCCTGATGTCCAGAGGGACCCTCCTGTGTGTCAGCGTGTGCCTGTGGCCTCTGGTCCTGTCAGTGGCCACCACTGGGAAGAGCCTGGCCCTGTCCTCTTTGCCCCCTCCCTGCAGGGGTTCATACACATTGATGAGATCCCCCTGAGCCTTCTCCTCCCCAGGCTGAGCAGCCCCGGCTCTCTCAGCCGTTTCCTCACAGGAGAGATGCTTTTTTGTCCCTTCGTCATCCTTGTGGCCCTTTGCTGGACTCCCTCCAGTGCATCCCTGTCTCTCATACTGGGGAGCCCAGCACTGGACACAGTCCTCCAGGTGTGGCCTCAGCAGCGCTGAGCAGAGGGGAAGGGTCCCTCACTCGCCCTGCTGGCCACGCTTTGGCTAATGCAGCCCCGACACCATTCACCTTCTCTGCAGCAAGGGCACAGTGCTGGCTCGTGTTAAACTCTGTCCACCAGCTCCTTTCCAGCTATCCACTGTCTTCCTCAGGACAATGACCTATACCTGCTTTTTCACCAGGATAAACTGAGGGAAGTCTGTTAGGAAGGGGATTCCTTTCTAACCTGAAATGGCAAATGGGCTTTGTCATGAAAGGATTTAAAAAACCCTCAAATGCAAACTGATGAACAAAGAACATTCCACCTCCAAATTTCCCCAGTATGGGAAATTATGTTTGAGCTGAGACACTTTTTGTAGACCTGCTTTAAAATCATATTGCTTATGTTTAAAATTACCAAAATCAGGGAAGTGCTCCTTGACCAACAAAAAAACCCAAGCTTTCAGAGCATACCAGTAATTTATAAAACATCGCCTGCATAAAAATGTGTGAATCATAATTATAGGCAATACTGGTAATGTTGTTTGTGAGTAGGGATTACTAACATTTTCTGGTATGAGACCCTTTTTCAGGTATCAATGGCTTTGACGGACTTTCTCTGTGATGGTATTGGGCATTGTTTGTGTCTCAGATGAAAGTTTTGAGAAATTTTTAGCCAGCACGTTTCAGCTGGGTCTAGCTTGTTGCTTTGCCAAGTTTTTGAGAGAAAACAATAGAATAGACACTGTTGGTGATTGCCCTCCCCCCTTTCCCCCTTTTTCCCTTCCCCCTCCACCCCCTCCTCCTTTGTATTATGTTAAGAGTGGCGCAAAAGAGCATCATTCTTTCTGGTTTCCATGTTAAAAAAAAAATAATCAAACCCACCTAGGTTTGTCAGTGTTAAGCTTGAAAGTGTGACAGAGCAATGCTCCCCCCAGCCCTATGTGCACACCTGTTTGCACGTGCTTGTTTGCGGTTTTTCAGATGTTAGTGGTTGAATAGACTGTAAATTCTGCGGTTCCCTGGTGTGACTGGATTGCTTATACGTCCCTGCCCCTGTACTCCTTTCCCCACAGCCTGGAGGGGAAAAGTCACAGGAAGAACCTGAGACATAATCAGGTGTCCCATTGGCTTCCAGATCAAATGGAAGAAAAGATCATGTGACATGAGGATAGAGGGGAAAAAAAAAAGATAAATGCGTGGAACAGGCTCTCATGAGGTGAGGGCTAAGATGGGATAGCATCTAAACCTAGGACAAGCCAAGAAAAAAAAAAGCTTGGCGTCAATTTTGATGGAAGAGGATAAATTTAAGACTAGGTGAAAGATAAGTATATGAGGATGGGAACAACCCAGGGAAACTGTATTACTTGTGAGCACGCTGTAGAACTTGATAAAAATCTGGTGAGGAGGAAGGAGGAATAGGTTTTGCTGGATAAAGAGACAGCATTCAGAAAGGATGGACAAAGTGCTGCACAGCAGCTCATTAGGTGAATACTGAAGCACTGAACGAGGTGCAAGTCCTATGGAAAATGAGCCTATGTTCATGCAGCTAAATATTACATCACAATTCATGTCACAGAAGTCAAATTACTATTGCACATTATGGAACTTCCTACTTTTAATGACTGAGTAACAGTGTTGTTTTAGTAGGAGCTTGTCTATAACTTAGGTGAAAAGACATTTGAAAACACCAAACACTAAGGAGTAGCTTTGAAGCACAGTTAGGATTTACATAGCAATAACAGAAACTGCTACTCCTGTAACTGGACTGTATTAAGTGTAGACTTCTACAGCACTTAATTAGCCATTTACACTGAAGCTCTTTAATAATTATGCAAATGTGCACAGTGAGTCCAACCATTAAATTAATAAAACATTGCAGGGAAAGTTTCAGAATAAAACATTCTGCAAAACCTGGAGAAGTAGAGAAAAATGGTCAACTCCATGCATTTAGTCCAAGTTTAAAGTACTGGAATTAAGTTTTTACTGGTAATCTGTCTGGTTAGGAAAGAGTTCCATGACAAGTGCATAGCTGGATATATAAAAAGAATATAGCCCAATTCAAGACTGTACTGAGAGGTTTGATTCCATTTTTGTGCTGCCATTGCTGTCTTGCCCTGTCGTAAGCTTCCCTGATGACAAAAGCTGTTTTGGGTCATCCCCTCTGCTTTTTGAAGCCCTTCTCACCTTGACTTTACTGTGAAGCTAGACTGGACATTTATTATTTGATAACTTATAATAGTCTACATAGAATTTTAAAATTTGGCACAATTTTTTCCTAGTGCTAGAATTTCCATATAAAGTAACTTATTCCAATAGGACTGAAAAGGCTTTGGTGTTTCTATTTGAAAAATCAAAATATCATGCTGTCACTCCAGCTTATTTCAGCCTTTCACATTCTCCTTTACTAATGGGCATCCTCTTTGCCTGTCCCAGAGCCAGTTATATTTTGGGTCTCGTTTCCTTCAAAAAAATCCACCGGATAGATAAATGTGGTAGTCTTCTGAAAAGCTAGACTCTGTCTTGTTAATCTTGCATTTGCTTGTTGTGTGTTACCACATGGCAGTGAGCAGGTTTTGCAGCTTAAGGAATTCTTACGCTTTCTTCTAGCTAACATGATAAAATACTCTTATAAGCAGTGAAGCAAGTAGGTCTCAGTTTCTTTCAGTTTGTATCATCTTTTGGTTTGATTCTCAGTGGTCTATAATGCAAGCTACAATAGAAGCTTTTCTCCTGGTTGCAGGAATAACCTGGTGTCTATTAAGAAGTAAGTTGATGCTGAGTCTTTTTTCTCATTGGAGAAATGGTCACCTCTCTCATCAGTCTTTACAAAACTGTTAAAAGTTAGTAATGCTGAGACCTCTCTCTGCTTTCTTAAACTTCATGAAAAGATTCAAATATTATTGGAGAACACAGAACCATGTACAAATGATTTCACAGCTCTCTTCTCCTTTGGCAAACAGCCTAAACAAGGCACGTGTATGTGTGTTTTTCTCCTAACCCGCCCTCTGCTCCATCTCTGTCTACTCCCCTTTGCTAGTGATTCTTCTGGGATGGGAGGCCACAAGACCTACTGATTAGGACATGTGGCTGGGAACAGAAAGCACTTCCACTCCTCATTTGCCATGACGCTGAGGGCAGGCAATGCAGCTATGTATTTGTTTCCCTTTTTTCTCTTTCTTTACCACTTGACTAAAAACTGTAAGTCCGTGTCTTGCTCTGTATTTGTCCAGGGAAGTCCCAGTCACGTATCCAAGCTGTAGGTGCTACTGCCTCAGTAGGTAACAATCAATCTTACAGTTTCTTACTGCCACAGATGTGCTGACCAGAATCTTAAACTCTCCCAGAACAAACTTCTAGTACCTCATCTAATATGCATTTCATTCCTTACTACAGGAAGCGCTAAAACTCTTAATACTTGAAAGAAACAAACTAGCAGATTATAAAATTCCTGGAGATGCAAATTTTTGAGATGCAGAGATTCTAGCAAGGATTTGAGAAGCAGCAGTGGATCAAGTTACTCAGACTTACAACAAGTTCCATGCTAGAGTTGTGCTGAATGTCAAGCTAGTACTTCCTCCAGTTTAGGCCTTATAATTAACTTTGGTCTTATGTGAAAATAAAAAAAAATAATCAGGCTGATATACTGGGAATGACATTTCTGATTAATATTAAGTGAATTCAGTTACTCCCTATTGGAAAACCTTGATACCATTAAGTACAGATGCTTCAACCACTGTCATAGCTAAAGAAGTATAATAGCATCAATATTGGATAGGATAGGGTAGGGTAGGTTAGGATAGGATAGTTCAGTTGGAAGGGACCTACAACAATCATCTGGCCCCGCTGCCTGACCACTTCAGGGCTGACCCAATGTTAAAGCGAATTATTAAGGGCATTGTCCAAATGCCTCTTAAACACTGGCAGGTGTGGGGCATCGACCACCTCTTCAGGAAGCCTGTTCCCGTGTGTGACCACCCTCTGGGTAAAGAAATTCTTCCTAATGCCAAGTCTAAACCTCCCCTGACGGATGCAGCCTTGAACCATTTGCAGGCGTGCTGTCCCTGGATCCAGGGAGAAGAGCTCAGCACCCCCCTCGCCACGTCCCCTCCTCAGGAAGCTGCAGAGCAATGAGGTTGCTCCTCAGCCTCCTTCTCTCAGAACCAGACAAACCCAGAGTCCTTATCTGGGACTAGAATGTTACTAGAGAAGTGACACGTTAACAATAATGCTCAGCAATTATAGTTGTCAAAAGCCTATATGAGCATTAATCCCACATCTCTGAGCAGTTAACTGTTACCACATCCGTTTTTGTGGAGGAAGATTATAGGGCTCATTTAGATTAAATGGGAAGACAGTTTGCAGTTTATGCTAGCATTGTTGCTTGGGAGGTCGTTTTAATTGACCTCAAAGGAACTGTTTCAGCATGACACCATTGCTTCAGGCAACACTGGTCTTTCTTAAGTGATTCCCTCAGGACTGCAGAGAACATCAGCAATGCAGATCTATGGTGTAACGGCTTCCACACCTGACCTCACTGACAAGGTCTTGTACTCATCAGAGCAGGATGATGTGAGCCTAGAGGCACACATTCCTGGGTTCTTGACCCAAGTGCGCCAGTGTGCTTGAGGGCTAATTAGTAAGGTCTTCTTTAGGTGGAGTTTTATCTTACGAGGTTCAGGTTTGCGCAAGAAACACGTCATTAGTCAAGGTTACAAGATGTTGATCAAAAAACCATTGCAGTGCAAAATGGTCTGTAGGTGTTAAACCCCGTCTCTCTGCTAAAATTGGTGTCATACATGATGAAGGACAGAGGTCTTGTCACACTGCTGAAAAATACTTAGGCTGGACATAAACAGCCACTGTACAGTCACTGTACAGTCTGGTTATTTTTTCATTGTCTTTTATCAGGATTTTCATCAATGTTTCCCCACAGCTCCCAGATTGTTCACAATGCAGATGCAGCAGTTCTGTTCACCGGGCTGGGCAACAGCAATCACATTACCCATGCCCTGCATTCTTTACATTAGTTGCTCATAGGAAGACAAATTTAATTATAGCTAGTCCTAACTGGGGACGGAGGGATACTTGGTTGTTTGTTTTAAAAGCCACAATTGACATAATAAGAAAGCCTAAGCTCCATTTGCTTCTTTCTGATGCTTTTGCTAGTGACTCTTTATATTTTGATGCAGCCTAATGCCTATGAGGGTCAGTTTGTTATAGCAGTTTACACTGATACAACTGTTGTGGCTGGCACTTAAGATCTGAAGCAGGTGGGTTTGAGTGGGTTTTGAACCTTAGAGTTTTTCAGTGCTGTTTTTGTGGCCGTATTTTTATTTTCCATAAATACGTAAAACATTTAGAAGCGCTGCAATGCTTCTGACTATGGCATCTTATGAAGTGAACTCCACTGGTTAACTTCAGCAGTTTGTCAGTGCTAAGTATAGGCTACAGATCTTTCCCGTTCTGTGTTCCCCACTATTTTCTGGAGAAGACCTGCTTAAAATGACGGTTTTAGTGTTTCAGGAAAGGTTTAAGGCTTTTTTTTGTTTTGTTATTTGAGTGGTCCTATACGTTCTTCTAATAATAATTATTTACAAGGGATGTTCTGAATATTTTAGATCACATAGGGATGACTGCTACGAAGTTACTGGATTTTATTGCTGTGTTCTCTGCCATGAGAGGCATAAAAATTTTGTAGGTAGGAATTCCCAGCCATTATCTTTCATCTAAATGTATATTTTATAGCTGTTATAATAGCTATAGTACAGAAGTACTTGTGACATGATTCTTGCTTAAAAAAAAGCCAAACAAAACCACCCCACTTGTACATAAGTTGAAAATTGTTTTATTTAAATGTTTAATGGGTATAATGGTCCAGCTGAGAGATCACAGGATTTAGCCTGTAGTTATTAAGCACTTAACATTGATATCGCTTATGTTCAGGAGGCCCATTTAGACAAAGCACAGTATCACTTATGTGAATATATGTTGAGAAAATGCGTTCCATTTAGGAAAAGGTACAGCAAAGAAAAAACCTCTCTCTATGAAGCCAGTAACAATTATGAAAAATACAGTAGAAAATATTTTGCTTCCAGCGTCTCCTTCAGACCTGGCACATTCAATGTCCATAGCTTCACTTAAACTAATGTACTTTTTCCTTCTAAGCATTTTAGGTATATTTGGATCCACTGATAGGCTTCAAATTTAATGAGACCCTTTTCTGATTACTTGTATTACAGAGGACAGAGTTTTGTTCTGCAGTAATAGAAATGAAGGAGAGCATGCTGCATTTTCCTAATGATTAATATTTATACGTTGTTTTTCTGTTCAGTTTTGTATTGCTTCTTAACTGAACCTGGAGAGTTAAGACAGATCAAAGCTGTGCAATGGTCCAGATAAGAAGTGAAGAAAGATCAAGAAGTGAGACGAGCAGCAGGAGTAGCGATTTGGAGCAGCTATGATAGGAGAAAGGATTGGGAGATGCCAGATAATCAGCAGGAGAGCTCTTATGCGCTGCAAAGTCATGCTGGAGAATGTGGTCATTAAACTATAAAGATGATAAACAGAGATGGACAGGACCAGAAGCTATAGATTACTGTAGGCTTCTTTAAATTTTTAATCTAGCCTTTTAAAAGCTGCTCATATGAAACAACTCTGATAGGGGAATCTGTATAATGCTTGCCTTGTAACTGCTCGTCACATCTTTCAAAGACCTCAGTGTCCAAATATACCTTCAGAGCTAATCATGTTTGGTACGAAGAGGGTTTTAGTGCTGGTTGCAGTGTAATGGGGAGTGAGTGGAATTCCACTTACTTAAATATGACATCTGTGATAGTGCAACATGGCCATGGACAATAGAGCAGGACGTAAGAAACAGAATTTGTAGGCAGAGGTTTTTTACTAGATCAGCTCATTTAGTAGGAGAAAGTAGGCAAGCTTTTTGGACACATGAGCCGCCTTTAACCTCAAATAAAACCATAGGCTCAATAGCCTTACTGGTTTTATGGCATATTATAATATACCTCCTCCTTAACCTCTCTGTTCTGTAGGCAACAAACTGTTGGTTTTTCTTCCCCAACATTGTCTCCTCTCTTATCCTCTTAATAACTTCTCTTTTACTTCAAAGCTGTCAGCTATCTTGTCTTTCAGAGACGATATAAGTGATATGCATCTAGCTAAACTCTGAGCAATTGCTTTCTAGTTGTATTTAGTTCAACTAATTTTATTTAGGTCTGACACATCTTTTTTTGACCTGATGAAGGCATCTGAGTGTTCTAAAGCTTGCCTGGTTTTTTTACAGCTTTAGTAACTGGTTTAATGCAGCATAATATCTCTATCTGCAAATCTAATGATTAATTTTTGAGGTGGGATAAAATGAATGAAGATAAACTTGAACACATAGTGGACCCACCAAACTGAAAACAGCAGTGACAGGAGTTTTAGACATTTAAAAATTATTACATTTTACTTTTGTCTTCAAGCCTTGCAGTTGTACCGGTTACCATATAAGGAAGCAGTCCAGAAATGCTGATCTTCATAATCCCTAATATAGGTATGTCTTACTCTGAACATCATGAAGGCCAAAACATTTCCAGGGTCATGTAACATTTGTGACAGATCTTGATAGCAGTTTCTGGTTTAAGTGCATTTCTCACCCTTTTCTTGTCTCCTTAGGCATGTTCATTGATACTTGGACCTTTGGCTATACTCCGGCAGGCTTAGTGGGGCAGAAGCTTGTGTTTGTTGCCTTCCGGCGTGCAGTCTTTTGAAATGTGCTGGGATATAGCAGGAGTAATTAGTGCAACTTCCACAGCTTTGCTTTCTCTCCTTTGCAACAACAAGGTTATTGACCATCCCAGCTTTTCGGAAGCAAAGTACTGTTTATTCAGTCACACCGTTTATAGGGGTAAATCTGTAAAACAACAAACCGTTATCCCATTCAACCAGGCAGGCTCTCAGTATTTGTATAGACCACCTGTTATCACCTTCTGGCACCACTATGTGACCCTAGTTCAATTCTCTGGTAAACTGTGAAAAAACCTGGACAAGCAAAGACGCATGCTCATGTGAGGGCCACCACTGAGGTTGTTCCCAGCCCTTCTTTGTTGCAAGACCTTTAGCATCAGATCAAAGCAGTAAAATGGTACCTCCCATCCCCTTGGAGTGAATCTTTAAAGTGTGTAAGTCATGCACATTTACAGTGTCGTTCTTCCTCTGTCTGCTTTTCCCAACTTTCTGTTGGGACTCCACTGCAGGACTTCTGGGTCTTTGAAAATACATTTCACATGGCTGAGTTTGCTACAAATACATTTAGTGAAAAAACTTAATGATAAATGTGTCCTTTATTAACATCAAAACAGAAGTGTTTAAACATTTTGTGCCTTCTTAGCATCTGTTATGTTGCTATGTTACAGTCTTTGAATGACCCAGGATGTTGGGACACTGCAACAGGAATATTTTTATTCTTGTTTTCAAGGTTGTCCCAGTTGTAATTATAAAGACACATAAATCTTGCTCTACCTTTTGCCCTCACAGTGCCAGCTGAAACCGTCTATTTAGATTTCTCAGAGCTCCTTTTCAGGAAAGACAGAGAACGTACAGCAGATAATAGTTTCTGTAGGCTGTGGCCTAGCTCCCTGACTTCCTTTGTTATGGAATGGAAGAGAGTAGCCAGGCCAAACAATGATGGAGCTCAGCTGAACTGAATAGGCCTGAGACTCACTTGGTTGCTGGGCTTACAGCGGAGTAAAAAGCAATTTCTCTGCATCTATATAGTGAGTGGGAACGCAGGAAAAGATGTAAAGGAAAGGGAAACGGTTGAGAGAAAGAAAAACATGAGGTAAGCCTGGGAAAAGGAGAGGATTTATGGAAACTGAGGAGAGGCTGGAGAGGGCATAGGATAAATGAGAATAAGTGAAACTGAAAGAGAAGAAAAGCTGAAAAGAATTTCAGCTCTAAGGAGTTTTCAGAATTGGAAAAAGAAGAGCCTTTTAAGAATAAAAATAGTGTTTCTTTTGGGGTTCTTGGCGATGAGATAACAATGATGTAGTGAAGAGGGGAGAGACAAAATCAGAAATCAGGAACTTCGGCTGGGATGAATGAGAGAGATGGATTTTAAAAAGACTTCAGTGCTGAGGCTAAGAGAATAGGGAAGCTAAAGAGTTGTATGGGAGAGAAGTCCGAAGACAGGCTGGAGTGCTTTGGTAGGTAGGGACGTTTGGCAGTATCTTTTGAAACCATTGCTCAGAAAGACTTGTGGAAAATAAGAGGAGCCCTATCCAAGCTTCTTTATAGCAAGACCTCCCTAGGAAGCCAGTGGATTGTGATATGTAAGAGTGAGCTACAGCCATCAGTTTCACTGGGGCTGGCATGAAGCTGCAAGATAGTTTGTGTCCCACTTTGCTTCACTTAGATCTTTTCTGCTCAATCTTTCCTTAACAGAGCTACTACTCTATTCGCTTTCCAATAAAGGAATGGAATTAGCCGGAACAATTCTTGATGGGTCTATGTGCAGCATATGTTTCATTGTCTTACATTGTACTTGCATTTAGCATGGTGATAAAAAACTCAACACTTAGATAACATTACCTTTCTTGTTATTAATGGCGGAAATAGCAAGAAACAAGTATGCATCTTATCTGGCTGCAAATAAATTTTTTAAAATCTGAAAATTCAGCTTAAATTTTCATAAGTGTTCGTTTTCTCAGCCAAGCTATGGGTCTGAAAACTGACGGTCACAGACATAGCCACTAGTGAAACTGTACTTTTACTAGTGACTGAATCCCTGTATTTACACATGTGGTATAAGATGGACCCCATAGGGAAGGGGAATTACCGTTCATCAGTGTGGAGGAGGAGGAGATCCAAATGAACCACTTCAGAACATCCTCAGCTATTGCTCCTTGTAGGAACTGAAACATTTCCTTTGAGAGATTTAGGATTTGACTCTTCTCTTCCACTTTAATCCATGTGCCTTGGATTTGGTATATAACGTTGACAGATTTTGTTGGCTGGGTTCAGACAATATGTGTTGTCAAAGATCCATTCGTATTGAAGCCCATGTATGATTTTGATGCTGGGCCTGTACAGTCAGTCTCTCCTCATAAATCCTTCTCATTTCACGAGCAAAGATTTGAGTGCAACTATATTTAAGAGTGGATGGGGAAAGCACTGCTAATGAATTATCTTTGGAGTCCTTCTTTCTATGTTGCTGTGTGAACTTTCTGTCAAAAAAAGATTTTCATTTTGCCCTGAAGAGCATTCAGTTGTTCTTGCTTTTCTTTTAAATACTGACTGCTGTAAATTGTTTATTGTGCAAGATTTGGTTAAAGTACCTGATACAACTTAAGGATGTTAGATTTGCAAAGTACTGCACAGAAGAGGAACTGTGCTAAAACCACATGCTGTTGCATTTTTTCAGTCTTGACATTCTCTGCCTACTAAATAGATTTGGGGAAAAAAATATAATTCTTAAATTGAAGTAACGTATCCTCAGCCTTCTCTTCATGGTTAACAGTTATTTAAGTTGCATGTGCTATCTTCAGACTGGCAAGCAGAAGACAGAGGAGGCTGCCTTAACCCTCGAGGAATCTTGTTATGAGAGAGGAAAAAAAGAAGCCTGAGGGTGCCTGGGCACATGCTGTCCTCCTTGATTTGTGGCCAGTGTGATGAAGCTGGGTTCAGTGGAAGTGCAGCTTACTGCAATCCCATGGATTGATTCTTGCATATGGTGGCTAAAATCAGGCCTATAAACAGCATCGGTAACACATTCCTGCTCTGTATCCTCCTGTTCTGCTACACTTCCAAAGGAAGGGGAAGCTTTAAAAAGTGGAAGCTGCAGGTGACAATTCCTCAGCTGCTTTTTATTGTTTTCCTGTTTTTATGTGCTGTGGTGTCTATCTGGACGCGCTCCAATAGATCCATGTCCTTCTTATGTTGGGGGCCCCAGAGCTAGAGGCAGCACTGCAGGGGGTTCTCACCAGAGTGGAGCATAGGGGCAGAATCCCCTCCCTCATCCTGCTGGCCACGCTGCGGGGGATGCAGCCCAGGAGGCGGTTGCCTTTCTGGGCTGTGAGCACACATTGCCGGCTCATGTTGAGCTTCTCATTAACCAACACCCCCAAGTCCTTCTCCTCAGGGCTGCCCTCAATCGATTTTCTGCCCAGCCTGTGTTTGTGCTTGGGTTTGCGCTGACCCACATGCAAGACCTTGCACTTGGTATTGGTGAACTTCATGAGGTTTGCACCGGCTCAGCTCTGAAGCCTGTCTAGGTCCCTCTGGTTGGCATCCAGCGTGTCAACAGCACCACACAGCTTGGTGTTGTTGGCAAACTTGATAAGGGTGTATGCAATCCCCCTGTCCATGTCGCCAACAAAGATGTTAAACAGCACTGGTCCCGATACCAACCCCTGAGGAACACCACTCATCACTGGTCGCCACTTGGACATGGAGCCGTTGACCACAACTCTTCTGAGTGTGACCATCCAGCCAGTTCCTTATCCACCGAGTGGTCCATCCATCAAATCCATGTCTCTTCAATTTAGAGACAAGGATGTTGTGCAGGACAGTGTCAAAGTCAAATCCTTAAGTAATAAACTGTAAGCCCTGAACCCTAAGCAGTAGGCTGTGAACCATTTTGGAGGGGTTGCATCTTTCCCCTGGTGCCAGCCAGCATTCAGCTCTGTGGTCTGATCCAAGGCAATGGGGAGGAGGTGACTAGGCAAGTGTTTGAAGAAGCAGATCTGCTTGTGCATGTCTGAGTTTGAAGAGGGAAGTGGCATGATTATGCCAAAAATGTGAACACAGTGAGTTCCTGAAAGGTTAACCTGAGGTGACTAGTTGGTCCGATTTCTTTCTTGCAGCAAACCTAAACGGTGTGGTAGTCTTCAAAATGGGGGTGGGGAGGCAGTGTTTGAGGCTTGTGTGTTCTCCTTTACCTTGGGTGTTTTAGGTTAGTGTTGTGTTTGTATACTAAATTTGATTTCTTGTGCTTTTCTGCAGGGCTTTCAGGTTTTGCACTGCTTCATGCGTTTGTAGGATGATGCCTTTTACTATGTCTGTCAGCAAGCAGCTGATCAGAAATTATTGTCACGATGGATACGGGGGCAGTGCCGTTGGTATGTGCTGGCGAGTGCCCACAAACCTTGAGCAGTAGGCACCGCTCTGTACGGCTCACTTGGCTGGACTCGGAGAGGTTCTTTCTTGTCCTGGTTTGAGCGACACAGGACTAATTTCTCTTCTAATGCTTGGGAAAACTGCAGTTTTAGAAGACTCTAGTGTCCGAAGTTGTGAAAGTGTTTACTTTATAGCCATATAGCTAGCTATGGTGTGCAGGTTTCAAGGTCTCGGTGTTTTCCAGCCTTGCCAGGTGCGGGGATGAGGAGGAGCGAGACCGGGGCACTTGACCCAAGCTGCCAACAGGATTATTTCATACCATGAACGTCACATTCGATATAGATTAGAAAGTTTGCTGAGGAATTCTCTCTCTCTCCCTTGATGGCAGCGGTCCAGAGAACTCCTTGCCCCAGTGCCGGACCCCCGAGCCCTTCCATTCCTCCCGAAGCCGCAGCGCTCGCAGTGTCCGACATTTGCTGTCCCTGCTGGGAGCGCACAGCTTCCTGCCGATGGAACGGGCTGGGTATAGTCTTTGTGCATTTTATATTGCTATCAATACTGGTTCTTTAGTGTTATGAATGTTAATTATCTAGTCTTATCCTATTAAATCTATTTCTATTTCAGCCCTCGTGTTTCCTTGTTTTTTCCCAGTTCCTCTTTCTGGGGCAGGGAGCAGTCATCATGTGATAGAACGACAATAAACGACAATAAATTGTTGTGGTTTTCTCAAACCATAACATTTCTCCATCCCTCTGCCCAGCCCCCGGTCCCTCTGTTCCTGTCCCTCTGGCTGACCATCCTTCCCACCAACTCCAACCGCCTGTGCCGGTCGCTCTATCCTGCTCGATGCCTCCTCCATCGGCCCCTCCAGCGCCCCCCTCCATCCCCCGAGATTCCCGCACCCCCTGCCCACCCCCGGCCTCGCCCATGCGCAGTGCCGCCGCCGCCGATTCCCCTCCCTCCGCCGGCCACGCCCGGTACCGCAACTGGGACACATACGCATGCGCAGTGCCGCCGTCTCGGGCTGCCCCCCGTCGGTCACAGACCGGTCATGGCCGCCGCCCGGCTCCTGCTGCCCTCGGCTGGCCGCAGCCCGGCACTGCAGTGAGGGCGGCTCTCCGTCCCGCTCACCGCTGCCCTCCCTCCCCTCCTCCCTTCGTCCCTCCCCCCCTCCCCAGCCGGTGCGGCGGCACCCGCCATGTTCCGCCGCTAACGAGCGGGAGCAGCGGCTCTGTCCGCCGCCCCGTCCTGTCCTGCCGCTCGGCGCGGCGGCTGGCCGGCCTGGCTCCTCGGTGTCCCCGCTGTCGCGGGGGCGTGTTATGGTTTGAGGAACCCACAATTTATTGTCGTTTGGACAATTGCTCTATGACGCGATGATCCTTCCCGACCCGGGAAAGGGAACCGGGAAAAAACAAGGAAACACGAGGGCTGAAATAGAAATAGATTTAATAGGATAAGACTAGATAATTAACATTCATAACACTAAAGAACCAGTATTGATAGCAATATAAAATGCACAAAGACTATACCCAGCCCGTTCCATCGGCAGGAAGCTGTGCGCTCCCAGCAGGGACAGCAAATGTCGGACACTGCGAGCGCTGCGGCTTCGGGAGGAATGGAAGGGCTCGGGGGTCCAGCACTGGGGCAAGGAGTTCTCTGGACTGCTGCCATCAAGGGAGAGAGAGAGAATTCCTCAGCAAACTTTCTAATCTATATCGAATGTGACGTTCATGGTATGAAATAATCCTGTTGGCAGCTTGGGTCAAGTGCCCCGGTCTCGCTCCTCCTCATCCCCGCACCTGGCAAGGCTGGAAAACACCGAGACCTTGAAACCTGCACACCATAGCTAGCTATATGGCTATAAAGTAAACACTTTCGCAACTTCGGACACTAGAGTCTTCTAAAACTGCAGTTTTCCCAAGTGCTAGAAGAGACCTTACTGAGAAGTACAATTACTGAAAGAGAAATTAGCCCTGTGTTGCTCGAACCAGGAGGGAGTGCCACAGCAGGACCACCTGCCCCCCCGGCCGGGACCTGCTGCTCCACCATCCTGCTCCAGGGCCTGCCCGGTCAGCAGATACAGGAGAGAGGACACGCACCAGCTGCTGCGGGGACAGGGTAGTGTTAGTGACTGCAGGAATGGTGCTAGCAGTCGTCACAAACACTTGTCTCTCTCATCAGGTGGCACTTCCCTTAAGGAGAGGCCGGTTGGTGGTTACAGGTGTCACTGGCTCTGGATACAGGTGTCACTGGCAGCTGGGACTGTTTAGTTTGAGGAAGAGGAGGCTGAGGGGAGACCTGATCACTCTCTACAACTACTTGAAAGGACATTGTAGAGAGGTTGGTGCTGGTCTCTTCTCACAGGTAATTAGCGATAGAACAAGAGGGAATGGGTTGAAGCTGCAGCAGGGTAGGTTTAGGCTGGACATTAGGAAAAAAATTCTTCCCAGAAAGAGTGGCCAGACACTGGAATAGGCTGCCCAGGGAGGTGGTGGAGTCACCATCCCTGAATGTGTTTAAGACTCGTTTAGATGTGGTGTTAAGGGATGTGGTGTAAGGGAGAACTTTGTAGAGTGGAGTTGATGGTTGGACTTGATGATCCCAAGGGTCTCTTCCAACCTAAGTGATTCTATGATTCTATGATATTAGCCCACAGAACTGAGAGGACCACAAATATTAAGTTAATTGTTTGTAATGGAGATTTAATGCTCGCTGTGTAGCAGGTCGGTTCAGTGGAAGTGCAGTTTAGTACTGTGGATCAATCTATGGATTGATTCTTACATATGGTCCCTTACGGATGGTGGCTGAAACCAAGCCTGTGAACAGCAGTTGTTACTACAGCGACTGAAATGGATCCGGTCAGCTGAGTGTTTGTGTATACCTGCATCAGAGCAGGGGAATGCTGGCTGAACCTAACAGGCTGTTTGCTGATTAAAGACCACAAGACCTAACTTCGTGTTTCTGCTCTTATCTCTGTGAGATCCCATCAGATGGCTATTTTCACAAGACACGTTCTCTGAAACACAGAAGCAGAGCAAGATTTGTTGAAAGTATTCCATGCATCCTTCTTCAGGTACTTTTGCTCCTCCTGTGAGCAGGGAGTGCATTTTTATTTTGAAGAGACAAAAAATTGGCAGCAAGTTTGTGGAGATAACCCATCCTCTTGTTGACACAAAATAAATTAATGCTTCAGGATATTTTCTGCCTTGATTTGTAGTAGATTTCACATTTGACAGGCAAATTAGACTGAGATTAAATAGAAACTATTTATTTCCCTTATCTTTGATATGTTGATTTCTGATCTGTTAAAGTAAGATTAATACAGCAAATCGGTTTTATTTAAGCAAATGCCAAGAGACAGGGTTATCTTTATTTTGAAAATTAAAGTTATTTATTTCATTGCAGCCTTGAGCAGGGCAACATGAGATCTATAAATAGTACTTGTGGAAAAGCTCTGAAGAGGCAAACCCTTTAATAAAATGGAATATTACTAACTTAATTTTTTAGCATTTCATAGCCACATTGGTTAATACATTAAGTGTAATTCTTGTTAACTACATGTATTACTCTGTTACGGTTGTATTAGTAATTTCGCTGTCATGATACATTGCAACATCCTAACCATGCACGCCATCAACCAAGAACAATTCTAAACAGCATTCCAAACATTTATGATTTAACCAAAATTTTGTCATGTTCTCGGACTGCAGCGACCTTAGCCATTGCCTTTTTCGGGTAACACAGGACCTTCTGTGCATCTATACGGAGCACATGTACTGCACAATTCACTTAGGTCACGTACGTCTCTTCAGTCTGTATTCCGTTTGTGTTTGCTTTGTTTGCAAAACATGAACTGCTTACTCTTACTAACTCTTTCCCATGTAAGTACCTCTGAATTCTTAGAAAACAGGTTGTTTGGCCTCTTGCTGTGAGGTATGTCTTCCACACTTCATGTATTTCTGCATTTCTTTCCCTTGTCATTGATCTTCTGTTTGTAACAAGTCAGTATTTTTTAATTTTTTTTTTTCCTATTTCATTAGGCAGTGGTAGCTGCCAAAGCATGAGAAGTATTTCGTTAGTTCAGTCCTTGGACGATTATTTAGCGATACAACATCTGAAAATGTGATCTTTGCGATTATCTCAGGAAACCACGAGGACCAACGCTTTCTCTGTCGTAACCTTCACAAAAACATAGCTTGGTTTCGTTACGGTGACCATTAACCTTTCCTGCTTAGGCTCTGATAAGAAGAATTTCCACTTTCTTACAGGTAGTCCTGAGGACGGAACACCGCTTGGGGTCAGAGGTGCCGCTCCCCTGGCTCCCATCGGTGCGGCGGCCACCACCACCCCTGCCACGGCCATCCGCGGCCGCCCGCCGCGGGGCACGCTGGGACATGCCCCTTCCCCCCTGGGCAGGCGGCGGCGGATTGGTGGTGCGTGCACCATGTGCCCGCCTGCTGCCTCTCCATTGGTCGGCGGCCCGGTCCGTTATCTCTGGGGCTGCACAAGAGGTTGGTGAGGGGGTGCCCGGCGTTGCCGCGGTAACGGCTGCCCTCGGCATGGTGGCGGGGCGTGCCCCGCGGTGAGGAGATGGCTGGGGAGGGGATTGTGGGGGCCGGGGCCGGGCGTGTGTGGAGGTGGCCTGGTTGAGGCCCGTTATGGCGGAGGGTGTCTGCGTGGGGGGTCGTGGGTAGGAGGAGTTGTGTGTGGAGGGGCCTTGCTGGCGCCGGCTGTGAGGAAAGGGGTGTTGGTGGAGGGGGCGTTGTGGGGAGGTTGTGTGTAGAGGGGCAGAGAAAGAGTCGTTTTGGGGAGAAGGGGTGAAGGTGTGGTCCTGCGTATAGGTCTTTTCTGAGACTCTTGCCTTCTCTTTTCCAGCAGAGTGAGGAAGCTCTAGGGTGGTATCAGGTGCTGAAAGAAGCCAGCAATGGCGTGGTTCCAGGTGCTCTGTGGAAAGAGTGAGAGGCTTTGTGTTCCTAAATAAATCTGTCTTGCTTGCTTGTTTCTCAGTTACAATTCCCGAGTAATGCTCGTTTACATTCTAGGTTGGTGCTTGGCAATATAAAGTCGTGGAAATAGCCAGCAAAGCTACTTGGGATTGTGTTGAAAATGCTGGGAGAGAAAAAGCAATTAATTGCAAAAAGAGACCTTTACACAGACCCCACATTTCCAGCCAGTGATACCTCTATATTTTTTGATTATTGTACCCCACTTGCCCAATTCAGAGGCGAGATATCTTGGTTGAGACCTAAGGTGAGTTTTAAGGTATAAAAGACTGTGATTTTAGCAGAACTGGACCTTAAGGTAATAAATGGCAGTTACCATTGAATGACTGCTTCTGGGTGTTTTTATTGTTTAGAAATATAGAAGTAATAAATGCAATGTATGTCAGTGTTAACAATATATGTGTTATAGTTTTTTGAGTATGGGTGCTTCTTTGTAGTTTTGATTTAAATCCTGTTGTAGAACTTTTGAATTTCATGGCACTAGTTGAAGTTCAGATATTTTATCATAAATATTTTCATTATGGAAATAATATGCATACCAAGTTAAAAACCAGCATTATGTCTTTCCCAAACTTTTCGATAT
This sequence comes from Alca torda, assembly GCA_008658365.1. NCBI lineage: Eukaryota > Metazoa > Chordata > Aves > Charadriiformes > Alcidae > Alca > Alca torda. The sequence continues at coordinate 11,256,606 of CM018081.1, forward strand.
GTCATGTAACTGTCTTGAAAACTAGTAACTGGATTTTAGAGTTTTTCAGAAGGAATTGCTGTTTTTCTGCAACTGTTGATTTATTTGGTAAGAAAGAAAACTTAAGGTTATGACTTGTCATATGACTTGTACTGCTTTTAAACTTACAACTGGGTTTCACAGCAAGCCATATGAGAGCTAAAAAGTTTAGAATGCATTTCTGTAGTACATTCATTTAAAGTGAAGTATTTATGACACTGCTTTGTGTGGAGGGGGGAAAAAAAGCTATGAAAACGTAACGCAGAAAAAAAGTCTCTTGTACTTAGTAGTGTTTTTCTCCCCTCCAACTGGGGATGGCTGTAGAACAGTGATAAAGTTGCTGGTTATCAGATAGAATTGGCAAACAAATGACTTCATCGAGCCCAGTGTGCAACTTCTGCTTTTGTACCTTACACCTTGGTTATTACTGAGGGCTGATCAGTTAATTTCCATCTCTTGCAGTATTTACAGGTGAGAGAAGAACAATTTTAAAAACTTGCCTTCAGAGCGGATTCAGTGTTCAGGATTTTGCATTTGAAATTACCTCTTTTGCTACTACGTAGTCTATTTTTATTTGCCATGGGAAAGGTTTTTCTTTTATCTAATCTGGAGATTTTTGTAACTTGGGTTACATTCACAGTTCAATGTGAATGGCATCAGTTCTGTTACAGTTGGTTATATATCTAGCGAGGAGCTGATGAATTATGTTGTCTTTCACTTATTGGTGCCTCTGCTAAAGTTGCACCTTTTGGTGATACTTGTGTATTAAATTCATGTGGGAACTAGATTTACCTTGCAGAAAGTACCTGTAAAATAGCCACGAGGCAGTAATTGGTTATTGCTTGCTTAGGCTGTGTCTGGAGAGGAAATGTTCTAGAGATAAAAATTCCCTTATTTTGTGAGAGGTCTCTGGAACCCTCCTGATTCCCTCAAACACAGACTTCCTTAGAACGTCATTGCAGGATTTGGCTTTGACGCGCCTTCTTTTAATTTTAGGACATTTGTTCTACTCCTCGGTTATTTTCAAACAATCTGCAGGATGTGCAAGTGAAACAAGGAATTTTGGGAGACTGTTGGTTCCTGTGTGCCTGTGTAGCTTTGCAGAAGAGTAAATACCTACTGAATAAGGTATAGAGAAGTTTCTTGTTTCATCAGTCGTCTTCACCTAATGTATGTTTGTAAATTCCAGACCTCAAAACTGAATATTAGCTGGGTTATGCTTAGTTTTACTGGTTTGGTTGTGATTTTTTTTTTCTGTTATTATTACAAACAGTTAACATTCAGCAAAATTTAAACTGAAAAAAAATAACAATAAAAGCGATCATTATTTGTCTTGATTTTGGCTTTTGTCATCTAGGTAATCCCTCCAGGTCAGCCCAGCTGGACAGATGAGTCATACCAAGGCTGTTTCACTTGTCGAGTCTGGCAGTTTGGACACTGGGTGGAAGTGACCATTGACGATCGTTTGCCTTGCCTTGGTGGCAAACTCTGCTTTTCCCAGTGTCAGACAGAGGATTTGTTTTGGCTTCCACTATTGGAAAAAGCTTATGCAAAGTACGTGAACACTGTTATTAAGGGAAGTAAAGGGAGATACAGTACTTGTGTACCTTCTGCTTATGTATTTTATGTGACTGCTTTGGACATAGATCTGTGTATTATTCAATATTAAGTACAATGGCTGCTAGGTTTTCCATACTGGGTTGTGCAGAAGTTGCTCTTTAAACTGTAGATCTGAAAGGTGTATTTCTAGTTGCATATGAGGTAAGACAGTCTTAGGGAGAGAATTACGACCAAAAGTAAGTGCTGCAAGGAGTTATTGGTATTCAAATTATGTTCATTAGGTCGCTATCCATTGGTCATCTAATTTATTAAAGGGAAATAATTTACTAGTGCAGCATTTGAGGGCAGCTGAAGGCTCAATGAAAAGCAGAAAGCATGCAAATATTTTCATGGAAAGCAACAAGCTAGCTGAGGCTCTGGTTGTATGAGTTTCACTGTGCTTTTAATTACTTTGATAGTTTATTACTTTGAGAAGAAAAAACCATATTGTTAATGTGTTTGAAAATGCGGCTGTCTTATTTTTTATGACACATCCATAAAAATGCTGTCCAGCTGGACAAAACAATTTGGAGACAAAGCACACTGGTAAGATAGACATCAAATGTCCAAAACAACTTGGATAATAGCTTGTGTGGTTGCCAGCAGAGGGCAGAAAAAGACTTTAAGTACGGAGTAATTTATTCAACTGTATTTGTGTTGAGCAGAAATTGTGAAGCAGCAGTGATGAGTTAAAGCTTCTATGAAGGTTTGAAAGGCAATATTCTTTGCTTGTTTTCCGTAGAGATCTTATTGTTCTATCTTGTTTTATTCTATTATAGTCTCCTTTTGCAATCTTCTGCATCTGCTGCATCAGGTAGAGTAGTCTCTTGATTTACTTAAATTGTTGAAGGAAGTGCTACTCTGGTTGTTTGTGGAGAGTGAACAAAGAAGAATTGAAGAAGAGGAAGAAATGTTACTTATTTATACAGAATACAGTTAATATATCACAAAATATGATGTAGTGCACAGCTAGTAAGGTACAAATGACTAGAACTAGACTAGAGTGGTTCCTATGTAGGGTGGAATGAATTGTAATAAACTTCCCATCAAACAGTGGAATGTCTGATGGCTTACATATTCTTTAGATATTGTGTTCTGTAAATAAAATAGTATGTGCTTTCTCTTGCCTCACTGGGGATGTGAGGTAGGGTCCAGTCATGATTGTGATATAGGGTGGGGTTGAAAGTATGTAAGAACCATGTTTCTTTAGTTCTGCTCTTTGTAGAAAGGTTTCCTTCGTTATGGCATTTTGTTTTGTTTATTAATAGAGTGCATGGATCTTACGAACAGTTGTGGGCAGGACAGGTGGCAGATGCTTTGGTTGATCTGACTGGAGGAATTGCTGAAAGATGGACCCTCAAAGGCCCAGGAAGAAACATGGAGAAAGAGAAGACTGGCATGGTTTTGGAGAAAGCAGTGTTTAGAAAATTAATGAATCTGAAGGAACAGTGTGTAATAAGCTGCTCAGTCCTCAATTCCAGACAAGGTAACAGTAAAGGTCTAGACATTTTTAAAGTAAATGTCTCAATTTAACAGGGTTAAGAGCACAAGACAGACACACAAATACATTGTGCTGATTCTAGTACCATATAGGTTTCATGGTGCAATTTTCATATAACCTTGGATAAATAAAGATTTAAGGATGTTGCTGAGTTCAGGATGGAGAGTGCTTTTGAGGAGTACTTTTTGTATTAGATGCTAATATGGTCAGTTCTCAAAAACAAACGTACTCCCCCTTGCCCCCTGATAAAACACCTTAAAAAAAACCAACCAACCCCAAACATTAAAAATCCCGATGAATTTCAGCATGGGGGATTTGTAGGTGTTTGAGATAAAGCATATTAACTCGCTAGCCTAAAACTTTCACTTATTTCAGTATTGTCACAACTAAAATGAACTGTTTGGGTGTTTTTATGCTGTTTTTATACTGATTTGAAAACAGCTTTCTTTTATCTCAAAATTGCCTTCTTTCAAAGGATAGTTTAACGTCATTCATTGTAAAATATGGAGCAGGTTCTTTTGTTTGCTTTCAAGTGCTTTTTTTTTCCTATTCAGGTGCAAGTGAACTAGGAGAATTTCATGCCTTTATTGTGATAGACGTGTTGAGTCTGTCTGAAGTGTCAGGCAAGGAAATATTCCTACTACGAATACGCAATCCTTGGGGGAGGCGGTGCTGGCGAGGTCCTTGGTGTGAGGGGTGAGTAGGTTTATTTTCATTTGGAAAATCATTTGTGGAAGTTCTGAAGTACAAAGCATATCTGTGTATGGAGAGAGACTTCAGTTTGTCCTTTAGAGGGTTCAGTAGTTCACAGAGCTCATTGGTTCTAAGGCTAGTCATTTTGATCTATTAGTTCTGGTAATCTGAATTTTTTTTTAATAATTTTTTCTTTATCAAAGCACCATATCTTATCATAGAGATAAGATGTTGATTTATTTTCCATCTGTGGTTTTTGTGGTGCTTTTTTGTTCTGCAGTTATCTAAGTGTTGTTGCTTAAAGATATTTGTGACATAAGTAGTCACTCAGCTTTACTTGGCTCTTCTTATTTGACCTTGCCTCATTTGTAGAAGACAATCAAAGAAACATGTATAAAACAAAATATAGCAGAAAGAAGGATGCTTATGTTTTTTTGCTCATGTGCTCTCATTTCTGTAGATTAGCATGAGTAGGAGAAGCTGGAGTTGAGTAGATATAAAGTAGATAAAAGGAAGAGATCTGTTTTAAAGGAAATGCAGAAGTATGTTTAGCAGTTCATATAGCAAAGTAACAAGAATGGAAGGGTAGACCCTACTAGCTTGTTTTGAAAAGTGTTAGCATGTTCAGACTGTACTAAAGGACATGCAATTCTTGACCCAAGGAGCAAGATTTCAGCTCGGTGACAATACGATCATGTTAATAAAAATTTTAGAGAAATAGGTTTTTTTTCTGTGTTAAAAAGATGGCTTAATCACATTAATTGAGACTTAAGCTGATGTTTTTTTGCTTTCAGCAGAGTTTTGGTTATACAGTTGGCGTCTTGTAGTTTCTTTGCCAAAGAGTAAGCTGCCATGTTGTTGCAAGAAGATAGCATTTCACTGAGTGGCCTTAAAGCCTTGTTTTATTCAAGTGCAAAACTGTTCTCTGTTAGTGAAACAATCAAAAAGGTTAAAAGTACTAGCTTTTAATGGGCCCTATGTAATAAGGGGTTTAATTTCTTGGTTTATCATGATTTAGCGAGCAGATTCATGCAGACAGTGTTTTTTGATGTTCGTTGTACAGCATTAAAATTCTTCCAGAACAGTCACTGTGCAGCTTGTTTTATTTTTTGTTGCTATTATTAACAATTAAAATCTTTATTTTGCTTTCACACTTTGGACTGTAGTGTCTGTAAGCAAAGTACCTATTTCACCTAGCAGTATGCTGCTGTATCCAATCGGATGTTAAGTTCTTTCTAAGTTTTCTTTTGATATCTTGTGATTCATACTTCCTATTATCCCTCTCACTAGCATCATGTGTACAGAAATATTCAATGCATGTATTTGACAATAAAATGAAGAAACCTCTTCTTATTGTCCTGCTCCATAGTATATTTGATAGAACATTGTTATGGAACTTTATTGGGCAAAGAACTGTTAACTTTTGTCTTATGTGCAGTGGTCAAGGATGGAGTCAGCTAGATCCAGTAGTTGCCTCAGAACTGCTCTCACAGATCCAAGAGGGAGAATTTTGGGTTGATGAAGAAGAATTTTTCAGGGAATTTGATGAGATTACCATGGGCTTTCCAGTCAATGAAGAAGGACAGCTTCAGAGCCTCTATACAGGTGTGGTATGAGAAAACATCTTTTTCATACAAATAATGTTATGTCAATGGGAAAGACTGACTTGAATTGCAAATGGGTGCAACTAGACCATACTTTCTTTTTATCAGTCTTTCCCTTCTTCTTTAGATCTGTAGGCCTATTCTGTCTCTGCTGGGAAGAACAGAGGGACAAGAGGAAATTGAGGATCTTTAGAGGAGTCTTTGATATTTCTCTGAAATTGAGTTACTTGCTCGTTTGAGTGATTAGTGTTCTCTGTCTAGAAGCCTGTTGTTCTGGACAGCCTTCTGATAACTTTTTTTGATAGGAGATAAACTTCAGACTTCTAGAAACAGTTTCTTTTTGTAAAAATCATGTTATCAGTCTGACATTACCAGTTGTGACATTCATGCCTCTCAGAAAGCTGGTCACCAGTAACTGCTTGGAGAAAGTGTCAGGGCTATGACGACGTGTTTTCTTGGGCTGGGGGATCTCTGACGTATATCTGTTGTACAAAATTAAGTAGCATCTGGTGTCTGAAATCTGCACCATATTTTTCTTATTTTGTTAGAGAAAGTACTGTATCACTCGCAGAATCTTTTTGGATCCTGGGTGAGAGGCCAGTCTGCAGGTGGCTGCCGTAACAACAGCAGCTTCCCTACGAACCCTAAGTTCTGGCTGAGAGTCTGTGAAAAGAGCGAGGTGTGCATTGCTCTGCTGCAGAAACATAGGAAATACAGTGCCGACTGGGCTGGAAGGATTCAAAATCTCACTCACTTAGCAGAGGAAAATCTGTCTTTGACTGAAGGCACACAGGGGAAGAATTATCAGGCTGTGGGATTGCATGTCTGGAAGGTAATAACTTTTGCAAATGGAAGTTTTAAAGCATTACTTAAACATCTGAGTAAAATCATTCATTTCCTACGGCAGTGATATGATTCAACTGTTTGCACATTTACATCTCTGATTTAGGTTAGAATGATCCTGTTTATCTTACAATGCAGCTACTGGCTGTACGAACTATTAGCGGACTAGTACTTTCTTCTTATCACTGAGCGCCAAGTAGCAGAATTTTTGGGACTGTTCCAAACTAGTGCATGACGTTTCAGGCTGATTATTTGATGACCGTTCCTAAATCTACTCCTCCTGAATACTAACTCTTCCTACTCCTCTTTGATGTTCAGCTTATCTGCTGATACTCTCCTCCTTACTCGTTTCCTTTTTAAAATGTATGCATGCTTAAAAATGTTTTAAAAAATAGTTGATCACTTTTAGTTTTATTAAAAACTACTCATTTTTCCTAAAACACCACGCATCATTATGCATCTATTCTAGGTGGAGAAGAAACGATTTAACCTTCCAAAGACCCTCTCTGCTCCTCCAGTTGTAGGTACCGTCTGCCATTCCTATGATAGAGAAGTGCATGTATGCTGTGACCTTTCGCCTGGGTTTTATCTTGTTGTTCCCAGCACTTTTCTGAAAGATGCAGTAGGGAATTTCTTGCTTCGTGTATTTTCAACAGGAAGGATCTCTCTCAGGTAGGTTTAAAACAAAACAGAAAATTTCTTATAGTCCTTGACATAAATACATGAAATATAGCACTAAACGTAAACGTTCAAAATGTTTTTTGAAGGGTTGTGCAGAATATCAAGTAACAGCATTGTTTTGTCTTTGAATTCATGTAAGCAGTGTTCTGTCTCCTCCTTTTTGCATGAAGCTGCTACTACCTCGTTAAAATATCAGTCAGAATTAGTCAGATGAGTAGCATCTTGACTCTAAACCGCAGCCTAATGTTTTGAGAAAGTGCATATTTTGTAGAAGAACTGCAGAACATGCTTCTCAATATGTGGAAGTTCTTTCTTAATGTATGGAAAAATGAAGATGTACCACAGAAGTTAAAAGCAGCTGTTACTATATTGCAATCAGTGTCAGAAAAGGAGAGTAGTATATTATGATGTATTCTGTAAAACGCATGCTAACAGGTTACCTGACTTATAACATTGTTACTAGTGAGCAGTACAGTTTCAAATGCAAATGGAGTGTCAGCAGTGGACTTGGATGACATAATACTCACAGCTCATCTTTTCAGGACAGGTGTAGAAAATAGCACTGACATTTACGCTGTCTTCTTTAGCTGAATGAATAATTGCTTTTTGAATTAAAGTATTCAACGCTGACAATGCAGCTGATCTTCTTCCTTGTGAAGGTCTCAAGTTTACCAGCATTGTGACAGAATTCTTGGAATGATCACTGCATATTGTATTCTAGCTGATTTTTTTTTTGTCATTAACTCATGACACAAAATAGACTTTTATAATGGACTTGGAACAATCTTTTCTTTCTGTATAAAAATGCTTGCTTATCCAATAGGAAATATTGGCAATGTCAGTCCAGTAGCTTCTGATGGCTTTTAATTTTTTTTAACTGTACCTGACTATATAGCTGTCTCAGCACTTAAGTCAATTATTTGTGAGCAATTCTGTGTTGGTGACCATAGTCTTGAAATAAATACTTAAGAAGACACAACGAGGAGTAGTTGTGTGGAATCAGCAAAGTTGTATCTTCTTCCAGTAAACCTACACTATGAACTCATATCTCCTTGGAGAGAAACTGGCAAATCACACTACGAAGCCAAAACATTCATTAATCACTTACATCTTTGGAATTCGGAAGCAAGATGGCATCAATTTTTAGACTGAACAAAGGTCTGCAAAACTGTGAGGTTAATTTTGCTGTATGGCTGCAAGTTGTATACTTCTCCCGGCAAGATATTTGGCTTCTGGGCATATTTCATTGGTGCAGCATGTTGAACTTTCAATGGTGGGATAAAATTTCTGGTATTGCTGTTAAGTATAACACTTTCTCAGACTGAAACAGAGGTGCCAGCCTGGCTATGTGTCTAGAATGGACAATCACAGAATACTATAACAGCTTTTACATGTTCTCAACTGGAAAATTGGAAATAAGGGCAGAGGATGTGTTTCCAGTTTCATTGAAATACAATTTCAAATGCTGTACAACTGATAATGATACTAAATTGTTCATATGACCATGAAAAGCAGTGCTGGGTTAAGATAAAAATACGGGTTAACATTACAGTGATCAAGTCAGAGGAAACTACCGTTTTCCTTCTGATTAAAGACATAGTGAATATCAAAAAGGCAGTGGTGTATGCTTTGGACTTAATGAGGTGCTCATGTGTACTCCAGAAGTCACTGTCAGTTGTCTGGCTTTCAGATAGGACAAATAGCACAAGAGTATCGAGGAAAAATGAGGAAGCTGCATTATTTCATGAACGTACAAAAATCTATCTGGTTTTAGTGCATGGTTTGTGTATGCTGTGTTGTTCTTAGGGAGTTCTGTGAATTACTTAAGGACTTACAACTGTACAGTTCTCTTTTTCTTTGTGCTGCAAGTTTGGAGGAATTGTGTTTATGTAATACTAGTTTGTTTTGTGAGCTGGTGTTCTAGATTTTGTGAAATTGTACAGATTTTATGCATTTAGTTTCTCTTCTCTCTTACATTTGATAGTGAGCTAAAACCACCACCCACAGATGCTGCCCTCTGTGAAGAACTCCCAGCAGGTGAATGGGAGACAGTGCAGCTGCATGGATGCTGGAAAAATGGGCAAAGCGCTGGAGGCAGCAGGAACTTCCCCTCCTTCCATCTCAATCCCTGCTTTCCCCTCTCCATTCCTGCAGGACCAGGAAAAAGCAGTGTGAAAGTTACCCTCCGTCAGCACTGCCAAGATAGCAAATGTCGTCCTATAGGTTTCCATATTTTCCAGGTAAGATGACTTCTGGTCAGCCCCATCCCTGGAGGTGTTCAAGGCCAGGCTGGATGGGGCTTTAAGCAACCTGGTCTAGTGGGAGGTGTCCCTGCCCATGGCAGGGGGGTTGGAACTAGATGATCTTTAAGGTCCCTTCCAACCCAAACCATTCTATGATTGCTCGTTTGCCAGTTAGTTCACTGCTCCTTGCACTTGGCAAGGGCCATGCTGCTTCTAGGAGAAACACAGGCTGGTCCTGTGAAGTAATACCTGGGAAAGATACAGAATAACTATGCACTAGGTAGCATAGTAACCAGATAATTGCTTCCACTGAATCCTTCCAGTGTTCTAAAGTAGTTTTAGAAATGGTGAATTCTTTTGAGGATTTGCAAAGAATTTTCAGGGTCTTAATGACTGAGGACCAGACTTCTTGGTAATTTATCATGAAAACCTACTTTCTTCATCTCTGGTAATTATTTACTTGTCCATTGGCAAGTGATGTTGGATCTGCAAACAAGGTTAGAATTCAAAAGGACTGCTATGTTGAACAGATGACCTGAAACAAGATAAAATATGATTTACTATGAAAAAATACGAGTTCTACATGTATGTGCCAGTAACTAACAGCATAAACGTATAATGGGAAGCTTCTGGTTAGGTGGCTATTTTGTAGGGAAAGCTAGCTTTATTTTTGGAAAAAATGTTTCAAAAAAGGTGTTGTTTAAGTGGACAGTCTGGAGTTGAGCATCAGGAGTGATCCTGTCACTTCAAATATAAAATATATGAAGTAAGATTTGAAAGAATGGTATTTTCCTTGCCTATAGCAGACTGAGAAGTCTAATATGAATTTTTAGTACAGGAAAGGCCACTAGAAAGAGGAAGGACGTAGTTTGTTCACCATATTCATGAGGTGAAAAACAAGGGCATTAGCCTGCAGCAAGGAAGAGTGAGGCTGGACAACAGAAAAAGCTTTTGAGCTACATGGCTAGTGAGTTGTATAAACGGGCTACAAACACAGTAGTAGGAATGATTTATCTGTGTTTGATACTGCCATCTGGGTTTTCTGGAAAACTTCCCATCCCTTTCATATAGCTCTGTACAGAGAATAGTGAGTATTTGGAGCGGAATAGATGCGGAACATACCGTACTATGGTCTACCAGGAATTGTGAGGCCTGAAACACATGAAAAGACAGGCATGTCGTCATTCTTTTTTGCAGGTGCCTAATAGCAGCTGGAAACCACATACTTCCTCCTTTCTACACTTGGAGCCCCTGGTTAGCTGTGTACCTCATTGCTATTCACAGGAAGTAAGCCAACTTTGCAGACTTCCTGCAGGAAGCTATGTAATTATACCTTCTACCTACTTGCCCAATACAGAAGGCAACTTTACAGTGGTGATAGCAACCAAAATAGACAGGTAAAAACATGTTGCCTTCTATTTGCATTTCTAGTGTTTTTAGTGCATGTCTTACAGGATGTTTGGAAACAGTAACGATAGTAATGTGTTCTCGCTTTTGATAGAAAATCTTTTTTTTTTTTTTTAAGTCTTTGTATTGCTGTTATGTTTGCAAGCACTGCTTGCAGCTTTGACTATGTTGAAAGAATGAAAAAAGACATATTTGTTAATCTTCCTGCATTAGTTGCTGCGTGACAGATGTCTAGTGCTGGAGAAGATGGCACTAAAGCAACTAATCATTAGCTATATCCAGATATTAGGATTTATGCTGAAATCTTACTAAGCTTTTGAATAAACAGGGTTATTTTTTGAAAAGGTGCAATCTGTTGCAAGCCTTTTTGCCGGTAGTTCCTCCTGATGAGAGTAATAACAAGTCTGATTCAGAAATTGTAGATTCCATAAGATCGCATTGAGACCATAAAATTGCATCAGGGTTCCATAAGAGAAAGGATGTGGAACAAAGCCTAGCATAACAGTCTTCTCTTTTTGAAGTGGGATAAATGATTGATGGTTACAAGATCCTCCAATGCTTTGTGCAGAAATAGATGTGGTTTGGGTTTTCAACAGGAAGCGCATTCACAGCCGGGAGACACTTGGACAAGTATTGCAAGAAGTAAGTTATACATTTTTAATTTCAGTTGTTCTAAAGGTATCACAAAAGCATCACCAAGGCCCATATATGAACTAATATGGGAAGTCCTGTACTAGTGGACTGGACTTTGAATGTTCTTATTTACTTGCTGCAAACTGATAATAGTAAAGCAGTTAATCTTTTTTTGTTTGTTTCTCACCTGGAAAAGTAGTATGTGTTAGCTGCTAACAAAATTTGTCTTTTCACACCACTCAGATATATGGAAGCTTCTGTATTACTAAAGTCATTATTTACTCCCTCAAGTCATTCCCCAGTACCTACCTCTGCTGTAACATCTGTGAGAAATCGGACTGTTAGTGATGAACAGGTGGTTGTACTTGACTTTTACATCTGGTTTCAAGAGTCCAAACGCTCTTTATGCATTTTTGTATATTTTGATGTGTTAATTCTTGGTGACACCATAGATCTACTATCTTTAATTGTGTATTGTATCCTTCCTCCGTATGATTGGCTTTGATGTTAATTTGGGATCCTACATATTGCAATTTAGAAATTCTAATAATATTATAATGTTATAAAGACTTAAGAAAACACAGCAAGAAGAGAAGAAAAGAAAACAGACAATCCAAAGATTCTTTCACCACACTAGAGTTTAGTTTTTGTTTCTAGGTTTATTTCTGTTGTGGTTTAACCCCAGTCAGCAATTAGGGTGATGCAGCTGCTTGCTTGCTCCCCCCAGTTTGGATGGGGGAGAGAATTGGAAGAGTAAGAGGGAGGGGGGAAAAAAAACTCGTGGGCTGAGATGAAGACAGTTTAAGTAGAGCAAAAGCTACACATGCAAGCAAAGCAAAACAAGGAATTCATTCACTACTTCACATTAGCAGGCAGGTGTTCAGCCATCTGCAGGAAAGCAGGGCTCCATTGTGCGTAACGGTTACTTGGGAAGACAAACGCATCTCCCCTTCCTCCTTCTTCCTCAGCTTTATATATTGAGCAGGATGTCATATGGCATGAAATATCCCTTTGGTCGTTTGGGGTGAGCTGTCCTGGCTGTGTCTTCTCCCAGTTTTTGGTGCACTCCCAATCTACTTGCTGGCAGGGCGGTGTGAGGAGCAGAAAAGGCCTTGACTGCTCAGCAACAACCAAAAACATTCATGTGCTATCAACACCATTCTTATCCCAAATCCAAAACATAGCACTACACCAGTTGCTAGCAAGAAAGTCAACCCCATCCCAGCCAAAACTATGATATTTTCCTTCCAGACAGCCTGTGTAGTGTCATACCGCTATAATTCTTTTTGATGTGTGAGCCATTCTTATCAAGTTAATGCCACCTTTTTAATGTTTTGGTGTTGTGTTTTGCTTGATTAGATATGCATGTAATATTGAAGGGTTGGATGTGAATGCTGAGTACCTAATACTTACAGTATTTTTACTGTCTGGAGAGGAGAACTTTGAATGTATTATTTTAACAACTGTTTAAAGATGACTGATTTGGTTGATGGATCAAAGCATGCCCTTGATAATACTCGGCTTATTCGGTGAGAACAAGACCATCTAGATACTTGGCTCTTTCTCTTTGAGATTTTGATAAAAGCAAAAATATTGGGAAAAACTCTTCGTCCAAGATTAGAACTGGTTTATTCATTTTCTTAATCTAGGTCGTGTTGACCAATGGTTACATTTTGTCCTTAAAACCACACAAACAGTTGGATTTTGTGTGCTTCACAAAAATGTACTTTCCTTGTGGTGCTTGTTATTTTAATATTTAGGAGCTGAAGTATGTAATGAAGTCCTTTATTGCTGCTGTTTTGGAAAGAAAACATTGCAAGGCCATTAGTACAGAAGGAATATATTCAAAGATATTTTTCTTATATTATTCCATGAAAATGGTTGGACTTGGGCAAAGGGTGCTCCCTGACATCAGGGAACAGATTCTTCAGGACTTACACTTGAAGAATTTGGAAATGGCAGTTGTAGTTCTCTTACCAGTGGCAGAAATTAATGTCTGAATCTAACTTTCAACAGTATAGGCTTTTCTAAAGACTAGGCTTTAAATCATTCAGTGCTTTCAGGGGTTTAACCTCCGAAGGATATAGGTAGTCTGCCTTACTGAGAAGTTGGGCTATTGATTCCTAAGGGGTGCATCACAGCAGAGCTGGATGTTGGTGTATTTTTCTAAAAGTTTGTCTATGTGTTTTCTACTTACTGAAGTGATGGTATCTATGAGTGTTAGTCTTGTTAAGATATTTCATAGGAAAAGCTTGTATTTTGTCCTTAATTTCTAAATGTTTCTTTTCTCTGCTTTGCTTTAATATGTTATGAATTTCTGTTCTTTCTTGACAAAAAAAGTTAACTCATGAAATAACCTTTTTTTTCTGCATTGTTTGTTTTCTTATAGATATCATTTACAACTGTGATGAAAAGGTAATCTAGAATTCTCACACTGTCATCTCAAGAAATACCGGAAAGCTGAGGAATGCCTCACCTCTTGCTGCTTTCAGTTTTAAATGGAATAACAAGAAGATACTCTTAGCCCGGCTGTTTTTCAGTGGTACCAACTGTCAGGCCTACAATAACTTCTTTGTAAAAATACCTCCTTAATCATGTACACTCTGAATGTTTGTCCTTCACGTGTTTTTAGAACCAGCATTGTACAGCAAATCATAATGTACCTCAGTTCTTCAAAAATACAGGTGAAGAATATGTGCATGTCTTGATCCAAGCTACAGTTTTGGAAGAAAACCGGAAAACATATGGGCATAATGAAATAATATGTTGGGGAGAAGAAAATGAAAAATCAAGCTTACAGAATAACTTCAGGAGACCAAAGGGGTAAACGTAGAGGTAAGAAACTGGAGTCTTTTTTCAGGTAGGACATACCTCAAGAACCACCAAAATACACTGGAGCAGAGAAAGTCCAAGCTTGTATCCTACACTGCCAGTCATGCTGCTGAGCACTTTACCATGGACCCTTTATTGAGCCCTGAAAACGATGGGTTGAGAAAAAAGATTTTCTTTTGTAAGTTTTTCTTTAATGAACACCACAAAGGAAAAAGATAAGACTTGAAAACTTTTGTTTATGAACTATCACATCAGACTGCTTTTGTAAATCTGTAAGAATGTGTTTTATGCAAGATTTGCTGTTACTGTAAGAAATATGAAGTTTAAGAGATTTTTCTTAATTTATGTTTGAAAGTATTTCTTATTCAAGGAGGATTTTTTTAGATGTTATATTTTCTTCAATGAAAATGGAGTAACGTTGAAAGTTTTAAAATGTCTTCTATTAAAAAGGTGAAAACTGTCAATGACGTCAAGTCTGTGTTTGTTCTGCGGTAACAAACTTTACAGTGTGTTAGAGCCCTGGGGTTTTCCCCAAATGGAAGGGAATAATTGGAAATATTTGAGAGAATAATCAAGTCTTCCATTAGTCTTATGTCTGAGAAATATGTAATCTTCTGCTTTTAACTACATATTACCATAATTTATGCTTGCTCCTGTTAACTTTGGAAAATTTGAAAGCATCTAGGATGCTTGCAGCTGAATTCTAAGTGGTCAAAACTTCCCACATCTGTTGCAGAATGATGAGACAACAAAAGAAAACACTGTGAGTAATAAATTTCTACTGTGCCTACTTTGACAAATGTTGGCATCTTTGTTTATTTTCTTAATTTCTTGAAACATTGTTCCTTTCCCTTCAAATAAGAAATTATTGGGTGGTATAATAATGTTTCTAAACAGAAGAAGGAAAAGTTCATGAAAGCACCTGGATCTGAGAGTTGTGATAAAACAGGAATTGGATACAAAGGAAGTAAAGAAAAAGGTGTAAGGATTTCTAAAGGGACTATGATTACTATGATTCAGCAACCATTTATACATGTGTAAAGCTTATGCTACAACATATAACACTTTATGGAGTGTGAAAGGAAAAGCAGTTAACGCTAAGTGTGTATGCTGTTATCTCCTGCAAAAGGATGTAAGAGAAGACCTGTGAACACAGAGAAGTAACAGCACACTGAAGAAACTCTTTTGTTTTTATTCAGGCATCCTTGTTGCATCAGAACACTTGTGCAGTTTAAGAGTGTGATAGCTGATGGAGTACATACGCAGGAAACTGGATGATACAGACCACTTCTCTAAAATCCTATGTCTAATTCATTGCTACTGTGAATGTGAAAATACATTTTTTGGTAACATACTATTGTGTATTTGTATATGCCTAAAATGCAATTATATGAGCTTTTGCAAGTATACTTAATTTCAAAAATTCAACTATATAAGGTCAGACCTCCTAAATAAAAACACTATATTAATTTGCTATACTGAGCTACCTACGTTTGAATACAATTGGGATAGTGATATGTGTCTTTAAAATGTCCGCGGTTACTGACTGGTTGAAGTCCTTCTGCATTGTAGTATGTTGCAGGCTAGCGTGGAATAGCACAGAGTTTATATGGATGTGGCTGCAGTATTGCACCCAAAATGTACTCCAAATTGATTTCCTTTACTTCCTCAGGGAGCTGAAATGTGAATGCCCGAAGGAGGTTTGTAAAGATGATGAACAGTTCAACTCGTGCCATCTGTTCTCCCAAACATACACGATGCCCTGCAGAAGAAAGGGGAAAAGAGTTAGTTGTGTAAAGTTAAGTTCTGAAAAAGAACAGAAACAAAATTCTACTGAGTTCCATAAAGTTATTTCCTATTTCCTTCTGTAAGGACAGAACAAGCCTTTGGAGGTGGGAGGAAAGATTTATTTAACTGAGAAACTGCACATCTCTTACTAATGTCAACTGTTGGGTTTGGTTTTTTGCATTCGGTGGTTTTTTGTGGTGGTGTGTCATTTTTTTCCTTTTTCCCCCTGGAGCATTTATGAGATTCTCCCTTTCCATTTTTGCTTCTTGTTCTGTAAGAACAATGAATTGCTTCTCAGTTAAGCCAGAGTTTTAAAAAGCTTCATGTACTTCAGAGTCTTATCTTTGGTTGTTGAGGAGGTAAACTGGAGTATTCTGAATGCAATTCTGAAGCGAAGTAGAAGGATGTACTCAGGCTTTCTTCAGCAGAACTGAAGAAGGCTATGTTGGGTCCTTGTAACCCACCATCCCTAATACCATCCAGGAACAGATATGTAAGCTAAGGGAATGAAACGTAGGCATGTGCAGTGGTGTATAGACTTGTGATGCATATTGTTTTCACAGTATATTTCAGGATATCTATATAGTCCAGACTTTATAAAAAAAAAAAGTTACAACCAGGGTATGTATATTCAGGGTATATAAATACTCAGATTATATAAACAGAAAGCAACCAAAGCAAGTTAAAAAAAGAAAACTTCCTATGTCTGGGTTGAAATGGTAGCCTAAACTAGTTGTCTTGATTCATGTAAACTAGTAGACATTTGGTGAGTAAAGGAGGTAAGATGCTAAGTACCTGTTTTGCAAATATGATTTTAGGATTTACAGGCAAATGGCTTTATAATCTGGATTTATTATGTTTAATCTGACTGCTTTGTATGTTACTAATATATTACTCGCTTTTTGTCTTTAACACATGTACAATAGCATAATCTGTTATAGTAGCATAAAAACCTCAGCTGTTTCCCAGTGGTTTTATATTTTAATTTTTATGTTTTAATTTTCAGTAAATAATGTCAGCTTCCCATTTTGTGCTGCTTTTCTTCATAATCTGTTTATTGGAGAAACTGGTAGTCTAGAGAAGCTCTCTGAGTTAATGTTTTATACTGCTTCTCACACTTTTCTCTTTCTCTCCAATATCTTCAAATTGCTTTTTGCACTGTAAATTAGGTAAGTTGTACATCATAATATGCCTTTGAAAACTTAGACATTTCTTTTTTGGTTACCTAATCCACTGAAAAGACTGGATTTTGTTAGTTTTCTGGAGATACAAGAGAAACCTGATGCTAGACTATTACTGTAAGATTTGGGAGACTGAGGATTGGTTTCCTGCTTTTTTTTTTTTTCTCTGTATATTTTGACAAATCATATTTTTTTTTGTCTGTGGGTTTCCTGTTTGTAAGGTGAGAATAAATAGATTTTCTGATTTGAGGGTGTTACCATGATTTAATAGATCAGGGACTAAGGAGCTCAGATACCCTTGCAGTAGGAACCATACATATACCAAGGAGGTAGTGTTATGTCTCTTAGCCATACTCATCCTCTGTTTGAATGTATGAAAAGTATAAAATGCAAGACAATACTTGTGGCTCTTACGGTAGAAATCTGACTTTAAATCTTTGTGTCAAATATGTTTTTATAAATGTATATTTTTTTTTAAATTCTAGAATTTAGAAATAGTGTTTTTAATCTTGCTGCAAGCCACAGTGAATAGGAATGTTCAAACCTCAGGGTGTTACCTGCTGAGAAAGGTAAGAATGCCTCTTTATTCACAAAGTTGCCATCCAAATCAAGGAAATGATTTGGGTTGAACCTCCAAGGGGTTGCCCAGTGCTCAGAATCATACACAACGGAGTGCAGATTTGGCAATACAAGTGTGCCCTGTAAGAAGAAGCAGAGACTATATTTTTCCATGTATGATTGGTTCTTTTTTGCGTTTTCCTTCTCTCTGATAGATAATATGCCATCCTGTGTTTGGATTCACCTTGGTCTTTTCCTGTGCACATCCAGGCATAATAAGCCCTTGTATTTTCTGTTTGTCATAACGTATTACGTTTGCCTTTGTCTAAGTTACTTTCTGTCAGGACCACTGAGGTGTCTTTGTGTTTAAGCTAGAGTGGAGCTTGGATTGTTTTTTACATACTTGCCAGACTAATCATAACATCTTCCTTCTTGTTTTTTGTACGCTTCACTGGATCTTTCAATTCCATCGCATCAATTTTATGCTTAATACATTTGAGACGCTTATATCATGCCAATGCAACTGTCAGATCTCTCAGTGTACTGAGCTGCCATCATCTGAAGCGTGTGGTTTTTGTGTGTGCATATGTGTTTTGTCAGGGATGACTTGGAGGTTGCTCCAGGCTGCTCCCTTGTGTGTGTGTGTGTGTGAAAGTTAGCTGGCTTGACATTCATTAAACCTCACTTTGTCATTCCTTAAAGCACATGTTCTGCTTTGGTGCCCAGACATCAGGCTCTAGTCTTCCGTACTCTTGCTACTTATGCTGTTAGCCTTTTCCCAAGCTTTTGCATCTGCTAATGTAGACTTAGCCACAGTTCAGAGCACTCAGCTGTCTTTCATGTCTGTGACATGCTACCATGTGCTCTCTATGCAAAGTTAGGAATTGTAGAAGATGTCATGTAAATACTAAATATTAACAGCTCAAAGCTTTAAGTAATGTGGAGGTATACTCTGTACCTTTTTGATGTGAAAACCCATCAAAGTTGTATTCCTCACACATTGTCGAGGGACCCCAACAGAAGTAACGTTGCTGTACCTCAAAGCTTCGTGAATTACAGCATTTGTATATGGCAGTTTTTTACGGTCTTCATAGCTGATGAGATGGGAGGGTTCCAGAACAGCCTCTATCTCTCTTTGAACCTTTTCTGCAGAGAAATGAAAATATTTTTACTTTCTCCCTCCCTCCCCACCCCCACCCCCCCACCCCTTTTCCAGCAGATTTCTCTATAAGTATGGCCCAGGACTGGGGTGGGGGGGGAAAATTACTTTTCTATGAAACGTATTGGCGTATGGTTTGCCTGCTGTGTTGGTTTCAGTTGATCAAGAAAGTGCATGTCCCCAAAGCACAAGGTGATCTTTCATTTAAGATGCATCCCACTTAGTGATGAGGATAGTACAGTTATATTTTTTTTTTAAATTATTAAAACTTGAAATTACAGGTGTAATTTCTGTTATGTTTATAAACATATCAGACCAGGTATGTTCTTAAAGCTTTTCCACTTTGAAGGTTAGGAGGAGATGAGGTTGCATATGAAATGTCTTTAGATTATTATTCTTTCTTTGCCATTCCCCTTTAGTGAGATAAAACAGTGGCAATTACCAGTTTCTACTAGTGTTGCTTCTTAGCTGGTGAGGAAAGCACACATTTTTTTCCTCTATTAAACTTTCATTTTCTAAATATCAATTGTTGATGTACCAACATTCATATTCATATTTATTGTTAAGGGTTATTTTGATGTATTGCCAGTGATTGAGCTAATATTTACACTTTAATCGTGTTCATTATGATGTAATGTTGAATACAGTTCTTTCTGATAATGCTTTTGCTCACCTTGTATTTCTGGGTATTGTACCATATACAGCAGTGCCCAGAGAAGGGTGGTACTTGTTGTCTCTGTCCCTCCCAGCAAAAGATCAACCACAGTCTGAACCATATTGTCTTTATTAAACGTAGAAGTAGGGTCATCTTTGGTCTGTAGGGTATATTCATGAGAAGACTATGAAGTGGATAATGTCGGACATTTCATCTGTCATGTAGAAATTGTCATTGTTTGATTAAAAACAGTGAGCGGCCCACCAAAACAAACGTCTTCAATGCTAAACAAACTATGCATATAAAAATTCTGTAGCAGTCACTTGAACAGCAAGTATTTGTAGTAGGCATTGAGGCCAAGGAGGGGATAATGTGATAAACAGATATACTTACTTTTGTTATTTGAGCTAGGTAGAAGTCAATGAGATCCTGTGGTTCACCTGCGTTCTGTCTCTCATGAGTCTGGACCTCCTTTGTAACTAAACTGTGCATGAAGTTATTGTATGCAAACACTTTGTGATGAGGTCCTGGGAAACGGTGCATAAGCCATGGGAAAGCATCATACATCTGTGATTTTAAACAAAAAGGAAGAAACATGAGCTCTTTTAAACTGAGAACTCAATTCTGATTTTCTGATAACTCTGTGAAGTCACTGCATCACATGGGCTCCTAATTAGTATGAAAGGCAATAGACAAAAGTCAGAATATGAGAAATTCTGATAAGATGTAAGAAAATATTATTTATTTATTTACTAGTTGTATGGGTTTTTAAAAATTGTTTTATTTTTACCAGGAGATAGATTAAATATTGAGAACAGGTTTCCCAGGGAGTCTCTGTGAAATCTCCGTCCTTGGAGACTTCAAGATTTGACCAGGCAAGTCCCTAAACAACCTGATCAAATTAGACCTACTTTGGGCATGGAGGTGGGTTAGCTGGCATGCAGAGGTCCCTTCCAATGTAAATTATTCTACATTTCTAAGAGGGATTATGAGATCTTTACATTGCCCTCTAAGTGAACTGGCATGGAGGAAAACTTGTTTGAGATGCGTTAATGAGCTGTTAGTAATATGCAGCGGTATAAATTGTTATGATCATGTTGTCAACATTCAATAGCCACCCTTTTCTGTCCTTCATAGATAGGTTGAAGACTGAAAAGGTATAGAAGCTGACTTGACCTCTCGGTCTTTGAAGGCCTTCCTCCAGGAGAAACTGGTATGTGTATTTCTCGAGGGGGAAATAATTATTTTCATTTCTTTGTACTGTGTATGTTTTGTGAATGGACTTCAGTCTCTAGGCCTACTGGCAGAGCCTTTGTTTTATTTATGGCCTGTGATGAGGAATATATTGGACAGTGCAGAAATCTCCATCCCAGTCAGCTGACCAAAATGTCAACATCGTGTAATAGTGGATATCAGGTTATAGAGAGCAGGAGAATGATTATATTTTACTTTTTGGATGCATACCTAATAATGCAACAGGGGCTTCTGAAAATAGGTGAATTGGAGTGATTGAGGGTCGAATCTGGCTCACAAGCAAATTCTCTCAATCTTGATTTTTACTCTGATTCTTTTTTTTTTTGAGGCATTTCTCTATAAAAGTGTTGGAGAACCTGATACTGTTATAAAATGCCAGTGTGCCAAAATTGGCACAACGTAAGCGATAGCTTTCAAGAACTTAAAAATACACTTCTTGATGTGATGAAATTGTCATCTCTATCATACAGGAAGTTCAGAATGACTCAGGTATTGGTGGTAATATGAATTACATGAGAAGCAAGATATCTACCCAAAAGAATAGGACTTTGAAGGCTCAGTTCTTATTAATTGTACTTCTGTATCTGTAAGACTAAACAAAAATTAAATTTTAAAAGTTGCTTTCAATTTAAGCTTTAAGAATCTTACATACACAGTACTCTGCAAGTGATTACTCCTTTGAAATACATTATATATTTTGGAAGTCTGTGAAAACCAGTGATGTTCTAGAATTTAAATTTTCGGACACGTGATTTACCGACACAAAGAAGGACTGTAAGGCAGTAGTGACATACACGAGGTATGTGTTAATCTATTACTGCGCAATGGCTAGCAGAATAATGGTATGGAAATGTTTGGGAATAATAGTCACTGACTTAATTTGTTTTGGCTTGTGAAGTGCAAATGCACTTTAAAGAATAAGAACCAAGAAAATTAGATTCTTACCCTGCCCCAGATAGTAGCTTGAAAGTAGATCACAAAATAAACAGCTTTGATAAGTTTGCTGAAAGATTCATCGTCGCTGGAGAAGCGATGACCAAAAACAACAGCGCAAATTATATTTGCAATAGCATGGACAATGAAAGTGTGGGGGTCGAAAGGTTTGCCTGCGAATATAGGAGGTACCATGAATATTTCTGAATAGACTAACAGTAAGAAAAACGATTAAGACTTTCTGTTTTTTAAATAGTAAAAATAATAGTACATCCAGACTACTTGAATTTCACACATGTAAACTCTAGTTTAATACAAATTAACTGTATGGATTGTAAATGCAGGGAATCTTTATTTTAAATCTGCTTTTTACTCTTGTAAAATACAGTGATTATTGGTTTTGAGAAGACAAACGTTGGGTCTCTCTTCCCCTTTTTGACTTGTGGTCTGGGTTGTGTGAAAACACAAGTAATCAATTAGAACATATGCCTTCAAATCTGGAGGCAGATACTTAAGTTTGGCCATTAAAAAAAATAAACACCCCCCCCCCCCCCCCCCCCCCCCCCCAAAAAAAAAAAAACAGGAAAAAAATAAAATTAAAGTTTTAATTTTAGTCATGTTGAAATGATTTGTCATCTTCTAGTTTTCTGTTCATTTCTTGCGTTTTAAAGATCTGTGAAAGTGTTGCTGTCAGAAGAGAGATGGGCTGTTTTGCTGTGTCTAGTGCAAGGAGAGATGGGGGGAGACCTTAGGCAACTTCTCGGTGTTTCCACATCAGTATGGAACACAATGTGGGTGAGGGATTTGGTTGTTCACAATATTTGTATTTAATTGCTTTATTTTGGCATCTTGCTAAAATTCTGTTGGTTTCTATTTCATCCAAACCTTAAAAAGAAGTTTTGTTGGACAACTGAATGATACATTCCTTGTGTTGGGTTTCTTTCTCTGCCAAATCCTAAAGGCCTGGTGTCCTAGAATGACTTGCAGCAGGTCACAAATTGTGTATTTTATGGAGAAGAACGTAGGGTTTTCCTATACTCTTTGAATGTGAGAATTGTTACCAGCTGTCCCCAAGACTGTGTTTATGATAAACATTTTTTTACTATCCTTATTTCAAAAAACAATTTTATATTGCCCGTTGTGCAGACAAAACATTTTTTGCAAAGAATGCAATTAAGTAGCCAGTAAAAGTCCCACTAATATGAAAAATATCTATATTACTTGTAAAAATGTATTGTGAAACTTCTACTTCCCTAATCTACTGTATTTCAGAAAAAGCTCTTGGTGTTATTCTTCTAGTGAATTTACCTTTTGTGCTTGCAAAGATGTCCACAAGGTGACAGGCCTCTGTTTGAATTTGATGCTCCAAATTGTTCTTACCGAGTGCCAGGCTCCTTATAATTGTCATACTAAAGCGTCTCTGTTGCTTCCAGGTGTGCCCACTTGTCAGAAAAATACCTGAAGAATACAGAAATATTTATTTTGTTGGTGGAAAGGGAAATCTTTTCACTGCAGGAGACAAAATTCAATTTAGATTAGGTTGTCTTTCACCAACAAAGAAGATACCATGATTTCAGATAATGACTTTTGGTCTCCAGCTTAGGTTTTTGTGACTCCCAGCTATATAGCTCCTTATAAATGTGACCCTGGAAACTGAATGCTTGTGGGTTTTGGTAGGGACAGAACAGCTTTGCCTATAGATGTTTTCTACATGAACAGTCTTCTGTTTCAGAAGTGATACAACTGAAGGGCAACTCTTCTAGGCAAATAATCCTTTGAATCTATTAGGAAGAGAAAAAAATCAGTAGTATGCTTTATAAGAGGAGAAATTTTTGTTTTTTCGTTTTCTTAATATGCTAACTCTGCATGGAACACTTTTGCTATGTAAGCCCAATTATGTACTTGTACAGCAGTAACTCATGTATGTGTGTGTATATACGAAAGTGTCTTTCTTCTTTACACCTTGTTCATATTTCAGTATTGTGTCGCATCTTGTACCTTTCTCGCCCATCATATCCCTGTAGAATGGGGTGAGGGGTCTTCCGGACACTTCCTCTGAATGGGTGACGATGCCATCTTTTACTGCTTGGTATCCATTTAGTACAACCATAGGTGTCTGTCCCATCCACAATGTGTAGATATTTCCATAGATGTTGGTTAACTGAAGAGTTAATAACAGCAAATTAATAAATATAAACCAGGGAATGTATACGCTTAAATACTCATTTTAAGAGTTTGCTGTAGTTGTAAGTAAATCTGTTTGCGATCATCAAGTTGAATTACAGGTTTCAGAAAATTTTAATTGTAATGTGCTTTGGGAACAGAAGATAATTGTACTTTCTGTGACACTTTCAGAAGTGGTCTTCTGAGAGATGTCCTTGGTATCTATTCCACAAAGAGAAACAGAGGTCTTCTCTGTCAAGTCAGGCTCAAAGAACTGTTTTTGAGTTTTATGCAAACTGATTTGCATACAGGCAAAATCCCCGACCTTTTCTGTTTATTTTATTAATGAATCAAATGAGCATATTTTCTTGCCTCTAACTTCTGAAGAAAGGAAAGAAATGTTTTTGCATTCTTTCCTATAGCTTCCGTGTGACTTTTTTCTTATTTTTCTCTACTGTCTTTCCTCAGATCATGCTTGTATTTTTCCTTAAAATAGTTTGAAGCAAGTTCCTTACTTTTAAAAATAGTTTTAATTGGTTTGTAAAAGAATCATTCTGTGAACATATCAGCAATCAAATTTTCCTTTTTTGTTTCAGTAATGACCTGTTTCCTGCAGGCAATTTTTTTTGCTGTACAAATAAGAAAAAAAAGAGTCCATTTAGAGTTTGGTCTTCTAATGGAGATCAGACCACTCGTGGCCTGGAGATGTTCCAGTGACACTGGTGTCAGAAAAAGGAAGTTTTACTGGAGGTGGTTTACAGGGATGGATATCGACACAGAAATAGAGAATGAAACTGTCAGTGGAATATCATGTTATTGACAGTGCTTGTGATAATGTTATGCATGGATGTTGCTGTATCTAGAAGACAAAGAAAATAATGAGTAAAGCAATTATGGTGTTTATTACTCAGAAATATTTTAATAATCCAGGGTCCTTGGATTCTTTGAAATTGGCTGATAATCAAGCTTTACGTTTAAAAAAATAATTCCAAGTTTAGACTGTTCCTATGCAACGTACAATTTAAGTTAAAATAGACTCAGAGTGATTTTCAACCATAGAGATAAATAAATACCTTAGTGAGAGTTTCTCGACGAAGTTTGAAGTCCAGCAGCCACAAATTTCCAATGATGGGGAGGGGAACTGGTCCTGGAGGAAGCTGGGTGCGCATCCATTGCAGCTTTAGGAAATGCAAAATCAGGAGACATACTACTAGAGCTATAAAAAACTCAGTAATCCCCAACATCGTATCAAAATTTTAACTTCTCACTGTTGTGGGGTTTTTTTTTTTTTTTTTTTGCATCTGACTTCTGAAAACTTGGAGTTGTGTAGATGAGTTTGCTTCTACTGAAGTCAAACTCTTTCTAAAGAATATATGTCTGCTTTAGCCATCTCTCTCTCTCTCTGACAATCTACGGTTTTCCCAAGCTGAAGTTCTTAGAAAACTGCAATATGTGATCCCTTGCAGTTAGCCAAGCCACACCTACTCTCTTTTATGATCTGCAATTGTGATCTGTTCCTCTTTTCACTTAGAATTTTGTTTCCTTCTTAGTATTGATACTGGGTCTAAATGCGAATTACTGAACAGTTATCCAAGGATATCAAGTGTCTTGTGTAATGGTAACTTGTCATGCAGTTTCCTGTAGTTAAACATTAAAATAACAAGGATGCATTACTTTTACCTTTCTGAAATACTACAACTATTATGTGGTTTCTTTTATAGAAGAAGAAACATCTACACAATACCTGTCTGATAGCATATGGTCTCTGAGATGAAAAATAATTGAATTAATGCAGCATAAAGCTAAATTAATGTCTTTTAAAAAAATATGTAATTTAAGTATTAGGAGAATATCTACTTTCTGTTTTTATCATATACTAGGTTATGTTATGATATTATGCAGAACACAGTTGAGAGATTATTGTTCTGTCCAGTGGATTGTGTGGTGTTTTCTAAGTTTTATTTATTTATTTAATTATACTTTTTATGATAAGGATTAAAATTTCCTGGTGCAAATTTTAGATGTGAAAAAATGCACAGGTTCTATTTTATCTGTGAAAAAGAACAAATAAACAGAAGAAAGAGGCAAAACTCAGTCTTTATTGATTTGTGGAGCCCATAAGCTTTCCAGGAGAGGTTTGTACCAATGTGTAGCAAACTTTAATTAAAGAGGCTTGCTTTCTTTGTGTGTTATTTACTGGCTTTGATGTAATCTATGGACTACAGTAGGTTGCTTTGAAAGGTTTGGGAATCTCCACCACGGGAAAGCAAATGCAATGGCATAATTCTGGTGTTTTGGGACAAGATAATTTTTTAAAATTATTCATTTAGAACAGGATTTCAGATCTCACTTCCCATTTTATCTACTCCTGTTGAGATGGCAAAATTCATTTTCTCTTAAAACTGCTTCTACTCCTTGCTTTTTCAGCCCCTGGGCAATGTAGAAATTGGAGATCTTACTGATCTAGAATTGATCTAGTACTGATCTTACTGATTTAGAAGTGCCAAAGCAAGTTGCAGTAGTGGACATGGAGATGACTTAGGGTGTCTCTGTCTGCTAAGTGAATTGTCAGGAACCATTTCCTTTGGAATCTAGGAGGCAAAGGAAAGATGTATGACTCTAACATATGTGGAACTTCCTAGCTCGAGTCACTTTAATGTGTATGGTGCTTCAGACTTTGGTCCTAAATACCATCTTTTAGCTGAGCATAAGCCTTAGCTACAGTAGTTTACATGCCTTATACTGTGACTGTAAAACAGCTTGCTTTATCTCTTGATTATTTGGTGCCCTGTGGATCTCTGTATGAAGTCTTACTTCGTATAATTTGTTTTGGATTTTTTTATTAGCTGATACATTGCATTGGATTTTTCAACGCTTTGATCAAGAACTTGGCTAATGTTGTGGTATATCTTCAAGTAAGTATAGGAAATTACAAGAATCCATACAATTGTACGAGTTGCCTGTTTTAAAACTTTATCATAATTTCTCTGAACAGGCTTGCTGAATTTTCTGGTTTGCAGTTTCCAGCTCAAAACTTTTAAGCAAAATCAAAGTTATTGATTAGGTTCAATGTACATTATCATCATAAAATATAAAGGTTTAATGCTGTCCATGGGCTTCTTAAGAACTCCTGTGAATTTCCTTAAACTTCAAGCAACTATTGGAGAGTTACAGGTATGGACACTCATTGCGGTTAATTTTCTAATGAGTTGGATTTTTTTTAGGTTAGGTTAATAAAAGAAAATGTGTTAAATACAATCTTGTATCATTCAGTCTTGAAAAACGCTTAGATGAGCATTTGTCTCTTTGCTTTTAGTGGATTTTAGTAATTTCAGATTCAAACAGTTTCGGGGGCTGCAGAGAAGCAGCGACACTGCAGCATTTGCTTGCTCTACTTTTCTGAGCAGCCACCACTTGACCTCTCTGTGTAGTATCATGCAGCTTTTCTGCTTCAGTGGGCTGCACGTGCAGATGCTTTACGGAAAGTGTGGAAGCTGAGAAGCTGTCAGAGGGCAAGGAGCATGCCTGTGTGCCTTTTGTATCTGTTCTAGTTTTTGGGCAGAGAAGTAGAAACAGAAGAGGTTAAGGAGCGTCATTTTCAGAAGCATGGTTCCATGAATCTTACACTTCAGGAGTTAAATAGACAAAAAACTGAGAGAAGCAATTTGAAAATAAATACCTTTTATGGTTTTATCAGCAAATCCTGCCAGTTCCAGGATAACTCTTATGTTTGCCAAAAACTGCAGTGTTACTGAGTTACGCTGTTGAGCAGTTATTTATCCACCCAATTTTTCAGGTTTTGACACTATTTGAGACTTCAAAATCAGTTACCTGATGAAACTTTCTAACTTGGCTTGCTGCTTGTACACATCAGAACTTCATTCCTTCATGTGTTCCCCTTCCCCTTTTGTCCAGCCAGACCTCTCTAGTTAAAGGGAAGCAAGCGCTATTCTATTTCTTATTGTTTGTGCACAGCATTGTTTGCCAGGTTTGCAAGTTTTGCAACAGTGAAAGACCACTGAAAGCTGTTGATGCATGTATGTCATCAATGAGGGTAGGATTTATACACTTCAAAATTACCAGAATTAAGGTGAATCGAGCCTTGAAATTACCTATTAGTAATGGTGATGATGATGAAACTTGGAAAAAAGAAGTGTGAAATATTAAAATTCTACTGACCTTCTATACTGATAGATTTAAAATGACAAAATACTGTCCTTGTCCACTTACTTATTTTATTAACTGTTTTCTTTATTTACATCGGAGTGGCGAGGCTTGGTGAGCATGTCATTGATTATTAATTTATGATTTGTAACCCTGTTGTTTTCTAGCTTAATGTTTTGTGAACCCATTAGGTGGCTGTTCCCTAGAGCAATGAGAAACCGAAAGCATTATTATAAAAATAAAGACACTGGGACCCTTCTGTCGGGCGATTGCTTGGTGCCCACAGTCCTGAATGAGCAGCAGCTTTGCCCTGAGGTCCCTAAGTGGTTGCTTCTTGAAGGAGTCACTGGCAGTTTCTAGGGATTGAGTCTGTGCATTGCGGCATGGCGTGGTGTCTCCCCAGCTTTGCGTGGTGGTGTTGAAGTCTCCATTTTCTGTGACAGTTCTTGCCCTTGCAGCCCCTCTGATCAGTGTTGTGGTAAGCGTGGCTGTCTTGCTTCAGCCACGGGGGAGCTCAGTGACTGATCTAATACTACATCTTTTCTGTATAGTACTGGTATTGTACTCCATTTCAATTAAATTATTCAGTCATAACTGTGTGTTCTTGTTACCATGAGTAGTTAATTTGACATAAAGCCTTCTCAAACACATGGGGCTACTCCATTTCTAGCAAGGTCCCATCTCTTTGCTGTGTTCTTTGCATTGCAGTGTTGCGGTGTGTCCCACGTGAGTGGTGTTGCTGCTTTCACGGTGACCCTGTCCCACTGTCTGCTGTCCTAGACCACTCTGCAGAGTGAATCTGGGTCCTGCTGGGTAAGGCTGGGACAAACAAAAGGCTTAGTCTGGGCCTGGCCTTTTGGACACGGGGCAGTGTGTTCTTCAGCTGCTGGGTGAGGGCTGTGGGCATGCCGAAGTACAGGGAGGCAAAGCTATTTCAGAAAAGCTTAGACTGAAGCTTACAAGGAAGAGAAAAGCAAGGAAACTGTTTTAGAAGAATTCAATATTCCTTATTTTAATGTTTTCAGTATATGTGAGCAGTAGCTCTTCACATAAATCTTGTTTGCTTCCCTCTGACACAAATACTATTGCAAGAGCTCACCAGTCAGGATGACAGATGTTCAGTTTGGTTGTTGTGAACAGATGAGGAAATCTGCTGTTGTAATGAAGGCTTCAGGCCGTAAGAGTGGGAAGCAAATGCAACAGCTGCAGAGGACGTGGAAAGAACAGCACCTTCAGAAAAGGGTGAAGCAAACAAATGATGAATGTGGCGTGCTGGGGGTGGAAAGGGTTCCTGGTACGCCTTTGCCCAGGGTGTGTGTTTTCTGCTATCCCATAAATACCGGGGCTCAGGTTTTTTTCTGTTGCAGGGGCAGGCTCTGCGTGTATTAGAAAACACTGACTGGTTCCGTGCTGTCCATGTATTGCTTGGCATGGTTCTGTGTGCTTGCTGCCTGGCCTGATGTCAAGCTAAACACAGGAGACAACTGCTAAGCAGGTTTTCTTGTTTTGTTTTGTGCAGTTTTGGGGGTTTTTTTGGTTTGTGTTGTTGGGTTTTGTTGGCTTTTTTTTTTTTTACAGTGGAGACACTAATTTGGATTTCTCAATTTAGCTGTTCCTTCCTCCCCTACATTCCCCAGTCTTTTAAGAGCTTCATCCCAGGAGCTGTTAATTGGTCGGTGGCATCAGAACTTCTCTATGGGAAGAGAATTACAGACACAGCATATCCAGGCAAGCACTGAGAGAGGGAGAGTGTTGCTTAGAGCACAGAGCTAGAGTGAACGTGAGACTGGGAAATGTGAGCAAAGAAAGTTCCCATTCTACGTTTCTGTTCAGTTCAGGAGAAGAGATCTTTGCTTACATACATTATAAATAAACAAGATAAGTTTTTCCCTCCTACTGTCATCTGTGTTGCTGGGACCTGAAGATTTATGAGCTGTTTAGGTTGCATAGACAAAGTACTGGAATGGGACTTCGCATTCTGTTCCTAGATCTGTTCATCATGCTCCCCAGGAGTTCTGTGACTCTTGGGGAACTTGCTTTATCTCTCTGGGCCTAATCAACCCTGATGTTCACTTTTCAAAAGAGTTTTAAGATTGACTAATGAAAGCCAAGATGTAGATGGCAGCTATGACCATTTCTGTTCTGTTCTTTCCCTGCCCCCCTGTGTCTGCTTCACACTCGTATGGCTTGAAATCTTCATTACAAAAGCGGGTTTTCTGATCCTGTTGTCTCTACTGGTGAGCTCTCTACTGGTGAGCTCTTGCAGTAGTATTTGTCAGATAAGAATGAGCAAGACTTGCATGGAGAGGTGATGTTCACATATAATGAAGGTATTGGAACAAGGAAAACTGATTTTCCCTAAAACAACCTGCTTGCAAAAAGCTTCTCTGTAAGCACCTGCCTGTATCTGCTTGATCTCACCGTTACTTTATTTGTATTTTGTTCCTTAATTCACAATTTGTGCACATTAACTGAATTCATTTAAATACTACCCCTTCTGCATTACAATGAACTGTAACATCCATCACTTTAACTCTTCCTGCTAGTAATAAGGTACCTTGTCATCCCAAAGTAAAACCAGACGGTATATGTAATCTTAGAGAGATTTACCAAGGTTTTCTCAGCACAGGATTGTAATTAACTTACTCATTTTCAGGCATATTTCTGAGGGTGTAGCAGGCTGAGACAGTGTGTATCACTGACATGCCAAGAGCAGTATTAGTAAAAGCTAGAACCCTGGCTACTAGGGAGGAAAGTGACTGTTGTAAACATTCCTCATATTTTGTTTTTACATTGTGTGTTGGGTTTGGGTTTTTTTTTGTGATGCAATGCTACTTAGGTGAAAGCAGTGCAGATTTTACACAGGTGCTGTGGCACTGTATATCCTAATGGTGTAGGAGCTACGAAAGTCCAGCGCCCTTTCAGTGTCCCTGTTTTGTCAAGTGCTCTATAGTCTTGGCAGCGCCCTGCAGTCAGCTGCAGAGGAATTGGAGAGAGACAGGAATTTCGTAGGCTAAACTGTAGTACATCGAGCCAGTTACCCTCTTCTCACGAAAGTGTCAGAAGTAATTAATGTTGTGCAGTCTTATTTCTGTTTGAGTGTTTGTAGTTGCAGCGTTCTTTTTGATAGGTTTTCCAAGCAGTATCTAGTAGTCTGTAAGTCATGGAACACAACAGAAAGTCTGAGATAAGACTTGCTGAAATAGGTATTTGCTGAAAGGGAAACAGTAACCCTGAGTTCTGTAATGCTAGCTGAGAAATGTTCAGCTTTTCGTGAGTTTGAGACTGGAAAGGAGGTAACGATGCTCATTCCATCTGCATTCTTATTCAGGAAGCAACCCAGGCTGAAATATCAAAGAGTTTCTGGTTGTCCAGGGTTGGAAAAAGATATAATCCATCTTCAACAGTGTGGCAGAGCCCCAAAACTAAACAGCAACTGACACAGGTCTACATTGTCGGAGGATACTCAGAGAAGCTAGTAATTGTGTGTATTACTTTTGATAGAGGGAGCTCATCTAGATGTAGTTGACAGGAAAAGCCCAGTATTGTGTGCAGGCTTTTTTAAAGATATGTTTTGTGCTTAATGTTGTTTGTCTCCCACCTTTCTTTTGTTCTGTTACTGGATGTAACATACAGCAATCAAGAGCTGCAGAAATTCTCAAAAAGGTGCAGAGTAGAAACCTAGTAAATGAAAAGCCTGGAGGAAAATGTGAAATAGTCAAATATTGTTTCTCCCTCTGATATGAAAATACAATTTTAAATATTGACAATTTTAATTTTTTTGAAACAACCAAATTCAAAATCTTAGTGATTTTCCCCTCTCCTTTTATGACCACTTGCATTGCAGCCTACTCTCACTGGATCACCTTTGTGCAGATATCTTTTACCATACGCAGACAGACTCTGCCAGCAGAACATATATATACAATTTAAAACTGTAAAGGAATTATCTACTGGCTACTATAGTAGCTAGCTGTTGTTAACTTGCTATTGGGCTAAGCATTAACCCTTATTGCTGCTCTTGAGAGACTGAGTCTCTGCCCACCAGACATGCCTTGGATCTAGCTGATTCTCAGTTGCCAAGTTGCTGTCTTCCAGTTCTCTGCTTTTCAGGTTTTACTCTTTTCTTGTCAGTTCTTTTTCTCAGCAGTCCTTTAGCTGATAGCTATTACAGTCTCAACAATTACATTTATACCTGGTTTTTATCTACTTCACAGGGCTTTAGTTTATGTTCTTTCTTGCATCTAACTTTCTCAGCAAACATGAAGCTTGAAGCTCACTGGTAAGATGAATGTATCAAACGAAGTTTTGCGATTGGGGGTCCTGTAATATTGAATACTTTCATCAGTAACTTGTGTGATAGATGGAAGGGTGTGCTTGTACATTTACAGCTGATGCACAACCAAGCACTATGAACTGAAAAAATGACGTGGAAAACTCATCTGCTGTTCAGCAATGCTAGGGATAATGTGATTGTATGCTGTGGATTATTTCTAATTATATGGCGAAGAAAGAAAGTCTAAGCAGAAGCTGTGCAGATAAGCATCTAGGTTTTATAGCGGATCATAAACTTAAACATGAGTCAATATATCAGGCTTATAAAAAAATGCAAGCGGTTGTACCTGAGTGGGTTAGGTATTGTTATGTTCTCCAGTCAAGTTGCTATCAACAATGTTTTCATTTAGTGATTAGTTCATTCTCTGTTAGAAAAGGATGTAGAACTTTAAAAATCTGAAGCTTGACTTCTCATTGGTTTCTCTGAATGTATAGCGAATAAAGGGATGGTGACATTTATCTGTTGTAAAACAGAGGGATTTCCAAGTTGAACTTGGAGAAAACACTCTTAAAGAGACTCAAAACTGCAGAGTACTGATAAAAGTGCCTTGTGACTTTTAGGTATTTATTTGTATGAGTAACATGTGCTGAAGTATGTGTTTCAAAGCAGGTGCCTTTGTTTCCTCTAACTGTCAGGGAGACATTCAGCCCCTTTCTTTCGCAGGGGAAGAGATTGTTACCTGCAGACTTCAGTAGCAGGGAGATAGAGAGCATGGGAAAATCTGCAAAATGTTTAAACTCCGAGAATCTGTACTTGGCTGTTGAGGCAGTTACTGTTTTGCACATGTAAATCTGGTGTTTGTGGGAACAGTTGACCAGTTCAGCTCTGTGTATGCACGACCACCTTCAGCTGTTACTTTAACAAGAACATCTACTGGCTTCTGCCGTGGGTCAGGCCTCTGCGGGTATAGGACTCTGCAGACACTTAATGAAAATTAAAGCTAAAGAGACCATGGTAATCTAAAAAAGCTCAGAGAGTATGTAGTGAAAAGAGCTCTGGGAGTGGAAGAAAACATGATGTTGAAACAACTGGATATGGTAAGCTAAGTAGAAGTTGCAGCATAGTATTGGGTATGCAGTTTGCACATGGAATATTTCAGTATTTCAGTCTTCCATTACAATATTGCAGTAGTGACTATTCCATTTGTTTCCAGACCCATACAGCTCTAAGTGTGGAACTCTTCGTCCCTGTGCTTGCAATCAGTTCTTAAGAAATTTGCTCAGCCTACATGGCTCCACCTCACAAATTTATCTCCTGGATTATCTGAAGGAAAACTATTTGTTCTGTAATTGCAGCCATGATTCTTGTTGCAATAGCATGTTGGGAGACAAAAGCTTTTTGAATAACCTCCAGTGAATAAACTTTCCTAGTGGTCTGGAAGGGTAAAATGAGCTCAAAAGTGAAGACGATGAGATACCTGTTAATTCTGGATATGACAAGAACTCTTTCAGAAGTGAACGCTTCGGAGCGGAATCAGGTAGCTTCAGATGGTACATCCATAGCTGTTGCTTCCCTAGTCAGACCTCTGTTGTAAAGCAGAAATGATCTGCTCTGCCAGTGAGGCTCTTGTGTTCCTGGTCATGTCTCTCCTGACTGTACAGCTCCTGAGACTGTCATGGGTGCATAGATCCTTCCCCTAGGAGCTGAGTTCATGATTGAATGATTGTTTCTTGATTGAACTAAAGACTGACTATGGAAATACGTAATGAAGTAGTAATTCTGTTTTCAAGTTTCTCTTTCTGCTTGGGTTTTTAGGAAGAAGCTGGCAGTGCTAAATGTGTCCCTCCCTGTGAAAGTGTGGGTGTGGGAGATGTCCATCTGTTGTGCAAATAAAACTTCCATGGACTGAACTACAGGGCCAAAGTATGTAGTCTTAGCTGTGCTTACAGAAATGGAAACCTGATTGGACCTGAGAAGTTATTTGAAAGTTGTGAGTGACTTCAGACAAGGTGTTTTTTTTAAATTCTTCCAGATGTGGCAATGAACGCTGTCGAATACAGTCATTGTGTATATCTGGGTATGTAGAACACATCTGAACGCTTTTATGAAGCTGTTGATAGTATATCCCTTTGCACTATAAATCTTGTATCAAGATTCCTTGTGATGCCTGACCAGCAGCAATTCAAGATGAAAGGAAAAAAACCAGCATGTTCCTTAGCTGCGGTGCTGCTTGCAAGCCAGGAAGGGATTATCAGTCTTGTTTATCAATCAAAGAGGAGAAGGAATATTCAAGGAAAAGCAGCTGTGCCAAGATAGTATATGGCCTTCTGCTCAGTGCAGTAAACAAAACCTGAGGTTTTTTTCTGTGTCTCTTTGTGTGTATGACTGCCAGGGAGAGAGGTTAAGAGACACGCTAGGACCAGCTCCGCCTTTCTGGCAGGACAACATGGTTATTGCAAATATATACTGTCCTGACTGATTCTTGAGCACTGGAAGAAACCTCTGGAGTCCAACCATGGTCAATTCCTGCATGAGGAAGAAAACTTCTTCTTCAGAGAAGCCTTCTTAACAGGGGTTGAGATAGGTACCTTGAATGCTACTGAAGAACTCAGATGAGGTAATAAAATGTGAAACCATCTTTCAAAATGTGCCTGATGTCCTTTCTGCCAGCTAATAAGTAACACCAATGGATTATGCAAGTAGAGGTGCAAGGATGGGTTGAGTTTTGTTTAGACAGCGAGTCTTGAAAGAGAATGACAGCCTGCAGGGACATCTCTGCTCTGAGGAGGAGCAACAGCCTCAGAGAAAATGCAGGACAAGACAGCAAGGGGTGTGGTGGAGGACAGCAATTAAGATCAATAATTGCCCTTTCAGGTCCTTTCTGCAGGGCTTCATATATTCTTGTGTGAGCAGTCGGCACACATGGAGCTCTTCATCTTTTGCAGGCATTTAGATTCACCCTGCCTGATGGAGTTACAGAAGCCAACACATAGTATCTTTTGGGGAGCACTGTGCAGCCCCATCCTTATACGGTCTGTGCTGTTCTTCATAAGGCAACTTGGTACCAACATCCTGAACAGCCTATTCCACTAGCTTCACTCAAGAAATCTTCTAAGAACTGCTCCTGTTTGAAGCCTCTTGTGTTGAGGAGGAGATCTTTTGAATGAGCTCCTTCAGATGCTATGAATCAAAAATAAAGCAAATAATTACAGACTCTGATTAATTCTGGCTAAGCCGAAGTCCTACTATTGAGCCAAGGCAGAAACTCTGATGTGTAAAGCCTCATAGTGGACAAGAACTCAGTTCCATCAGAGGCCTCCTTGGCTGCTGAAGGAGGCCTCCAGCTCTAGACCTGAAAAGTAGCCAGCAGAGCTGTCAGTCTGTGCTTCCAAACAAGCAAGGCAGCTCTTCTATCTAGGAGTCTGATGATCCCTGAAGGGCGTTGGCCTGTGTTCCTGTACTTTGTGCGAGGAGAGAGTCTACTGCTTTTAGCAGAACTTGGGCAGAACAGAAGCAAAGGCCACTGTGTTTGCAGAGGGGTTCAGTGTGATTACCTTGCTGGGACTCCTGCCGCAGGTGGAGTTATGGACACAAAGTAAACTGCTGCCCATCAGATTGATGAACACACACCTGTGTTGTTCTGAAGACCTGTATCTCTGGCAATGCTATCCTCCCACCACCAGGATTTTTCCACCTGTAAAATGAGAATAAGGAAGAGCACTAGTTCTCCTGGAAATGTAACAGACCCCCTGAGATAGCACACTGCAACCTCCCCTAGGGATTTCCAGTGTTCTCCTAGAGCATCTGAAACTTCCTCCTTTTATCTGCCAGTCCCTGAGTAGCCACTGTTGGAAAATGTTGGTCTAAACACACGCAGGTGAGGTGGAGAGTGTCGTGCTGCCTGGCAGCAAGCTGCTGCAAGCTGTGTTAAAAGGCAGGCTCCTGGGATCTAACAATGCCCAGGCTAAAAGTCTCTTTCTTGACCCGTCTGTCCTTTAGGTTGTGGTCTCTAGTAATTATGTGACGTAGAGGTATGTTAGAAAAATCTACCCTGAGTTCAGAAGAGGGGCCCCAGCTAAGGAAATAAGATGCCAGGGGCTTCTGGGGTTAAACAAGAGGGAGAATCTTTGATCTATTAGCATTTGCTAGGATGTGGGAATAAGCTGCTGTGGGGAAACCAGCTTCATGTGCCACTTCTGTTTGCCATTATAAGCAGGTAGAGTTTGCCATGTGAAATGTCTGTGCTAGTTAGGGGGAACTGGAGAAAATTTAGGAATTAATATGCATCTCTGAATTATTCCAGCTTGACAACAAACTTTGTAAAATCCTGTAATTTCCTTAGCTCGCTCATTGCACTGGAGTTTAGTCTTAGACCAGTCGTGGTAGGGGCCGGGAGGAAAAGAGAAAATGGTGCTTGGGACACACTGATCCATGGTCCAGCCACACTGGCTCTGAAGTAGCCTGTCTCAGTCCACTTCCCTGAGTATCCTCTGTGGTGTAGGGAGCTGTGAGAGGCACTTGGCTGGTTTCTTCCAGGTGCACTCTACTTGCAGGCCAGCCGTGGGTGTGCTCTGGTGTGTAGACCTGAGGAGCTCAGAAAAGCATGGATCAGGGGTGCAGCCAGGCCTTTGAGTGGAAGAAGATTTTGATTCCACAAGAATCTTCAGAATCTTTCCAGAGAAGGTTTAGTGGTGTCTTTTGAGACGTGATGAACTTGACGTTACTTTGCATATGAAATCTGTTGGTGGTTTTTTTTTTTTGCCAATGGTACTAGCCATGCTTGATTCTTTATTGTGCCATTTGCAGTTCATCTGTTTTGTTTACTGTAAAAACTCAGCTTACAACACTTCCTTGCTCTTGGCTCCCAAATCTGCATTTGCAACCACTCTTGTACAAGGCTACTGACTGCTTCCTTTTACTTCTGCCCCAAGAATGCTACCTGGTGAGTGCTTCTGTCCTTGTCTGCGTACGCAGTACCCAGCTGATAGCTGCAGCTTTGCATCTGAGCTCTTGGCTTATGTGCAGTCAGTGCTTTGAGTGACATGTGCCACCAAACTGATTGCTCAAAGGGATGTTTCTGAATGAGGTGCCCGTCTTCTAGCCTCTACTGGATCTTAAGGTGATGGTAGCTATTAGCATATTGCAGCATAGTGATGTATTAAATACACTCAAGAATCAGAGCACTCCTCATTTTCTGGAATCAGAAAGTGTGGTAGGAAAGAAGGGAGGAGAAAAATTCTGAAAGCTTAAGCGTGACAGGGAAGAGTTAAGAAGAACAATATAGAGTCATTTCAACAGACAGATTCACAGCAGTTTTCTCAGCCATAGAATAGTTTGGAGGTGTGAAATGATGATAAGCCTGATTCTTATTTCCCTCATTTTGTTTCTTCTGGGTGCGCAGTTCCTGAAATTCCAATGGAAGAGTCGTGGATTTCCTCCTGGACCAACCCCGTTTCCCATCATTGGAAGCCTGTGGCGGATAAATTTTAGAGCTGATCATGGGAACCTGAAAAAGGTATGTATTTGCAGATGTGAACTACAGAGCTATTGAGGCAAAAACTGTAAAAACTAGTGATGGCTGATGATAGGCTAATGTGGTGGCTGGGAGAACTTAATCCTGAGGGAAAGCGGATCGTGGAAGTTAAATTAAATCCCTAAGCAATTTAAGTAAAATCTGCAGAGAGTCTAATTAATGTGAAAGCTAATACGTGTGCAAGTTAAACAGAACTGAAGACAGTAATTTTGTCTCAAAAAAGACTTCTGTTTTTAAGGGAGGCTTTTTGCCTTGAAAGAAAAAAGTTTCTCAGATTTCCCACCACAGGCACATACAGGAGATCTTCTAAATAAAATAAGGTGTCTTGAATTCAGAAGATATGAAAAGCACACCAGTGTGTTGTCTGCTATCATGGGATGGAAAGCCAAAACCTTAGCTACGTTGTTTTTCTGAAGTCCAGTCTGGGAATTGCTCCTTGCGGATGAGCTAAGGATGAAAATGATGGTGAAAGGAAGGAACTGATGGAAAGAATTAGGTCCATGCTAAGCATGTTAATATCGGTTCTTTCAGTGCTCGACATATTCCACTGAGCCAAAACTTCATGAAAGTATCCAATTTGTTGGTATATTTTTTTCGAGTCACAGCCTTTCCTTAGGTGCAACCTGCATGTCAGGGGGTACCTGGCTGCAGCTGTAGAATGTTGGCTTCAAGAAAAGGGAACTTAAAAGACCTTGATGTTAAACTTTTCTGGTGGGTACAGGTTCATGACTATGGGAGGACAGAGCTGTACTGTTTCTTTGTCCTTGCTGAATACCCACAGGGTTCCCTGAGAGCAGTCCCCATCACTAGCCAAGCAGAGGTGGGATCCATGCTCAGATGCCTCAGTTGACAGTACTTCTGTATAAGAGGGGAAGAGGTCCTGCCGTTGAAACTTGAAATCTGCAGTACTAGAAGGAGAGTTACACCTGGAATGTGTAACTGTTGGCTGAGGAAATGAAATATGGAGTTGAAAAATGTAATCAAGAATGGATAGGTGAAGTTTCATATGACATCTAGTATGCATCTGTAAATACTTGATCGGGGCATTTCCCTAATTGTTAATATTGCAAAGGCAACCCAAGCCAAGTTTTAAAAAGGGGAAGAGCATCTATTCTTTCCTCATTCACATTGCTGTGAATAGTTGGTTCCCAGAGAGAGCCCAGAACCTTACTGTGGTCAGTACTCTTGCTGCAAAACAAAATCATCATCCCCCTTTACTTTCTGAACCCCTGAGTAGTGTCATGCTGGAAGAGAGGAGCCCATTATATCTGCATTTTGGTTGATGTTTCTCCCATGGATATTTTTTTTGGCATTGATCTAACCTACAGCTGGCAAAACTCTATGGCAACATCTGTACCCTGTGGCTGGGTCACAAACCTATGGTGGTGCTGTATGGATTCAAAGCTGTGAAAGATGGTCTCACCACCAACTCGGAGGATGTTTCAGGGCGATTACAGACGTACGTCTTCAACAAAATGGCAAATGGAAAGGGTAAGATGCTCATATCTGTGGAAGGACTTCATCCTTGACTCTGTTTCCTCTCGTGTTTTCCCTAAGTGACAAGCCCTGAGTTCCAAATTCACCTGTTTTATCTACTTAAGGTGAATGATATAATTCTGCAGCTTTACTCTAAGTTGTCTCCAAAGTCCCACTGTCACACACGTATTTCAGAATCTCATCAGAGCAGTGATATTTGTACCTCGCTTGGTCTTGCTTGTCCGTTCGTAGTGTTTGTCTAAGTGTATGTCCTGATGTGAAATAAGAGCTTGCAGCCTCCTCTGCAAGCTGAGGCTAGAGTAGTTCTTTTTGCTCCCAGTTGTTTATTTAGCACAAAGGCTGCTGTAAGGAAAGCACGTACAGCGTACAGAGCTGTTGAACAAGGTCTAGCCTTTTGGGAAGTCCAAAGGCACAGGAAGGTCACTGGCGATTTAAATGTATTAGTTGGACTGTAGGTGCAATGTATATCCTTCTTCAGAGCTTCTTATTGTGCTATCATTTACATCAGATACTGCTGAATTATGGTGGATGGAGAATACAGAGGGCACTGTGTTTAAAACAGAAATGACTGAACTTGTTTCCACCAGCCTTTTATCCATAGGATACAGAGCAGATGCCTTTTGCCTCAGTCAGGCTTTGTTGCATGTGGACTACAATCTGGAAAGCTTTAATTTATAACACTAGCTAATGTAAGTAGAGGAAAAACATCTTTAAGGAATAGAGATACTTAAGTCTGGCGCCATTTCTGTCCATTTTGGAAGGGTCTTTATGGCCACCTCTTATCTGGGTGATATGGAGTAAAGTAGCTGGGCTGTGACAAGCTGCTCTAGCACTAACCATTTGTAGCAGACA
Source organism: Alca torda (assembly GCA_008658365.1). Classification (NCBI taxonomy): domain Eukaryota; kingdom Metazoa; phylum Chordata; class Aves; order Charadriiformes; family Alcidae; genus Alca; species Alca torda. The sequence goes on from CM018081.1 coordinate 11,296,673, forward strand.
GCTTTCATAAACAGCTTCAGCACAGCTGCAAGCTGGCAAATCTGCAACGAAAATAACTGCCTGTTGGGCTGGCTTGTTTTCTGCTAGCCCGGGCTGCCAGGACAACAGAAGGAATAGGGGAGAGTTGTTCCAGGCTGTGGTCAAGCAGCTGTCTCAGGGAGCAAGCTGGCTTTCTCAGGGGAAGCGTGGGCTAGACTGGTGAAGGGAAGAGGTTCCCCACCATGTGGATGAAATGGTTTGTGCTGGGCTGTCTGCTAGAACGTAGGCTCATAGCACTGGGGCCTGGGATTCCTTCCTGTCCCACAGTGAGACCTCTGGTTCTAGGAAGCTGTTTGTAGATTGGCTAAAACCTGCTTTTCCTACTCTGGTGCTTGCTATGTGCTTCTTGCCCTGGCTTCATTGTCTTTCCAGGAGGGACCTGGACCAGGATGAGGCCTCGACACCTGGTGTAAACAGCCTCATAAAACCAGGATCCCCTAAAAGCCAGAGGCTGTGTGGCACAGACAACATGTACTGAGAACCACTTATTAACTCTTACCATTAAAGAGTTTTCCTTTTTGAATCACTACCAACAGGGAGATGCAATGATCTCCAGGAGGTTTGTGTAAGGTTAAGAAGCACAAGCCTAGGAAACGCCTAGACCTCCCCAGTGAGCTCCACAGAAATCTGTTGGCTATGAGTAGCTTGGTGAGAGACACAATCGTGTTTTCAGGTGGTAGAAACCTGAACTTACTGTTTGTTGAAGAAGGCTGTCTTTGCTGCACTCATGCAGAATTGACATGTGTCAACATCTGCAACAACACAATGTCTGTATGGGGATGTTGGCAAACATAGCTTACAAGTAAGTATTAATTGTATTAGAAGATCGTACAAGATAATAAATGAGGTCTTGCAAGAGGTTGCACGAGCTGGGCTATTACCCTTTCTGTGTGAATGAGGATTTAGATTCATTTCTGCTCAAAGCATGTGCAAATAGAAGGCAACACCAACCCACAGTGTCTTTGAAACTCATAGCAGGCTGCTAGAAAGAATAGGACTAGTTTTGGAAGGGCAGGTGTGTGAGTCCTGAGATTTGAGTGGGCTTTTTGCAAGGGTGGGAATATATTAACCGAGGTGGTTTCTCTGTCTCTAACAAAATACAATTAAAAGAACACTGCCCTGATCTTGCACTTTTTTTTTTTTGAGTGGCAGCATGGTGAGAAGAACTCTTTGTGTGTATGCCATTTGCTATTATATGAACACTAATGTGACATAAAATTGATTCTTGATGGCTGAAGGTATCCTGGTCTCAAATGGTCTCATCTGGAAACATCAGAGACGTTTTGGAATTGGAGCTCTCCGAAAACTGGGAATGGGGAATAAAGGAATGGAGCGTGGGATACAAACAGAGGCCCGTTATCTGGTCGAGTTCTTCAGGGACAAAGATGGTATGTCATTGACAAGGTGCTTGGGAACTGCATTTGGGCTTTTGACATAGTACATAGTCTGCATGACTCTAAGGGTAGAGACTAACTGTTCTTGCTCCAGAAAATAATGGCTTTGGAGCACAGCTTAGATTTAGAGTGCAATCAAAACCCTCTGTACGGTCAAACCTCAGCAATGTGTATTTTGGTATCGACATCAAGATCAAGATTAAAAAAAAAAAGGCAACCCCCCCACCCCCGCCTAAGGCTGGCAGTTAAAGACTTAAGGTCTTCCTGTCCTCACTTTTGAACGAGGCTTTTCTTTTGTTGTGTTTGCCAGTGAATTTTGGGTATTTCAGTGTAACAGTCTAAATAGCATAGAGGACATCTATTATAAAATGTCATTGTGGTCTTGCTTCCAAAATAGCAAAGGAGATAAAGTACTTTGGAGATGAATGCTTGTCTCTGTCTGCAGGGAGAGCTGTTGACCCTTCCTTCCCTGTTGTTCATGCTGTCGCTAATGTGATCTGTGCTGTGGTTTTTGGACATCGTTTCTCCCAAGAGGATGAAACCTTCCGCCAGCTGATTGAAGCGTACAATTGTATAGTGGCTTTTGGGAACAGCTACCTTTACTATGTGAGAAAATTACTTATTTAATATGTGAATTATTTTATTGAGCACATTATTTATTGCACTATTACACAATATAATTATATTGTAATATATATTGTTATTGCATTATTCAATACATATTAAACTCTGAAAAGAATTCTGACTTTGAATATGAACTGGACCTGCAGTGCTTTGAGTTTGATATAATTTGATTATTATATTAATACTATATTAGTAATCTTTATCATAGTTTCTCATCAAAGGTGATGTGCTTGGGATGCTGAACTCTTCTGTAATGGGAGCACCAGTATTGTTAAGGTGAAAAGGTGATACTCTTTGTATCAGAATAAAAGAGATTTTTTTCTATGTGCTAAGGTAATACATATCAATGTTTATTAATATTAAATTTGTTAATATCAATACATGTTCAATCTATCTGTGAAAGTGGATTCTTTTGTTGATAAAGTAACAGGGCAAATACAAGTAGAGTTATGCAGTAAGGACAGGAAAAAATCCAGGGTAGAGACTGTCTTGTCTTTAATTTGTGGTTTTAATGTGTGTTCATGTACCCAACAGTTTTCCTTGATGCTACAGTATTTTTCCTAGAGAAACTAATTCAGCAGTTTATCACCAAAAACTGTCCATGCTGTATCTCTATACTATCCTTGTTCATGTCATGTAACTTACTGCCACTGTGTTGAATGCTTGCTCCACAGATGTGTGAAGTTTTCCCATGGGCTGCAGAGCACCTCCCCGGCCCTATAAAGAAAGCATTGTTTTCCTGTGATTTCGTTCGTTCTTTCATAAGGCAGGAAATCAAAAGACACAAGGAAAGAGGCACAATAGATGAACCAGAAGATTTCATTGACTTTTACCTGGAACAGATAGAGAAAGTGAGTAATTTATGTGTATGTGACACAGGTCCTATGAAAATGGGCTCCCTGCACCTTTCCTCTGTTAGCTGTACACAGCAACGTTATTACAGAGCTCTACAGATACAGGTTAAAACCTCTGCTGTCATTCAAATATGAGCTTTGAATAGTTAGTTTAATAACTTGTTTTAGAAGTATAAATTAATTGTGTTGGTTTGTTGTTATACTGTGGAATCCTGAGTGCAGGCTGGTCAGTGGGTGGGAGGGAGGACTTTGAAAAGGTGCTGTCTGATTCTGATTTTTCGTGTCCTATTAATATTTGCGTTTATTATCTTTGTGTTTTGTACTGAGTTTTTGTGTGCTTAGTAGTACGGTAGGATTATAACAATCTTAAAATGATGGCAGTCTCTGCTCTGAAAAAAGCATAAATCTTTTAAAAAGATAACATGATATATGCAATAGCTGAAATCAGCAAATGTGCAGAGAGTGGCAAGGGTGGGATAAAACTACTTTGAAATGTTGTTTTTTTTTTTTCTGATGTGGAAGTTAGCAGCAAGGCAACAAGTCACTCTAGAAGACAGTATAACAGGACCTTAGACACGTGACACTTTCAACAGCTCCTGTAATTTAACAGTAGCAATATACTTATTTGAGGGAAATATTTGCATAAATCTTTGTTTTACTCAAGCACTTATATTTTCTCTGTTCTCTAGAAATATTGTATGTTTAGGTGTAGTGATTGCTGTCTGTGTCAGTGATAACTGTTACACACACATACCCCATTTTACCTTTCTGACTGACACCTGCAGACTAAAAATATTCCCAATTCTACATTTGATGAAGACAATATGGTGCAGTCTGTTTTTGACCTTTTCCTGGGTGGCTCGGAGACCACCGCCACCACTCTGCGTTGGGCTCTGCTCTATATGGTGGCTTATCCTGAAATCCAAGGTGAGTTGTAGACACGAACATGGGCATGTCTTGGGTAGAACAATTCTGTTACACTTTTTTTTTTTTTGCTTAAGATCAAGGTTTTTTGAAGATCAAGCTTTTTTTTTTTTTTCAAGATCACATTTTTGAGCTTCGCTTTTAAGAAGCCAGTGAAGTAGAAAATTTTCAGACAGGGATTTTTAAATGATTTCAGGGATATTCAGCTTCTGATACTGTATTTTGTTTTGTTGATTTTTGTCAGACTGTTTCAGTACTGTAAGTATACAACGGAAGATACAGTCCAGCTGAAAACACTCAAGGTGAAATATGAGCTTGGGTTAGGGAAAAGTGACATAATTCTGGTATCCAGAATGTGTAATAAGGATATATTATTTGCACTCATTAACTGAGACACAAGTTGTATTTCTGTATAATAAGTATATTTATTGTAACGTATGGGAATGTTAAAGAAAGAAGACAGACGCTAATGGGAAGACAAAAAGATGACTGGAAAATTCTAGACAAAGGCATAGTTGCACACTAGTTTCAAAATTTTTGAATTATTTGATACAGAGCTTTCAGACATGAATTGCTAAGCCAAATACAGGTACTCGACTCTTGGGTTTAGAGCTAGAAATCTTTCTTTTCATGCTTTTGGTGGCAGAATGCTGGAAGAACAGAGCTCTGTGCACACACATAACTTTCAAATTCTAATGAAATAAAAAGCAAACGAAAGCTCTTAGATCACTAGCCTAACTTTCAAGCACGAAATTTGATGCTGAACCTCTGAGACTGTATAAGCTGTGTTACTTATGGAAGCCTAGATAACAGCCAAAAAAAGATTAACAGTTTGTGATGGTTTGGTAATATTATCCTGTTCCAGTTCTCAGCATTACACGTGTGCATCAGCTTGACATGATGGCTCCCTTGCAATATGCTGGTTAGTGTGCTGTGAGTCTGTATTTAGCTGGAGTAAAAATAATAGCTTGAGTAACTGAATTGATCTCTTAAGAAGTTCTTGGTTTATTTACAGTTCACTCCCCTTCTTTTATCTATGAAGCTCAATAAATCTGTTGGGCTTGTGGAAAGATGACCTGAACATAGAACCTATAAGCAAGAAAATGCCAGAGTGTAGTAAAACCTTAACTAGACAGTTGTATAAATGCAATTAAATTTATTACATTTTAAGATATGCTAAGTATAAATTCTTTACATATGGTATTTTTTCTATCGCTACTATAATCCAAAAAGGAAATGAAAACTCTGTTTCATGCAAAACAGCATTCTTGTATCTATATTGGAATATTTTTTTTTTTTGTAGAAAAAGTCCAGAAAGAGCTCGATGCCGTTCTGAGTCCCTCCCATCTAATCTGCTATGAGGATCGGAAGAAACTGCCTTATACTAATGCTGTGATTCATGAGATCATGCGCTTCAGTAGCATTGTTTTAATCACAATTCCTAGAGAAGCAGTGAGGGATACAACTGTTCTGGGCTATCGGCTTCCAAAGGTACAATATCCTTTCTATTCCAATGTGATCTTTGGCCATGAATTACGTTCCTTGCAGTCATGTTTACCACTAACCCCTTTTCCCTCTAGTTCGGGACAGATGGGTGTTGGTGGCAGTGCTGGCAGACAGTGCTTTTCCCCTCCCGTGCCCTCTGGCTTGTGCCTTTGTCTCATAGACAGTGAGTGAAAATACTTGCCAAAAGCACAGTTTCACACCAATTAAACCAGTGTTCTGTGAGAGTGCTGCAGAGTCTTACTTTCCAAGAGCCTGTGGTTTTGAAATAATTTATAAGCATTTGAGCTCTTATCCTTTCAAAAGACCTCAGAGAAGACTTATCAGAAATGCATGATGGTGCCGGCAGGGAAGGTGTAGCAGATTGTTAGCGCCGGGATATTGTCTGCCATGTGAGCAAATGGGAGATGGAATATTTTCTTCATTGGTGATGTCTGTGACTACACCGAGAGTTTACTCAACTTCAGTCACTTAGGACTGCTTTTTCTTATTATTACCTCTCTGGCATCATATTTGTAATATAATGAAGGTGTTTCCACGCAGCTTCTGAACTGCCACCTAACCTCAAATAAAAAGCCAGCTTCGTCAACTTTTTCAGCCTTCCCAAACTGAACCTCAACGCCAAACCTCCCCAAAGGCACACATGGAGGCATTTTCTTTTGCACCCTGCTCTGCGGTGTTTGCCATGCACACCTTTCCCACCTCCACCTTGAGAAAGATCATTTGAAATGTAGTTTCATTTCCAGGGTGCTTTGTCCTTTGTTTGTCAAAACCAAGTGGGAAAACCATTTTGCCAGATTTAGGATAAGGTGCTAAAGAACTGCAGACCACTCATTCTCTTGCATTTGCTAACAGAATGGAAAAAAAGGAGGAAATACAGCAGGGAAATTGCTGAACCTGAAATACTGAAGTTTCCTATTTATATTTTTGAAGAAAAATCCCCTTGGAACAGTTTGAGATGATTTATCTTTTTTTTCCCTAATAAAGTGATCTCTCATTTCTGCTGCCTCTCCACGAGACCAGCAGTGTGCCGGATCATAGCTGGAATCTGTCTGTGTCCTTTTCTTCCTGATGCGTGAGAGACAGAACTGAGCCAACAGCATCTTCCTTTCAGGGCACTATCATTATGGCAAACATAGACTCAGCTCTCTTTGACCCTGAATACTGGGAGACCCCTCACCAGTTCAACCCTGGTCATTTCTTGGACAAAGATGGAAATTTTGTGATCCGAGAGGCCTTCTTAGCCTTCTCAGCAGGTGGGTGCACTGATAACTGAACCCGTTTGTGTGGGTGAGATGGTGAGTGTGAAGCTGCATTATTTTCATTGCAGAGAAGGCCAAAGGGAGTCTAATCCCAACCTATAGGAGCACATGGTTTTCACAGCCCAGAAAAATGTTTGATTACAAAATAAATTGGTAATTGTGTAAAACTTCGATTTTTAGATTTTTGTAAAAATGCAGAGAAGGTAAAAGGAGTAAGGCCCTGGAATTGCCAATAATTTTGGGATTCGGGTCTTTACACTGTTGTCCCGTATCATCCTCTGCATATACCAGGTTATGCTATTATAGTGGCTGTTCTGTGGCTGGCTGTTCTGATGGACCTGATTTATTTTGTATAAGTAATTCAATATTCATAAGTGCAGAAATTAGAAGCTGGATCAAATACATCCCTGACAGCTATGTCTTTCTCTTTCCTGGGGAGCTTCTGGAGTCCTCTTTCACCCAGTGTGTGCGTTTATAGAAGCTTAAACAAACAAAAGCTCTTGGGATGGAATAGCCTGCTTGTCAGAGCCCTCAGCTGAGATGTGGAAGTGTTAGGCTCGGGTTTCTGGCCTAAACTAGGCGGAAGAGAAATTTGAACATTGATTTCTCACATCCAAGTTGAATGGTCTAACCACTACACTTCAGGGTCTGTCAATGTCTTTCTCTGACTGGAAATTATATCCTGGAGACAGTTAATTGATAGATTGGGAAAACTTTTTACTTTAACTTGTTTTCACTGAAAAAATTATGTAGAAAAATTTCTAGTCAGATGTAGAATGTCCTCTGTATTCTGATTTTTCACTGCTATTAGTGAATAAAAGTCAGCCTGTACTAAGTGGAAGCTGTGAGATAACCTAAAGATGCTTTCTTGTCATTCTCATTTGGAGTCAAGAGACTGAAACTCAGTTTGTAGAATCAGGGAGTCCTGTAGATTAGGAAGTAAAGTATGAAACTACCAAGAAGCATCTCTGGTATCTTTTTCTATAATCCGGGCAGATCCTGCAAAGGAGGATGGAAAACATCTCAATTGTTCGCTCACTTCAACCTGAGAGAATGTCAAATTCAGCAAAGCCTTTTGCTCCTTGATGAGGTTGACCGATGCTCTTTTGAAAAGCTGGGAAGTGGGTGCTGGTTACAACCCTCTGTGGGGACTGACTGCTCTTTCCCTTCTCCCTCTGCAGGCCACCGTATATGTCTGGGAGAGGTGCTGGCAAAGATGGAGCTTTTCATCATCTTCTGCAGCCTGTTGCAGACATTCAAGTTCGCTCTACCTGAAGGAGTTAAGGAAGTCAACACAGAAGTTGTCTTTGGGAGCACAATGAAACCCCATCCGTACGAGCTCTGTGCAGTTCTTCGCTAGGTTGTGGGGTATTGCAGACTTGAGAAAGAGGCATCGCCACATGTTTGCTGGTGTGCTGATCCTTTGTGAAGCTTTTATGTTTTTCATTTCTAGCTCAAATTTAGTGTGAATCTATCCTTGTTGTGTTACATGTTTAAGAAGCTGGCCCTGAAAAATACTACAGTTTTCCTGTATCTGGAAAATCTCTGTACATTTTTTTCTGCTGTATTACAAATGAAATAAACATAGAAAATTATTATGGTGTCTGGTCTTACTAGAAACTCAACAGGAATCTTACTGGAGGGAGAAGGAACATTAAAGCCAGGTGTTGGGGGGGGCCTTCCCCTCATTCACATGCATTTTTAAATCTAGAGTGGGGTATAGAAATG